>CM019741.1:0-1350396 GCA_009761775.1 Ficus carica
TTCAGTAATGGTTGTTCCTTTGACTTTGACAAGTAATATAAATACTTCATGTGGAAACACGAGATGCGAAGGGTGTAGCCGCCGTTAGAACATCTCACGGGTCATGGTGCCCAGCCTAGACTCTATACCAGTGAAATTGATCATTCCTCACACTGTTTCGCCATGTGTTATGGATGGTCCCACCAGTGAAAGAAGACTCGTAAGAGGGCGGCCCTACGGCTGTTTTACGGGCTCCAATGATTTGGGCACCTGTCATCCAAACTTCATGTACGACAGTGTGATACATGTTACGTCTTTCTATTGCTCATCTCCATAGTTAGAGGATCTTGCTTCGTAATTGAAGGCTTTTGGCTCCATGATTGGAGGTTTTTTTGCTTCGTGATCGGAGGTTTTTGAGTGATTTTCTATTATGAGGAGAAATTTCTTGTTAGAAGAATGAATCAAATCGATTACATACCTGATTGTTAAATCGATTTTACAGGCTCGAGTTGCGTTGAAGTCGACTCGAGGCTGCAGTGACTGGGCAACATGTGCATTGGCTCGACTCATGAGGAAATCAACTCGTTCTTACTACAAACAAAGTTGGATGGGGAAACATAGGATTTTTGTTAGGTCAAGCTATATTCGTTTATAGCATCACGAGATGCCTACGTATCCATGTTTAGGGATCAAGCCCGATCGTAGTACAATTATTACAATCCTATGGCTGTTTACATCGATTACTAAGTAAAAGTTTAAAAGCATAGATTACTTGAAATTTAAATGACATAAAATAAAGACCAAAAGCCAAAAAATTAAACTAAAGATAGATGACTGACTTGAGAGGTGGTAGGCTTCATCGGGTCGATCTTAGGTGTAGTACTTCTGCAAATGTAGTGCATTCCATGGCCGCTAGATTGGAACTCCATGAAGGTCATCTAACTTGTAAGCTCCAAGTCAATTACATCAGTGATATGATAGGGTCCTTCTGTGATGCCCTAGAAATTCATAAACTTGACTTCATGAATTATTATCATGGATTTCCTTTATTAATATAATTCTAATGAATTTATTTTGATGAATATCAAATTTCAAGATCATGAATGATTTTATATGTATTATCAGTATGATGATGTCGATGATCTAACAATATTGAGTTTCTTTATTTAAATGAGAAATAATAGATACATAGAAAATGAGTCAAACAACATATAAATTTATACGAAAAATTTATTACGTTGTATTAGAGGGATAAATGTTAATTTTTGGGAAGGAACCCCAACTATTATTAGTAAGTCAATTTGATGACATTAGTATTTATTTTGATCATATCAATATTTAAGTATTGAGAGTATGATTGAGAAAAATTAATGTGTCACATAAATAGGAGATGAATGGTTAGTCTTTTACTAGGAGTAAATCCAAAAGTGGAGGATTGATCAAGAGTTAGTATTAGATTTGAAATCAATGGTGTAGATTTTATGTGAAGGGATCTTAGGAAAAGCAATGGCAAAGATTTGGATTTTAAGTGACCAATGAGAGCTTACGTTAAGGATTAATGTGGTGGAGAATCCAATAGGTGAGATCAAAGATGACAACCTTTGATCAATGGATGAAAAATTGGAAGAAAGAAAAATAAAAATAAATAAATAAATAAATAAAATGGGAAGCCACAAAGGATTCATATCTTTGTAGTCAAAGCAAGAAGAAATTTGAACAAGTAGAAAAGAGGTATGTGGTGCATGTATGCAACCTCAAGTAAGATATGACATGATTTTTTTAGGCAATATGACACAAACCAAGTACATGTGAAAGGGACCATTTGTCTTCCACCTTGTAGAACAAAATATTTTCCACTTTTACCCCTCAAAGTGACGCCATTTCAAGCTAGAAATCAGCAAATATTTTCCACTTTTTCCCCTCAAAAGACAGCCCTATTTAAGAAACATATTGGCTGAAAATAAACCTTATCATCCCATTCCATTCTCACACAAGTTAAGCTTAAAAACGTAACTCCTCTAGCCACCACCAAGCTCAAAAAACTACCAACACTATTCTCCATCTCCAACACCCCTCTAGCACCCTCCTCCCTCCATTTTTAAGCTCCAAGCAACCCTATTACCAAGTTCGAAGAAGTGTGAAGTGGAGTTAGATGACGTGTTACTAGATGTAACCTAGTAGTTCTCTTTGTGTTTTGGTCATTTTTAGAGAACTAAAGCATGTTACATAGTTAGAATCTTAATGTTAGACTCCTTCTTACCTAGGAAAATATTTTGAAAAGAACTTTGGAGGTCCGAGGTCTTAGAGGATCCACAGAGCATTTTTGTAAGATTTATGAACTTTGTTAGAGCTTGTGGTTGTTGTGATAATATGGGATGAGTTAGAGACTTTGGTATAAAATATAAATTATATGATAAGATTTTACAGAGGATAAGCTTCATTTTAGGCTTTGGAATCACTTAGTTTGCTTATGTATGTCTAAAGTTATGTGCATTTGAAGTTGTAACACAAAACTAAAAAGAAAAAGTTGGGGTACAGTCTAGCCATGGGTTTTATGCAACTTGAACTCCTTAAGCTCAAAATTTTGGATTATAAGTTATAGATCTAACAACAAGATTCTTGAAGCTTTCCAACAAGGTATCTTTTGCCTCAAACGGATAAATATGCAATTTGTTGTGAATTTTAAAAGTTAAGACTACAAACTGAAAGACTTTGCTAGAACCATGTACCAGCTACAGGTTTTGTATGTTTTAGTTTAGTAAACCATACTATTTAAAACTAGTTTTTGTGCTTTAACTAGACATTATAAGCTTTGCAATGATATTTATGTTACCTTATTTGGACTTATAAGTGAATTGTTATAATTTATCTATATTTAACCACAAATATGGGCATATTGTACATATATGAGACCAACAGTAACAAAACTTCATTATACAGCATATAAAACTCTAAAACGTAAGCAAATAACAATATGGTTGTAAAATAGACATCTTTAGCTTTGAAATGAGCTATCATACATTTAAAACGGATAAGTACATAATTTTTAATAAATCACAAAACATTAGATTGAAATCTGGTAAATTTAGATTTTACTATGGAATACAAAGGAAAACATCCATACTGAGGTTTGAAACCCTTGAGATTTTGGAAAATAACTTATAAGGGCAGAAACTAGATACTTCTAGATTTTCAACAGCTCATTAAGGGTTTGTTTGGTGGAGTAGTTTGAGTTGGGATTTTTAAGTTTCAATAGTAAATTTTTTTAAAATTTTCAGAAAAGACAAAAAACTTTTTGGAAAAAGACAAAAAAATTTTGGGAAAAAGACAAAAAAAAGTTTAAGTTGAATGGTTTGAGTTGGTGAAACAAACAGGCCCTAAGTATCTAAAACATAATTATACACAAATTTAAATAAATCTTACAAATTAAGATCTCATACTGGCAAAACGATTAAACATTAAAAATGTGACCCAATGGTAAATCATAATATATGAACATAAAGATTAATTCAATGAGTTGGTATTAAATGTATGATCAAATAATTGTGAAAAACATTAACTTTATAAAGTTGAATTAAAGTTTTAAATGGGCCAAGATAGAGTAAACTAGAAGATTACTAGATAAACACGAAGAGACATTGGAATTATAGTGTCAGACCGCAGCTTGTTGGTAGCACGCCAATCGAATCAATGCTTTGTCTCACTTCTCTTCGAGTAGATCAAGGCTGTCGGCTAGCATTTGATTGTTGACTTCCTCGTTAGGCCATGCAAGCTCTGTTCTGATGTTGGGCATTCCAATGTCGGCTGGAATGACAGCGCCGACTTGATAAATGAGTGAAAAGGTCGATTCTCTGGTTGCAGTGCGTGGAGTCATTTGGTAGGCCCAAAGTACATTGGGTAGTTCGTCTGGCCAAGCTCCCTTATAGCTTTCAAGTTTCTTCTTAAGGTCGTTCATGATCATCTTGCTCGTCGACTCGGCTTGACCATTGCTTTACGGGTATTTCAGGGTCGAGAAATTGAGTATAATCTTCCACCTGTCGTAGAAATCTTGAAAAAGACCGAAGGTGAATTGAGTTCCGTTGTTGATGATAATCTCTTTTGGGAGTCCGAACCTACAAATAACTTCTTTCCAAATGAACCTTTCGACCTTGGGCTCCTTGACTTGAGCAAAAGCTTCGGCCTCGCCCTATTTGGAGTAGTAATCTATGATAAGCAAAACGAACTTCCTTTGCCCAGAGGCGAGGGGAAGTGGTCCAACAACATCCATAGCTAATTTCATTAAAATGATACAGACTACTTACGAATGAAAGTAGCTCAGCGGCAGAGTGTGTGATCGGGGTGAAGCATTGGAAATTGTCGCATCGCTTGGTGAATGCTTTCACATTGGCCTTCATGGTGGGTCAATAAAATCCTTGCCTTAATGCTTTTGTGGACGAGTGTTCTGGGGCAGGAATGATTGCCACAATTGCCTTCATGGATCTCTTGGATGATGTAGTGTGCATATTCGGGTCTGAGGCAGTACAAGTCAGGTCTAAAGAATGAACGCTTGTAGAGTTTGTTGCCGATGACAGAATAACGACCGGATTGAATCCTCAGTTTTTGAGCTTGTTGTTTGTCGGGGTGGGTTCTCTATGCTGTATGTAGCGGATGATTAGAGTCATCCATGTGTCGTCGGAGTCAATGTCGAGCAGGTCGATTGAAGTGGACTCGTCGATACAAGGCGACTCGAGGAAACTGACAGGGATTGTTCTCTTTAGGCTTAATTCATTTGAAGAACTGAGGCTGGTTAACACATCGAACTGTGTGGTTGAATCTCTCAGGGCTTGGATTACCTCGCACTTCTCGAATTCAGATCGGTGCTGGTTAACCAGTTCCAAGTAGGCTACCATCTTTGCATCACGTACGGTGTAGTCTTCACTGATTTAGTTGACGACAAGCTGTGAGTCTAAAATTACTTTTACTCAGGTTGCGCCAAAGGCTTTGGCGGGCTGGAGGCCAGCTACCATGACTTCGTACTCCACTTCGTTGTTCGAGGCTTTGAAGCCGAGATGGAATAATTGCTCGATTATTTCTCCAGCAGGGGTCTTCAAATAGATGTCTATGTCATTGCTTTTCACGTTAGACGAATCATCAACTTGAAGAGTCCACTCAGCAGGTAGAGACTCGAGGTTTTGAGTCGATGTTTCTTCGGTGTCATCTCCGCTACAAAATTTGCAAGTACCTAAGATTTAAGAGCAGATCTATTATGATAAGTGATGCTAAACTCACCTAATTCAATCACCCACTTCATTAGTCGACCGGAGACTTTTGGCTTATGGAGTATGGAGCGTAGTGGAAAGGCAGTTGTTACGATGATAGAATGACACTGGAAGAATGGTCTCAGCTTACGGGCAGCTGTAACGGGAGTGAGCACGGGTTTTTCTATCATTGGGTAATGTTTTTCAGCATCATTGAGTGTGCAGCTGATGTTGTAGATTGGATATTGCTTCATCCCTTCTTCTTGGACTTGTGCAGCGCTGATGACGGTGTCAGATACAGCCAAATACAGTAGGAGTAGTTCACCATCGATCAGCTTGGCAAGGAGTGGTAGAGTTGACAAGAATCGTTTGAGGTCTTGGAGTGATGTCTCGCATTTATAGTCTCATATGAAGGTCTTGTTACATCTAAGTAGCATGAAGAAAGGAATGCATCGATCGGAGGACTTCGGTATGAATCGGTTTAGTACGACGACTCAACCAGCTAGCTTTTTGATGTCCTGCTTCTTCTTCGATGAAGGCATGTTCAAGATTGCTCATATTTATTCCGGGTTGGCTTCAATTCCTCACTGGGTCACAAGGTAATTGAGGAACTTTCCGAATATGACGCTGAATAAGCACTTCACCGGGTTGAGCCGCATGTGTATTACTGGAGCAGTTGGAAGCATTCTTGCAGGTGGGAGATGTGATCACTTGCTTAGAGTGACTTGAAGAGCATGTCGTCGATGTAAACTTCCATGGTCCTGCCAATTACACTTGTAAACATCTTATTGACTAACCTTTGGTAAGTAGCGCTGGCATTCTTTAACCCATAGGGCATGACTTTGTAGAAACAAATTACACACTCGGTGACGAAGGCGGTCTTTTCTTGATCGTCCGAATGCATAAGGATTTGATTGTAACCTGCAAAGGCATCCATGAATGAAAGGAGTTTGTAACCAGTAATGGCAACCACGAGTCGATCAATGTGCAGTAGGGGAAAACTATCCTTGGAACACGTTTTGTTCAAGTCAATGATGTCGATGCAAACTCACCATTTGCCATTCTTCTTCTTGGCAATCACTACGTTGGCTAGCCAATCGGGGTATTGTACTTCTCAAATGAACCCTGCTTTAAGGAGCCATTTAACCTCTTTGTTGATGATTTGGTTTTGATCGACTTTGAACTTCCTTCGCTTTTAGCCGACCGGATTGTGGTTGGGATCCACATTAAGCTTGAGGCTAATGACTTTCGGGTCGATTCTGGGCATGTTTGTGTGTGACCAAGCAAAGCAATATTTATTAGTTTCAAGAAATTCAACTAGTTGAGAGCGTGTCTCTGGAGCAAGTCTTGATCCAATGTTGACGACTTGCTCGGGGTGTTCAGGATCGATAGGGATTTTATCTAGTTCTTCTATCTCGGGCTCCTCTTGCTTGATCAATGATCCTTCCCCAAGGCGTTCGCCACCTGTAATTGCTATAATTCTTTGCTCTTGAGTTTGAGGACGCTGAGATATCAACCTCGTTGTAACGACCCACCTACGTAGGCCATTACATTACCGCTTGAACTAAATCTTTATTAATAATTATTTAAAATACTTGGGGTCGAGAACTGAAAATCTCATATTATTATTATTATTTTTTTTTGGAACTTGTCATAAAAACTTTTGTCACATACTTATCACATGTTAAGAAAACAATTTTTTTTCTTTCATATGACCTTACATGTCATAAACTTTATTATTTAAATATATGTAGCTATAAATCTTAAAACTTGATGATAATAATTTTTTTTAAAACAATTTTGCGGAAAAAAAAAATGCACAGTGGTATCCCACAGTATGATCTAATTATAGAACCTAAGACATGATCAAATTATATTCAATTATTGATATCTTATTTTTCATTATAAACTTATTATTTTGCTTATTTATGGTTCCCTATGTATACGTACTGGATGCACGTAATTCCACAGAAAGTTAGGGTTTGCAAGGTCCCTAATAAAGTAATAATTCAGGGAATAAATTTGGAAATTTAAACCAGAACTAACATAACATAATATGACATGATCCTCACCTCGTGGAAGGTTGGTATGATACTCTAACTTATCTTGAATTAGTCTTAGCCTTTAAATTAACTGAATTTGAGTATGCCTAATTCATACTCGAACTTAAAGTCTTATTCAAAAACGAGGTCTAAGACTTATGTTCCTTAACTCTGATCTTTTTAGTCATGATGTAATGACATGACATAATAATCCATGGCATAAATTAAAAATCATGGTATACTATGAAAGTGTGACATATTTATAATTGTAGCACAACATAATATAGTACAACATCTTTTAACATAGCATATACTTAAACATGCAAACATAGTTAAAATATTCCTAATATTGCATGTGACTGTGACATGATTTGAAAATAATAATATTTTCATATTATAGGCGAGGTTTGTACTTACCTTGCACAAAGCATTTCCATACTTCAAATTACTTGGCGATCCAAATCTTATTGCCTGAAAAACGGATCCGAGACGAGTATTAACTTAATACCCCCCGGGATTGAAACTAATCTAAATCATTTTTGAAAAAGGAAGTCTTAGAATAATTTCTTACTAAATATGGTTATAAGGTTATGCTATACTTTGAGTCTAAAAAATAATTCTATAATTAAATCAAAGGATCTAATCTCATCTTAATTTCCACCAAAACAATAATTTTAATACTTTATGATTTTGAGAATGCAGAAGTTTCTTTAGAATATTTCCTTTCTAATTTAAAAATTGGGTTAGAAAATCTAACTCCGTTTTTCAAACTTGTGTCAAAATCACAATTTAGACATTCTATAATTTGAAATTCCAGATCTTTTAAAGTATCGAATGCCTCTAAAACCACATAAATTAAAATCTAAAATTTCTCATTCAACAACATAAAAATTGGATTAGAAAGATCTAACCCATTTTTCTAACTTATATTAAATTAAGCAATTTAACACTCTACCATTTGAAAACTGACCTTTTTAAAATGTAAGTATTCTTAAAATTTCATCTTAATTTTAGTTTTAAAAATTTTAATTGCTTTTTAACACTACCTTTGAAAAGTCATAACTTTCAAATCGTAAAGTTTTTTCACAAAACTTTCTCATGAAAATATCGTGTTTGAAAAATCTAAAACTTTCATGTTCATTGACAAATCTAATTTTGCCCATAAAATATATGTTTTCTCAAATTTTCAAACTCCGTCATTTTGAAAACGATTTGTGACTATTTTACTAGATCGTTGATTTTATCAATCCAAAATCACAATTTTGAAACCATAAATACTTGTTATACATACATACACCATAACTTACATTCCATAATTTTTTCTAAATTTCTCAACAGTTTTCTAACTTGTAGAAATTTCTAAACTTTTCTCACTAACATAAACATAACCATAACAACAATCACAATCTCAACATAGTCAAACCACCAATTCTAAATTTCAACAGCATTTCTACTTAAATATTAACCCATGGAAATTTTAAACTAAAAGAATATTAACTAGAGTTTTGATCGGAAAACTATCTCGACGATCAGAGTTTCCGCCGAAGAACGGAACTAGAACTTCCTTGAAGAGAACTTCTTGAAGGGGGCTTGAAGGATTTATTTAATTCTAGCAAGTTAAAAAGTGTTTGGGAGGTGGGAAAATAGGAAGGAAAATGCAAGAAAGCAAGATAAAATTTCTTAAGAGAACTTAAGAAAACTTAGAACTAAACTTGAAAGAACTTTTAGAGAGAGAAAAGAGAGAGAATTGGTTCTTGAGGTGTGAAGAAATGTTGGATGGTGGATGCCTATTTATAGGCCTTGGTTAATGACTTTAGGGTTAATTTGCTAATTAACTCTATTATAGGTGATTAAAAACCTTGTCCAAGAAGGCTTTTTCTTAGCCATTGATCTCTTGATACTTATCCACTTATAACTATTGGATAAAAAATTCTTATTTTCCTAAAAAAATAAATAATTGAAGTTAATTCTAGATATTATCATTAATAGATGAATTCTTGGACTGCTAACTCAACATAACATAATTTTCCTTTATCCACCAACACAAATTCTAAGGTCCTCTACTGCTAAAAAGTTAATCAGTATAATTCATATCTATTGCAAAACTTGCCCACCAATATTTCATACTGAAAGAGTAACTCAGTAGAAATTTTATCTGATGTCAAGACTTATTCACCAAGTTTCCATATTGAAGAAGTCACTCAGTAGAAATCTTATTTGACATCAAGACTTATCCACTAAGTTCTCATACTGAAAAATAGTAATATGTCTAAATTTTATCTGTAAAAAGTTAGACAATCTAATTTTCATCTTACTAAAAAGTTGATGTCAAATCCTTGATACTGCAATTTTATATATAGAAAAATCATATCTAGGAAAATTTTAAGACTGCTAATTCTCATGCTGCTAAAACTGTTGAAATACTATATTTGGTGATGTGACAACTTATCTATACTTACATCAATTGGTCACTTTTTACTATTCATACTTTTTGAATAATATTAAGTGACCATATACTAACTACTAAGTGACAAAAACTAATAATTGTCACACCATAAAAAATTCATTTCATAACTTTAGGTTCAAATTATAACCTAAATTTTAATTTACATAAAGAATTTTGATGAATTAATTTATTAACTCACAATAATTCCTTATAAAAAATTTGGGTTTTACACTCGGGCTGCAACTTGATTGCCTTTAATATCCCGAATGCCTCGCTTCATAAGGAAGCTGATGACTTGATGGTAACTAGAAGGAATTGAATTAAGTGAGTGAATCCACGGGCGACCGAGGATGATGTTGTATGCAGATGGGCAGCCCATGACCAAGAATGTGGTCAGCTTATTCTCTCATCGAACAAAAACGGGGAGTTGGATTTTTCTAACTGCAAGAGTCAATTTGCCGTTGAAGCCAACTAGAGTCGTTGTGGATTTCTCGATATGTGACTTGCTAATATCCATCTCCTTGAGTGTGGTAAGGAACAAGATGTCGGCGGAGCTGCTGTTGTCGACGAGAATCCTCCTAACTTGGCAATTGGCAATTGGAAGCGTGATGACTAGTGCATCATCATGTGGTCGACACAACTCAGTGGCTTCCTTTTTGTGGAACGAGATGATGTGGTTGACCAAGGAGTCACTTGGTAGGTAGCTGGGAGGTGGAGTTGTGGCCTTCTTGATGTGGTTTCGGATTGATGAACCCAAGTTGCTGATACACACACCGTGCCACTGAGGACGACTCTAACTGTCTTCTTTGTTGGTGGAGATGATGGTGTTTCGCTTGATCTCTTCTTGTCACTTTCAATACTATCTTTGGGGATGCCATATGTTCGGCATCCTTTGTTGCTCAAGAATTCCTGCAGGTGGCCTCACTTTAGCAACTCCATAATCTCGTAGCGTAGCGCTTTGCAGTCAACGGTCAAGTGACTGTTGTTTTTGTGGAACTCACAAAATTGGTCTATGTTCCTGAGATTGGAAGAAGCCATTATTTTACCAGTCCAATGAATGTAATATTTACCTTGTAGGTGCATCACAAATCGTTCGGGGCTGATATCGAGTGCATATTTGGGTCGCGAAAGGAGACGCCTCTCCGTTCTTTGTTTACATTATTTGGTCCTAGAATATCAGCTCGATTGACTGTCATGTCTCCTGGAGTCATTTCTCTCGGTTTGATTGTCGTCTCTTTGCCTGCTGGTGAGTCAGAAACCACATTGGTCGAGGTTATGTCCCTCTACATGGGGTGTCATATTGAAGGATTCGAGCTCGATCAAGCCTTGAGCTCATGCTAATGCCTTGGCGGTGTTCCTTGTCTTTCGGCCGCATATCTCATTAAGGAAGCTCAAGTTGGGTGTTAGACCCCTCTTGAAAGCAAGCAAAGCGACTATGTCATTATAGTTTGGTATCTTGGAATGGCATTGCTAAATCTCTTGACAAAGCTTCGTAATGATGGCCAGGTTCTTGAATGATATAGAAAAGCTCTTCATTAGTGGTTATAGTGTAGATGTTGATGGAGTAGTTCTCTAAAAAGGTCTTGGTCTGCTTCTTGAAAGAAGCGACTGAACCGAGTCTGAGTTGGCAAAACCACTTGATGGCGTTGCCCTTGAGGATTTGCAGAAAGAGCTTGCACATGATGGCGTCTCTTGATTCCTTTGGCATAAAGGTCCCAAGCATGACTTGTTGATACTGGCAGATGTGCTCATGGGGATCTGTTGTCCCGTCGAACTTGGAGAAGTTCAGTGTGTGAAATTTCACCGGCATGACGGTATCTACGATCGCTTGAGCGAAGGGTGACTAATACATCTCATCTAGAAGGTCTTTATAGGTTGCCGGATGTCTAAGTGCTTGGAGCATACGCCTCTCCATGGTCTTTACCTGATTACTTACCGCATGGGAGATGGTTTGATGTATGTTGAATGCTTTGGTTGGAGGGGCTCCGAAGAGTGGCTATGGTAGCATCGTGTCTGGAGGAACTGCGTAGGTCGGCAAGGCAGGAATAGATACTCCAGTTGAGGTGATTGAGATGGAAGAAATTAAGTCGGGGGTAGTCACGCCGATCGAATTGCTAATTGCAAAGGTTGTTCCTTGAGGCATCATCACTGAGTAGAGTGATGGCATCAAGTGGAGCGGACTATAGGGCGTGAATGCCGTAATTGACTGGAAGCCACTCGAGAACTAGTTTATAGCCGATGAGTCGGGCTGTGTAGAACTCCCAAAGGTTACAGCGATGGATGTCAATAGAGTGTTAAAGATGGTGGATGCATTGAATTGCCTTCGCAGCTCCTCGTTCTTTGCCATCAACTCGGTGATCCTCCGGTTGATCACCACTTGGGTTTGACCTGCACCTGCTTGTTGGAGTCATGTACCTACAGTAGAATGGTTTCCTAGTAGCTAGGATGCTCATCGATCTCTCGTCAAGTAAGTTAAAGCATCATTTGTCCCGGTCATGGCGGCAGTGGCTGCCGTGTTGTCAACGTCTGTAATAATCAGCCATAGGCCTCACGGTGACACCAAATTGTAAAGGGTAAAATCTACAGTCGAATCGGATCAAGTCGAGTTAGGACCTATAGATGTATCGTTGAGCCGACTATGCACGTCTTGAGTTGACCATTAGTTTTACTGCAAAATAATAGTAAAGCAAAGCAAATAAGACAGAAAACACAAGAGATTTATAAAGGTCCACTCTTAATGTGAGAGCTAGTCCTCTATGGTGACTCCGGGGATTTCACTATAGTTGATGAAATTGTACAGTGAATCCCGTAGAAGTAAGAACGAGAAGAAAAGAGATGGGGATTGTAAGAAATTAAGAGAGATATTAGAGAGAATCGGGGGAAGATGTGGGAGTTGCAGGAATTCAAAGTAATATGGGATGCTGTGAGATAAGAGTTGGGATCCTTTGGGTGTATGATAATGCCCTATATTTATAGATGATAATTTTTGTCCGTTTTGATGCCAAACATATCGTATTTGGTGAAGGGAAGTTGTCTCTTCTTGATCTAGTTTGAATTTCTTTATTTGGAGAGCTTTTCCAGAAAGGGAAAGTAACCTTCTTGACTGATTCTTGAGTTGATTTAGACTGATCTTGGTGCGATTCTTGTGCAGGGATGAACGAGGAAGGTTTTCTGATATTTTCATACCATGATTTCACGTAAGTGCTTGGGTCGACTCTCGAGTCGATTTCTTGAGTCACTGGGCCTTGACTCGACCTGACCGGGTCTCAGGTCGATTAAGCTCTTGAGTCGACTTGACAAGTGGTTGGGTTGATTCTTGAGTTGATCTCCTTGATTTGCATTGCCATCTGGATAGTGAGAGATGAGATACGAAATATGACCTCAATAGTGACATAAATATATCATTTTGTATGGAAACATGCTCCTCAGTATCTTGTGAAAACATGCTTCTCAGTGTCCCAAACATTATTTTCTAGCATGACGACGAGTAGCCATGACTGACTCTTAATGACACTAATATTGTTTCAGAAGACTATAAACATATATGATAATTCTATTGACAGCTCTAGAGGTTTATGAAACTAACAATTAGGGGACCAAATGGACATATATAAATGAAACTTAATTAATTAGTATCTACTTTGATTGAACCCTTGTTCAAAGAAATATGTTCGTTAACTTTACTTCCAGTCACGATCATAGACACAAGCTACATTTTAAAATTTTATATATTACGAGAAGCTCTTTGTTGAAAAAGCCTATATCCATCGATATATATAACCTTGCTTAGTAATATGACTATCCACTATGCATATTCATAATAGAAGTATATATAGTCTCCGATGTACTTCTCTAATTACTTCTTCATTCCTGAATGCGATTAATACTCTTATCGGTGACTTATTTATGATTACATTATGAATGAGGATTATGGGATTTCGTTTAATATCTAATCTTAAATAAAGCCGAGTTTTCTCACTCCAGTCACCCGAATTAATACCTCATGAGAATGCTATTAATCTTCATAAACAAAGTTATGGATTCCACATGTATGAAGTAGCTTTCCCCTCGGTTCATATTCCATGTCTTTAAAAATACCGAGTTTTTGATTTATGAACTAATCTAACCTATTCGTAGATTAAAAGACATGTATATATATAAATGTAAGTTCAGTAATCACTCAGAATTAAGATCTTTTCATAAATTGACCATCTAGTAATACTAATTCCTATACTAAACAACTAATAAATTCTTCAATGAGCAGTGATTTGTAGAATAAAAAACTAATATCTATCCAGGTCTAGGTTGATATCTTCATTAACATTAGTGTTTTGTTACTTTACATAACTGTTACAATAACTCAAGAAAAGGGCGTTTCACTTGTCTTATCAAAATAAAGTGCCAAACTTTATTTGCTGACTGCAAACTATTATTTGTTTCACACTAAGTCATTAACCATGTCTATGTTTTCTAAACATTAGAACCTTATGATGTATTATTCATAGTTATGTCAAATGAACAAATATAGTTTTATACGCTAACTGAAATATGCATAATCTTATTTTTCCAACTATGTCATAATACAAGGAACGGTAAAATTACATAATGTACAAATGTTTTAAAAGCACCCAAATACAACATGAGATGTTGGAGGGTTAGTTGCTTGACCATTGAACTTAACTAAACTTGGAACGATGACACTAAGGCAAGTAAAGGTTTTAGTTGCGTTCCCGACAAAGAAGCTGCGGGAACAAAACGTCATAAAATAAAGGGAGGGAAAGAACATCCTAACACACAGCCTGCGGTAGAGTAGCGGTCTCGATTTGACTACGATAAAATTCACGAGCAATTGAAGCTATTTTCTTACTTAACACAAACTTTCACGCAGGACGCCACTACAAAAAAAAATGAACTTTTAGTCACAACATTTTGTATCACACTTTTAGTCACAACATTTTTATGTGAGTAAATGTCACATTTAGTCACAACCTTGTGACTAATTTGCATTTAGTCACAAATTTTTGTTGTGACGAAAACTTTTAGTTACAAGTTTTTTTAGTCACGGTGTGACTAAAACTTTTTAATGACTAAAACTCCGTGGCTAAAAGTTTCAGTCACAACAAAAATTTGTGACTAATTGCATATTAGTCACATGGTTGTGACTAAAGGTGACATTTACTCACATAAAAATGTTGTGACTAAAAGTGTCATTTAATCACACAGAAATGTTGACTAAAAGTGTTATAAGAAAATATTGTGACTAAAAGTTCTTTTTTTTTTTTTTTTTTTTTGTAATGAGGTAGTCATATAGAGGGTCTGATACCATTGAAAATTAGTGGCATTCGCATGCCTATCTTTGTTGGATACAATGAAATTCATTACTTCGTCTCCTTGAAGAAATTGATGCAAACTTTTTACTAGAGTATCTAAGGTAAGAGTACTATCACTAAATTATATTTATTTCCGTCAATTAAGTAGTCTTATATTGTTCTTGATAATATGTTTAGCTTTTTTTTTTTTTTTTTGGTTGGTTTTTTGTAGCTATTTGTTGAAGCATTCCCAAAGTAAGGCTTGACCATCAGGTCCGCCTCATTTCTCCACCATTGCATCCCCAATTACAAACCGCGATGACAGAGGATTTTGAGAACCATCTAGCCACCTTGTGGTCTTTTTACTGAAGACACCAAGAGGGCGACTATATCTTACATCATACACCAATAGGGAATTTTAAATAATTATAAATATTCGAGGGGTGTGCTTTTTTTTTTTTTTTTTTTCCCCCACTTAAAATGCTTACTGGCGTGCGCCTTTAAATTGGTACGGCATATTGGATGACGTTTCTGTTGGCAACCATCATAGAAAGTGTCACATTTGATGATGGTTCCCTACAAAACCCGTCATCTAATGTTGTTCTCTAAAAAAAAAAAGGGTGGCCTCATATATCATAGAATTTCCTGGAATTAAGTTAATATACATATTACAATCCACATATACACAACTAAAATCATATTTACAAATTTCATAAGTTCATTAATGATACTGAATGGATCTTTTTACAAAACTAAGCCACTTATTACCTTTAACTTTATCTATATATATAGCGGATAAGTCTACTAAAATTGTCTTGTTTAGTAGGTAAAAATGACCGATTGCTTTCGTAACCACATGGATTTGGATCAATAAATTAAGGAGTTCTTAAAAAGGATATAATTGCACTTAAAGTAATAAAGTGTTTGTTATCTACAAGTAACCATCTTATGAAAGAGTTACATGTAAAGTTTTCAGGTCTTAAAGCATGTTTAAAGAGAAATAAACTTGTTAGATTTGTATGATTATTCCAATTATAGAAAGAAAACTTTCCCTTAACTTATCGTAATGAAAGGGTTGCTTTTGGAGAAAACTAGGTAAACTAATTCCAAGGAGAATGAAAGGAGCCCACAATATACAACAAAGCTTAGAAGGATATCATGATGTGTGCCTTGAGGCAAAAGGGCATGAACAAGAAGATGAAATCTATGGATTTCAAAAATGTTCAGGAACTTGTAGATTTGCCCGACGGGATAAAACCTGAGTGTTATCAATGGTACGTACTATAAAGGAAAAGAGAAGCGGATGTGAAAGGGAATAGCAAAGGGTCACAACCAAAAGGAAGGTATCAAGTGAGATGAAATCCTTTAAACGGGAGCCATATTTAGGTCAATTCGCATGCTCTAATCAATTTCCATATATCTCAAGTGTGAGATACCAAGAAATTGGATATGGATGGATTTCTTGAGGAAAGCATCTTTATGATGCAACTATACGGATTCATAAGAAAATGTTGGATTCCATATACATGAATAATACTCTAATTTTCTATGACTCGTACTTCCAACATATAGGTATGATTATTCATGCTTTTAGAGTATGTATATCAAACAACGTAAATCATATATATATATATAATCGTGTATTCACTCAGACTAAAACCGTTACATAAATGATTATCAATACGAAATTAATTCATATAAATTGAGTTATTAATAAAATGATTACACTTTAAGCCGAAAAATTTAATTTTCTAAAAGTTATCGATAAAAAGAATTAAAAAAAAAAAAAAAAACGAATAACGTCAATCTATTTTTTTCCCTCCTAACCCCTGCCTCCTCCTCCGGGTGTTGGAGTCAATGGCGGCTCCTGTCCCGCTGTAATGGCCACCTTTTCTAGCGCAGTGCCCCTGGAGGCACCATTTGTCAGCCTTTTATTACTCTCTGCATTCTTCAATCATAATCCAACACTGGAACAATCAAGATAATTATTTTTTAAAAAACTAATAGATATTTATTTTATGAACTAAAATCCTTTTTTTAGGTCATCATTGTCTGCCTTTTGATTTCAAGTTTTCCACTCAAAAATCCACCCAACATAAAAGAGTAAAATTAGTGGGACCTATAATAACTTTTTTCCACGTTTTTTCCTTTTCATCCTCTTCTCCTTCATTCTTAATAGATAAGCTATTCTAGCATTCTCCGTCCAATAATCCCTTCTTCCATTTCATTTCTTCCTCTTTTTTGCCCTACCAAGCTTGGACCATAAAAGGTCTTTGACCAAATAAGAAACTCAACAGAAAGATTTATGAAGCAAAGTAGCAAATAATTTGAAAATCATGGATTTTCTCGAGGGGTTTTGCATTGCTGCCCTTAAAACTTTTCGGTTTTTGACAATTTAATCAAGAACTTATCATTTTGATATTTTAACCCCAAACTTTTGAAAGTGTTACAATTTGTCCCATTTTAGACCATATTCAATGTATTTGTCTATACCGATGATAAATTTATTGTAAAAGAGTGAAAAAAAATAGCATCGTCTCACTTTATGCTCAAATGCATATTGCTAATTCTAATACTAATTCGATTATTTGTCATCATTAACATTCCTTGGAGCTTATAAAAGCTAAATTTTAATATTTAAATAGATTAAAATGTGAATAATTACGATAATTTACATGAAAAAAGTCAAAGCAACAACCAACAGGAATTAAATGTTAAATTTTACACTGGCTATACCTTGTAGCAAATTTGTCATAGAGGTTAGTACATGACAAATTTGGCATAAAAAATATCATTCCATTAGAGAGTACTTTTTTCATCCAAATGCCACAATTTACCATTGGCACAACAATTTAACATTGCATTGTAGATGCTCTTACATTGTGAAAATTAGAAGTTCATGAGACAAGTTGTTAAAAGCTAGTTTGGAGGGCAACTGTTCAAAAATATGACCAACCGATTGGAAGGTATATGCTTTGATGCATTGCCTAAGACGTACCGCCACATAGGAACTCATGGTCTATTTTTAGCATTTCACCAATGGAAGGACACTTAAATGATTTGAAGAACTTATTTGACGCATGGGACAAAATTTAAAGGATCCAAGTCTTTACCTATAGGTAGAACTCATCCTTACAAAATCGACTACTAAGGAGAGTGGATCTAAAGGCATATAAATCCACTATTTATCTTGTACCCTTTTCATGTAGGACAAGTAGTTCTAAGATTTCGCCATGCTCCGCAATCGCCATCCACGGTGTCCCATATTCCCAGTTAGGTGACATCACAAATCCCGTCTTCTATCGTGTAGCCCTCTCCAAGTCACCCCATCCGTAATGACGACTATACAACCGTAGTCCATACTACGCCCGATCCCATACTTGACATAGTGGTTTGTAACAATCCACCACGCTTGGGCCCAAATCAGTGGTCCACGTTATTGAGACTGACCCAATGGCTTCACTCGGCTATCAGTATTTGACTTATTGACAACTCCACCAATGTAAACTTAATCCACCGTTTGGACTTGGACTCGTGACGTAGTGGACTAGTTCTGAAACCAATTGTTAGGAACCTATTAGGTAGAATTCACCTTACAAAACTGGCTTGCAAGGGGAGGGGAGCCAAAAACTTATAAACCCACTATTTATCGTATAATCTTTTCATGTGTCACAATTGGTATCTAACAAAATTTTATCAACGTGGTAGAATTGCAAAGTTTTGAGAAAACCCACAGATGATATAAAAGAAAATAAGAATAATGACTAAAATAAGGTTGAAATGCAAAAAATTAAATAAAAAGAAGATTTTGAGCATCCCTCTACCTTAATGTCAATTTCCACAAAAATGGATAAATCCTATGTTTTTCCTCATAGGAGATCATATCTAATATTCTTAAACTCATTTTTCAACTAATTAAGCCATCAAGAAAAGAATAAAGAAGTTTAGCCTCTCTTTTTTCTCAATCCAGTTTATCGGTTTATTGGATTTGAAACAAAAGTAAATTATCTTGAATCTCCATCATTCCACTTCATCCAAATGTCCATATAGTTCTTTCCAATGTGACGATCCTTCCTCCGGCGTCCGGAAGGTCCAGATGTGAGTTTTAGCTTTCTCACGGGTTTCTAGAATTTCCTGCACCAGGGGTTCACAAACATTTTGAGGGGAAAACATACAAAAAGATGGTAGACACAAACAAGTTCATTTGATTAAAAAACTAAAAGAGAGAAAAAAAAAAAAAAGAAAAAAAAGAAGAAGGAGAAGATCTATACTTAATTCAGAACCAAGAATGACTCGTGGAGATGTCATTGAAGTTTGTAATGGCACTGTTTGTTAAAGAAAAAGAGACAGAATTATGACTGGTAACGAGTTGATCTTTGAAGTTTATAGACATAGGGCCGAAGGACAAAAACCAGGTTCGGAGTTTCTTAACAGACAAAACTTCCAAAACAAAAGTAGAAAAAGTTATAGGAAATCTTATATTGTTCAGTTTCAATCTAGTTTCGTTGCTTATATTGCTTGTGTTTCCCCCTCTGTATCTGTAGATACTCTGATAGTAACGACTAAAAAGCAGATATTACCAGGTAAAAATATGTCTAAGAATATCCGGGCATTCGGAAAACATTTTGAGAAAATGTATCCTAGCAATGGTTTGCGAAAACATCCTTTTCCCTTGTAATTTATCGAGAACCTATATCTACAAACTATATGACAAAGAGATCAATAAAATAGTCTATGCCAATTTCCTAGTATACACGAATGAAAATTTGGGTGGATTTATATATGTTCCTCCTTCACCAACAAAAATTACCAGAGGAATATATAGCGAGCATTACTAAGGCTCTAAACAATGAAAGAAGTGCCTACACCCATTTAAAAACTCCATGGCAGGCATTTGATTCATTCAAGGCTTGAGCCACAAAGCCTATTCTTCACCGTTGAATAGTAGTATACGACCATACACTCTGTCATGCAAGTGAATGTCTCTTGTCAAAGTCGTTTCAACCTTTTTTGTGTTTTGACATTGTTTCCACGATTATAAGTTTCTCTCAACATAATCTAAAATCACCTCGATCGACTAATCCTAGTCTAACAGCTCAATTATTAAGAATCGAAACCCGCTGTCTCAATCTACTATCTTGTTCTCCATTGGTCCCTTTTTTTTTCACACGCATAACGAACATAATAATAATCACTACAATGAATTACTTTCAGTATTTGGCTCTAAATGTACATGATGCACTATTCCATTTTGATGAACATCATGAGCTGACTTGTAATAAAACCGGTTGTTGTCGATACTTTTTTCTTAGTTCCTTCTTCTCCTTTTCTACCAACATGGACTCGGAGAAGGAAGATATAACAGAACCCTATGGAGAATGTGGTCAGAGATCCATAATAGAGTCTGACTATCCGACCATAACCATCGAATTCGATTCGTAAAATCTCCTCCTTCATTTCATATCCCACCAAATCTACCTCATCCTAATTGCTTAACATTACATTTTACGGAAATTCAACCAGAAACATAACTAACCACACTAAGAAAACTTGCCCAACCAATTCTTAATCCAGACATTACCCACTGATGCTACAGAGACCGACTTAAAAAAAAAAAAAAAATCCATTATTAATAAAATAAGAAAAAACGAACAAACAAACCTGAACTTCAGTAGACCTTTTCGTCTTTAACGTCAAACAATCAACAAGGGCATTCCATTTTGATGCACTATTCCATTTTGATGAACATCATGAGCTGTCTTGTAATAAAACCGGTTGTTGTCGATACTTTTTTCTTAGTTCCTTCTTCTCCTTCTCTACCAACATGGACTCGGAGAAGGAAGATATAACAGAACCCTATGGAGAATGTGGTCAGAGATCCATAATAGAGTCTGACTATCCAACCATAACCATCGAATTCGATTCGTAAAATCTCCTCCTTCATTTCATATCCCACCAAATCTACCTCATCCTAATTGCTTAACATTACATTTTACGGAAATTCAACCAGAAACATAACTAACCACACTAAGAAAACTTGCCCAACCAATCCTTAATCCAGACATTACCCACTGATGCTACAGAGACCGACTTAAAAAAAAAAATCCATTATTAATAAAATAAGAAAAAACGAACAAACAAACCTGAACTTCAGTAGACCTTTTCGTCTTTAACGTCAAACAATCAACAAGGGCATTCCATTTATCTGAGCAGTTATCCAGTGTCCCAAGCCTGTAGTATTGCTGCATCTGATGGACTGGAGCTAATAGAACAGGCATAAAAATAAATAAATAAATAAATAACAAAAAATTATCCAAATTAGAATGAAGATTCAATGACATTTTGTGGGGGAAAAAAAAAAAGAAATCTTGCAGAGAGATTCAAAAATTAGGTGCTAAAAACTTGTTTTCTGTGTAATCGAGAAGAAACATGGAAACGTTTGGAATGAGCGCAAGGTGTTTGAGAAAATGCGGCAGAGAAACAACAAAAGCGTAAAAGAGGAAAAAGAAAGAGATTACAGTAGCAAAACCAGAGAGAGTCGAAGCAGGCGGAGCAGGATAATCTCCGTACGGTACCGGTACCTTCAGCCCCTTCCTTCTTCGACGACATTCTATTTCTCTCTCTATCTTTATCTCTCTATCTCTCTCTTCCTTTCTTGGAAGAGTTTCGGTATTTGACGAAGCAAACGACGCGTCGTCTTGTGAGAACGAGACTGGATTCCAAGACGATTTCAAAACCCAATGAAGTGAACTAATTACTGCTTAAGGGTGGGCCCCCCCCCCCCTCTTCTTCTCTCTCCTCTTTGGTTATTTATAATTTTAATACCTTTTAATTTTTTATTGTATTTTGAAATTTTATATTTTTATACCATCAAATTATATTTAATATATAAATTTTTATCTTTCTAGGTTAACCCTTAGGGACGTTTGTTTTGTGTGTTTGACCCGTCTCAATTTAAAAATGAAACTAAAATTATGTTTATTTGGACCTAAAAACTCATCCCATTTCTTAAAAGAGATGTATAAAAATCTCATTGTTCAGGATCATCCCTTTCATTAATTTCCATTTCAAAACTATTTTGCCAAAAACATTTTCATATTAAAAAATCTCTCTTCTCTGCTTTAAGTTTTAAAATGTTAACTTTTTCATTTCATTTCCGATTTAAACAATTTAATAAACGAACAAATTTATATCAATACCCTATTATATATAATAATATTTCATTAAATTTGTCAAAAAAAATTTCAAATGACTTTTCCTAATATCTATGCAAATGTCAACTCAGAAATTTCACATTTTTCAGAATTACAAAAAAGTTCACATGCAAAAAAAAAAAGGGGGCACATCCAACTGCTATTATTTTTTTAAAAAAAAAAATAGTGATTGATCATTTCAAAATTACAATAATATTGTTCATTTTAAAAGCAAGCATATGAATCAAACGATCCCCTAGTTTTGACTGAAAATTCCCTTTAAAAAGAAAAAACTAAAATATGGATTATTCAACTTTTATACTATGTATTTTTATTTTTATTCAGAAAGTATATATATATATATATGTCATCATATTATTTTTTATATATCAATATATATTTTTCCGATCAACTCTTTATTTATTTAAACTTTAAAATGTCTAAAATACACTTAAATTTAAATTTCTTTACTTACTTTTTAATTTTAATTTTGTGTGTCTTTAAGGATTTTTTTTTAATTAAGAAAAATTATTCATTCATGTATTAAATGTATTATAACGATATAAAAATATAGAATTTCAAAATGCATGAAATATTTTCTCAATAGAAAAAAAATATAGGGTGTACAAATGCAAATTATACTTAGTTTTACTTTTACTAAGAGTATTTTAGGCATTTTTAGGTCAAAAGTAAGTGTTGACTAAGAAATGATATGAATTTTATATTAAATGTTATTTGAAGTTATATAAAAGTAAAATTTTAAAACCTAAGGTACACTTTTTAGATTAGAGCAAAAGAAAAGATATATGTGTTTCGTTCGTTGGTTGTAGATGAAATTTATAAGTTGGAGTTGATTGACTTTTCAAAAACTAGTTATAAATTTTGTTGACTTTTTAGAAAAATACTTAAATTAAAATGAAAAAGTATAGTTTAGTTATAGTTAAACTCAAATACCAAACAAAGTCATAAAAATGTAAATAACTTTTTTTTTTAAAATCTACAGTTTAGATAACAATGATCAAGGGAGAAAAACCCTTTTTGATGGTATGTACTTGCTTAGGGCCCGTTTGGGATGCCATCTTTAAATGGTAAAATACCATATGGATTTCATAATCTTAACTCTAAATCTCTCTCTCTCTCTCTCTCTCTTCTATTTTTTTTTAAAAAAAAACTTAAATTTTAAATGTCCATAACTTTCTCATTTTAAATCGAAATGAGATGAATTTTATGTCAAAATGCTCGTAATGACAAGATAAATAAATCAAATTCATTTTGCATTTTTTTTTTCTAAACATATTTCAAATTTTGATACTATTTTTTATATCGTGGAACTTTTTCAAAAGTTTTCCCTCCAAATATATATTTCCATTTCAACTTTTAAAACATCATCTCCATATGTCCCCTGAAACGGGCCCTTAGTTAGTTAGTTTTTTTTTTTTTTTTGTATTTTTTTTTTGTATTTTTTAGAAATCTTGTATTTTTACAATTTTCTTATGAGTTATTCATCTTAATATTTTGAAGTTACATATATATATATATATATCATTATATTATTTATATTTAATATGTAAATCAATATTTTGTAGGTCAACATTTAATGATTCGTTTGAAAAACATATTCATTTTGTTTTCAAATGTAATATATGGAATATAATATGCATTTGGATGTTCCCTTTACACATTGAAGTTAAATGTAAAGTGTGTTTAAGGTGTTTACATTTGAATATTTATTCTAATATACATGTGTATTGTTGAGAGAGAGTGTGTGTATGTGATGTGATTGGTTAAAATAGATAGAAAAGTGACTTGATGAATAGTGGTTATATTTGATTTTAGTTTAAATGTATTTATATTTGAATAGAATATATGAGGTACACAAACATACATTACATCTATGGATATATAATATAAAGGAAGGATGTTTCCAAACGCATCATTAGCATATGTTTAGCATATATATTAGTTTGAAAAGGAAAATTAAAAAATATTTTATTCTGTTAAAACATTTCTATTTTTTTTCAAAATCCACATTATACTTATTTTTCTCTCTCCTGGACACTAATACAAAAAGATCTCATTTTTAGTTAGAATCGTTTGAATTTTCCTTCCAATTTATAATGCATTTTATAATACTATGTTATATTTTATATACGAATACTTTTGTCGGTTAATGCTTTATTTTGACCTGAGAAATGTCTAAAGTAGGATTAAAAAGAAAGATAAAAAATAGCAAAACCCTAATTTTCTCAATAAAAGATTCTGAGTTCTTACCCGCGGCCACCCACCCCCTTCCTACCCTGTCTCAACTACCCCCGACGATATGCACGTACCTTCCTTATCTTTCATGGATTAGTCTGAGTTGTTGGCTGCTTGGGTGACTATCATATTTCATTTCTACTGGTCTACAGTCCACTATATTACTTATCTTCCGTGAAAGTTTTAATTAAAATAAATAAATAAAATTGAAAGGAAAATCACATGAAATTCTAAGCATGGTTTAAAATTTAAAGTGACTTTGGTTAACTATCATATACATAGGGTTAGGGTCTTTGGCAGGGATGGGACCAAGTCACTGATGAGCTGAGTTTTATTGTGAGGTAGGTATTGGTTATTTCGAGGGATGGGTCCAAATCTCGAATTCCTTATTGAGACTGCATTGTCACAGGTTGGTGTGGCTACATTGTGTGAGATTGGGACATAAATAGGGACGGAGTCAAAAATATATTTTAGTAATAACGTACACGAAAATATTTTTCTAAGATAAAATAAATTTTAGTGGAGGTTATATGAGAATTTTTAATTTTAGTGAGTTTATGTGAAAATTTTTAATTTTAGTGGGGCAAAGCAGTAAAAGTATAAAAAAATTTTTTTTATAGAATTAATATTAGTGGGGATTATATAGGAACTTTTGGTGGGGAAAAGGTAGGGACTATATGAAAATTTTTTATTTTCAGTGAGACAAATTATAAAATTATAAAATTTTGGGATAAAATTAAAAGAACAAAAAATTCCAATGGGGCTACACCCCCTAACTCCGTCCCAGGGAATGGCCATGAGTTCCGACTCGCCTGTGGTTGGCTTCTCCTTTAGATATAGGTGGCTCGTGGGAGTGAAAACGATGTAGTTTGAGTCCACTAGCTATGGGATGAGCGATTTTCTATACGTTTCATTTGTGAATATATATATGATATGTTATTATATAATGAATCTAATCCCAATTATGTAGGACTAAAATAAATTAAAATGGTATGTAAAACGGAAGGTGGATGATAGTATCATTAGGGGACCTGTCGACGCTCATTCCTTTTGTCACCGCTCAAGGGGTATTCGGTGCGACTTACAAGTGACCTACTACGTAGGTCAAGGGAACCTTGCTATGCAGGTTCCATGATTGTTGGTAAAATTTACGGAGAGTTATACTCATTTCATATATATATATATATATATATATATATTAAATTACAAAAACATCCTTATAATCGAAACATTTCATTTACCCACTTTCCAGTCATAGTTATAGATGCAGGATGTCCCACTTAGTTAGTGACCTTGAAGATATTTTGAAATTCATTTTCCATTAATGTTCGGGCAACGTACAGTGCCTTTTCAACCACTCTCGTACAATTCTTTCTTCATTTTTTTTTTTAAACTGGCATAATAATAGATTATGACATAACAGATTAGATAACAAGTCACTTGAGTAGACAGTAACATCAAATAATGAAAGGCGGCTGCTGCTGGCAAACTTCTCTCCACACAAACCTTATAAAATCTCTTGTGATTGTCATTCATCGTGATCACGGTACAGATATATACTTTATCAGTAGTCTACATTTTAGATCTAATTAAAATATATAAAAATAATTATATATAAAATTGACATAATCTGATAAAAGTCTGCTAGTTAAAAACAGAATCTTATTAATATGATATTTTTCATATCCTATTATTAGATAAAAATTATTCGTTAGGTAGTTTATCAATCCATACCAAACACTTAATTAGTCACAAGGTTGGTTAACAATAATATTATACTACTTCTCCTTGATAACAAATGCTTATGTTCAGATATAGGCCAATTAAAAGACAGGGAGAATGCAAATATCTAAAATAGATCTGTTAAAGGCTCACACATAAAAAAGACAAACATATAACGAAATTCTAAACATGTTAAATAAATAAATTCTCATCATCATGAGTTTAAGGAGTAGATTGTGAACATTTCAAAAGTGCAAGACTAGTTCCTGAATTTAATCCTGAACTTTTTGCATGTCAAATTATAATAAAATAAGTCGGTACGCTCAAATACGGCAAAATCTGATTGTTCAAAGATTTTTCTCCTTTCTTATAAAGGGATTTTTCAAAGTCTTTTAATTTTTGTAATAACATGAGTAATCAGGAACATGATTGATCGTGTTAATGAAATATTGAGCATCAGAGTGAAGAACATGTTAATAGAATTAATATTGCAAGTCTTTCGTTGACGAATCCTAAAATGATGTAGGCAGGGATCACATTTAGAATCGACAACACAGCACGTACTGGGTATTTTTCCCTTCAAAATACGTTAATAGGGTGTACGGATACATATGAAAGGATGTTTTACCAAGCCAAAATAGAAGTGAAAAAAAAAAAAAGAAAAAGAAAAAGAAGCTGCTTATCTCAAATATACATTTCTAGTGGTTGCGGTGACGGTGAAGAGTAGAACAAAAAGTCCAACAATAGTAGAACTCCCGGTCCAAAGATCTTTGAAGTAAACTTTTTTGAGAGTTGCCCTTGTAACATTCCAACGATTCTCATAAAATGTATTGAGATCACTGTAGTAATGAGCATAGAAAGACTTCTCTCTCGGGATTTTACAGCAGAGTCCATTGAACAACCTTGCTGCTTCCTTGTTGCTACCCAGTAAGTTGGTTAGGATCTTCCTCTCCACCAAGAACTCGACGTCTTCGCTGGTGTTGATGAGCTGATCCATCAACGCGATGTAACCGCAGATGTAATCCTCCTTCGGGTAAAGGCACTGCTCCAAGGCCATGACGTTTCTCAACAAACACTCTGTGTCACATTCTAATTTCAACTCCGGAAGCCTAAGCTGCATACAATTGATGGCCGGTACGAACTTCAAGATCGGCGCTTTAAAAATCTTCACATCGGTTAGGCTCGTTCCTTTATCCGCTCGCTCAAACGTCACTCCGGCTTTGTCCAGCTTCGTTGCCGAATAGAGATACCTCTTGTCTCCCATGTCCTCTTGTTCAAATTTATTCTTCACAAACTTCTTCGGAAGCCAAAACTCCCTGAGCAAATTCGTGAAGTGCTTCACCTCGACGATGTCGGCAAACTTCTCCCAGTCGGATTGTGTCAAGATGTGATCTTTAAAGAAAGAGCATGTCAGTCGAAGAAACGGATGCATACGAGGAGCGATAGAACTGTCCGGGGATTTGGCAGCAGGCAGATATGTACTGAAATGGTCATACAGTTGCTGAAGAACATAGAACGGAAGCTGATTTTCGAGCAACAACAAGTCTAGCTTTACCGCTTTTCTCAGCCACGGCGTGCTCAGTATGTAATCCGTCATGGACTCTTGTAGGAAATCGTTTCTCTGAAAGATCTCGAGGATGAAACAAGCGTCTCTCAGAATCATTTCCTCGAACAATTGATCCTGAAGATCAATGGTGCCGGCGTACCTCCCGCGTATGTTTTCAGCGCTCTCGCTGATGAATTTTTCGATCCTTTTCTTGATCTCGTCTCTTTTAGAAGATTCGCCGCCGGGAATGCGCTTAAATAGCTCCTCCTTGTATTTTTCTTTATGGGAATCCATGGCCTTAAATTCGGGTTTTCCATGGTGAAAAGGGCCTATGGAAATCAGCTGAGGAGTGTATGAATCTTCGTTTACCTTGCGGAGATTCCTGGGAATTCTGTGGATCCAACACCTAGACCACTGCTTGAATTCCAGATCTTCTGGAATGTCGATTATCACCTCCCGCTTATCGATCAAACCGTCCATACCGATCTTCTTAAACTAGATCATCAGAATATATTTAGTAATTACCACCGAAAAGTTTATGAATTGTACAAATACTAGATTAAAACATAAAACGTAACAAAAATAAAGTTACAGAAAGGTACATATAGATGCATAAGAAGCACATAAATACATGCCAACTGAAGAAACAGAATATTAATTAGTCAGCTGAGAACCTTGATATATGTGTGTGTGTGTGTGTGTGTGTGTGTGTCTATACCTTCTTTTTTTTTTTTTTTTTTTTTTTTTTTTTTGGCTGACTAGAATCCTTCAAACTTACCCTGAACTTAGTGGCTTGGTGCAAGAGAATGGAGCAGAAAGTTGCTTCAATTGTGATCTGGTCACTCTAAACTTTTCCCATCACTTTTATAGCCCAAGTCTACCTGCATACATATGTACTCTATTGCTAAAAGTTAAAAACTTAATATGACCAGTGTTAGTATATCTCTTTGAATATTATAGAATGTGCTGTTCAAAAACTGATAAAAATACTCGAATGCTAAGTTGATAAAATCAATAAGAATACATGATAATATAATCTCATCGAATGTACTAACAATAAGAATACATTAAAATATAATCTCCGATACTTTGAATTGAATATTAAATTAATAAAAATCAAGCTTTTACATTTAAGACCATCACAATCGATGGTGACATACGTATACGAACTTCATTTCATATACAATCAACCGTTCGGTGCAAAATATTGACTATACTCTTATTATCAGCATTGTATTAGTATACACAAAAGAAATCTCACTCCAATATCCATAACCAGCTAGCCCTACTTTTTTGAGGGCCAATTATACGAAATTTATTTGACGTATGGATATGGCAACGGAATTTTTTGTGGTGTGAAATAATATGTCACTGCCTAAAACGACGTATAGTGCTATTATAATCTTCTGTACTAGTATATCTGCCAACAGAAAAATATTTGTCAAATCCGTTCTTTTGCTCGGAGATTTACTGATAATTGTCGTGTACAATATTAAGTTGTATGCCTAGCTTAATTGTACTATAATTTATACACTTTTCGGGTTATTTTGAATATTCTAATTTGTCATCAGTCATAATTCTCGTGATATAAATATAAGAGAGTTTTTGGACAATCATTTATATATGTAAGGGAAAAACAAAAAGACTAACCGATGCATTCTATTGAGAGTGGATTGCCCAAATTCTTTTTCGGATTATAGTAATATTTTCTAATTGAAAATGAACTAAAACTCGCATTAAGAGTAGGCCACTTTAATCTAATCTTGTTTGTTTGTTCTCTTATTTATTTCTTGTTTTTCTTTGTGTTTTCTTACTTGTTGTAGAAAGATTAGTGTTATTAGTGTCATTAAATATTTTATATTAGTGTCTTTTATTTTGTTGTAGTTTTGGTGATTAGTGTTAGCAAGATTATATAAGCCTAAGCAAGAAAGTGTAGTGCATACTTGAATATTGAATATTGAATATTGAATTATTGAGATTTAGAGTTTGTTTTCCCTTCCAATTTGGGGTTTCTCCCTCTGGGCATGGATTTAGCTTGAACTTCTCAATTCCGCTGTATCATTATTACTCTTAAATAATTGGAGTTAAGATTTTTAAACTTATCATAATGTCATACGTGACGATATATATCATCCGTATATCTAAATATAAATATAAACAATTAGAAGAAGAAAAAAAAAAAAACACAAATGACACTTTTTACAGTGTCTTCCGTCCTTCTTTATGGTCTATCACATGACGGCATTTTTTTTATTTTTAAAAATTTTTTTTGGTTAATTTTTTTTTTTTTTTAACGACTTCACACGGGCGAATGTTCAACTACCATGTGCCAAAGTCTTTATAACTATTTCAGGACGTCATTTATTGATATCACTTGGTAATAATAAATCCTATTTGTTGTAATAATAATGGAAAACAACCACCGATTTTGTCTCATTTGCACAATATTGATGTGGAATAGCACTAGTGAGATGAAACTAAATAGCTAGTGTCACTCTCTTGTGGAAAAAAAATTGCAACACTTTACAGAAAGCTGTCTTGACCCAAAATATGACTGATTGTACTCCACTACTGAGCTGGCCATGCAAATAATTAGACACCCTTTATGTAAATAATTGTGCACTCTTCCAATCATAACGTGCCACGAACCACGTAGATTTTCATGGAGGTGGATTTCCATCTTTTCTTACTTTATTGAAAAATGGACCCTTCTCTGCCTTGTCCTATATTTGCCAATGACATCAAGCTTTTACAATTTTTTTTTGATACAACTAAAATTTTTTAAATGTACATGTCATTAAATGAAGAGAAAGAATACATTTTGTGAAAGTGTAAAATCTACAATCCACTTGTATTTACGGTCAATGATCGATTTGACATCGATTACGTTAATAATTCATCATTTAGAGTCGATTTATCGTATTACGCATAAACAAGTAAGTAAAGTACGGTAAATATATAAGGGACTCGGATTTTTGTGAAAGTTAATTCTTAACATACGGCATGTCGTATGTCATCTGTGATGTTTCGTGGGTCGTTTCTCTATTTATATAGGAAATAGTACAAGAGTTGCTTGTGTACATGGATATTGAAATAAAATACTTGGGCATGTTCAGATTTTGGGTTAAGATTTTGAGTGCCAAACTTAATTGGGATACTTAATCTTGTTTTGTATCAAATTTTCCTTTTTTCTTCACTTAGAAAAAAATTTCTTTAAAACATGAATCCTAGAGGAAGATAGAATAGGAGGAAGGAAGGAGGAAGGAGGGACTCCTCTTAGGGTTTTTGGACCGTGGAGATCTTCCTCGAAACGTCTACCTCACAGTCATGGATGGCACCTTCCATTTTAGGGATCTGTGCCACCACTTTTTTCCGATTCCTTCTATGATTTGTACTTCGAATTTGGAGGATACTTTCCTTCCTTCAATTGTCTTTACTTTTCCTCATTCTCTCTGTATTCTCTCTCTCTTGCAAATTCCCGTCTTCTCTCTTCCTCTTCTTGCCATCAAGCACCATGGTAAAACTCATTTAACACATAGTGAAATCCCCGAAGATCCTACAGAAGGCGTAGTCCAGATATTATAGGCAAACATCTATAAATCTACGTGTCTATATTTATTTTTCTGTATCTACATTATATCAACTCGTCACCTAATTATGATCCATCATTCATCTTTAAAAAAAATAGAATTGTAGATTTCTTCCTCTACAATTAGTATAATATATTTTAACAAATATCACATCAACAAACATAAAACTTACAATATCTTGAATAAAAAGATAACAACTCGAATATGAAAATTTTATTATACTAGCATTACATTAATTAACTAGCACAAGATTAACAACGTGTAATAATAAGAAATTGCATGGAACAAGTAAAAGCTAACTACAGTTTTAGGTGCAACGTTAAATTATAGGACTAGTCTACGATCTTGAGAAATCAATATTAGCTTGGAAAGAAACTATTATGTCTTGAATCACGGTAGTACATGATCCAACAAAAACCACTAATTACAACAAAAAGTAAAAGATGAGTAGGACCAGAGGAAAATAAGCATTATCAGTAACGAGACCAAAAAAGTAAAGTCACTGAATCATCCATATTTTTCCAAAAAGATAAGTGACAATGTGTTAAAGTAATAACGACAAGTTTCGTTGTCATCTCACCTTTAATGCAAGAAACCGACATATAACATTGTTAACATATGGTACAACACGTGATATGCATGTAACTAATATAATGTATGAAGTGAATACATATAATGACGGAGCCAGATTGACATCCGAATGACGCAATTATTTCTCTTAAAAGTTACAATTAATGAGAGAAACACAATTAAATATTTCTTTAAACACCATTTTTATCAGATTCGGAAATCAATCCCAAGTACTATCCGTTTAGGCTCTTGTTTTAAGAAGTCCTTTAGAAATCCGTGGGCGTACCCAATAAATGGGTTCAGATATTTCTTTGAGGCCCAAATCACATAGGTTGCATCTCAAGTTCAAACATGTTCATACATCATTTTCTCTTAATTAGAAAATGCCCCCTCTAGAGCACACCCATGGAGACTTGAACTTGAAACCTCCTACTCTGATACCAACTAATGTTGGAGTGATGCAATCGTTTCTCCCAAAAGTTGTAAGATGGTAAAGGCGCAATCAATTTTTTAAAACACCACCCACTACCAGACTCGGAGAATCCACCACAAACACTATCCGTTTGGGCTCTTATTTCGTGGGGTCCCTTACGAATCCATGGGTGGACCCAACGAATAGACTCAGAAGTTTCTTTGATGGTCAAGCCACATAAGCTGCATCCCAAATTCAAATATACTCCTACAACACAGACATATATTTGAGTGAAAAGTGAACAAAATTTATTTTAAGCATAAAAATTAGAGAAATGTTTTAATGAGATTATATATGAAATTTTTTAATTTTGAGAGGAAAAAAATTTCAATGTGGTTACAGCCCCACTAGGCTAAAGTCTCAACATGCATCTGCCCCTTTATATGTATACACAAAAATATATCCTCAGGAGGTCATAGTTATGTGGTACTCAAAGTGGTAGTAACGCTAACTGAGCTAAAATATGATATTTATGGCAATTCTCACAGTTTATACCATTTAGCACTCTTAAGTCTTATTAGCATGCTAGCAGTAGCATACAAATAGTATTTCAGCACCAAAATTGTATTCATTCTCATGCATGGTTAATGTGCAATTTTAGGACAAATGTCATTCAAATTAATTAGTATTACTATATTAAATTAACAACATATATTTCAAGGAAATTACTAGTGTTTGGTATCAATCATGTCAACAGAAAGGTAAACATCAAAGATCGTTTGAGATTCTTTAACCAGAAATAAAAAATCCTTTGAAATAAAAAATCCTTTGAAATTAATAAGACTGATATACTAAACAATATCAAAAGAGTAGTGTTAATGATACTAATTCTAATCCTAACTTTAACTATCAATTCACATGACGGTGTATTGTCATCTATTTAATGATTGGTGCTTTTAATTGATGTGGCTATCATATAAATGAAATAATGATAACTCACCACATTAAGTCAAATAATCTTAAAACGTTAGAATTAGAGTTAACATTGTAGCATTTTTCATAATAACTATGTGCAGCCTTTCTTTGTATTTATAACATCAGAACATACTTAATAGAACCGGGCTTCCAGATGTGTGTGTTGTGTGTTTTAGTCCACAAGTTGACTTGCCGGCTAACTAAATATCTCATTGTTCCATAAGAAGGACACATACACATCAATTGAGTGACCTCCTCTTTTAATACAACTACTTGTATTCAAGCATGTGAAATAGACAAACAAATCAAAATAGAAGAAAAAATGCACTTAAATAACGTTGCCATCATATAACAATGACGTGACGACCACGTGATTGTCACGTGACAAGTAAGGAATGCATGATCAAAGAGCTCTTTTAAAAAGTAGTATAGACTACTGACCAGCACATTTGAAAGAAATTGATAAATCAAATGGAAAATTGATTATGAGATGTTATTAAAAAAAAATAGTAGTTAAAAAGATTGTAGAAGAAAAATTAAAATTAAAATTAAGAAACTATCAAAGAAAGAGAGAGAGAGAGAGACAAAAAAAACAATGGATTGACATATGATGAAAGGAAGGGAGGTTCGAAAGCTAAGCACCTTGACTCTTTTAAAAGGACCAAAATTTAATTATGAGGCATTCTAAGAAAATAGTAGTTAAAAAGGGTGGTAGACAAAAAAGGGAAAAAAAAAAAAAGTTAACGGAAAGATAAAAATGAAAACGATAAAATAAAGGGAAAAAACGATGGACTAGCACGTGATGAAAGAAAGGAACGGAGAAATGCTAAGCACTTTGGTTCTTTTATAAGGACAAAAATGAAAAAGATTAAAAAATAATAATAATAAAGGGACGAAAACGAAAAAATGAAGTTGTCTTTAGGGAGAGAACGTCGAAGCGAATGAGCAGGAGAACGGTTGCACTCAGAACGATTTTTGATCTGTTGATCCTTTTCCATTTGAACATCAAAGGCATAATTGGCAAAGCACATTCAATCGTAGAGGTAAAACGGCAACCCTCAGCACTATAGGATGGATTAAAATTAATACGGATGGGTCTGCTAATGATTCTCCTAAGCCGACTGCCTGTGATGACCTATTTCGTACCTATCAATGCTTTTGTAAAGGGTGTTTTTGCCGATCTATCGACATTGCTAATGCATTAATTAGAGGCAGAATTGATGGGATTTTTTCTGCAATTGGTTATGCTAAACTATATATAAGTGGGATAATCTTTAGTTTGAAAACGACTCCACCTACATTGTTGATTTGTTATAGAAGAAAAGCCTTTCACTCCCTTGGAAAGTTTAAGAGTAAATGGATAAATGCACTCAATTTCCTGAGCACTACCAATTACACGTACGGCCCCACACATTAAAAAAATAAAAAAACAAAAACATAAAACAAAAACATATACCTAGATGTCAAAACAGGTACGTGTGGATGGTTTGATAACTTTGGTATAAAAAATGGGTTCAACACAGATGAAAATATCCTAATTGTAAATCAAACTGAATCCAATTGCCCTATTCTTACAAGAACCAGTTGCATGGATGCAATCCATATTAAAGAAAAACTTGAAATTCCTGAGCCTAAGGACTTAGAGGATATAAAATTAAAAAAACAAAAAAATTAATTAAATCACGAATCAATTGTATGGAAGGCCATACAGTGCAGTTCTAGCCCAATGAATCGACTGCGGATACGGAAATAAGATACTGCAAAAAAAATCCAAGTTGGGATTCTAATATTGGCTTGAACATAAAAATTAAAATTAAAAAAAAAAAGTAAGAATAGGGAAAAAAAAAAGTTAAAAAAGAGCGAGTGGAAGAGAAAGTTTTAAAATATTATTTTGAAGTAATTTAAAAAATATTATTGACGCATCTAAATGATGCCAAATTTAATTAATTGCGATGACTTGTATCATACTTGGTATTGGAATGGCTTATTTGCAACGACATATATCGTTGCAACTAATCTTTAATTTGATTTTTGCCCAAAAAAAAAGTGAGGCAGTAATTTTGGTAAGTCTGAAAAAGTATTTGCGACGGTTGGAAAGATATCGTCATAAGTAAGTTTTGGGACACCTTCCCAACTAATGGCAGTTATATTAGTTTCTTGTTATCAATAAGATACATCTTTATAAGTTTAATGCGTAAATTATTCTCAAAATTAAAAGCTTGGAATACAGATTGCAACTATAAGATAAGTCACCGTAAAAAATGCTTACTGTGAAATATGAGTAAAACACCATTCATGAACGGTTCCATACATAATAGTCAAAAAGTCACTACATAATAGTAACTTAATTAAATAGTGATATTTGGACATTCCCAGCACTGTGCTAGTTGATTTAATGCTTCCGTTGTATTATTCCTTTGGTTAATTTCTAGCATTTTTATTGCACCTTGTTCATGAAAGTGCATAAAATATAACACACACACACACACACACACACACATATATATATATATATATGTGTGTGTGTGTGTGTAAAAGAATATAATAGCTCAAGGAGCGCGTCTATTGGTAATGCCAATTAAGTAGTTAAAATTTAACGCACTAAAAAAAATTTCCTATTAAGTGAAACGGTAGCTTACTCAAACAAAAAGACATTTATCATAATTATTTTAGAACTAAAATAATTCATATGTTGATTATATATAGCGACTTCAATAATTTCTTACTTCTATATATCACAATCTACACAAGTCAATGGGGCGTTTCGAATAATAATATTTTTTATTTTATTAATTACTATAAATATTATATTATTTATATTTAATTTAATATTATTTATTTAATTTAAGTTTAGAATTTTCATATTTCTTATAATCATATATTTGTTATAATTAATTGTTTATTGTATCAATCAGTCAAATGCATCACTGATAACATCGCTTGTTGTACAGTTGCTTTAGCCCAGGAGCCAACCTAGCTAAGGCAATATCCCAAAGTAGGGGCAGCTAACTGTGTAATAGATATAAAGAGTACTTTGTGACAAATTAGTTATAAAAAAAAAAAGGCAGAAATACTACTTGGGGAGCTATGCATAATCGTGTGGTATTGATTATTATGGCAATAATGTTCATGCTTTTCACAGTTGTTGCATATAATGCCAAAGTGCTTGTCAAAGCATTTCCAACTTTATCTCTTTATGATTATCAATATTCTTTTTCTACTAGTTCATCTCCACTCCATAATCCTCATTGGCCTCCATTGTTAAATGAAATAAGATCGCCTTATTGCAAGGAGAAGGCTAAGATTATTTGTGCGCATAGAATGCTCACTAAGTACCAAACGAAATTAGGGCCACTATCCAAGAAAGATGTCAAAGAATAGGAATTCTGTTTGCATGAAGAATTTGAAAAATGCAAAGCAGAATCTGACAAATGAAGGTAATTAAGCTTTTCCCTCTTACATAAGTAGGGGTGGATTCACCTATAGTCAGAGTGGGAGGCTGGATTTTTATTTTTCTTTTTTAATTTTGTATTTAAAATCTTTATATATTTCTAACTTTGTCCCAATTAAAGATTGAATATACTTGTATAAATTCTTTAAAATATCTAATCATTTAACGTAGACCGCTACTGAAATAATAGGCTGGCTCTACTGATGTTCACATAATTGCATACACAACTCATGTACACATCTAAATATGTTAGGCCCAGAGATGCATTTTTTTAAAGTTCTACTTTTATAAGTATTTACAATAAAAAGAGGTGTCTAATCATAACTCATAAAACTTTTAGACGATTATAAATTTATTAGGGGGTGTTTGGGTGATGAGTTTAAACTCATCACCATCAACTCAATTTTTGTCTTTTTCCTCAAAAGTTTTTTATCTTTTCTGAAAAAGTCAATCAAAATCACTATTTAAAACTTATAAATTTCAACTCAAACTCATTCACCAAACACCCCTAAGATTGTACAAAGTATTTTGGATATATTAACAAAAAAAAAAAAAGGGTATTTTGGATACTTTCACGACTATATATATATACAAAACGGGAATAGACGATTACTTAAGTATAGACATCATCCGTAAAAGTGACATGACGTCTAAAAGGGTACTTTTCCCCGCGTCCACCTACTAAGGAATTTACAATTTAAGGCTATTATTTCTTTTAAATTCTATTAATAAAAATTAGGGACTTATCTAATTAAAATAATAACCTGCCCTAAAATACGGCCATAAACTTTTGTAGTCAAAATATCCCGGAGAGAGCATCTCTTAGCATCACAAAATACAAAACTATTATAAACATACAAGAATATGTGCTGGCTTACAATTATAAATCTTTGGCAAGAGCAACGTTAAAAGCCTCTCTCCCGCTCTCTCTTCCTTAAATTTCTCATATATTAAGGTTTCCCTTTACAAAGGACTTTTGCCGCCGCCGTCGATCAGGACTCGTTCGAGCACGTCAGTGTGACGTTACCAATGTCCTGGTCCAATAAGCCTTGACAGACAAGAGTTATAGGCAGTTCGGTGTGTGACAGTTATCAATCCCTATAAGAAAAAGGAAAAGATGTGTAGTCTCACATTGCTTAAGAATGGATATAAGTAATTGTTCATAAGTAAAAAGACCATCTCCTAATGGTATGAGACACTTGAGATTGAACCCATGATTAAAACTATACGGACACGAGGCCCAAAGCAGACAACATCCACTAGTAAAAATTGTGGATTACACGATGGTTATTAACCGTCGTGTAAAGTTTACACAACGGTTAGACAACCGTCGTGTAATCCAGCATCATGGAAGATACTACGACGGTTAATAACCGTCGTGTAATCCAGTATCATGGAAGATACTACGACGATTCTTTAATCGTCGTGGTATCTCAATATTACACGACGGTTCACACCGTCGTCGAATCGAGAAATACAGTAGCAAACGCCGTAAAATTGAGAACTTTACACAACGATTTTAAGCCAAAATTGTCGTGTAATGTATGCTATTACACGACGGTTTTGAGCCGAAACCGTCGTGCTCAAAACCGTCATGTAATGTGTGCAATCACCAAACAACGCCAATTTTTTTTAATTCAAGCCCAATTACACAACGGTTTGGCTCAAAACCATCGTGTAATGACACACATTACACGACGGTTTGGGCTCAAAACGGTCGTGTAATGGCACACATTATACGCCGGTTTTGGCTCAAAACCGTCGTGTAATGCCACACATTAAACGACAGTTTTGTTTGCTCAAAACCATCGTGTAATTGGGCTTGAATTAAAAAAAAATTTGGCATTTTTGGTGATTTCTCACGGATGGCCTAATCTGTGTATTATGCAATACACAATCCAAGATATTAGCTATATTGTATCAAAGTAAAAATACATATCATATATTACATTACAAGTTTACATATCATAATTAATAAATTACATTACATGGCTAGCCCATTCTCCCCTAATCAAATCCAAATCATGAGAAGTAAAAAATTATTTACTTTCAAATACGTCAATTCCATTCAACACTATGTCTCTCATTAAATCTAAAATAAAATAACCACATTCAACACTTCTCTCTTGGAGAGGGCAAGAACGGTTCAAGATTTTCGTTTTATAGTCTCGTCTCTTTCTAATCCCTTCTCCGATTATAAGCTTCCAATCCGTAAGGGCCCTAGCAAGTTCGTAAAATTCAAAATAATTAAGATGCATATAATTAAGATTAAATCAAAAATTAAAATATGAAAATTGACTTACATTTTCATTAGATTAGAAAAATCGTTATGTTTCTTCTCTTGAAGAGGATCAAAATAAAGGACTAGGTCCTCCCATGGGTCAATAACTCCCAAGACCCAATGTCTCCCTCTGTTATGTGGCACAAGATAAAGTCATCCTTTTGGTACGTCACGCAAAAGCTGACAAGAGCATCGGCTCGCTCTCTCAAGCCAGCATCTGGAGTATCTGTTCTAACCGATGAGATCAAGGTTAGAGACACAAACACAAACTTCTCAGCTTGCCCATTAATCCTACATAGTTCCTCCAAATATCTGCATAAGCGTATCAAAATTGTTACTCTGGCTGACATATAGAAGAATTTCCAGATAAAAAAAAAATTAGAGATAGAATGACGTACCTGATGTATACTAATATACAATTCGCACTGATTTCTTGTAAATTAATGAACTCATAAATATCATCAAAGCTTAGAAAAACAGGCATGTCAAAACCCGTGATCGTGTATGGTATTGGAACCTCTATCTGATCACCTTCACGCATAGAACTATGTGCATAATAAGCTAAATGCCTCATCGCCATGTTCATTTTATTAAAGTCGAACAAAGCTTTGTGTTGTTGCGCATCTTGTTGTACCTCAGCTCGAGAGTTGATCGTTTTTTTTTCCAAGCTTTTTTTGGCCTTTGTTTCCCTCAGCTGCTTGGTCAGGAACGTGACTAGGCCCTCGACTCACCTTGTTTATACTCATGTCGAGCTCAACTAATGTTTTAGGCCAAGCTACAAACCCATTAACAGCCTCATCCACAGTTGTTGCCTCGTACATCGGAATAGGTAATGCTGCTTTTTTTTAATTTTGGCACATTGATTGACACTTGCACGTTCCCTTCACCCAGTGGAATCCCATGGACTATATCGGTGGGAAGGCTCTCCAGCCATGCTTTTCCAAACGCAACAAGCAACTATCCACCATGAAGTTCATCGAAAATATAGAGCTTACACTTCTGATTGTCGACCGGCATGGTTGGCGGATCAGACACTCTAGGTTGTTTTTCTTGGATAGAGCAACTAGCCTTAAAGCTATTGTGTTAGTCAACGGTTGGCACATTCTGTTGGTCAAACGACAGCTCCACATCTTTCTTCGCACATAGACCACGTACCAACGCCTTTAATTCTTCTATTTCACGTCTCATTGACAGTACTTCATTATCTCTATTCGAACTTCGATTTAGGTTGAAGTACTGAGACTGCTTTACGAACTTTGATTACCCACGGATACATCCTGGGTGTTCGGGTCTAGATAATGCTTGCGTCAATACATCAGCAGTGCCAACTGATTCGAAAGTGCCTTGGCTCTCCTGTGTGTTGTACTCCATCTACAAGATAATTAAAAGAACTCATTATAAATAAAAGTGTTGTAAGTGGGTCTAGTGATGAAGAATTTATTGTTAATAAGTAAACTTACTATCAACTCGCTAACTTTTTTACATGTTAGATCCTTTAACTCTCCATCTGAGCCTGTCCGTAAATCTAGCCACAGCCCATCTCTTTTTTCCCATTTCCCAGTCTTCTTAAACTGTAATTTAACATTGTTAGTATACATGAAGACATTAAATAAATAATTTACCTACAATTTATTACAAATAAAATTTATTGACATACCTTTTCCTGGTCAAACTTTCTATATCCGTCTCGGCCTCCTCTCGATGTGTATTCGCTATTCGTCCTTATTTCGCTTCCACGATCTGAAAGTTGTTGGAATTGTGAGGATGTTCTATACTGAACGAATTTCACCCAATCCTCTTCTTCTATATTGGGGTAGTTGTCAATAACTTTTTAAGGCCGTGTCCGTACACTATCTTCTGTTACAAAGTCCGCGACAAACGTCTTGTAAAGATCATGTCAAAATTTTCTTGCAGCTTCACCACATGATTTTAAACAAGTACTCCGAAAGCAATCATCCATGGTGAAAGAAGTAATAGTTTCTTTCCAAATTATTTTTTTCAATCCATCTAAATCATGGGATCTCCAATCTTGTATCCATATTGGAATGTGCTCTCAAGCGAGCACACCAATCCAACGCATCAACTCATCACCGTGCTTCCCTTCCGGTTGTCCTTTCTCGTCAAAGGTGACTTCAATTCATTCACCTCTTTTCCTTACCATATGGACGCGCTTTGTTATAATTGTCTTTCGCTTGCCATCGGCATTGGCATTAAATGGGTTTTTTCTTCGTGCTCGTCCCTTTTTGCAATCTTCCATTGTATTTTGGCTCATGTTTTATTCCAACACTCACCTATATTTATTGCAACACAAATAAAAAAAACAAGTATAGCGGACCAATATAATCATATCAAATTAACATTCACTACCAATAACCTTAACAAAACCAAGCATAATACATGACAAACTTAAAATGGCAAAAAATTGCACAAACAATTCGTGTACTAATTTCACCAATAAAAAACCTAAAATCGTGTTATTATCCAAAATAAAGTCCTTTTTGACATTTTATCGAGCATGTGGTGTGCGGAAAAAACCATGTAGAAAATAGTGTGTAAAGTGTCAAAACCGTGCACAAAATATTCAAAAATATAGAGCAACAATTAAAAAACCGAGCACGCTACACTAGAATCAAATTCCATACGATTATCCAAAACAAAAATCCATTTTGACATTTCATCAAACATGTGGTGGGCGGAAAAAAACCATGCACCACATGCGCCAAAGCCGTGCACCGCATGCTCGAAAATATAGAGCAACAACTCAAAAACCGAGCACACTATACTAGAATCAAATTACACATGATATCCAAAATAAAAATCCATTTTGACATTTAATCGAGCATGTGGTGGGCGGAAAAAAAACCGTGCACCACATGCTCGAAAATATAGAACAACAACTCAAAAACCGAGCACACTACACTAGAATGAAATTCCATATGATTATCCAAAACAAAAATCCATTTTGACATTTCATCGAGCATGTGATGGGCAGGAACAAACCATGCACCACATGCTCGAAAATATAGAGCAATAACTCAAAAATTGAGCACACTATACTAGAATCAAATTCCGTATGATTAGCCAAAACAAAAATCCATTTTGATATTTCATCGAGCATGTGGTGGGCAGAAAAAAACCATGTTCAAAATTGTGTGTAAAGTGCCAAAACCGTGCACAAAACATTCATCTCCAAAGAGCAACAATAAAAAAAACATTCAAAAATAATTTATACATGAGTCATTAACTAATATCAGGAAAGGTCATTTTTATCTATTTTAATCCAAACTTGTTGAAGCTAACGTCTATAATTAAATTTTATTAAAGTACGTATAAAATGAGTTAACTTTGTTTTCCCTGAACTCCTTGGCAATCACAATTGGAGACCGTCGATTCGCCTCACTTCTGTCATCTCCTTACCAGTAAATCCTTTGTTTACATATGTGTAAATCTTTGATAACTATAATAGTACACTAGTATGTAAATCCTTGTTTCTTATTTGGTAAATTTGTTTATTTACTCGTATATTTTTAAGTTACTATGTAAATCTTTTATTTATACTATAAGCTCTTAACTATGTATTCTATGCTTGTGAACTCTTCACGTACATTTAGTTAATGCAACTATTTAGTATTGAAACCTTATAATAGTTACTTAAAATGAACTGCATTAACTTTCTGAAAATTTCATGATACAAGTACGTAATGGTAAAATACATCAAAATATAAATACTTTAAAAGCACTAACTCTCAATACTGGTGTTGTCATATTGTGCAATCGTAGAGAGATAAAGATTGGTGCAGCCCCAAAAAAAAAAAAAAAAGGGACTCCCAAAGGTATGTGTAAAATGGTAAAATATTAATGATAATCCGATTACTTCGACAAACTAGAGAATTTTGGGAATAAAGAGACAAATTTAGACTAGAAATAGGAAACTAATCAGACTGTAATATTTAACAAATTACAAAGAAAATACTAAATAACTAAAACTTAGGAAACTCCAAAATAAGAAACTCTAGAATAGAAAATAAAAAAATGAAAACCAATGACTATTATAGCTTGTCCCAACATCCAAACAATGGTTTATTCGGGTAGTTTATCTAATTTTTCTCTACTTGAAGTGTAACAAACGTGATACATGACTGATAAAATAATTATGTGCTACTTACTTATATATATATATATATATTTTTTTTTTTTTTTTTACCTTTGAAGCAATTTGGAGGCCATTTATACATTGCATTAAAAATTAAACTTAAAAAAAATAAAGAGTACACATTTCCATAAATATTAATAAAAGATTAAGGTTTATTTTTCAATCTTGAGGAGGCTAAGGGTAACTTTTTTTTCAATGAAAAAGAAATACCCATCATCTGCTTCTGTCCAAATATTATATATAGTATAGTCTAATATTCAAATAATCAATTAGTTGTGGGAAGGAAAAAAAAAATCAAGAGAATATAGTAGTCTTAAGTCCAACTAATTTAGTTTGTGAAAGATTATAAAATTACAAGATGAGATCAATAACAACAAGATTGATCATGAGAAAAGTGATAGTTTTTGTATTTTTAATCATTTATATTTTTGTCCTTGCCCTTGAGTCTCACTCCGGCTATGGAAATTTTTCCATTGACCATCATATTACACTTGATGATCAGAAAGTTTTCTTGAACACAAAATGCTATGATGAGCATAACGGATTACCTCAGAAGATTTTCAAATCCGCATCTGCAAAGGGAACTAGCCAATTGTTTTCAGGTCTGTCAATTGATATGCCTTCAGTGCTATCCAGATTCGGTCCTCAGTGGCTGTCGTTTAGGTTGTTCCTAGTCCATAAAAGGTAAACGGACAGATTTTGAACACTTAAATAAATTATCGAAATTTTGTTATTTAAAAAAATGATTGTTAATTTGTATTTGATCCTAGTCAATAAGTGAAAATACGTATTAACATTGGTTAATTACTGAATAACTATGACCAGCACATTAATGAGTAATAGAAGTCCGGTAAACTTTTGTGATGCAGGGAAAAGCTTACAAATGCGAAAGACCCTTTGTCATTCTCATAGGGAAAAATCTAAAAATAATGTTAATGAAATAAGCAGGTAATTAGAGTATGGAATTAATTTTATTTTACAACCTAAATGATGCTAGCTATTATCTTACTTCGCAAAATTATTTTCCTGTACTATGAACTTTCATCAATTTGTTTATTTATCAAATTTTTCCGTTTAAATTTATTTCCTTGTTGCAACATATTATATGAAGTCGTCCTTATTTTACCTATGGTTGGCCAGTAAAATGTTTTTTCATTGCTGAATGATGTTTAACAAATAATTAGGGTTTTAAGTTGAATTAGTCGCTAAATTATTAAAATTGTGATTATCTGTGTTTAAAGTTGTTCTTTTAGTCCTTTGTTTTCATTTTTGAAGCTCGAAACATGAATTAGATCTTTTAAAATTTAGCTGAACTGATCACGTACTTGTCATTTGATAGCGTTATATTTCTAAAATGAGCCATATTAAGAGTAAAATTTTGTTCACTAATTACCCTTGAAAACTATTGAAAACTGAAACATTTTGCACTTGTTACAACGTTTTTATGAACTTGATCAAATGATCTTGATGAACAGGTGGCTACAATTAATTATTCATTTTAAGACGTTCAATGTCAATTTCCATTTCGTTAGGAACAGAAGTAAGAAAAACATGAATAAATTCTAATGCTATACCTAAAACACATTTAGAAAATAAAAGTAACATTAATAGAACTCATAAATTTGCCACGTGAAAAACTAGCAAAGTAACCAACTGTATTTTTTTTTTTTTAGCAAAAAGAAAAAAAAAAAAAAAAAAGCAACTGTAATTTGTTGGCACACTGCATATGATTTTAAGTGTTTATCGCTAACAAGAATTGTATTGTTGATGTAGCTGACGTGGAAGACTTCAAAACCTGCTTTAACAATTAAATGAAAACAAAATTGAAATGGGCCTTAGATTTCTCTAAAAAAGACAAAAAAAACAAAAAATACATATAGTGTAAGAAAACACACTATTTTAATTGGAATAATTACACCAACACAATGTACTGTGTTCTACTGTTTTATTAGTTATTTGTAAAAGGGAGAACATGTAAAACACCACTTATACAGAAAAATCTCTGTAAATGAATATTATTGGGATTAGGAAAAAATATTATTTTAAAGAGGTAATTTATTTATTGATAAATGAATAGATTTATTAATTTATTGGTAGATGAATAATTTATTAATTTATTGATTTACGAATAGTTTTAAGTTTTAATTACTTTTGTACATGTATCTTTTCTTTTACCAATATTCACGTATGTGTTATAAATAAGAAAGATAATAATATGTGGTCAAAAATTAATATGTGTACATAGAGAATTGCAAAAGTTATCATGTACATTATTAAAAAAATTATTATTATTATGTACATGTGTAGAAGTCCAAAATTGATGTATATGTACATACATTTAAAATGAAGATTAATAAGTACTTGGATATATAATAAATGTATTTTTCAAATTTAATACAGTGGATTACATGAAGCTATTTCTAATCTATGGTATGGAAATGCAATGGATGCTGAGCACCTTCTAAATTATCCTAGTGAAAATGATGCAGTGATGGAATCACCTACTGATGAAGAGATTATTGAAGGGATAGTAGCTAGATATGCTGCTGATGATGATCATGATCCAAATGACAGTTGTGTTTTACTAAATGTTTCCCAAAAGTGGCGTTTTAAGTAATAGTAACCTTAAATAACTACTTGCTATAACATAAAATAAATAATAATAAAAAGTACCAAATGCAGTGCATGCTTTGCAAAAAAAAAAAAAAAAATTAGTATGCTAGCATTACATTAATTAACTAGCACAACATTAATAACGTGTAATAATAAGAAATTTTTAGGAACAAGGAAAAGCTAACTACAGTTTTAGGTGCAACGTTAAATCATAGGACTAATATACGCCCTTGAGAAATCAATATTAGTTTGGAAAGAAACTATTATGTCTTGAATCACGGTAGTACATGATCCAACAAAAACCACTAATTACAACTAAAAATAAAAGATGAGTAGGACCAGAGGAAAATAAGCATTATCAATAACGAGACAAAAAAAGTAAAGTCACGGAATCATCCATAATTTTCCTTTGGAAAAAAGATGAGTGACAGTGTGTTAAAGTAATAACGACAAGTCTCGTTGTCATCTCACCTTTAACGCAAGAAACCGACATATAACATTATTAACACATGGTACTACACGTGATATGCATGTAACTAGCATGTAACTAATATGATGTATGAAGTGAATATATATAATGATGGAGCCAGACTGATGTAAGAGTAAAACAATTATTTATTTTAAAAGTTATAGTTGACGAGAGAAGCACAATTAAATATTTCTTTAAATATCATATTTATTAGACTTGGAAATTAATCTCAGGCACTATTCATTTAGGTTTTTGTTTTGAGAAGTTCTTTAGGAATCTGTGGGCGTACCCAACAAATGGGTTCAGATATTTCTTCGAGGCCCAAATCACATAGGTTGTCTTTTAAGTTTAAACATGTTCATACATCATTTTCTCTTAATTAGAAAATTCCCCCTCCAGAGCACACCCATGGAAGCTTGAATTTGAAACCTCCTACTCTGATACCAACTAATGTTGGAGTGATGCAATCGATTCTCCCAAAAGTTGTAAGATGGAAAAGGCGCAATCAATTCCTTTGAACATCACCCACTACCAGACTCGGAGAATCCACCTCAAACACTATCCGTTTGACCCCTTATTTCGAGGGGTCCCTTACGAATCCATGGGTGGACCCAACGAATAGACTTAGAAGTTTCTTTGAGGGTCAAGCCACATAAGCTGCCTCCCAAATTCAAGTATACTCCTACAACATAGACATATATTTGAGTGAAGAGTGAAAAATTTTATTTTAAGCATAAAATTAGAGAAATGTTTTAATGAGATTATATATGAAAATTTTTAATTTTGAGAGGAAAAAAAATTTCAATGCGGTTACAGCCCCACTAGGCTGAAGTCTCAACATGCATCTGCCCCTTTATATGTACACACAAAAATATATCCTCAGGAGGTCATAGTTATGCGGTACTCAAAGTGGTACTAACGCTAACTGAGCTAAAATATGATATTTATGGCAATTCTCACAGTTTATAGCATTTAGCACTCTTAAGTCTTATTAGCATGCAATAGTATTTCAGCACCAAAATTGTATTCATTCTCATGCATGGTTAATGTGCAATTTTAGGACAAATATCATTCAAATTAATTAGTATTACTATTAATTAACAACATATATTTTAAGGAAATTACTGAAGTTGGCATCAATCATGTCAACAGAAAGGTTAACATCAAAGATCGTTTGAGATTCTTTAACCAGAAAAAAAAAATCATTTGAAATTAATAAGTCTGATATACTAAACAATATCAAAAGAGTAATGCTAATGACACTAAATCTAATCTTAACTTCTAATTCTAATCCTAACTATCAATTCACATGACAGTGTATTGTCATCTATTTAATGATTGGTGCTTTTAATTGATGTGGCTATTATATAAAAATGATATAATGATAACTCACCATATTAAGTAAAATAATATTTAAATGTTAGAATTAGAGTTAACATTGTAGCATTTTTCATATTAACTATGTGCAGCCTTCTTTGTATTTATAACATCAGAACATACTTAATAGAACCGGGCTTCCAGGTGTGTGTGTTGTGTGTTTTAGTCCACAAGTTGACTTGCCGGCTAACTAAATATCTCATTTTTCCATAAGAAGGAAACATACACATCGATTGAGTGACCTCCTCTTTCAATACAACTACTTGTATTCAAGTATGTGGAATAGACAAACAAATCAAAATAGAAAAAATAATGCACTTGACAATAATGTTACCATTATATAACAATGACGTGACAACCACGTGACTGTCACGTAACAAATAAGGAATGCATGATCAAAAGAGCCCTTTTAAAAAGTAGTATAGACCACTGACCAGCACATTTGAAAGAAATTGATAAATCAAATGGAAAATTAATTATGAGATGTTATTAAAAAAATAGTAGTTAAAAAGATTATAGAAGAAAAATTAAAATTAAAATTAAGAAACTATTAAAGAAATAGAAAAAAAAAAACGATGGATTGACATATGATGAAAGGAAGGGAGGGACGAAAGCTAAGCACCTTGACTCTTTTAATTAAAAGGACCAAAATTTAATTATGAGGTATTCTAAGAAAATAGTCGTTAAAAAGGGTCGTACACAAAAAAGGGCAAAAAAAAAAAAAAAAAACGGAAAGATAAAAATGAAAACGATAAAATAAAGGGAAAAAACGATGGACTAGCACGTGATGAAAGAAAGGAACGGAGAAAAGCTAAGCACTTTGGTTCTTTTATAAGGACAAAAATGAACAAAATTAAAAAATAATAATAATGAAGGGCTGAAAACGAAAAAAATGAAGTTGTCTTTAAGGAGAGAACGAGCTGGAGAACGGTTGCATTCAGAACTCGATTTTTGATCTGCTGATCCTTTGCCATTTGAACATCAAAGGCATAATTGGCAAAGCAACATTCAATCGTAGAGGTACAATGGCAACCCTCAGCACTATAGGATGGATTAAATTAATACGGATGGGTCTGCTAATGGTTCTCCTAAGCCGACTGCCTGTGATGACATATTTCGTACCTATCAATGCTTTTGTAAAGGGTGTTTTCGCCGATCCATCGACATTGCTTATGCATTAATTAGAGGCAGAATTGATGGGATTTTTTCTGCAATGTTATGCTAAACTATATAAGTGGGATAATCTTTGGTTTGAAAACGACTCCACGTACACTGTTGATTTGTTATAGAAGAAAAGCCTTTCAGTCCCTTGGAAAGTATAAGAGTAAATGGATAAATGCACTCAATTTCCTGAGCACTACCATTTACACGTACGGCCCCACACATTAAAAAAAAAAAAACAAAAACATATACTAGATTTCAAAACAAGTACGTGTGGATGGTTTGATAACTTTGGTATTAAAAATGGGTTCAACACAGATGAAAATATCCTAATTGTAAATCAAACTGAATCCAATTGCCCTATTCTTACAAGAACCAGTTGCATGGATGCAATCCATATTAAAGGAAAACTTGAAAATCCTGAGCCTAAGGACTTAGAGGATATAAAATTTTTTAAAAAAAAATTTAATTTAATCACGAATCAATTGTATGGAACGCCATACAGTGCAGTTCTAGCCAAATGAATCGACTGCGGATACGGAAATAAGATACTGCAAAAAAATCCAAGTTGGGATTCTATTATTGGCTTGAACATAAAAATTAAAATTAAAAAAAAAAAAAGTAAGAATAGGGGAAAAAAATGTTAAAAAAGAGCGAGTGGAAGAGAAAGTTCTAAAATATTATTTTGGAGTAATTTAGAAAATATTATTGATGCATTTAAATGATGCCAAATTTAGTTAATTGCGATGACTTGTGTCGTAATTGGTATTGGAATGGCTTATTTACAACGACATATATCGTTGCAACTAATGTTTAATTTGATTTTTGCCCAAAAAAAAAAAAAGTGAGGCAGTAATTTTGGTAATTCTGAAAAAGTATTTGCGACGGATGGAAAGATATCGTCGTAAGTAAGTTTTGGGACACCTTCCCAACTAATGGCAGTTATATTAGTTTCTTGTTATCAATAAGATACATCTTTATAAGTTTAATGCGTAAATTATTCTCAAAATTAAAAGCTTGGAATACAGATTGCAACTATAAGATAAGTCACCGTAAAAATGCTTAGTGTGAAATATGAGTAAAACACCATTCATGAACGGTTCCATACATAATAGTCAAAAAGTCACTACATAATAGTAACTTAATTAAATAGTGATATTTGGACATTCCCAGCACTGTGCTAGTTGATTTAATGCTTCCGTTGTATTATTCCTTTGGTTAATTTCTAGCATTTTTACTGCACCTTGTTCATGAAAGTGCATAAAATATAACACACACACACACACACACATATATGTGTGTGTGTGTGTGTGTGTAAAAGAATATAATAGCTCAAGGAGCGCGTCTATTGGTAATGCCAATTAAGTAGTTAAATTTAACGCACTAAAAAAAATTTCCTATTAAGTGAAACGGTAGCTTACTCAAACAAAAAGACATTTATCATAATTATTTTAGAACTAAAATAATTCATATGTTGATTATATATAGCGACTTCAATAATTTCTTACTTCTATATATCACAATCTACACAAGTCAATGGGGCGTTTCGAATAATAATATTTTTTATTTTATTAATTACTATAAATATTATATTATTTATATTTAATTTAATATTATTTATTTAATTTAAGTTTAGAATTTTCATATTTCTTATAATCATATATTTGTTATAATTAATTGTTTATTGTATCAATCAGTCAAATGCATCACTGATAACATCGCCTGTTGTACAGTTGCTTTAGCCCAGGAGCCAACCTAGCTAAGGCAATATCCCAAAGTAGGGGCAGCTAACTGTGTAATAGATATAAAGAGTACTTTGTGACAAATTAGTTATAAAAAAAAAAAAGGCAGAAATACTACTTGGGGAGCCATGCATAATCGTGTGGTATTGATTATTATGGCAATAATGTTCATGCTTTTCACAGTTGTTGCATATAATGCCAAAGTGCTTATCAAAGCATTTCCAACTTTATCTCTTTATGATTATCAATATTCTTTTTCTACTAGTTCATCTCCACTCCATAATCCTCATTGGCCTCCATTGTTAAATGAAATAAGATCGCCTTATTGCAAGGAGAAGGCTAAGATTATTTGTGCGCATAGAATGCTCACTAAGTACCAAACGAAATTAGGGCCACTATCCAAGAAAGATGTCAAAGAATATGAATTCTGTTTGCATGAAGAATTTGAAAAATGCAAAGCAGAATCTGACAAATGAAGGTAATTAAGCTTTTCCCTCTTACATACGTAGGGGTGGATTCACCTATAGTCAGAGTGGGAGGCTGGATTTTTATTTTTCTTTTTTAATTTTGTATTTAAAATCTTTATATATTTATAACTTTGTCCCAACTAAAGATTGAATATACTTGTATAAATTCTTTAAAATATCTAATCGTTTAATGTAGACCGCTACTGAAATAATAGGCTGGCTCTACTGATGTTCACATAATTACATACACAACTCATGTACACATCTAAATATGTTAGGCCGAGAGATGCATTTTTTAATGTTCTACTTTTATAAGTATTTACAATAAAAGGAGGTGTCTAATCATAACTCATAAAACTTTTAGACGATTATAAATTTATTAGTGATTGTACAAAGTATTTTTGGATATATTAACAAACAAAAAAAAAGAAGGTATTTTTGGATACTTTCACGACTATATATATATACAAAACGGGAATAGACGATTACTTAAGTATAGTCATCATCCGTAAAAGTGACGTGACGTCTAAAAGGGTACTTTTCCCCGCATCCACCTATTAAGGAATTTACAATTTAAGGCTATTATTTCTTTTAAATTCTATTAATAAAAATTAGGGACTTATCTAATTAATATAATAACCTGCCCTAAAATATGGCCATAAACTTTTGTAGTCAAAATATCCCGGAGAGAGCATCTGTTAGCGTCACAAAATAAAAAACTATCATAAACATACAAGAATATGTGCTGGCTTACAATTATAAATCTTTGGCAAGAGCAACGTCAAAAGCCTCTCTCCCGCTCTCTCTTCCTTAAATTTCTCATATATTAAGGTTTCCCTTTACAAAGGACTTTTGCCGCCGCCATCGATCAGGACTCGTTCGAGCACGTCAGTGTGACGTTACTAATGTCCTGGTCCAATAAAGCCTTGACAGACAAGAGTTATAGGCAGTTCAGTGTGTGACAGTTATCAATCCCTATAAGAAAAAGGGAAAGATGTGTAGTCTCACATTGCTTAAGAATGGATATATGTAATTGTTCATAAGTAAAAAGACCATCTCCTAATGGTATGAGGCACTTGAGATTGAACCCATGATCAAAACTGTACGGACACGAGGCCCAAAGCAGACATCATCCACTAGTAAAAATTGTGGATTACACGATGGTTATTAACAGTCGTGTAAAGTTTACACAACGGTTAGACAACCATCGTGTAATCCAGCATCATGGAAGATACTACGACGGTTCTTTAATCGTCGTGGTATCTCAATATTACACGACGGTTCACACCGTCGTCGAATCGAGAAATACAGTAGCAAACGCCGTAAAATTGAGAACTTTACACAACGATTTTGAGCCAAAACTGTCATGTAATGTATGCTATTACACGACGGTTTTGAGCCGAAACCGTCATGCTCAAAACCGTCATGTAATGTGTGCAATCACCAAACAACGCCAATTTTTTTTAATTCAAGCCCAATTACACGACGGTTTGGCTCAAAACACGAGCCAAACCGTCGTGTAATGACACACATTACACGACGGTTTTGGCTCAAAACGATCGTGTAATGCCACACATTATACGCCGGTTTTGGCTCAAAACCGTCGTGTAATGCCACACATTAAACGACAGTTTTGTTTGCTCAAAACCATCGTGTAATTGGGCTTGAATTAAAAAAAAAAATTGGCATTTTTGGTGATTTCCCACGGGTGGCCTAATCTGTGTGTTATCCAATACACAATCCAAGATATTAGCTATATTGTATCAAAGTAAAAATACATATCATATATTACATTACAATTTTACATATCATAATTAATAAATTGCATTACATAGCTAGCTCATTCTCCCCTAATCAAATCCAAATCATGAGAAGTAAAAAATTCTTTACTTTCAAATACGTCAATTCCATTCAACACTATGTCTCTAATAAAACCTAAAATAAAATAACCACATTCAACACTTTTCTCTTGGAGAGGGCAAGAACGGTTCAAGATTTTTGTTTTATAGTCTCGTCTCTTTCTAATCCCTTCTCCGATTATAAACTTCCAATCCGTAAGGGCCCTAGCAAGTTCGTAAAATTCAAAATAATTAAGATGCATATAATTAAGATTAAATCAAAAATTAAAATATGAAAATTGACTTACATTTTCATTAGATTAGTAAAATCGTCATGTTTCTTCTCTCGAAGAGGATCAAAATAAAGGACTAGGTCCTCCCATGGGTCAATAACTCCCAAGACCCATGTCTCCCTCTGTTATGTGGCACAAGATAAAGTCGTCCTTTTGGTGCGTCACGCAAAAGCCGACAAGAGCATCGGCTCGCTCTCTCAAGCCAGCATCTGGAGTATCTGTTCTAACCGATGAGATCAAGGTTAGAGACACAAACACAAACTTCTCAGCTCGCCCATTAATCCTACATAGTTCCTCCAAATATCTGCATAACCGTATCAAAATTATTACTCTGGCTGATATATAGAAGAATTTTTAGATAAAAAAAAATTAGAGATAGAATGACGTACCTTATGTATACTAATATACAATTCGCACTGATTTCTTGTAAATTAATGAACTCATAAATATCATCAAAGCTTAGAAAAACAGGCATGTCAAAACCCGTGATCGTGTATGGTATTGGAACCTCTATCTGATCACCTTCACGCATAGAACTATGTGCATAATAAGCCAAAGGCCTCATCTCCATGTTCATTTTATTAAAGTCGAACAAAGCTTTGTGTTGTTGCGCATCTTGTTGTACCTCAGCTCGAGAGTTGATCAATTTTTTTTTCCAAGCTTTTTTTGGCCTTTGTTTCCCTCAACTGCTTGGTCAGGAACGTGACTAGGCCCTCGACTCACCTTGTTTATACTCGTGTCGAGCTCAACTAATGTTTTAGGCCAAGCTACAAACCCATTAACAGCCTCATCCACAGTTGTTGCCTCGTACATCGGAATAGGTAATGCTGCTTTTTTTTAATTTTGGCACATTGATTGACACTTGCACGTTCCCTTCACCCAGTGGAATCCCATGGACTATATCGGTGGGAAGGCTCTCCAGCCATGCTTTTCCAAACGCAACAAGCAACTATCCACCATGAAGTTCATCGAAAATATAGAGCTTACACTCCTGATTGTCGACCGGCATGGTTGGCGGATCAGACACTCTAGGTTGTTTTTCTTGGATAGAGCAACTAGCCTTAAAGCTATTGTGTTAGTCACGGTTGGCACATTCTGTTGGTCAAACGACAGCTCCACATCTTTCTTCGCACATAGACCACGCACCAACGCCTTTAATTCTTCTATTTCACGTCTCATTGACAGTACTTCATTATCTCTATTCGAACTTCGATTTAGGTTGAAGTACTGAGACTGCTTTACGAACTTTGATTACCCACGAATACGTCCTGGGTGTTCGGGTCTAGATAATGCTTGCGCAATACATCAACAGTGCCAACTGATTCGAAAGTGCCTTGGCTCTCCTGTGTGTTGTACTCCATCTACAAGATAATTAAAAGAACTCATTATAAATAAAAGTGTTATAAGTGGGTCTAGTGATGAAGAATTTATTGTTAATTAGTAAACTTACTATCAACTCGCTAACTTTTTTACATGTTGGATCCTTTAACTCTCCATCTGAGCCTGTCCGTAAATCTAGCCACAGCCCATCTCTTTTTTCCCATTTCCCAGTCTTCTTAAACTGTAATTTAACATTGTTAGTATACATGAAGACATTAAATAAATAATTTACCTACGATTTATTACAAATAAAATTTATTGACATACATTTTCCTGGTCAAGCTTTCTATATCCGTCTCGGCCTCCTCTCGATGTGTATTCGCTATTCGTCCTTATTTCGTTTCCACGATCCGAAAGTTGTTGGAATTGTGAGGATGTTCTATACTGAACGAATTTCACCAAATCCTCTTCTTCTATATTGGGGGTAGTTGTCAATAACTTTTTAAGGCCGTGTCCATACACTATCTTCTGTTACAAAGTCCGCGACAAACGTCTTGTAAAGATCATGTCAAAATTTTCTTGCAGCTTCACCACATGATTTTAAACAAGTACTCCGAAAGCAATCATCCATGATGAAAGAAGTAACATTCTTTCCAAATTATTTTTTTCAATCCGTCTAAATCATGGGATCTCCAATCTTGTATCCATATTGGAATGTGCTCTCGAGCGAGCAAACCAATCCAACGCATCAATTCATCACCGTGCTTCCCTTCCGGTTGTCCTTTCTCGTCAAAGGTGACTTCAATTCATTCATCTCTTTTCCTTACCATATGGATGCGCTTTGTTATAATTGCCTTTCGCTTGCCATCGGCATTGGCATTAAATGGGTTTTTTCTTCGTGCTCGTCCCTTTTTGCAATCTTCCATTGTATTTTGACTCATGTTTTATTCCAACACTCACCTATATTTATTGCAACACAAATAAAAAAAACAAGTATAGCGGACCAATATAATCAAATCAAATTAACATTCACTACCAATAACCTTAACAAAACCAAGCACAATACATGACAAACTTAAAATGACAAAAAATTGCACAAACAATTCGTGTACTAATTTCACCAATAAAAAACCTAAAATCGTGTTATTATCCAAAATAAAAGTCCATTTTGACATTTTATCGAGCATGTGGTGTGCGGAAAAAAAACATGTAGAAAATAGTGTGTAAAGTGCCAAAACCGTGCACAAAATATTGAAAAATATAGAGCAACAATTAAAAAACCGAGCACGCTACACTAGAATCAAATTCCATACGATTATCCAAAACAAAAATCCATTTTGACATTTCATCGAGCATGTGGTGGGCGGAAAAAAAACCATGCACCACATGCACCAAAGCCGTGCACCGCATGCTCGAAATATAGAGCAACAACTCAAAAACCGAGCACACTATACTAGAATCAAATTACACATGATATCCAAAATAAAATCCATTTTGACATTTAATCGAGCATGTGGTGGGCGGAAAAAAACCGTGCACCACATGCTCGAAAATATAGAACAACAACTCAAAAACCGAGCACACTACACTAGAATCAAATTCCATATGATTATTCAAAACAAAAATCCATTTTTACATTTCATCGAGCATGTGATGGGCAGGAACAAACCATGCACCACATGCTCGAAAATATAGAGCAACAACTTAAAAAATGAGCACACTATACTAGAATCAAATTCCGTATGATTATCCAAAACAAAAATCCATTTTGATATTTCATCGAGCATGTGGTGGGCAGAAAAAAACCATGTTCAAAATTGTGTGTAAAGTGCCAAAACCGTGCACAAAACATTCATCTCCAAAGAGCAACAATAAAAAAAACATTCAAAATAATTTATACATGAGTCATTAACTAATATCAGGAAAGGTCATTTTTATCTATTTTAATCCAAACTTGTTGAAGCTAACGTCTATAATTAAGTTTATTAAAGTACGTACAAAATGAGTTAATTTTGTTTTCCCTGAACTCCTTGGCAATCACCATTGGAGACCGTCGATTCGCCTCACTCCTGTCATCTCCTTACCAGTAAATCCTTTGTTTACATATGTGTAAATCTTTGATAACTATAATAGTACACTAGTATGTAAATCCTTGTTTTTTATTTGGTAAATTTGTTTATTTACTCGTATATTTTTAATTTACTATGTAAATCTTTTATTTATACTATAAGCTCTTAACTATGTATTCTATGCTTGTGAACTCTTCACGTACATTTAGTTAATGCAACTATTTAGTATTGAAACCTTATAATAGTTACTTAAAATAAACTGCATTAACTTTCTGAAAATTTCATGATACAAGTACGTAATGGTAAAATACATCAAAATATAAATGCTTTAAAAGCACTAAATCTCAATACTGGTGTTGTCATATTGTGCAATCGTAGAGAGATAAAGATTGGTGCAGCCCCAAAAAAAAAAAAAAAAAAGGGACTCCCAAAGTTATGTGTAAAATGGTAAAATATTAATGATAATCCGATTACTTCGACAAACTAGAGAATTTTGGGAATAAAGAGACAATTTTTATCTCCTTACTGATAAAATAAACGTGATACATGACTGATAAAATAATTATGTGCTACTTACTTATGTCCTTTTTTTTTTTTTTTTTTTAACCTTTGAAGCAATTTGGAGGCCATTTATACATTGCATTAAAAATAAAACTTAAAAAAAATAAAGAGTACACATTTCCATAAATATTAATAAAAGATTAAGGTTTATTTTTCAATCTTGAGGAGGCTAAGGGTAACTTTTTTTTCAATGAAAAGAAATACCCATCATCTGCTTCTGTCCAAATATTATATATAGTATAGTCTAATATTCAAATAATCAATTAGTTGTGGGAAGAAAAAAAAAATCAAGAGAATATAGTAGTCTTACGTTCAACTAATTTAGTTTGTGAAAGATTATAAAATTACAAGATGAGATCAATAACAACAAGATTGATCATGAGAAAAGTGATAGTTTTTGTAATTTTAATCATTTATATTTTTGTCCTTGCCCTTGAGTCTCACTCCGGCTATGGAAATTTTTCCATTGACCATCATATTACACTTGATGATCAGAAAGTTTTCTTGAACACAAAATGCTATGATGAGCATAACGGATTACCTCAGAAGATTTTCAAATCCGCATCTGCAAAGGGAACTAGCCAATTTTTTCAGGTCTGTCAATTGATATGCCTTCAGTGGCTATCCAGATTCGGTCCTCAGTGGCTGTCGTTTAGGTTGTTCCTAGTCCATAAAAGGTAAACAGACAGTTTTTGAACACTTAAATAAATTATCGAAATTTTGTTATTTAAAAAATGATTGTTAATTTGTATTTGATCCTAGTCAATAAGTGAAAATACGTATTAACATTGGTTAATTACTGAATAACTATGACCAGCACATTAATGAGTAATAGAAGTCCGGTAAACTTTTGTGATGCAGGGAAAAGCTTAATTACAAATGCGATAGACCCTTTGTCATTCTCATAGGGAAAATCTAAAAATAATGTTAATGAAATAAGCAGGTAATTAGAGTATGGAATTAATTTTATCTTACAACCTAAATGATGCTAGCTATTATCTTACTTCGCAAAATTATTTTCCTGTACTATGAACTTTCATCAATTTGTTTATTTATCAAATTTTGCCGTTTAATTTATTTCCTTGTTGCAACATATTATATGAAGTTGTCCTTATTTTACCTATGGTTGGCCAGTAAAATGTTTTTTCATTGCTGAATGATGTTTAACAAATAATTAGGGTTTTAAGTTGAATTAGTCGCTAAATTATTAAAATTGTGACTATCTGTATTTAAAGTTGTTATTTTAGTCCTTTGTTTTCATTTTTGAAGCTCGAAACATGAATTAGATCTTTTAAAATTTAGCTGAGCTGATCACGTACTTGTCATTTGATAGCGTTATATTTCTAAAATGAGCCATATTAAGAGTAAAATATTGTTCACTAATTACCCTTGAAAACTATTGAAAACTGAAACATTTTGCACTTGTTACAACGTTTCTATGAACTTGATCAAATGATCTTGATGAACAGGTGGCTACAATTAATTATTCTTTTTAAGACGTTCAATGTCAATTTCCATTTCGTTAGGAACAGAAGTAAGAAAAACATGAATAAATTCTAATGCTATACCTAAAACACATTTAGAAAATAAAAGTAACATTAATAGAACTCATAAATTTGCCAGGTGAAAAACTAGCAAAGTAACCAACTGTTTTTTTTTTTTAGCAAAAAAAAAAAAGCAACTGGAATTTTTTTTTTTTTTTTTTTTTTTTTTTTTTTTTTTTGTGATAATGAACAACAACTGTAATTTGTTGGCACACTTCATATGATTTTAAGTGTTTATCGCTAACAAGAATTGTATTGTTGATGTAGCTGACGTGGAAGACTTCAAAACCTGCTTTAACAATTAAATGAAAACAAAATTGAAATGGGCCCTTAGATTTCTCTAAAAAAGACAAAAAAACAAAAAATACATATAGTGTAAGAAAACACACTATTTTAATTGGAATAATTACACCAACACAATGTACTGTGTTCTACTGTTTTATTAGTTATTTGTAAAAGAGAGAACATGGTAAAACACCACTTATACAGAAAAATCTCTGTAAATGAATATTATTGGGATTAGGAAAAACATATTATTTTAAAGAGGTAATTAATTTATTGATAAATGAATTAATTTATTAATTTATTGGTAGATGAATAATTTATTAATTTATTAATTTACGAATAGTTTTAAGTTTTAATTACTTTTGTGCATGTATCTTTCTTTTACCAATAATATTCACGTATGTGTTATAAATACGAAAGATAATATAGTGGTCAAAAATTAATATGTATACATAGAGAATTGCAAAAGTTATCATGTACATTATTAAAAAAATATTATATTATGTACATGTGTAGAAGTCAAATTGATGTATATGTACATACATTTTAAAATGAGATTAATAAAGTACTTGGATATATAATAAATGTATTTTTCACATTTAATACAGTGGATTACATGAAGCTATTTCTAATCTATGGTATGGAAATGCAATGGATGCTGAGCACCTTCTAAATTATCCTAGTGAAAATGATGCAGTGATGGAATCACCTACTGATGAAGAGATTATTGAAGGGATAGTAGCTAGATATGCTGATGATGATGATCATGATCCAAATGACAGTTGTGTTTTACTAAATGTTTCCCAAAAGAGGTGTTTCAAGTAATAGTAACCTTAAATAACTACTTGCTATAACATAAAATAAATAATAAAAAAAAAAGTACCAAATGTAGTGCATGCTTTGCAAAAAAAAAAAAAATTAAAGACGAGGTTGAGTTCAATTTAGGTACAAAGAAAAAACAAATGACCTTAGATGCATATTTTGTAAGAGAGTTGAATTGAGAAAATAGAAGTTGTCAAAAAAAAAATCTTTATTATTATGAATTATATATGTGTTTTTTTTTTTTTTTTTTTGTCAATTATTAATTTATATTTCCGTTGGGCCCTAAAGGATTTGAAAAAAAATATATATATTATTATCTTATGCATTTAGCAAGATTATTAATTTAGTACATTGGCCTGAATCGGCACCAGAAATTTTTATTATTTAAGCTAGTGAGACTTTTAATTGTTCGAATATTCATTTATCGAGGTATATGTTTAGTTTAAATATTGTTCTAATTTTTTGTTACATAAACATATAAAATATAGTATTTGTAAAATCAGTCATATAAAGTATAACTATCCTTTCTAATATCTATTAAATATTATTCTAAATATTATTTGTTTGAATAATTAAATAATTTTATTTAAAATTCGTGAAACAAGTATTTCAAATTTTTTGTATTTCTTTAAATTAGATTTATCTTATTTGATATTTTAGTTTAATTAATGGCTTGAATTTTCTTTTGTTTAGAGTGGGAAGGTAAATTTGGTATTTTGGTGTTTGATTTTGCAAATATAGGGATTTTGAGGCATTTGTGTAAGAAGTATCTGTCTGGTAATATTACGGGATTGAATCGAAATGTATAGAAAATAATATGATTAAATTTTAACTAATAGAATCCTATATTGACATCAGTGCATAGATGAGCATCTATCCCCTCCTCTTATAGGGGATGGTCAAATCCCCTTTAAAAATAAGAAATTGTAGTAAATAGTATTGTTTGCAAAATTTAATAAAGTAAATAGCAAGATTTTACAAATTTGAAGTAAATAACTAATTTACTAAGTAATAGTTCCCCTTATTTTGAAAAAAAATTAGGTAAATAAATAATTTTTTGAACACTCATTTAAATAAAAATGGTAGAATTTTTTTTTTTATTTAGCAAAATGATCATTGATCAATGATTGAGTACCATCAAGCAATGATTAACCAATATCAATCAGTGAAAAATACAAATTAATATTGATCAATCATTGATTAACTATAATGAATCAGTTGCTGACTAGATTGACTGATTGATTATTTTATAATAAATGACTATTTTCCTACTTTTATAAAATTTCAACCATTTATTAAAAAACTTCTTTAAAAAATCATTTACCCATAAATCAGATTGACTAAAAGTAAAGTAGATTATTTACCTAATAAACTTGAATATTATTTATTCCAAATAAATTAAACTTTCTATTTATTTCAATTATTTATTGTAAAATTGCTATTCACTTTTTTCTCCCTAGCAAAGGTTTAAAAAACCCTAGAGACCACTTGCATCATTTATAAGTTGTTTAGAAGTGCGCCATTTTAGTTCTGCCAATAATACAAACTTTCACTTTCAAAAATAATAATAATAATAGTAATAATACAAATTGTGTTTCAGTACAGAGCAGTATGCGAACTTGAATTTCTTGCGAGATAAAATAAGAATTGAGTTGTGCTTCAATTTCCACATATCAGACATCTCTAGTCAATATAATATACATCAGCTTCCATTGCAAAGACTAGACATCTAGTGGTATTAAAAAACAAGGCAAAATTTGGTTAGAGACTTCATTAAAAGCGAATCTACTACAAGCCCTCTCATCCGGAAATTCTGCTTTAAACTTGGTGGTGAGACAGAAGGATAATTGCCTAAATTTGCTCGGCTGCCAAGGATTCTGATTTTCTAGACCTCTTACGGCCAAGATTCCGAGTACAACAAGGAAGTCTCCATCTGTTCGAGGGCTAAGCAAAAAGCATCTTCAATTCCTCAATGCGAGCACTTCGAACTTCTTGATCAGTCAATGCACCGGAAATCAACCGTTGTTTACGTGCTTGACCACTTCCATTCTTTCCTCAACTGTACCCTGCCATCGGAGAGAACATGAAAACTACAGTGAGACCAAGTTAACATCATATTTGTTAAATCCAGATTTAGGTATGCTTATTTGAAGCTCCATGAAAACTACAGTGAGACCAAGTTAACATTCATATTTGTTAAATCCAGATTTAGGTATGCTTATTTGAAGCTCCGAACTTGAAATGAATCAGGTTGGTTAATCCATTTTGATAACATACTGCATCAAACCAGAAGCATAGCACTATATCTTGTTTGGTATTCTTCTATATAGCCTACACAACTCGTGACAACAAAGGAACCGAGCGCGAAAAATGTAGCGGTAAGGTATTGTTTACCCTCCCAAGTGCGGGATTGAAACTGTACCTTCACAATGAACCTTTTGATCATCACACTTTTTGTTTGTCCAATGCGATGGATGCGCATAACAGCTTGTTCCTCAACTGCTGGATTCCACCATGGATCCTATAAACATAGGCAAACAATCGCCAATGGCCAAACTAATCAACAACCGCCCAAACAAAAAAAAGTGGGGGAAGTAACTTTCTCAAAATCTATCAAAAACTTCCAGAGTTGAACAAAGCTGGAGCACAAACTGCTTAAGCAGCACTCTCTCGAGATAAAACCATACCCATACCACAATTTAATATTAAATGCTTACTCTAGACACATACCAAGACAAAGGCATTAGAAGCAGCCGTCAGATTTATTCCAACACCTCCGGCCTTTAGTGACATCAGCAACACCTGTTGCAACAACAACCAAACCGTACCCTCAAAAAAAAAAAAAAAAAAAAAAACAAACAACAACAACAACAACCAAACCGTCGATACTAAATCCATGCTGCAAAGTATATATTAGACTAAAATGTATAGATCCAAAAGTCACGAACCAGGATGTTGCTATCTTCTGAAAACTGCCTTATCACTTTTTCGCGTTGCTGTTGACTCAAAGTCCCATCAAGCCGAGCAAACGGAATTTTACTTCTGGAGAGAAAAGGAAAACAGTCTTAACAGTAATTCCGGGGATCTAGACAGGCAATTCATTAGCATAGTAGAGCTCATGAAGGACCAATAGCATGTAATGTGAACAGTAAATTTATAGGTTTGATTTGATTATATTATAAAAAGGATCAAATAGAACACACAGAAAGATCGCCATAGATATCCTATCCTCGTTATTTTTATGTTACAGTTAAAATTGTATTATAAAATGCAAGAGGTTGGTGATTATTACACAAATGCGGATCATTGTATAAAGGTGACCATCAAGTTTTGTGAGTTCAAATAAATGAGTTAGATAAGTCAGAATGAAGCTCTTGTAAGTGCATAAACAAATTAATAAGATAAAAATAAAATAGAAATTCCTAAGAAGGAGATAGTAAACTTTTCAACACAAAACTCACAGCTTGATAACTTCACCAAAAACAATTAAAAATTAGTGAATTTTACCGAGATAAAGGAATCTGCAAGATGTCAAGAAAGGCAGTCCATTGGCTAAAGACGATGCTCTTGGAGCCTGAGATACGAAGCATTTCAAGCTCACGTAACAAAACTGCAACTTTGGTTGATTCCACCCAGTTTTTGTCAATGTCAACTTGGAAACGACTTTCAGTTGGGGCTGTAATAAGTTCTTGCCTACTAATGACCTTCCTGCAAAATAAGTGCAAGGTTAAATCTGAAACCTGTAAAATAGTAAATATTCTATATACGAGGACAAGAATAACATGAAACAAACTTGGAACTGTAGGATAAACTAAAAGCAAATTCCCATACTGAAAGAAAAATGTTGGCTTTAAATACCTACAAACAGGACATAACCCAGAAGTAGCATTCGCCAACTTCCCAAGAGACATTCGCGGCATAGGCGATGAGCACAAGGTGTTAATACAGCATCTTCAAATGCTTCAAGACATATTGGGCACTCTCCATCTTCTCCCTTACGAGCTCTTCCACAACCTTCTTGGATATAAGCCTTTGAAGGAAGATCTTTGACTTCCCCCTCCATGGAATTCTTGGCTGCCTTTAAGGAAACGTCTAGATAACTTATCCAAATCGGAATATTCTTGTGTATCGCCTCGACTGGAGAAATCCAAGTAGACCATCACCAAACACAATTGTAATAAGATCATACCACATGGCTGTATAGTCCATGACATGATACCAATCTATAAAACAACTAACTCAAGAATAGAGATAACTTTATGCAGCATCTATCTGAAATTGAATATAGTGCAAAAGTTTGATTAAAAAAAATAATATATATGTTTCATCTAGAGATGCCAATGACCAAAACAATCATGAAATGGCAAAATCGAATCAATAGCAAGAGACGATGAAAGAATTGTTCAAACTTCATCAACTCTTTGTTGAAGGCCACGAACCTTATATATAAAGAGTAGAATAATCTATGACAAACATATCTTCTCTACATCTTTGTTCACTATGCAACTAATCTCTGCTTGGTCTTTGTTGTAGCTAGACAGAGTGATAAACTAAATGGAGAAATGATAACAAAGCATTAAAAAAAAAATCCCTCAAATCTGGGGAGGAAGGGGGAGAAGGATTAAACACCTCATCACAAGAAATGGATGATCACAACATTGGCGAAGACGTAAGAGCAACTCCAAGATGGAAGCATAATTATGAAGAACACGTCCTTGCTCAACAAATTGATCAAACTTCACCTAAATGGTTCACAAACATATATTATCCATGACGAATAGAACAAACTGCCTTGTACTAGTTAAGGTAAAAAAAAAAAAGACATGATAACATATATCCTTATTCGGACAAGCTGAATCATTCAGATTACCCAAAAAAAAATTTAAAATTAAAAAAAAAATTTAAAAAATTTTGAATCATACTGATAAAGATATACCTTGGATTTTTTAAAGAGGGCCTCATAAAAGTCTTTTTCAGCTTCTGAGAGTTCACAGTAAATCACCTGAACATCAGCTGGAGGAAGGACTAGAATCGGTCTGCAACAACCAAAAACGTTTAGAAGCTAACACAATTACAAAAGGATGAACTGAATGACCTGTTCCCAACTAGCGACTTGCCTGCCATCACGGTCTGTGCTGTACTTTGTTCTCCTTAACATGATTGATTTTAAGATCGATTGAACTAGCTTCAGACCCCTTTCATCACCTTCTTCAAAAGGTTTTTGGATGAGTTTATTCCACCTAGATTAAACAAGAATATGAACTAAAATGAATCACATATGTTGAATTCCTCGGCTCTAACGCAGAAAGTCAAATACCAAATAACTTACCATGCCCAGTTACCCCAAGGTTCCACCCTCAAAAACCGAAGAAGACTGTATAAATCTTCCAGGTTGTTCTGTAACCACAAAGCAATGTCAGTAAGCCTCACCACAGAGAATCAAAGAAGCACCACATGGATCAAATTTTATATCTTCATGATTTTACAAGCATACTAAATAACTCTCCAATGCTATGAATTGGATACCAAATATATTAAAAAATTTCTCCATATAAACCATACTTGAGAGAATAAAAAAATACAAACAAAAAAAAAAGGGATTAAAGCAACTTTTCACAAGTACTTTCGTAATTGTAAACCAGCATGTTTCTATTACTTCCCACTGAACTTCACCTGTATAGGGTTCCTGTAAGACACCAGCGACGATCAGCGGACTAAAGCAGCAGCAGCCATCGAAATTTGACTTTTGGAGGATTTTATTGTATGTGCCTCATCAAGAACCACTCTAAACCACCGAACCGAGTAAGTCCCCCGTTATCATCAGCATTCTACAGAGAAAAAAAAGTGCAGTTTTTAATCTTCTGTAATAAAACTTTAAGCATGTGTTCCTTTTTTTTTAATTTGGTAGAACTATAAGAGAGTATTTAAATTGTGATAACAACTATATAATAGCAATAAAGCGTTATCCAGTTCAAGGTTTAGTAAATAATAGCATTTACCTCTGTGGAAAATTCTGAGGCTAACACTCCATATGTTGTTATTACAACATCACTTTGAGCTAAAACTTTTCGCATCCTTTGGTCTACTTTGCCCATAATGAACATAGAGCGATAAAGATCCTGATTGCACATGAGTTTCAAATCTCTGCCTGCCAACAAACTTGGATATTCAGAATTGCTCTCGGATGAAGAAAACCCATAATGATAGCATTGATGTTTCTTTTCTTTTCTTTTCTTTTCTTTATTTTTTCCCAAAGTATTGCATCAATGTTTCTGATACTAATGACAGAAACTGAGTTTCAAATGAATAGTTGCAGTAGTACCTATGCAGAATAACTATTCACAACAACCAAAATGACAAAAGTACCTTCCACTGACCCAGCAGAGTCATAGGACATACAATCAAACTACCACCATCCATAAGTGTAGTCTTTTGCTTCATCAACTTATCAAAACCTGAAACTTTCGCCGTCCTCTTTTGGGTGTTGAGTAAGTTTATCCGAAACGCTGCTGCTAACTTCACTACTTTCAACAGAGGAGTGGCTTGTAAGTTGGCCAACAGATGAACCACTTCTTTCTGAATGGGCGAGAAGAAGCGATATTGTCATGATGGTCTTTCCGAGGCCCATAGAATCTGCCAGAATCTTCAAATGCATTGGAAGTCAGTACACTGTAAAAGGGCTCAAGATAATAATTGCAACTAGTTTTTCATTTACGGGCATGCCATATAAGACGTACTCCTCCTCTAGCCATTTGAAGAGTGCTTGGAAATTCCGTGGTAGCATCACCAGAAAATGCATTCAAATACACTATGTGACCTCTCCTACAATCACAAAGAGACCATTATTTTGAAAGATTCACAAAAAAATTATAAAAAAAAAAAAAAAAAGGAAAAATAGAGTAAAAACGGCCATACTTGTCTGCAAGATGATAAGCCTCCAACAAGGGTGAAGAGTTGTCGCTGCACTATCTATACATTGTCCCTTTTCTAGCCGGGTCATCCAGTAAAGAGCCTGCTTTTGGTAAGGGCGAAGTTCACACTGAAGTGTACCAGGGGGCTCCATTTCCTACAGAACAAACTATCTCTCAGAACTTTAGAAGCTATAGGCAGAGGTAAATCAAAACGTAAAGGATATAAAATAAATGCCGATACCTCTAACTCCGAGTTGTCACCAACACCAACAATATTGTCAAGATCAGCATCTGAAATGGACTCCTCATTTGCAACTTCATTTTCACTTTTAGAAGGATTCTTAGACTTGTTTAGACGTAAAGTTGAGGCATGAAGACCAGAACTGCCCTGTTCAGGTAACATTACAATCTAGCTTCTATTATGAATATGAACGGCGAAAATAATGTAGCTTCGTCATACCTTGGAGTCTAAAGGGCGCTTCCTCGAGCACAAATCCCCAGGAGTGAGTTCAGCCTATAAAAAGAGTCACGAGAAAAATGAATCTCTTGTGAGAACTTAAGATAGACGCAACTCCACCTTATGTAATTAGCATGCTGGATACAGAATGATCACCTTCTTAAATGGAGTGAGACCTAGCAAGCGAAACAACGTCGGGAGAGGATGAACCACTGATTCCTCTGTAGAACTGCTGGCTGCCTTAAGTGCAGTATCGTGTTGCTTGCAGAACATGGAACTATTGATGTACACACTGAATCAAAGATTAAATCTTAGATGTATATCAACAGTCACACACATCACATTATTTCCAGAAACGAAAAAATTGAGGTACACATAACACACATTTCAATTCACAACTTCACAATAGCACATGTAATAACCCGACTTTTCGGACCATTAACTAACTTAATTAATCTTAGATTAAATGGATCTTAACACTTGTTTTATATTTAGTTCCAAAATTACAAAACTTTTTTTTTTCACTTTTAAAACAAAGTGTAAGCTATAATAGATGAACAAGTATACTTTGTTTAAAAAAAAAAAAAAAAAAAGTTCTATAATTTTGGAACTAAATATAAAACAAATGTTCAGATCCCTAAAATTTAAGATAAAATAAGCTAGTTAACGGTCCAAAAATTCGGATCATTACAGCACACCAATCACAATATCAATCAAACAAGTATAAATATTCCCAACAAAGAATACCTTATTGACAAATGAATGGTATCCATAATATTCCATACTTCAGGAGCATATTTAAAAGAGCCCTCAACTCTAACTTTCTTGTCCCTCACGAGCGGCAAAAGACACCGAGCCCATTCGTTTGGTATTCTACCAATCTGTGAAAAACCCATAACTCAATCAAACACAACATATCAAAAAAATAAAAAACTAAGCTCACATTATTATCTCCCAAATACCTCTCCTGAATCTCGCGTAGAGAACCTCATGATCTCCGAACAAGCCGCCGCTGCGTGCCGTCCCCTTCCAAAAACCTTCCCCGGCGACGGCGAACTAGAAGCCATCTTGGCCGGGAACGTGAAAGACACTTCATCACCGGGCTTCACCCGCATTCCCTTGCAAGTAGACATCCCCGCCACTTCTCCGCGGCCGACGAGCCACCATTTCTCCCCGACCGAGCTCTCGGCATCTTCAACGTGTCCATTTCCAGTTTTATTCCGACAATCCCCGGCCTTGCCTTCATTCTCCGAGGAGGAATTCCCACTGCCGCCGCTATTTTCCTTCGAATTCGCGAGAACCGGCCTATCCTCGGGGATCGAATTCCGACTCGAGAGTTCGGGATTCTTCTGAGGCCGTAGAGCTGCCTTGGATTTGAAACTCGGGGTGTCGAAGAGGATGTTGATGGCGGCTGTGGGGTCGTTGTTGGCCATGTGGAGGGCTCTGATTACGTCCATGTCGGAGTAATCGGAGCCGATGATTGATCGGACGGTGGATACAAGCTCGTCGGTAACCTTGTTGCCCATCAATAATCTTGGCCGGCGAAAAAAGAACAAAAACCCTAACCCTAAACCACCAATTCGACGTGTCGGAACACGAAGTGAGAAGCACAGGAGGGAATGTGAGACCCTGGGTGAGGGGTGAAGATTGGGGAAGACACAGGCTTTTTTCAGAAAAGAATTCTTTAACAAAAATAAAATTAAAAATTAAAAAAAAAATTGGGGAAGGAGAATGAGGCGGTGAAAATGGCGGGGGACGAAGAATTGAAGTAGATTGTATGAGTTGTTTATGGAGATATAATTGGATGTGAGAATAGGCACGTGACTTATTTCCCGCCATCTCTTGTACACGTGACATTTGCTAATTTCATAGATATATTCTTTTTCTTTTTTTTTTTTTTTGAAAGGGAAATTTCATAGATATATTCTAAATTCCCACCAACGCCCTTTTATTTTAATTTTAGATAAATTATTCATTTAGTCTCCGAATTTTTAAATTTGTATAATTTTACTCGCTGAATATTTTTTCATAACTGAAATACCCCTAAGTTTTAAAATATTGGTACAATAGTCTTTTTCTGTTAATTTTGAATGAAATATGTTAGTAATTTGGTCAAAAAGTAGTGATTACTACGGATTCCGTCTAAAAATTAACGAAAATGACTATTATTACAAAGTTTTTAATAGTTTATAGTCATTTCAGCTACGACAAAAAGAACAAATAATGTCCCTAAATAATTAAAATGTTACTATAATAATCATTTGTAAATTTTTAAATGAAATTTATTAGTAATTTGGTCAAAAAGTTATACTACTAAATGGATTTCATCCAAAAATTGGCTTAAAAGACAATTGTAGCAACTTGTTAAGAGTTTAAGAGCATTTCAATTGCAAAAAAAAAAAAAAACCTAGCAATTTACTCTTTAATATTTTGGATTTGAAATTTAAGTACAAATTTTTCTTTTTTTCTTTTTCTTTTATTTTATTTTTTTTTTGGAGTTTGGGAAAATAATTATTTGAATTCTACACCTTATAACTAGATTATGAGCAAATTCATTGCCAGACCATGCTTGCAACCACACAAATTTATCTATTAACATCATTTTATTGGTAAAAAAAAGGTAACTTCAGGTTTATTTTGTTTTATTTTGAAAAGAAAATGGAAAAATGTTTTTGAGTTGAAAAGTCATTTTTGTTGGATTTCAAAATGGTATTTAGATGTATAATTAAGCTATCAGTTTAAAAATAAAATAATTTCTGAAATATTGTTTAAATAGACATTGAAAAAAATCATGTTTAAAGAAAATGGCGGTGAGCTCATTGGGCGAGAATATGATATCTTGACGAGGTGTTGTTTCATGTCCTATGATCGGTCTTCTTCTTCCATGAACATGGAAATAGACATCAAGTTGGGCCTCGTAATGGCGTCGCCTCTCAAGAAGATTTCTCCGTTTGCTGGAAATTACAACATTCATAAAGAAATCATCAAATTGGAAAAAATGATAACATGATTAAACAAATAAAGGATATAAACAACCAAAGGCAATTGAGTTGCTGTAATCCACGTCGAGTCTCATATGAGTTAGAGTCGATTGCTGGAAAATCGACTGGTTTGATCTTGGTTGAATCATGCTGGTTGCAGCGACTGGAGGAGTCATTAGCTGTGCAGTCGACTGAAGTCGAGCTGCCAGCCATATCGATTGAAACTGAAGGAATTTACCCCGATTCGATCCGAGTGATGTTGAACTCGTTGGGATGAACTCGTGATGGGGTCTTCATAAGTGCGAGAGATAGCAGCCCGGCATGCATTGTCATGGTCGACTGAAACGTATGCGGAAAGTTGCTATAGCTGTCGTGGCGAGTGGTAATCGACTCAAGAGTGAACCGGTTGACTTGGGAGTCGGTGTGTTTCGCATTTCCTGAATGTTGAGTCAAAAGAAGCTTGTGATACGTTGAAGTTGACTAGAGGCTATGACGACCGAATAATATGTGTTGGCTCGACTCATGAGGAAATCAACTTGTCCTTGCTGCAAAACAAAATTAGATGGGCAACATATGATTTTTAGTTATAAGTAGCTGCACCCGTTTATAGATCACGGATTTCCTACATACCCATGGGTAAGGATCAAGCTGAATGTAGTTCAATTGTTACAATCTTATACTTGTTTGTGTCCATTACTAAGAGAAAGTTGAAATGCTTAAAATACTATAATGAAAATAGCATAAATAAAGACTACAAAAGAGTAAAATAATATAAAGGATATATGAATCGAATCAAGCAATGGTGTGCTTCATTTGGTCAACGCTAGGCGTGGTACTTCCATAAGTGCAGTGCATTCCATCAAACTTGGAGAAAGTTGGTGTGCAGAACTTGGCCAGCAAGGTGGTGTTGCAATCGCTTGAGAGAAAGGTGGTTGCTCTATTTCCTCCAACAAGTCTTCATATGTGGCGGGGTGTTCGATTGCTTGGAGCACACGCCTCTCCATGGTCTTGACCTGTGTACTTACCACATTGGTGATGACTTGTTGCAAGTTGAATGCTTCAGTCGGAGGAGTTCCATGTAAAGGTTGAGGTAACATCGTGCCTGAAGGGACTGATCAAATTGTTGACTGTAGGGGCTGTGTCTTGTGGCATCGTCACTGAATAAAGTGATGGCATCAAGTGGAGCGGAGTTTATGGTGTGAAAGCCATGGTCGACTGAAAGCCACTCGGGAAGAAACTCATGACCGCTGAGTTGGGTAGTGTAGAACTCCCATAGGTAGTAGTGATGGATGGTTATGGAGTGTTGAAGATGGTGGACATGTTGAATCGCCTTTACAGCTCTTTATTCTCCACTATCAACTCGGCGATCCTTCGGTTGATCGCATCTTGCTGCTATCTCATGTCTACTTGATGGTGCCTTGTACCTGTAGTAAAATGATATCCAAGTTGTTAGGATGCTCTTACCTTTCTCGTCGAGTCAATTGGAGCAGCGTTCTCTCAGTCATAGTGACAGTGGTTGCCATGTTGTCAACACCTGCAATATCAACCATAAGCGCCACGGTGGGTGCCAAACTGTAGAGGGTGAAATATACAGTCGAATCGGATCGAGTCAGGTTAGGGCCTATGGCTGTATTGTTGAGCCAACTAAGTGTGTGTTGAGTTAACCGAACGTGTTAGCTGCAAAATAACAGTAAAATAAAGTAAACGAGGCAAAGAACACAAGAGATTTATAGGGGTTCAATCTCAATGTGAGAGCTAGTCCTCTATGGTGGCTCCAGGGGTTTTACTATAGCTGATAAAAAGAATAGTGAATGTCATAGCAATAAGAATGAGGAGAAAAAATAAGGGGATTGCAGGAAATATAGAGAAATAGGAGGGAGTAGAGAGAATCGGGTAAAGATGCACTCCAGATGATTCTGAGATGATTTCGACCTCCTTCGGGATGATCTCAACGTGGTCGGAGATGATGTCTGATGAACTAGGAGGATCTCCAATGATTTCTCTTATGCCTAGGGCGAAAATCTCTTCTGTGGGCGTGATTCTCGGGAATATATAATGATTTTGAATATGAGATTGGATCCTCCAAGATGAGAACTGGACCTTTGGGCGTATGATGATGCCCTATATTTATAGATGGTGATTGTTGTCTATTTTGATGCTGAACATGCCATATTTGGTGAAGGGAAGTTGCCTCTTCTTGATCTAGGTTGACTTTCCTTATTTGAAGAGCTTTTCTGGAAAGGGAAAGTAACCTTCTTGACTGATTCTTGACTTGATTAGGACTGATCTTGGTGTGATTCTTGTGCAGGGATGAATAAGGAAGGTTTTTTGATATTTCCATGTTATAACTTCGGGTAAGTGCTCGGATCGACTCTCGAGTTGATTTCTTGAGTTGCTGGCCTTTGGCTCGACTTGATAGGCTCTCGAGTTGATATGGGTCTCGAGCTGATCTAAGTTGTCTTCAAGCTGATTCCTGCACTCTGATTGACCTAGAAGTGATGTCGATCGACTAGAGGTTGATGTCCAACGACTTGGGTGTCGAGCTTCTTTATCGGCTAATGAAGTTGTTCAGGCCATTTTCAGGCTGATCCTTGATCTTTGGGCGATTTGAATTGACACGTAGACAGTAAAAGATGAGGTGCAGATTTTGACCTCAACAGCTACCAAATGGAGTGTAAAGCTTTTTTGAATAAAAAATTTATATTATCGTTAATTATTGCTACTGTTTTTCAAATTTTTAAGTAATATCTAATCTGAAAGTTTCAGTTTATTCCAGTTTTTACTAGTTATATACATGTATCCCGTTAAGTTGCATCCACATACTTAACATCCACATATATATAGAAAACCAACCAACAAGAAAATTTTAACGGTTTTCATCTATATATATTTATATGGTTTTTTTTCAGATAAAAAATATATATAAGACTTGATTTTAAAATATATAAGGCATTTTTTAGCCTACTCAAGAAAAATTAATTAAAAACATTTTTTCCTTTTTTTTTTAATCTTTTTTTTTTTTCCAAACATCCAAATTTTTTAATTTTTAAATTTTTTTTTTTTTTTACAGTTTTAACTAGAGTTTATACGATAAGTTATAAATCTATTTGTGTCAATTTTACCAAATCATTTTTTATTCATCCATTTTGAACATGTTATCTCAGCTATATTTTTAGTTTATATGTAGATTTAGGAAAAATTAAAATTTCGAACACTTTCATTTAATTGAGGAGTGTAATAATCACTTTCAAATCGTGGGGACATCAGATTAACAGTTTGAGGGGCATTTTGAAATTACCATTATTGTTATGTCAGCAAATCCATTAAGCATATAGACAAAAATAAATAGAGAGACACTTTGAACGATCTTTTATACATTAGGGGAGTGTTTTGAATGGATTTACAAATTCTGAGGGCAAACGGAACGCGTATAACTCGGATATTCATCAAATAATCACACTTTTTTAATCAAATAGAAACTAAGCCAAAATTGGATGACAAATGAGTAATTTAACACAATTAGTATGGCTGCAAACTCCTAAGTCACGCAACAATTATCCGGAATTCAAAGAATCATGTATTTTTCGAAACAAAACACACTATTATCGTTGTCTAAGCAAATCATACAAATGACTTTGTCTACTACCACAATATTCACTTCAACTTGTGTGCCTAAAGTTTGTTAAAGAGTCATCATCGACTCTTTGTGGTTCTAGGACACTCTAGAACAATCTAGAGCCCTTGGCTCCTGCTGCTGTCCATCTAGAATAATAGTCACTCTAGAAGGTTCTAGAGCTTTAGCAAAGTCGGCAGAAGATTAACCGACATTCTAAGATTCTTCTGGTAACAAGGAACCACCGACTTTGAAGGCCTATATTGTGAGACCCAATGGTCTTGGTGGTGTGTGGGTTCAAGAGCGAAGTGTTCAAGTGAATCCAAAGAGTCTTAGAGGATGTTTAGTTGGTTCGCTCCAACCAACTAATTTTACTTGTTTTTTTTTTTTTTTTTTTCCTTTAAAAATAAACTCAATTTTAATATTCATATCTCTAACTCTAATTTAAAAACTTAAATTTTAAAAGTCCATAACTTTATTATTTCAAGTCGAAATGAGATTTTTTTTTTTAAATTATATAAAATTTTGAGAGAAACAAAACAAGATTATATTGATATTTTTTACAGATACACTTTTTAACTTTAAATAGTTCATTTTTAATCAAACGTACAATTTCAAAACTCAACTCAACCTCGATCAAAACAAATATAATTCTCCAATTGAAGCAGACTAACCGAACGACCTGTCCTACTAGCTAGTGTGTGCTATACGTAGAGTGTTTTGCGAGTTAGTGAACTGAAAGTGTGTGAGTGAGTGTTCAAAGTGTTTGTACTCCAAGTGGTGTTTGGTGTCTTATTGTAATTACCTTTTATATACATAAGTGCGCCAAGTGTTCTACTCTTTTAATAAACTCCAAGTCTTTTTAACCAAAAGAAAAGGCCCGATGTGATTGTTTTCGGCAATATCAAGCATGTACAGCTACACACTCTTTCAACCAAAACTTATATGGCAAGAACAATACTTTAATTAATAAACATTTACAAAATTAACTGATTAGCACATGGGATTCATTCAAGTTATTTTTATTTTAGAGTGCTTTTGAATTCCCAGAATACAACTGAATATTAATTAAGCAAAAAGAAGGGAAAAAAAAAAAGCCATCAAAACTAAGGATGCGTTTAGTGCACAAGTTTAAAATAGAATTTTTAAGTTTAAGTTAGTTGATTTTTAAAAAGCTAATTATAATTCTGTTGATTTTTCAGAAAAGACAAAAATTAAATGAAAAACTTAGGTTCAAATAGATTAGCAGTCCAAACAGATTGGCCAATGCATATTAAGCTTTCTATTTGTATGCAACAGACAATCCTCAATCTCAAAAAACATCTTCTTTTTTTCCCCCTTTTTTTTTTTTTTTTTTTTGGTAAGATGTCAATCACAATGCCACAAACAATCATACTGAAAATAGAGTAAATTTCAAGGAAAATGTAATATCTTTGATATTTTGATCTTCCCATGGTAAAATAGCATATGAAGTCGTTCAATCTTTTTTACCACTCGTTGCAAGGAAGGATGTAATTTATCATTGGAAATCAAATCGGAAAATAACTCGAAAGTTGAAAAGTCTCCAGAAAACCCTTGATCACCATCTCGTCAATAAACTGCAATACTCTTGATGGTAATTTTGGAGGACATTCAATTATAAATAAACTGCAATGCTCTTTGAGAAATTTGGCTTGAAATTAAGCAAAAGTGATTAACAATACCCTTTTTAGACTGTAATTTGCAAGTTTTAAGCAAAATATTGTCCAAGTTTTAACGGATTTGAACAAAAAAGATTTGATTATCAAAAATTATAAATTCAGGGATTGATTGCCAGCGAAAAAAAAATGTTTATGAACTGAATTACCAAACAGTTCAGTGGACATTTGTACAAAATAGCCTAGTTTTCATAAAATAAAAATAAAATAAAAAATAAAAACACATATTGATCAGATTTTATTTTATAGGCATTATGGTGGCTGTTTTATCTTCTTGATCATTTGTTGTTCCTTCCTTCAAATTGTTTCGCCAGTCATGTTTTTAATTGTTTTTTAACAAGTAATGATTTAACCTGACTTAACTTACTCTTTACATAGAAATAGGCATATTATTGTTAGAATCATTTTTTACCATTAAATGTATTTTTCAGATACTTTTGTACTTCTAATAAAAGATAACACAAATTTCGAAGAAAAAATAAACTATATGTTTTTACGATTAAATAACTAATAAACTTTTTAATGATAGTGTGTTTATTATCATATGATGAGCTATTTTACATTTTATTTTATTTTTTACAAATACATACTTAGATCTCTCTTGAGTTTTTCCCGGAATATCATTTTTTGCCCTATGCTGTCAAGAGGCTTTTTTTTACATAAACACCACATGAACTTTTGAATTTGATAATTTACCCCTTGTTTGAATAACATATCCAATTTTGAAAAGTAGAAAATTTTTGCAAAAAAAATATTTTTCCCAACTTTTTCCATCATTCTCTCATTTTGAAAAATGAAAACTATTTCATTTTCAAGCTTACTCTGTATAGTACCTATTTGGAAAAAGAAAATAAATATTTTTTAAATCTTTTCACAATGCATAATTCCTAACACCATTTTTTCTTATTCCAAATAACTTTTTGTTTTCAAGTAGAAAACTTTTTACACATATAAATATCATCTTATTCTCAAAATGAAAAGACTTTTTCATTTTGGAAATTAGAAAAATTTTTGCAAAAAAATATTTTTCCCAACTTTTTCCACCATTCTCTCATTTTGAAAAAGGAAAACTATTTCATTTTCAAATTTACTTTGTACAGTACTCTTTTGGAAAAAGAAAATGAATTTTTTTTAAATATTCTCATAACGCACAATTCTCAACACCATTTTTTCTCATTCCAAATAATTTTTTGTTTTCAAAAAGAAACTTTTTTACACATCCAAACACCATCTTATTATCATAATGAAAAGATTTTCTCCCCTATGTTTGGATGACATATCCAATTCCGAAATTAGAAAATTTTTGCAAAAAAATTGTTTGCCTCAACTTTTTTCATCATTCTCTCATTTTGAAAAAGAAAAATTATCTCATTTTCAAATCTTTTTACAGTACTCTTTTGTAAAAAGAAAGATAATCATTTTGAAATCTTCTTACAATGCACCATTTCCAATACCATTTTTTCTCATTCCAAACAACTTTTTATTTTCAAAAAGAAATTTTTGTACACATCCAAACACCATCTTATTCTCAAAAGAAAAAACTTTCTCATTTAAAACAAGAAAATTTTGTTTTCAAAAATGGACAAATGATCCAAACGGAGCCTAATTTTCCTTTTCAAAGATGAACATCCGATCCAAACAAAGTTCTTAAAATCTTTTTCCTTAGCAATTAATCTCCTGAATTTATAATTTTTAGTACCATCAATATTTTTTGCTCAGTTCATTAAATATAGACTATTTTTTACACATGATAGCCCAAGATGGGTATAACTAGTCATTTTCATTTAGTTTCAATAGATTCATTTGAAAATTTGAACATAATTCAACTACAACTTAAACTTGAACTTAAACTTCAAAAAAAATTAGTATTACAATTAAGTGAAAATAATTAGTAATGTTGTTCTTGGTCTATCACGTACAAATCATATGCAAAAAATTGTCTAAATTTTAATGAATGTGAGCAAAAATAAATAAATAAATAAACTATGTGTCAAGAACAATAAGTTGAGATGGCTGATTGCCAAAAAAAAAAAAAAAGGACTCAATTGTTAAACTCATCAGGTTCATGGAGTGTGACAATTCGTATCACCTGTCGAGTTTGTATCGTGTTAGTGCCGTGTTGATTTTTTTCTTTCCCAATACAAACACGACCCGTGACACGAAAATTTCTTCAAACTGCAACACAAACACGACACTGACCCGTAACAGATTGACATGACATTAACCAAACTTGACACGCAACTCGAACTTGACCCGCGACTCGAACTGAACTCACGACATGAATTTGACCAAAATTGAACCCGCAACTCGAATTGGACCCAAATTGAACCCATAATTTGAATTTGACACAAAAACTAATTCAATTTAAGCAAAATTATATCGCAAATTCATAAAAAAAACCTAGAAGAATAATAATTTACCTTCAACAAGAATATACCATTGACAAAACAACAAGTTTTAAGGTTTGTTTTCAAATACAAAATCATAAAATTAAACTTCCAACTCAAGTGCAAAGTTCACAATCATAGCTAGGCAAATTCCTATTACAATCATCTTAATAAAGTCCATTAATCCAAATACAAACATAAAAAAGAAGTTCACAAATCAGATGTCAAACTTATACTACCAGGACGTACTTGTAACATATTTCTCCCTTTAACTTTCTCCCTTTGATACAACTTAACAGTGTCAGCTTTAGCAGTATTTCTAGTCACTAATTCCACACCATGCAACAAATATTGGAGCATTGCCCTTAAGCTCTTGTACTCAACAAATTGGAATAGCAAATCATGCAAAATGATGCAAGTAGTATCAATTCACGCCATTTTTTAGAATCAAATTGACAAGAGCCAAAAGACAACGAACCAGTATCAAGAGTAATAAGCATTTGACCAATGTCTCTAGTTTCAATTATTGGACAAGTTTTAATATACTTTAACATATTACATGTCCCGTATTTGCTAGAGGCAAGATATTGTTGTCCACATTTCTTGCAAGCACTCTTCAACTTCTTATCTGGACCAAGAGGAAGAACGTCGAAGAAATCCCAAACTTTCGACTTCAACCTTTTCTTTTTTAATGGTTTATTGAGATCATTGCCCTTAAATCCGATCACATCTTTGTCAAGCTTAATGTCCACATGAACTGCATTCTCTAAATCAATATTCTCATTTTGCGCATCAAGATCAACATGGTTCATCTATAAAATTAAAAAAAAATATATATAATAACATAATAAGATAAAGAGAAATATTTCGAATCAATAATCATATCTATACATATATAACTATATCTATATGTATGTGTGTGTATATATATACATATCTAGTTTCAATTGCACATAGCTTGCCAAGATTAGGCACCAATGCACTTAACTACCTCTGCTTTTGGAAATTTGAACCTCCATGAGATGTTAGGAAATGGATTCTAAACTTTTTGCCCACCATGTACATTATATAACAAATTGTCAAATTACATAAATACATGCACATATCCAATAATAGAATATATACACACCTAATAGTAATACTTTATTTGAGGACAACAAAAATCAGATAACCAACTACCAGTAAAATACACAGCTATAGCCTATAATGGGTTTACAAGTGTAAGGCAAGTAATGAAATAATGATGATAATAAACAGTAAAAAATTTCATTCTCAAACTAACAAACAAATAGGAAAAACATATTAGCATCAAAGATTCAAATTACATTTAACTGACAACACACGTACCACTTCCACCCCCAACATTGCATGTATAATTTCTACTCTACTTCACCGCCCGTCCACCCCAACCCCCCTTCTCTCTTTTCTCAAACCCCATCTCTCTCTCTCTCCTCTTTCTCTTTCTCTCTAGCTAAGTAATGAAAACCCGCCAGCCAAAGCTCAAGACCTAGCTCTTCTCCTGTGGCTTATTCTGCCACTGCACTCAAACCATCCTCAACCCCACCGCCCCTCACCCCCCTCATCTACCCACCTCCACCTCCCACCTACCACCACCACCTCCACCACCTCCATCAAACGAAATGTCGTTTCACCAACACCAACACTACCACCTTCCACAACAACCTGAATCCTCCTCTTCCTCCTCGTCAGCCTCCGCCTCTCAGAGCTTCACCCAGTGGCGCTTCCCACTCTCTAACTCCCCCATCCACTCATTTGTCAGTTATATTATAGGATACAAGATACAAACAAAAAACCACTCAAAAGGGAGATCAAGAAACATACTAGTATACCACGGACCCACAGAAAGGGAGATGAGTTTCTTTGAGACGAAGAGGGAGATGTGGTTTCACTGGTTTGGATTCAAAATGTTGGGCAGAAGGTTGGCGCTAGACCTTGGTCTAGAGGAGGCGAGGCAGAATGGTAGACAGCCAGACGCATATCTAAAGACTAAAGGTAAAGGGGCTTTAGGGTTTTTTTTTTTTTTTTTTTTTTTTTTTTTTTTTTTTTTTTTGCATATCAAACAATTTTCGGGTCGGACCCGAAATTGTCACGAAATTGACATGCATGAAAAACACGGGTCATGTTCGGGTTCTACGGATCCAACCCAAACACGACCCATTTTTTCCCGTGTCCAATTCAGGTCACCCAAATTTGACTCGACCCATATTTTTCCCAACCCGAACCAGTGAAATTCGTATCGTTTTTGAATCATGTTGCCGTGTCTGACCCGTTTTACCAGCTCTAAGTGTCGGTAATGACCTTGTTAAAAATACCACCCCCACCAACTTTTTTTTTTTTTCTAATGCTAAAAATCTCCTTTTGATAACATTTGGTTAAATTTAAAGAGCAAAAATATCATTTAGCAAACCTAAGAAACATCTTAAATTTGACCAATTTGATTTATTGTTCAAACGATCTTCAATGCACTTTAAGTTTAACCGAATCGGAGGTTTTTAACATAAATTACAAACACAGTGGATGACCATGCTATTCCTAAAAAACAAAGTAAAACATGTCATTTTGAAAACACGAGGAAGGTTTAGGTATTTATCCAATTTTTAATATTTACATAAAATATAAAAGTTGATTGCTTGATCTAAATTTGTCAAGACATAAAAGCATAAACCGCATGATCCATATCACATAATGGTGGTGTAATTATGCATTCAATTTATTTATTTATTTTTTTAACGATAGTAAAAATAATCAAGACAAAAAATCGTAACCTATGTCGCAAAAAAAAATGTATAAGATGAAAAAAAATCATGAATATCACTTTAAAAAAATAATATCCTCTTACATTCATGTAATTTTCATAAGGATTATTATATATAATATCAGCTGGTATATAATTAAAAAAAAATAGCATTTCATGTAAAAAGGTCCAAAAGAATTTTTCACACACCAATATGAAAGTAATCTAATTCCATCACAAATAAGTTGGTACAGTGGTTAAGATACCTTTTAATATTTTATTAGAATGTTTTTGGATTCGATATTTTTGCATTTCTTGTACAGAAGATCATGACCGATTAATGCATTGTGTAACGTTAGATTATGAGACTTTTCATTAAGTTGGATTCATTTTTTTAATAAAATTGGAATGGTTTCAAGATTTCATTTAAAATTATTTGGATGAGAGACATGATGACAACAATGATATTCTTTTATAAACAAAACAAAACAAAACAAAAAAAAAAAACTTTTTAAAAACTCAAAATTGAGTGAACTAAAAAGCATAATAACGAATTTGGATTCCACACCTCCTCGCAATCCCTTTAGGTAAATAGTTTACTTTTAGGAAAAAAAAATATCAAATAAGTTTTTTTTAATTCCAAATAATTCAAGTATTATTTCAAAAGGTTGAAGATTTTTGGCGGGTGGTTCCACCAAAAGTGGAAAAGATTCCCGCCAATTTTGTTTTTCCCTCCTATTATTATTATTGTTATTATTATTTTGTCTTTTTAAATTGGGACTAAATGGAGTTCTTGCGTGATGAATAACATGTCCTTTTTGCTTGCTTTCCTCTTAAACTACCGACTCGGGCGATCCCAGGAGTTGACTCATTTTTACTCTGAGTTCGCGCATTGGAAATGTATATATATATTTTTTCTTGAACCTCGGAAGAAACATTTTTTGGGAATTGACTTTTTATTTTATTTTTATTTTTTGCACCTGCAAAAGGTAAATTCTTGTGTCTTATTTGATGCTTGGGCCTTCTGTATTATTAGTGGTTTTGATCGTGTGGAGATACTAATATAACTCTTTTTGTAGTACCGGTTTGACCTTTGACTTTTTAATATATTCAATCTTTGAAGCTAATTTAATTTATTAAGGCCTCATTTGTGGCGATATCTCCGGACGATAAAATACCATCTAAATTTCAAAATCTCAAATTTATATCAAATTTTATTTTTCTTCTATTTTTAAAAAAGTCAAACTTTAAAAGTTGATAACTTTCTTATTTCAATCGAAATGAGATAATTTTTATGATAAAATGCTCGTAGCGACAAGGCGAACAAGACAAGATCCATTTTACAAATTTTTTTCCGAACACATCTCAAAATTTTACACTATTTTCTATATTACATAACTTTTTCAAAAATTTTCCCTCCAAACACACATTTTCAACTAAACTTTCAAAACATCATCTACAGATATTCCCAAACGGGCCTTAAGATTTTTTTGTTTATGTATATTATAATAATTGAATTAACAATTATTAACTGGTAAATATCATTAAATTTGTTCATGAGAAGTGACTCCGTATAGATTGTTTATCACATATATTATTTAGCAAAGTAAATTTGTTATATTCTGTTATTTATTTTAAATTGTTTTAAAATCTTGTTACTTAAGGTGAGTTTGGATGAACCATTTTAATAGTTATTATTGAACTTTAATATAATATATGTTTGTTTACAACTATAAGAGTGAAATTATTTGAATGTCTCACTATTTCATAACAATTCACTTTTTATAAATCCGTACCAATCATCTCATTATATTTACAATATTTAAATGCTATATGTAACAGAAACTATCTAAATATACATTTAATTTGAATGCACAATTCAAATTCTACATTTAAATACAAGCATTCAGTTTAAATAAAAATCAAAACGTAATCTATAATCTAAACATGTACTTATTTTTTGTAATTTGGTAAAAAAAAATTCTATTTATTTGGTACAAGAATTACATATTTTGAAAAGGTTTTAAATACTTTTTCTTTAGGGGAAAATGGTAACTTAAAAAGCTACATATTATTTATGTCTATGCCCTACATATCATTCAGCCAACTCCTTCGAAAAAAAAATTTCTCAGCTAAAGCCCCACCACTTCACCTCTTTGACTGTGGATTACTTCATTTCCTTCTGCCCTCACTTTAACTTTGACAAACAATTTGGAGTGAAAATACATTGGTTAGCTTTAGAGTCACACAATTCAAAAGTTGAAGCTAAAATTTCTTTAGTGATCATGATATATTGATTAGTTTGGGATAAATGTATGTCACTTCAATAGAAGCTTTCTTAGGAGATCGAAGTTAACAACAATTTTTGGAATGTAGAGGCCTTTTTTTTTTTTTTTTTTTTTTTTTTTTTTTTTTGTGTGTGTGTGTGTGTGTGTCTATCTTGGATTAGTATGTAATGTCTTCCCCAATTCCTCAATGATGTAGGAAAATTTCCATTAAAATTTTGATCCAAATTGTGATCGTTGATATACCAAAATTAAAAAATAGAAATGGGCTAACATTGATAATTAAAATATTACATTGAACTAAAAACGAACAATGATGAAGGAAATATCACATAATATTGTTAAAAGGATATAAGGATAAAGGTAAGAGGATATGTAATTCAAATCCGTTGACATTTCAGGAAAAATTTCACGTGCAAAATTTGTTTTAGCTTCATTTTTATAGGAAAAATTAGGTAAATAGACAGTTTTAAACACTTATTTTAAAAAAAATTGGGTATTTTCTTTAATTTAGAGAATGGCTATTACTCAGTGATTAATTATAATTAATCAATGATTGACTACGGTCAATCAATTAAAAGTATATAGTAATATTAGTCTAATTAATTATAGTCAAACAGTGATAAATTGATTGATATTTTTTTAAAAACGGCTATTATACTAACTTTATAAAACTTAAGCTATTTGTTAAACGCTCCATTAAAAAGCCATTTACCCAAAAATCCCTTTTTTATGTTATTCTAACAATTTTTAACATAATTCTAAAAAGTAATTTCTAAAATTAAGAACGAGTCACAAGAATAAGTTAACCTTTTTTAATTTAATTTCATCTAATAAATTCACAAGAAAATTGCAATGGAAAAATAGTGGGGAAACAATCTTCCATTTAAATGGTCAAACAACGAGGGCTCACAATAATAGTTTGGGGGAGCGCCCACACTACCAATTCCCATACATATTTGGCCAATTTTTTTTACGCAGTAATTCACAACTTAGAAAACAAGTTCGCTACTTCCTAGGATAAAAACGAAAAGCGAGTTCAATTCTAAATCGGGCGAGTTGGAATCGGAAAGCGGACGATTCCAACTCCAAGTCGAAAAAAAACTGGGTGAACGCGACACCAATTTAACTCGGTAGAAGAGTGTGGAGAGAGGCCGTTGTTCTCTCTCTCTCTCTCTCTCTCTCTCTCTCTCTTCTAGGGCTTTCTTTGGTCCTCACTATTCTGCCCTTGAATCCGTAGACGCGTCCTTTAATGGCGGTCATCGAACCCTAACATAGGTACAACTTTCCTCTCTCTTTCTGTTCCCGTTTTCTCGGACAAAACATTCCAGGATTTCATTATTTTTTCGATCGGAAAGGAAAAAGCGATAAATTTCATAGCTGTTCTCTTGGATTTACAAATTTTCTTGTCTTTTTCCCGTTGGATCCACTCAGAAACCCTAGATTTCTTTTTCTTTTTGTTTTTCCAGAACTTCCAATGAATTATCGGATTGTTTTCGTGTAGATTTTCCGTTGGGGATTGTTGTTTGGAAGGGGGAATTGGGTTTAGGATTCACTTTGATTTAGTGAATGGAGAGTCCGGTTGTTAGGAAGAGGGGCCGTCCGAGAAAAAGGAGAAGAGAGGATGAGGATGAAAATGTTGATGGAAAATTGGGCTCTGAAAGCAAGAAACCCGTCACCGAGACGAAGCCGATTGTGTTGTTGGGCAGGTATCTGCTGAAGGATTTTGAGGGAAGTGGAGTTTTTCTCGGGAAAGTTGTGTATTATGCAGATGGTTTGTACAGAGTGAATTATGAAGATGGTGACTTTGAGGATTTGGAGAGCCGCGAGATTCGTGGGAGTCTCTTGGATGATAAGGATTTCAACAGGGATTTGAGCGCTAGAAGGAAGAAACTAGATGACTTGGTGTTGAAAAATAGTTCGAATCTTCTAGATGGGTTGGATGCCCGTGGTGTGAAATCGACGAAGGGGTCGGATAGGATTGAACCGTCCACATCGACTGAGTTGCGCGGTGGATCGGTTGCTGACAATGGCGAGGGAGAAGTTGATGGTGGTTCAGATTCGTCAAGTGATTCTTCTGAATATGCTAGGGATAGAGACTTGGGTTTTGTAGATGAGGCGCTGTCTGTTCCCCCACCGGAACTGCCACCTTCTTCTGGAACCATAGGCGTGCCGGAGCAGTATGTGTCGCATCTTTTTTCAGTTTATGGTTTCTTGCGATCGTTTAGCATCTGTCTGTTCTTATGTCCGTTTACTTTGGATGATTTCGTGGGGTCACTTAATTGCCGTGTTCCTAATACATTGTCGGATGCTATCCATCTTGCTGTCATGCGTGCTTTGAGGCGTCATCTTGAGACTCTCTCTGCAGAAGGATTGGAGCTTGCATCCAAATGTTTAAGGTACTTTTATATTTGTTTTGTTATAATTTTTCATGTTTACCTAATTTTTCTTCCTGTATGTATGTCATCTCTTGCAGAAATCTCGAACTTTTATTTGAGAAGTGACTTATTAGATGTTCATTATCATTCACTCCAGCCCACATCATTTCCTTCTTTTTTTTTTTTTAAATCATTTTAATTAATATGCCATAATATACTCGCATGGGTTGCTTATATTAGTAATTTTTTTCCATTGTTTACCTTTAAAGGTTATTTTGGAACTAATCTGTAGGTGTATTGATTGGAGCTTTCTCGACATGTTGACATGGCCTGTTTACTTGGTTCAATACTTGACAATTATGGGATACACGAAGGGATCAGACTGGAAGGGGTTTTATGATGAAGTTTTGGGAAGGGAGTATTATTCTTTACCTGTGGGGAGGAAGCTAATTATTCTGCAAGTCTTATGTGATGATATCCTAGATTCTGCCGAGCTAAGAGCTGAAATTGATGCGCGTGAGGAATCAGAAGTTGGGGTAGATCATGATGTAGATGCAATTAATCCTCCTGAAAATGGACCTAAAAGAGTCCATCCCAGATATTCAAAAACTTCTGCTTGCAAGAATAGAGAAGCTATTGGAATTATTGGCGAAACCGATATGATCAATTCACGTAGTAACTTAAATTTTCAGGGTTCCAAGGGTACTAAAGGTGATGTGGGTTCTACTTATACGGATGTCGATCGAAACAGTGATGAATGTCGACTTTGTGGCATGGATGGTACTTTGCTTTGTTGTGATGGGTGCCCATCTGCATATCACACTAGGTGTATAGGTGTGATGAAATTGTCTATACCAGAAGGGTCATGGTATTGTCCAGAGTGCACGATTAACAAGATAGGGCCTACTATTGTGACTAGAACGTCCCTCAATGGAGCAGAAATATTTGGTGTTGACTCGTATGGGCAAGTCTTCTTGGGCACTTGCAACCACCTGTTGGTGTATGTTTCTATAATCTTTGTTTTACATCTTCCTGGCTTTTTACTTTCTTTACTGTTGAATTAATTAATGACAAGTATTTATTAATTTTTTTTTTGTACTGCTAGTTTATTTGTACAACCATCCAAACCTTTTATTTTCTCTCTCTACTCTACGTCTTAGGTTTTTCTCCTTCTTGTATTCTTTCTTCTTGTGTTGCTCGGATAGTTTATTTATTTCTGATGTTGTTATCCCTTTTATATCCACTGCATAATCTCCTGACAATCATTTCAGGCTCAATGCTTTGGTCAATGAAGAACCATGTCTCAGGTATTACAATAGGAAGGACATTCCGAAAGTCCTGCAGGTGCTCTGTTCATCTGCACAAAATGGAGCTTTATACTTGGGGGTCTGCCAGGCAATTGCGCAATACTGGGGCATACCAATAATTATCAAATCTCTGCCAGAAATGAGGGGAAGAGATACAAATTCAGCAAAGCCAATAGAAGATGCCAACTTTCCTTCTTATACACCTCCTCCTCCCCTCAAGGATAATCACGACGATGTGCTTAGTGTAAATGAAAGTAGTGTGGACAGCGTGACGGCATCACTTGAGACTTCCATTAACATGGTTCAGGTTGACTTTCCTCGTTCTCAGATCAAGGGCAATGGATTGATTGGTTCGGTTAGCCAACGTGTTGATCCTTCTGGTTTTACCAATCAAAGTTTGGTCACCTCAGCAAACAACCACTGCAATTACACCGGGCATGCAAATGGTACTCATTTTCAGATGACTTTATCTTCTCAGAGAAACGAAGGCAGTCATGCAGCTTTAGGAAAGTGTGAAAAAAATTCAATGGATGATTGTGTGTACATGGGGTCTCTTTATAAACCTCAGGCTTACATAAATCATTATATGCATGGGGACTTTGCTTCGTCAGCTGCTGCAAAGTTGGCCCTTTTTTCATCAGAAGAAACTCGAGTCCCGGAGGTTCGTGCTTCGGATAGTTCCAAAAAAGTCCCATCTGAGAACTATTTGCAGACAAAGGCATTCTCATCAGTAGCCTCACGTTTCTTCTGGCCTACATCTGAGAAGAAGCTTGTGGAGGTTCCAAGGGAGAGGTGTGGTTGGTGCCTTTCTTGTAAGGCTATTGTCTCAAGCAAGAGAGGGTGCATGTTAAATCACGCTGCCTTGAGTGCCACCAAAGGTGCTATGAAGATCCTTTCCACCTTCCGTCCCATAAAGAGCGGAGAGGGGAGTCTTGCAAGCATTGCAACGTACATATTATATATGGAGGAAAGCTTATGTGGTCTTATAGTTGGCCCCTTTTTGAACGCAAATTATAGGAAACAATGGCGCAAACAGGTCGAACAAGCGTCATCATGCAGTGAAATAAAAGCCCTCCTGCTTGAAGTAAGTTTTATTTATTGTTTGTTCTAGTATTCCTGCCTTACAATTTTCTTTCTTGTACGTGGCCTGTAAAGGGGCAACTATCTCTCTTTCCGACTCCCATCTATTGAACCAAAAGTTTATGTTTGGTTTTCCAAAAGTTTTGAAGGAAACATATCTTTGGTGAAGCAAATACACGGATCTGCTTTTACGTTTTGGTGGATATCTAGGTTTTTTCTGTGATTTTAATGTCTCTTTAACTTAGAGTAAGAGTTTAGTTCTTAGTTTTTATTGATAGGATGGGAACAAGCTAAAAGAAAACATTTACCATGATGGTTGAAGAATTCTATTAAGGATTGATTTTTATGTACATAGTTATAAACTTGTCAAAAGTGTCCCCACTGATATGTAGCATAAATGGTGCAACCAAAGTACATGGACACATCAGAGCTGGCTAAGACATGGTCTGTGATTCGTAAGATTCAATGTATCAAAAAATTAAAAATAAACTCCAAATAGAGCAGCAAAAGCACACCAAAAAAAATCATTTTTTCTTCCTGTGATCAAGCCTAAAAAGCTTGTTGGAATAATGAGAAGTATGAGTTTTAATTTTTTCTTTCAATTTATAAAATCGTTGACGAAGTTATGTTGTTACCTAAATCATTTGAACTCTTTTTTCTTTATTATTTAGTGCTTGTCCTAAATCATAAGTGCATGCACGAGTTTGGATATAAGAACATTTTACTCAACCTATTAATCTGTTATCAAGGAAATCACCAACGGAAAGGCTATATTGTTTGCTCCATTAAACCATATTTATATAGTTTTTGCTGTTTGGTTCATTCTTTATAGTCATATATTCTCGTCATTTCATGAGATTAGCCTACTTTTGACCAAGTGCTTGCATGCAGTTTTTAAGCTCTTATTCACCTGAATTCTTTATCTAAAATGTCTGTCGAGTAATGCTTAAGTGAAAAGTGTTATAGAATTTGACCTTGTAACACGCAGCATGCCTGAGGTGAAAAACTGCAGCTCATTTGGTGTCTTGTGTTTAGATTTGTGCAACACATTTATGAGCTATTAGATTTTGGTGGATGATCCGTCTTTCATTTGCAGCTTGAGGAAAATATTCGGACAATTGCTCTTTCTAGCGATTGGGTTAAGCTGGTTGATGACTGGTTGGTTGAATATTCCGCAATGCAAAATGCTTCATTCACTGCTGGAACAGCAGAAAAAAGGGGTCCTGGTAGGCGTAAGAAGCAATCTGCTATGTCTGAACTTACAGATGACGGTTGCCAGGAAAAAAGCTTTGTCTGGTGGCAGGGAGGGAAGCAATCGAAGCTTGTATTCCAGAAAGCAGTTTTACCCCGTGTAATGGTAAAGAGAGCTGCTCGTCAAGGTAATTAACCTTACCCTGCCTGCAAAACAAGTCAGTTACTTCTTTTTTTTACCTTCCTCGAAGCCCCTCATAAGCAGCCAGTTACTGTTCACGACTTGGAATAACTATCTTTTAAGTGACGAAAGAAATTTACATTCTTCTGACACACAATTTGGTGAATAAGTCTATAAAAGAGAGTGCTAACAATTGTTTTCCTTTAGGAGGTTCGAGGAAAATCTCTAGTATAAGTTATACTGATGGTTCTGAGATTCCTAAAAGAAGCAGACAATTAGCTTGGAGGGCTGCAGTTGAAATGAGTAAAAATGCCTCCCAGCTTGCACTTCAGGTTTAGTTCCTTTTTGCAATTGTGCTTAAATATTCTATTCTTTGACAGCATGGGAGAATACATGTGTCTGTTAGTTTAACTTGAAATAATTTAATCGGAATTTGAATCAGGTCAGATACCTGGACTTACATGTACGATGGACTGATCTTGTTCATCCTGAGCAAAACCTCCTTGATGGGAAAAATGCAGAGACAGAAGCGTCTGTTTTTAGAAATGCGGTCATTCGTAGCAAAAAAGTTCTGGAAAACAAGGTCACTTATGGGATTGCTTTTGGTGGCCAAAAGCATCTTCCTTCCCGTGTCATGAAGAGCATTATTGAAATAGAGCAAAGTCAGGATGGACAGGACAAGTTTTGGTTTCCTGAAAATCGGGTTCCTTTATTCTTGATTAAAGAGTATGAACGAAGTGCTATTGAAGTGCCATTGCCATCAATTCAGGAGCCTTTTAACTTCTTGCCGAAGTTACAGAAAAAGCGGTTGAAGGTTCCTTACAGAGACGTATTTTTCTACCTCACATGCAAGAGAGAGAATCTGGAGATTTGCACCTGTATTTCGTGTCAACGTGATGCTGTGTTATGGTAATGATTCACTCTGATGTTTCCCTTATTATTTTATCTCTTTTCTTTCCCCCGATTTGCCTTGGCTCATTAAATACTTTTTTAATTCCATTTTCAGGACTACAGTCTCTTGCGGTGTGTGCAAAGGTACAATCTCACCAGGATGTTAATTATAATTCCTTGCAGGGTGGAGGGTACAACATTACTAAGATAATTATTTTTACAAAAATCTTAACACTCCCCTGTTCTGCTAAGTTAAAGTTGCATCAAAACGTATTCCTGCATGAAGTGCAATCTATAAATTAAGAGTTAAGACAGCTCGCCTAGTACAGGAGTTGTTAGTAAATTGTCCAGGAGAAAGAAATGTAAAGGAACCTAATAAGGAAAAAGTTCTCTACAGCTCATGTTACCCCTGTTAGCGCTTTTTTTTTTTTTTTTCTCTCTCCCTGGGAACCATCTATTACCGTGTTAGTTTTTTGAGCTCATAGTCTTTATTGTACTCTATTGATTATTTACTTGGTCCAATATTTGATGCAGGTCATTGTCATAGAGACTGTACAGTTAGTTCAACATTTTCAACAAACGAGGAAGTTGAGTTCGTGATAATGTGCAAGCTGTGCTACCATGGAAAAATTCTTGCGCAGAATGGAACTTGCAATGAATCTCCAACTAGTCCTTTGCACTTGCAAGTGCCAAAATACCAGAATTTGATGACCGCAACTAAGGGTGCCAAGTCTAGTATTAGAGCTCAGGACACTCGTTCCGAGACCAAACAAACTAGGCCTGAATCTAGTTTGGCTGCAAAAAGTCGACGCAAGTCATGTAATTGGGGTGTCATCTGGAAGAAGAAGAACAATAAAAATTCAAGCGTTTCTGATAAAAAAGTTAAAGATGAAAGCATTGATTTCAGGCTTAATAACATTCTTTTAAAGGGTGGTGGTTCAGGTGTCCACAGGATGGAACCTCAATGCCACCTTTGCCGGAAGCCATATAGGTCAGATCTGATGTATATTTGCTGCGTAACATGCAAAAGTAAGTTATCCAGACATCATGCCCTATGTCTTTTCCTTTTTATAGGTAAAATATCTCCGTTTTTTTAAACTTTATGTTTGTGATCATTGGCAGATTGGTATCATGCTGATGCTGTTGAACTTGACGAGTCAAAGATATTTGATGTAGTAAGCTTCAAGTGTTGCAAGTGCAGGAGGATAAGATCACCATTGTGTCCCTTTATGGACCCTGAAGAGAAGATGCAGAAGCTTGTTCGGAATTTGAAACGAGAGAATTCTGGAGTGGATTCCGATACTGGAACTGCATTTAACTCTAAACCAAGTGAAACTGGTACTCCATTGAGTGAAATTAAGAAGACATACATTACGCCGTTGAAGCAAGAAAGTTCTGGAGTGGACTCAGATTCTGGATCCATTTTCTGTTCTAGACAAAGTGAACCCTCTACTCCAATGTTTCCCTTGGAGGAAGTGCCCCAACAGGATGACGATCCTCTTCTTTTTCCCCTTTCGAGAGTTGAGCTAGTTACAGATCATGATTCAGAAATTGATTCTGAATGGGACACTGGTAGGCCAGGGCCAAAGAAGTTGCCGGTTAGAAGGCATGTGAAGCGTGAAGGGGATTCGGAAGATTTTCCAGGAAATAATTTTTCTAATGTTGAATTTTATACACATATTAATACGGATAACCCCATGGAGCCTACAGAGAACGCATACCCTCCTACAGAATGGGATATTTCTGTTGACAGTTTTGAAGGTGATATAATGTTTGATGATGAAAATATAGATTATGGAAATGTAGATTTTGAACCCCAGACACTTTTCACGTTTTCGGAGCTGCTGGGTATTGATACTTCTGGGGAGGAACCAGAAGATCAGGGAAAATCTTTCTGTGCAATTTCGCAGGATGAGGTCCCCGAACAACATCGATTGAGCACTTGCGATATATTGGATCCCATGCCATCTGTAAAACCATCTGTCAAGTGTCAGTTTTGTTCACTGGCAGAACCAGATCCCGATCTTTCTTGTCAGAACTGTGGGCTTTGGGTACATAGCCATTGTTTGTCCTCAACAGATCAATCATCTTTTGATGGCAGTTGGAAGTGCGACCACTGTCGAGAGTGGCGTTAGCTGATCTGGGTGAGCTGCAAAAATGAACTAGAGGTTGTGAACTACGATGTGTTTTGATGATGAAGCAGGCATGCTTGTTGATGCTGCAAATTGGAGGAAATATCAGAAACAACTAGCTCTCACTCCATCATTGTTGGAACTCCGAAAATATCTCACAAGAGCTAAGATTATTTTGAAGGCAGATTCCTCCCAGGCAAGCTTATTTTCTTGTACGTCAGAGGTTTTGATCTATTAAGTTGAGGAAACCAATTTACCATTCATAGATATTTTGTTGCATGGTACGTTGGATGATTCATGGAATTCCCTCAGTTTTCCCTTATCTTATGATGGGGATGTAATTGTTTCCGAGCCATGCTCTCTGAACTTGGAAGATAAGCAATTATTTTTATGTGCTTATCAGATTAAATTGCTTGTAAATGAAAGTTCTACCGCAGCTTCTTTTTTTATTATTATTTTTTATTTTTCTTTAGACTCGGTTAGGATTGAAAACTCTAAAGAGCATATCTTTCAAAATTTTTATGAAAACGAAGAATTTAAGTTGTGAATGCCGTATACATGGCCAGAATTTTATTTAATTTTTCCTCTTTGGGCTCTAAACGCGACGATGATTTGGTGAACCACCAGTTTTACATTGTCCAAAACTTGAGGGTCAGTTTCGAATCAACTCCTAAGCAGGTTTTAGGGATATATATGTGATGTTTGTAGTCGTATTGAACTTCATTAGCGTTGAGATTAGGTTGTTCAGGATATATCCGTTTGTCTTTATATGTTCTTACCTTACTGTTTTAGCCATATCAGTTGAAAATTGATTTTTTTTAGTTTAGAATCAGGTGTTAAATTACCGTTAGGCTATACTTTGAACCACCGAATTGATTCATATTTTTCTTGCATTGTTTTGTCCTTTTTCACCTTATTTGAAATTCAAGTTGTAATTTTTTTCCCCTTTTTACCTAATTTACTTACAATTTAGGGAAAATAATTAAAGAAAGGAAAGTTCAACTAAAATCTCGGAAACATAACTAATTTAACTAGATAAAATTTATAAAATAATTGCTTTGTTGGATCCGATCGTTGCATCTGTACATCTCGTCGGATCTTCTCATTGCTCACCCTCCATATCCATCGCACTCACGAAGAATTTCTGCTTTATTTTGGTAGCCAATGCAATTCTTGACAGCATAATGTTGGGGCATCCAAAGGAAATAGTTAAGGGGAAAGGAGACTAGGTTTTTTCTTTTAATGTATGGTTTTTTGCAAAAATGAGTTTTTATGATTTCAAGTGTTGTCCCTGGTAAGTCGTAAATGGGGCACATGAGGACTAACTGGACTGCTTTGTCCAATTTTTCTGATGGAATTATTAATCATAGTGATTGTGCCAAAATTTTAAAACTTAGAGGATGATTTTCAAGAAATTCAGAGACGCTGAGGGTCCTAAAAACAAGTTTAAAAGGACATAAAAAAAAAAAAAAAAAAAAGAGTTTAGAGACTTAAATTGCATAAGATTAAAAGTTTAAGAATTAAATAAACAATTTATCTTATTGTTAATATGGTAAATCGAAGATTGACCATAATCAATCATTGATTGACCCTAACGTAAATCACTAATTTTCAAGTTAATCATCAATTGTCAAATCTAAGGCTATGTTTGGTAGGAGGGATGGAAAGGAGGAGGGGTGAAGAATGTGAAGGATGAAGATGATTATATGAATTTCTCATGTTGTTTGGTAAGAGGGATGGAGGATTAGAATGATGGATGATAGTTTTTTTAATTAATTATTATATTTTCCATTTTAAAATTCTTTTCTTTAAAAAAATTAAGGACATAATTGTCTTTTTAATTGAAAATGGGAGTGAGAGTGCATCCTTCCATATTATGGTGGGCCCAAGGGGAGAGATTCTCTCTTCACCTCTCCTCTCCCTCCTCATTTCCTTCTAACCAAATAATGGAAGTTGACTCTCCACTCACCCCTCTCCCTCCCCCCATCTCTCCTTCCAACCAAGCACATCCTAAAAAAAAAAATGGAAAACACCCATTTAAAAAAAAAAAAAAAAATCGGTCATTTATTAAATTTGGTGACTAAAATATGTCATCCAGTTTTAATTTTTCTAAAACAAATATGTTAGTTTCTAAATAATATCTAAAATCTCATTAGCAAAAATATAATTAAATAATAGGATTATATCTCTAATTATCCCATTGTTCTCCATCACTTGAAAACATTCTTTTTGTGTTCAAAGTTTACCGCTTCGTATGTAAAACATTATCTTTTCGGGGAAAAATAAGTATGAATGTACATTTATTAAACAATAAAACTATTTCTATTGAAAATAACAACCTACCTCTATTATGGGATGTTACAAATTATTCATTAAGCTTTCAAATTCATCTAAACCCTTCTTTTTCCCGGTCGATGATGGATTTTGACTGGGGTGATTTACAGGATTATTCAAAAAAAAAAAAAAAAAAAAAAAACACAAATTATTGTCCTAATTATAGTAGGTTTAGTTTTTTTAACTTTCAATGAGATAAGGAGAAAACTAGGTGAAGAGCCATGTTTGAGTACCTCTTTATAATTTTGCTCACTCTAATATTTAATTTGATAATTTTAGTGTTATGAAATATCAAAATTATACATTAATATTATGGTGGACATAAATATAAGAAGGTGTCAAATTTATTATGACCGTTAAATAAATTAAAGGTTAACATAATATGTTTTGCCGAAATTACGTTGATAGAAAAGATAATCTAGTAGATTACGACTGGCAATCTATTGGATATCACAGGAATCAACATGGACCATTGATAGTCTAATTAGATAGGTTAAGGAATTTGACATAAGTACTTTTAATTACCAACATTAGAGAGTTTGAGAGAGTCTTTCAGCTAAAATAAAAAGAACAGGAACTAGATTGTCAGCCTTTAAATATTTTAGAGATCATTTTGGCAAATAAATCTTTATTTGATTATGAGTTTGATCAAAGTAAATATCAATTATTGGAGCTTCAATTATGTAGGTCTATTTAGTTCTCTTGCTAGCTTCAGAAACCTTTGGAGGATTCAACAGGATCATCCTGGATGTTTCTACAGTCTTTGGGATAGTAGAGAATCACTAGTATTAGGAACTGATATCGGGTGTCATGATAGCAAATAGTTTCCAGGATACCAGGAAGTGTGTTTATCTAAAGTATTGATATATTTATAGTACGTATATCTTATGTGAGAATATGAATATCAATTTTAAAATTATTTATTTTGGTAGTCCAAGTGTTGGATTGTGATTGTAATAAATTGCTTTGGGCAAAAAAGTATCACATGTGGTACTCATCCCACCCTGTGCACCCGCATGCCGCATAGGGAGTGGGTAAAATTTTATGAGGACAAGCTAGGCCCGACCCAACAATAACGAGCGGAAGAAGAAAATTAGATCGGGAGCCCGGCCCGATTAATTGGCTGGCCAGGTGGGGCCTGCCTGAAGATTGAAATGCCAAGCCTGGCCCACCGTTGTGATTGCACCGGGCTAGGGACGGGCTCGACATGTGACGGGTAGGGCCGGGCCTTCCCTAGAGCCGAAATTTCTGGCAAAGGGTCTGTCCGCTTAGCCCGGTCCATATTTACAACTCAATGCAACCCTGGTGTATCAATAGATTCTTAGAGGTGACTATTAGGGTTAAGAAACTTCTAACGTGTTCTGTAGTCTCCATTAAGCTCTCTAAACTCTTTGCCATTAGAGTTAAGAAAAACATAACTAGAAAAAGAAATAGCCTCCAAATTGATTCAAGAGTTTCCATAGACTAGTTGAATCTAAGGAAGAAGAATAGCAACGAAGACCATTGGTAAAAGAAGGTCAACTATTGCTAGGACGTTCGTGGTAGGTTGATAACGAATGAGACAGTAGACTATTGTGCCCAATATATCTTATCTACAATTATTTTGAATGATTGATTATTTTATATGGCAATATTAGTATTATTCTGAGTGTTTTGGAAAAAATAAAATAAAAATAAAAACCTGATTCACTATGTTTTGGTTTACCTTCCGTCATTCCAACCCAACACCGTTCCCATCCTCATCTTCACCTCAAGTCAGGGACTAGAAGTTGTCTTTTATCTCTATCCTAGACCCTGTTAAACAATCCCGAGCCTAACCGGCAAACAAAAAATCTCCACTATTTCCGTTGTGGTGGATGTTGTCTATAAAATCTTAAGTTGGTGAAGGTTCTATCATCTTTCTTTTTTTTTTTTTTTTTTCGGCCATTGCTATTTAACCCAGTTGACTGATCTTACGATCCATTTATGATACTTGCAATTTTTAAATAAATGTGGCCCCATCTTATTTAAGAGGAAGTCCACGTAAAGTTGTGAGACATACAATTCGGGTTAACAAAACTTTTCAATTTTTTTTAATTTTGTTATTCGACAATTGTCTCTTCAAAATTGGTCCCTGATTCATTTGCAATTGAACTATAGATAATTATTTGAGTTGACTGCAACTTTTGAAAATTCAGGGACTAAACTGCTAAGAAGCAAGGTTTAGGATAAAAGTGCGAAACGACAAAAAATTCAGGGACACAATTGCTAAAAAAATCTTAAAACAAATACAAATACAAAATTGAAACTCAGAAACCCTAAACCCCTTCTCTCTCTCTCTCTCTCTCTCTCTCTCTCTCTCTCTCACAGTTTCACCCACCGCTTACACTGTCCCTCTCCTCGTATCTGGGATCTGACCAAACCATAAAACCCCCTATATTTCTCGGAAACCTTTCTCGGCGACCCATTTTTACATATTTTCTTTTGAAAAAAAATATAAACAAAATTAAAAATTGAAGATGCAGAACGACGAGGTTATATGGCAGGTTATAAGGCACAAGCATTGCAGCTTCATGGCCAAGTTAGTTTCTTTCTTTAATTTTTCTTAATATTTTGTTGCATATTTTGATGGGTAATCTGAAAATCGCCGATTAATGTTTGGGATTTTTGCAGAATCGAAACTGGAATTTTCTGTCGGAATCCATATAACGTGACCGGAATCTGTAATCGAAGCTCTTGCCCTCTCGCCAATAGTCGCTATGCAACCATTCGCGATCATGATGGTACTTTTTTTTTTCTTCTTCTCTGATTCTCTAATTTGTTCTTCTTTTCTTATAAAAACAAGTTTTCTTGAAATGTCTTATTCTTAGTGTGTGTGTGTGTGTGCCTTTCTTTCTTTTTTTTTTTTTTTTTCCAATTTTTTGCAATGGGGATTTATTTATTGGATTTAAAATATAAGTGCCTATCATTTTAGTGAAGTGTTTTTATTTTTTAATTTTATTTTATTTTTTAATATTGCTGATACATCGTTTTAGTTAAGGTTAATTTCTTTGTTAGGTAGTAGCTTAGTTAGCTATTCTGAAATATCTGGTTCAGATTGTTGGGCTCTTCTTTTATGTACTTAGCATGGCTTTAATTAGAGTGTGTTTCGTAGGAAAGAAAAGTGGAAGGAAGTAGAGGGGTGGAGGGATTAGTGGAGGCTTTTGACATTCATGGTTGTTCGGTAGGAGAGAAAAGAGGAAGGAAGGGACTAGAGGAGGGACTCCTAAACTGGAGAGATTATTGGAGGAATTTCAAACCGAACAACATAAGAGAAAGGACCTCTACCTCCTTTCCCATTTCCCTCACCTAGGTGATCTATCATTCTCTCCTTCCTACCAAACACACCTTTAAGTTGTACATAATAAAACTTATCTTTTTTGGGTTAGCTAATGGTACTTCTTTAAATTCTCTATTCTTTTCCCGAGCCAGTGGTTTTTTTTTCCTTCTCTTATTAGATTTAAGTGTTTTTTTTTTTTTTTTTTAATTTTTTTAATTTTTTATTTTTATATAGGTCACTAGAAACTTAAGATCCAAAAACCATGCCCATCTAAGAGGTATGGGTTAGTTGCTTTTGCTTTTTGCTTGCCTTCGTATCGAATAAGTTTATAGGTCTCTTGGCTGCATTTCATAAGAAGTGAAACCAATATTGGCAAGAAGTTCTTAGGTTTATATCGATTTGGCGGCTTAACTATCTTTGTCACTCGTCATCGGATTCATTTTGTTATGTTGGTGTTTTGCAGGAGTTTTCTATCTTTACATGAAAACTATAGAAAGAGCTCACATGCCAAACAAATTATGGGAAAGGGTTAAATTGCCCAGGAACTATGAAAACGCACTTGAACTCATTGACAAACATCTGGTACTAAAAGTCCTGGTTTATTCGTTAATTCAAAACTTGACCCTAAACGTTATTCTAATTGCTAATCTGTCTTTTCCTTCTCGAATTGACAGATGTATTGGCCTAAACTTCTTGTACACAAGACAAAGCAACGGTTGACTAAGATGACTCAGATGCGGATACGCATGAGGAAACTTGCTTTGAAGACACGGTAGACTCTGTCTCATGCTAGTGTTGTTATAATTAATGTTATGAAAAATCCTGAAAGATAAACATCTTTTGCATTAAGTTCATTTTTAACGGAGTTTTGCATTATCATGCTGAGAGGGAGGTCCTTGGTGATGTGGTAGTCAGTATTATATCGCCTTTTTCTTGAATACTCTGTTTCCATATCTTCCAGGGAGAAAATAATGTCAACACCAAGAAAAGAGATAAAGAGGGAGGCTAGGAGAGAGGAAAAGGCTGAAAAAGCTGCTTTATTGGATAAGGTTATTATCTGCAACACGGTGTTGGTGTTCGTGTAAATCATATTATGTCCAATATCTCTCAAAAGGGCCTCCTATTTTTTCTGCAGAGTATCGAAAAAGAATTAGTGGAGCGTCTTAGAAAGGGGCTTTATCCAGATATATATAATTACCCTGAAAAAGAATACAATAAGGTCCTTGAAATGGAAGAGATGCTGCTTGCTGGTGGTGAGCAAGAAGAAGACGAGGAGGTATAAATGCAAAACATTCATTTTTGTTTGATTATTTCTTCAATTGTTTCGGTTGAAATTAAAAGTTTGGTTCTTCAATTGCTTACTTGTGTGTTTCTGTTCCCTTTTTTTTTGTTTTTTGGTGCATGGAAAATGCAGGAGCCTGAGATAGAATATGTTGAAGGTGATTATGAACTTGAAGAGGAAGATGATATAGAAGATTTTGGTGGTTTGGCAATGGACCATATTCACACAGATGATGATAATGGTAAATTTTCCTATTTATTGTTTTAATTACTGTTCCCAACTTCCCAGCAGTTATCAGCCTCAGAGTTAATTGGTTATTATCAAAACGATTTTTCTTAAAACCGTGCATAAAACTTTACAAAAGATGTGCAGTTTTTTGTATCATGTCGACTCATTTCGAGTTGAATTTTGTAGTTGGAATCGATGAAGATGATGAACCGCATTCTCGCAAGAGAGGGAGAAAAGAATCTTTGGTGGCCTCTAAGAAGCTTGGAAAAGATGGGTCTGGTGCTAAATTGAAGAAGACGAGAGTACATGTTGAGGTAACCCTAGCTTCTTTCAGTTCTGTTACGGTCCCATTTCATTTACGAAGTCTTTATAAAAATGCAACTAGAGTCCTGTTTGGGATAGCATTGATTTACTTCAAAAGTTTGAAATGGTAGAAGAATAGTAGTAGAAATCATAGATTTTACATTTGGACTTCCAGAACTTTAAATGAGAAAAATAAAAGTAAAAACACAACCAGAGGAAGCGATGAAATTTACTTTAGAAGTTGCTGTAGAGATTAGATAGGGAGAACAAAAGAAAGGAAGGTGAATTGGGCGGAATAAGGTATAAATTCATTTTTGTTGGTGACAAAGGTGGGCAAGTAAGGAATTGAATAATCAACTACATGTGGCAACTACTTCCGTGTCGCAGAAAGCATAATAGTTTATGGTCCATTTTTGTGACGGTAGATGTGGTTTTGGGGTAGTCTTGGTCCACCGTTTAATGCCGAAAACACAAACAATCATGTTTTCTGTTCGTTTTATGTTACCTTATATAAAGTGTTCTCTATCTATTTTCCGAAATGTTGATCACAATTATCGTTTTGTTTGTCAGGTTGAGCATGAAGACGCTGATGGAAGACAAAAGGTACCCGAGAAATTGCTTGATTTGTTTGCTCGATGAAGATGGACGGTGGCGGAAATGCCCTTTTTACGAGGTCGGATATAGATTTTCCCCGGAGCTTGCAAAGCAAAGACGGCAACACACAACTGGAGACAACAGAATTTTGGCAGTTGGATGACGTAAATTAAGGTTAAATTATGTTGCTCGACACCAAGTAACAAAGAAAAGCTGTCATTAAGCATTTTCTTAGGTATTGAGTTTTGTTTTTCTTATGTTTGTCTTTGTTTTTTGTTTTTTGTTTAGCCTCTTGTTAGGAGAAGCGGCCGAATTCCACCTGTACTTTTAAGAGTAGAAGTTTACATATATATATATATAAATATATATAAGAGACAGTTCCTTCGAGAATGATAACTTTTAACTAGTTGCTTCTTTACCCTTTTATCCAGTTACGGGGCTCATTTCTGTTCCAAACTTTGAATTATTCTCCGAACTTGTAACTCAAGCCTTTTTATTTTATTTTATTTTATTTTTTGAGCTTTTTTATCCGACTTGATGTTTTTAAATCAAAGTTCTACACCAATTTCGTCTTTCAATCTTCAGTTAGCATTGGCAACTCTGCTTTCTATAGCTTATTGAAAAATCATTTTTACGGTAAAAATGTTGGACAAATTCATATTTTCCTTCCGAATTTAGGACCTCTTAAGAAAATGCCCTTTCAATTTCAATTTGTAATTTGTAATTTTTTACAATATATATCCTATCAATGATCTTTTATATGTGGTGTCACATGTTGACTAAAATTCCAACCGATTTATGCAATACCGAAAGGTTATTTTGTCCTTGACATATCATAAATGTTACCTGGACTTAGTTAGTTGTGCGGTTCGACCACGAAACAATTCATCTACCTTTCTCTTCCTTTTGAGCGAAGCCTTTTAAAAAGAGGAATGTTAGGTACACTAACTCCAATTATAATTTTTTAAGTATCATGTAAATGTAATTAATTAATGTGATAATATTTTAAATATTTATCAATAAAAAAAATGACAATTCGGTATTCAAAAGTTGGGATTAAAGTTGGTGTCTCTAGTATTTTTTTTTTTAAATTCAAAAAAATTAATTTCATAGAAGCCCTCTAAACTATTCACCTTTTTTATTTTTCCACAATTTTATAAAACCGTTCAAAATTCCTCTTGATATGCTCATAGTAGTTCGAAATGCCCCTTCCGTCCACTCCCACTACCGTCTATAACCCTAAAGGATTTGCTTAAATGCATCTCGAAAAATGGGATGCATATCGTGAAGCTCTTGTAACACTTTTACATCCTAATTTTTGAAGCATGATGTACGTTGGCGAAGAAAATAAATAGTGTTTGAACCTATATATGATTAATTACAACAAATCCCGCATGACTATGACTTTTGGGACACTTTGCACCTGATTTTTAAAACGCGACTGCCGTATCTTTTGAAAATAAAATGTTCACACCCTAATTTTTGAAGCGTTATGTACGTTGGCGAAGAAAATAAATAGTGTTTGAACCTATATATGATTAATTACAACAAATCCCGCATGACTATGACTTTTGGGACACTTTGCACCTGATTTTTAAAACGCGACTGCCGTATCCTTTGAAAATAAAATGTTCAAAAAAAAAAAAAAAAAAAACCCTTTTATTAAGGTTTTTGATGGATACAACACGTGGCAAATAGACAGTATTAGTTGTTAAACACAAGTATTTTTTTCCCCCATCACTCTCAATTTACATTTAAAAGAAATGTCATTTTTTTTAATGATTAGATATTAGAAAAACCAAAAACAAAAAAAGTTTCATCATCTTCCCTCTTCGTCGACTCTGGACTCTTGCACGTCCTCCTACCCTAACTAACAACCAATAACAACCTCTAGCGCGAGAAAACTTCACATTAAATAATAGATTTTTTTTTTTAATTTTTTTAATCATATCTAAATTGTCATTCAGTAGCTCGAACTTATTACTGGTTGCCTTTTGGCCAGACCTGACTTTTTGGATGGAGCTTCGTGTTCTGTATAGTTGGTAATTTGATGGCCTTGAATTTGTATCTTTCCCTTCTAATGATGTTTCTCTAGTTGGTTAAAGCAATACAATTTCTTAAGCCAAAATAAATTAAATAAATAAATAAAGGTCATTCAATAGGCAACATGATTCTTCTTCAGCTTTTTCTTGTTCAAAGAAGATTATTTACGAGATTCTTTACGTTTCCTTCTGTAAAGTTCTAGCCTTTATGTCAAGTAGATGTAGTACATTTTTATTATTTGTCTATTTGTGTCAATTAATGATGTTTCTATTCATAAAGTAACAAAAAATAAAATAAAAAATAAATTCAATATCCATTGCCTATTTGCACTAAAATCTTTTCTGAGTTCTTATCTTCTTGCTTCGGTTTCTACTCTTATTGTTTTGCATATTTGCGAAAGCAATACTCCATTTCTCAGAATGTCCCATTGGTATCTAAGGCAACAATGGAGGTAACTTTATTACGTTATAGTATCGATTATGATAATCATTATTATTAACTAGATTTATAGTTTATTAAGGGTTAATAAAGTTAATTAACTTAATATGTAATTTATAGTATTGTTTGTTAATAAAAATAGAGCTTCTGGATTTCATAGTTAAAATAACTTTTAATTAGTTTACATTGAGTTACTAATTTATGAAATTTCTTGTAATATATATAATGGCAAGTGAAAGTAAATCTGATACTGCATAAAAATATTGCACACCATTATATGGTAATAAGTATGGCACTGTATGTGACTTTCGTGAGAATGTCATGAAAAGTGAAAGGAGCACTTGTTTAAAGTTTCATTTAGTTAGAAACGATCCAAGAAAAAATAACAAACAATGTCCCAAAATTCCACCTGAAATACCAAAAGAAATTATCCAATTGATTAAAAAAAAAAAAAAAAAAAGATGTAGCAAAGGAAAAGAAAGAGGCTATGTTTGAAGATATACAAGAGGAATTGCAGTAAATTTAAGAGTTCCACTATCCAATGACAGAGATGATGAAAACATATATATATATATATATATGTACCCAACTAATATGCATTTGAAGAATGAGATGCACATCCTAAAGCTTAGATTGTAGTACATTATTAGGAGTAGGACAACACCTTGCACTTCCTACATTCTCACCCTTTCTAGTAAATGATTTCAATTATTGCTCTCTTTCCCGTTCAGATTCTTTAGATGCTCAAAGAGCTTTACGATATGCATCTCAATTTTCGGGATACATATTAATTGAGCTTATACATATGTCTTCATCATTTGAATCACTGAGTTGTGGAACTCTCTTAAATTCCTCTCTTATGTCTTCAAACATACCTTCTTTTTTTTTTTTTTTTTTCTTTGCTACTTCTTTTATTCTTATTTATTGAATAATTCCTTTTGGTACTTCAGGTGGAACATTGGGACATTGTTTCTTATTTTTTCTTGGATCATTTCTATGAAACTTGAAACGAGTGATCCTTTCACTTTTCATGACATTCTTGCAAAAGTCACATATGGAGCCATACTTATTACCACTTAATGGTGTGTAATTAAAAGTTATTATAATTAATATGAAATCCAGAAGCTCTATTTTATTAATAAACAATATTATAGATTAAATACAAAATTAACTATAATTACTCTTAGCTAGCTATACATCTAATTAATTTTATTGATCATCATAATTGATTGTACGGTATAGAAAAGTTACCTCAATTATTTCCTTAGATACAATGCACATGCTCAGAAGTTGGAGCAGCAATGCTTTCGTGCATATGTAAGAGAATAAAAGTACAATGGCAATGGATACTAAAGCTCAGGTATCGTCTTTTATAGGGGATAGAATTTTATATTTTTGTTATGTTCTTATGGAAACAACAATAATTAGCACTAACAGACAAATAGTAAAAATGTACAACATTTACATGATATGAAGACTAATTGTTTGAACAAGAAAAAAGCTGAGGAATTAAGAAGAAAAAAGTTATATGCACAACAAATTTAATACCAATTTTGAGTATCAATCTATATGATGTGTGAGTTGTCATTTTTTTGTTAATAAGTGTTTAAAAAAGATGTGCAAATTAATTAATTGTTTCTATCAATGAAAATATAATAACTTATCATCACGTGAGTTAGTATTTAAAAATAAGGATCAGATATGATGTCCCTAACAATACTCAATAAATAATCATGCTGCATAACGAGTACTTTTATTTATTTATTTATTTTTAATTTTTGGTTGAGAAATTGTATTGCTTATAAGTTACAACCAACCAAAGGTACAAAGGCAAGAGACCAATTCAAGGCCATCAAATTACCCCCTATAGAACATGAGGCTCCATCCAAAAAATCAAATCTCGACAAAATTCAACCAGTAATAAGTCTGGACCATTGATTGACAACTTAGACATGATTAAAATGTTGATTATTTATCCGTTAGAGTTATTTTTATGGGGTATTGGTAGTGATCCTTTTGTTATAAGTCTTTTTTTTTTTTGGCTAGAAATTGTTATAAGTCTCTTGATCCCGATCAGTTGCAGTTGTCCATTCAATATAGTGGTACTGTCAAAAAAGTCATTTGTGTGCTTGATAGTTAGTATGCATTTTCAATTTCTTATTCTTGAAATACGATGCACATTTTCCCACCTTGTGCACTTTCTTAGATTTTACGAGTGGAATCGATTTATAATTGATGTTAACTTTTTTTGTGTTATGAGGTTATTTGAGTCAATATTAATGTTTGTATTTTCTTGACTTAGAATACAATTATTCATTTTTTTAAAAAAATTATTTTAATTGAATATGAAATATTCATTTACAAAGAAAAAATTTTAAAAATATTTTTTAAAATTAGGAATTTTTATTGTTTATGAGTTGAAGAATGTTATCACATTTTATTAAATAAAGAAAAGAAAAGGAAAAAAATAAAATAAAATAGAATGTGCCACATAATTGGAATTTTTGCAAAAATAAAACCTGCCCGGCATTTATTTAAATTTCCTTTGCTATTAACTTTCTAGTAATTTATATCGGAAAGTGGGCAATGTACTAACCACCTAAAATTACCTGTCAAATTAATGATTGGTTACCATACGTCCATAAACTCGTTGCCCACATCCAACAAAAAAAAATATTTTTTTAATTTATCTTACCGTTAATAGGTTGCTTAAATTTCTATAAGTTATATCAAAACGCTAAATTTGTCTATATATTTTTACGACAACTCTCATGTCCGTCATTTTATTTTTATCGGACACGAATAGTATTTATAACAACTAATATTTTTGGTTCTACCGGATAATATTTTAAGTTATATCAATTAGTTTTTTAGGTTGTCTTCTCCTTCTCTTTCTTTCTCTCTCCTCATTGGATGACAAATAAGATATCAAATGTGACAGTATTCCTATATTTTTATATATTGGTTATATAATATATAAATAGGATGACTCTGGTATACGAATGGCGCATTTCCACGGACAGAGAGATAAAAGTTGACTTGGGGAGTGTGCCATACATACAGCAATTAACTTTGATTTTCGCTTGGAATTATTATTATTATTATTATTATTTTATTATTTTGTATTCTTATAAAATAAGAAAAATTATAACAACGCTCGCATTTAATATTTTCGCATTTAATAATCAAAATATGTTAGTATACCTTTTAAGAAGAAAAATTATAATCATCCCTTCACTAATTTATTAAAATATATAATTGTCTCTATTAGTAAAACATTATTTCTAATTTTTCTATGGTGTTCCTATTGAAAAAATAAAATAAAATAAAAGCCTCACACTGTCAATATATGTATGTATGCATATATGAATCCAACTCGTCGACATCAAGCTTTTGCGAAAAAAGTTAGATATTAAAAATTGTTACGTAGCTATTTACAAAAAATAATAAAAATAATAATAAATAAATAAATAGTCCAAAATCATCGACAGTCATCCAAGAAACATTGGGGGGACATGATACAGAGAATACAGGAGATTGTCTCCTCAATATATTGTAAGAGTCCAAGACACAAAAAGAAAAGTCCTTTTATCTTTTGAAACCATTTAAAAAGGGATTAATTTCATTAATAGCACTTTTAAAATAAATTATATTAAATATAGTGTTATTTTTTTTTCTTTCTTTCTAACACTGTTACGTCAGTTTTGTGGGGCCCAGTAACATTAAATGTATGTCAAAGGTCAGGTTTACCCTAATCTCCTTCGCATGCCCCAAAAAAATTTCTAAACAAGCATCTACAGTGTTTTAGAGAGAGAAACTGAAATCTAGAGAGAAAAAGAGTTGCAACCGACAGATACCGCTCCATAACCGCTCGGAAACCGGCCTAAACCACCACAAAAGAGCCTTTTATAAACTGCTTGCAAGTGTGTTAACACCGGAAATCTTCAAAAAAAACTCCTCATGTCGAAGTCCACGAAAATGTGTGAGAAAAACACAACTCCAGAAAGGAGGTATGTCCGAGTATCGTCTTCAGCATCTAAAAGCCCATCAGCCAAGGAAAAGTTGATTTCTGTTTTTATGTTCATAAAGTTTACGTTTTTAATATCTTTCAGTAAGAAGGTAAAGTTCTTATTGATTATGTAAAAAAAAAAAAAGTTTTCATTTTTATATGTGTTTTTGATGAGATTTCAACTTTCTAAATGATTTGTTGAAATTTTTTTGCTTAAAATACATAGAGCTAATATTTTTATATGATTTACAGATGGTCATTTTCATTCGGACTTGTAGGTCATAATGAAAATGACCAATTCTTAATAATTTTGGATGGTAATTTTCATTATGAATTTTTGGTCATAATAAAAATGACTCAGTTTTAAGTATTTCGGATGGACATTTTCATTATAACTCTTTGGTCATAATGAAAATGACTCAGTTTTAAGTTATTTTCGGATGATCATTTTTATTATGACCAATAGGTCATAACAGTTATGACCGTTACTCTTTAGTTCATGATATGAAGAGAGGTCATAACTGTTATGACCACCCGGTCATAACAGTAATGACCGTTACTCTAGTTCACGATGGTAGAGAGAGAGGTCAAGACTGTTATGACCACTATGTCATAACAGTTATGACCGTTAATATAGGGAGAGAGGTCATAACAGTTATGACTATCTGGTCATAACAGTTATGACCGTTACTCTAGTTCACGATAGGGAGAGAGAGAGGTCATAACTGTTATGACCTTACGGTCATAACAGTGATGACCGTTAGTATAGGGATAGAAGTCATAAATGTTATGATCATCTGGTCATAACAGTAATGACCGTTACTCTAGTTCACGATATTGAGAGAGGTCATAACAGTTATGACCGTTAGTATAGGGAGAGAGGTCATAACCGTTATGACCATCCGGTCATAATAGTAATAACCGTTACTCTAGTTCACGATAGGGAGCTTTAAACGAAATTTGTCTCTCTCACCGTCATTCGATGAGTTAATCCATTCTACTCTGGAGATTCACAGCAGCTTCTGAGCACCGTTCTTTGGCAAAGGTTACTTCACCATCACAGTTTTACCCTCATTTCTCTTGTTTTGTTCTCTTTCTGCTGCGTGAAGTTCAGATTTTTAATTGAAATGGTTGAGTTTTGTTAAAGTTTCTATAGACGGAAAGTTATTGAGCCCTTCGCAACTAGAAAAAGAATATCAAGATTGGGTTCCTCAGATGCACATGCAGTATGACGAAGAAGTTGATCATGGTAAAGATGAACCAGTTATTGTTGTCAGCCCTGTGAAAAGCAAAGAAATTGTAATGTTTGGCTGCCAAATCTCAAATCCGACAGGTAATATTTAATCAAAATCTCAAACTGTTATGGTCATAACAGTTATGACCAGGTATCTAAATTGTTGATCATAAGTGTAAGATGCATAATTTTTTTTTTAAATTTATGATTTGATAACTTATTTACCTGTTATAGCAATTAAGTCATATTTTAAATATAGATACACCATTATATAGGAAAAACGTGGTCATTAATTCGAGAAGTTTGACATAGGGAGAGATGTCATATCCGTTATGACCGGGTGGTCATAACAGTTATGACCATTACTCGTGTCACAGTATAGAGTAGGGGTCATAACCGTTTTGACCACCCGGGATATACAATATCGGTCATAATGGTGATGACCGTTACTCTTGTTAATGATATAGAGTAGCGGTCACAACCGTTATGACCACCCGGTCATAACAGTTATGACCGATATTCTTGTTCACAGTATAGGAAGGGGTAATAACCGTTATGACCGTCCGGTCATAACGGTGATGATCGTTACTCTTGTGCACGGTATAGGGTAGTGGTCATAACCGTTATGACCGAGCGGTCATTACGGTTATGACCGTTACTCTTGTTTACGATATAAAGCGAGGTCATAACCGTTATGATCAATCGGTCATAACGGTTATGACCGTTGTTCTTGTTCACGATATAGAATAGGAGTCATAACCGTTATAACCACCCGGTCAGAACGGTTATGACCGTTACTCTTATCGTGTCACGGTATAGAGTAGCGGTCATAACGGTTATGACCGTTACTCTAAACAAGAGTAGCGGTCATAACAGTAATGTTTTTCGCAGTCAGTTTCGTGGCTTTCGACATTTAACGGTTTTTGAAAATTTATAGACGTTCACAGACTTCGAAGCGATTTATAGAGGGATTTCGTGGTGATTTCGGGCGGTTTCCGAGCGGTTCCGGCGGGTTGCAACTCTTTCTCTCTCTAGATTTCAGTTTCTCTCTCTAAAACATTGTAGATGCTGGTTTGGAAATTTTTTTGGGACATGCGAGGGAGATGAGGGTAAACCTGACCTTTGGTATACATTTAATGCTGCTGGACCCCACAAAACTGACGTGGCAGTGCTAGAAAGGAAGGGAAAAATAAGTGATGCTGTATTTAATATAATTTATTTCAGAAGTGCTATTAATAAAATTAATCCTTTAAAAAGGCATAAAAATGTGATTATAGATACAATTTAATAGTAATTGTATATTTAATTTCATCTAAAATAAGAAGAATTCAAATCTTCCGCTCCTAATTTAAAAAAAATTAAAATAAAAGTGAAGAAGATGAAGTGTTTTAATTTAATACTCTGAGACACATTTAGCTGTCGTTTACTTAACTTGTCATTTTTCTTTTTCGTTTTGGAGCTTGTGATGCAATGCACCCGTGGCACGTTCTCCTTGTCGGTAGACTTCTTCATCGACAAAGCTGATGTAAAGTTTGGTTCATTTGTTTGTCCTCTTTTTTCTTTGGACTTGAGTGTCTCTGTCTGCCATTTAAAAGAGAAAAAGAAAAAAATTACTCTCCTACTAAGAATAAAACGACAAAGTTTTTGCGTCAACCAATGTTGAAAAACGAAAACCCACCCCATTTTTGCTTTCTCTTGCTAGAGTTAATTTCATGAATTGTGATATCGAATTATCAATATGGCTAACATTCAACATCTCAAGTGCTTCATTATTATTATTTTATTTTTCGGGTAATGAAACTCTTCAACGCCATGTGACTTTTGTGGTATATTTTCTATTTACATAGCACTTTTTTTAAAAAAACTGTTAAATCAAGTTCTCGTTTGTTTTTAGATTAAAAACAATATGATTACTCTATTAATAATTGAGATTTAATTCGAAGATGTTTCGATTTATATTTCTACTAATGTAATTTTTATTCATCTTATAGTGTCAAAGCTTTCACACGAAGGGAGATGAATATACTTCCAAAAATAAAAAGAAACCATTATCTACTTCCAAGCATTGTCAACTGGGAAAGTGTCTTCTTATCCTATATAAACAAACGATCTAAAATAAAAATTACAACAACAAAAGAAAAAGAAAAAAAAAAAAAAAGAAGGATAGAAAACAAAATGGGTGATCTTCAAGTAGAGAATAGTAGTGTTCCAGTGATTGATCTGCTGGAATTCGGAGATTCGTTGGCGTCGGAAGCTTACAAGAAGCTGAGAGAAGCTTGCGAGGAATGGGGGTGTTTCAGGATAGTCAACCACGGAGTATCTCTTAATCTGATGGTGGAGATGAAGGAGGTGGTGAGAAGTCTTTTCGACCGTCCGATCGAGATAAAGAGACGCAACACCGATGTCATCGCCGGCAGCGGATACATGGCACCGTCAGCAGTCAACCCTCTGTATGAGGCGTTGGGCCTCTATGACTTGGACTCTCCGGAGGCTCTTTGTACATTTTGTGATCAGTTGGATGCTCTTCCTCACCAGAGGTTTGCTTTTTTTTCCTTTCCTTAAGAAAATAAAAAATAAAAAATAAAAAATAAAAAATAAAAAATAAAAAGAATTCTTATCTTTTGAAATTTCAGATATTTGGACGGTTGGATTTTTCATCAAGATTCATTAAATTTACGTACCTTTTTTGTTATTGATATGATTCTGATATAATATATTAAGAAACCTGCTGAATCATAAGAAAATTCTATTACAAATGCTCTTCTTCCTTTTATTAATATAAGGTGACTTAACTTAGCAATGTTAATTTTGATCAATTTGAATCGAGATTCTACACAAACGAGGTGACATAAAAAGTTCGTTCAATTTAATATTTGTTCCTTATTGAGTTGTAGAAAAATTTTAAAATTTCTTTATTTTTAAGGGAGGAACTACTATTCTTCTTTTAGGAGAAATGTTATAATACACCATGAAATATTTTATCATGAATTTAAATTAAGATTATGAATGGATATGCGTTGAAATTACTGTTTTCAACTAATTTTGATAATTAATTGTAGTTTGATGTATAATTAAACTTTTTTATTTTTTATTTTTTCCCTTTCTTGAGAAATTTTGTGCCCAAGATTAACTGTTCTTTGTCTCTCTCTCTCTGTTGTGTTTTGTTTTGTTTTTTTTTTTTTTTTTGAGAATACCAGAGAGGTTATAGAGAAGTATGCTGGAGTGATACACGAGCTATTAATGGACATAGGGCGAAAATTGGCGAAGAGCATGGGTTTGGACAACAGTGTTTTGTTCAAGAAATGGCCTTGTCAATTCAGAATAAATAAGTACAATTTTACTCCCGAATCTGTCGGTTCTTCCGGCGTGCAAATTCACACGGATTCGGGATTTATAACCATTCTCCAAGACGACGAAAATGTTGGAGGTCTTGAAGTGATGAACAAAAGAGGTGAATTTTTGGCTGTGGATCCTTGGCCCGACACCTTTCTGCTCAATCTTGGGGATGTTGCTAAGGTATGCCCCCCAAAAAAAAAAAAAACAAAAAAAAAAACAAAAAAAAAAAAAACTTTGTGGGACTCATAATAAGTAAGAAGAGAGTTGTGTCAAGATCAGTCTTGTCGCTATTTCGTGATTATTGATTAGTGCGGGTCCTAAAATCTCATTACTAACCAACAATAGGGAAAATGGATGTTTATTCTTAGCACTTCTCTTGGTAGTAATGGCATGTACTACTAAGTTGCATTTCTTTTATCCTAATTTTTGTTGTGCTAATGATCACGATCCAAGGCGTGGAGCAACGGGAGGTTTTGCAATGTGAAGCATCGAGTGCAATGCAAGGAGGCGAGTATCAGGATTTCGATAGCTTCGTTTCTATTGGGACCAAAGGAGGAAACAATCGAAGCCCCTCGAGAGCTGGTCGACGATGAACACCCACGTCTCTACGTCCCTTTTACGTATGAAGACTACAGGAAGCTCCGTCTCTCCACAAAGTTGCAAGCTGGTGAGGCCCTTGAGCTCGTACGAGCACCGATCTTGCCTAATTCAACATGACAATTTCATATGATGAGCTTTACAAATTGCAAAAATTCCCTCTGGATAATTGCAAATTTATTTAGAATAAAAGAGGTCGTAGTAAAGCAAAGTGTATCTAGTGAACCATGCTGCAATGGTCATGAACCATGGCTAATTACTTAATTAAAATATCAAGACTTAAATTACTTCTTTTTAAGTACTCTTAATCGTATTTTCACCAAAATACATTACATATGGTTATGTGAACAAACAATTGAATTCAATGTTAACAGAAACTATTACTAAAGATAAAGAACAATGCTTGGTAAGCATCTTAGCCGTCATGTTTTGATCATTTGTACTGCCACAACTCATTATCATTACCGTCTTTAACCAATTAAACATTCGCATTCCAGCTCTAATACAAAAGATTTTATAACAATCCGACTCGAGGATAGAAATTGTGGTAAAATGAGGTCGGCTGTACTGACATATGGGGCACACCCTCATAACCATGACTCCGGTGAGTCATGTTGCAAGAGAGTGTACAAGCATTGAAAAAAAAGAAATTAGTTGGTAGGGTTTCATCAGATAAAACCAGTTAGAGTAACAGTCACTAACATTAGCCCATATTGAGTGTTTTTTTTTTTTTTTTTTTTTTTTTTTTAATGATTAATCTAGGGTAGGGGATATGAATTTTGTACCTTATGTGGAGATAAGTGTGAACTTATCATTAGCTTTGTCTGCAGTATGCAACTTTTGATGTACCTGAACACAAATTAATTAGTAACATCATTTGAAATAGAATATGTTAAAGATTGCCATAATTTAACAAATTTTATTTCGCCTCCATATGTTAAAGATTGCCACTTAATTTGTACGCCAAGTGAAGAACATCAAGATTTGATAACTTCATCAAGAAGCACGAATTACACTGTTTTCTCAAGAGATCAAAACCGGAAGAATTTTGTAAAATAACTGAATTTATCCAGTTTAAGCATGATTGATCGAGAAAATTTTTTTCCCTCCATGGAGAAGAAGAAGATAGAAATTGGTCAAATCGAGATTAAAAATGGTAGTTCTATTCTTCTTAGAGAATTAGAGACAAATTACAAGAAGACTAGGGAATGAGGCCATATCTCTAACATATAACTCTATTTTAGTGCAGTTTTTGCACAAAAATGGTGCAACTTTTGCACCAAACTTAAAGTTCATCTCTAACTCAACTACTTCAAAATTGCACTAAAATTTACTCTCAAGAGATCAGAATTTACCCTATCCCTACAGTGTTGTGCCAACAATGGGTGCAACACTGTTCAGTCACGGCAAAATGGCGCAGGATTTGGCCCATGGTTGGAGACGAAATCCAACGCCTTATTCGCGTTTTGCGCTAAACTAGTGTCAGCGTTGGAGACGCTATGAGAAATGGGGGTCTTTCAGGGTGGTCAACCACGAAATGTCAGTAAATCTAATGGTGGAGAAGAAGGAGGTGGTGAGATGTCTTTTGGACAATCTGATCGAGATAATGGGGCACCAGGGACCTAGGCACTAAGGCCCAAGGTTAAGCCCCCTCAACTTTTGTAATGATCAATATTTTTGTTTTTCTCTAGTATGTGAATTTTGTGAGTTAAACAATAGTAGTGATTTTTTCAATTTAATTCACAAAATTTCTATCAGTATATAACCATGTCATCTGTCACATTTTCATTATGTGTTAAAGTAATGTGACTAATTAAGACAAGTTATGGCATGAATAATATGTGTTATTCACATATTCCAATACCTTGAGAAAAAGGTTAATTTTTGGTTTTACTAAATCAAAGTATGATTATCACTTAGTAATTCTTTCATCCTCTATTAGTAAGTTTAAAGCTTAAGTTATTAGCCCAAAATTGAGCTTAGTTGGTGAAGGAAAAAGTACATGGTTTGATTCAATGTATGAAATGATTTTAGATACAAATCAAAGGCTATGATTTGATGAACATTTGAGACAAGAATTCCCTTCAACTTTCGGTGGAAGGAAGCTTGGGAGCAAGTAGACATCCGCCCCAAATTAAGGAAAAATGTTGGGAAAAAGTATGCTTAGCCTATGAGGAATAGTGACTTGATGGAGTCGGAATTTGAGATAAAATTTGACTATTTGTTGCTTGGAGAATCAGCTTCCATTAAGGGTTAACCCAACAAAATTTTTGAAGCCCAAGTCAAGCTTTAGTCATGCTTAGTAAACTAATTGATAGCCATTAGTCATGCCTATAAATATAACCCATGTTAAAAGAGTTATTTCTCTCTTTCCCTTTTCACCACACTAGAACATGTCTCTTCTTTTCTTCTGTGGCTGACCATCACCCACTATCAAAAAACAAAAAAACAAAAACAAAAACAAAAAAAAAAAAAAACAAAAAAAAAACCCCAGACTAAATTGCTTTGAAATGGAAGAACTAGTAGTTGACATCTCTTAGAGTAAGTATTGACAAAGTGCGGTGCTTTTTCTTCCACAAGCCCACGTTCATTTCCTTAGAGATTGAAACTAATATTTTCATTCTTGCTACTTTGATTCAAGGTTAGCAATCATAGAGGGTTATAGAGGGGTTGCACTATAAGAAAGATCTAGAACCAAACCAAGTTTCAAAGGTATAAATCCCTATCCTCACTTTGGAATATAATTTATAAAAATGTTTATGAATATATTAATGTTGATTGCATGAGTTATAATTGAACCATGCTTGTATGATTCTTGTCTAACCTAAGCTCATGAGTTCTATGTTTAGACAAGGTTTATATGGCTTTTGTTTCAGAGGCACATGATCAAAAAGTTGATATCTTTATGCTTGATGAATGGTGTTTCAAGATGATATCATTATGATTTTAATCCAAAGAAAGGATTTTGTTGATGTTAATAACCTGTGACAACGACTCAAAGCACAGGCTGAACTCAATACTCGATTCATGGGTGTACTAAAGACTTAACAAGCAAAAATAAGGCATGAAAAAACTGAGTAAACTGATGCAATACGGATTTTCTCTGCCAAAAATCTGGGCAGCCTACTGTCAGTGATTTGCAGGCCACTTTTGGGGCATCTAAATGCCACACTGGGCTCCGAGCCCAGCAGAGAAAATAAAGACCTAAGTGTTAGTAACGTTTTTACAAGAAACCGCGATCGTAAAATTCCGACTCTACGGCACTGTTTGGGACGTTTTTCCAAAACTGTGCAAGCAGTTTTTTTTAATTTTAATTTTAAAGAAGATAAGCAACAATTTTCGTTTTTCGAGGAAACGGGACACTTACAGGCCAAATCGGATTTCGATTTAACATGAAAGTTTTAGAACATTAGAAATTGAACGTTTTTCGTGAACAAAGTTTTGTCAAATTCCTGACGAATTTTAAGATTATGAATTTTTATACAGAATTTTAAAAATAGACGGAAGGAGGATTTTGGTTTGGGGTGTTTTAAAGTTTATAAAATTTGGACCCGTGAGTCCTCGAAAGCAAGTAATATGATTTTCACTTTTTATGTTAAAATGCAATGAAGACGACGAGAACCATCAATGATCTCCCAAATTTTTTTCACAAACAAAAAAGTGCAAAAGTTGATAGTTTTAAAAATGAAAATTTTAACTCAACATCGATCTTCCGATGTTCAAATAAGAAGGAAAAAAAAAAATTTACTTTAAGCCTAGAAGTGTTTCAGAAAGCCAGAAATCAAATTTTTACGCCATTATCTAAGTATTGAGATAGCCCATATATATTTCAAAAAAAAAAAAAAAAAAAAAAAGGAAGAGAGAGATAGAGTATTAGACTTGTACACTTATCGGATATATTTTTCAGGCATAAATTATATCCATAGCTAGCTGTAGGTTAAGGAACTTGTTCAGAACAAGGTAAGCTAAAACCTCACCTACATAATAAAGTTCAGTTGTTTTCTTAAATGATTTTACTATGCCATGTTGTGTAAACATGCTCATATTTTTAAACGCATGATAACCAAGTAATGACAAGAAGATAAGAACAAGTTAAGTAAGTGACATATCAACCTCCGTTGAGGGGAGAATAAAGATCTCCAAAAGGGTGAGATATTCATGAACGGATGTCAAGGACCGATAGTGAGACTGTGTGGGTCACTCTCCCAGTCTCCTTTCTGATCGTGCGCACTTGGTACGATCACATGGGCCCATTACAAGTTCAAGACAAGATTTAAAAGATAAAAGTTTCATAAGGAAGCATAATAGGAATTTTTATGCTTATTTATGCTCATGTATTTTTATTAAATGTTTTGTGAGAATTGTTTGGATTTGCTGAGCGAAAGCTCGTCTAGTTCCTTCATGCTGTAGGTAATCTTGCAAAAAGACCGATGTGATTGGTTGGTGGATTAAATGCAATGGCAAGATGAGTGCGAGGACATGCTATGGATACCGCTGCAGTTTTTGCACTTTTGACTTAATATTAGTATAAAAGATTTCGTAAATTATCATAGTCGTACTGTTTGTTAATATCTATTTTGAGATAATACCAAACTAATAGGCCTTATGACTAGAAGTTAATATTATTTTTACTAGATATGGTATGTTTATGTTTTTAATATTGGAACTAATATGCTGGTTAATAACTAGCTTAATTATGATTATTAAAAAAAAAAAAATTTGTTCCGCATTTTTACAAGTAATTAAGTAAAGTTTAAGATAAGAAATTATTTTAGAGACGGCTCAAATAGTCGGGTTGTCACAACTTTTTCTTAATTGTTTTTTATATCTGTATTTGACCCAAATTAACAAAAAGGCCCCCTAAAATATTAAAATCTTAAATTTTTTTCCTTTAAAAATTAAAAACTTGCAGTTATTATTAGGCCACCCACCAAAACTGCTGGTTTCGTCACTAAGAGGCACAATGCTTGTTGATGCCAAAAATCTTCGACTCAACACCCGATGTGATTGCCTGACGTGGTCGGCCTTACACAGTCACTCTACGTCTGGTTGCCTAAAAAAGAGAAGCAGCTTGAAGTAATGGGGATACCGGTGGGATGTCTACCACAAACACTCCGATGCTTAAGTCAATCATGGCACTAGTGAGCAAGTAGAGAGGCAAAGCTTTGGCAATGAAAAGTTGTTCATACTTGAATAGGTGGGCTGACTCTCTATTTATAGGCGTTCCCCGCGGGCTCGGGTGTTCGGGTAACCCTGTCGGGTTGAACTCCGAGTGTCCCCGACGGGTAGACATGTTTCAGGTGCACATGCATCGTACGTCCAATAGGCTGGCGTCACGTGTCCCTACGATCTGGTGATAAGGGACATGAAGGCAGGCTAGTACTGATACAGGCGGCAGGTATTGTGTCAGTCTGACCAGGCGGCGTAGGCTGGCGTCGGGCGCTAGGGCTGGAGCAAGGACAGGTCTAGTGGTAGGTAGTGTGTCAGGTGCCAGGCTGCGTTGGGCGGCAGGTGCGATGTGCTATGCCCGGTACTAGTGTTAGCCAATGCAAGGTGACACAGAGCGGACAGTAAGGGGCCACGAGCACGGACAGAGTACAGTAGTGGTCCGGGAAGTGTTGCCCAGAATGGTGTCGCGGGCCCCGAAAGTGATCAGCTCGTGGTCTGCGAAGGGAGAAGCAGTACACCAGAGGTGGTGGTCGTTCAATCCGGTTCCTGAGAAAGGATTCTTAACAGGTTTGATCTGGTCTGGTCGGTTGCACACGGCCATAGGCTCTTTCCCTCTGGCCTTGAAAATGAGTCTACATGTTCTCGCGTAACCCATTCAACGTGAAATGGTGGGTTTCCGCCGTCGGATAAATTGTAAAGCTCGTTGGTCCGAAGAGTTTCTTCAAGGATAATCTTGAAAGGATGGGGAGGAGTAGGAGAAAACTTCTTCATTTGTACAATGTCTTCTCGGCAACCGCGAGACACGCTTGGGACTTGTGGACTTCAAAAGCTCAAGATAAAATTTTGATGAAGCTTATTATGAACTATCAATATGAGCCCTCCGAGTATTCTCGGTCTGATCGGGCCGGGAGTGTTCATGGATGTCTTGGTCCACTTAGGTGATTGCGTGTTGTCTCGAGGTTCTGATCAGATCCTAACAAGGTAGTTCTCGCCAGCCCTAGGGTTTGGTCTGGTCTTGTCTGGTTGAGGGAATGCTTCATAAGAAATCTCTAACACGTGTCAGATGTTGGACGCGATTTGGCGGGCAGTTAGACCGACATTTTGTAATTTACACCGGCATTTCCTACCTAAATCCACCCCTATAAATAGCGGGTAGGGGCTTCAGCTTTTTTTTAACTATTTGCGAAAAGCTACTGAGAGCTGCTGACAACATCCGAAAAGTTTTGATCAAATTTCACGTCTGACATATTTGAGAAGATCCGAGAAGGTAAATCTTTGTCCTTTTCCCAATCCACTTTCAATATGAGCGACCAACATACGGACTCCGAGAACGATAATCTTTCCAAGGAGGTCAGCATCACGGGTACTTCAAGTACAGACTCCTCGGACACCATCGATTGAACCGTGGATGAGGTAGAGCAAGGGGCCAAGACACCAAACTATTTGTCGAATGTCTCCGACATACCTACCCAGAGTAGACCAGTTGTACGGACAAGCCAGGAGTGAAAGGGCGCTGGTTGGTTGAGGCAGATTTTACAGGTGGGGCCGACTACTTAACCAAACACGTCTTTTTCTGGAGAAGCTGAATGGTGCGGCCTCGGCTCAACCGACCCCAGTTGTCGATCTGTCAGCAGGTGAGGATGCTGCGTCCGGTAAAACGGTTGGGCAGGCGAGCACGTCCGGCCAAGAAGAGACCTCTCGGGTAGGGTCTGAAAGCTCAGAAAGCACGGCATCCCTAGGGGAACTAGTCCAATCCCGCCAGCGTGGTCGCAGCCGTCCGGTACGGATTAATGGTCCTTAGTCTACCGGACGTCTAATATGGAGATGGTTGACTGTGCAGGAGGTCACCATGTGTACACGGTGGATTACTTCACCACGGCGGTCACCCCTCAGTACCGTGAGTCCTTGCTGGAAGAGTTCCAGATTCTCAGCAACATTGCACTGGTCATGCTGGGTTCGAACTATCTGCCTTCTCGACCTCCCCCCAGCCACGTGACCTTCTCTGTCGAGTACTTTCGAGCAGGCTTACACTTGCCATTCCACCCTTTCCTTAGATGGTCGCTCCGGAGACTGAACGTCGCCCCCATGCAACTTAACGCGAATGCTTATCGGATCTTGATAAGCTACTTCGTCCTCTGAACGAAGTGCTTCTGTACGAAGCTACCGTTCAGGGCGTTCCAGAACCTGTATCGGATGAAGACTGCCCCTTCATCGACCAGGTCCTATTACTTCCAAGTTACCAGGGAACCTTTATCGCCGGTTGCCCAGACTCCGACAAGAACTACAAGCAGACTTCAAGGATAATCTTGTTGGTCCGAAGAGTTTCTTCAAGGACAATCTTGAAGGGATGGGGAGGAGTAGGAGAAAACTTCTTCATTTGTACAACGTCTTCTCGGTGATGGCGAGACACGCTTGGGACTTGCAGACTTCAAAAGCTCAAGATAAAATTTTGATGAAGCTTATTATGAACCATCAACAATGCCGATGTCATCACCGATAGCGGGTATCACACCATCAAAGGCCGACCCTTTGTAAGAAGGGTAGGGTCTCTACGACTTTGGCTCATTGGAAACTCTTCAGTCCTTTACGACCAGTTGGATTTATTTCTTGACCACAAGGTTGATTATTTTGTCGGCTATTTTTGTCGTCTTTTCTTCATAATTTTCTAGTTAATTCACTAGGTATTGCTTGGCATATGGGTTTAAAATTCAATTCGAGTTGAGAATTTGAATAGGACTAGTGTTTATATAGAAAGAGAAATGATAAACTTCACAAATTTGAAGTTCACGAAAATCACAAAAAGAAACAAAGAAAATATAGACTTTAGGCTTAGATTTGGGCTTGGGCTTGGCATGAAACTTTCAACTTCTTTACTGCAGTTTCGTGTGTTTCGAGTTAAAAAAGATACGTGAAGCCTAGCATAACTCGTATATAAATATATATAATAACAACAACATAGATAGGGATTGTGGGTTCCAACTTCGAACCCACATAATTTTTAATTTTCGGTAATTTATAGGATTGCAGTGCTAAGATCAAAAACAAAAACAACATTTGCCAAGTAAGGATTGTTATTAAACTTTAAACTTTTACAAACTACATTTTCAATTTATATGAATTTTCTTATTGTTATTAAAAAGTTTTAGCTTTAATTTTATCGTGACCGTCTTTAACCAATTAAATATTCACATTCCAACTCTAATACAAAAATGTTAAACACCCGACTCTCCTAACACGATTCGGGTGAGTCAAGTTGTATAAGTGTGCACATGCATTGACAAAAGAAATTAACATACAAACACACACACACACACACATATATAATATAAACAAACTTCACGTGTAGTTTATTATAAGCCATCATGTCAGCAACTTTGGATATACATAAATAAAAAGCAGTAACATCGGTGTGTAATAGAAATTACATTGTTTTCTCAAGAGAGAATCAGTTGGAGAAGAAGAAAATGGAAATTGGTCAATCCGAGATTAAAACTGGAAGTTGTATTCCGGTGATTGATGTTAGAGGATTAGGAGATTCAGATTACAAAAAGCTGAGAGAAGCCTGTGAGGAATGGGGGTGTTTCAGGGTGGTCAACCATGGAATGTCAACGAATCTAATGGCGGAGATGAAGGAGGTTGGTAGATGTCTTATGGACAGTCCGATGGAGATAAAGAGGCGTAACGTCGATGTCATCGCCGGTAGCGGGTACATAGCGCCGTCGAAGGCCAGCCCTCTGTATGAGTCCTTGGGACTCTATGACTTGGTCTCGCCGGAGGCTCTTCGCTCCTTTTGTGATCTGTTGGATGCCTCTCCTCACCAAAGGTTTGCTTACTTTAATTTTATTTGTTAATTGACAAGGTTAATTTGATTGGATTTGAGAATTTGAACTGGATTGATGTTTGGGATTGAAATTTGAGCTCATCATATGTTGTGTTACATATAGTTCGTGAAATTTGAGCTCATATTTCAAGTTGCCTCATATTTTCCAACCCAAATCCATATGTATACGTATATATATTTTTTTTGGAAAATTTATTTACACCCACAATATTGATAACTACCCCCATAATTATCGTTGAAGATTTTTATTATATTTTACCGTACAATAAAATTACCTTGAAATCCATTAAAAATGCTTATATCCCCACATATCTATAAATAGAAATATTTTTATAAAATAATTAAAAAACAAACACCACATTAATTATAAATGAAAATAATTTTTTTAAAGGAAAAAACCCCAACATATTTGATTAAGTTAATTCATTTTTTAAATATGTCAAATTTTTTTTCTAAGAAATCTTTATAATTACGTGAAAATTTTCAATAAAGGATTCAAGTAAAATAAAAATAAAATGAAATTAAAGCGCCAACAATTATTGAAGTTTTTGATTCATTATATGCTCTTTTTCTTTGCTTTTTATATTTGAAAATGATTCTTTACGTTTTTCTTTATACGATTCTTCTTTTTATTTATTTATTTATTTTTCTTACTAGCTAGGTTCGTTTATGTAATTCTAGACATATGTAATTTTTTATTACCGAATAACAAGAATAGAGATAATTCTGTAATAATATACTACAAGAAAATCGATTTTTAACGGCGACAAAAGTGGTCGTTAAAAATTAGAAAGTTGTCATTGAAAGTTATTAACGACAAAAAATCATGTTGTCGGCAGTTGTCGCTATATATGTGTGTCGTTGATTGTTTCAACGACGACTTTCTTATATTGTCACTGAAAGTGTTATTCTACGATAAGTAATTGTCGTTGATTAAATACAATTTGCATCGTTGATTACTTTTAGATGACAATGATATGTTGTCGTTAAAAGAATACAACGACAAGGTAGTCGTCGTTGAAAGTACAAATTTTAGCGACAATGTACTTATTTTGACAACCTACTTGTTGTCGCTAAATTCTTTTTTTTTTTTTTAACCAACAAATATATTTTTAACGACTTACTGTTGTCGTTGAATGTCTTATCACTATAGGAAAAATTGTTTTTTGCGACCAAAATTTAGTGACAATTTTGTTTCTTTTGGTTGCATAAAGTTTTTTTTGCGACCAAAATCCTAGTGGCAAAAACTTATTTCATTCTAAACCAATTAGAACCTTTAGTGACTAAATATTTGATTGCTAATTGTGTAATGACTTTTCATGAAAAATAATAAAAAATAAATAAACTTAAGTAGAACAACTTACATTATTTGATGTAACTACTATCAGTAATATTATAAGGAACCAAACTAATACACAAATTTCATTTATGCTCTATTTGTAAAGTATTTCACAAAAACATCTAAAATAGCTGAAATTTAATCATCACCAACTTGTACATAGACTCATTTGGTCTAATTTTTTCTTTTTCCAATTTCGCCCAAAGTTATACTATCGTGAGAAGTTTCTGAATCAGATGCATGCCCATCAATTTCAGTCCAATCATCATCCATAGGAATTTGAGAAAATCTGTAAGAGTAGTGTAACATTTCTTGTTAGATTATTTTCACTAATATTACTTCAAAGAAAAAGAAATCACTAACAGTTTTACAAAGAAGATCTTATTAGTTAACAAAAGTAACAAAATCTAGCAGAGACCAGAGAGAGAAAGAGAGAGTGAGGCAAAAGAAATCCTCAGCTTACTTTTCCTTTCTCCACTCTCTAACTCAGATGGTATCCTCCTCTGTTGACGACCCTCACTCCACTTGCTTCCCTCCAGCAGATGAGAAACATGGAGAGTTTTGAATGCTCTGTTCTTGAAAACAAAACAAAAGAATCAACTTTCAAAACTAAAAAAATGAAAAAAAGTTAAAACATATGGAAATTCCTGCATCATTAAAAGAAAAACATAACATGCTTCAAAAAATTGCCACTTGATCATCAATCAAAATCTGTTGTAAACCACTATTTTATGTACCCTCAAAGAAGCAAAAGCTGTAGCAATGCAAGTAGCCATCACATTCAGACATGCAACACCTTTGCGTGTATCCTCCTCATCCCCAAACAGTTCCTCTAAGGCCCTCTCATTGTTGGTAATAAAACCCTGCACAAGAAAGAGAGAGTTAAGGAACAAAGATAAAAAAACGAAAACACATCAGCATCAATAGGAAAAAGAAACAGTCCAGTGAATGCAATCAGCAATATGTATAAGAACTTGACATGCCAAATCCAACCCCTATCCCCTTTTGAAATTTCTGAATGCGTTCCAATTCAAAAATAACTAATCGTTTGCAACAATTAACTATGGTAACAGAGACATTAAAAGGATATCTCTACTGCCTTGATTTTTATTTATTTTTAGTTCCAGGGAAATTTTGAGTTTATTTCTCCAACAGATAAACACAGACAAGGCAACGTGCACAGAGGAGAACATGTTTAAAATGATTATTCAAATTATAGATAGCAATTTCAACAGTGGACCGAGTGCGACATCACATACCTGGCTATCTATGGCAAAAAACTCCAAATTCATCTGCACATTTTTACCCAAAATAAGAATTGAAGAAGTTCTTAAGAAATACAAAACAGGGAGAATTTGCTAGTTTATGAAATTCATCACAGTTTCACCCAAATAATGATTTTAACTTTCTTTCAAATAAGAGTAACATTTACCTCTATCAATGCACCTATGCGAGGCAACACTGTTACATCCTTCTTAATGTGAGCAATCAATTCTTTCGAAATAGATAAACTGAAAAAAAAACAAATGCCCTTCACAGAATGCTCTGTTCTTGAAAACAAAACAAAAGAATCAACTTTCAAAACTAATAAAATAGAAAAAATCAAAAATCAAAAAAATTAAAAAGAAACCTGAGGAGCTGCTAACACAGCGAGGTGGTGGTAAAGCGAGTGCTGCATCATGTCCTGCTGTTTGAGCCTCTGGTGCTGCATCTTCGGCACAACGATGGAGGCGATTCGAGTTCTGGAAAAAACAAAAAATAAATCAAAGAAATTTAAGAACAGATAACAAAAGGAGCAAAAAAAACAAAAAATAAAAAACAAAAAAAAGAAACCCCTTGTAACAGAGATGGGGAGATGTGAACGAAGAACAAAAGATATGGGTTTGAGGACTTGAATCTCTTTAAAGTTCAAACCAACGGAAGTTGTCTTTTGCGGGAGGTTTTTTATTTTTTATTTTTTAAAAAGGTATTTTGTGGCAGGTTTGGCGCACTTTTCTTCAAATATTTCATCCTTTTGGAGGCAAAAATTAGCGCTTAACATCACTGAAATTTCTTTACTCTAATATTAATTATTATATATTTTTTTAATTATTATATTTGTTCATTAATATTTATGTCTTCTATAATTTTTAAATATAAATAAAATTTGAAACTTTCAACGATAAATCAAGGTATTTTTAAATATTTTATTTTCTACGTTAGAGCATTTATACTTTTTTAAATATTAAAGCAGTTATATTTTTTAAATTTTAAAATATTAAAGTATATATACTTTAAGCAAAACAAAAGGGTTTTTCCGCAAAATTATGAAAAAAAGTTAATATGCATGCATATATATTGAATTCATTATATTATATCAGTTAGCCAATCTAATATTCATAAGAATAATACATAACATTTTTTTTTAGCGACAAAATAACTTTTTAAATTATCAGCTCTATTAGAATAAATGTGATGTTGAAAATTGCACATAAAAAGTTTGAGTTTGAACATTTGTAATTGTAAGTCAAATCACTTTAAGTTTTGAGTTGAGATTATTTAAAAATAGGGGTGGAGGGAGGTTAGAATTTCATTTTTGTCTCTTTAACTTTGAAAATTTCAATGATTTTCAATAGTTTTTTTCAAATATAAAAACATATTTTACAACTTTATCCATTATTTACCCTATTAAAATTCTTTTGGTTATAATATTTACAAATTCTATCCTAAATTTTGATTTTAAAGTATTAATATTTACAATGTAATAACTCAAACAAATCAAAATCGACTATATTATCATTAAATTTCACAAATTTTTGAACACTAAACTTTAAAATTAATTAAACTCTATTACAATTCATGCAGGGAAAAAAAAAAAAAAAGAGAAACAAAGACACAAATTGATAAAGATGGCAAAAGAAGTATTGTAGTTCTGGAGCAAAATTTTTATTCAATTCCGCTTGAGTTAGTTTTTAACGGTATATGTCTATTGGTTCCGTTAGTGTTATAGCTAGGCGGAGTTTGTTACAGTCTTTGTACTACGAGTGATTGTCTCTCGATCGATAAAAATATTTCATCGATTGTACATTAAAAAAATAGTTAGTCTAGACTCTTCGTTTTCTTTAGAAGGGAAAAAAATGTCATTAATTGACTTATCAAGCCTAAAAACCAAGAAGAAAGATAAAAAAGCATGTTTGGATACCGACAAGGATGAAAATATCAATATTAATTTCGTATCGGTATTTAAATTTTAAGTAAATATCGACGAAGATATCGTTATCGATGGAAATTGACGTAAAATACAGAAATTCATTTTAAAATACTAGAATTTTAAATATAATTTTATAAAACAAAAAATTAAAATTTTAAAACACATTTTTGTGTAAAAGTAAGTTTTGTGTAAACATCTGTATCTTAGAATCCATCAGGAAATCTAAGAATGGACAATAACTTACACTCAATTAGGATATTTCTTATGAAGCAAATTTTTAATACTATGAAGTAAATTTTGGAGTTGTTTTTTTTTAATATTTTTTTTATATATTTAAATAGTGCATGTGATTATGCACACTCATTAAACAGAAATAGTAATTCAATCGCTATAATTATGTTAAAATTATCTTATAATTTATATGAGTACAAAAATAGCAACTCCAATAATTTTATATCTTTTGATGTTTCGAGCTTGTTACGTACTCATTCCATAAATTCTGGGCACTTTTGATAAATGCCATAAAATCATGTATTGGACTGATTTTTACCATACATAAAAAAAACTCTTATAAGAATGTCATTGATGACATTATAAATATTTATTCATCTATTTATTTTAAAATGTCAATTATAATTATTAATTGGTATCCATGATGCATTTGGGGACACGTGGATGGTTAGAGATGATGTACAGCTCACCATCTTCAAAAGTTAATCAACAGCACAATATATGTGTATCTACATTCAATGTTTTTCATACTAATTTTATTGAATATTTTATAGACATTTTTATGTTATTTTGTGATGGTTGAATATGAGAAAGTAGATTAATCTTTTTTTTTTCTTTTTTTCTTTTTTTTTTTTGTGATTGAAATTTTGTTATTGTTTAATGAACGTTTTATCATTATTAAGCTTTTTTTTTAAATGACATTTTCTTTTTCAAGAAAAAATTGTGAGGCAGAATGTAGTTGAGCAACGTAGGGTATTTTAAATTTTAATTTTTTTTAGAAAAAAATTAAAACAGGGAAACCTTTTTTTTCCTTAAATAATTTAATGGGGCTATTTATAACTATGGTAGGTGTAAATATAGTTACTCTATATCTGATATATATAATATATACTCTACGAATTTAAAACTATAGGAGATGTAAGATAATATCCAAACAATTATTGTCAAGATGAAAAGAGATAATTGCATTCGGACTATTTGATTGGAAGAAAAAAAAAGTAAAACGAATATAATTTTTAAAATTTGGTATAGGTAGTGTTGTTTCAAGTTAACGAAAACTATTTAACAAAATAATAATGAAAAATCTAAGTTTAAAAAAGAACAAAAATTAGAAAATTAAATCCTAATAAAGTTAAATACTTAATTATTAGAGTAGAGATTCTTTTTGAGTTTTTTTAAAGATTCGCTTCTTTCATCCCTCATGATCTGATATAATTTATGTATTTTGTTTTTCCCGTTGAAAATCATGTCATTCATATCTATTTGGCATTATTTTTGTAATAAGGAAAATATTTATTTCACTACCCCACGTTTTATAACTGCTCCCACTCCCTCCATGATTTTTTCAACTTACTTCCACCCTTTATCTCTCTGTCTCTCTCTCTCTCTCTATGTGTGGGCATATAAGATATCTTAGGTAATTTGATTACGATAACTATCTAAGGAAAAAAAACAAAAACAAAAAAACAAAAAAAAAAAAACAAAAGCAAAAATTAAACGGAGAGAAGGAGAAGATTCAATATCTAAAGAGAGAGAGGCCGTCATTTAGCCCGTCACGCCACTACCGTCTAGCCCGTCGCGCTGCCATCGTCTATACTCCTTTCTAAAATTAGACTTTTAATGATGATAAGGACCTTTGTTGTTAAATGTAATTGGACAACACTTTTAGTGACAATTTTTAACTTCGACTAGTGTATCGTCACTAAAAGTTGATAATTTATGACAAAAACTGAAAAATTAATGACAAAATTGGTCATCGTAAAAAATCACTAATTCACTAGATTTTCAATGACAATGACCTTTGTCGTTAAATGAGATTGGACAAAACTTTTATCGACAACTTTTAATGGCGACTAGTGTACCGTCGTTAAAAGTTCATAATTTACGACAAAAAGTAGATAATTAACTGCAAAGTTGGTCATCATTAAAAATCACTAATTCTGAACATATTCAATGAGGACATATGATTGTCACTAATTAATATAAGTTGTCGTTAAAAGTTTACCCGCCAATATGAGGGCGCCAAAGCTCGTTGGCGCCAAAAATCTCAAATTATTAGCGACAATGTGAAGAAAAGTGTCGTCAATAAAAGCTTTTTAACGACAGTATAGTTGTCGTTGATGCTTGTATTGCATCCTGTCGTTAATAGCGCAGTTTCAACGACAACCTGTCGTTGAATGTCACTTTCAACGACGAAGTTTTAGTCGTCACTAAAATTGTTGTCGTTGATTCTCACTTTTCTTGTAGTATAATTTTTTAAATACCGAATAACAAGAATCGAGATAATTCTGTCATGAATTATGATAATATATTCAACACTGATAAGGTAAAAGCTTTAAAATTCTGACCTTTACATATATGATTTTATTTTATTTAAATTTTTTCAATCTACGTCGTATGCTTTTAATTTTAGAGAATTTATTATCGAATGGACTAAATCATGGGGCGACAATATGGTATGGTAATTGTGTGATAAACAAGACTGACCAGAAAAAGTATGTACTTTTTTTTTTCCTTCCTTATTCGGATTTGTTAATTAATTTTTAATCAAATAAATTTAAAATTAAAATTAAAATTACAATAAAATTGGGTGTATGAGATCTGACATTATATAATTAAAAAGTATCTATAAAAGAATAGATTTACATGTTTATATTTGGAAACATTTATTAAATAAGGGTATTTATAAATATTATGGGTGCAAATATAACAACTCTTTTTATTTTGATATTCACACAAGCAAGACATACTCATACAACAAGGCCGAGTGGGGACTATATATTCCCACATTAATTTTTTTTATTTTACAATAATAATTTTATGATTTTTCTATTTTTTTCCTATTTGAAAATTAAAAATCCCCTATCGCCCCACTATAACTTTTCCTTTTAATTTTTAAATTTAGTTGTTATTTATAAATTAAATTTATATATATATATATATGATGTATGATCTCACTAAATTATATATTCGGCTCCGCCGTCGATTATAACAACTAAATTTTGTTGTTATATTTGCATCCATTAGCGATGAACATAGATATATAAGTGATAGTCCATTGAAAACCTAGCCCCAAAAAAAAAAAAAAAAGGGGTCTTCTAATTAAAAATTTTTGGCACTATTCATTTTAAGAGGTGGCCTAAACCCACCCTACTTAATTTTGCTAAATTCTTTTAGTTTACTCTTTTTTTTTTAAGCTTTGAGCATCAAGGTTTCTTTACAGTAGCATTTACTGGTAAATGATGTTCTCTCTCTCTCTTTTTTTTTTTTTGGTAGCATTTTTCCATTTGTCTCATATTCATTATTTGGTTTTACCATTCAGAAATCAGTAAAAATTTTATGCATGCTGCAGTGTTATTAAAATAAAATAAAAAATAAAAGATAAAAGATAAAATAGATGATTATAACACACATTTTTGGTCTGAAAATTAACCATGCAGTAAAAGTAGAAAATGCTCTGCCACTATTAGTTACGTGTTATATTGTCATAAAACCATGCAGTTTCACTTTATTTTTGCAATAGAAAAACGAATTTCACCTTTTGTTTACACTATTAGATAAATAGAAAGTGGATTAAAAAGTTCCAAAAAAAAAAAAAAAAAGGTATTAAAAAGAGGATCTTTTTGTCTCTTCGTTTCTTTAACATGAATTTCCCAAATACTCGCACAAAAGTAGTACTTTGGATTTAAAAAAATGGTATTACTTTAAATCACACATCTCTTATATATACACATATATGTACATATATGAACCTGGAAGTTGAGGGATTTAAATATTATGGTCTCTTGTATAAATTTATTATTAGCTAGGTTATACCTTTACAGTTACATATCTCTAAACGTAGGATCAGACGGGACAGTCAATGAGCAGTGTCACATATACAACGCATTTATGATCTCATCTCATGAATATGCAAACTTGGCTGCTTCTTGCTAAAACTTAAATGGATAAAAATATTATCTTGATCAATTTGTACAGAGAGATAATAGAAACCTATGCAAGGGAAGTGCATGAGCTGACCATGGATATCGCGCGACAAATAGCGAAAAGCGTGGGATTGGACAGGGACTTGTTCAAGGGATGGCACTCCCAGTTCAGAATAATTAAGTATAACTTCTCTTCTGAATCTTTAGGTTCCACTGGCGTGCAGATACACACAGATTCTGGATTTCTTACCATTCTTCAAGATGACGAAAGGGTTGGCGGACTGGAAGTTATGAACAAAAAGGGTGAATTTGTGGCAGTGGATCCTTGGCCAGGCAGTCTCTTACTCAATCTTGGGGACATTGCAAAGGTATGCAAATTAGGGACTGTCTCTGTAATTTGTTTCCATTTAAATTTCATAAGAAATTACATGGAAATTGAATTCTAAATGAACTTAGTAAACATTGAAGGTATAGGACCTTTCTTTATGAGTAGCTTTTTTCCATTCAGCATGTAGAGAGGTTTGGGGGGCAACTCAAGTTTAGGGCGGTTCATTTGTAGCGGTTGTACTATTCGTCGCCGAATCTTCATGACTCTAGTAATCTGTCTTTTTACTAGTTTTGCTCAATGTGGACTCTTTGAACTTGTGTATCTAGATTTGGTCTGGCTCGACTTCATGTTTAGTTCTTTTGCTAATTGTACGAGAATAAAAATAATCCAAAAGGTATGGAGCAACGGGAGGTTCCGCAATGTGCGGCATAGAGTGCAGTGCAAGGAAGCCGCTATTAGGGTGTCGATTGGTACATTTTTGTCGGGACCAAATGAGGAAGCAGTAGAAGCCCCTCCCGAGCTGGTTGACAATGAACATCCGCGTCTCTACGTACCTTTCGGCTATGAAGATTACAGGAAACTCCGACACTCCAACAACATGCGGGCCGGTGAAGCCCTTGACCTCGTACGAGCCTCGATCTCGTCTCATTCGCTATGAACCGGTCACAAATGTACTTTTCACAAGGCTCCATTTTCCAACTATTGATTTGTAATTGTTCTGAGCCACAATATGCAAGTCAAACATTTCTGTTTTCGTCGGAAAATTACATTCTTGTGTAGTACAAATAGAAAAATTTTAAGTAGAGAATTATGGACGGTATCGCTGTTCATCCAAAAACAAAAATAAAAATAAATAGAGAGAAACATCACATCCACATTCTCTATTTCTTCAAATAAATTTTGATGTAGGAGAACGTCGTTATTTTATTTGTTTGTCATCCCTATATACTACTTGTCGTTTTGTATATATGGCTTTAGTAAGCAATTAGGTTAGTTGGTGTCGTTTTTTTGGAGCTTAAAAGCTCTGTGGTTGTTGGAGGAAAAGGAGATTTTAGAATATTTGCATATTGAGAAACAAAGGTGCGCCTCCATTTACCTTCCAGCCATGGATTTGGCTAGTTTCTAAGCTTCTTGCTGCGTCAAATTTTTCCTTATTTAATAATGTTGCGACTAACAAACAAGGTTTTACTTTTACAACTAGTATACTTCATGCAAATATTGCAGTACAGATACCAATTCATTAGCAAGGAACTGAGAAAATTAAATGAGAAAAGAGAGAAATAATAAGGAAAACAAAAACCTCACCCCGAGAAAAGAACAAGAAAAGGGGGGAAAAAAAAGAAAGAAAAGAAAAGAAAAGGAAAGAAAATAAAATTATCTCACTTAGGCACAACTGCTGCAATGTGCAGAAAAGAATCTCAAAACCCCGATCCGATCCGACCCGACCCCTCAGAATCCCCAACTCACAACACAAAGCCGACTAAAATTTAGGTCACCCCTTTAATTTCCCGCCAGCCCTGGCATCAGGGTTGCCTTCAATCTACCTCTGAGGGATAAACCTTACACCTTACCATGCCTTATGGATATGCAAGTTATCAAGAATGAAGGAGATTGTAATAAAGCAAAAGTATACCTAGTATTCTAGACTGTAATGCTCTTGAACCATGGCTAATTTCTTAATTAAAAGATTGAGACTTAGCTTCCGTTTGGTAAGTTAGTTGAAGATAGAATTTTTAAATTGGAGTTAGTTGACTTTTCAAAAAGTTGTTATAAATTTTGTTAACTTTTCAGAAGAAGACAAAAATTGAGATGAAAAAATACAGTTTAATTAGAATTAAACTTGAATATCAAATAGAGGTTTAAATATACTTATTTTAGGTGTTGTTAATCATATTTCACCAAAGTACATTGCATGGATATGTAAACGAATTATTGGCCTGAATAATAAGAGCCTGTTTGTGGCTACATTTCCAGACGGTAAAATGTCATATGAAATCAAAATTTCCAACTCTTTATCAAATTTTCTCTCTTCCACTTTTAAAAAACTCAAACTTTAATTAAAAGTACATAATTTTCTCATTCTTGTGTCAAAATACTCACAATGACAAGACAAGATTCAATTAGCATTTTTTTTTTCCAAATACATTTCAAATTTTTACACTATTTTCTAGATCACATAACTTTTCTAAAAGTCTTCCCCACAAATGGGTCCCAAATTTGTTTTCCTAGACAACCAGGGGCGAAGCCACGTGAGGCCGAGGGGCAGCTTTTCCCTAACTCAATGGGCTCCATTCAATTTTTTCCCCAGATGCATTTTTTTAAACTGTTTTCTTATTTAAAATTTGAGTTAAACTTACGTCTTTCTTTAAAAAAAAATTTATGACTCCACCACTGTAAATAATTAGAAAAACATCAAATCCATATTTGTCGAAACGGAAGAGAAAGATTATTTTTCCTAATCAAAGGGAGCAATGAATTCATATATCAAAAAAATGTACTGAAAAAATAAAAATAAAAAAATAGAACTACTAAAGACAAAGAAGCAAGGTTAACGTGATTGTAAGCATATTCTAACGATAATTTCATATTTAACTCCATTATGAGATGAAGAGTTCAAATTTCTCACCCTCAATATATATATATATATATATATAAATACAAGGTTGACGGTCAAAGAATATGCTTGATAAAGCATTTTAGCTCACATTCCAACTCTAAGGTCTCGTTTGGTGATCCATTTCAAACTGTACTTTTTCATCTTAGTTTTTGTCTTTTTCTGAAAAAAATTTTATCTTTTCTAAAAGTCAACAAAAATTTTTAAAATTTTTAACTTAAACTGTATTTTTTTATCTCAAATTTATTTACTAAACGGACCCTAATACAAAAATGTTAAACACCCCCTCTCTCATAACCCGATTCGGGTAAGTCAAGTTGTACAAGTCACGCACATGCATTGACAAAAGAAATTAATTGAAAGGGCAAAAACTAGTTCAAATGACAGCCACAAAATACGACTTAAAACATATTTATAATAAAATATGAAGAGACTTTACGTGTAGTGTTGTATAACCATCTTGTCAGCGACTTTGGATATACATGAATAGAAAGTAACATCAGTGGTAATAAAACCGAGAATATACGACTTAAAACATATATATAATCAAATATGAAGAAACTTTACGTGTAGTGTTGTATAACCATCTTGTCAGCGACTTTGGATATACATGAATAGAAAGTAACATCAGTGGTAATAAAAATTACACTGTTTTCTCAAGAGAGGATCGGCCGGAGAAGAAGAAAATGGAAATTGGTCAAAACGAGAATAAAACCGGTAGTTCTGTTCCGGTGATCGATGTTAGAGAGTTTGGAGATTCAGATTACAAGAAGCTGAAAGAAGCCTGTGAGGAATGGGGGTGTTTCAGGGTGGTCAACCATGGAATGTCAACGAATCTAATGGCGGAGATGAAGGAGGTTGGTAGATGTCTTATGGACAGTCCGATGGAGATAAAGAGGCGTAACGTCGACGTCATCGCCGGTAGCGGGTACATGGCGCCGTCGAAGGCCAACCCTCTGTATGAGTCCTTGGGACTCTATGACTTGGGCTCGCCGGAGGCTCTTCGCTCCTTTTGTGATCTGTTGGATGCCTCTCCTCACCAAAGGTTTGCTTATTTTGGCGCTTTGCTTTTTTTTTTTTTTGGTTAATTGACATGGTTAATTCGATTCAAATCGAGAATTTGAATAGGATTGGTGGTTGGGAATGATATTTGAGCTCATCATATGTAGTGTTGCATATAGTCATGAAATTTGAGCTCATATTTCAACTTGCGTCATATTTTTCAGTCTAAATCATATATATATATATATATATATATTTGTACAGGGAGAGTCTTATATCAATTACCGAATTTGTCCACCACTTTAATTAAAACCGTTGGATCATATATCAATGACTATAAGATATGAAAGGGTATTTCAAATTTTTTTAGTATAGGCTAGATACCTATAAGAATTTTTTTTTTTTAAATTTAAAAATGCATCTTTATCTATTCCATTTTCACTTTTACTATACGATCTTGAACATCGGCCAAATAACTCTGTGCTTCGCAACCACTTCTTCTTCTCCACACTCACCTTCATTCCGCCGCCATCACCGCCACGCCGTTCTTGGCCACTCCGACACTGGTGAAGACATCGGTGATTGACAGATACTGGAGCAACCTCGGGAACGCCAGCCCCATCTGGAGGTCACCGGCTCTGACAGTTGCGGTGTGAACTCGGAGGCATGGAGGGGGAAGTAGGAAGCGTGAGGGAAAATGATTGGGCTTGAATGAGGAGAAGAAGAGAGTTACGAAATGCCGTCTCTCATCAGCAAGAAAGCATCTAATACGGTTATTTTTTATTTTTACTATTATTATAGTTACTACTATTACTATTATTTTTTTGATAAAGGGTGCTTCGTTAAAACAAGACACCAAAAGTGTAGCCAAAACAAACACAGTGACAGAGGTTAAACAGAGACACTTCACTCAGTGTGCACCAAAAGAATATCAGAGGGGATATCCCCACATTAATAAGACGGAAAACATAACAGACAAATGACCATCTAGCTAAATTCTGAGCCTTGAAATTAGAGGCTCTTGGAATCTTGCTGACTTCCCAAGCAACTAACCCACATAAACTAGGTGAATAAATGAGTGAGCAGAGAAGCAATACTGGGGAAGAAGACAAGGATAAGGGTGACATAATAGTAGTGGAGCCGAACTCCAAAAAATTGAATTCCAACTAGCAGCCAACGTCATCTTCATGGCTCGCTCACAAGCTAAAGCTTCGCCGACAACGGAGAGACAGAACATCCACTTTTTCAGTTGGGATTTGGGATTTGGGAGTGAGCTATCATATACTAGATCGTTTTTCATTTTCACACTTGCCACATTTTGCTTCTTTGTATTCATATTAATTTGGTTACATATTCACATATCCAACCTTTTTTTTGAAAATCATATCCAACCTTACAATGTCACATTCCTATATAATTCACTTATTACCATTTTTTATTATCTATATATTTACTTGTTTGCCCTCACATTTCATATAATATGATTTTTCTTACCGGACTACTTTCCTTCCAACTTGTCTTATCAACCAGCATTTGTCCCTCAACATCCATTATCATCCAACACGTGTCCTACTGATGACGTGTACCTATTGCCATTTCACTGCCGTCTCTCATCCAGTATCGAATTTGAGAGTTTGTGTGTGTGTATTGGTATTCACTTAACGAAGATACGCACAAAATCTCACCTAACAAATCGATCACAAGGCTGAATGGGGTCTTTACATGAATTTTTTTTTTTTTTTTTTTTTTTTTTTTTTTTTTTTTTTTTTTTTTTGGCTTCAACTTTGCGTTTATGATTTTACGATTTTTCTATTTTATCCCTACTTAAAAATTAAAAATCCCCTATAGCCCCACTATAACTTTTCATTGAAAACCTTAAAAAAAGGACCCCAAAAAAAAAAATCTTTAACTAAAAAACTAAAAAATTTTGGCGCTATTCATTTAGAAAGGTGGCCAAGCGGCCACCTCACTTAATTTTGCCAAAATATATTAGTTTACGCATTTTTTTAGCTTTGACCATCAGATGGTTTCTTAACACTAGCATTTATAAGTAAATGAAGTTCTCTTTCTACCACTAGCATTTTTCCGTATGTCTTGTTTTCATTATTTGGTTTTACCATTCTGAAATTATTAAAAAAATTTATACATGTTGCAGTAAAAATAATATATATATATATATATATGAGATAAAATAGAAGATTATAACACACATTTTTGCTCTGAAAACCATGCAGTAAGAGTAGAAAATGCTCTGTTTCACTATTATTTACGTGTTCTATTGGCCTAAAACCATGCAGTTTCACTTATTTAATTTAGTATTTATCTTTTTACTTTATTTTTTCAGTAGTAAACGAATTTCAACTTTTGTTTACACTATTAGGTAAATAGAAAGTGGATTAAAAAGTTCCCCAAAAAAAAAAGTGTATTAAAGAGAGGATCTTTTTGTCTCTTTGTTTCTTTCACATGAATTTCCTATATACTCACACAAAAGTAGTATATTGGAATAAAAAACGGTATTACTTAAAATCACACACCTCTAATATATATTTGTATATATGCATGTATGTATGAATCTAGAGGTAGAGGGATTTAAATATTATGGAGTCGGGTATAAATTTATCGTTAGGTGATACATTTATAGTAATATATCTCTAAAAGTAGGATTAGACGAGGCAATCATTAAACAGTGTTGCACATAAAACTTATTTCCAATCTCATCTCATGAATCTGCAAACTTTGGCTGCTTCTTGCTAAAACTAAATGGATTAAAATATTATCTTGTTCAATTTGTACAGAGAGATAATTGAAACCTATGCAAGGGAAGTGCATGAGCTGACCATGGATATCGGGCAAAAAATAGCGAAAAGCGTGGGATTAGACAGGAACTTATTCAAGGGATGGCCCTCCCAGTTCAGAATAAATAAGTATAACTTCACTTCTAAATCTCTAGGTTCATCTGGGGTACAGATACACACAGATAATGGATTTCTTACAATTCTTCATGATGACGAATGTGTTGGCGGTCTTGAAGTGATGAACAAAAAGGGTGAATTTGTGGCGGTGGATCCTTGGCCAGGCACTCTCTTACTCAATCTTGGGGACGTTGCTAAGGTATGCAAATTAGGAACTGTATTTGTAATTTGTTTCCATTTAAATTTCGTACGAAATTACATGAAATTGATTTCAATAATTTAGCCTAGTATAAAAATGAACTTAGTAAACATTGAAGGTATAGGAACTTTCTTTATGGATAGCTTTTTTCATTCAGCATGTAGAATTCCTCCAAGGGCTAGTGAGAATTACTTGCTATTTTAAAGGTTTGAGAGACAACTAACTTTAAAGCTGTTCATTTGTAGCGGTTGTACTGCTTATCATTTTTTGAAACTTCTGAAATCAGACCTGGTATTGATTGAGAATAGCAAATATATATCGTCGCAAACGTGACTCAGCATTTCTAGTTGTCCATCATCTTTGCACGTTCATGAATCTAGTGACCGCCTTTTTACTAGTTTTGCTCAATGTGGACCCTTTGAACTCGTGTATATAAGATTTGGTATGCTCTACTTTATGCTTAGTTCTTTTGCTAATAGTATGAGAATAAAAATAATCCAAGGTATGGAGCAACGGGAGGTTCCACAATGTGCAGCATAGAGTACAGTGCAAGGAAGCCGCGATTAGGGTGTCGATAGCTACATTTTTATTGGGACCAATCGAGGAAGCAGTAGAAGCCCCTCCCGAGCTGGTTGACAGAGAACATCCACGTCTCTACATACCTTTCGGCTATGAAGATTACAGGAAACTCCGACTCTCCAACAACATGCGGGCTGGTGAAGCCCTTGACCTCGTACGAGCCCCAATCTCGTCTAATTCGGCATGAACCCATCAAATGTGTTTTTACAAGACTCCAATTTCCACTATTGATATGTGATTGTTCTGAGCCACAGTATGCAAGTTAAACATTTCTGTTATCGTCAGAAAATTGCATTCTTGTGTTGTGACCAAGAGAATTTAAAGTGGCTGTACAAATAGAAGATTTTAGTTAAGAATTACGGACGGTATCGCAGTTCAGCGATACCCGAAAAAAGTGTAAACAATAAATAGAGAGAAACATCACATCCACATTCTCTATTTCTTCAAATAAAATTTTCCTTATTTAATAATGTCGCAACTACCGAACAAGGTCTTACTTTTACAACTAGTCTACTTCATGCGATATAAACACTGTCAAATATTTGTATTACAAATACCAATTCACTAACAAGGAACTGAGAAAATGAAATGAGAAGAAAAGAGAGAGAAATAAGGAATACAAAAACCTCACCCCAAGAAAACAAGAAAAGGAAAAAAGAAGAAAACTATCTCACTTAGGCACAACTGCTGCAATGTGCAGAAAAGAATCTCAAAACCCCGACCCGACCCCTCAAAATTCCCAACTCACAACACAAAGCCGACTAAAATTTAGCTCACCCCTTTAATTTCCCGCCAGCCCTGGCATCAGGGTTGCCTTCAATCAACCTTTCAGATAAACCGGGCAGGAAGTCTGTATAAATCAGGTTTTTTTCTTTCTTTTAATTGTGTAATGAACAAATCCTCATGAAGCTATCACCACCTTCCTCTTCGTCACAGCAAACCAGCAAGCAGAGCCCCGGGATCTGATAATGCTGCTGCCGAACTGGTTGGTTGGGCTACTGGAGGTGCTGGTGGCACCTGTGGGGGCTGTGGGCGTGGGGCTGTTGGTATACTAACTAATTGTTCTTTGATAAACTCCTTCAACCTGCACATCAGAGGTTAGAAAAATTCACCTATGCTGCAAAACCAAATAATAGCTAATATAGGAGGCCGTGATTATCATATACGTACTCAAAAGTCAGTGTAGGGTCTCCCGAGGCAATAGTCATACGCAACTGAGTTCTGTCAGCGGGATCTGTTTCAATTCTAATCTGAAGTGGGAAACAGGGTGTCAAAGACAGTAAAACCTCATGGACAATTCCAAATCAAAAGCAAATTAATTTGAAGTAGGTCAAACACAACAAAAAATATCAAGAACGCTACCGCAACATTATTCAAATATATATACAAACATATCAAAAGTTAACCGGTGTGGCGTTCAAGGGGAGTTAAAAAACTTTGTGCATCATTCCTATTTTCTTTTATTCAAATTTGGTTTTGTCTATGTATAAGAAATACATTCTTCAACGTCCCACAAATACACTCCAGACACCGAGACAACTATAAACATGCACTTTGTATCTCTAAAGAGACAGACAAGCAAAACATTTACAAGTTGCTGACAAAAACGATTTAAATTCAAGGACACTCTTTTATTCAAGAATGCTGGCATCAATTGGAAGCACTGAAAATGAACATGTAACTCTTACCAAGCAAAGCAAGGCCTGAGTACTTTCGGAGGAAAATGTGGTGCTTGCAACAAGATTATTTGGATTAGGATCCTAAAACAGAGAATGAGAAGTGAGTAACTGATATAAAACAGAGAGATTTCCAAGAAGCATCGAAAAGGTGAAGAATAGACTTACAAGCCCTGGACAAACGTTTAACCGGAAACTATTTAATAAATTTGCAACTTCCATAAGAGGTAGTGGTTTTACACCTCTAACCTGCATAAATAACAGGGAAGGATGATTATATATACAGCTAAAGACCTATCTAGTCAAACAGATAATATTTCAACCTTACTAATCGAAACAAAATATTCTGAATACTCTGAATACTGATAACTTATCACGTCCTGTATAACTCTGCTTTTAAAGTAAACTAAAAAGACGATTTGCCTAATTCTCATTACTTCCAACCGGAATCAGATGATAATAGAAACCTACCATCATCAGGTATGGTAAATATAAGTCCAAGCCCAAACATGAGTAACTTATGCTTCCACAAAATGGAGACTCTTCTTAGTCGAAACTCAGATTATCAATACAAATTTAATCAGTCAATATGCATGACACTTATCCACTTATATACCACGTGGAAACCAATTAAACTATAGCAAAAACCAGCAAAATTTGAATTCTATCTATAGAATCCTTTTATAGCAGAACATCTAAGGCGGTGCTGTTATGTGTAGAAAGCATACCACTTCTTGGAGCTTCAAAGGTGGTCCTGATAGTAATCTCCATTGGGGAAAAAACTCTTCCACAGAAACTGATATAGGCTGAAGAAATTTACTTAAGACGGCTGGCAGACGGAGCTTGACATTTACCTATAGAAAGGTAAGTTATAAGATATAATTCACTTACGAATTGCCTAGCTTCTATGGGCAAATCAAGATTCAGAAAATTTAGATGCAAGTACCGCATTGTTACCAAACTTGTAGGAGAAGTCAAGAACTGCTACATCCCTGCTTGGATGGAGATTCACAACCTCAAGCGGGCATTGCACCTGCAGTGAAATGCATAAAGATCAAGTGGCCTATCAATTCATCAAGAACCAGAATCGAGATTACTACAAATAACTGTCTTTACCTGTGCCCTGGGAGGAATAATCTCTGGTACTAATGATAGCTCCATCTTTAAATGGGCTGGAGGCAAAATTATAGCCTGAACTGAAACAAGTGGAGTAGTATTTTTGTTTCCCAAGAAAAGAACAAGACGCCCATGATGCAGTCGCCACTCTGCTTTTATACCAATCTAGAATATCACGAGGTACACACAAAATAAAAATTAAATAAAAATAAAAAAGACAAAACCATTATTAAACCTTACGCTTCATAAGGTCATCTAACTTGAACTATTGAGATGAAACATAAGTAAATTATATGAGAATATATCTACTAAACCTGAATATGGGGATTCTCATAAAGAACGCCGCTATCCTTCAAGCACAAAGCATTGAATCTTTCAGCAGTATTCCCGATTGGCTGCAGAAAAGAATGAACAAATCATCATATTGTTTGAATAGCACCACCAATGAAAGTCGCAATCTTTTGATGCAAGTATATGACGCATCGGCTCAACCACAAAAACATGGTATATGACACAGCAGCCAAGTTAAATCTGAACAAGTTTTCTAATGTTGCAGCAGAGAAATCTAAAGTACAAATAAAAAAGCTGCACCTGCCACACCCCCACCTCTCCTCCTTCCCCTCTTCAACTCCAATCATCATTACATGCAACACCTTCCCGTTCCACCCACATCTTTAGAAGCAAAAGAAATATACATCTATGGTTAAACACAAACAATAAATAGTACCTGTACAGAATTTTGCGGCTCATCAACAGGCACAATGGCTGCGGCTTCTACTACACCATCACTTTCCAATCCAGAGACAATATTGTGCTGAGATTGGACAGCACTAGTAGGAGGACCTTCAATAGCCAGAGGACCCAAGAGATCACCAAGAAGATCAGCATCAGCCGAAGGTGGTTGTGGATCAACTGTAGTCAAGGCCCCATTTTCCGGGGACAATCCTCTATCCGCGGAATTGACATCCTGTCATGAATTCAGATATATATTATACTATGACCTTTTAGATTTTAACCCGAAATTGTCTGTGAATATTAAACTTCCATGGCAGAATCCATAAGGAAGAGAATATCCCTATATGGTAAGCATGAACAGAAACATATAATCACAAAAATTAGATAATAATAAAAAGAAAAGAAAAAAGCACTCACCGTATTATTGTTCATGCTGGGCACTTTGACAAGACTAAGCTGGCCCACTAAGGGAGTCCCGTTAGCAGGACGTTGGTCAGTTACAACTAAAGCATTTGACAATTGCTGCTGGGCCCGCAACTTGATAGCACTTTGTTCAGCAGTATCAACTTCAGTATCTTCTGCCTTTTTGATCAAAGATGACTACATTTTGAAAGAAAATATTACTTTTAGTAAGAATTAACTCCAAGGGGACTTTGGTCAATACTTCCACTGAACTCAATCTAAACGCACACTACAGAGCGACATGCAGGCTGATCTGAATAGATACTGGAAACAAATTTACCTGTCTCTCAGGGAACTTCGGCATTTCAGCCAATATATCCATTAGAGCTGCACCTTTCCTACTTAAGGCAAAATACTCGGCAGCTCGTTGTTGTATTTCAACATCTATACAGCTCTCGTATCTAATAGAAATCAAAGTGTGTCAAACAAAGCCCCTTTAGAAACCTAACTTATCAACAGAAACAAAATAAGTTCAAAAATCCCACTTGCTGAATATCGCCCAGATCTGATTCTGTAGTTCCGGATCTGGAGGTTGACTGTGCATCAGGATCTTAGCATATGTCGAAAGAAGAATGGGTATTGTAGAAGTTCTGCAAGAAAAATTTGTGCATCAAGATCAAAATAAAAAATTAAATAAAAACAGAGATATATATAGAGAGAGAAAAGAAAGAATGTTGGAATTGAGGTACAGAGGAAAAAAGGTTAAGCATCCTTACGACACAGTAGGAAGCTTGTCATGTATAATGCTGAATAACTCCTTTGGACTACACCCAGGCCGTCTGGACAAAAGGTGCCCAAATTCTCCAAGGATATATGCACTTACCTGTGATACGTATTTTAAATACCTGGTTAAACTTTAAAATTAATATTAGAAAGCCTTGTTATTCAAAAACAAAGATGCTTCTTGTCTTGTAAAATTCTTTAAAATTGTTGGTCATCAGGAACAAACTTATTCATAGCTAGTTTCGAATGCAAGAATGCACCAAACAGAAAAATAAATGACAAAACATCTCAGTATACAGGAAAAACGGAGTGAACTCTTTTTACAGTCTGTAAGCTCTGGCTTCATTATAATTTTGTTTCGTCCGAAACAGAAAATATTGCCTTAAGAAATGGTCTGGTTTCCATATTAAAATACATGACATACATTACACTGTGGGTCGTGGACTATTACAAATCCGCTGGAAGTTTTGTTCGTATTCATACCTTAAACATTGCTGGTATGTTGAAGCTGAATGGTGGCAAGCCATTCTGAAACTAAATTTCATGGCAAAGCATACTACCAGTAGAGAATCTATCTAGCTTTTCTCATTAAGCACACACAGCGATAAAATCACTTTACATCCAGTATACCAATTTTGTTTTTCAACTAACTAAATAAGGGCCAAGGCAAATGACAGTAGCATTATACACACCTTAACCATTGTCTCATGTATGGCTGGCTTGTCAAGATACTCTTTGGCTTTTACGGCTGCATATGGCTGATCAAGTGAATTGATCCAATACGCTAAAGTTACCAAACCGTACTAAAGTTGTTAACACGGAATATCACAAAGAGCAGGAAAGCACTAATCACCTGTAGGTCTTCATTGTTTGTAACAAATTGCACAACCCGAAACCATATATCATCACTCACAAAATCTCCAGCCTTGTCAATCAACTGAAGAATTACATCCACGTACCTGCATGGTATTTTTCTTGTACGCTGTCTATATGCACAATCTCAAGAAGATACGGAAAAGGATTTGCATGGGAATCATGCTTACCATGAAAGATCGGGGGCAAACTTTTCCGCAAGAATCGCAGCTTTAAGTGACAATTCCTCACGCATTGCAAATTCTGCCGTACTAAGATACTACAAACAGACAAAAGTCACTAAATATAACTTTTAACTTGGAAGATATTATTAAGTACGCTAATTTAGAATAGAAATGAGAAAACTTGATCAGACTGTCCACCAAAACAAACAATAAAAATAATAGAATGTCTAGAAATGTTGTACCTGCAATATCTCTTCAACTATGTCTTTTGCATTTGAAACATCACACATACCATAAAGCAAATCAAGGGCTCGCCTACGAATACTGAGAATAGAATGTGTGTCAGTTAGCATAAACATGTTTAATGGATTATGCATGTATGCATGCAAGTATAAAATAGAGTAGTTGGACATTGCAATGTTCCTTGATTCCAAAATAATCTCTAATCACATGGATGGTCAGAAAACTAATACACCATTAGTATCGGGACATTACACAGAATGTAAGGATCATTTTGGATTATACATAGTATGGAATTTAATAATAATTCTAACAGAAAATCCTTAGATTAAAATGTTGGCTTCTCGATTATGCAAACGATTACTAACAATAAGGAATATCTAACATGCTGCAGGACAACAAAGTTAACCTGATGTCGGGATCCTTCAATGAGGTGATAATCTGAGCCTGATGTCTTTTAATAATATCTTGCACATCTGTTACCATCAACATGCGAGTCATATTCTCCTACAAGAGAGCATTGAAATCGAATCAGATTTACAATGGCAGTCAATTGTATGTTCAAAGTCAATATATCATGATTTTCTGATTTTCTTAATGTTCTACTTCTTCTTCTTCTTCTTCTTTTTTTTTTTTTTTTTTTTTTTTTTTTTTTTGCAAGGAAATTAAATGGAAGAAAAGACCATAACGTTTCAAACAACTTACCAACCCAAGATATCGAATATTCGGTTCTCGTACAGCTATAAATTTTCCTAGAAGTGCAACACACTGAGACATCATCTCTTTTTCAGCATCAAGATGCATAACCTGAAACGTGTGATTTGAGCACAAAAGATAAATCACATGCTACTTGTACTGAATTGCACTTGTAATATACATGTATATGTATACATATCTTGGTATCTTTCCTACAGAAAAATTTAAAAATAAATAAATAATGGCCGCCTCTCAGCCGTGGACAAGCTCACAATCATTGCAAAGACTGATAACATACAGGCAGAAGCTCTGCTTTAGAAATAAAAATTCTACAGTTGGAAGAAGTATACACAAGGGAAGAACATTAACAACTTGTGCGTTGTGTGTCTGTGTTTTAGATGGATAGATAGAAAGAGAGAGGGAGAAGCAATGAGAGAGGCGGAGGGAGGCAATCATCCACAGGATAACACATCTATGTATACACAGATATGCATTATTTGGATAATTCGAAAATAATAAGCACGCACCATTCATGTGTAAGTATGATTATATATAGTTTTAGTTCTGTGCATTAATTTATTTGTTTATATATGCAGATATGATGGTTAAGTATAAAGAAGATAATCCATCTTCAAACACAATTCTTTTAACAGTTTTAAAGGGCGATGACGCAAAATATTTGGAGTTTAACACTTCTACATTACAGTCTGGGGTGACAGCCCTGTGCCTATACCTACAAGGCATAAAAGCATGTCTATACAAACAAAAATGAAATATCAAAATCAACAAGTCAATTAAAATACCAAATGTAATGATTAGAACTAAAAAGTAATTCAGGTTGGATACTAACAAGAGCAAGGGCTTCAAAGAGAACAGCATGGGATGCATTGTTCTTGTTTACATTTTTCACAACATCAGTCCCCATCAATATCCGTTGTAACACCTGAAAACACAAACTCAAGAATCAACCAAGATCGAAAACTTCTACGTGCAAAAAATAGATAAATAAACAATACAGATTGATAGACAGACAGAGAGGACGAAAATCAAGATAACTCCTTAACAAACAAACCTCAAACAATGATCTTCTGGTATTAGGATCTTCGATGGTAGGGAAATACTGAAGAGCCCTCATTGTCTTAACCTGTCATGACCATACATGCTGAGCTTTAATGGCATCTTGGTCACATAAATTCAAGATTATCATCGTCTAACCATGATGATGGATGCAGAATACTAAGTTCATATTTCAACATTCAACAATGCACATTAATTTCTCCAAGTCACCTTAATTCTGCTGATTCTACCAGAAATGCTCATTAAAACTAAAGTGCCTCGCCTTTTTATAATTAGTTAGACCATATGAACTACACACCCATCAGACCTCCAGGGTACCAGTGTGGTAAAAACTGTTCTAGTTTAGTCCAAAGCCAAAAATGGGCAAAGGCTTAGCTGTTGTCAAAACATGCAATGAAACCTGGAGGGAAAAAAATCAGACCTGAAGCCAAGGAGATGGGATCCCATAGTAGGTGTACTCTTGGGGAATATCCTGGTTTCTAGCAAGCCGCTCCAGCGTTTTTACACATTTTGGAAGACAACTCCAGTAAGCTTCATGGTTATTAGCTACAAGGGCAACAAGAAGGCTCATAGATGATGTCAAAACACCAAGATCACGTTCATCCAAAAGCTGAGCCATACGGTCCGCCCTAAAATACAAGGAGAAAAGGACATAAATAATATCAAAGGGGAAGAAAACACGCACAAACAAACACACCACAAAAATTTGGTGCTTGAAATTTTCTCATCAAGGGAGTAACATAAGAAACATACCATCCATCTACATTTACTACATCAGGATTTTTCCTGTACAAACGCAGTAGACATAATGCAGCCTTCTTTCTTACAAGCGGTCTGCAGCTGCTAGATATCTAAATTAAAAGCATGGTCAATAACAATCATTTTTCTACTAGTGTTAACCTTAAACAGAAGATTGTGTTGCCTCTTACAATTAACTTTTGGACATCCGGTGCTAATGATTCAGCAAATTCTCTTCCACCAATATTCCCAACCTACAGAGAAAGAGTAGAGCACACGTTTATTAGAGAAACAACTTTGAAAGGAACAGAGCATAATGGCGAACTATAAAAGATTGGAATTAAAAACAACAAAAAATAAAATAAAAAAATAAAAAATAAATAAGAGAGAGAGAAAGCCTTGAAAAGAGCCTAGACAGTTAACAAAACAAGTATCTAAATGAAGGCTTAAAAATCAAGACATTCCAGAAGGAAATCAGATCAGAAAAAAGCATAAAAATATTTGCCGGAATGCAGTATAGACTTTTCACAAGCATATTTACTTGGTAAACAGATTATGTGCTCTTGGCAAACAATCAAAAACTACAACTTCCCCTGTTATGTGGGTTTGCTAAAATGAAAACCAGCAAATTTCCCTCTATTACAACCCTGAATTTGTTGAAAGGAGAAAATGAGAGAAAGAAAGCTTAAAAATTTCAAATTTCCAAATGGCATACCATCGTCAGTGCCAGACATTGGAAAGTTTCGTTCCTGCCAATAATGTCATTACGCACTGTGTTTATGGCTAATCTTAGAAAATCATGGTTCTCATTTAGTAAGCATGATGTCACAATGTACCCAACCTGCAGTGAGTTAAGAACAATCGGAAGTCAGTTCCAAAGAGAGAGTCTACTGCACATGGACATAAAGGAAAAGCTAAAAATGTTTCAATCTTAAACATTATTGTTGTTGTTGTTATTATTATTATTATTTTGGGTGGGGTGGGGGGAAATTGAAATCTTAAAGTATGATTTCAGCCAACTTGAATGCACAAAAATCAATCCATGCCTCTCACTGGGAATTAAGCATCTGAATGCTCAAGGATAGCCACTAAGGACAACAAGGTATAAGGAACTATAGTTGTGGCATAATTTAACACTTGGAGCATCCCAAAACTCAAGCAACAAATCTCAGTTGGCAAATAATTTCAAATGACGGCCATGAATTGTACCAAGTCCTAATAGTAATCACTCCTATCAATTCAAAAACAAAATCTTTCTATGATTTGACTCATGTGCAACGTAAAAAGCAACACTCCAAACCCTCCATTGATTGCAACCAGCTAATCGAAGACCAAAGATGATTACGTGCAACCAATCAAAGGAATTGAAACAGGCCAATAAAGAAATTGACGAGAAAAACAATTACCTGTTTTTCTGGATACTTTGGTGCAGATATTAGAGAAACAGCTTCCATGTGACCAAAATCCACATCATACCCTAACATATAAATGTAAAGCATTTTCCAGACATATTTCTTCTTCTCATAAGGTGTCAAACCCTGTAGAAAGATCAATAGTTTTCAAAGCCAATTACTTTACTTTTTTTCAACAAGATATGATAATTCTTCAATAGTATGCACAGGTCATAACTTAGGCATAAGAAGACACTATATATAGCAATGAGAAAAATGAGGAGGGGTGGGAGGAGGGAAGATTGATAACTCTCTTTAAACTGATTCAGAACCAACATATCAAACGAAAAGGACACAAACAGTGTATGAGCTCTGTATGCACTCATGTTCAATAGAAAGATAGTCCTGGCTTTGAGTTACGCAAAAAACAAAAAAAAATTTTAGTGTCATGACATGTCATATGAAAGAATAAAAATTACCAAGAAAATGCATACGCTCAACAAAAAATTCATATACAAATCTCAGTAAGAAATTCTAACAACAGGTAACAGTCTAAAAAAATAATGAAGAATAGCCCTAAGAAATATGAAGCAAATAAATAAATAAAGCAGCCAAACTACTAGTTACAGGCCTTAAGCATTCCTTAAAAGCCTAAGAACATACAACTGCAAAGTCATTCGACCATATTTCAGAGTTGATTAAAGGGCCACAACTTGGCAATAGTAGAGAAAATAAAGATGGCATAACAGTGTTGAGGTTTAATAACATTAAAGCATCTATTCACTCCCAGTTTCCAAGGAAATTTTGAAGTCTGACATGCAAGAGTTGCTAATTTCGAAAATGACATGGAAATACTTGGTGTACGACAAAATCCCTCAAGAACCAATCATACTCCTATAATCGTCACATTATATTCTCCAACTAAAGATATTGTTAGTTGACTTTCAAGCCCAAATTGATTTTCTCAAAGCTTGAATGGGTTTTTATAACACTCAAGATACCTTATATGACAAAATCTTAATGGAAGGCAATTACAAGATCATACAAGTCATTACATAGAGCAACAAGAATTGAACAAAGATACTATTAGATAACTCATTCAACCTTCGTTCAAGTTTCCACACGTGATATAGCATGCGCAGAGAAGCATACAGAGGATCTTTTAGGTTAGGCATGATAAATCGCATATAGCTAAGCTTGAGTAATCCAAGACGTAAATCCAATATTTTCCGCGCTTTCTTAACAAGTATTAGCAATCAGAAAATTTAGGAAAAATTATACACTTCATGAAAAAAGTAGTTTCATAACACATCGTGAAAGTAAAATATAAGTTGTTAACGGTAAAATGTTGGGACAAAGCAATCATTTCGGACTCATAGAACTTACAAAATTTTTACGTATGTGCATTCATAATGTTCTTGATAAAAGTTTTCATTATGTCTATCATTGCTTGACAATTTAGACAATGAGTAAATTGCCATTATCTTTGTCGAGGAATGTTCAATAACACTCGCTTCAAAACAAGCGAAGCTGAACGTCTCTTGGTCTTTCATCACTTCATGGTAAGTAAAACTAACTGTCACTTAATCTTCATGTTTATCATTCCAAAATAGACTTACAATTAAAGGAGCTCTTTTAAACTAAACAGAAAGCTAAACTAATATCATTTTAGCATCTAGAAGTCATATAGCACTAAATTATTACCGCCTATACCAACTAACAAATCCAACACAATGGGATTAGCTTGAAATTACAATAAACTCTACGCTCAAATTCATATTAAAAACAACATAGAAGAATTCACAAGTCTCAACAGAAAACAGAGAGACAAAATTGAAAACTAATCGAAAAAAGACCCAAAAATAGCAAAATCCCCAAATTGAAAGCTATAGACGTAAATCCACCGAACTTCAGATCGAACCTGAATGAAGAAAAGGCAAGAAATTCCATCTCCGAACAAAGCCAAAACTGGCGAAACTAAAACCCTAGAGTTGCGAGAGAGAGAGAGAGAGAAAGAGAGACAAAAACAAACCTTTTCGTTCTTGAAGCGAGTACGGACGTTGCCGAGCTCCTTGTCGACGCGAAGCCTCTCCTGCTCTTTGTTCTGGCAATTCCGAACGTCGCTGATGAAGACCGAGAGGCCTCGCATGCCGGACAAAGCCATCGCCGGTCAGATCCAGAGCCGACACAACCAAATGCCAAAAAACACACACAATTTCTCTCTCACTCTCTCTCTTCAGCTCTCTTCGGAATCGGAGATCCTCTCCGGAGCCGATCTGAGACTGAGGAAAAAGAAAAGGCGAGGAAATCTTCTCCGGTGAAGATCAGCTGAAGCTCCAATTTGTTGGACCAGAGAAATGGCGAACAAAAGTTTCAAGTTCGTGACAGAGAGGAACGGGAAGAGAGAGAGAGAGAAAGTCCGAGTTTATTTGATCTAGAGAGAGAGAGAGAGAGAGAGAGAGAAATAGTTTTAATGGTTTGTTGCTGTTGTTGTTTTTTTCTAGAGAGAGAAAGAAGGTGGACTGAGTGGAAAATTGGAAACAAAAAAAATTTTAAAAAAAATTAAAAAGACAATTGGATTGGCCAGTGGGCAGAAGACGACTTTTATTCACCATGGCCTGTTTTTCATCATTTCCATTTTCCACTCCATCCTCCTTCTTTATATTGCTTTTAATTTTAGTTATAATTTTTTTAAAATTTTTTTGTAATTGTATGTTATTATTTTTTATTATTTTTTATCTCTTATTATTGTTTTTCAGAATAACTTTAGGTCCAAATTTAGGGAAATTTATTATTTTTTTGAGTATTTGGAGTAAATTATTATGTTATTTTATTAAATAAACGAATTGATATCTTAGTCTATGTTTAGTAAATTATCTTAACTTAATTTAAATTTTTCATCTTAATTTTATATTTTTAAAAAATTAATAAAATTTATAATTATTTTTTAAAAAATTAACTCAACTCAAACTTAAAAATTTTATCTAATCTCAAATTTAACTCAAATACCAAAGGAACCCTTAATATTTAGATATAAATAAGCATCTCCACTCCCATTATTTCACCTCATCAATAGGATAAAATTTTTTAACTGTTGAATATCATTTGAACGGTATGGATTAAAAGAATACACCAAAGTTATTGTAAGATCTAGACACTTGATCACACTTGAAAATAAAAAAAGGAAAAAAAAAAAAAAAAAAGAACTCCGATCTTCTACCTCTACCAAGAACTCCGGCTAGCAGTGGGGGGACTCAACGGCACAAGTGGCGGTGAAGGATTGATGGCTCAGGTGGCGGATCGCTACAGTGCGACGGGCGGAGAAGTGGTGAACAATTGTCGCTGGCGCCGGAAGAGATCTCTAACAGCAAGAAGCAGCGGCGGCGTCGTTTCACGAGCATCGAAGGTGTCATGGGACTCCAGCAGCATCGACAGCACGAGGTGCTCTGAGTTCGACTCGAACATCTGCGAGTTCCTCAGCCATCGCCGAGCCAACAATCTAAGGGTCCTCATCTTTTCTGACCTCAAATCTGTGTTCTCGCCGTCGCCGAACAGCTTCAAATGCCTCCACCCCGATATCACAATCGAGATTGAGATCGAGATCTTCCGCCATTTGCGATGGAATGGACGGCCAACGATCTAGAGCACTGGCTCCGTCGCCGTAGCCACTATGGCCTCGCCAGGTTCGGTGGAAGTTGCTGCCGGTGGGGGAGGGGCTTCCATTTTTTTTTTTTTTTTTTTAATATTTTGAAATGTTTTGTAAAATGATAATATGGTGTGGCTGGGTTTATGATTTTTTTTTTTTTTTTTAATCTCAATCATCTAAAATTAATAATTAATCGAACCGTTAAAATTTTTTACTTCATTAATAGGGTAAAATTGAGAGGTCTCTAGTAGAACTCCCCCAAATAAATAAGCATGTTCTATTTTCAGAAAAACGTACTGCTAGTAAAAGGCTTTTTTAGGGCATAAAATGTTATTTTTGTTCTTTTAATCTAAAATTGTATTAAAGGAAAAAAAAAAAAAAAAACATGTCATTCTGAAAAGGACGACTTTTTTTTTTCAATTTTGTATATTAAAAACATGGATTTTCACTAATACAGAGTTAGAGTTTTTTTTTTTTATAAATGAATACACTAATACAGAGGTTATGTATAGGTGTATTTTAAAAACCAATGTCTCATCAAAAAAGTTTTAGAAACCAATGTGATTTTTTAGAGATTTTTCTTTGAAAATGGGATATATGACTCCTACTTAAAGAGATATAAATTAAATTTTAAAAAGAAATAACCTCAACTAGATTAATAACATATATTTTTTATTAGTTTATGGCCACACCAATTTAGTGAGGAATGGCATTTTTTTAATACATAAATTATAGCTTATTTCCAAACAAAGTTTTTCCAACTCATTTTTATCCTTTTTTTTATGAACAATCGACAAAAAATTTGACTAGTTTTAAAAAGTCAAACAAGCAAGCATAATCTTTTCTCGATTAACACTTTATTTTGTCTTAAAAATACTCAAAGTATCCTTAAAAAGAAAAAATATGAAAAAAAAAAAAAAAACTTTTATTTTTCTCAACAAAAAATACAGACTTCTCACCCCACCCTCATCGTCACCTAGCCTCTTCCAACCCCCGCCGCCACCCACCCTATTCCTAACCTGCCTCAACCCACCAATGCTACTGAGCATAAACTTTTATTCTTCATGTAAAGAGAGCTACATAGATGTCCGATGATAGCAGAGTAAAAAGGGGCAGGATTGGAACGGCTTGTTGTTTGCGTGTATCCGTCAACACGAACATGAGGATAACGCTTGGTAAAATTGTGATCACGATAAACACTCAGGGATGGTGCTTCAGCAGCTTTAGGTTCACGAGGTAGTGAGGTGAGATGGTCTAAGGTCTAAGGTATTTTGTGAAATTTTGAATTTATAATCAAGCAAAAACAATTTTATGAAATATGTGTTTGTTTTTGTATGGTTAATTGCTTGATTTTATATGCAAAATATTCTCAAATGTTATTGGAGTATGAATAGGGGTGGGGGAGCCAAAGGTGGGGTTTGAAAATTTTAGGTGTTGATGGCATGGTTGATATGAAGTGGCGTAAAGGTCAGGGGCGAAATAAGTTATTTTCTACTTCAATTATTTTTAATTTTTATTTCAAAAGTATTTTGGGTATTTTTAATGTCAAAATTAAGTGTTGATTGAAAAAATTTACAGATTTATATATTATATGTTATCTAATAATATAATAATGTAGAACTTTAAAATATAGGGTATATTTTCTGATTAAAAACAAAGTGCAAGATATAATAAGGAAATTAACACTTAGCATGCGTTTGGTGCACGGGATTGAATTAAGTTTTTTAGGTTGGATTTGAGTTGAATTGTTATGTGTTTGGTGCACGAGTTTGAATGACTGGAGCGCACGAGTTTGAATGACTGGAGCTAAAAAGTGTAAAACTTGAAATGTGTTTGAAAAAAAATATTAATATTGAGCTTATTTTGTTCGTCTCTAAATTATATGCAATTTTTTTTTACAAAATCTCATTTGGACTTGTATATGTAAAGTTATGAATTTTTAAAATTTGAATTGCAAAGTTGTGATAGTAAATTGTAAATAATTGAAACTAAAAAATAAATGATTGCATTTGAATTCAACTAGTGCACCAAACATCCCATTTTTTTTATTTGTTCTTTTTAAGGATAATTTAGGCATTTTATAACAAAAATAAATGTTCACGGAGAAAGAATACAAATTTGTACATTAAACGTATCTAATGCTTTCAACCCAAAAAAACAAAAAAACAAACCTAACCTAATGTGTAAAAATGCAAAAATTCAAAATGAGATTATACGTTCTAAATAAAAACAAAATACGTACAAGACATAAAAAGATAAATAATTTATTTCTTAACTTGTGAGTGGGGATCCAAACTACACCTTACACTGCAGTAAGCTTTGAAATTAAAGCCGGATTAAAAATTAAAATAGCTTGTAACTAAAGAAGTATAGTTCTTAATGAGGCTTATCACTTAACAATCACAAAGATACCAAATTAAGATGGCAATGAGGAGAGGCAGGGATGTGTATGCCTCCCTCACCCCTATACCCCACCTCTCATTTTACTCCCCATACCCACCCCATACCTTTCTAATTTAATGCAGATGCGGGAACGGATAATCCCTGTTGTGAGTGCTATATCCATACCGTACTCATTTAACTATAAAAAATTATTGTAAAAAAATCAAAATAAATTCCATTAAAATTTTATTAAAATTGAACGACATAGTCATAATTGAAAATGAAATTAAAATATACAAAACAAATCCAAACTTCAGAAATCCATAGAAATAAATTCATAAAGCAAACTAAAACCCGTAATTACGTTATAGATTTGAAAAGTAAATTTAAACAATAAATATAAATTATTAGTAATTTTAAATAAATAGTTAAAGTAAATAACATGTTTTATAATAAATAGTAAATTTATTAGGAAATAGCATATATAGTAAATATTCTATTTACTTCAAGTAAATTTTAAAATTTATTATTTATATGTAAATTAGATATTTTATCTATGTAAATAAAACAATTTAATGTATAGAAAATTACTCAAATAAAAACCTTTTTGATTTTTCAACTATTGATCAATATAACACAAATTGACTCATCTTGATCAACATGATATAAACTTTAGTTACTTTAGGGGGTGTTTGGGTGATGAGTTTAAACTCATCACCATCAATTCAATTTTTGTCTTTTTCCTCAAAAGTTTTTTGTCTTTTCTGAAAAAGTCAACCAAAATCACTATTTAAACTTATAAATTTCAACTCAAACTCATTCACCAAACACTTAGTTTAAAATTGCGTCATTTTGTTCTAATGTTACTTTGTTATATTTTGCACCGATAATTTATTTACTAGAAGTAAATTTACTATTTACTTTAAATTTTAAAAACCTATTATTTACTTTAATTATTTAATTTTAATTAAAAAATATACGATAAACTTCTAGGTTGGTCCCTAAACTTTTCAATTTGTGCGATTTTGGTACATGTTCTCTTTTTTTTTTTTTTTTGGTATTTGAATGCCCCCTAAACTATTAAAATGTTGCTACAATAATTATTTCTGTTAATTTTTTGATGGAATCCATTAGTTAACATCACTTTTTACCAAATTAATGAATTCTGTCTAAAAATTAATAGAAATGATTATTATGGCAATATTTTAATAATTTAAGGCATTCAAATTATGAAAAAAAATAAATAAAAGGGACTAAAGTTGCTCAAACTTAAAAATTTAGGAATTAAATGAGTAATTTATCCAAAAAATATTATAATTTTTTTAAATAGTGTCAAAATACAATTTTAAAATTTTGATCCAAACTGAAAAATCATGAAATTGAGATTTCGTTTAAAAAATAAAATAAAATAAAAAAACAGAAGAGAGAAAGAAAAAAAAAAATCATTACATCAACAAGAAGTGGGCGTTGCGGTGAAATAAAAACATTAGTAAGAACTACATCATAATGCGGAAAAGGTTACTTGGGAAAAGTTTAGTTTTTTTTTTTTTTAAAGGCTTATTAAATGTTTGGACGTACAATCCAAACCTTAAAATTACAATATAATTTTTATCTTTTTCCCTCAGTTTCACTATTTATATGGTTTTGGAATTCAAATTTTAAAAGTCCATAACTTTATATAGATAAGTCCAAATGAGATATATATTTTTTTAATTATATAAAATTTCGAGACGAACGAAATAAGTTTCATATTTTTTTTTCTGAACATATTTTAAGTTTTTACACTTTTTAACTCTAGTAATTCAAATATCTCGATAAACACACAATCAATTCAAATCTAAATTCTACAATCTAAACCTTAACACCAAACTCATGCTTATTTTATTTTATTTTATTTTATTTTTTGCTAATGAAAAGGCTTATTTTATTTATTTAAAGAAGATTGATACGAAATACCACATATGCTACCACGAGGACAGTCAATTTTCATTTTTAAACACACTGGACTTGTACAGTGAAGTTTGAACTTCTGGCCTGGTGAAGACTAGAATTGGAAGAGAGAGTTGCAACTAATTTGAAACATATTTTCAATCCAATGTCTCAAAAAGATTTTAATTCAAACTATTTCAGTTTTAATAGTAAATTTTTTTGAATTTTCAGAAAAGACAAAAAAATTTTTGAAAAAAGACAAAAACTGAGTTAAAATATTTTAGTTTGAGTGAAAGTGCCAAACAAACCCTTAAATTTTTCACTATTTCGACACCAATACAGATTTTTTTCAATTAACAAAAAGATATTTCTTTCAAACATATTTTAGAGTACGTGTCAAACCTCGACTAAACAACAAACTGCAATACGCTCTCAGTTGTTCTTGAGACGTGACTATGAGAGTCTTAGAGAGTAATTTCCTTTGTTTTGTATTCCTAATAAAAAAAAGATGGGAAATTCGAATTTGAGATGGTTACTCTATGAGTTATGACCATTTAGTCAATTTTCATTTCAAATGCTTTGGACTTTTAGGCCAAGTGAAGGAGAGGTTTATAAAATGAAATTATACAGGAAAAAATAATAATAATAAAAAAAGGTTCTGGATGCAAAGTGATCTTGGGACGTGACCATTCAAAATAGTGGACATCACCAATTATGTCTGTTGTGAAGTAGCCCTCGGCTAGAGTCATATGACACTTGCATTTTCACCATCCCCTCAAATGGATGACGGGGTAATGGGAATCTCTCTTTTGTTGAAAACATTTTGAAAAGAAATCACATTATTATTATTATTATTATTATTTTGAGCAATCACATAATTTTTTAATAAAGGTGTTTTGGAATTGCTTTAGAAATAGAATTTGTTTTGCACATAATCGAAAAACAAAAATGAAAACAAAAAACAGTTTCCTTTTTTTTTTTTTTTTTAAATTAAGGAATTTGGTAAAATGAAATAAAGTTTTTTTTTTTTCATTTCTGTTTTCATTTTCTAAAACTTGTACACCCAAAATATTTTTAGAAACACACCTAAACACAATTTTTTACTTTTTCTTGTATTCTAATCTATTTTTCTAGAAATACAATCAAATACAATTTAAAAAAATATAACGAAGCCATTCCCAAAACACTTATAAACTGACAAAAAAAAAAAAAAGATGATGGACAACAAAAACTCGGGTTAGAAATATTTTTGTTTTTTTGTTTTTTTTTTTTTTTTTCTTTGAAAAGATAATTCTATGACACTGACTCTAAGCCCCGCAAAAAGAGTCCATAGCATCAAGTTGTGGCATAAGCAGCCAAAAATAATGAACGAGATGGCTGCAGTTCAAAATCTAAAGAACCTGTAATTTCATGAGTAATTAAAAAAAAAAAAAATCTATAGCTTAATTGATATATCAAGGGAAGAAACATGTCTACAAGCATTTGCATCTATTGCACTCCACTCCATTTAGCCCAATCTACAAACTGCATACCACCGTATATGTTATTAGCGAATCGCACGCCAACTGTGAATGCCATTGCAACAGGTGGGACCTGCTTTGCCAAAGGCGATGCTTCGACAAGCCGTTCAAGTGCATTAACGATTTGATAACGAGTGTTCGACGACACCGCGAGAAAAACACCTGCTTGAGGGAAAGTCAATAAGCGAAACAAGTTGATGAATCACGATGCGAGGTTTTTCATTTTGTCTTTCTCTGTGTTTTTTTCAAGAGGAAGAGAAGTAGACTATCATTTTGTCTTTCTCTGTGTTTTTTTCAAGAGGAAGAGAAGTAGACTATCACAGAGGTACATCCCGGAAAGGAAATGACTGCCTTTCCCATGGTATGCCACAAGAGTGGCAGAGAAAAATTGAGGAATCAAAGACGTTTTTAAGTAGAGAGCCAGTCAGAAGAAAACATAGACCACAAAAAAACAGTTTTTGAAGTGTTGTGGTGGTAAGAAAGTTTAAATATGAGTGCAAAATGAAAAACGTACCCCAAAGAGCAGCACTTTCGATGAGAGGAGGCACAGGTATATCCTCTTCTGATTTCTTTATGCTCCTGATAACGCAAGAAAACTTCCATGAAAAAATGGGCTACAACTTTAAAAGATTGAGACAGATACAAGCTATACAAGTACTATTCCAATTTTACGCTCTGTGATATAAAATTTGCACCTCCTGTGAATGTTGGCAGGTAAAGAAGGGCAGGGCCATTTAAAATAATGAAATATAGCATCTAATTCTAAGTGAATTCTAAGTTTGGATGCCAACTAGGTTCGAGGTAAATATGTAAGCCAACTGTCAGAACATTGGATAAAAACATACCGTTTGGCATTCATGATCATATTTGCAATGCCTTGGCCAATAAGACCACATCCAAATCCAACTGATCCATATAACACTCCCTGGATCAAAAAGGTGCCAGTAAGCAGCATGCCATTAGTAAAAGAGAAGTCTGAGCTCCAAAGATTAAGCAGGTACAATAAAGTAAACAATGAAAACCGACTTTTAAGAGAGAGAATTAACAATCAATGATAGTAAAAAATTAAGTAAAAAACTTAATTTGATATTGTACCCACCAATATGCTATTCAAGATTAATCGTAAACAGAAGTCTATTGACTAGTTATCAAACGCTCTTTATCGACAATACCAATACATCAATAAAGCTTCGTACCTTATAGAAGAATGCAGCAATTCGTTGCTTCACTGTAAATTTACATCCTGGCCTTTCAGCTTCGAAGACACTACATAAAAGGGAATAGTTTACTATAAATAAATTACAGAAAGAAATGAAACGATTCATAGAAAGTGTAAACATAAGGTTGTCTATGAAAGTTTTAGAATATAGTCATTACTATCCCGATACCATCTTTTTTTTTATCCTCTATTTTGACAATTATTTCATCATCTATTTTTCTAAAACGCAGCCTAAAGAATATGGATGATGACGTAGAAGGGACAAAAAGGGATTAAAACAAAGAACAATGCAGAAAACTCCTGTCTTAGCAATCTCTATCAAATAGGATAAAGTTAAGCGGAATATAAGTGAGGTCCAATAAGTGAAAAATCTGGGCGCACAATTTGGAAGAGGCATGGACAATTCACAACACGTTGGCCTAAGATGACCGATTCTGTATCAGTTCAAAAAGCGATCAATATAGTTATAAGTTATAAAAGACATCACTCATCAAATTACAGAAGGTCATTTGTAAGCCCAAATGGCATGACAAGGAACTCGTAAAGCCATATCTGGTAACAGAAGTGGTTTTAGGCTCGTCTCCTTCTGCACCTCTCGAGATGTGATTAAATCAAGTTAATTGTAGGGATGCCTGTCACAAAGAACTTGGGGAAGTATCTTGGCGTGCCACTAATTCATGAAAGGGTTTCTCGGAGAACTTATGCAGATTTATTAGAGAAAGTGCAAGGAAGACTCTCTGATTGGAAAGCTAAATGATGTAGGGGATGAGCCCATATGTAATTTATCCCTTCTAGATTATTAGCAAAACAAGACTTGTTATCTAGTGGTTTATGTTAGGTTGTTTAATTAGTTTACTTTTATTTGTCGTTTAGTGTTTCATTTAACTCTAGTCACTATGTTTTCCATTAATGTCGTTTTTGAGTCTAGACTTCCTTGTGGGATGTCGTTTCTTTAAGGCTTAAAAGCCCTCTTTGTAATGTTTTTCAGTAGACTTAATATTGATATTGCAGAACAGATTTTTATAGAGGTGCGCCTCCTTCCCTTAGTTTCAGCCATGGATTTGGCTTGAGATTTGGTTCGTTGAAACCATTTCTTGTTCCTTCCTTTCTGCTGCATCATTAAATTGTTGACCATAACGAGAAGGGAGACACTTAATCAATCTACAACATTTGCTCTGCCTATGTATACAATGCAAACTGCCCTCCTCCCTCAAAAGGTTTGTGATAAAACAAAGAACAATGAAGAGAACTCCTGTCTTCGCAATCTCTATCAAATAGGATTAAAGTTAAGCGGAATATAAGTGAGGTCCAATAGTGAAAAATCTGGGCGCACCATTTGGAAGAGGCATGGACAATTCACAACACGTTGGCCTCACCATAACTTTTGTTCAAGGCTTAATAACACTAATTTGGACAAGTGTCTTATATATTTAGAACTATAGAGATGTATATGTGTAAATTTATAGGGACCAATGATTATAATGAACTAATTACATGTGAAGACTAGTGGGATTAACAAAACTTAGGGAAAAAACAGTATAAGTAATTCTATACTAACCTGCTAGGCAGTGCCGTGCAAGCATGCTTTATGTTTCCAAATAAACCTTTCGAGACAGATGGCTTCCCTATTCGAGCATAAGGCGCTAACATACCCACCAAAGCAATATCAACAACCACACCCACTAAAAGATCAGCAGCATACAACTCGAATTCTGCCCAGAAATCCTTTCCCCTTTTCTGAACTTCTGCAAATGTTGCACAACAAGAATCTATGACTACCTACATTGCATGAAATCAACGAGAGCTTCAGCATTCAACAAACTGAAACCCCACAATCTAGAAAGATTCGTTAAAAAGAGCAAGCAAAAATCCAACAAACATTAAAAAGCTAGACAAAGGGTAAACTTTAGTTAGGATTCTCGTGGGCAATCTTCAGCTCAATGAAGTGAGTAAATGTACTATGAAATTCCTGCTGATTCAAATGAATAATGCCCCAAACAAACCTCTGTCCCAACTTTAAACAGAAATGAAGGATCGGCCAGCATTCGATCCCGTAGCATCGAGCAGTGCTTCATGAGAAAGCCCAATAGCCAACCTGATCCCTGCCAAATGCAATTTAGCATTGAGAGGAGAAAAAAAAAAAAAAACACCCTGCATTAAAAATAAAATTATACAAAGACCACATTCATCATTTTTCTGAATTTACAGAAGTTCAAACTGTGTTCAGCTCCTAAATATTTACAGTAAAAAGAATCACACAAAAAAAAATAAATAAATAATAAAAAAGTTATGGCAAGTTATATTTCCATTTGTTCATGAAAAGAGGTGTATGATTTTTCGTGATTAACTCCACAGCAGTTTAACCTAATTTTACCAAACAATCTCTTGAAGTTCACATTACATTTCGAAATCCGATATATATATATATGTGTGTGTGTGTGTGTGTGTGCATATATACAACACGAAATTTAAACCCTAAAAATAACCGGGAAAAATTTCACCTGCAAATCCAAGTAGCGAAAGAGAAAGGCTTTCCGAATGCCCGTCGTCTTCGCCGCCTCGACCATGTCGGAAGGAAGACTCACTCCCCGGCCTTTAGCCTCCTTCATCACCTCCTCAAACTTCATAATCGGCCCAAACTCCTCTTCCTCTCCGTCACCGCCGCCATTTCCACCACCACCACCACCTCCGCCAAAAGAATCGCCATCGCCGCCGCCACTCCCGCCGTCATCTCCGTCGCCGATTCTCGGCTCGGAGACTCCGGATTCCTCGACGACCGTCTTGGAAATGGAAGATCCCGATCGCGCGCACTTGGGACCGAACGAGCGATTCTCGATCGCCGAGAGCTGGAGCGAAGCTAGTGCCAGCTTTGTAGGAGTGTTCCGGGGACACTCGAAAACCCTGACGTTGACGGCCAGGCTCCGGTGGTGTTGGAGGCGGCATTGAGTCGCCGAAGCGTCGGAGAGAGAGAGGTCGGACGGCGAAGGAGTGAGGCCGGTCGAGCAAAACGACATGTCGTGTACGGAAGTGGTCGTGGTTTTCGTGTCGTCTTGTCTTGTTGGATTTGTGAATGTCTGTTATCAAAAAAAAAAAGGAACTGAAGTCAGAGGAGGAAGGGCGGGATCTGGTATGGTATGGTCCCTGTAATTACCGACGTGTCAATGACCTATTGGTTAAATTATGATTTTAGAAAAGGAAAAACAAATTGAGAAAAAAAAATTTAAAAAAATGATAAAATTGAAAACGTCGCCTGAGAGATTCGAACTCTCGCGGGGAAACCCCATGTACTTAGCAGGCACACGCCTTAACCACTCGGCCAAAGCGACGCTTATTTAGAGTTTTGTAAATTAATATTTATTTTTCTTTTCCAACCAGTGACAAGAAGATATCAATTAATGATGTGCGAGTTAGAATTAAAGATCTGAGATTAAAAATTGTACATATAAATAGAGAAAATCTTATGGTAAAACTTATTTTGGTATTGCTTTTTGAGGCTGGTTTTAGATTGTTACAGAATAAACAATATGCTATGAGAATTTGGTGAACCCTCATATTATGTAGCAGATTCTAAAATTACTACCCATTAAAAGAATTTGAAAAGCAGGTTAAGTATGCATAACTACTTTTGACCAAAATGTATAGTTTCATGGTATTTTTATTCCTAATTTACCAAACATATAAAATTTATTGCTTTTGGTATTCACAATTTGGAAGGGGGGGAAAAAAAATTACCCAGTGCCTATGTGCTTTTGACCATGATAACTTTAGACTACAATAAGGCCAAAATAATTCTAAATTGTGAATTAAAAAAATATTGGTAGGGTTCTTTTACCAATTGTCATATCCGTTTCAGGTTTTTTTTTATTTTTTTTATTTTTAATTTGATATATTACTTTGCTTTATTTCGATGTAATTTTAACCAAACATATTATCAAAAATGTGTACTCTTAATATATACACTCAATGGAAAAAAATTGTGAACTTATACATATTAAAAAAAAAAAAAAGTTGTTTTTTAATTGCTTAATGGAGGGTAGAGGCTATAAACTTTATACACCTCCAAAATAAATAAATAAATAAGTACTGCATTTTTTTCATGCTGAAGCTCAAGGTTTAATTATTGTCATATATTTATAGTTTTGCCAACACAATTGCAGTCAAATCTTTTAAAAAGTACTTCAAAAAACAGCAATCTCAATTTTTCTTTCTTTCTTTATTTATTTATTATTTTTGGCTAAAGAGCAATCTCAATTTTAATTTGGATCAAAATGTAACTTGCTAAATTCAGAAAGCTCCAATGAATTAAAATCTCAAACTTGTCGTTTACTATTAGACACATAATCTTACAATGTTAACACAACAGTACATTATGAAAAGCAAGTTTAGTTTGGCTTCATAATAGTTATCTTGATACATTGCAGTTTTTTTTTTTTTTTTAGATTTTATAATTATTTGGGACTATAATTCAGGAATCAATAAGGAAACAGTTCAGATACTTAATAAATACCATTTTGATCAATTAAACCTTAGGCTAGTTTGGGATAACATTCGGAGATGATGTTTTGGAGGTTAAATTGAAATATGTGTTTGGATAGAAAACTTTTAAAAAAGTTTGTGATATAGAAAATAGTTTAAAAATTTGAAATGTATTAAAAAAAAATTGGATATTGTCTTGTTCGTCTTGTAGTTACGAGCATTTGGACAAAAAAAAAAATCATCTCATTTTGATTTGAAATGAGAAAATTATAGATTTTTAAAATTTAAGTTTTTTTAAAATATAAAAAAAAGAGAAAGTTTAATATAAAATATAAAATTTAAAATTCAATTGACAAAATAACAATTGAAGATGGTACCCCAAACATACTCTTAAAACTGTGTGATGAGATTAGATTCATGTGTCATTTTATTTGTGTTACATTTTTTTCTATTTATATATCCTTCAATAATTTTATAATAATAGGAAAAGTTTCATTTCAATTAAAACAACGCAGGAATGAATTGTGTGGTTGGAAATAACGCCAGTATCAACATCATATATTTGAATAGGTTTGCAATATTAATGTGCTGCGAATAATGATTTGGACATTCTTCTTGATATCATTATCATTGAGACCGCTACTAAGACTGACAATGAAACCCATACCAAACTTTAAGGCATTTGAAAGCCAGCTGTACACGCAATCAATAAAGCGATGGAATATGCAGAGCACTTGTGGAAATACAAAATTCTATTGTTATATTGACGTAACTATCGTAACAATTATTAGCAGCATTTCTAATTGGGACCTCTCCAAAAGCATCACACGTTATTAACTTTCATTCGGGACGGCTTATGATTAACCGGGGGGGGGTACTTTTAGAGTTGTCATGACTTACTAGTACAATTTTACCATAGTATAACATACAAAAATACCTAGGTCTATGTTTCTTTTTTGCTAATTTATCTGTTTAATTTCTGAATTATGAATATTTTTATCACTTTATCTTTGAGCTTTTAGTTCTAAGGTCTGTTTGGGGGACTTTTAAAGATAGAGTTTTGAAGATTAAATTGAAAATGTGTGTTCGGGATAAGACTTTTGGAAATGAATTGTAATATAGAAAATAGTTCAAAAATTTAAAATGTATTCGGAAAAAAAATACAAAATGAATATTGTTTTATTCATCTTGTCGTTGTGAACATTTCGACACAAGTAAGTTATGGACTGTTATAATTTTGAGTTTTTTGAAAATGGAAGAGAGAGAAAGTGAGATGTATAATTGGGAGTTTTGAATCAGACGGTAAAACTCCATCTGGATTAGTTCCCCCAAACAGGGTCTTAGTAAATTAGTCATTGAACTTTTGTTTCTTGGTAGTTTTTGTCCCTCATACTAAAACTGACAAACGATTCTTGAAATTTAACATAGATAATCGTATCCCTATTACATAATAACTAAAAATTTTAAAGAAATTATTACATTAACTGCAAAATGGTTTTAGTTTTTAAGGATTTTAAATAAGAATTTGAAGTAAATTTTAATACTTAGTAAATTATTTTTTGTTAAGGGTCCGTTTGGTTCACCAGTTTGAGTTGAGATTTTTAAGTTTGAATAGTAAATTTTTTTAAATTTTCAAAAAAGACAAAAAACTTTTTGGGAAAAATACAAAAACTTTTTGGGAAAAAGACAAAAAAAGTTTGAGTTGAGTGGTTTGAATGGGTGAACCAAACGGGGCCTAAATTTCATGTTCCCATGGAATTGAAATTTCATTATACACCCTAAATCGAAAAAGGGTCTTTTATCAATTTCAATGTGAGGGACAAAAACTGTTATCAACTCATTTTGGGCTATGATTAGGAGACCTTCCCTTGTGAGTTTCGTGGCTGGTCAACCTTTGGGTTATTACGGCTCTTGGGCTCTTTTCTTACATTCACACCACTATTTAGTGTGGTTGGCAGCTGAGTTATCATTATCATCAAAGACGTCTTTTACCAGATACGTAGTCTTAGGTGACAATTCCGTCATTGCTAACCAAAGTCACATCTTTGACTAATATAATGGGCTTCTGAGAGGATGTCCTGTTTAAGTGGCAGCTAAGGAGCCAAGACCCGGCGGAGACAAGACCCGTTGTTGTTGACAAATTTGGTCTCCTCAAAAGCCCAATAGAACGCATTTGGAGGGCACGTCGGTACAAAAAAGGAGCCATCAGAATCAGACCCGTAAAGGTCTCAATTTGACAATAAAAATAAAAAGTTAAGGGACTAATTTATCAAAGAGTAGTACTAGGGATATCATATTTAATCCAAACTTTTTGAGTACTAACTCACGTTTTATATTTTCCTTGGTAGATGAAATCAATTGATGTGATAACACTTAAAATATTTACCAATAAAAAAATGACAACTTATATGTCACATAAATTGATACTTAAAAATTGAGATTACAGTTGGTATCCCTAACATTTTTCTTTATCAAATTAAAAATTTAAGAACTAAATTGACATAATATACATAATTGTGAGACTAAGGAACAAATTACCTCCTTTTTTTAAAAGCTATATGTGTGAATGTTTTGTAGTCAAAACAAAAAACAGTGAAAATGATAATTTTCTTATATTTTATGCTCCATTACATTGTTAATATATTTGACAATACCAAAATTTAGATTTGAGCTTTTAAAAAAATTTCTTCAATATAATGCCATGCTTATATAAAAAGTTTTCTTTTATTTAAAATTGAAAATTCATAACAGATTGTAAATAAGACGTTGAAAAAAGCATTCGTTAAGCACAAAATAGAACAACATGACAACCATTGAAATTTTTGTACTTATTTTGCCCCCAAAAAGTTGAAATAAACTGTCAAAATTGAAATATATTATTTAACGCTAATAAAAAAATCAATTGTATAATCGTCCTTTAAAAAAAAAGTTTTTAGTAATTAGGAAATTATTATAATACACTGAACAAGATTTTAAATTAAGGTTATATGTATATATATGTGTGTGTATATATATATATATATATTTTGCACTTGAATCTAACATTTTTCAACTAAAGTAGGGGTAAGGGAGCATGTTAATGGTGTTCGAATGATTTAAAAAATAAAATAAAATAAAATAAACATGAGATTGACCCTTAAAAAATAAAAGACTTTCATTATTTATTCCCATCCATATTTCTAATAAATAAACATGAAATGATATAAGCCTTTGTTTTAAAGAATAAGTCACTTTAACAGTCTTCGATGGTTATACGGGTATCCAAAACACAAACTAGGCATTGCTCTGAATTTGGAATCAAATAATGTCGGTGTTGTATTAATGGGTGACGGTTTGATCATACAAGAGGGAAGTTCCGTAAAAGCAACATGATGAATTGCTCAGATACCTGTAAGTGAAGCTTTTTTGGTTAAGGGTTTGTTTGGCATAATGGTTCAAACCATCCAACTCAAACTTTTTTTTATCTTTTTCCCAAAAAAAAAATTTCTTTTTCCCAAAATTTTTTTTATCTTTTCTGAAAATTCAAAAAAATTTACTATTAAAGTTTAAAAATCCCAACTCAAACTATTTCACCAAGCACCCTATAAGTCTTCTTCCCGGTACTTGCCCAAAATGATACACATACAAAGGATTATCTATTAACTCCCAAACCAAGTCGTTCATAAAAGTCAAAATGTTATACACACAAAGGATTATCTATCAACTCCCAAACCAAGTCGTTCATAAAGTAAAATTTGAAAAAAAAAAAAAAAAAAAAAAAAAAAAAGAAGAAGAAGAAAAAGAAAAAGAAAAAGAAAAAAACCTCCCTAGTCATCATAGTTAGTAAGAGCTTAATGTCATGTTTGGTACGGTGGAAAAAAGGAAGTAAGGAAGTGGGGAGACGGATTATTAAAAATGAGTGGGAAAGAATAGCTTAAACTATTAATTTAATTACCCTGCTCAAAACAAAAGATTAGATTGCCATCACTCCGACTGATATGAACTCTCAGAATTTTTTAGCCCTATTATGATAAGGAAACACCGGATTTCAAAATAAGATGCCGCCAGTTTATCTCCGCCTAACATTCCTTGCAGACCACGGTGGCTTATTTCTTAGAGAAGATGAAATGTGGTGGACACACACACATATATATATATATATTTTTAATTATAAGTAAATAGTGGTCACATTATAAGGATGAAAACTTGTTTGGAGTCAAACAATGGTGTTTGAATGAAATATCGGAGGCTTTATTTGAGTTTACTTGATTGGTTTTTATTATTATTTTAAGTCATAATTCAAATTTCTCCATTATTTTATATAAAATTTAAAGTGTTTAAAAATTGAGTAAATTACACTGATATCTCTTGTGTTTTGTCCAAATTATAGACACACCCTATTGAACAAAATAAATCACACCAACATCCCCTGACTTTTTAAAAAATTACAGAGACGCCACATTTGTTAATTGACCATGATAGAAATGGTAAGTTTGACGTTAAGTATTTTGAAAATATCAAAAATGCCCCTCCTTTTATTGGAAAATGTTTCCAACTTATATTAAGTTAAAAAAAATGATTTTTTACCCTTATTAGCACCTAAAAATTACTTAATTCAGTCCTATACATTTACAAGCATAATTTACACTCCAATAAAAATTTACAAAAAGATTTATAAACCTTTCTTTTATTCTTTTCTTTGAATTCTCAAGCCTTTCAGTTGTTTCTTTCCCTATATTATATTAAACGTTTTCATTTATATGTCGTTTGTTTTATTAAGTTGTCAAGCCTTTAATTTGTCTCTCTCTAATACAAAACTTTTCATTTGATAGTATTTATATGGCGGTAAAAAAAAATTTACACTGATTTTACCAAAAAGAATAAGAAATATATTACCGATTCATAATCATGGGTTGCAATCTAATAATTAAAAACGAAGTGCTTATTTTACTTCTCTATACACCCTTCTATTTTTAAAAATAAAAAACCAAAAATAATCTATCGTTCCTCTCAAAAAAAAAAAAAAAAAAAAAAAAAAGAAAAAAAAAAAAGATGATTGTTGGATGTGGGCGAGTAGCGCCGTGGGCTTTGCGGGGGAAGTCGACCTCAAAATTTTGAGTTTTTTGAAAATGGAAGAGAGAGAAAGTGAGATGTATAATTGGGAGTTCTGAATCAGACGGTAAAACTCCATCTGGAATAGTTCCCCAAACAGGGTCTTAGTAAATTAGTCATTGAACTTTTGTTTCTTGGTAGTTTTTGTCCCTCATACTAAAACTGACAAACGATTCTTGAAATTTAACATAGATAATCGTATCCCTATTACAAAATAACTAAAAATTTTAAAGAAATTATTACATTAACTGCAAAATGGTTTTAGTTTTTTAAGGATTTAAAATAAGAATATGAAGCAAATTTTAATACTTAGTAAATTATTTTTTGTTAAATTTCATGTTCCCATAGAATTGAAATTTGATTATACACCCTAAATCGAAAAGGGTCTTTTATCAATTTCAATGTGAGGGACAAAAACTGTTATCAACTCATTTTGGGCTATGGTTAAGAGACCTTCCCTTGTGAGTTTCGTGACTGGTCAACCTTGGGATTATTACGGCTCTTGGGCTCTTTTCTCACTGTCACACCACTATTTAGTGTGGTTGGCAGCTGAGTTATCATTATCCTCAAAGACGTCTTTTACCAGATACGCAGTCTTAGGTGACAATGCCGTCATTGCTGACCAAAGTCACATCTTTGACTAATATAATGGGCTTCTGAGAGGATGTCCTGTTTAAGTGGCAGCCAAGGAGACAAGACCCGTTGTTGTTGACAAATTTGGTCTCCTCAAAAGCCCAATAGAACGCATTTGGAGGGCACGCCGGTACAAAAAAGGAGCCATCAGAATTAGACCCGTAAAGGTCTCAATTTGACAATAAAAATAAAAAGTTAAGGGACTAATTTATCAAAGAGTAATAATAGGGATATCATATTTAATCCAAACTTTTTGAGTACTAACTCACGTTTTATATTTTCCTTGGTAAATGAAATCAATTGATGTGATAATACTTAAAACATCTACCAATAAAAAAATGACAACTCATCTGTCACATAAATTGGTACTTAAAAATTGAGATTACAGTTGGTGTCCCTAACATTTTTCTTTATCAAAATTAAAAATTTAAGAACTAAATTGACACAATATACATAGTTCTGAAACTAAGGAACAAATTACCTTCTTTTTTTTAAAGCAATATGTGTCAATGTTTTGTAGTCAAAACAAAAAACAGTGAAAATGATAATTTTGATATTTTTCTTATATTTTATGCTTTATTGCAATGTTAATATATTTGACAATACTAAATTTAGATTTGAGTTTAAAAAAAAAATTTCAATATAATGCCATGTTTATATAAAAAGTTTTCTTTTATTCAAAATTGAAAATTCATAACAGAATGTAAATAAGACGTTGAAAAAAGCATTCGTTAAGCACAAAATAGAACAACATGACAAACATTGCAATTTTTATACTTATTTTGCCCCCAAAAAATTGAAATAAACTGTCAAAATTGAAATATATTATTTAACGCTAATAAAAAAATCAATTGTACAATCGTCCTTTATAAAAATTAAAAAAAAAAAGGTTTTTAGTAATTAGGAAATTATTATAATACACTGAACAAGATTTTAAATTAAGGTTATATGTTAATATGTGTGTGTATATATATATATATATATTTGCACTTGAATCTAACATATTTCAACTAAAGTAGGGGTAAGGAGCATGTTAATGGTGTTCGAATGATTTAAAAAATAAAATAAAATAAAATAAACATGAGATTGACCCTTAAAAAATAAAAGACTCTCATTATTTATTCACATCCACATTCCTAATAAATAAACATGAAATGATATAAGCCTTTGTTTTAAAGAATAAGTCATTTTAACAGTCTTCGATGGTTATACGGGTATCCAAAACACAAATTAGGCATTGCTTTGAATTTGAAATCAAATAATGTCGGTGTTGTATTAATGGGTGACGGTTTGATCATACAAGAGGGAAGTTCCGTAAAAACAACAGGACGAATTACTCAGATACCTGTAAGTGAGGCTTTTTTGTTAAGTCTTCTTTACGGTACTTGCCCAACATGATACACATACAAAGGATTATCTATTAACTCCCAAGCCAAGTCGTTCATAAAAGTCAAAATGTTATACACACAAAAAATTATCTATCAACTCACAAACCAAGTCGTTCATAAAAGTAAAATTTGAAAAAAAAAAAAAAAAAAAAAGGAGAAAAAGAAAAAGAAAAAAACCTCCCTAGTCATCATAGCTAGTAAGAGCTTAATGCCATGTTTGGTATAGTGGAAAAAAGGAAGTAAGGAAGTGGGGAGACCGATTATTAAAAATGAGTGGGAAAGAATAGCTTAAACTATTAATTTAATTACCCTGCTCAAAACAAAAGATTAGATTGCCATCACTCCAACTGATATGAACTCTCAAAATTTTTTAGCCCTATTATGATAAGGAAACACCGGATTTCAAAATAAGACGCCGCCAGTTTATCTCCGCCTAACATTCCTTGCAGACCACGGTGGCTTATTTCTTAGAGAAGATGAAATGTGGTGGACACATTTTTTTTTTTTTAATTATAAGTAAATAGTGGTCACATTATAAGGATGAAAACTTGTTTGGAGTCAAACAATGGTGTTTGAATGAAACATCGGAGGCTTTATTTGAGTTTACTTGATTGGTTTTTATTATTATTTTAAGTCATAATTCAAATTTCTCCATTATTTTATATAAAATTTAAAGTATTTAAAAATTGAGTAAATTACACTGACATCTCTTGTGTTTTGTCCAAATTATATACACACCCTATTGATCAAAATAAATCACGTCAACACCCCCTGACTTTTAAAAAATTACAGAGACGCCACATTTGTTAATTGACCATGATAGAAATGGTAAGTTTGACGTTAAGTATTTTGAAAATATCAAAAATGCCCCTCCTTTCATTGGAAAATGTTTCCAACTTATATTAAGTTAAAAAAAATTATTATTTACCCTTATTAGCACCTTAAAAATTACTTAATTCAGTCCTATACATTTACAAGCATAATTTACGCTCCAATAAAAATTTACAAAAAGATTTATAAACCTTTCTTTTATTCTTTTCTTTAAATTCTCAAACCTTTCATTTGTTTCTTTTCCTATATTTATATTAAACGTTTTCATTTATATGTCGTTTGTTTTATTAAGTTGTCAAGCCTTTCATTTGTCTCTCTCTAATACAAAACTTTTCATTTGATAGTATTTATATGGCAGTAAAAAAAAATTTACACTGATTTTACCAAAAAAGAATAAGAAATATATTACCGATTCATAATCATGGGTTGCAATCTAATAATTAAAAACGAAGTGCTTATTTTACTTCTCTATACACCCTTCTATTTTTAAAAATAAAAAACCAAAAATAATCTATCGTTCCCCTAAAAAAAAAAAAAGAAAAAAGAAAAAAGAAAAAAAAAAAAGATGATTGTTGGATGTGGGCGAGTAGCCGCCGTGGGCTTGCGGGGGAAGTCGACCTTGCTGGCATCAGGAAGGGAAGAGGCCACCTGGGCTGGCGCGGGGACATGGCCATGGGGTGGGATCGCAGAGAGGCTTTCGGATTTCTTGGGGGAGGGGGTTGGGCGGCAGGCACGCGGGGAGATTGCGGCTACACTCGCAGGGGTGGAGTCGCATAATGGGCTCGTGTGTCAAGGGGTGAGTCGCGGCCGCTGCGAAGTGGGGGTCATGGGAGGACTGGTTCGCGGCTGGCCTCGTGCCGGGAGGGGGCCACGGGTGTACGTCTTCGACGAGGGAAATGGCGATGGTTGGCTCTGCTGATTGAGAGTCATTTTGAAGTTGAAGATTTTTTCTTCTAATTTTAATTTTAGGGCTGCTGGATAAGTAGTAATTGTTTATCTACGGGTTAAAAATTAAAGTATATTTAGATCTATGGTTCATATTAGATTGGGTATTTTAGTTATTTAACACTCAAAGTTAGCAGAGTTAGAGTCAACAGGTGTTGACGTGATTTGTTTTGGTTAAATGGGTGTTTTCATAATTTTAACAAAACACATGAGAATTAGTGTAATTAACTCTTAAAAATTTGAATAATAATGCACTTACATACACATTGAGGGTCCGTTCGGTGAATGAGTTTGAGTTGAAATTTTTTTTTTGAATTTTCAGAAAAGACAAAAAAAAATTTCAGAAAAAAACAAAATTATTTTTAGAAAAAGACAAAAATTGAGATAAAAAAAATACATTTTAGTTTGAAATGAACTTGATTACCAAACAAGCACTGAGACTATGACAGTCATTTTTTTTTCTTTTGACCAATCAGCGTTTGTATTGTACTGACTCTATAGTTAGGTTATTATTATTTACACTTAATTAAACAGTCTTGTTTGTTTAATTTTAATTATTGTTTTGTAGGAGAGACTTTAATAATGTGAATATTATCCCTTTTTTGGACAGCAAAAAATAATCTTTCGTTTTCCCTTTCCTCTACCTTACCATTCTCACTTTTTGTTAGGAAAGCATCTACAATTTGATGATCATATAGGTATTAGTGTTCTTTTTTTTTTTTTTGGTCGAAATAAAAAAGGATCAGTGGTATCTTCACGATTCCTGAACCGAGTAAACTATAAGCAATAATTGAGATCACAGATGGGATGGCAAAATATTTTGTTTGTAGGCCTTCATCAACTAACAAACCTTCACAGAGTGCATCAAAAAATTTTATTTTAATTATATAGATTTTTTTAATTATCAAAATAGTATGTTTTAGCAAAAAAAAAAAAAAACATGTTGAAATGAATATCAATGATGTGATTAAAAAAAATAATTTTACCATGTTTGAAGTAAATAAAAGAAAGAAAATCTTGCACATAAAAAACGTAATATATATATATATACATAGCACATATTTTGATTGATCATATGCAGGATGCTCAGTTTAGTATTACTTATGATAAAGTGCTTTAGTCATACTTATCTTTCCCTTCATGTTCCAAACGGAGAGGGAAAAGTCCCATCCGTTCCAGAAGTCGCAGATAAATGGAAGGCTTAAATACCAAACGGAGGCAGGATCCACTAAAAAATGGGTAAGCCCGGTGGTTCAAGTCGAGCCTAACCAACAACCATATATGTAACCATTAGATAGAAATGGGAAAAAAAAAAAACAAGGGGAAAAATAAGAAAAAAGGCTAGAAAGAACTGTAGATGCTAGGAATCTAAGGTCAATTTTCAACTAAGATTAGATCATAAGAAAATCAACATACATAAATTATTAGGGTCTTTGGACATCGCATATGAGAATCTTAAAACAATCATAATCGAAAAATATAAATAAAAACGTGAAATAAGAACAGTAAAAGATAGCAACACCGAAATTTAGACAGGTTCGTCGGAATTGTGCTACGTTCTCTGGGGTTGGAGTTTCACTATATACATATTTTTAGTACAAATGTTATAAATTATGGGCGTATTTCGACATAATAACAATAAGGGATAAAAAGATCCCACAAATGAGAAGGGTCTTCCTCTATTTATAAAGAGAAAGTAGTATGTATGGATCCGTGGGATAATAGTGGGCAGTTCCCCACTACCCCAAGTAATTCGGGACATGTGCAAGAATATAGGCCACGATGCCATGATTAATCGTGGGCTTGACAGTTAAGGAGATTGATCTCCCATCGTTCATTGTTCATTAAATATGAACGTTAGACGACGAATCAATCATCACCCGTGATGAGCAGTAGAAGAACGAGCATTGAGTGATATATAATCATCGTCCATTGTTCGTCACGTCGGGCTAGGTGTTGATCTGATCAACACTTGGTAAATTTATGGGCTTCAAATGGACTGAGGCCAATGTCAAATGATGGATGGATCATTGTTCGACGCTCAATGTGCTACTCGTAGGTGATAAGTCTGTGGCTGGGCCGAGCCTAAGTGTTCGTTAAGAGCACATAACGAGCAATTAGTGGACCAAGGTTAGTTGTTCATCGCTTGTTGGTCCAATGGTCATGGTGACCTAGTCATAACATAATGAGAGACGAAGTCAGACCCCAATAGATAGCCCCTCACTCTATCGAGCAATTATTCTCAATGGAGTGTTCGACATTCATTATTCGTAGCATGATGCTTATTGATTATTAGACTAGGTGAATCAGTCGATCACGCGAGTCTGGTGATTACTGAAACTAGTCAATCACAGCCGTCGAGCCTGACAAAAAGGAATCTACTTTATACATGGCGAATGTTGATCGGTTGAACTGAAACAATGGCTGCCTGTTTCAAAATTTGAAAAGACGCGAAATGATTTCTTTGAGCTGGAATCTGAAGCATCTCATGATTTATGCCATTCAATCAGGGATGATCACCGCACGTGATCTATTGGATCTCTTTTGAAGGGTTATAACCCTTGGGTTTCCCTTCATTTTTCTATATATCTACTGCTGATTCCGAAAAAGGCATCTTCAAAGTTCTCTCGAGTCTCCGAGTTTCCAAAAATATTTCTAACCAATATTTCTCTCCTTTGCTCTCTGACTTCTACATTTCTGATCTGGAATGTTTGTTTTTCTGTTGATTCCGGGTCATTTGAGGTCATTTTAAGTGTTTTCACCGAATGTATGGTTTGATTGGGAAATTTGTGGTTGTTTTATGGGTTTTTCTTGGTTTTTTGGGTTCATGTTCTTCGTGTTCATCCTAAAACTCCTAGGATTTTAAAAGGGTAAGAATCTAGATCCAAAACCTTCCATTGCTCGATCTTGAATCTGTTTGTGAACTCCCAAAATGGATAAAGTCAAAAGGCAAGAGGCCCTTGGAGGGAAATGTTGATATTCCGACGAACATCGTTTTGGAGGAGAGCGATGCTAAAGAAGATGAACTGGAGTCTGCTTTTCGACATTCGAAGGAGGAGCACGAAAGGGAGCACAACAAGAGGGGCGCTAGGACGAGGGACAAAGCATTTGAAAAGAACCGTCCAGTGATGGTATTGGGCGTTGGAGCCCTGTCTATCCATCTGATTGCTCAATTGACCAGGCCTCTACACTAAATAAGGAGAGAATCGTTCTTACGAATAGCGAACCTTCCTTCCATATGACTAAAAATGACCTGGCTCTCTTCAAAGGTCGATACAAGTTCCCCAACGAAGTGCAACCGCAACTCCCTTTCCCGAATGAGCGAGCTGACACAATTTTCGAGGGATGGATTTGCATGTACGTCAAGTACTTCGAATGCGGGCTTTGATTGCCGATCCTTCCGCTCATCATTCAGTGTATGCACCACTACCAACTGGCTATACCTCTTTTGATGCTGAACAGTATGAGAGTATTTCTTGAGCTAATAGTGATCACCGATGAAGTGGGCATCGTATTGACAGTCGATGATTCCCTCGCTCTTTATTACCCGCAAGAGAATATGAAGGACTACGGTCGATACTCGATGTATCCGAGGTGAAAGAAATAAGTGGTCGGGAAGATGATGAATGCCAATAGATATTGGCAACATCGATATTTCTTCATGCTAGTGAACAAGAAATCGTTAGGAACACTAGTGAATGCATTCTACCCTCTTTGGGGCTCCTTCGTAAGTCTTGAATGTAGAACATCGAGATCTGAGTCAAACATCAAATGTTAGAGTTAGACTTTTGTTTTTAGTGCAATGACCTTTGCAGGCAAAGAAATAAGGAAGCCACCACCCAAAGCACTCGTGTTCAAGGTGAAACTCAAACGGTTGCTTGCCCAGCCAAATCGAGAATAGGACGAGATCAATGCACCACATCGATTTAGACTGTCAAGCCTTTGGAGGGACTTTGTCAATAGGGGGGCTGCACTTTTTTATAGTTCCACAAGCTACCTACATACCTATGTGTAAGGATCAAGTCAAACATAGTTCAAGTACAATGTGCTCATTTTGATGATGTGACTGGACTCGCTTACAGGTCTGCAAGCTGCCTACATATCCACCTGTAGGGATCAAGTCAAACGCAGTTCGAGTACAATGTTAATTGGGCGTCAACCTATATAGTTCGAAAGAATTGCGTGAAATTACATGTAATATTTCCTAAGGTGAAATTACATGGGAAATTTAAAGTTACAAGAATTGCGTGAAATTACATGTAATATTTCCTAAGGTGATTCGCATTCCAGCTTCGAAGAACTTGAATACCGTCGAGCATTTCAAGGCAGTAGACCCCTGGGCGAACGACTTTCGAAATGCAGTAAGGTCCCTCCTAGTTAGTCCCCAGTTTTCCAGCGTTGGGCTCGGCCGTGTTTTGGAAGACTTTGAGAAGCATCAAGTCTCCCTCATTAAAGGTTCGCGATTGAACCTTTGAGTTGTAATAGCGATCAGCTGATTGCTGGTAGTTTGCCATACATAGGAGGGCTCGATCTCTCTTCCGTCAAGGGTATTGAGATCGTCTAGTAGCATTTCATGGTTCTGTTCTTCGTTCTCAAATAAGAGCCAGCGACGAATTATGGGAACACTGATCTCTATTTGGATGAGTGCTTCAGCTTTGAAAGTGAGTGAGAATGGCGATTCACTAATTACTCGTTGTGCTATGGTCCGGTAGGCCCAACGGACGCCATGGAGTTCGTTAGCCCCTCAACTCTTGCGAGCTTCGAGCTACTTTTTCAGGTTTTGGAAGATCATCTTGTTCGTCGCTTTGGCTTGTCCATTGCCCTGGGAGTTCCTTGGAGTGGGCTCAATTTGATCTTCCACTTGATGCAGAACTTCTTGAAGTTGCCTGAGATGAATTACGAACCGTTGTCCATCACGATCTCTTAAGGTACAGTGAACCTACATATAATATTCTTCTAGATGAAGCTCTCGACGTCTACGTCTTTAATCTCTGCATATGGCTCCACTTCGACCTACTTTGTGAAGTAGTCGATGAGGACAAGCAAATACTTGCGTTGTCTAGATGCGCGTGGTAATAGACCAACAATGTCCATCGAGTACTTCATGAAGGGGTTTAGTGACTTGATGCTCGACAGTCATTCCACCGGTTGATCGATAACTGGAGAATGCAGCTGGCACTTATCGCACCGCTTGACGATCACTTCATTGTCGGCAAGCATGGTAGGCCAGTAGTAGCCTTGGCGTTTGGTCTTGTTACACAAAGACTTCCAGCCAGAGTGATTGCCACACTCGCCTTTGTGAAGTTCTTTCAAGACATAAGTTGCTTCTTATTTGCCAAGGCAATGAGCGTAGGGCCCGCTGAAAGATCACCGATAGAGTACACCATCAACAAGCGAGAAGTGGGTGGCCTTCGTCCTGAGCTTATGAGCTTCCAATTTATCATCCGGTAATGCATCAACCCGTATGCATGTAATGATTACAGCAATGGTGGACTCTAACTCGATGCTCGACTTCTCAATGTACCCAATTGGGATTGTTCATCGCCAAATTTGTTCAAAAGTCGAACCAAGGCTTGCCAAGACATCGGCTTGGGTGTTTGAGCTTCGCAGAACCTGTTCGATGATGCACTCGTCAAACTAAGTTTTGAGGGATTGTATGACTGCCAGGTAAATTCCATCCAAGGATCCTTCGTCATGTATTCTCCGAGTATTTGGTTCACTATGAGCTACGAATCACTTTAGACCTTCAGCCTTCGAGCCCCTAGTGCTTTGGCTAATCGAAGCCTGATTATCAGTAGTACGTGTTGTAGTATCCGACGTACGGGTTGTAGTAGTACAAATAAGCAGCCTGGGTACTCAACATGGTTAGCTGGTTCCTTAGAGTCTGATTCTATGCGTTGATGCTTTCCATTTGCGTTTATTGGGAGTTGTGTTTCTGGGTGAGTTCCTTCACCAAACGCATCAGGTTAACGATATGGGCATTTCCTCTGGATGTTGAAGCTTCTACCTGAGTGCTAGGACTACTCTGCGGTTGCTCCGCCTGCTGCTCACGGTTGTTAGACATAGTTGCTCTATAAATCTCCGGTGTATGATGGCCAAGGGCCCCATGGTGGGCGCCAAACTATAGTAGATACTAGGAATCTACAATCAAATTTCAACTAGGATTATATCATAAGAAAATCAACATATGAAAATTATTAGGGTCCTTGGACATCACATATGAGAATCACAAAACAATCATAATTGAAAAATGTAAATAATAAAGTGAAATAAGAACAAGAAAAGATAGCAACACCAAAATTTAAAGAGGTTCGCTGGAATTGTGCTACATCTTCTAAGGTTGGAGTTTTACTATGTATGAATTTTTAGTATAAAGGTTACAAATTCTGGGGGTATTCCGGTAGAATAACAATAAGAGCTAAAAAGATCCCACAAATAGTAAGGGTCTTTCTTTATTTATAGAAGGAAAATAATGGGTTTGGATCCGTGAAAAAATGGTAGACAGTTTCCCACTACCCCAAGTAATTCGGGACGTGTGCAAGAACATGGGCTACAATGCCATGATTGAACGTGGGCTTGGCGGTTAAGAAGATTGATCGCTCATTATTCATTGTTCGCTAAACATGAACATTATATGACGAACCAATCATCACCCATGATGAGCAGTAGATGAATGACCATCGATCGATTTATAATCATCGTCCATCGTTCGTCCTGTCAGACCAGGTGTTGATCTGATCAACACTTGGTAAATTTATGGGCTTCAAAGGGACTAAGATCGATGTCAAATGATGGGCCGAGCCCAACTGTTCGTTAGGAGCACGTACCAAGCAATTAGTGGACTAAGGTTCGTTGTTCATCACTCATTGGTCCAATGGTCATGGTGACCTAGGCATAACATAATGGGAGACGAAGTTTGATCCCAATAAGAACCATGATTTGACAAGTGTTAGAAGAAAAGAAGAGCAACATTGACTATTTTATATGTTTTAGCCAAAAAAAAAAAATGTTAAAAAGAATACCAATGATGTTATTTTAAAATTAAAAAATAAAAAGGAAAATTTTAAAAAAAATTTAGCATATCTGAAGTAAATGAAAGAAAGAAAATCTGGCACATGAAAAACGTAAAAAGAAAAGAAAAAACAAATGTAACCATTAGATACAAAGTGGGGAAAAAGGGGGGAAAAAAAATAGAAAAGGGCTAGAGAGAACCATATGTTGATAAGTGTTAGAAGAAGAGAAGAGCAACATTGACTCTTTTATACATATTAGGATTAGGATAATTAAGGCAAGTAATAGTCTTAAAATTGCAAAATTTACTAGTAAATTGATTATTTACCTAGTAAATTTGCCATTTATTATTTTTTAAGGAAAATTTACTATTTATTATTACTTACTTCGAATATTTTAAAATCATGTTATATAATTTTTTGTAATTTTATAAAAAAATTAATATTTTATAATTTCTGTGGTTTGCATTAATGAACAAAGGAACTTTTAGCTATACCCTAAACGCCCAAATTTTTGAACATAGCTTGAAATGGTAGTAGCATCATAGTCTCAAGTTGTAACAAGTTGTTTCTCCTCAAGAAAAAAAAAAAAAAAAAAAAAAATCCGTTCTTCCCATCAATAGTTCAAGCCCCCAACACCAAGGTTTATCCTACGGTGAAGGTGAGGGCACCCGTTAAGTTGAAGGTTAGGGCACTTGCAAAAGAATCTCTGTCTAGGAGAAGCATCTTTCAAACTTCTTGTTTTTTTTCTGCCTAGGAGTAGCAACTTCCTATGTTCCCGATCTCACTTACGACTTATAAAGCCAACTTTTGTAGAATCAAATAATCAGATTATTAAAAAATAAAGTTATGTGATCTAATTAAAAAAAAAAAAAAACCAACAAGATTAAAACATCTCTCTGTGAATATATCATGATCGCTTTACGAAATGCAGATCAACGCATCTTAGATGCACAAAAAATCTCTAATTTAAAGTCTAGCATTATGGCTCATTTGGCTTTTAGGTGTGAAACTAAAGTTTTCATATCAGTTTTTATCTATTTCTGAAAAGCCAACAAAAATTATAAATCATTTTTGAAAAATCAATCAATTTTAACTTAAAATTTTCATTTAAAACTCATACACCAAACTCAACCTAAATTTAAACAACATTTAGCAGCCAGATGAAATTCTTATTTACGGCTAAATGGCAATTCTATTATTTTAAGACATTTACCCAACTTTTATGACGCAAAAAAAAAAAAAAAAAAACCTCAATCAAGACATGGTATTGGATTTGACTAGTCAGGATCACTCATTAAAACTGTCAGTTTATCACAATATGCTTGTGACCCAAAAACTTAGCCTTCAATTTTGTAAATTATCCTAATAACTATGTTTTTTCCCTTTGAAAAATGTTCTCATAAATATATATATATTTATCTATATATAAAAAGGAGAGCATGGCCAATGAATTTTGCTCAAAGCATTTACTTTATGTTAGTTCTCATAATACCCCTGTTATTGATAACACAATTAATCGAAGATTAATATTGGGAAACTCACATAATTATGTGATGTAAATTTAACTTATTTAAAAGTATATCATCTTTTTTTTATTTATATTTTTTAAATTGCGAGTGGATGTATTCAAACTCTACATCTATCGTGAAATCAAATATGAAATTACTACTAGACTATACGTATAACCACAATATATCATCCATTTTGAACCTTGTAAATGTCATGACATAGAAAAGTGTGTATCAAATTCATATCTAGAATGGGTTATTAATTCTCAATTTTGACTATTGAAAAAATCAGAAGATGTTTAAAAAAAACAAAAAACAAAAAACAAAAAAAAAATAAAAATTCATAGAACGATAAGAAAAAGTAAAGGAAAAAATTTCAAGACACACCCATCATCCGGGAAAAGATCCAAAGATCCATGCTAAAGACACTTTTTTTTTCCCTATCAAAAATATATATTTTTTGAATAAATTTGAGAGTATTTTTATCATTATACTGGTCAAAATTGAACATTAAGCTGTACATATCATTTATATGTTTAGTGAAGTCCAAAATGGATACATGATATATCCATGCACTTGTATAACTTTCACACTACTATTTTATATAGCCACGTAGAGAAAAATAAGTACAAATTTCAAAAGTGCTTTAAGGGAAAAACAAAAAAAGAAAAGAATTAGGCCAAATGACAAAAAACAAATTTGACTCTAATTTAAAAAATGATAACTTTTTTTTTTTCCAGCAATTCAGTGGTAGTTATTAAAGCCTTTCAAACTAAGGGGGTGTTTGGCCATCAACTTGATTCAAACTTTTTTTTGTCTTTTTCTTCAAAAGTTTTTGTCTTTTTCTCAAAAAGTTTTTTATCTTTTGTGAAAAGTCAACAAAATTTACTATTTAAACTTATAAATCTTAACTCAAACTTACACACCAAACATGCCCAAAATTTTCCTTTTTATCTTTTTTTCCCTAAAAAATCAACAAAAAAATTTAACTAGTTTTATAAAATCAAATAACTCTAAATCAAAAAATTTAATTCTAACCGATTAATCAAATACAAGCTAAATTGATTGATGAGCTAGAAAATTAAATTTGATATATCAATAACGGATTAAAGTCAATTAGTGATTGATAAATAAATCATTGAATGATATTACTTAATCATTAACTAATTGATTTTGAAATTGTCAATTAGTGATGGATCATTTTAATCACTTTCAGAAAAACAACAATTTTGCCAAATTAACAAAATTTGAAAAACTTCTAAAAAATCTGCTTAAGAAACACAACTTTTCCACATATCTTAAGGGAGAAAAAAAAAAAAAAGAAAAAAAAAAAGAGGAAAACTTGAAATTGTGATCGCTTGTGGTTGAAGCTAAATGGTTAGAATTCACATGAAAGATAACGAAATCAAAATCGAAATCAAAATCAAAATCAAACTCAAAATTTTAGGGACCACCAGATGAACAAGATTTATAACAACCGCGAGCAGTGGAGAGAATGCGTGGAAACGTGGGTTCCACTTCCTCAAACCTGCTCAAAGCTTGCGCCTCTCTCTCTCTCTCTCTCATCATCTCAGCACGCTCCTCCTCATTAATAAAAAATAAAAAATAAATCAAATAAATTCCTCTAAATCCATTATCCCAAAAAACCAAAAAAAGAAAAACACAGAACTCCTTTAAAAAAGTTAAAAAGTCATTTGCTATCCCCTCCAATCCAAGTCCATTGTTACGCAATCAATCTCGGATAATGATTATTGCAGGCCAGGTGTTCGACAAAAAGCCTCAGACAAAAGACGACACCATTTCCCCATCATAGATAAACACAACCACCGCCTATCATTAGCCTTGTCTCCACGCCCAGTCCTCGGCCGGCTAAAGCCCCGACGATCCTTACACACACACCCTCTACCTTTTTTAGTCGTTTCCAATGTTTGTTTCCTTTAGAGAACTTTCTTTACAAACAACCCTTTTCTTTTTCCTTTTCTTTTCTTTTCTCTGGGTCCGGGCGGTTTTGGCGTCGTGATCTGTGTGCCCTTTTGGAAAACAACTTCAAATGTGATGTTTTTGTTGGGTTTTTTATGAAGAGTGCCAAAAAAAAAAAAAAAAAAGGGAGGAAGACTCTTTGGGAAGTTATATATAGCTGTAAAGGCCCACTCTTTTTGGCAAACGACCCTCATTTGACTCCGTGGACTTGGATACCTACAGCCTCTCTTAGCTTCTTTTGGGACCTTTTCTTTCTTTACTTTGTCTATAATAATAATAAAAAGGAATAATTTTTGGGTGTCCAACCTCCACCACCAAGATGAAGAACTCTTGGTAGAGAGAAGAGAGAGAAGGAGAGAGAGGGATCTTCTTTGGCCTGCTCAACCATGGCTCCAGCTGGGAAGGATTCTGGGTTTCACAGAGAAGGCAATGAATGGTTCTCTCTCTCTCTCTCTCTCTCTCTCTCTATAATGAAAACTTCTATGCAGAACATAACAACCCATTTCTTGTTTAATTATTTATTTGTTGTTTTGGGTTGAATTTTGAACTGGGTTATGGGGGTTCTGGAATACTTTACAGTTTAAACACTCCAGAATAGTTTGACTCAATTCCAGTTATTTGCTTCGTATCTAATTTTTTTAACATAAATTTCCATTATAGAACTGGAATTCAGTCAAATTGACCCTTACCCTTGTTCTCACTAACTAGGCTGATCCTATTTCTGTTCTTTCATAAGGAGAAGAAAGAAATGAAAAATATTTATGGATTTTACTTTAGTTTGGGGGTGATAAATTCATTTTTTCCCTTTGATTTGCAAGGTTCTACAAGGCGGGATTGCCTAGTGATATTGTTGTCTCGGTGGACGGTGTAAATTTCCATCTTCACAAGGTATGCTAACAACCATATTGACGTGGTTGTATCACATCTGACACTATAAAAAGATGCTAAATCCGAATCTCGCACCCCAAGTTCAAAAAAAAAAAAAAAACCATCTTGATCTTGCTGTAGTAATTGTAGATTTTTTGGATAAATGCTCATTTTTCTGTTATGTTTCTTTTCCATGTAACTATGGTTTTCTTAATCTGTAAATTTAAATATTTTTTTTGGAATTTTTTTTTGGTCAATTTAGAAGGTAAAAGTGTATGCAACCCAGCAACATAACTTAAAGTTGAAGCTTAACGGTACAAGTGGGACATTATATATATATACATATATATATATATATATATGATTATGTGTATAAGTATAAGTATAAGCTTTAATGACCCGTCCTTGATCACTTGATATTCCCTTGTCATTACTTGGGTAGTTAAGGACACCTAGCTACTTCCTTGGTCCATGTTTCTATCAGAATTAATTTGTTTGTTGGCCCTATATTGAGGTGTTATTAATGTTTCTTAGTTCAATATACACTTATGATGTTAAATATGAAATCCCTCCATTGATCTCTCCAATTCAAGAGAGATCAACATTGAGATATTTTGAAGGATTTGGAGTCCCTCGCCTAATCCCTTCCTTCCTCTTTTCTCTCCTACCAAATAACCATAAATGTCAAAATCCTTTCACTAATCCCTCAATACATCTCCATCCTTCCACTTTTCTCTCCTACCAAACATGCTTTAGATTTTAGCATTTAGCTTTTCTTTGACTTGATCAATGTTAGCTATTATGAGCTTTCCAACACAATTTTACCTAAGGTGTTTGTTTAATGTTGCTCAAGTTGTTTAAGTGCCCGTTTGAATCATAGATTTCGTTTGAATGTTCATTACCATAGTTCATCCAGACGGGGCATAAGTGTTTTCTTTTTTGGTTGATCTTGTGGTTGACCTAATTTACAAATCCCAACAAAGAAATGTAGTGGAAAAGATGGGGCTTAAGCGTTTACATATACAATTACTTTTTGTTCCCCTTTCTGAAGAGCATATTTTAACTCATAACATCGTATTCAGAAAGCATTATCAAATTACAAATACACTATTTATGACTCGTGACAAATATGGATTTCTCCAGTTTCCGCTCATGGCAAAATGTGGGAAGATGGCACGGATATATGAAGAATCCCAAAGTACCCATGTAAAGATTCTCACTACGGTTCTGGAAAACTTCCCGGGTGGTCCCGACACTTTCTTGATTGCAGCTAAATTCTGCTATGGTGTCAAGATAGAATTGACTCCGAGAAACACGATATTGGTTTATTGTGGCACGGACTACCTTGAAATGACAGAAGAGTATGGCGAAGGCAACTTACTCTCTAAGGCTGAGAGTTTTTTCTATAAAAGCATACTGCGAAATTGGAAAGATTGCATCTTGGCTCTCCAAAGCTCCGAGCCTGTGATGCAGACAGCGGAGAGGCTCCAGATCATAAGCAGGTGTTTAAACGCTCTCTCTGTGATGGTTTGTACAGATCCTAGTTTGTTTGGGTGGCCCATGATGATGTATGGTAGTTTACAAAGCCCCGGAGGAAGCATCCTGTGGAACGGAATAAACACCGGTGCAAGAATTCGGAGCTCAGAATCTGACTGGTGGTTTGACGACATTTCATATCTCAGTATCGTATTGTTCGAGAGACTTATCAAGACGATGGAATCAAGGGGTATAAGACCTGAAAACCTAGTAGGTGCTATAATGTACTATGCGAGAAAGTACCTTCCTGGTCTGGGCCGATGGCACAGCGGGCAAAGTAGCATACCTAGAACAGTGGCGAGTTTTAGTTTGAAACCTGTTGCCCTTGATCAAAAGGTTGTGTTGGAAAGCATTGAAAAGCTTCTTCCCCAGAAAAAGGGGAAATCTTTTTGTCGTTTTTTGCTAGGACTGCTTCGTGTCGCATTGATACTAGGAGTTGATCAAATGTGCAAGGACTCTTTAGAGTGGAGAATAGGGCTGCAACTGGAATTGGCAACCCTTGATAGTCTGCTGATTCCTACATATTCAGATGACGACACATTATATAATACCGACTGTGTTCAAAGGATTGTCCATCATTTTATGTCTGCAGAATCACGGATCGAGTCATTTTCCCCGACATCACTGGACATGGAAACGTCACCATCATCTGGCCCAATAAGAAAAGTTGCTAAGCTTATGGATAACTACATTGCGGAGGTTGCTTCCGATGTGAATTTAAAGCCCTCAAAGATTCGCTCTCTGGCAGAGGCCATCCCAGGGTCTGCAAGATCTTTGCATGATGGGCTGTATCGAGCGCTTGATATATACTTCAAGGTTTGATTCTAGACTTAACGATGAAACAAAGGATGCATTACTTAAATCAGAAAGATGTTGAATGATTTGCTAACAGCATTGATGCTTTGTTGCAGGAACACTCTTGGCTCCCAGAGAAAGAGAAGGAAGAACTTTGCAACATTATTGACTTCCAGAAACTCTCTATTGATGCGTGCGCCCACGCATCCCAAAACGAAAGATTACCACTTAGAATCGTTCTTCAAGTCCTGTTCTTTGAGCAGATGCATTTGAGAACCGCGCTAGCTGGTTGCCTCCACGTCCTGGATGCTGAAAGTGCCCCTGCAGCTCCGGCGACTGCTCCTGTTGACATGGCTGGCCAGATTGTGCAGAGAGACGGGTGGGTGACTGTGGTGCGGGAGAACCAGGTTTTAAAGGTGGACATGGAAAGGATGAGGTCTAGAGTTGGGAACTCGAGGAAGAATTTAGTAAAATTAAGCAGGAGATGAAAAAGGTGAGCAAATCGCATAGCTCCCTCAGTTCTCCTCGCCTGGTTGCTCGAAAAATCGGGTGCAAGCTTCTTCCACGACCATCTGATGCTCAACAAGAGACTCAAGAAATAACTGAGCCTACTCCTAGAGCATCATCAGTCGAGAAGGCACGCTCTTCCAATCATTCTAGACACCGAAAAAGTTTCTCATTGTTTTAAGTGCTAGTGTAAGAGGACTGAATTCTGCCGCAATAGCAAAATATCTCTGTTTGGTTCTCAGAAAGTTTGGAAAGGGAAGGAAAGTTTATATGATTAATTCGCTTTTTTTGTATACTGTAACTTTTTGAGCAATTTCTGTTCCTTCCCTTTGGATTTTCTGCGGACCAAACAGAGAGGACAAGATGGCACCACCGAAATTGTTTTCATCTCGGTGATGGAGAATGGCAGCATCTTCACCTTTGAGCTTGGCATTGATGATGAACCAGGCAAAAGTTCAGCTTTCCCATTTGGGATGGCAATTTTTATCCAAGCCAAGACTGAAAGCAAAAGTGCATACAAGTAAATATACCTTGTTTTATATATAGGAAAAAGAAATTGTTTGAATGTTTTTCATTTTTGGCGTTTGTTTTCTTTATTGGACCTTATACGTGTACATCTTTGTGATCATGTTAGTAAAAAATTGTTTTCAAAAAGTGGATATGAAGATTCATGTAACCACAACCACGTCTGAGTTTTTTAATTTTAGCTGATTTCTTATTTTAGTAAACTCCATAGGAAGATTTTTATACAGTCACAAATCACATATGGCAGATGAGTACTTCTAACAATTTTTATTTTTATTTGCTTGTTATTTCGTAGCAACAATTCAATGTCTTTTGAAAAGGTTTTAAACTACAGGACGATTTTCCTTCCTCCCTCAGATCCCGCTACCAGTAATCCCTGCAGGAACAAGAACCGTCCTCGAAACAATGGAACCTATTCCGATCGCGCACAACTATCTCTCTATGGACAATTGCTGATATTAGCTTGAAAGCTGCATGACAATCTTCACAAACTCGAAGATTCTTCATTATCCGAATCGGTGTTCCAGGTTCCATGTTTAACAGTCCAAAAACCAATGCTAACTTCTCGCTATGACGGTACAGAAACTTCTCCTTCTCAACTTCTTCCATGTCCAACAGAACAACTGAAGTGTTTGGCACATACCCTCTTTTCTTCATTTTCTCTAGTAATTTTCCCCACATCTGAAATATCTCCATTGCTTGAGGGTGGCTCTCATCCCCGGCGACAAACTCATGAACTGTTCCTTCTACTGTGATTGAGCTCCAACCGGGTGTCTTCTTCACACCTCTATCTCTCATCAACTTCCTCACCCTTGCAGCATCTTCCCACCGCTCTGCTTCTGCATAAATGTTGGATAAAACAACATAATATCCATCATTTAGCGGATCCAATACCGCAAGGTGTCTAATTGCTTCCTCAGCCAATGCTATGTTCTTGTGAACTTTGCATCCACCGAGGAGTGCTCCCCACACAACGCCAGTTGGGTTAATTGGCATGTTCATGATGAACTCATGAGCCTCTCGAAGTAAACTTGCCCGGCTCAGAAGATCAACCATACAACCATAATGCTCAATTCTAGGAACTATGCCATAATCCCTAGTCATGCTCGCGAAAAATTTCCGACCTTGGTCTACCAACCCCATGTGGCTGCAAGCATGCAAGAGGCCTATGAAGGTGACCCCATTAGGCTTCATGCCGACCTGAATCATTGTGGAGAAAAGTTCCAACGCTTCCTCAGCTTTACCGTGCATGGCTAGCCCTGCAATCATGGCTGACCAAGAAACAACAGTCCGATCTTCCATCTTATCAAAAACTCCTCGAGCATCCTCCAAGCACCCACATTTAACGTACATGTCAATCAACGTGTTGGAAACACGGACATTGCTTCCAAATGCGATCCGGTTCCAGTTCTCATGAATCCTCCTGCCTAAAAACAAGTCACCCAGATCAGCACAAGCCGCAAGAACCACCACCACGGTCGCCTCGTTCGGGTCAACACCAGCCTTCTCCATCTCCAAAAACAGAGCAACGGCCTCCTTCGGCTTCCCACACTGAACAAAACCAGCTATCATCAACGTCCACGACCTCACATTTCTCTCAGGCATTTCCACAAACATGTCATAGGCTTCTCCAACATCTCCCCTCTTTATCAACTGAGTCGTCATAATATTCCACGTAACAACATCTCTCTGCGGCATTTTATCGAACACGAACCGGGCATCCCCCATCTCCCCACACGAAGCGTACAAATGAACAATTGAGTTCAGCAAAAACAAGTTCCAACAAAACCCGAGTTTCTCCACATACCCATGAACGATTCTTCCATTCTCAATATCCGACAAGCGCAGGCACGCCTTGAGAACAAACGAGAGAGTGAAACTGTCGGGGAAAACATCAAACTCACGCAGGCGATAGAAGAGCGCAACGGCATCGTACGGACTGTCGCTTTGGGCGAAATGTTTGAGGCAGGAGTTCCAGAGGACGATCTCGGAGGGACCCTCGACGCGTTGGAAGATGAGTTGGGCGTAGGAGAAGGCGGCGGTGGAGAGAGAGCGCAGACGGAAGCGACGCGGGAGAGAGGGAGGAGAGAGAGAGGAGAAGAGGATTTGACGAGGTGGGCATGGAGTTGTTTGAGCTCAAATGGTGAGTTGAAGCTGTGGAGAAGAGGAAGGAGATGATCACTTCTGGGGTGGTCATGTGAAGAAGTGGAGGAGGATGAGTGGTGAGGAGGAAGATGCTGGGATGGAGAGCAAAGCATTTCCTCCTTTCTCAAGTTTTTCGGATTTTCTTTTTTCCCCTTTGTAATAATTATTTAAATTCTTAAAGTTATTTAGGACCTTTTTGGGGAAGGTTTTTGGGAGGTGTTTTGATTCGAAAATCAAATGTAGTTTTAAAAATATAGTAAAAAAATTATCGATATGAATTTTATTTCGTTCATTTCAAAATTTTATATAATTAAAAAAAAATATTTCATTTGAATTTTAAATAACAAAGTTAATGAAGTTTAAAATTTGAATTTACTGTAAATATTAAGATATGTCCCAAACATGTCCTTAGTGTCTATTGGAGTCATAAATTGAATTTGAATGTCTAGATATTTGCATTAAAATATATAACTTAAATTGTGTATTTTAAAAATGTATATTTGAATAAGTTTTGTTAAAAATAACATTTGTATAGTGTAAAGACATAAAAATGAGTATGGTATATTTTAAAAGTTGAAAATTTGTATTTAAGTTGAATTGAAATGAAATAGTAAAACATTCAAATAATTTTACTCTAGTAGTTGACTATGATACAAACATTATATTGTAGTCCACTAAAAGTGTAAAGACTAAATTAGGGTAATTTATATGTTTAGTTCTTGAACTATGGGTATTTTGTCACTTTGATCTCTAAATTTTTTTTTTTTGGATCAATTTAGTTCCTAAACTTATAATTTTTAGCAATTTCAGTCCCTCACATTAAAATTAATGATTTTTTTTTAATTTAATGCGTATAATTGTCATTCAACTCCATGTTAATATGAAATTTTAGAAAAATAATTACACTAAGTAAAAAAATTTCCTTTTATACTTATTAAAATCCTTAAAAATTAAACTAAAACCTTTTGAATTTAATATAATAATTCATTTAAAATTTGCATTTATTATGCAATAGGGATTTGGTTATCTATGTTAAATTTAAAAAATCGTTCGTCAAATTTACTATAAAGAACCAAAACTGTCAAGAATTAAAAGTTTAGGGACTAAATTGTCCAAACAAAAAATTTAAGGACCAAAGTGACATAATATTCATAGCTCAAGGACTAAACGGATAAATTACCCACTAAGTTATTATCATCTATACCTCTATACCTAATATTAAAAGAGGGAATGTACTATGAACAGTGCATTTTCATCTTCACCTCCAAGGTTGTCATGTGACGGTTCAGTCATTAGCCATGTGACGGTCCAACTATCATATAACTTGGTTTTTTGTTTTTGGTTTTGTTTTTTGTTTTTTGTTTTTTTGGTTGTACGTGCGAATCACCTGCTATAAAACTATCATATAACTTGGTTTTTTGTTTTTGGTTTTGTTTTTTGTTTTTTGTTTTTGTTTTTTGGTTGTACGTGCGAATCACCTGCTATAAAACTAGTTATCATTTAAAAGTGTGCAGAGCAAAGTTTGTTTTAAACCATATAGTTACAAACAGTAGCTTCAGTTACTTTAAGGGCCCTTTCGGATGACATTTGGATATGGTATTTTAAAGGTTGGGTTGGAAATGTGTGTTTGGAGAAAAAACTTTTGAAAAAAATTATGTAATATATAAAATAGTGTAAAAATTTGAAATATATTAGGAAAAAAAATTTAAATTTTTTTTTTTTGCACATGTGATCTCGTGCTTTACAACTAGTTATCATTTAAAAGTGTGCGGAGCTAAGTTTGTTTTAAACCATACAGTTACAAACATAAGCATTAGTTACTTTAATGGCCCGTTTAGGGGACATCAGGAAACGGTGTTTTGAAAGTTAGGTTAGAAATGTGTGTTTGGAGGAAAAATTTTTGAAAAACATTCTATAATATTAAAAAAATACAAAAATTTAAAATGTATTCGGAAAAAAATTTATAAAATCTATCTTGTCTTGTTCGTCTTGTCGTTGTGAGCATTTTGATATAAGAATCATCTCATTTTGATTTGCAATGAAAAATTTCTGTACTTTTAAAATTTGAGTTTTTTAAAGATTGAAGAGAAAAAAAGTTTAATATAAAGTTAAAAGTTTTTGATCCAGATAATATTTTTCCGCTTGGAAATGTTATCCAAAATGGGCTCTAAGAACCAAAAGAAAGAAATGAATCAAATGAAAATGGACTTAAAATATCTTAAAAAATCGAAAGAGATCATGTGGGGTTAAAGTAATAAAAAACTTGCTTTGTTTGGCATTAAAGTTAAATTCTAACTAAATTGTAATTTTTTATCTTAGTTTTTTTCTTTTTCTGAAAAGTCAACAAAATTTATAACTAGTTTTTGAAAAATCAACCAACTCCAATTTAAAATTTTCATCTTCAACCAGCGAACCAAACGTAAGCTTATTAACATAATGAAACAAAAAATAAAATAATCTATATATAAAAAAAAATATTATCTACAACTTGTCGGTATAAAAAAAAACAATCAAATTAGTCTTTGTCTGCCTGCTTAACATGCGTTGTTGTACGTATATAAGTTGGAATTGAGTTTTTTTTATTTAAGTTGTTTGGCTTTTAAAAAATTAATAAAATATTTTGTTGACTTTTTAAAAAACAAAAACAAAAAGAGAAATCATACTAAATAGTATATTCTTGATACATATTTTAAATATATAGAATATTTTAGAATTCTTGTTAAATTATAGCATATTCACATTTTTAAAGATGTTAAATTTCTATTTTACCCCTAATGTTCATTATCGCTCTCACTCTCTCTCTTACTTATCTCTATTTCCCCTCTTTCTCTCGCTCTCCTTTATTTCTTTCTCTCTCCTCGTTGACTGGAAATGTCGCGTACTTGTCAACACTGTTGTTGATGTCGAAAATCTCCGACACAACACGATGTGGTTGCTCGGACAAAGGTGGTCTTGTGCGGCCACTCTGCGATGGGTCACCTGCAAAAGGGAAGCACCTCAAAGTGATGGGGACACCGATGGGGTGTCTGCCACGGGCACTCTGATGCTTAAGTCAGTGAGGATACTGATGAGCAAGTGGAGAGACAGAGTTTTGGCAAGTAAAATTATCCATACCTGAGTTAATAGGATGATTCTCTATTTATAGGTGTTCCCCGCGGGTTCGGGCATTCGGGTGACCCGATCGGGTCGACCCCCTAGCGCTCCCGGTGGGTGAATAGGCTCCAAATGTGCAGGTGCTGTGTGTCCAATGGGCTGGCGCCACGTGTCCATGGTCTAATGTCAAGGGACACTAGGGTGGGCTGCCGCCAGCACCAGTGGGCATAGCCCCAACCGGAGCAGGCGGCGGAAGTCGGCGATGGAATACGTGCAGTAGCTGGCTATGTGTCAGATGTCAAGCGGCGGATTGAGTGGTGTGATAGGGCGCCGCCGCCAGTCATGTGCATGGTATCACGCACATGGGGCGGAAGATTCGGGTCAGCAACATCGCCTCCTGATACTACCTAACCCGGGTACATGGTGAGCCCCGATAAGGTGGTAAAATCTGATCGGGTAACATAGTTCCCCATAAATAACTTCCTGGTCGGATCACCTCAGGTCAAAGTATCCGGTTTGGGCGGAGGATACGACTTCACCACCTCCACGTGATCGGTTTACCCCTAGAAGTAGGATTTTGTGGTCGGAGCAAATTATGCCATCAACAACTGTTGCCTCGCTGGAGTTTCCCGAGTGATGAGAAGCGACAACCTTCCTCCCCCGTGGGATCGGTGGACGTGGAATCGTGGCAAAATGAATTGCGAGAATCGCGGTGAAACCACGATTGTGAGTCTCTTCGTTGTTAGCGAAACCGAGATCCAGTGCGAGTTGCAAGGAGGCTAGATGGCAAGCGACGACTTTCTATATCCATTCTTCGACAAGCTGCTCTACTTTTTTTTTTTTTTTTTTGTCGTCTTTGTTTTTGCAAGATGCTTTTTGGTTTTGTTTTGCAGGTTCTTCGCCGAAGGTCGCGGGTAGGTGGCTCCGTCGTAGGTGTTGCTTCGGTAGGCAGCGAGGCTGGGTGATAAGGCAGCGAGGTTGGTCAACAAGCTGGGTTTGGGTTAGGGTTTTGGTGATTTGGGATTTTGGGCCTTTTTGTAAAAACAAACTTTTTGTGTGGGAGTTTGTAAATCTATTATCCAAAAAAAAAAGGGGTAAATAATTAGATTTACTAGAAAATGTCATTTTTATCTTATGAAAAAAATTGAAAATAAAATAAATATTTGATTTATACCAGTAAATCTAAGGATTTACTAGTAAATCCAAGTATTTACCAAAATAAGTTTTAGTAGTTAAGCATTGGTTTTTTGCACCTCTATCAATATATTTATTAAAAATATATAAAATTTACCAATAAATATTTTGATTTACTTGATTAGTTGATAACTTTTTAAACAATGTAACTACTAAATTTACTAATCAATATCAAGATTTGCTAGTACTTAAGATTTACTAATTAATATTTGATTTACTCGATCAATTGACACTTTTTTAAATGACGTAAATATTGGTAAATACTAATATTTACTCGTAAATAAAAATATTTACTAGTAAATTGATAACTTTTAAAATGACATAAATACTAATAAACACAAGACTTATTAGTAAATATCAAGATTTATTAGTCAAAACTAAGATTTAGTAATTAATATTTGATTTTACTTAATAAGTTAACAATTTTTAAAACGATGTAAATATTGGTAAATACTAAGATTTACTAATAAATATTAAGCTTTACTATTCATATAATACGTATATTTATGTGGAAATAAATTTATTTACTGTTTTTTAATTTGTAAATAATAAATTTGCCTTTTCTATTCTCCACTATAGAAAGAAAGGAAAAAAAAGAAAAGGAAATAACTTAAATTTAGCTTGCTAAAGGGAATGCTACTGATTTATTAGTAAATAGTAAGATTTACTATTTATATAATACATATATTTATGTGGAAATAAATTTATTTATTGTTTTTTACTTTGTAAATAGTAAATATGTCTTTTCTATTCTTCACTATAGAAAGGAAAAAAAAAAAGAAAGAAATAACTTAAATTTAGCTTGCTGGAATGCTACCATACTTAATTTGGAAATAAATTGATTTACGATTTTTTTCCTTTTTAAAGAATTATACATTTATTATTAACTAATGGTAAGCCCATATTTTATTAAAATTTATAAATCCACCCAAGAAAACCATGACTAACAGAGAAGATAAAGATATAGCGATCGTCGAAGAAACCATCGCGAGGTGGCCAGAGATCTGATGCAGACGAAAACAAGGACGGCTTACACGGCTGAAGGTCGTAATTTTCGATGATTTTCCTCACGATTGCGGCAAGCGCTTGCGATTTTCCTCGCGATTCCGGCGGTGACAAACAAATAGACACAACGGCGAGGACTTTGACATCAACGGCCTTGAGATCGCGAGCTTCTGTCTCGACCTCCTCCAAATCGCGATCTCCATTGCGAAATTTGTCACGACCCCTCCGGATCACCATCTCCCCGGCGAGATCCATTACAACCTCCTCCGGATTGCAATCTCCACTGCAAGATCCGTCGCAACGTTGATGCTGAAGATCACGATGCGGGTGCGATCCCAGTTCATGTCATCATCCCGTTCCTGGCATTGTCACTGTCGTTGTCATGATTTCCGGCCAACGGGGAGAGAGACACAGACGGAGAAAGGAAAGAGACACCCAAGGGTATTTTGGGGTGGTTTTTACTATTACTGTTTACCCTAATTATGCTATTTAGTCATAATCATTTAGATTCTGCTATAGTTTTAAAATCATTATCTCTATTAGCATTTTCTTTCAAAAAAAATGAGTTGAGTTTTTTGGATTTAAATTGTTGCTCTAAACATCCCTTTAATTGTGAAATATAAACATATTTTAAGAAACAATCTAGAAAGTACTTTAAAAAAAAAAAAAAAACAATCTAAAAAGTAGGTACGTGCCGGGGTGTTATGGATGGGTGGCAGGTGGGTTGGACGATAAGAAATTCTCAAGAACATAAGAATTTTATAAATCTTCGACTAGTACACATGCTCTAAAAAACAGTTATAATAATAATATAATTAAACGATAACAAAAAGCTTCCAACTACTTTAATACTTTTCAAGCAAAGAAAAACTTTTTAAACTATATGATTAATTTGCATTTATATTTATAATTAGACTATGCCTATAATCACATAAATCATCAATCTAATAGTTGATTTATATAGATAAAGTGAAAATAATTTTCTTATCTTAAGAAAAATGAAAAATTTTCATTTCCTTCCAAAAACAATAACTAAGAGGTTGTTTGTTGAGCCATCTCTTAGGTGAATTGGTAAGACGTTCATTTTTCTTGTTAAATACTTGGATTCGAATCGTCACCGCTACATTGGCCAAGGTATATGGACAAATCCACTTCGAACGAGATTTATATATCACCTAAGAAGACATCCACCTTCCATAATTATCTAAACATTTCAATATCTACTCCTATAACCTATTTTTTTAATAAAAGAAAAAATAAGAGGTTTGTAGATGTTTTGAAAACCACATTTCCAAAACTATTTTTTAATTATAAACTTAAAATTACTTTTCACTATTTATATTTTAAATATCTATAATAAATTCAAATTTAAGGTCCATAACTTTATTATTTCAAATTTAAATAAGATGATTGTTTTAATTGTATAAAATTTTAAAAGAAACAAAATAAGATTTACATTGATTTTGTTTTTGTTTTTGTTTTGTTTTTTTTTTTTTTTTTGTTCTCTGAACGCAATTCAAGTTTTTAGACTTTTGCACTCTTAAGTAGCTTTTTTCAATCAAAAACACATTTTCAAAACTCTTCTCAATTCCAATACAAATATCTCTAAAACTCTGTTACCTCCCCTAAACAGGCCCTAAACGCCTCAAAAGTACTTTCTTCGGAGTAAACCAGAATTTTGCAAAGTTTATGATCCATAGTCCATACGAATCTCAGAAATCATATATCAAATGGCAGGCGAAAGACAGAACTATGGATGCATGAAATTTGATAAATTATAACAATAATAATTTTAATGAAGAGGATAAACAAAATAATACAAGCAGCCTTTTTAATAACAAAATAAAAGAGGAATGACAAAAAGCCAACCCCCTAAAAAGAAAACAGAAACAGATTTTCCCCGTATAATTTGGTTGGCCCCCCCAGATTGTCGTATAACCCAAACTCAGGTAACAGATTTTCAGTAATACGACATACAAAGCGTCCCCTTCCTTGATGAAAAATCTTTAGAAATATATAAATTTCTTTAGACAGATCCCAAACACATTAGGTGAACTAACTTTTAGACTAGCAAAAAAAATTGTAGCGTATAGATCGATCCGATCCGACCATTAAGATATTATATTTATCTTCACATTCTTAAAAAGAATTTGGGAAAACACCTGTTAAACAAACAGCAACTAGGCAAAGAGGCCCTTCCTCCACTTGAGTGCCACCCCGAGACCGAATCCGTCTTAGCTGGTTCCAGCTGGTTAGCAATGGCCTTCTTGATAGCCTCAGCATATGTCCTATGTTGGTACGTGAGGGTCGACTCAAGCAAGTCCCAGAGAGAAGTCTTCGGGTTCCAGCCTGTCATACGCAGGTTAGTCAGATTCTGTCATGTGCTATATTCTCAATCGAGATCAAAGTGAAATTAAGCATGCCTATGGACAATTGAGTCACCATTCCTGAATCCCCACCGTTGGCCCCATACCAATGAACGATTTAAAAAAAAAAAAAAAAAGAAAAAAAAAAAAAAAGGAAAACCAAGCTGACAGGGAAATAATTTTATTACCAAGCTGCCTGTTGATTATGGTCATGTCGGGAATTCTCTTATCGCTGTCATCGTAACCCACACCATAGAATTCTTTGGAGGTCACATCAACGGTAGGAACCTCAAGTGGAGGCTCACCACTTACCTTTGAGTAAACCTGCATTTTGCAAAAAGTTTTAAAGTTAGTCAACAAATTAATTTGATCAGACAAGCTAATACAGCTAGTAAGGAAGCATTTGGAGAGTATTAAGGACAATGTTTTGACCTCGGTCATCATCTCTGCAAGCTGCCTGACTGTAACTTCATTGTTAGGGTTGCCCACGTTAAAAATCTGACCATTGGCCCTAGCAGGATTTTCCTGAGAAATTGCCACATTATTCAGTAAGAAGTTCCGCATGCACAGTATTAACTCAGAAATCATTGACAGCAGTAAAACTCACAATCATCAAAAAAACGGCTTCAATAGCATCCTTAATGTAAATGAAAGTTCTCTGGGATTCACCACCATCCACAAGCTTGAGTGGCTCTCGGCGCAAGAGATTCTGCAAACAAAAGAGAAAGGTCTTGATAATGACTAAAATACAAGAGATATTCGGCCACATAGATCTAAGTTACAAATTGAAAACACATACGTTACTGAAGCATGCCAAAACCCTCGGAACACCTTCACTAGGACCGTCAATTCCAGGAATGAAGTCCATTCTAGGTCCAATCCAATTAAATGGTCGCACAATAGTGAACTCCAAACCATTTTCTGCACCCTCAGCTGCAAACATCAGAAAGTAAGTTTAGAGTCGCACACTACCAACCACAAACCACAAACTTAAGAAGAGGCACATTATAAGAATAGTTAACCAACCATAAATCAGCCTCTCAATCAATTGCTTTGCACAAGCATATGACCACCTTTGCTTCTCAATGGGGCCAAAAATACACGGAGAGACATCTTCCTTGAGAACATAATACTCTGGATCCTGCAAGAATACAATCAGTTAATCTCCAAGATCAGTTTGTTTAAAAAAGTAATATAACAAATAATTCCAGTAAGTTTACATTATTAGCACCTGTACTGCTAATACATCAACGAATAATTTTATTGAACATTACCATAACCTCCAAAAATTTCAAATCATACATTTACATGAATTTCTCTCGAGCTTTAAAACCTAACACTTCATACACAAACACCTCTCGATGCTCGAGATCTCCTTGAAACAACTAATCGCTATTTGTGGATCCAACAGAACATTATTGATCAACCTTACAATGATACAATCTTATGTCCTAGATCCAAAACCAATTCATAAAAAAAGTTTTCTTTTAATATCAAATGTGGAACAATAATGAACATTACAATCGACCAATAAAATCTACTCTGCTGTCTGCCAAATGCCCATAAAAGATTATATCTAACCTTAAGAAAAAGCAAAGGAAAAAAGAAAAGGTGAGCAATCAACAATTGATAAGCAAGTTTCAGTCCACGTGCTTATACTCAAATTATATTATATATATATATATATATATGTATGTATGGGATAGAAGTTATACTACCAGCACAAAGCATTTCATCCGTAAATACAGAATAGATCCCTAAAACGCTTTAACTATAGTGTCAAACATTTAAAAACAGATTAATCACAAAACAATTGCCAAAAGAAACACAGATCTAAATTCTATCCACAGAAGAACAATTCGGACCAACTGAAAAAAAATAAAAATAAAAAGAAATAAATAAGAAAAGTGTAGAAAGAAAGAGCCAACCTGACGAAGAGGGCTATCCTTCGGGAGAAAGGCTCCAATCGTTTTCCCGTACACTTCACAAGTAGAGAAGTGAATGAGCCTCTTGTTATTCTCCGAGCAATACTTCACCTAAAATTCAAAAAACGCGAAAAAAAAAAATCAAAATCACACACATCAACTTCAATCAAAATTAACCAAATCTTTAACAGAAAAATCATTAAAAAAAAAAAAAGAATTAAATTGCATAGATTCAGGCGCATATTCTACGTACCACGGGAAGTGCGTCGATGAAGTTGCTGTAAATTGTGTCAAGCGGACGCGTATTGTAGTCGGCAGGAGTACAGATCGCCGCCAGATTGATAGTCTGGGAACAAAAAAAAAAAAAAATTTCACAAAAACAAGAAAAGAAGAAATCAAGAAGAAATGTTGGAGATTTGGAAGAATGCGAACCAGATCTGCCATCTTGATGAGTCCTTCGAGGCGAGAATCGTGCTTGATGTTGATACGGTGGAACTGGATGCGATCAGACCAGGGGAGGGAGTCGGGCTCCAGGAGGTGCTTGATCTTGTCGTTGTAGACGTCTAAGGCAAGGACCTTGTGAGGAGTCTCCGACATGATTTTCTCGCAGAGGTGGGAGCCTATGAAGCCTCCGGCACCGATCATGCATATCGTCAATGGCTTTATCGGATTCCCATCCAGATCTACTCTCGCCGACGACGCCATTGTTTCTCTCTCTAACTCTCACGCTTTCTCTCTCTCTAACTCTCTCTCTCTAGATGTGATAAATCCCTTTCTTTCTGGTTTCTTGGCTCGGAAAGAGTTATGGAGTGTGGAAATTGCTAACGTGCGCTTGGGGTTGTTAAGAATGAGAAAAGGAAAGAAAGAGAAAGAGAAAGAGAAAGAGGGAGAGATTTGGGAGGTATGGAGAGAGGGAAATGAAGGGTCAGTATTTATTTAGAGGGCAAGAGGAAAAAAGGTTGGGAGTGGAGAAGAAAGAGAGAGAGAGAGACGGGATGTGACTCCGTTCTTACTGGGTGGCCCACATTTCTTGAAGAAGTGGACTGGGGCTACTCGAGGGTGTGAGAAAATCGTTCTGCTACTCGCTCTCTCAACCTGCCACGTATTTTTATTATTTCTTTTTCTTTGAGGGACAATTTGAAAGATATTACTTAAAAAGAAAAAAGAAAAAAAGCTGAATGAGATAGTAGGCCATTTTAGAGATTTCTTAGAGTAATTATTTTTTGGTATTTCCCAATTTTATGTTATTTTTTATAGAGTAATTTTCAGGTTTAGTATTTGAATTATAACTCGAAATTTTTAAGTTAGAATTAGTTAGTTTTTAAAAAATTAATTATTATTATTTTTGATTTTTAAAAATTGATTATATTTTTTATTATTTTTTAAAAATTAGTTATAATTTTTTGTTGATTTTTCAGAAAATATAAAAATTTAACAACAAAGGTATAATTTGATTAGAGTTGAGTCTGTAAACCAAACAAAGCCTTAGCCTATATTTGGTAAGAAGGAAAGAAAACAAGAGAAAGAGTAAAAAATGAAGGTGAAAGAAAATAAGAGAAATAGAAATAATTTTACTTTTTCTTTATGTTGTTTGGCATCAAGAGAAAAGAAACAAAGTTATATAATTATTATTTATTTATCTGTACATATTATTTTACTTTAAATACAAAGACAAAAAAATAATTTTAATAGTTATATGGTGGATTTTTCTTCCTATTTTTGGAGAGATTAAACTAGTGGATCACACATTTTTATCTAATATTCCTTTTCATTTTCTCTTCCTTCCTACCGAATATGCTAGTCTAGCATTTCCCATTAACAAATCACTTCTCCCATTTCCTTCCTTCTCTTTTCCACCATATCAAACATAACACAAAAGTGGGAGGGTATTTCTTAGGATAAGGTATTTTTTTTAAAAAGTTTTCTTTTTTTTTTTTTTTTTTTTTTTCTAAAAATACATAGTACATATATTCTAAATACAAAGGTAGATAATTTGAACTCTATATTATCGAGTTAGAGGTGAATTATCACTAGTTTATTTTGTAATCACATTTTTTTATACTTGTGATCACATTATATTTTATAAAATTACTATAAAAAATATATATTTCATTTAATATTTTATTATACTTATATTTTTATTATGAACTCCAAGTGCACAATATGTTACTTTTCACCCAACAAAAAAACAAAAGATACATAAGATACGCACGTCATTTTTAAAAATTTCTTAGGGTAAGGTTTTTTTTTATAGCTTTTTTAATCCAATTTTATATGTACTTTATAAGATTATAAAAAAAAATCCTATCTTTTATGTTATGATTTATTATATTTATATATTTTTGAATTGTAAGATTACCACTTGTGTTTTGTTATCTTGTGTGTACGTGTGTTTACCACTTGTGTTTTGTTGTCTTGTGTGTATGTGTGTTTTTATTTTTATTGTTTTTTATCTTTTTTTGGGGTGGGGGATAATTTAAGTAAGATTTGGAATTGAATCATTGATCTAGAATAAGTCTTTTCTCTCTCCCATTTTTCTCTCAAATTTCTCGTAAATTAGGGATGGGACTTCCACCGTCGTGGCTAGCAAAGGTGGTCAGCAGTTCGGTGATCTCGGTAGGGATGGAGTTAAAGGGTCCTAATTGGTAGTTTCTCGACCAAATCTAACCCGGTGAGCTTGCGGCAGTTTGGGATATGGCGAGACCTTGGTGATCCGATGGTTAATGTGACGATCTCTTACTTCCAATTGAGCCGATTGATTTCCTCTGAGTTGTGGCGTGCAGCAGAGTGGTTGTTCCACGTTGGGCGAGAATTGTGTGGGCAATGTTATTTTATATTCATGCTTTGTTTTTATGTTTTAGTTTTAATTTTGTAATAAAAAAAGTAGTTCCCACACCTCCGATTTGTTTTTTTGTGTGTATTCTGCTTGAGTTGTTTTCTAGCGGTATATGTTTATGGGTTCCACTAGTATTAGGGGTATGCAGAGTTTGCTGTAATCTATATGCTGCGAGTGACTGTCTCTCGATCGATCGAAATATTCCATCAATTGTAGATTTTTTCTAAAAAAAAAGAGCTTTGTACATACTCAATTATAGGATTGCCGAGGAATTCGAAGAATTTTCCCATCACCGGATCTCAGCTTATGTCCTCCTCACTGAGCTTCATCAGATTTTACTGATGGAATCGATCTTAATTGAGGGTTATATCTCTTGTATCACATAGTTATTTCATTTTTTGTATTGGTATTTATACCCAATTTTAATTTGAATAATAATTTCCCTTTCAATTAAAAAAAAAATCATTGATCTAGAAAGTATGGTGTAGTACAATGAAGAAGCACATTCTTGGTTGTTGCTAGCTATGAGAAAACAACAAGTTGCCTTCTGGAAATTGCCACTTAGCCATATGCTTAGAGCTGTATTTAGTTAGGTAATTCTTAATTGCCAAATCATAAAGCCCCCCGTTATTTTGTTGGGTCAATAGTCATACATTTTTGCTTTTACGCTTTTCCCCCTAGTTTAATATTGTCTTTTGACCTTGATTATTATAGGTTTTATTTGTAAAGAAATCAGATAAACTTTTCGAATTTGATAATTTAGTTACTAATTTTTTTTTATTGACAAGCAACCTCCTGAATTTATAATTTTTGACTTAATCAGTCCGTATTGTTTGTATATATTAAAATTAAAACGATTTTTTGCACATAACTTGTAGATGATAGCCCAACAAGGGCATTGCTAATAATTTTTTAATAAATTTGAGAACTTGAATCTAATTCTATAACTCAAACTTAAATCTAAATTCTAAAAAGAAATTTATATATATAAATTAAGTAACAATAACCTGCAATGTCGTTCTCGGGCTGTCACGTGCAAGTGACATGTAAAAAATTTGTCCAAATTTATATGTTCATGAGCAAAAATAATTGATACTGTAAGTTCAGGAGATTGCTTGAAAAAAAAAAAAAAAAAAAAAAAAAAAGAATATCAGAAACTAAATTGTTAATTTCAAAAAGTTCAGAGAGTGTTCATACAAAATAATCATTATTATCTAGTTACATCTTTCTGCTTTTATCTTTTAATTTTTTATCCGATTTATAAGTATCTGTGAATTTTTTATTTTGACAAATAATTATATGAGTTCAATAAAACTTTTTGAAAATTTCCCACATCAATAACATTTGGATTAAAAAATATATTCATACACATTATATAAACTCATTTAAAGGATAAATATTGAAATTTCATATAACAATAGAAAAATGACATGTACAGCAGCGTTTTCACTCAATTTTAACAATTATCATCGATTTAGGGATATTATGCGATACTACATGTAATTTATTAGATTGTTAACCCTATTCTTTTAATTATTCTTTTAACTATTCTTTTAATAATTATCGTCGATTTAGGGATATTATACGACAACGATACTTTATTTAGTTAATAAGATATACTTATAAAATAGTGAGGTACAACAAAGTCATTTATAACAGACTACATTGTTCTTCTTAGTTAGGAATGAAAAGGATGGACATTAATATAGCGTAAACATTTGGTTTAATTTAATATCTATTAAATTTGTTTTTTTTTTTCCACATTTTTAGTAATTCTAAAATTATCCATAAATAATTACATTAAATAAATACTAACCCACCATCTTTTATATCTTTTCATTTCCATCGTTTTTTTAAACTTTAATATTCCCTGTTTCAAAAATTTTACTTATTTTATTTTATTTTATATTAGAGTTTCTCTAATTATAATATGTTTTGAAATATTATATCTGATCAAAACAAAAGTATATAAAATTGATAGAATTTGATAACAATTTTACAAGTAAAAACTATTGAGAACATATTTTATACCTTAATCTTATCGTCAGCTTGTCAGCTTGGATCAATTATGCTCACCATAACGGGTTGATAAGACCAGTGAATCAACAACCACCTGGAACCCAGGAAACAAATTGATAATTACAACAAGTCACGAGAAAACTTTGGCAGCAGAACAATTGAGAGTGAATGCAGTTTCCTACAGTTGACTACGACTACACCAAAATAAGAGTCGACTACTCCACCTAATTATTTCGGCAATATCGCACCGAAAGCCTTCCACAACGAGATCTTAGAAGGATTCAGTTTGAAAATATAAGCTTTTATGATATCCAAGGATACGAATTGTGCAAGGAAAATGGAATTTATTCACAACAAAAAAAAAAAAAAGAAACTAAACTAAATTTAAAAAGAAATTTAACTCAAATCAGAAGTTATGTATGTACTCATATGCTATATATATATATATATTTATATTAGTTATATGAACCGCGAAATGGTTGTTTAAAGGTGATCAGATTTCGCTCTTGGAACATCTAAATTAGGTCATTGGACTTTAATACAAATTTAATTGTAGATGTTTACCTCTATAAAAATATAGTATTGTTAAAAGAGTAATTTTCCGTATCTTACTATCAAAAAAGGATTTAGTCTTGTTAAAAAAGTGGGACAAAGAAAATTGAGATTGAGATAGGAGATTTTTATTTGGGGAAGTGAAAGTGCCAATCTCCACACGAATTCGATTTCTAAATTTGTGAAACATGAAGTGCCAAAAAAACATGAATCATGACGCATTTAAGCAAACAAGTTTAGTTAGGACAAACCTTTTCTTTATTTATTATTATTTTTCTTTGAAGGTCAGTTAGAGCTTATGACCTATCTTATGACTAGTGATTATCTATAAGTAGCTTTTATATGTTATTTAAAAAAAAAAATGTATGAAGTTTTGTAAAATTAAAAAGTAATCGTTTTTCTGAATGATTAGTAGGATCAGAAGGACAGATGCAACTAAAAAGCCGATAATAAGTGATAGATTGATCATGGTTCATCAATGATTAAATATGGTTAGGCCACCGGTCATTTTCCTAAACAAAAAAGTTCCTAACTAAAAGAGTAGAACTTTTTTTTTATTTTGAAAAATGACTAACATAATGGTCAATCAGTAATTGATCATAGTTATCAGTAATTTATTATAAACAATAAGCGAAAAATACATATTAATATTGATGTTGATTCACTATTTGTTTTTTTTAATCATTTTCCCAATTTTACAAAATTACAACCATTTATGAATAAAATTTTGAAAAATAACATTATTTTACAAAAATATTTCTGCTTTTTTTTTTTAAGGAATTAATGCTTTTTTTTTTGTTATTACTTGTTATGAAAAATTTAGAGAAATTATAATATACAGCCTTTTTTTAAAACATAATTTTAATAAATACTAAGGTTTTAAAATATTTAAAATAAATAATAAAAATTATTAAGTAAACAGAAAATTTATTAAATAAACTATATATTTACAAAAATTAAATAACTTATTTAATTAATTTTACTTTAAATATTTTTAAAACCTACTTTATTTGTTTCTCTTTTGACAGCTTATCTAATTTTTCTTCTTCTTTTTTTTTTTTTGTCTTTTTAAGGGGATTTTTTTTCATCTTGTTAATAGTTTTATTGTTGTAATTATTATATTGTGGGTTGAGTGGTAGGGAAGTGGTGGACGTACAACGGAGGCTGCGAATGGGAAAGAAAGCGCGTCATGTGAATCGCATGGTACCGATGAGCTGTCTAGCTTTCATGCTCACCTGTTTCGTTATATTTTGTTTCTTTAATTGTTTATTTACAAGTCTCATTCCCCACCGCGATTCCCCACGCGCTTTTATTATACTCTCCAATCCCGACGCGATCTCCTTTTTGTCTGAATTCGGGAGGCAAATCATTTGTTTTTTTTTTTTTTAATGATTATTTTTTATATAATAAACCCTTGTTACCTTTTTCCACTTTTTTTATTTTTTATTTTTATTTTATTTTATTTAACATCAGTGTACCATGAGCCTATCATACAATGTTAATTTATATATTAAACTTATAATTTGATAATTATTAAATTTGTAAATCTGTAATAATTTATCCCTATTGATAACAATGTTGATAATTTTAGTGAAATTGATTTGCAATTTAATAATTTATACAAAAGTTATTAATTAATGACATTAACAATCATTTTTATCATTTTTTTACTGAAGTCATTCATCAATTTGTACAAAAGTCATCGATAATAATTTGTTTGTCTATCATGCACAAAGCACATGTTGTCTAACTACTAATAATAAAATGGCACATTTGAAGCCTACCATGTGAGGCTAGATTCAAGGCGTACAACATTAATGCATGAAGAAAGAGTAAATAATATCGATCAAACACCTTCTTAAATGTCTTCATATTTCTATATTTAGTCCGTTTTATTTTCATTTCAGAATCAAAATCAATATAAAATCTAGTATTTAGATTTCCTTTTCCTCTATTTTCACATTTTCATTTTAATTTTAAACCTATGTTGTATAATAACATTTCGAACTCAAAATTTTTCTGTTTTACTCAAGTTTTAAAATGCTATAATTTTTTTGTTTCATCTCCAATTAAGGCACTTTTTTTCGTTGTGTTTATAATAAAGAGAGGAACAAATCCAGATCCACACGTATACCTTTAAAACTATGCTAAGACTTTTTTATATTAATTAGAAAACCAAATGAATGTTTTTAATATATATTCAAATACTATTCCAGAAATTACATCATTTTCAGAATGATATTTTATTGCAAGCGATTTCAAAACAAAATAAAAATGAATTCTCATCTCTAAACGAAACACACCAAACAAACGAGACCATAATTGAAAAATAAAAAAATCAATAAATAATAGGAAAATAAAATGATAGAAGAGTAAGACAAATGATTAGCGTGTTTCATCCACGGACTAGAAATAGAGAGAAGATTCACTAGTAAAGAGCACTAATAGGCTCCTATATAAATACATATTTCTAAGTACAAAAAGAGATAAGTTTTAGCTAAAGTTGTCAAATCTTCTAAATTCAAAAGTTTTCCTATTTTCTAATATGAAAATTAATACAAATAAATTTATATATTCTATATTACAATCAATCAAAATTGAAAGAGTTATAAAGAATAATTTCAATAAATATTTGATAATGCCTTAAATCTCAACTAAATCCATTTGGTATTGATAGAATTGACAAAATATTATTGTCAACATAAACGAGTTTTTTCCCCCTTAAACTTAAGCAATGAATTTAATAGAAAACTATCAATTAGTTCAAATTTTAAAAATTTTATTTGCTTCCCGAACTTAAGCGAGTAAAAATTAATTTAGAAGAGCAAGAAAAATATATAAATTTATAATTGAAATATTTCTAACAGATAATAATAATCAAAAAAATTAATTTGTTTCATCAAGTCCTTATTGCCCAATGATCTTGTAAATATTCTCCCATATCTTTTCACTGTTCTGAACAAAACAGCTGCATAGGATATTTAGTATTAATGGCCTTAAAATTTGTCACCTTTGTTTGTCCTCCACATGTTTAATTTTAGTCATTTGTTACCTATAAAATTTTAAATTATTGCAATGTACTATACTTAGTTAATTTTACATTAAATTAAATATTTGAATTTAGAATATTTGCATTAGAGTTTGTATTAAATTTCAAAATTCTTGATCGACAATGTTGTTTACGGTCTTCACATGGAGCATAAGTAGATTTTTCATGACTGATATTAAATGGAAAATCAAGTCTTATGTGCCTTATGTACAATATATAATGTTATTGGGAACATATATCAGTAGGTGCATAGGGACATCTCAACTAAGTTAGCATACTCTTAACACCCTTATCATTTATCAATCTCCAACATTTTATTTAGGAAAAAAAAAAAAAGAACAATATGTTACTTTTCGTAACAGAAATATCGGTAATTGTCCAAATAATGATATCAATTAGATTTTATGAAAATGCCGATGGAAATGTCAATATCGATAGAAATTGACATAAAAGATAGGAATTAGTCTAAAACACCAAAATTTTAAATGAAATTTTTAAGAATTCTAAAATAGTTAGTAATACATAAATGCATGAAACTCTCAATTGAAGTATTGAGTACATGATAATCTTCTTAATAAGAAGTGTCCATTAGCGTAGTAAATAATAAGCATATATTTGTTTACCAATTAAGTAGAATTTTTAAAAGGTGACCTAATACATATGCATGATATCCATAGTTCCAGATGATAAAATATAAATATCAAAAGAGCTTGTAGTATGTTGAAACGTATTTGCAATACTATATTAGTTTGAATAATATTAATATAAAGATATGATTATTGAGTAATTTCTTTTATATTTTTGGACATGCCTTGAATATGTTTCTTGATCACTATCCGCTACCCCTTTATGTATAGCAAAATTTTGAGTTAAGAAAAAAAATCATGAATTTTATTACATTCAAATATTAATTTAAAAATACTTATGATCAATATTTTATATAATTTTGTCGATATTTCTGCTATAATTTTTTTTAAGATTTTCATGATATTTTGTCATTTTTTAATACAAAATTTACAGAAAAAAAAATTTGTATTTAAAAAAAATTTTCATTAAAATTACGTGAATATTAAAAAAAAATGATAATGCACCAATGAATCTATATCGGTGGAAAAATATCTGAAAATGTCAATTTTTAAATATCGTCCTTAATGTATTTTTAAGACAAAAACCTCCCACTTGGTTGACGGAAAATGGAGGAAAATGATGGCCTCGTCCAAATTTGCACCGACAAACATTGTGTTAGAGCCCACGCGATTCTCCATGCGCGTCTTAGAACAATACATTTTTAAAATTACATTACTTCTCACTCGCAAAAAATAAAAATTTAAAATGAGACAATACAGTAGTTCACCCAAACAAAAAAAAAACAAAAAAAAATTACATTAAAAAAATCATATCAATTAAAATTATGCTCTACACATGTCATTATGTTATAGAAAGAACAGAAATAAAGATAAAAATAAAGATATATATGAACTAAATCCTTAGTGGCAGCCAATGTTCCGTTCATTTTGTTACTTATTATCCACATATAAAATTAAACGAAAATGACTTGTTATAGCGAATTGATAGTACTGGGCATCTATATAAATTAATAATAAAGATTTGTAAAACTACAATAAGTGATTTTGTTTTTTGTTTTGTTTTTGTTTTTTTTTTTTTTTTTTTTTTTTTTTGTTTTCGGATAGAAATTAGAGTAAAGTGAATGTTATCCATATTTAAGCAGCAAAAAAAAAAAAAAAAAAAAAAATCACTTGTTATAAGAGCAGAAGACTAGTCTTAGCTACTAATTTTATCATCTAAATAGTTAAAGGTACAATTAAGTGAAAGTTTACTTAAATACCTCTTGTATATTTAAATTAAAAAATAACTAAAATTGCTTATCATAATTAACTAATTATTAAATTTAAATTTTTTAACTAATTATTAAAACATTAGGACAATCTAATAATAGATATAAGTAGTTTTTTTTTTTTTTTTTTTTTTTTTGCGCTTTAGAAAATTAAAAATAAAGTGTAAAACCTTGAAATAAAATGAGTATCATAAAAAGTGTAAAAAAATGGATACACATTATTTATGTAATAAAAATAAATTTTTTTACTGATTCTAACAAAATTAATAATAATTAGAGCAACAAGTTATTATTATACTTTATGTGTATTTTTTCAATAGAACAATTTGCAAGTAAACTAGGCAAGTAAACAAGATAGTAATTTAATGCTTATATCATGATTGATAGTGTGTTTACTTGTACATAATCGGAATGAGCAGAATCCAGAGTCAGTAAGATTTAGAGTAAGGATTTAAAATCCCAATAATTTGTTTACTTGGGTTACATGATTCAAAATAGGAGTTACCACGAATCCTTTTCATGTAAAATCAAAATGAACTGTAGTAAGGTTTTTTGTTTTTTTGGGTAAATAACTGTTATAAGTTTAGTTACCCTTTATTAAATGTGTTTTTAAAATTTTAAAATTATTATTCTGTATATTTATTATAATATTGTTAGATCATAATTAAAATAATTATTACATTATCAGGACAATGTAATAATAAATATAAGTTGTGTGATATCTTTTGTTTTAAAAAACTAAAAATTAAGAGAAAAACTTAAATTAAAAAATAAAAAAAATAAAAGTGTCAAAAATAGATATATATTATTTTATTCCAAATAAAAATATAAATTTATTATAAAAAAGTTAACAATAATTAATGTAATTATATAATATCAGGTAAATAAGTAATTAATATGGATAGTCATAATATTTTAATAGTATTTTTTCGCAAGTAAAACAAGGGTAATATAGTAATATAACGTTAAAACCAATAGTGGCAGTCACAATTTGGAGGGAGCCTGATATTGTCAATTTTATTTCTCTACTCCAAAATAGTATGGGCCCACTAGTCTCGTTCTTATTGGAGAGAAGAAAAGAAAGAGAAAGAAAGCAACTAAATAAGTGATTAGCTCTCATTCTCCATTGTTAATAAGTAAACATGTCATGAGAGCCACAATTCAAAAGGAAGATATGGGATTGCGAATTGATTTCTTAAACCCAAATTGATGGAGGATCCACCAATCTCAGTTCCAATCTCTTAAAAAAAAAAATTTTAAATTAATTAGGATTGACTCTAATTCCCAACTTTCACTCTTCACTCGTTATAAGTAAATATGTCATAACGGGTATAAGTGTAATATTAATGTTAGTTACCAATGCAGTTTTTCTGTGCTTGTTGAGAGTTTGGCATTTCTCATTTTTTTTTAGTTTATTATAAAGTGTTTTGATTTTTATATAATATTAATCAGCCACTTGGTAAGTTAGTTGGAGATGAAAATTTTAAGTTAGAATTTGTTGATTTTTCAAAACTAGTTATAAATTTTTTTGACTCTTCAGAAAAAGAAAAAAAACTGAGATGAAAAAATACAGTTTAGTTAGAGTTAAACTTAAACGCCAACAAGCCTTAAGATAATGTTTCAAATTGTAAAATAATATCATTGAAATCTATAGAAGAATTATTTATCAAAACAATACTTTTATCAATTTATTAATAAAAAGTAAAATTTACGTCAGGGAAATTACTAATGTGTTCGAAGAAATTAATATAAGAAATTGTGGATACACTTTCTGATAATAGAATCCGTGGACAACCAATAAGAGACGGTTATAATAACGTTTACAAGTCATTTTCAAATGTAATTGAAGGCAAAAAGGAATAATTTCATGAGAACAACCGGATTGATTATTTTGGATGTTCTGCCATTATCATGGGGCCTTCACTTGATGAATTATATCTATGTACATTAAAAATTCCATCACATATGTATTATAAGAATAATGGCAGGAAAAATTAGGAAATGAAGTCAATCATATCCTCAATAACTAATTTAAGTTGCAACCATTCTCAAGCCCTAGGGTAAGCCTCAAGTTAGCCAACCTTGGCCGACTGAAGGCTTCTATTCTTAGTGAACATTTTTTTCTTTTTAATCCAAATTTATTTCTAAAGACTTTGTTTTTATCATTTTGTCTCATTAAAAATTGATTATTCCTATACATATAAGCACTCTTAAAAACTTTATTATTTAATTTACATCTCCACTAAAATAATAGATTAGCTATGCTACTGACTATTAGCCAGGGTTATTTGCACTGTCGAGTAAGGAGAAGGAGCAGGGAAGGAGAGCTGGAAATGAAGTAGACTTGAGAGGGAGGTTGGAGGCGGGTTGGGTTGTTGCTTTGTTAGATCGAAGTAAGAAGATGAGGGGTGGGAGAATGAGGCAACTCTAGGATTTCTAAGCCCTAAGTTAAGACGAGATATCTTATATATGTATAAAGCAATACTTCTCGATTAATTTTTATTCCCACAAAAGGATATGAACGTGGTTTTGATGTAATCAAACCATCGCATCAATATTCCGGTTAACTGAATAATAAATTTTTTATGCGTGACATTGAATCTATAAGTTATTGGCTCATGCTAAAAACTTACAGAAAACATGAAATTATTGAAATCAACCCATGGCTCTTGATTCCCTCTTGCTACCTATGGCTATTTAAAAGTACTTATATATCTGTCTCTCTCTACAAGTTTTTGAAGCACTAGCTAATTTTAGCTGGAGTTTGCTACACCCTAACCTTCATGATATGATAAATGAATTTTGGTGCCTTTTTTTTTTTCAAATGCATTGCCTAAATAAAATTGCTTCACTCCCTCCCAAATTATAATTTGACCAAGTTGCGATTCACTAGACAACCACATGCTAAATAAATTTGCCATATCTTTTTCTTAGACGGAATAATATTGTGGGGCAATTTTGGATCCATCAAGAAATTCAAAAGCACCACGTGAACACACATGTTTATTAAATAGAACATCATTGTGCTTACTTAAGCACTATAAAAGATCTTTAGCGGGACAAAAAAAAAAAAAAGAAAAAAAAAAAAAAGAAAAAAAGAAAAAAAAGAAAAAAAAAAAGAAATTTAAATGAGATATTTATCATGATTTTGATTTGCTGATTAATATAATACACACCCCAAAAAAGACAATAGAGATTAAAAGTCAAAAAGACAACATGGATAAACATTTAAAATTGATCAAATATGTAACATAAATATGATAATGTGATATACATGACGTACAGAATAAATTATAATTTTATCACTCTCTTTTATATTGTAAACCACTATAAGATGAGTAGGACATAGATATCAATAATTTGGAGATTTTATTATTTTAGGGATGGTCAGAAGTTGCCTTTTCCTTTTTTCTTTTCTTTTTTTTTTTGAGAAATTTTTTTTTTAATTTGAAATAATTAGATTTTTTTAATTGTTTGATTTTTACAAAACAAATCAAAATTAAAATGAAAGTGGGGGCGGTATAGAAGGTAAAGGGTTAGATTGGGCATTAAGAAAGATTTTTCTTTTTTAAATCTTAGTCCGGTATATAACCTGCACTAGGTTATACAGCAATATTTCTACCTTGGAAACCTTGCTCTTCCAGTCAAGAAAAGTTATCTCACCAATAAAAAGTAACCACCCATTACAGTCTTATCAAGAATAAAATATCTATCTTTATTTCACAAATTGTGGACTATGAGTTTAGATTATTACCCTGTAATTATGTCTTTTCACATATAATCCCATTATATTTATTTAAGGCGTCAATAAATAGTAGTGTGGGGTTTTAATTTACTTGCATAAAATCATATGGAAATAAACATGATACATGGAATAACTAATGATCCTTTATCGAATTAGAATGTCATAAATATATTCATTGTAGCTTTATTTTTTAACACTAATTATAATAATTTACTACTTGCCTTATACGAATCGATGTGACATGTCATGCACTGAGATATGATATATTACCGATGTTACATGTGATCCCACTCTCATTAGTATCAAATTGGATACTACTATATAGCAGTTTATTACATTAATGTACATGTGGTGCTTACATACATATAATAATAATAATAATTAATTAATAAATAAAAGGTACCAGAGCAGTAACACTAGATCACTAGTAGAACATAGTCCACTATTGCTGTTAAATAAGCTCAGTAGCTTACTATTGGTAACTCGGCATACTACCAAGTACTACCAACGCAAGTTTCTCCACCACCCAAGTTTATTAGGAGGGACGTCATAATAGTAGTTGTCTTACTAGTTCATGATTAATAAATGGGCAAATTCTTAAGTTGATACCTAAACTTTTAGTTTTGTATAATTTTGATCCATGAATTTTTTTTTGAAACTGGAATGTCCCTAATTATTAAAATGTTGCTATAATAGTATTTTAGGTTAACTTTTTTTTCTCAATGATGAAAAAAATTAAGAAAAACACTCTTTTGCTATTTTTTCTCCCTTTCCAAAAATAGACATGCAAAACAAAAAGTGGTATTTTCTACCGCTGCAACGTGCCTTCCACAAATTTTTACGCATGCATGTGTCTCCATTCAAATTTTAGAATTTCAATTTTTAACCTTTAAATTTCTAAAAAGGTAAAATTGTAACTCATTTTTAAGAAAAAGTGTAAAAAATATAAAATATCCTGATAGTTAAAATATACGATTATGTCTATTTTTTTAAAAAATAAAAATTTATCCTTTTATTTCAATTGTGCTCCTAGTGAAAAAAAGTTCTGGCTTCTCCATTGTTTGTGATGGTTGTTTTTAGCTTTTTTGATGAGTGAGGGAGAAGGGGAAAGAGAGACGTGAGAACTGTGTATTCTTGTCTCTTGTCTCTTCCTAGTTTTATTCTGCATTAAACCCTAAACTCCTAGTGCTACCACTAATTTGGTCCATAAAACTAATGTCACTAGAACATGCTTTGTAATGCCATTTATTAAACTAATAACACAATCTTATTTAGAAAATGCTCACACGTAAAGAATACAGCGTATCATTTGACATCGTCGAAACAAATACCGGCTTTGATCTACTGCATACACCAGAAAGGCTTCACTTGAATTCTCTTCCTGTTCTTGCAAATGTTGGATCAAATCTAGCAGATTGGCAGCCTTCACTTATTTCTCGACAGTCGACACATAATAATATGGTACGAAATAATTATCATGCTTATACCGCCCTACCTGAAGCTTTAAAAAGATTCAAGTACGTCAAAAACCAGCATTTTAAGACCACCTTACGTATATATTGTGATTCTGGGAGCTGAATGTCCCTGGCTTTGGCATGACCTGTAAAACGAGTGAGGTCGACTTAGTTACTTTGCCCGACTACTCGTACGAGGAAAAAAAGTTGCAAATACTCATGAGGAATGGTCTTCACCTAAAGTTGAATCAGTTTGTTAGTTATAGAATTTTTCTCTTCTTCAGGTAGGAATACACAAGGAAAAATCCCAGAACAGCACCAACAATTATTCCGGCCGTTGTTAGCCAGAACGCAAACTGTATCGAGTGAAACAATGAGTTATTGCTAAGTCACATCACATGGATAAGTGGCAATGGCTTAAGAAAAAGCTAAGTGGTCATGTTTAGGTTTGAAGTAGACTAACATACCGCATGTTCTTCAAGGTAAGATCTCAAGTTCATGCCAAATATACCTGCAAAAGAAAACAAAATCTTTAGACGAGTTTCAAGCTGATAAGATTGGAAAAATATCTCGAACTCATTACACAAAATTTGGCAGACAATGAATGGGACATCAAAAGTGACAGGCATGGCACGATATTTGGGTCTCTTTTATTATTTTTATTTTTATTTATTTTTTGTCTGCGAGAAAAATCTAAAGCAAAAGAGACTACAATTCCAGGCTACTATGATACCTGCAACTAAAGCACCAACTGCTATGCAAAATGTGCCAACTTGAAGCAGCAATTCTACCCTACTAACCTCAAGCCTCCGAGAGCTGGAAACAGAACGAAATAAAACAAGTATTATACAAATACCATACTATAGCAGCTGAAGATCAAAACAATTTCTTATTTAAGTAATACCGGTTTCTTGAAGGTAATGGGAAAAAACTATTTTAATGGTGTTATCAAACTATTGAAAATGAAAGGTGGAAATTTGTCATCTTTATTCTCCATTTTATCCAACAATTTGTAGGCCGGAACAGACTTTATGGCAGTGCGCTAGTGTAGCAACAGAAGTGGAGACAGCATACAGGTTATAGACACCGAAACTACTTTATTGCAAATCTTAAAAAGTGAAATGTGTACACAAACTATCGTGTCAATTTTTTTATTCTAGTTCTACTTAAAAATTTTGCTGTCAAATTACCTTCAACAGTAAAGTAATTTGGGAAGCATTCCTAGTTTACGTTAGTTAAGCTGCAGTTTTAGCTTTTAATTTCCACACACAAAAGGGTAGCTGAATTTTATGCTAATCCAGAGTGACCCTTTTTTTTTATTTTCTATTTTCTAAAATTGTTTCCTTTTACAAATAATTCAAAGTTACATTGATAGAAATGAAGCGAAGCATTGTAAAATTAACGTTTAAGAACAGCATTGAGACCTCAAGTTAACAGCTATAGAATCTTCCATTTCCTTTGCAGAATCAAGAAGCCTTTCAGCCTGACCATGACAAGACTCGCATCTGCAATTAAATTACAACATGCGGTCAACTTCTGAAGACGTCATAATTCATAACCTCGGTTAAATATGTTCCTTAATTATCTGTAACATATACGGATTCATAAAGCTTGCCTTAAAAAGCAACAAGTGGCCCGAGTATAAATCATTTCTTAAATTCAAGGGCAATTGAATTTTCATTGGCAAAAATCAAAGGCAGAAATATATTTGCATGCATAAAAAATGATAGGTACATGCATGGATACAGTGAACCAACACGGTTGGAGTGCATAAGCCAGGCCAAATTTTGTTTTCCATATACAATATCAACATAAATTCTCAAGACATTTAGGTAAGCATATTACAAAGTGAAATTGGCTCCTAAATAATACGAGCATATTCGAAAAAGATGCACAAAGGAGTGGGCAAAGGTGAATGCAAACAGCTTTCTCTATTGAATGTAACTGACAAAATTACCAAGATGTATACCAACTTGAACTTTATGTTCTTTTTCTTTTTTTTTCTTTTTTTCTTTTCCAGGTGGATGAGATAAGGATGACTAACCTTTGGAGATAATTTTCAAGAAGCATCTCAATTTCTTCTTCCTCTTCTGCAATTAACAAGAGAAAAGAAAAGATAAATTTATAAAAGAAATCGTACAAGAATGTTGCAAGCAAATCGCAATTAGACTTTACCCTCGGCAATCTGCTTTTCTAAGTCAACAGCACATTCAAAATCTCCAGTGGCCTTCTTAAGTGTGCAATTCCGGCCCAAAATACACATATGGCGTATTTCATCAGTATCCTCTAAAAGATCAAGAAGCATTTGACGGAGAGCCCCTGCCCGGGAGTCCAGTTCAACCTTCCAAGGAATAGAGAGAACATTTAAGATAGAGAATAAATGTGCATGCTACTAAAGAAACGTTTTGGATAGTTTCCAACAACTATACCAAGGTCTGCTTGCTTATACGAAGTTGCTCCAATATGTGAGCAGTTAATCGGTTTGGCAGAATCTCAAGAAGCGCTTGAACCTGAAAGAAAGAGAAAAAAATGTGTGTTTTATCGTATAGTATCAACCAAAGAATCTTTACATACTAGATTAGAAACAGGGAGACAATATTATTATCTAGATAATTAGCTGATCGGTTCTGGTTATGTCTTTGTCCTATTATCTAGGCTATTGTGATTAAACAACTTTATGAAAGAGCACTTGCAAAACTCCAAAGGTGTTTTTTTCAATGGCTAGTTTTGCACTAGCAAAAAGCAACTGAATATGGGATGTTCCATCAATATAATGAACCCCAACATCTTCTTGACCAGGTTTCAGATTTCATACATTTAAATACATGGATTTAAATTTTGTTTAAAATAAGTCCCTCAAGAAAGAAAGGAAAAAAGAGCCAAAAAAAACTAGATATACTCACTATGTTTCCATACTCACACGAGGTTCTAAATCCATTAGTCTCTTCTCTAAGCGCTGTATTCTTGAATGCAGTGCTGCTTCGACCACCTGAAATTAACATCAAAAAGGCTTTTTCAGAGCCTATAATAACCATATGGGCAGACATGACGAAACTGAAACAAATGACGAGTTGGAAAGTATATGCATAATCATTAGACGAGTAGTTTTAAAAATAAAAGTGTGCTCTCAAGGTAATGCAGTTTCCATGTGTATGGAAGTATGCATGATTAATCATGATATAGTTAGTCTTCAAAACAATTGAACTTCGGACCCCCATTTTGCTTCTACAGGTCATTGAGCCTGATTAAGTCAACTCATTTCCTACCTCCTGGCCTCTCACATTGTTTCGTTCTTCTTCTGTATTGTGCTGAATAACTCTCCAAAATGTTCTCTAATCTAATGGACTTTTGACATTCCTTGAAACCACCCTCCCTGCACCCAGCGACTGGGATACCAGGTTGCTCTTTTCTATATGTCAATGCCAGCAAAATAGTGTTTTCTTTTTTCTCGCTGGAATAAAAAAGAATTTCCTTGATTGAAAAGGGGTCCAGAAGTTTCCACCAGGAGGGCACACATTTATGTAAAATTCGTAGAGCAGACAATTTCTGGCTCCGATTGCTAACCAAGAAGGAAACCAAAAAAAGGATGACACAATGAAATTGCACACCTCTTATCACTTACAGATGAATATTAAAATATGAAATCCTTAAAATAACAAACATACCTCAATCATAAACGGCATAGATGGTCCCCCATTCATGTTTTTGGGGTTTAGCCGAGGCAACAATGTTTCTATAAAAGCTTTCCCACCTTTACTGAAAACAAAAATAGATGACACAAAAATCCTCAAATGTTAGTTTGCTTATTTAGAAAATAATCCGAAGGATAAAACTGAAAAATCAATTTACAGCACGGTTGCAAGCTCACCGGTTGTAGTCAAATATAAGAACACGTTCTAGCATTGCGATTGCTCGAAGTGAGCCTAGATTTAGAAGAATAGCATGTTCACGGACCTGGGAGATGAATCACAGAACCGAATTTGTAAATGTAACAATCTTGGCAAACAACTAAACAAGAAACTGGACTTCTTATCATCAGGAAAAAAAAAATAAAATAAAATAAAAAATAAATAAAAAAAAAAACGATTCCCAGTGTTACATTCAACCACCATACAGATACTACATTCATAGCAAATTCTGAAAGAAACTTAAGGACCAGAAGCAGTTTCCCGGACCGAACAATATCACAACACACGTTGATACTTGATGCAGAAGCATTTTAGTTGATGAATAGCCATGTAACAAATTCTTATAAAGCATCGTTATTTCGACAGAATACTATCATTCTCTCCCCAAAACTTGCATTTTGTAGCAATTAGTAAAGAAAAGAAATCTGGGCTAAAACAGTCTACTAAGAATCCAAGTAATCGAGAAAGGGGCAATACCAGCAAAGAAGGCACCGAGTTTGTCAAAAACAATGACGGGTCAACACTCCGAATATCGCGCGGACGAAGCCCTGACATTAAAACACTTGTTACCGAGAAAAAACACAAGTAAAAAAGAAAAGAACATTAAAGAAACCTAAACTGTGACGCCCTGTTTTGCTGGAAAGCGGAAAAAAGTTTTACCAAAAATTGTATAAAATCCCAGAAATTGAAGATAGCTCTCTTTGATAGAAAATAGTCCTCCTATAGGTAAAGGCTTAAATCCTTCAAGTATAAAGGGGTATAAAAATACAATTTTTCGATTACACGACTAAAATATTACAGTCATTTTGCGTATTACTTGCTTTGTAAAAGTATAAAAAGAAACTTAGTGGATATGACATAGTTTAGTCTTAATTCTAAGCTTAACTCTACCATAGATGGAGAGTTCAAATCTCGAATAAGCCGATCGGTAAGTTCCAAAAAAGTAGAAAAAAAATAATCTCTACCATAAATTAATATTATTATTTTTAAAATCATGTGCACAGCATAAATACCATAACACCCTCTTTTAACTTTTACATATTAAAATGTAACATAAGGACTGAAAGACACATATTATACATGTATGTATAGAACTTATTAAAATTAAAGTCAACCATTCATGATATAAAAAACTAATACTATTATTTAAAAAATAGATGTGAAAAAAAAAAGGAAAAAAAAAAAACTGCAAATACAGTTTAATTAACTCACCACTTGACTTGAGCAACTGACGCCTGTTGATTTTTCTCGTAGCTATAGCTCCATCTGACTTCACTTCAACAACCTAAAAATTTAATACAAAATTTATAATTATTTAATATTATTTATTTTGTTGAGAACGTATATGTAATCTATTCTATAACCAAGATTTACATTTTATTAATATAAACAAAATGAGAGACCTCGTAGACGGGCTCGCGAATCCCGAGAGAGAGAGAATCGCCAAACGACGACGCGGAGGCCCTCAGCGAACCCGTGGCGCCACTACTCGCCGCGGTCGCTGAGCGGTCGTGGCTCTGGTCTTCGACCTTGGCGTCGACGCCGTCGGCGTCCGATCTGACTCCGCCGTTTCCTAGGGCATCGGGATCGTTCCACTGGTCCTCCTCCGTAGCCGATCGGAGGCACCTGGTACTCCACGAAACCCTCACCGAAATCGGAGCGGCGAACAATGCGGCGGCGCAGAGCTCAACGTTCTTCCGACAGAAGAAGAGCGAGGGCGGCGCCGGCGACGGAGAGTGGAGGGGGAACTGGAGGATGAAGGGAGGAGGAGGGGAGAGAGCCATTGGAGTTGGGGAAGGTTTCGGACATGAAACGGAAGATTCGGAGGACGTTGGTGGTGGTTTGCTCTTTATGTTGTCTAACGAACGAATCAACCAACAAATGGCCAAATGGAGGAAGGGGAATAATTTATTCCTTCTGGATAATCCAACATATTATTATTATTATTTTTATTTGTTTTTTGTTTTTTATTTTTTGTTTTGTTTTTTGAGTTATTGGTTAATGTCAGTTAATGTTACAAAATAATCCCCCCGCCAAAAAAAAAAAAAAGAAATTATTATTTTATTTTATTTAATTTATCTGTCAGTAGTGACGGTTAGAATGGTCGTTAAATGTTTCCAAAGAAAAAAATGGTTCTTAAATTTTATCCAACTCTCATCTTTTTCTTTTCTTTTTTCTTTTTTCTTTTTTCTTTTTTCTTTTTTTCATTTGAGGATAGAATTATATATGAAATTACTATTTGAGTAACGTTAAAATATGTATAATTACTTTTGTTGCTTTTTTTTTTTGTCAACAAAAAAATTTGAGTCCAAAAGAGAATGCATAATAATATCATATTTACATATTCTTTTGCATAAAATCATTTTTGTAGAAATTAAAATAAGTAAAAAAAATATTTATTAAAATAAGTATTTTTTTTATTTGAAAAATATTGATAGTTTATTTATTTATTTATTTTATCACAATGACATTAGATTTTTCTTGTAATTAAGATAATTATCAATAGCCATAATTGATCTTTTTTTTTTAATCTCAAAAAAATAATTGATCTTTTTATTATGATCATGATATATATATATATATTTCTTGTTTATATTTAAAAGAGTCAATTGATTTTTTTGATTATATCTTTTTTGTTTTTTACATGACAATCACATGATTATCACGTCATCGTTATGTGATAATCATATCATTATTATATAGATTTTTTTTTTTTTTTTTACAACTAGTATTTTTAAAAGGTCTTATGAAAAGGAAGGGGGAAAAAAAAGGGTTAAAAACTTGCCTAGAAATCTGAGGCCAGGGAAGCTGCCACGTAGTGAGGGACACTTGGCTTGCATTTTCTGGCTGCTGGTTTCTGTCCTGTTGTGGGTGGGAGAGTTTCATAAAACAAAGGGACAAGTCAATTTTATGAAAGTGACGGTGGTTAAAACATAAACTTTCATGTCTAAAACTCTACACAATTCAAAAGGTGCCAAACAAAATATTTCTTATGGTCTTGGGGAGCTTACAAATCGTTCTCTAACTTTTGGGATTTTGGATTTATTTCCTATTTTCCTTTATAAAATTACAAGATATTTACCATATACGTGTTTTTTGAAATGACTAAAAAAAAAAAAAAAAAAGGATAAAAAAGGAAAGGATAAAAAACAAAAAGAACAATATATTATTGCTTGAGCATAATAATAAGTTTTTAGTTAAAAGGTGGATTTCGTGGTTACATACATAATTTAATGATCATTTTACACCGATTTTATCAAAAAGTGTAGAGTTCAATTCCTTATCTCAAATTCCAAAAAAAAAAAAAAAAAAAAAGGAAGGCTAATTTTGTAATAGGGCTACAATTTGATTTGGTTTGAGCCTCGTAAGTTTGAGGAAAATAACTCAAAATTTGAGAGCTTGCTTCATCATAGAATTCGCCTTAAAATCTCACAGCAGTATAAATTATTATAAATAAATGACTACTAAGATTTACAGTTTTAGACTAATATCAAATTATGTCAGAAGTATGTTTAAATAAAAGAAAAAAAAAAAAACTAATGATTCTATTAAGTTTGGTGAAATATGATAGTGTAAGACTATATCGTACCGGTAAAGCAATTTTTAAAAAGAAAAAAGAAATTTCAAGCGTCTATTAGAAAATTCTAAAAAATGAGTGTAATAAAATGCTGAGGGTCGTTTTTATTTATTTATTGATTTATGGTAGAGAATGATGAGGGTCGTTAGTGTTATTGTATTAATGTTTCAAGTGGACAAGCAGAAACAATTTGCATAAACTAATTATATCTTTATCCAGATCACCGAAGGACCCATCCTTGAAGACATGTTAAAGTTTAAATCGATATTGATTACTGGTGGTCGAATATTTTGATGGTGGGAATATTTATATAGCTTTAGAACACCAATCAAAGAATAAAATGTCCCAAGATAGAGAAAAATAACCCTCGGCCACTAGTTTTGTTTTTGTTTTTTTGTTTTTGTTTTAAATAAATAAACTCATCTTTAAATAAAGATGACAACAAGATGAAACGAGAATAAAAATACTTTTCCATCCCCATAGTCACCATTTAAAAACATCTTTATTTATGTCCTCATTTCAATCCCAATTCTCATCCTCATCCCCGTCATCTATTGAGTGGACCAGGAGGCTGAAATAGAAAAATATAGCGGAATTGTACTGGTAAAATAGTTTTAAAAAAAATACAACTCATTATGCTATATGAAATAGTTATTCGTTTTACGAAATATAAATGCCTTTTGACAAAAATATTTATGAACTTGCGAGTCTTCAATAATCTACCATTACGGTTAACATTCTTAACCTTCGATTTTATGTATTAAAATAATTTATTCATTTATTTTTAAATTATATATATTTTTTATTGAAATTTAAATTTATATTTGGCTTCGTCACTATTTGTAGTACTTCAAAAAGACATTGATTGTGTCATCAGTTTAACCGAGGGGAATAATTTGGGACCAAATTAACTCAAACAATTATATAAAGGCTTGCCATGAATGCATGTTCAAGTGGATGATCTCCTCGGCATATATATAAATATATATGTTTTATCCAATTCAAAACTTACATTAGTTAATGTAACAGAATATTTGGAGAACCTAGTACAATATTTAACCAAGGACACGTTTATCAAATCATAAAACATTAATAAAAAAAAGTAACTAAACTAAAAAAAAAAATCAAATAATAGAAAAGAAAATCTTTGATTTCTTTTTTAATTAGTTTTTATTTTCCTAAACAATTCAATTATCTTTTTAGTGCTGCTTATACTTAAAATGTTGATTTTTTAAAATATAATTACTAAAATATCCTTTTGCACAATCAAACAATCATTATACATGAAAACTTTTAAGAATACAGAAGTAAATTTGGTATTTTTTTTTATTTTTGATAAGAAATCAATACCAAAATGATACAATGATTATTAGTATCCTTTTTTCATCATTTATGTTCGCATTTTCATTTTGCAAGTAATTCCATGCACAGAATATGAGCAACCTACAGTAGAAAACAATATTTATTGGCATATTTCTCAAGACAAAAAGCCTTCATCTTTCTTTCTTTTTGTTTTTTTCCCCCAAAGGAAGAATTCTCCTTTTTTTTTAAGGAGGGGAAGTAAACGTTTTTCCCCTTTGAGAAAGTGAGGAGAGATTCCCTTAAAAAAAAAAAAAAAAAAAAAAAAAAAAAAAAAGCGAGCGAGGAGAGATACATAGAGGTGGAAAGGGAAGGAAAGGATAAGAGAGAAATTAATCAAAATGAGCTTAATATTAATTTTTTCTTACTTTAATTTGCTCTTAACTTTTCTTAAGATCCAACGGAAACAACATATAGATATATATATATATATATATATATATATTTATCTTTTCTTCTCTCTTTCTTTGGTTTGCAATTTCTTTCAAATATTTTGCATAGGTAATGAGAAGGGGCAACTGATTACTATCTTTCATATATGTGTATATATATTTCCTTCTTTTGCACCCCGTGAATCTAAAATAGATGCTAATACCCTCTATATTACAAATATTAACACCAATGCTCTATTTAAAAAAAAAAAACAATGTGAAAAATAGGATAGTCTACTTGTTTTCTACTTTGTACTCCAACATACATAATGCTGTGAAAAATTGGATATTCTACTTGTTTTCTACTTTATACTCCAACATACATAATGCTATTTGTATAATTTATGAGAAAAGTATCTAAATACTCACATTTTTTTCACCCATAGAATAAAATGACACAAATTCTCTTATCTTGACTAACATGACACAAACTTTAGCTTTGTTTTAAATTAATGTTGATCTAATGTTATTTTCTTATGTCACGTTGATATAATAGTTTAAACTTGTATCGATCTTTCCCCTAATATTATTAGTTGTCAAAGTACATTTTTAATATTTAAGTAATTAGAAAATGACATATTATTGTTATGATTAAATGAAAAATATAAAGTATAAAAAAATAACAATTATATATCAAAATTTGACATTTGTTATACTTGATCGTCTTTACAACTACCAAATTTAGTATTGGAAATAACATTACATGACAATGATTTTCTTACCCAAATCCCAAATTTTGATCTTGGCCATGAATTTAGAATTCCTAGTACAGTTTTCAATTTAGTATGCCTCTAAAATCTTTGGTGTTAACTTTAATGCAGCAAAAATTAGTGAGCATATCCAAGTGTTTTAATTAAGGAAATCACTAACTACTTCCTATTAAGTAAAATTAGAAGCATAAGAATTTACCATATTAAAAATTTCATTGATGCCACAAAAATAAAATAAAAATAAAAATAAAAATAAAAAACTCAATTATCATTAATGAAGCCGCAAGCTAAATGAACTACTAGAGAACTGGATTGGTAATTACATTTCTGATCACTAACTTTAAAAAGAATAAACTAGTTAGGAACTCAACAGAAAATAAAAGTAATTTAAACTAATTAGGAACCACTGTGCAAAAATTCTGCTTGGCTTGTATGAAAACCAAAAAAGAAACCAACCATTGTAGATTCTTGGTGAGTAGCTAGGCAGTGACATCACTCATTGGCTCACTTTCACCTTCTCCGTCCGCCAAAGAAGAACAAGAAGCCGGTTCTTGGCCAAGGTTTACGACGCCGAAGCATGACTTTCGCTCTCTCCTCCGGAAGAACCAAATCTGCACAACGTCCCCTGCATTTTGCTTATTCTTTTTGGCAAACATTGTGCCAATTGTGTGACAAGCATAGGAACTCGAATTCTTAAATTCCCATCTCCTTCTTGCTCAAATCCTTATTCGGGTCGACTAAATCCACCTCGATGCTCTCTAGATGCTTGCCCGCCCCCTTCGATCCTCGCCAATGCCCTCTTCTCCTCCTCCTCGGTCAGGAATTAATTTGCAGTTTATTGTACCATTCGGTTTGTGCAGTAGCCGAGGGAACATCATAAGAATCTTGAAATTCCTCTTGAAATTTCTTGAATATCCCAATGCTATAAGAATCTTGAAATTGCTTCTCAGTAGCAAAATTTGTGAGATATGTAGTATCAAATGAGATTACATCTCCAAACGATTCATAAGCTGCCCGTGATCTAGCATCTGCCCGAAACACTTTTTTTTTTTTTTTTCCTTAATGCGATTTTCATCGTCATCAAACTCCATTTTGTTAAGAGTTTGAATTCTTATTTTTCATCCGAACAAAATAACTATGAATAGCTTCAGCATCTCCAATTCCAAGCCTTAATTGCCTAGCATATGAAATATAATTTCTACATTCCTTCTCACCAAAAGTCAAATTCTCAAAACCTCCTGCTTCAACAACAAAGGAATTAAATTCTCACAAGAACTTACCATATTAAAACAACTAAATAATTTCATTGATGCCAAAAAAAAAAAAAAAAAACTCAATTATCATTAATTAAGCTGCAAGCTATATGAACTATTAAAGAACTGGATTGGTAATAACATTTCTGATCACCAATATTAGCGAAAAATTACCGAAAAGAAAAGTAAATTACGTTAAACTAATAAAAGTATTACTGTGCAAAAACTCTGTGGCTTGCAAGAAAACCAAAAAAGAAACCAACCATTATTGATTCTCGAAGAGGAGCTAGGCAGTGACATCACTAGTTGGCTCACTGTCATCTTCTCTGACCGTGGAAGAAGAACAAGAAGCCGGTTCTTGGCCGAGGTTTATGACAGCGAAGCATGGCTTTCTCTCTCTGTTCCTGAAGAACCAAATCTGCACAATGTCACCTGCATTTAGCTTATTCTTTTTGGCAACATTGTGCCAGTTGTGTGACAAGACATAGGAACTCGAATTCTTGAATTCCCATCTCCTCAACGTCATCACCGTCTTGCTCAAATCCTTATTCGGCTCGACAAAATCCACCTCGATGCTCTCCAAATGCTTGTCCGCTCTTCTCCTCGCCAATGTCCTCTTCTCCTCCTCGGTCAAGAAATCGTCCGACGCAATTTGTTTCAGGGTCATCGAGAACCGGTTCTCGCCCTTTTCAAGATCGGTTTGGAATAGACTTTTCTGGATAACTAACGTCACGGTAGCAACATTAAAATCCCGAACCACCATCGCCATCAAATTGTCCGGCATTGGAGGTGCTGGGTCCGGTCCCGCTATTACACGTCTTTTACTCGAATGCTTAGTACTCTTCCTGATTCTCTTGGTACTAGTACTAGTCTCCTTCTTTGCCTCTGTTTTGATCTCTTCATGGCGTTTCGAGCGAGTAGCACCGGACTTCTTGCTGGTCTTTCTTTTCCGATCATCTTCGTCGACGAACAAACGAGGGCGTTTCTTAAGAGGAAGAACTGGGTGGGGGCGACCGGGAGTACCTCGTCTTTTCGTTGGAAATTTGAGGGAAAAGGGTGCGAATTTCAGGACTTGAGCCAAGTCCACGGCTGATTTTTCTTTGATGTTTGGTAATGGAGGCACAACTTCATCTAGCAATGTCAGATTGCCTTCAAGAACATCACAGCAAACCCCTGCCAACATTTCCAAGTCACGAAAAATCGACTCTTCCTCGGTCATCCTCTTCAAACAAGAACGAGAAATTGAGACTGGTTGGATAGAGAGAGAGAGAGGCGCGAGTGAATAATGAGAGTAAAAAGGTTGGGTTTAGGGTTACTTGTGTGTCAAGTATTTAAATTGGTTTTTAAATTTGAAGTTTTTCCCCTTTGTTTTTTTGGGGTATTTGTTTTCCCTTTTTGATTTTTGGGTATACACGATTGTTAATTTTAATAAAATGCGTTAGAGAAAGGTTTTTGTTTTTTGGAAAAAAAGGGGGGGGGGGGGGGGGGGGGGGGGGGGGGAGGAGAAAGAAGCACACCCGCGTTTTGGCGGGACAAAGAGAGCAACTCCATTTGGGTCTATAAGGGTAAAATTGGGATTTGATTAATGATTTGAAATCAATTTAATAAATTACACTATTACTATAATAAGCTTGCGTTTGGTATTTCAACTCCAACTTAAATTTTTTATCTTAGTTTTTATTTTTATTTTGAAAAATCAATAAAAATTATGATTAATTTTTAAAAAATAAATCAATTCTAACTTAAAAATTTCAAAGTTAAACCAAATGCATCATAAAAGTAATTAATGAAAAAGTAGTTCAACTTTTTTTTCTTTCTTTCTTTCTTTTTAAGGGATATAAGCGCTAAAAAGAATAAACTGAATTTTTTTCTCCAGGTTATTGTTTTCTCTCTATTAACATGCAATTATTAGTGAAAATAACAAGATTGACACGTGAAAAGAGAAATTTCGACTTTTCGGAAGACGATCTCAGAGGCTTTATTGATTATTCACCATCAAGGACTCAAACAAGCTGCTGCTACGTTCTGGGCTCAAAAAATGACAGGTGAAGGTACTCTCGGGTTTGTAATCTGCAAAGCCCCTACTCAAACCACTTCTTTCTTACCCGTGGAGCAAACCCAATAGGGAAATTTGGTAATTTCCCTTATTATGTAACTATTTACATATATTGTAAGAGAGATTGTAATATATCTCTAATTTGATATAAGATTAAAAGACACAAGAATGTTGAGAGGGCCGCGAGGGTAGAGAAGGTGGCTCGGTGGCGGGTGCGCTTTTTGTAGCCCGCCAAGAGGGCTGAGAGGGTGACGCGGCCGCACCACACATGGACTGCAGCTGCGCCTCGTGAAGCTTACATTCCTGTGGGTATGGTGTGGCCGCGCAACTCGTGTTGATATGAGAATTTCAAATGTGTATTTTGAATTGTTCGAATTGTCGTGTCTATTGATTGTATATTTTGATATAAAACTGAATTATTATCAGTAATTGGTATATCAGTTATGATAAATGAATAGATACAAAAGGAGATGTCTTTGCAATGAAGAGGTAACTCTTGGAAAAATTATTATATGGATTATCATGGTTGTAAGAAAAGATATGCTTTAAAAAAAAAAAAAAAAAAAACTCCAGAAATCTATAGATTTCATATCTTGTTTTTTAATACAAAATTATTATTAAAGGGGCACCTCTTGGAAAAGTTATTACATGGATTACCATGATTGTAACGGTTTATGAAAATGCATCTTTGTGCTTAAAAAAAAAAAAAAAAAAAACTCCTGAAATTTACAAATTTTATATCTTGTTCTAGAATATAATATAATTGCTAGATATCGTGTTTAAGGGTTTGTTGTGTCTTGGGGGTAATTTGCCGTTAAACTTTTTAGCAAACTTTGTAGTGAGAGCAAATAAAACCTTAAAAAAGTATTCTCAATACGCCTCAAGCTAATCTTCGTTTTCAGTTTTATTGGCCTCCATGGTTATTGTTTTCTCTCATTCTCCAACACATAGAATGCCTTCATATATAAACAATGTATGAGGTTAACATGTTTATGCACTCTCATGATTTTTCTTTGAAGTGTGATATTAAACACACTCATCACTTGGTTGTGAAAAAACATGATTCAAAAAAAGAGAGCAATTCTCGGAACAACTAGCAATCTGGTGCTTCGGGGTATGAAGTGTCAGATTTAATTCTTGTCCTCGAAGCAGTGACTATCCTCAGATCGTTGTATCGTCTATGGACCTGTGTGGACTTACCAAGATTTGGTCACTCAGTTTTTTTTTTCCTTTTGGTTCGGTAAGCGCGCGACAAGCTATTTCTTTTAAAGGAGTTTGTCTTTTGCTTCTCAATTGCTTATCCTCTGCTGATTTTGGAGTTGTTTCGTATATATTTACTGTTCGGAGTCCATAGGGCTCCTATCCTAACGTTGACGAGATCTTGGGAGTTGCAGCTCATATATATATATATATATTTAAAATTTTTAAATTCCAATTACGCTGCCAAGTTATAAAATTGCCTCTTGTAGATAGAATTGTTCATGACACAAGATGGTAACCTCTTTGACTCTGGAGACGGATTGTTTTTATAACTGAATGCCAATATCGTGGTGCCTATGATTTCTAATGGTTTTGCTGCTGCGTTGCGTGAGTCGCCCGTGACTCAGCAGGTTCTGTCGTAGGTTCCTTTGCTAGGTTTGACTGTCAAGTTATTTCTGATTTTTGCAGCTTGCTTGCTGATTCTAATGGTAGTTGTTTATTTCTGTTATTTGATCTTTCTTTTTAGTCAATCAAATTCATTTTTCGTAGAGAACAATTCTCCAAAGTATCACGTCATTTTGATGATCATAGCACTGAGAGAACCAAAAATAAAATAAAAATAAAATAAAATTCAGAATCTAGCCTATGCAGCCTTTATAGGATCCACCTCTATCAGTATAACTCGAGAAGCTCTACACTAATTATTCTGTTTGAATTTTCTTTAAAAATACAAAAATGTCGGATTAAGGGGTTTTTTTTGTTTTTTTTTTGTTTTGTTTTTGTTTGTATGTTTCGAAAAAATTCGAATGGAGGAAATTTACTGAGACTAATTCTCTTTTCTTCTTCTTCCTCCCTCCCCCCCTCATCATTTGCTTTCTCTAATAAAAGTTCTAATAAATATGGTTAAGTTGGACTAAGTTATAAATTAATAGCTAAAATGAGCTTTTAAAATTCAGTATTAATATCTCATTTTGCCTCTGAAAACTTAAAATATCATGTTATCAGTAACTAAACTTATTAAACGTTTCATTATTGGTCCATTTGTGATAGAAAGTTTTTTCTAAAATGAACAAATGAAGAACGTGCTCACTTCACGTGACGGATAAGTAGAGAGTAATGTGGTAAAGTAAATATTCAGAGGTTAATCGAGGGTGAATTGAACCAAATTTATATTACGCAATTGATTCAAAATTATGATTTTCATATATTGGATCATTTGAGTAACAACTCACCCACCATTTTAATTAGTGGTGGATATTGGATTGAAACCAACTCTTTTTTAAGCATTCATCGTCCAATCCAATTATGAAAAATCCTTCCAAATCCAACCAATCCAATCTAAATTATTTTATCATCCAATTCAATTCAGTCCAAAATCCATTAGATTGGATTGGATTAGATGAGTGAATTATACTTATTTTCATAAGAACTTGTTAAAAACTACTTAAAGAAAAAAAAAAAAAAAACATTTTGTAGACATCAGGTTGATTCTCCATTCGTCTATTCATCATTTAACATTAAATCAAAATCATGCAACATAATCAATAAAGTAAAAATTTTAAGTTAATAAGACATGATCCTTATCCAAATTATCAAAAACAAAATTAGTAGGAAAAAAGATAAACACAAAAAATACATATATCATCGCACGATTGGTATGACAAGCCCGCCAAGGCGAAGCCTTTTCTAATTTGTCAATCTATTTTGGGTTCTTCAATTACAGGGAAAAAAAACAAAAAATAATAAGAAGATATAAAGTTAAACACATGTAATAACCAAAACACAGTAGAAATTAGAAAGTATTTACATTATTCGTCTCTAACGATTCAATTTCTTCACACATCAACTTGTTCACAATCATGAATCCAATTTTGAGTACAAGAAAGCGCTTGCACCGTTTTAGGAGATAAACAACTCCTAAAAGGATTCAAGATACGACCACCGGTGGAAAATGTCGATCATAGATAACTGTAGACACTGATATAGCCAAAATATCTTGTACTCTAGAAGAAAGTATTCTATATAATATATAGTCTATAAATATTTTTATATAAGGTTTAAGTACATATATTGGATTGGATTTATTAGATTTTTAAAATTCACATTCAATATGCAATCCAATAAAATTGGATAGTAAAATTACCATCCAAATCCAATCCAATTATATTTAAATATCTGATTTTTTCTTGGATGGATTAGACTGATTCGACTGGATGTATTAGATGAATGTATCTTATACTCATCCCTACTTTTGATCATCTCACACTCATTTTTATCAAACTTCTTTTTATCCATGCTTTATTCCTTATTTTTTAAGGTGGGAATTAATAGTGAAACATTACATAAGTTCAACTGTATGGATGACAACGTGGGCGGGGTGGAGCGGGACTAGGGAATGCTTTCCCATCCCCATCCCATCCCCATCCCCATCCCCATCCCCACCACCAAAATCATCCCCATTCCTGTCCCCATCCCCGCTTAAATAGAAGCGGGGCCAAGGATGTGGATTCCCTATCGGAAGGACTTCCCCCATATCCCATCCCGTTTCCCATCTATTATAAATATAAATTTGAAAATATAACAAAGTAAAAGTAAACAATAAAGTATAAATTCACCATAAATTTAGTTCAAAACCAAAGATTTTATAAACAAACTAACTTTTAAATATATGTAAATAAAATCTTAAAAAATAAAGCTATTAAAAATCTCGTCAAAGCGTTTCAAACTCTTGAAACTAAACTTTTATAAAATACTTAAGCTAAAAAAAAAACCTCGAAGCCATAAAAAAATAAATGTAAAATTATTACTTTTTATCTATTTCTCATAGTTTTAATATTTATTTCATGGATACACATACTTTCAAAAATAATTTTCAAAGTATATTACATACTTATACATATATATGAAATCACACACACACATATATATATATATATATATATATATATGAGGATGTGATAGGGGTGAGGAGTGCTATCCCCATCCTGCCCACTAAACTTCGGGAATAAGATTTCATCCTCGTCCCCGTACTCATCTTCGAACTTTGTCTCCCATCCCTACCCCACCCATCCCTGCGGGTAATATAACCATCTCTAAGTTCAACAGTTAAAGGGCCAATCTTTAGCGCCCCCCCCCCCCCCCCCCCCCTCTCTTCTCTTTTCCCTAAAAAAAAAAAAAAAAAAAAAAAAAAAAAAACCTAAACTGTTCAAGTGCCCATAATGTGATGTTTTACGTTGTAGGGGGGAAAATTATATTTTTAAGGGGCTAAAATTAAAATTAAACCATTTAATTTAAAAAGAAAAAAAAGAAAAAGAAAAGAATCTGGTGAAAAAGGAAGGGTACGAAGAAGTGGGAGAAGAAGGTCAAGTAATGGCACACAGCCAACCAAATACTCTGGAAGAAGAAGAAGAAGAAGACGAAGAAAACCAAAAAGAGGAAGATGGGCAATTTCAGTTTCGCAACGGCCCATCACATCACCCTTCTGCTCCCCCCGACGAGGTACCAATCGACAGCTCTGATTTCATTTCATTTTTTCTTTTTTTGCTCAATCATTTCATTCTTTCTTATTTGGGTCCCACTCTGGTTTCTGCAACTGGATATTTGATTTTCGAGGAGCAATGACTAGAACCCTTTTGATTATGCTATGTGGGTGTTTCTCTTTTTCCCTGATTTCTTTGTAGCTCTTTGTGGGGTTTCAGCATTTGGTTTGATTGAAATATTAATACCCTGATAACACCCAAAAAAAAAAAAAAAAAAAAAAAGGGGGGTTCCAATTACAACTGTGCATTTCCATACAAATGTTCCACTTTAGTTTTTGCAAGTCGAAAATTTGATTTTGAGAAAAGAATGCGTGAAGATTTTCAGCATTTGATTTTTCGGATTCAGTGTTTACAACTATACACTTTTTGTGCTTCTGCGCATATATAAACTTTAGAGAAGGTTCGGAGAAGTCTTGTGGAAAGTGGTACATGAGTTTTTTTTTTTTTTAATTGTTCAATTGTTGATTCTTTTGTAACTTGTGATGTTCTACTTCCAGCTATTTGACATCTCGACAACTGTAGATCCTAGTTACGTCATCTCTCTGATCCGGAAACTGTTGCCGACCAATTTGACTGGTGATCAAGAGCTACGTGCTGAGAACTCAGGTGAGAATGTGGCATCTATGTCTAAAGATGGAGTACTGCGCCCGTTGGAGAATGTAGCGGAGAGCATAGGTGTTGTCGAAGATTTTCAGGAACTTGCTCATGGAGAAAGTGCGAGTGATGAAACATTTCGTCAGGGATTTGAGCAACCCGGTCATAATAAGTTGGTGGGAGAAGAGGCCTGGGAAGAGTATGGTTGCGTTTTGTGGGATTTGGCCTCTAGTAAAACTCATGCCGAGCTGATGGTATATGGATTTTTCTCTTTTTGTTTATTTAACTTTAATTTTGTGGTACGTAATTGTCAAAAAAGAAAAAAAAATAATAATAACAACAATTAATCTACTATTTTAAAACAACATTTAGCACAACGGCCTTGGCATCGAATTGAAATTTTCAGAATAGGGCTATAACTTGCTCTAACATAGATGTAATGATGTTTGAGTTCTGTCAAAGTTCTTTAACATTATTTGTAGGATGTACTGTGCTCAGGTTTTACGTTGTGCAGGTCGAAAACCTCCTACTTCAAGTGCTTTTGGCAAATCTTATGGTTCAGCAATCTGTGCGTGCTACTGTAAGCAAATCTACTTTTATGCAAAAATCCTCTCGGACGTTGAATATATGTTAACACCCTCCTTATTTTGTTTTTCCTCGTCGAATTTGCTATTTTGTTTTTTTTCGAAGACATAGATGCATTGGTAACTGAATGTGCTCAATGATTTTATGCATCTAGCTATAGTTGATTTGATTTGATTTGATTTGATTTGATTTTTGTTGCTCTAGGAGATTATGCTCGGAATTATTGGAAACCTTGCTTGCCATGAAGTTCCCATGAAACATATAGTCGCTACAGATGGATTGATTGAATTGATTGTGAATCAATTGTTTTTAGATGATGCACAATGCCTATGTGAAGCATTCCGGTAATTGATATCTAGTCTTCCTTTGTATTTTTTGTTTCTTCATTACTCTTTATGTTCTGAGTTTAAGTGTACAATCACAACGTATGATGAAATTATTATGTAGACTGTTGTCAAATTGATGTAGGACTAAGATAGAAGAGACAACCGAGAAGAGAACTGGAACTACTAGAGAAAGAAGTAAAGCCAAAAGAGAGAAGATAGAGGATTCTAGAGAGAACAAGAACTAAGAGGAGGAAAACTATATAATCTCAATATTCGTTAATGAAAAATTAGGAAACTATAACCAAAATAAAGTAAGGAAACTTAGTAATGGAAACTACCCCAATAACGTATATCCACAAATAAATTAAAAACTAAATATTAAAAATAATTAATATTATGCTCTGCATCACAAATTGTTTCTAGGTGACTAGCTGGTATATATACACTATATAAATATTTTCATTGTCTATTAAAAAAAAAAAGTTTCTTTTTAGTGCTTTGAGAGAAAAAGTTTATCCCATCAAGTATTAGTCTTTCTTTCTAGCCTCTCCTTCTCATAACCAATAATTAGCACAAATTCAGGACTTATTCTATATTCCTTATCAACCAGACCGCTATATACATAATATCTGCATTGCATTGTTCCCAAGCAGTGATTTGCTTATTCTATATTCCTCATCTACTGGACCATTAAATGCATAACCAATAAGGCCTGAAGCAATGTTATATTGTTGAGCAGTATCCTATATGTGTTTTATGGTGTCGAACATCATATGCTTAAACAGTTTCAAGCTTTATACGTCCCTTACATTTAAGAATTCTTGACAGAGTGTTAAGTTCTGGTGTTCGAAGTAGTGAGAGTATTATGTGGGCTGCAGTGCTCCAGTCAGAACATTTTCTGTGCCGTATTCTATGGATTGCTGAAAATACCCTAAACCCGCAACTTATAGAAAAGGTATCAATTATCATTTATGCAGTTTTTGCTTATGTGGATGTAAGTTTTTCAATTTTATGTGCTTACGCTTGTTCATGTAAAAGGTGACTCCTCTAGTATGTTAAGATGTTTCCGTAGTTTTTCTACTCAGTGATGTACAACCAACTATTTTCGAAGAAAGCAAACCAAGTTCTCTGGAAAATAAGAATGCAGTGGACAATATATTTTAACGCTTCTCTATAAAAACATCTTTTAGGGTACATGGTTGTGTATTTGTCTTAGGGCTGATTGGTCCATTAATTGGATTAAGATGAGAGAAGAATAATAGATGTTGGAACATGTCGGTGTTATGGTAATTACGGTAATTTTCTTCTTTTCTTATTTCAGGAATTTAAATTTCGTGCTTAACATTATGGGGCTTGTTTAACTTTTGTTCAAATGCAAACTTGTGTATGAGGTTGGTTTGTGTAGTGGATTGATTACCTAGCATGCGATTGCTGCATATGATTAAAGTGCTAAGGATTGCTTAGCATCCAGTTACTACTTTATGAGCGAGTCAAATCTTCTATAATACGCACTAGTTAGATATTTTAGTGCATGAAGTGGAACTTACAAATGCTAATGAATTGATCTTTTAACTGATGCCTAATGAAGGTTTTTTTTTTTTTTTTTTTTTTTTGGAACAGAGTGTTGAACTATTGTTAGCCATCAGTGAAAGTTCGCAGCAAGAAGTGAATATGCTCATTCCACCACTTATGAAAATGGGTTTACCTAGTCTTTTGACCAGCCTCTTGGCTTCTGAGATGAGTCTTCTGATGAAGGAACGAGTACCTGAAAGGTATATTAGTTTGGTGCATTCGGTTTTTTTTTTCTGCATGGATTAAGATGCTAAAATCATGCATAGCTTTATGAAAGTTTCTTTATTGAGACAAGATTCCCGTTTTGTATTCTCAGTCTCTTGACTCTAACTCTGTCTCTCTTTAGGCTATTTTGTTTTGACGGGATGTGGTATATGTTACGGTGGACATTCTTACCATGTTTACCTCATCACATATATTATGTTGCTCAACATGACCGGGTCTACAATTTTTAATTTATGTGTGCTCATATTGCCTTCTATGCTATTGGAAAGACAATTTGCTCGGGGAATGTATTTGCCAGTCTAATTTATCTTTCTAGATTCAGTAACCTGTTGCTTTTCGTTACCGTTTCATGCAGGTTGTCGGTTCTTGATGTAATCCTCCGTGCAATTGAAGCAATTTCTATAATAGATGGTCATTCTCGGGAGATTTCTTCAAACAAGGATCTTTTTCGTCTGGTTTCTGAACTAGTAAAATTCCCAGACAAAGCCGAGGTACACTCTAGATTGTTAGAAAATGTGGTTACACTTTCAGTACTTTTACACACACCTTGTTCATGAAATTGTAGTGGTGCTTTTTTTTTTTTTTTTTTTTTCGTGCGTGTTTAACTCTCAACAGTAGAAAGTAGTTACTATATCCAAAGTTTCCGAAACTCTTGTCCTTAACAACGCTTGTGTTCTGCTACCATTCTTATTCTTGCTTGCAGATTGCGAACTCGTGTGTCACTGCAGCAGTTTTAATTGCAAATATTTTGTCTGATGTCGTTGATTTGGCTTCAGAGTTGGCAAATGGTAGGTTAGTTATTTTTTTCTTGTGTCTGTGATATTGGGGGAGCTCTTGTTATTAAGAGATAACATTTTGGACTGTGTACAGATTTGACGTTCTTACAGGGTCTGCTTGATATTTTTCCTTTTGCTTCGGACGATACAGAAGCGCGTGGTGCACTCTGGAACATCATGGCAAGGTTACTATTTCAAGTTCACCAAAACGAGATGAGTCCAACAACTCTGCATCAATATGTGTCTGTCCTAGCAAGCAAATCCGATCTGATTGAAGATGATCTTCTTGACCAACAATTAGATGGCTTAAAATCAAAGGCCAGAACATCAGCTGTATCCTTGAGTTTGTTAAATATGCGATCTTGTCGGTATGAGGTTGCTTATAGTAAGCTTAAGAAAATGCGGCTATGCAGGTTCTTAATTTTCATTACATCAAATAGATTTATTGGCCTTCACTATGTATCAGCTTAGAAGGATAATTAGCATCATAACTCAATGGACTTCCTCAAAGGATGACGTGGAAGAAAATGCCGTGGGCGTTTCTAGATTGTTGGATTGCTGCCGAAAGCATGCTGTATGAGTAAGCCCGATTCCATTAATTGATTTTGTCACTCCAAAGACATAATATACTTTCAAGTCTTATCATATTTGCAAACTGAATTTGGTTTTGAATTGTAAATTCATTACCCTCTATGAATATCTCTTAGGATGTCAACTTAAGAAAACCGTAACAAAAGCAAGCAAAGGAATGAGACGGAACAAGAGGACGCTATCAGCTCTGTGTCGGGATGGCAGTACAAGTGGCTAGAGCCAAACAGATAGTCGGAAGGACTCCACTTTCAACCAATTTGGGCTATAAATCGGTCTACTCTGACTATGCATTGAGTCGATTATACAAAATGGCTTAGAGGAACTCTATAATGCCCGTTTTGGCTGCATGTATTATTGTCCTTGTCAGTATTTATGTTTTGTAGTGAAATAGAGGGACCGAAAATGCTGTGCATTTAGTTGGAATAGAAGGCATGCCGCCCTTCCCCGTCGTAAATTGATTGAACCAACTCGAGCTTGTTGGAATCATGTCGGTGGCGCAAATACTACGGTTCAAAGGCTCTTCCAAGACTGGTATGACTCCGGCAGTTTGATGCATCAACACTGGGGTCGGATGTTGTTGATTTTCTAGGGAAAAAAACCAAAAAAAAAAAAAAAAAAAAACTGAAGATGGAATCTTGAGGGAATAGATAGAGATTTTGAAAACAAGTGAACCTTTTTCAATTGCTACAACAATTTGACACCCTTGTATGGCCAATAGAATCCTTTTTTTTTTTTTTTTTTTTTGGTTTTTGTTTTTGTTTTTTTTGCTCTGACCAGTTGAATCCCATATTGGGAAAAAAAAAAAAAAAAGGTTGAAATGACCAACAAAGCCTTTTTTGGACTATCGTTTACAAGTCACATACAAAAAATCGTCTAAAATTTCAAATCTATGATTCGAACCGACCAAGAATTACTTTGCACCGTTTCTTTTTTGTATCAGCAAAACAAAAAGTAACTTTGCACTGCAATAACTGTTTTGGGCTCCATTATAACCCAAAAAAAAAAAAAAAAAAAAACTGTAATCAAGCTTGTTGAAAAAGGGCTATTGCTGTGTGTTTATGCTTGGAATTGTTGATCAAGTGCGTGCGTGCGTGCGTGCTTATATATATATATATATATATATATATATATTTTTTTTTTTTTTTGTGTCTTAGTTTTTGTTTGGTGTGTCATCTCATTTTTGTGAAAAGCTTTGAGTGCTAGTTTTCCTTTTTTCTTTTTGGCCTTGGTTTTAGATTTGGTATCTCATATCATATTTGTGGAAAGCGTCAAGTCCAAATTGTGCTTTTTTTGTTGCGGTAGTTTTAGTTTTGGCCTGTCATCTTCTTTATATGAAAAACTTTAAAGTGTAATTTTGCTATTTGTTCTACTGATCAATTAATCCGCATGTGATCTCCTACTTCTGATTGCATCTATTTAAGTTCGGTAGTACTGAATATGTAATATAAAACGAAATGTTGTCTTGGTTTTTCCTTTATGATTAAGACGACACGTCGTTTTAGTTTGAAGAGGTTACTCTTTTGCCACTGTCATCACATGCAATTTCCCTCCATTTTATGCAATTTTCTGGCCTACTTTGACTCGATGGAAAATATGTTTGTAAGTACACATGCCAAAAAAACTATACTACATATATAATAATAATAATAATAATAATAATAATAATAATAATAATCTTAAGGATGTGATATTCAAAAATATATAGCTCCCGCTAGTCACCTCATTTTTAAACCTGCTTTACAAAGTTTTTATGCAGTGTGTTCTCTCACAAAGTTTGAAATTTTGGTTTGAACTTATGATCCAAACCAGGGTACTTTTTTTTTTTTTTTTTTTTTTTTTAATTTTATTTTTAATGTGTGCATGTATTTTTGTTTGCTGATATAGATAAATATCATGATTTTGTAGCAAATAGTTCCTCTAACAGAGCAGTTCGAGAACTTGAAAGAATATTACGGGCTGATAGATGAAATTACATACCATTGGCCTCCCAAACCCTTTGGACTAGCTTTCTCCGGTATTCGGCATAGTTGTCTAGCTGCTTTGTATTTTTTGCTTCAAAATGTCCAGTATTAAGGGTACATACATCCAATGTGCATCAATGTTGTGTCATATGATTGTTTGGATTCATGAACGGAGTCAGGAATTTAGGTCAGTGGGGTTTATCAATAAAAACAAAAGATCAACAAAAATTAATAACATCAATGTGTTACAATTGTCCTCGATATGTTTTCATTTATTAAAAATCTTGTATCATATCTTCATTATCAATGCTATTGAAGATATCTTTCTCAATGTACAAAAGTAAATTGTCATTCATAAATTGATATCTCATTCTATTGCGTAGCCGATTATTCACAAAATTCATAACAGAAAATAATGCTGCCATTGTTCCTCTTTTTTTTTTTTTTTAAATTTTAATTTTTTTTCCGTTGATGATTGTATGATCGTGATCGTGATGGTGATTGGTGGGTAGTGTAAACAGTAAAGAAAAATTGCAGAGGAAGTGAGGGGCTTTTGTATATATTAGTTTAAAATCATACCTATTTATTGGTTTTCAAAATAAATCAAAAAAGTGAGTGGGGGCTTAAGCCCCCCTGGTCACACGTTCCCTCCGTCCATGTATGGATTGCGTGCAAGGAAGATCGGCGCCACAACTCTGCAACTAATCAGCAAGAACGAGTGCGTGGAGAGGCTAAATCGCAACGCCATTGAATTTAGTAGAAGATTGGATTCGACTTCCGAACTATAGAAGGCTAGACTCCCTGGTCTGAAGCTGTGTCATTTTTATTTTTTTTTATTTTTATTTTTTTTTTCAAGTGGACACTGTGAAATGTCTCATGAAGTAAGTGTATCTTCCTTCCATTGTGCTTTGTATAAAAAGCAAGTGAAAGTTTGAAGTAACAATTCAATGTTGTTTAATAGCATCTTGTGTAAATTCTAGTGTCAAACTCTGTATTTGAAATATAAAAGATAATTACATTTAAGGTCTGTTTAGAAGACACAATCAATTTGTATTGTATTCGAATGTTATGTACGGAATATAATATGCTTTTAGATATTCATGCTATACATTATATAAAATGTAACATATGTTTGGATTATTTACATTTAAATAATCATTTTAATATGTATTGGTGAGAGAGAGTACGTGATGTGATTAATAAAAATAAATAAAAAAATTTAAATGAATAAATAGTAATTTGAGTTGATTTATTGTTTAAATAAATTTATATTTGAATATAATATATTAAATATCCAAACACATATTGCAGGTTATAATGTAGAGGAATGATGTTTGCAAACACTAATATGTACTTAAGTCTTCTTTCCTTTGCCCTATACATATATGTGGTGGTGCTTGGGTCCTTCACCTTGATTTTGGAGGATCAAAACTCCGTTCGATCCTGACCATCCATTATGATTTGTACGGCTGATATTGATCAAGGGCAAGGATATTAAAGGGTAACTGGTATCAGTTATGTACCCTTTAACCAGATGCTTTACATTTTTTTTATTTTTATTTGGAGCGGATTAAGTAGATAGCATTGAGGAAGTTGTTGTCATTTGTGTGAAGCTTTGAGGCTTAAAATGTGCCATCGTTTGTGGTAGAGTAAAGAAGGCCTTTTATGCTAAACGTTGCGTCGTTTTTCAGGAGTGGGAGAAATTGAAGAGGTGCAATCTGGTGGGTCATTAATAGTCGTTTGGTCCAGGGCTTCTAGGAGAACTTGCTGGGGCATATCTAATATCGCAGTTGTGATCTTGTTTTCTATTTGGATGTTTCTCGTATCCCTAATCGATTTGCCACACAATTCGAATATGAAATTTGGAGGGAAAAAAAACAACCAACTGGTAGTAAACAGTTATGGATGACAATATGACGGGACAGATGGGTATGCTTCCCCCACTCCCATATCCACCTCCCTTTTTACTCTCCATATTTGTCCCTAAATCCATATGCTATCCTCCATACCTGTCCCCTCCCGCTTGTATATATATACATGGGTAAAAATGTCATCTCTGTAGATAGTTGTTAAATTACTTCTTAATATGTGAACTTTTTTTTATGATATTGTAATTTTATATTCTCCTTCATAAACTGATAATGTTTGTTTTTACATAAATCGCCAATGAGAGGTGATCTAATAGTCTTGACTTTTGAGATATTACAATGAGTTAGGCATGGAATTGAAAATGTTTGTGGATTTTTTTTCCCCCCTTTAAAAAACGAGGCCTCTAAACTGGGTTGCAAGGAATTGACTAAATGATCAGTCTAGCAATTCTATTTGGACTACGAGTTTCAATTGAACACAGTAGTTGTTGAAATTGGTACTATGGCAAGAAAATAACAATATTGTTTTATGTGGGTGACCTAATTGTTCAAAATTTAGTTATCAAAGTCGACTGAGGTTTATCTAAAAGAAGACCTTGTAAGATATTTTAATGAGATAATGAAATTCATCAAATTTTCAAATCTCGAAAAGAAAGCAAGTTGGCCTTTTAGTTAATGGGTAGTGACAAAAAGAAAGGATATCTATTAAGATGGTACGCCTCATGTACCGATTAACTAAGCTAAGTTTGTGTTTGGTTCGCCAGTTGAAGATGAAATTTTTTTATAAGTTGAAATTAATTGACTTTTTCAAAAACTAGTTATAAATTTTGTTGATTTTTCAGAAAAAAACGAAAAATAAGATGAAAAAATATAATTTAGTTGGAGTTAAACTTATAGGTCAAACAAAGCCTAAGAGTCACATTCCGTCTTTTGCCACGCTTATGAACTACCTGAGCTCAAACCGTTAGACCACACACCCTTTATTCAATATCTAGACTTTGTAGTTAGTGACTACTGGAAGACATTTCCCAATATGACAAGTTGACGACGCTGCCTTGCTCAGACTGGACAAACCATGTATTTTGATCAATTGGCCTGATGCATGCCATCTAGATGTTAATTAGACTCTGTTGTTCAATTGATCAAAATACATTTACTATGCTCATATAGTTACAATATTGTTTGAGTCCTTTTTCGTCTCTCTTTAATAATATAAATAATTATTTTTCATAGTCAATTACTAATTCACTATAGTCAATCATTGATTAATCAAAATATAAATTATCAATTTTCAGTCAATTAGTAATTAATAAATCACTGATTTATCATTAAAAAAATAAAAAAAAAAAAATCAGCTCCCCTCACCTCTCTAACTCTAATCCTAGCCCCAAATCAAACAATAGTCGTTGTTGGTGAGGTTACCAACACCTGAGATGACAAAGGACGGAGGTACTCGTTCTTAGTAGATCTCCTTCATGGTAGTTCTCCCTTGCACTGATTCTCGATCGTGACGGATCACAACGGATCTCGTTTGCGGCCACCGACCATTGAAGCTTGGGTTTGATGATGCAAGGTTTGAAGCAGTAACGAGGAGGTCACCGAAAAAAGACAATGCACCATGGAGATCGCAATGGGGATCACGATTAATTGCTAAAAAAAGGCCATTCGGCCATTTAACTATATATATATATATATATATATGTATATTCGCCATTTATTAGGCTGGGTAATAAAAAATGACTACCTAACCTAATTTTCTAATTTTTTTAATTGAATTTCCATTTTTTGGAAAAAAAAAATATTTAAAGTACATGAAAAGAAAAAAAGAATAAGGGAATACATGAATCTGATTCTATTATCCGTATAATATTGTACTCATATAAGTCTATCGGGCATACCAAATAAGACCTTAAAAAAAAAAAAAAAGAGAGAAAATTAGCAGAGTTGAAATTAGGTAAAAAATAACAAAAATACCCAATAAACTGTGATCGTTCACTAAAAATCTAATATAATCTTAGCCATCCACTCCTTCAAGTGACGAGGAAATTCAAAATGAAAAGTTAAAGACACTATTTTTCAGCCCAAACAAAACCCTGAGCAGACCCCACACCCACACCCACAGCCGCTCCACCCACCCGGCGTCGCCCAGCTGCGATCAGTGCTTCAATCTTTCAAGAAATCTGATTTCTCTAAGGTCAGTTTCAGAAAAAAAAAGAAAATATTTACCTGGGTTTTTCGTTTACCTCATATCTTGTATTTGCTTGTAGTGTTTTGCTCCATTCTTTTCTCGAATTTTGATTTTGAATTAAAAAAAAAAGTGAATAAATGTCAAATTTGGAGACTTACCCATTTTTCTTCCATATTTTCGGCAATTAAACTAAATAAAGGTACGTTCAAATTATTTATTTATTTATATATTTCATTTATTTCCGGGCATTGGAGTTCTTATACATCAATTCTATATTAAAGTTTGTAGCTTTTAATTAATGTAATGTATACTGCTGATGTTGTTATATGATACAGAGGAATCATTGAGAAAAAATTTAACAGTAAAATGAAATTTTCAGGAATGTTGGCATAGGATGTTTTGGTTTGATCAATCAAGAGTGTGAACGTAAATTTAGGCAAAAATATATTGGTTAGAGTTGAAGAAGTAGTTGTGGGGTTGTTGCCATTGTGCGAATTATGGCGAAAGTCTCACTCGGGAGCGAACCAGTGGTGGGATCGCTGACGCCGTTGAAGAAGAGAGAGTACAAGGTCACCAACAGGCTTCAGGAAGGCAAGCGCCCCCTGTACGCCGTCGTTTTCAACTTCATCGACTCCCGCTACTTCAACGTCTTCGCTACTGTCGGTGGCAATCGGGTCCGTCTTTCCCCTCTCTCCTTTATTTTCCAGTTGTTTCCCGGTAATACCAAATGCATTACCTATAGCTGCATTACCTAGAGAGATAGTGGAACTTTGTTAAGCTCTGATTGTACAGTTAAATGGTTTTGGGAGGTCGTTTTGAGAAGGAACAAAAAATGAATCCCAAAGGGTTGGCTCAGTGGTGAATCACTTGGACTTATTGCCTCAGGAAGTGTTAGGTCTAAGAACTCGATTTCCTTGGGGCCATGTCCACGGGCCAAAGGCACAAGATTTACCCGATCCATGTGAAGGGGCTGCTTTGCATGGATCCCATGGATTAGTTAGAGCAAAGTCTTGGACACCATGGTTATCAGAAAAAAGAAAAGGGAAAATATTGGTTAACTCTTAATCTCATTGGTTAAAAACGAAGGGACATTTTTTTGAGGAACCTTACGTTCAACCAAAGACAACTTTAAAACAGTTATTCTTTGAAGTAGGAATAGTTTTCAGTTTTTCTTTTGTATATTTTCAGTATGTACTTAATCTTATTGGTATGAAAAAAAAAAAAAGGAAAACTAGTTTTTGACAGTTGAAAAAGGGAATCAACAATTTCATTTTCTGTTGAACTTTTCTGTTCAACTACCAAAGAGAACCTTAAATGATTATTGACCGAACTAGGAATGAATTCAAGTTGTTATTTGAGTAACGTTGTTCTTTAATGTTCTTTCAGGTGACTGTTTACCAATGTCTTGAAGGAGGTGTCATAGCTGTATTGCAGTCTTACATTGACGAAGATGTGAGTTTCTACATCCATTTGTGGAGCAAAATTGATTCCTGTGTTGATGTATAAGACATTATGAATTGCTCATGTTACTTCAATTGCTTTGTAGATCAGAAGGATGAGTCTTTTTACACTGTGAGCTGGGCGTGTAACATTGATGGAACTCCATTTGTTGTGGCCGGAGGAATCAATGGTATAATCCGCGTCATCGATGCAGGCAGTGAGAAGATACACAAGGTGTTTTACTACTGCAGTTTCAGCTCCTTGCTTTTTCACTACTGAAGTAGTACAAATAGTACATTAGTCATTGTCATAGCTTGATCTATTGATTTCTAAATAACACAACTCTTTTTTCCTACTATTTCAAAAATAAATTCATTGTTTTTCATCTTGCCTGCATGTAGAGTTTTGTCGGTCACGGAGACTCGATAAATGAAATAAGAACTCAGCCACTGAAACCATCACTTATCGTGTCTGCCAGCAAAGTGAGTACTATGATTTTATTTTTATTTTTATTTTTATTTTTGGTCTGTTTCGTGATGCTTTTATTTTTATTTTTAATTTTTGTGTGTGATGTATGTATTAACGTTCCTGATTAACCAGGACGAATCAGTTCGGCTATGGAACGTTGAAACTGGTATATGCATTTTGATATTTGCTGGAGCTGGGGGGCACCGCAATGAGGTCTTGAGCGTTGTAAGTGCAAAACACAACTAGTCTTCTTGCCGCTCTTACTCTTTTGCATTACTTGTTAATTGTTGTGATGGTTTTGGAAATTAAAAAAAAAAAGAAAAAAGAAAACGATATAAGATGCTAATGCTACCACCATTATGCTGACTGTTACAGGACTTTCATCCTTCAGACAAGTTTCGCATTGCAAGTTGTGGCATGGACAATACGGTCAAGATCTGGTCAATGAAAGGTACGAAAGACGACAGTAGTAATGCCATTAGAACAAATAATAAAATCTGTAATGAAAATAAGAAATGTACCAATCCAGAGTTATGCAAGTGTGGTAACTAAATTTGTTCTGCTGTCTCAATTTGGGATTCATTTTGATTCTTGAATGCTGAGACAGATATTGTCTAGAACTAGTTATATTTAGCAGCTAATATCTTATTTTCATTCTATTGACATTCTTTCCAGAGTTCTGGACCTATGTTGAGAAATCTTTCACATGGACCGACCTCCCATCAAAATTCCCAACAAAATATGTACAATTTCCTGTGAGTAGGCATTCTTGATTTGTATTGTCACGGATGAGTTCTCTTCTTATCGTGTCTTGAAGTTACTCTGACGTTTTCAGGTGTTCATAGCCTCTGTTCATTCGAACTACGTTGACTGTAATAGGTGGCTCGGTGACTTTGTCCTATCAAAGGTGAATTATCAGCTTGACCCACCATTTGCATGTCTTTATTAAGATCGTTAAAAAGCTTGTTTATGTGTTTATTTATTTTTTCGTTAGGTAAATAACTGCATTATAAGTGTTGATCAAGTTGTTTTGAAGTCCATGTTGTTATAGTCACATTTCAGCAATACCATGGTCCTTCATTAAAAAAAAAAAAAAAAAGAAAAAAGAAAAAAGAAAGAAACAAAGAAACTTCGTTGAGAATCAAAACGGGGAACACACAAAGACAATAAAGCAAGCTTAGATGAAATTACGTAAATATTGGCTAGTACACGAATATCTTAGTCATTTGTTTGGTTGGGGTGAAAATGTTTTGGAAGTTCACTAAGATGAGAATACCTTAACACTTAAAATCATAACAATCTGGTTTTCCTTTCTGATGCAATAGTGAACTTATATTTCAGAGCGTGGACAATGAAATTGTGTTGTGGGAGCCTAAAATGAAGGAACAGTCTCCCGGGGAGGTTAGCAACTTTCTTGTATATTTTTTGACCGTTTTAATACTGTTATTGGTTGTATAGAATATTAGTCATGTAACTAGCTTCCGCCCACCCTGAACTCTTCTCCAATTTTATTTTCAGGGAATAGCTGACGTCCTTCAAAAATACCCTGTTCCAGAGTGTGACATTTGGTTCATTAAGTTTTCGTGTGACTTCCATTATAACGCTGCCGCCATAGGTAATGCGAGTTCCAAATCTATTTCTTTTCATTTAATCTTTAAAGTGTTTCGTTCGTTGTACTGCTATTTATGTACAAAATTCTGAGTCCAGCCTGTATTGGTCCTAACTATCAGGAAATCGCGAGGGAAAGATATATGTTTGGGAACTTCAATCTAGCCCTCCTGTTCTTATTGCAAGGTTTGTTTTGTTGTGTGTTTCTCTCTCAAAATTCATATTGAAAAATTGAATTTCTGATCTTGAAACATGCTTTATCAACCCGCCCGTTGCCTTGTAGGTTGTCTCATGCTCAATCTAAGTCTCCAATCAGACAGACTGCCATGTCCTTTGATGGAAGGTGAGTTATTTCACGATTTATTGCAGGCTCAGTTCTGTACTGCATGTGCTATTTTAAATGGAATAGCCCTTAATGACGTGCAAACATATTCCTTTTATATGATGCAGTACCATTCTAAGCTGCTGCGAGGACGGGACGATTTGGCGTTGGGATGCCATAGCCAGTTCCTAACTCCTATCCAAGGCATTTTGTTAAAAGGTTTTCTTCTAAGTGCATTTCGCAATCCTATGGTATCTTGTATCTATGTAATGGTATTTAGAGGAGATAGGGTTTAAATTTTCTTAATGGATTGATAGATTTATAATCGACTTAAATTACAATGCATCCACCTAAGACTGTTTGGTCTAGTGGCATCGGGGTTTAAGTGGGGTGGGGTTTTGCGGGGAGGTTTCGTCAATCCCGCCTTGTATCAGAAAGCAACAACTTCTATAAACAATTAGAAACGAACGGCAGATTGCCGCTAGGAAAAGTAATTTAACCAATTATCCTCAACTTGATGGTAATATGCATATGATGTATGTTATGTAAAAACGATATCCATTCCGAAACTGTATTGATACATAGGGAACCATCATTAAGAAACATTGGCCTGACTTGTGACTCTGCGATTGCAACATCGAGTGATGCAATTGTTGATTCCTATGTATCAAACAAGCTACTTCTTTATTCTTCATTCAGTAGAAAAACCAGGAAAGTTTTCAGGAACCAAACTGGTCAGATTAACTGATTAAGTAGTAAAACACTTTAAAATACATGGGAGTTTCACTTGCTTTCCTCTTTTCCCTCCATCTTGAAACATTTCCCCAAAACTTGAGTATTATTTCTTCTACCGGCAGTATTCTTTTCCATTGAGTGGCATTTTCTCTTCTAGAGATCGTTGAAAGACAGCGTAAAGAACTTCTGCAGATCCTCATGGTCACCCAGGCACATTAAAGTTCCTGCGACGTGCAATATTCGGACTTCAAGTTCGGATATATTACAGCTTCATATGTTAAAAAAGTTTGCTATATTTTAATTGAAGATTCTAAATTGATATTGACTGTGAACATACCTCAAAACCTCAAATATATATAGTTAATACTAAAAATAACATTTAAAAATTCAACCCAACAACCCTGAAAGTTTTTTGATTATTTAGGTCATATTGACCAATTTACTATTATGGCAATTTGAAGAGTCTCTCCTCAACTTTTACAGCGTTTTTTAAATTCAATCCCTCATAATTGAAGAAAACTACAATAACAATATAAGTTTAGCCACACAATCCTTAAAGAAACTCCTTTCAAGCTACAATAACACGGTAAGAATAGTCACGTACTCCAACTATGGAAAGCAAAAACAAAAAAAAGAGGCAAAAAAAAAAAAAAAAAAAAAAAAAAATGAAATGAGAAGTTGAACTTTAACGTTTGGATTTAGGAGATGAGGGGAAGTCCAGCGGTCAACAAATCGATAGCAAGAACTTGGTTGGCAGCCTCAGAAGGATGAAAACCATCCCAAAATACGTATTCGGATGCATTCTTACAAGTGATAACTGATGACACGGGGTTGCACAGTATCGAAGTTTCTACCAAGCCTGTTCCACAGCAACCCCTTCTTGTCTCTGTAAAACCTGTAAAATAGACAATGTTACCCGATCAGGTAATTAGTAGAAGGAAAATTAAAATAGACATTGCTCATTTTAAGTCCATGTGATTTTCAAGTAGCGAATGCCTCTTAGGTTTTTTTGTTTCCTAAATCATGGATACTTGACTAAAACGTCAACTTTGTAACTCACATGTAGTATATAGGTTTTTTGGTGTTCCTTCAATTAAAAAAAAAAAAAAAAAAAGAAAAAAAGAAAGAAAAGAAAGTTTTGGCGGGGTTAGGCTTTTAGAAGCTTTGAAGCAAACGTTCGGCCAACAAGTAACAAAGGAAAAAGACGAGCAAATGTTGAAAATGTCGTACCATGTTCAGCAGGCTTTGTGATAAGTTCATAAAGAGGTTGGTAGATATCAAAGACAACCAGGGTGAGATTCGACAGCTTATTTTTCACAAGTTGATCAGAAGTGTCGTTGAGTTTTCTGTTGAAGGAGAGGGCGTCACGGTTTAACCTCTCCACGCATTCTTGACTGCCTGACCCGAACAGTGTTATGGCTGTCGGCAGGCACCCGAGAGGTGGTAGTGAAGTAACTCCAATCTTCCTTGCTCCCAATGCATACAAGCCCTGTCACACAATAATACTCGTCAATTGCTCGTTATTTAACATCACAAAAATTACCATCTAAATCTAAGGTGTTAGTGAAACTATCCGTTTCCCAACTTAAATCTTTGTTTAGTTATTTACCCATTAGCAGATTAAAAGAAAAATAAAGTATCAAATTTTATGTAACTATAATTAAAATGTGCCTAAACTGGTGACCGTAAACTAGGACATTTCATGTTTCATACAAAACTTTACATGCACGAATAAGAATATAAAATAGAATCGTAAATTTGTTGGACATTGGACAAAATTCTGATGGTGTTAAGTACCATCCGTTAATAGAAGGAGAGTCTCATGATATAGGGTCCACAGATGGGACCGACCTTTTATTAACAGTGGTATTTAATACAGTGCGCCCAAGCATTTTTCAAAGTTGTTTGTTATAACAACACTCATAATTATCAATTACAAGCAAGCATGAAATTATTTGTATGTTAAAATAAAATGCAAGCATAAGAAGTCGAGAATATTATTTTGAGACTTAGAGAGAGACCTCAATGAATTTTACAAAGTTCAGAACAAGAATGTTACTGAATTGATCAGGTCTATAGGCAGTGTTTAGCAAAGGATCGACATAGTAGTTCTGAACAAAGTCACTGCTCCCGGCGCTTATTAGGTATATTCCGCCAGAAAACATCGATGTAGCATTGTCCGACCCGGTTATTTCCACCACCTTTCCTTGGTACTCCTTGTAGTTGTCCAGCTGCTTGCTTAGCGGAATTGCTAGCTACAAAACCAGTGCACTTGCAATTAAAATCTCAGCCAAAAAGATTCAGATTCCACACACACATTTATACATATGTCACAAGGTATTTAGGTTTATTAACATCAAAATATAGAAAAATTTGATAAATTTAGGTATAAAAATTTAGGTATCAACTCGTCTGTCTTTACTAATTCAATTTCTGATCAATTATATGATCAATATTGTTTAACATTTCCTCTATGAAAATAGAATGAGATAGATTAGTAACGATATCTCTTGTTTTGAACGACACAAAAAGGATATTATATGAATCGAACATAGAATATGGATATGCAATATAATGAACTAGAGCCACTTTGAGGCCCCGGATGAAATGAAAATCCGATAGAACATGTAATTAAAATTTATAGATCAAGAAATAATCGGAAGTTTGTTTAGAAAATTCGTGTTCACATTTGAGATTGCAGTAGGTTCATAATAACCGGAAGCAGCTGATGCGAAGTTGGCACCAATCAAGAGATTACTTCCACTAGCTTCCTTGCTAAGATAAGCTGGTTGGTACGAACTAAATCCAAGAGTCTCGGCTGCGGTCGATTGAAGAAAATGAAACAAACAGAAAAAAAATTATAAAAACCGGCCATTATATAAAATTACATCGGATGATATAGAAAAAAAGAAAAAAAAAAGAGACCGGAGAAAAATGGATTTCAACGTAAATTACCGATGAGGTCGGTGGCAATCTTTCCATTACAAAACCTTCCGGTTGGCGTGTGATTGAAAAAGTCTCGTCCATAAGGACGGAAGTTCGCTTTGATAGAGTGGGAAGGTGGTTGTTGTTGCCCACATCCATAACAGAATCTCCAAATATGAATATTGCAGGAACAAGCTGCCCATAAGCCGAAGGCGAAAAGAGAACCAAAGAGAGAAGAGAAAAGGAGGACAGAAAAGAGATCGGGAAAACCATTTTTCTTTGCAATTTTTTTAGCTATCAAAACTTAATATTTATGTAGTACTAAAATTTCATGTGCTGTTTTATAAGCGTACTAGTAATAGTTAAACATTGTTCTTGGTCAATTCTTTAGAAATTTATATTCTTGGAAGAAATCGACGGGTAAACTCCCATTTTTCAGGAGCAAAACCCAAAATCCCAGTGTATGGATGGCCTTCCAATTATCTGTTTTCTTAATTTCTAATTTGTTTTTACACAAGTGTAGGCAGATTTCAAGTTGGGACACTTTCTTGGTGAAGCCCACGTTCCTGCATGTGTTCAAACAGGAGGCATTCTCTGTTTCTCAACGTGGGCTTTTTTTTTTTTTTTTTTCACCTTAATTTGTTTGATTTCAGTCAAGTTTATTTTTCTTTTTTCAAACAAGAAAAAATGTTATTTATTGAAAGAAATGTTATTTACTTTTTATTTTTCTTGTAATTTCTATATTTTAACCCAATTTTTTCTTCCGTTGCCTTTTTCCTATTTCAGTCTTCATACATTCACGTGTCCAATAATTTGCACAATTTTCTACTTTTACTTTTTATTTTTCTATTGAGAGATATTAATTAATTATTTTTTCTTTAATAACTCATATATATCTAGTAGCGTCTGGTATTATACAAATGATTCTCCTCCAATTTCGGTCTTATCTCATATCGTGTCAAGAATTGTTTTTTCCTTTCATTTATTTTATCGAATTGTAATTATAACAATTACAAAAAATTTGTTCTCTAAAATGTACCACTTTTGTGTCTAAACATCAAATATGAATGAAATCGGAGGAAGTAGTGCACTTCCCATTTTCATTAAAAAAAAAAAAAAATAAATAAATAAAAAAACTTGAAGAGTTTTTTATTATGTGATGTCAAAAAGCTAACAAATTACCTAATATTGTCGCGATCATGATAATTTGAATTACGCAAAGCTAAAATACAAATTATAGTTAAATTCAAATTACATATCCTTATCAGAAATGAAAAGGAGGGAACGGAAATAATTTTCGTGCCGAGCGATACACAACATTCTTGCTGATGTAATTTTCTTAAGATTATTTTCATAAATGACCCTTAAAATAAATATCATATCTTGAAAGAAGTAAAACTTGATTGATACTCGTGTGATTTTCTATATTAATGTATGACTTTTAATTTAACGCGTCACATTACCCTGTATTTTACTAATTCTACATAAAACAACAACAACAACATGCCCTTTCCATCATCATAGCTGGGAGTCAAAAACCAGATAACTTTGTTTATAATTCCATTTTGATTTCTATGATAATAAATCTATGATAACCAGCTGATAATTTTATATCAAACCGTAAACTTTGGTTAATGTGAAATGGAAAAATCAAAAAGTACTTTATGATCACAAAGTCTAGGATTGTTTTTCCTTTCTAACCAAACTTTGAATTAATGTGTCATTGATTCAAATCTTAAAAAAAAAAAAAAGAAAAAAAGAAAAAGGAGAAAGATGTTCATTTTACCTAGATTACTATGTGTATACAGCTCCACGCAAGTACTTATGTAATCTGATTGCTACTAGCTAGTTAATTACACGTATGAGGCAGAATGTATGTGGCCAAATCATGTTTTTTTATTTTGATTTTTTCCTCGATAACAAAGTTAATTTATATATATATATATATATATATATATATTTTGTGTTGCATCTTCTTTGTGTTCATGTTTCATGTTGTGCGCCTACCAAAATTAACGTGTTCATGTTCTATTAACTTAGTTTTTTTTTTAAAACTTGGAGGTGGGAATACACGAATCCTAAATCTTGTGTTAAAGTCAGATGTAAAATTAGAGTTAAATTGTTTCTGACATCTCTACTTTTACCAAATTTTTATTGGATGAGGAAACAAAATGGTGGTACATTTATTTCATGTTTTCCTAGTACTTTTAGGGAGTAACGAAATTCTTTTTAAGAAATTTGAGCACTTTTAAACTATCACCTTAATGATTGCAGACATAACCTAATAGTAATTCCAAACTCAACTCCACCATAAGGTGAAGAGTCAATTCTCCAACCCCAAGTTAAAAAAAAAAAAAAAAAAAAGAAAAAAAAAAAGAGCTATGACCTTATGAGACCAAATAAGAATTTAGGAATAGAAAGGACCAACGAGACAATTCTTATACTTGCATCCTGAACTTTTGACAGTTGCTCTCTAAATTTAGCCCCTTCATTAACCCCCAAAAAAAAAAAAAAAAAAAAAAAACGCTATTATCCTTAAAATTTAAGTATTAAATATAACTAAGTTTGATTTAAGAAAAAAGAAGTAAATTATATGTTAAATTGACCTTTGTAGCAATTTGATTTTCGAACTTTTAGATATTTTGAACTTTTGGATGATGTGTAAGCGACATCATCTTGTCTTGTGCGACAAAACAACGGGAAATCGTGTTTTCATTCCTACGGCATGTCGTTCATTTTTAAATATTTTTGAACATTAGAATGAAGTTTAACGATATCATCTTGTCTTGTACGACAAAAGAACGAGAAATTGTGGTTTCCTTCATACGGCATGTTGTTCATTTTACACTGCTGTCCGCCGGTCAAACTTTTTGCTTTTGACAAAAAGACCAAACGGCAAGTCACTGATTGAGGACAAATCCGTCCTCGTCCAATAGTCGTTTGGACAGAAGGCGAAACGACATGTCCCTCTCAAAACGACATGTGTATTTTAATAGAAAGAGGGGAAAAAGAAAAAGAAAAAGAAAAAGAGCTGGCATGCGCAGTTCATGTGCACTTTTAAAAAAAAAAAATATTATTACTAGTTGAGATACTGCAATGTGTATGCATTGGATTGTAGTTAAAATTTTTATAATGTATAATAAGAATGCAATATGCAAAAAGGAAAATAAAAGAAAATAAATTGAACTTTGAAATTTCATAAGAAGAGCATAATCACAATATGAAATCATTTACATAGTCCTTATACAAACACCAAGAAATTGCAATATACTTATTCGAAAGCCCCACACACAAGCAAGCAAAAAAAAAAAAAAAAAAAAAAAAAAAAGAAGAAGATACGAAATTTATTTTTGCACTTTTATAATAATAAAAAATTTTAGGAGATGAGGCCAAGGCCAGCGTTGATCAAACCATCAGAAAGGATTTGGTTAGCAGCTTCGGAAGGATGAAAGCTGTCCCAAAATACGTATTCTGTTGCGTTGGCACATGTCTCATGTGCTGTGTACGGATTGCACAGTATAGACGTTTCTATCAAACCTGTCCCACAACACCCTCTCCTTGCCTCCGAAAACCCTGCGTTAAGGATTAAGACAAAAGTTTATTAATTTTTAATCACTTAGATTTTCCCAAAAAAAAAAAAAAAAAAAAAAGTCCAATTTATACAAGAAAACTCAAAAGGATATATTAAATTGGACCGTTTATCGGATAAACAATGTATTATTTATTGGGACCAGTAAATTTTTTTTCTTAAATTAAAGTTATGCATTTGAACTTAGCAGTTGAAAAACAGAAAAATAATTAAAAAAAGATCATGCATATGAAATGTTTCTTGGCCATTATGCTTACAAATTTGTATCATTGACTTTAGAAATGCATGTAGTTTATTTATTTAATTATTTATTTTCATAAAAAAGGGATCAATGGTGTCTTCACGTCTTCTCCCAACGTTATACAAGAGTCTATTAGGACCACAAGTAAGATAAAAAGAGCTCTGATCCTTGATCTTCAACAACTAACTACTGTTTTTTGACCATTATGCTTTCAATTTATATCATTGACTTTAGATACGAATGCAGTTTTTTTAAGGAAAAAAAAAAGGGGATCAATAATGTCTTAATGCTCCCTTCCAACATTATACAAGAGTCTATTAGGACCACATGTGAGATGACAATAGTCTTAGCCCTAAGTCTTCAATAATTAACAACCCTCAGACTTCAAGAGTATCTTCAAGAGTATCTGAAATTGTCCTTTTGCCAAAGACTAGACAAAGTATGTGTGTGTCAAATCTCAAACCGGAGAGTCAGTAGAAGTGAATACTCTAAAAAGACTTTTTTTGTCAAGTGCTCATTGGACCATTCACCTGTCTGTAATTAGTTTGAAAACAATTGGCCCCTGTTTTGATCTTTGTTTTAAACCTTTTTTTTTCAACCGTTATTCTGTAGTGTTTTTTATTTTTCCCCCTTCATTAAAATTTAAAATTTCAATTTAAAAACGGAAATCCAAATGCAATCTTAATCTTCGTAAATTTCAAATGGAAAAACCTATTAGCACAAACCTTTCCTATATCCTCAAATGAGTACTTAAAAAAAAAAAAAAAAAAAGGGTTTTGGCCATTTCGAAAAGAAAACCTTTAAATAATTATACATACCATGCGTTGAAGGATTTGTAACAATATCATAGAGAGGTTTGTAAATGTCCAAAACAACCAACTTCAAATCGGATAGCCTGTTTTGCAATCTTTGAGAAACGGAAGTGAGTTTTGCGTTGAAAGATTGAGCATCATGATTTAGCCTTCTTACACATTCATCGTGGCCTGACCCAAAGAGTGTTATGGATGCTGGTAAGCACCCAATTGGTGGAAGTGTGTTCACTCCTATCCTCCTTGCTCCCAAACCATACAATTCCTATAATATTTCACAAAGAGCAATGATGCACATCATAATTTTTTTTTTCTTCTGAATATCATAAATTATCAAATGTCTAAATTCTATAGATTTTGTAAAATTATAATAACTATTTTCTCTTTTTTTAAAAGTAATTTTTTAGTTTTACGACACATCATGAAAATTTTCTTCATAATATAAATAATTTTCATTGCACAAATTACAAAGCCACATTTGTTCGATTTCTTACACATCACGAAAATCACAATTAGTCAAGTGTTGGTGGTGACTCTTCGTGACCCATATAGCACTTTTCTTCTTCTTCTTGTATTTTTTTTTTTATTGGAGAAATTAATAGTAGGGTTTTAAAAATATTTGAAATAAATAACAAATTTATTAGGTAAATAGAAAATTTACTAGGTAAACACTAAATTTATTATGTAAAAAATATGTTTACAAGAAATAAATAAATCACTTACCTAATAAATTTGTTATTTACTTTAAATGTTTTTAAGACCTATTGTTTACTTCAATTATTTATCTAAAAATGCTATTTACTTCTTTATTCCTTCTTTTTATTGAAGTTTGAATATCGAACTTGACATAGAAAAAATAATATAGTGAGAGGACAATTAGCTCCCATTTATCATTCTGTTTTTGAATCTACTTTTCAAATTTTTTCTACTTTACTCTTTTTTCTCATAAGTATACTATTTAGTACTTACTTTAATTTTGATTTAGACTCCATCTCAAATCATGCCCCTCCCCCTCTCAAAAAGAAAGTTAAGAGGTGTCTAGAGATCAAAACAAATTATTGAACTCAACTAAACATAGGATGTACAACACGTATAAGGTCAGTCACTAAATCTATTTACTACATATGCGCAAGCAAAGAAAATAAAAAACAATGTTCTGTACAAGGGTAAATATCTATATATCTACCATTTATTTTTAATGCATCGTAATTATAAAATTTAACATAGTACCATTAATTTCAAGCTATGTAATAATATGGACCACTAAATTTAAACTGTTTTTTTATCAGGAATATTAAGAGAAATATGCAAAATTGGTAAGGATGTATATAAATATATATATATATATATATATAGATATATAGAGTTGAGAATTTAAGAGAGACCTGAATAAATTTTTCATAATTTTGCATAAGAATGTTGGTAAACTGTTCAGGTGTATAGTTGTTGTAAAGCAAGGGATTAATATAATAGTTCTGGACAAAGTCACTGCTTCCAGCACTAATAAGATATATTCCACTTGCAAATAATGAAGTAGCATTGGCTGCCCCAATGATTCCCACAACTTTTCCCTGGTACTCCTTATAATTATCCAGCTGCTTGCTCAAAGGAATTGTGTGCTACAAAAAACAATTAGTACGGACTAATCATTATCAGTGACGGAGTCATAAATTTTTATCAATGGGGGACTTGTAATTAAAACAATTATTTAATATGATCAAAAGATCAAAATTTTTTATGCATAGTGGAGTTTTTAAATTTTTTGAACAAACATGAGTTGAGTGGGGGATTAATAGAAAATTAAATCAGAATTAGCAGAAATTTAATAGGTAAATATAATTATTGGAAAGTTTAATGAATTTTGTGGCAATTCTATTTACAAATAAGTTCGCCGTCTCGTCAAAATAACCGGACGCAGCCGATGCAAAGTTGGCGCCAATTAGGAGGTTTTTTCCGCTAGCTTGTCTACCAAGATAAGCAGGTTGGTAGGACGTAAAGCTAAGGGCCTCAGCTGAAACCAAAGAAGTCGACAAAATGCCCAAAAAAAAAAAAAAAAAAAAAAAAACATAAACATAAACAACCCGAGCATTAGAGAAAGCCACATAATATATATGATGAGATGAACAAAGAGAAGAAGAAAAAAAAAAAATGTAATTCGAGGTAAATTACCTACGAAGTCAGTCGCGAGCTTTCCATTCGAGAACCTTCCGGTTGGCCTATGGTTGAAAAAGTCTCTTCCGTAGGGAGGAAAGTTTGATTTGATGAGGGTGGAAAGGCCGTTGTTATTACCGACATCCACAACCGAGTCACCAAATAAAAACATCGCCGGAACAAGCTGCCCATAAGCTAAAAATGGCGATGAGAGAATCAAAGAGTACAGAAGAAAAAGGAAGGCAGAATAATAGAGCTTAGGAAATCCATGATTTTGTGTTGTTTCTTTGAGTTTGCCAAAACCTTGTTGAAATGTTCACTCGTCGGATATGTGATCAAGATGTGGTGTTGTGGGGAAGGGACAATTGGTTTTTATAGACCTTGTAGAAAGCAATGTAGCATCTTGAAAAACACCATTCGGGTTCAAGAATTATGAGTGCACAACATACTTGCATATATATTTTTTACTTTTCTTGTTATCATCATCTTTGAATTGTCCCCATTAGAAATGTTTGCTGGAGTTGCATAGGATTAGTACAGTTCAACTATAATGCTTTTTTTTTTTTTTTTTCCTTTCTTTCTTTCTTTCTAAATAGGGAGGAGGTTATATTAATTTCCCAACAAGATTCTTTAGTATCCCTTAATATTAAAAAAAAAAAAAAGAAAAAGAAAAAGAAAAATCCTTCAATTTATATATAGATGTGTTGTAATACTAATACCTCTGCGATTTTTTTTTTTAAACTCTTATTTTCTCATATATATATATATATATTATTTTTGGTCCATGAATATGAAATTTACTAAATTATACATTTAAGAGGATGGGGGTGATTTTTGGACCAGCACCACATTCAAAATTCTGGAATTCTAATATATGAATTTAAATTGAAAATTTAAGCCTAATTTTCATACCAACGTGATACAAATGAATTATTAAACTTCAAAAGTGGTATACAACCTCAATAACACAGAGATGTCGAAAGTTTGATTGTTGGCACCAAATTCTCTTTTGTGGTCATGGGGGTGATTTTTGGAGCAACACCACATTTAAAAATTTGGAATTCAAATCTGTGATTTTAATTGAAAATTTAAGCCTACTATTCATATTAAAGTAATACAAATGAATTACCAAACTTCAAAAATGGTATACAACCTCATTAATACAGGGGATGTCGGCCGCTGATTATTGGCACCGAGTCTTTTTTTGGTCACTCAAGCTACCTGGTAAGATACTAACATGTTAGGTAACCAGAAGTCACTTGAGTAACTTGTTGGACTACTTATAGGTAACTGACTATGGGTCACCAGAGTAACCTGGTGAGATTACTGATGGTAATCTGTGCAAATTACTCCATCGAGCACAAAATGCCGAATCTAGAAACAACTTTGCAATGCGCTCAAACAAGATCTTTATGCATTTGGAGACCGACAAGACAAGAGTTGTACCTAAATTAGTAATATTATTTTCTTTTTCAAAAAATTGAAGTTAAGAAAAAAAAAAAAAAAAAGTCCACGTACAAATGATGGGGAAAAAAAAAAAATTCCACTCTCTAATCAATCTGTAGCATAACTCCTAAATGCATGAATATTTGTTTTAAAAATATTTTTGTCGCTCAATTTCTTTAAGAATTAGGTCAAGTGTATCACTCATGATAATATCCCAACAAACCTAAACCCTTTTTAGGGGATGATCAGAATGATTAAAGTGCCAGAAAATTGAATGGCAAGTTTTACGATTCCCCTTAAATTACTAGTATATTTGAATAGTGCGGGAAATGGTAAAACCAAGGGCAACAACGTCCTTTCCATTGTAAAATGAAGGGCTACTTAGTCGTTTCTATATATTAGTTAGCAAGCACGCGTGAAAAAATAAATAAATAAATAAGCACCACTGGCGGGTGAAGGGCACGCCATGTGATGAAAGTGATAAATTCACTATGTAAAATGCATTAATTGTGTGGAATACACAAACAAAGTAAAGAAAAAAGAAAAAAGAAATTGCCACATGACGGGTGTTGGTGGGTTAGGAGGTAAGGAAAAGGCATTGTAGAAGTATCTATTCGTGCTTTTAAAGATTATTTTATTTATAACTTTATAGTATATAATATATTATTAGGTAATATATATATATATATATATATATAAAACTGTACAGGCCGTAATACAACTGCAACTTATAACAAATAATATATATTAATAGTAATAAAATAAATAGTTTGGTTCATGGAGTGACTTGATGAAGTGTCCTATGAGCTGTTCTATAGCTTCTTCGACACCCTCTTTCAAGTTAGGCATGTAAGTAGAAAAGAGACGCAATTGATGTTCAACTAAAAATTGTCTTTTGTATTTTTGTATTACACAACCACCATATAAAAGAAATAGTCTTCACTAGCTGCCATCAAAAGGGAAACTACTACATTGAATATTAAATTTTAAAAATACATGTGTGAAAATTAATAATGTATAAACAATTTGTTATAAATTTGATGCAAATAAATGAAAATGCAATATTGTATTGGCAAATAAATAACTCTCAAATTGAGTTGATCATAATGGTTGTGACAAATATATTAGCCCGACTTATATTTGACCAAATGGATGACAAGTGAGTCAACTCGAATTGATTATTGTTACTATTATTATTTTAATTTCTTTTTATGAATAGCTCGAATTGCGATTGTTAACTCTTGCTAACTGTGCCGTATTTTTGTTTTTGTTTTGTTTTTTTCCTTTTTTTGTGTTTTGTGTTTTGTTTTTGTTTTGTTTTTTTTTTTTTTGTGTTTTTTTGTGTTTTTTTGTTTTTGTTTTTTCACTTCAATCCTTAGGATTTGGTGGGACTCAAAATCTTGGCTAATGTAAATGTTCACTAGTCTTGCACAGACTGTAATCTTTTAATTTGTAAGTACAGACCAATATTGGGGGTGCTTAATTGAGCTTTAATTGTGAATGTTGTGTTTTCTCAAAATAAAAAAATAGTTGTGAAAACTGATTTTTATAACGTGAGATTTAAAACTACTTTTATTTTATATAATTGTCCTATTGAATTTATTTTTTCCCAAATATGGCCCTATTTAAAAATTATTTTCTTACATACCTGATTTAATTTTCTGTATAATATTTTTGTTTTGCTACTATTCAAACATGATCATCTATTTATTTTGGTCATTTTAAGGGTTTTTCTTTTCATTTTCTCCTAAAATCTTACCCTTATTCCTTCCAATTTGTCCAATTAAAACTTTTTTTTCTCCGAATTATATCCTCGATTTTTTCCTTATATATTTTATGATTTTTTTTAACGTTAAATATTATATCTTTAAGTAGGCCTTATTAAATTGCTTTTTCTTTGTGATGTATTATTAGTAAAATTATTATTATTTTTTTCACACTGCGATTATTTGAATGATCTTTTTTCATTTTATTCTAAAAATCTAACAAACTTAACATGCACATGCGTGACTTGCATAGCATAGATAGCTAGTAGATGTAGAAGAGAGAATTTGTTTCAACCAAAAGAGAGAGAGAGAGAGGATATGTGATTTATGTTTATTCCATGGTTGTCATCCCATGTGCACCGTTGAGGTGCTCATTTCTCTTCTTTTATGTTTTTTAACTCCTTTATTAATTTTATTTTTTGGATTTTTAATATTATTGCCCTAAAATTTGTTAACTTTTGACTGCTTGTCCTAAACTTTTAACTTTGACAATTTGTGCTTGAACTTTTTGATTTGTTACAGTACACCATAATTACTTACTTTTTGTTAAATTAAGGATTTGAAGTTATAGATTTGCATTATTTATATTTGATTTGAAAATTTTTAATGCATATATGAGATTTTCTGTCATCAAATGAGACATATGTGGATTGTTGGTCATCAAGTTAACAATAAATTAAGTAAAATAGGGTATATTGTAATAGTTAATTAAAAAGCTTGGAGGGCAAATTCTCAAAACTAAAGCAGGGGTAAGTTTTTAAAAATCAACAAGCAAGTTTGAGAGCAATAGTGTTGAAAACCTTATTCTTTTCCTTTTGTTTCCGTACTCACTATTTTTGTCCCTTTTTTTATTTTTATTTATTTTTTATGCAAATTCCCCTCTCAACTCCGTTTCTGTTTACTTTCTGTCTATTCTCTTTTATGCAAAGAAGGGGAATAAAATTTCACTTCTCTCTCTCTCTCTCTCTCTCTCTTTTTAATTTCTTTTCGAAAGGAAAGAAAATACTTCTCTACTTTTTTTTTTTTTTTTTTTTTGCTTTAATAATTTGTGTTCTACTGTTGTTGTTTTGACCTAATTTTTCATGTTTTCTCCTATAAGTAAGTGTGTCCTCTTATAATGAAAACCTAATGTTAATGTTATATGAAGTTGAGCTTTGCCTCACATTTTCTCTTTCAATTTTCAGTATTTTGGGTGAATCAATAAATTTTGAAATTCCTTTCCCGATAGTCTGTTTGAATCAAATTAAGAGTTGTTCTAGTGATTTTGCTTTGATGATGCAAATTAGGAATAGGTATAAATAGTTTATTAATTGGAAGCATAAAATTAATAATAAAAAAAATTATACGAGAATATAAATGTTTAATTTGGAGAAGATGATTCAAGTACGGACTAAAAAATAAGGTAATTCGTTTGTAAAATGCACTATAAATATGACTTTAAATATATACAAATTACAATCACAAAAATCTAGTAAGTTATCCAAAACTAACAAATCTCCTAAAATTACAGTCATTTTTAATACTTTTTTGGGGTTTTTTTTTTTTTTTTTTTTGGTTTGCAACTTTAGTAAATTAAACATACGTAAGTTTACTTATGCATTTTTTTTTTTTTTGAAAGGGACTTATGCATTTATTATTTGAAAGAAAACAGATTTTTCTCTTTTAGGGAAAAACAGAAAAGTAAGCTCCTGAAGAGATAATACACCATAACTGCACTTATCAAGTTTAATAAATTGTCAGTAATTTCCCATTGGACAAGGGTGCTCAAGCCCATTACATAATATATATTTTAAAATTCTAAAAATAGGTGTGTGACTACAGCAAACATTTCTTAAAAAAAACCTTTTTTTTTTTTTGTCTTGAAATGTAATTTTGTTAATGGGTAAATAAGTAACAATAAATTTATTAAAAGGGTAAAGTAGGTGTGAGAAAAGTAAAATGAGGGGTGCCAATAGACTTCTATAATGTTTAAAGTAACAAGGAAAAAATAAGTGTGGGATTCTTTGTAACTACCCATGCCTCCCTTTGAATGATATTGTCCACTTTGGGTCGCGTGCCCTCACGGTTTTGCTCTTCGGCTCACCACAAAAAACCTCATACCATTAGGAGGTAGTCTCTTTACTTATGAACCATCATATGTATCCAATTCCTAAGTAATGTGGGACTGCACAGCTTACCCTATTTCTTGTAGTGACTGATGTCTGTTACATTCTTTAAGGTTGTTTGGTGGGTGAGAAAATATAGGAGAAGAGAAAAGTGAAACTGGTTTGATGGCGGAAAAGATATATAGATTATAATTTAGTTGTGTTTTATTTATTTATTTATTTATTTTTTAAAAGAGGTATAAAAAGTAGTAATTAAAACTAATAATTAATTATAAAAATTTCCCTTGAAGTTTAACTCTTGCAACATTTGGTCACCGACTTTTAAACATTACATTCGTTCTCCCGAAATTTGAAACCGTACCAATTTTGTTACCCTACTGTCAGTTGTTTTTTAAACCAAAAAACTCATGGGATGAACACATGATAAGAAAAATTAACTCGTGAAGTATAACTCTTGCATTGGTCACCGACTTTTAAACATTACATTCGTTCGCCCGAACTTTGAAACCATACCAATTTTGTCCCCCTACTGCTTTTCTGTTTTTTTTTTTTTTTTTTTTTTTTACCGAAAAACTCATGGGACGAACACATGATTAAAAAATTTAACTTCATACCCCCCCTGTTTAAATTGGAAAATCTATTCCCCTGATCTATGTTTCATTAATAAATAACGTCCTTCTATATGAGTGTATTTATGTTTCATCTTGTTAAACGTTATTTCTTATATTTCTTATAGTTTTAATCAAAGAATGTAAAATGTGCATTACAATATAGTTAATATCTCAACAACTAATGTTAATGTTTGATATGTGTAATTTCCATCTATTAAAGTAATTAGAAGAACTAAATTTGTTACGGTGTAAAGATCAAGGTAAACAGATATTACATTTTGAAATTCGGGGGGAGGGGCAAAGTGTTACAAGGCCTATAATTCAAGGAAAATTGTTGTAATTAATCCTAATTTTGTTAGTAGAAGTTTTAAAAAGTGGTGAGAAGTGCAGACAAGAGATTAACAATAGACCTCCTCTTTATTGTATTATTTTTACTTATCATTTTAATTTACACTTCCGCTACCTCAAAGTTCAAATTTTGTTCGTAAAATTTACCAACAGTTAACGAAAATCTTTTGTACAATCTTTTAAATTATTTCCTTTTCTTTTTTGGCTGAATAAATCCTTCACTTTTTTTTTTTGGTAAATAAATAAATCCAATCCTTTATTTAGTACATGAAATATATCCATGGAACAGAACAGATGGGTCACGTATAAAGTACTTGACTTACGTATCCAAAAAAAAAAAAAAAAAAAAAAAAAAAACTAAATGTAGTTATGCAACAAGTCTCTACCATGGTCTGTCATGAGTAGATATGAAATGCATAATGTGTATATATCTTTCTTGGCTTCCTTTTGTATTCCGTCTTTTGGTTCTTTTGTGGCTTTGGCTAGGTTTGAATGCCCACCCATAATTAAATTAAAAAAAAAAAAGGAAAAAAATCTAGTATACTCATGCTTATTTACTTAATTTCGGAAATCAATCATTTTAAGACACGTATCATATGCTAATCTTCATGATATTATGCAAGCTACTTTGTTTAAGTTGCATACAATAATCTATAGAGACTTATATTTCGTCTAATTTTCAAATAATAGAAATTGAAAATTTGATTTTTCGATAGTGAACATTTGGAGTCTGAAAATTCATTTAAGTTTTAAAGCCTTCTGGATTATCTATTAACTAGTATGATTTTGTGCCTACGCCACAATTGTACTTTAGTTTTAGTTTTAAAATTTCTAATGGGAAGAGAATAATTTTGTATTTAAATAGAACATGTTCTATTTACTGATAAAAATAATAAATAGCAGGAAAAATAATATTATTGACTATGATAGACAAATAAATTAAAAAAAAATACAATTAAAACTAAATCATTGATTTAGCTGGATTTCGTTTAAGGTTCGAAAAAAATTTCTTCATACAACCTGCTTTTTTTTTTTTTTTTTTTTTTTTTTAATATTTTTATTTTAAATATCACCATAATATTTTGATAAACCCCATTAAAAGAATGTAAAATTAAATTAAAAAAAATAACGTAGTCAGTTGAAATAGCAAAATAAAAAATAAGTTCAATTAATCCATGAAATGACGAAAAGATAATGGAAGTGTAAAAGTTAAAAAAAAAATAAAAATAAAAAAAGGTGTGTGAAGTGTGGGAGAGTAAAGAAGTCATGTGGACTAAGTTTAGATCATTGGATTTGAACTAAATTGAAAAAAATAAATTTGAACCATTGGATAATAAAGGTTCAAGTGCAAAATTTCAAAAGCTATTCCCACTTCTATAGTATCCTATAGATTATAGATACAGGAATAGCATCGAGCTAATTAAAATATAAGAAGTAACAAGAACTTAGAAAAAAAAAAAAAAAAAAAAAACCAAAAAACGGTGTGGTTTGGTTGAAAGTGGAACAATATTTACTTTTGACACTTTGAATGCACTAGTTTAAAGCATGTGCTATACACATGGTTTCATATATTTAAGAAAATTTATCTTAATAGAGAAAAATTAAAATAGTAAGTTAAAAAAATTGATCGCAAAATTAAAAAAAAAAAAAACAAAGGACCCGAAAATTAAATAAGAGAGGCATGAAAAAAATGCCAAAAGATAGAAGGACTAAATAAAAAAATTGACCAATACAAAAAGAAAAGATTAAATTGTAAAAAAAAAAAAAAATTAGGCTGAAAATAAATTAAAAAAAGGAAAATTGAAGGACCAAAAATTAATACAAAATATTTTCGTTTGTTTTGGACTATGAAGAAAATGTACAATAACACACTCTCTCATTTCTACATTTCTATAGAAGAAAATGTAAAGTAACACACTTTCGCCTTATTATATATGTGTATATATGTATGGGGAAACGGATATTAGCTTTCTCATTCCCCTTCTCCGACAATGTTTGAATTAAGCATAATTATTGCAAAGTGAAATTTTGCATTTGGTTAGCAAAATGAAATGTTTGTTTTGGTTTGAGCCTCTAACTCCGCTTGATCAAGAACGTTTTTGTTGTCTACTAGTTATTTTCTTGTGATGAAAGTGAATTACAATATTTTTTTTTTCTTGCACGTGTATTTGATCTGCGATTTGCCATTAAATATTCCATTGTTATTCTTTGATCAGAACAGTTTAATTTGGTAACCAAAATGAGAATACGTAAAAATAAAAGGAGCACGTTCCATGTTGAAGTATAAACAATGCAAAAAATATAATAATTATTACAACAACAACAACAACAACAACAACAAGAACAACAATAATAATAATAATAATAATAACAACAACAACAATGAAAAAAATTGGGTGCATGATCTGGATAGCATGACTTGGTTTCCAAGCTTTGTGGTTGAACTGTGCTATTGTTATGATTCTAACAAATATTTTTCAAGGCAAAAACCGAAAGATGATCATGATGAAACAAGAAAAGAAAAGTAAGTAAGGCACTCAGATTTCATGAATATCTTTTCCTAATTTTACATGGTTTAAAAACCTCTGTCCTTTCCGCCACAATGCACATCTCTTCTATCAAGTGACTGAACATTGCAAATACACTTAACAAAATAATTCCTTCCAGAAAAAAAAATCCCCAAAAGAACTATGGATTTCATGAGCTATATTCTGGCTTCTTCCTTATTAATTTTGTCTATGATTCTGTCTTTGCCTTTGACTTATGGGCAGCTGGTTCCCGCGCTGTTCATATTTGGAGATTCTGCAGTCGATGTTGGAAACAATAATAACGTATGGACAATCGTAAAAGTAAACTTCCCTCCACATGGAAGGGACTTCATCAATAAAACTTCAATCGGACGATTCTCTAACGGAAAGCTTGCCACGGACTTCATAGGTAATTTACCTCCAAAACTCACCATTTTTCAATCCTTTGTTTTCTCACTGCAATTTTCTCTAATGGTTATTTATTTATTTGTTTGTTTTTGTTTTTGTTTTTTGCAACAGCTGAGAGTCTTTTGTTTAATTCCTACCAACCAGCGTATCTCGGTAGAGAGGCTCGTGGAAGAAACCTTTTAATTGGTGCAAACTTTGCGTTAGCTGCTTCCGGTTGCTATGACGCAACGGCAGATATTTTTGTAAATGCCCAGAACAACTTGCTAATATGTTTTATTTTTATTTTTATTTTTTATCTTATCTCAGAGCAAATAAGATACAAGTTGCTTTGATTAATGCTGGTATTATATTGCAGCTTGCTATTCCCCTCTCGGAGCAGCTCCAGAATTATGAGGAGTACCACGAAAAGGTCGTAATGCTAGTAGGGGATGCAAATGCTTCCACAATTTTTTCTGGCGGAATGCACAAAATAAGCACGGGAAGTAGTGATTTTGTACAGAATTACTACATCAATCCGCTTCTTAAGACTCCGGAACAATTTTCTGACTCTCTCTTGCAAAAATATGTCAAGTTTGTTGAGGTATGTCTCTCAGGCTCAGGACCTGTCGAAATTATGATTTTTGGGATGATAAGAAACAACAACTAATTTGGTATTAATATTGTGTGATAGGATTTGTCCGGACTAGGAGCACGAAAGATCGGAGTGACGACACTGCCACCCATTGGCTGTCTTCCTGCGGTAATTACGTTGTTTGGCTTAGGCCAACACGAATGCATAGAGAGGTTGAAGGTGATACCCTGGTTTTCAACTGAAAACTGAATGAAAGTTCTGATATGTTCGAGACTAGGCTTAAGAACCTAACTCTTATAGTTTTCGACATTTACCATTCTCCATATGATCCTAATAAAAACCATGCTGAACATGGTATGCAAATTTTTTTTTTTTTTTTCTAATTGGGACATGTACAAACGCCTCAGGATACGTGTTTTCGGATGGTTTTCATCCCCCGGAGGCAGCCAACAACCTACTTGCTCTTGATATGATAAACGCCGGTCTTCCTTTTAGCAAGTAAAAAGCTTTTATTTACTTGTTTGCATAAGGCCATCTGCCTTATATTTTATCTATACCAATGCTATATTTATTATACTAGTGTGTGAAAAATAATACTAATTTATTTTAGGCTTCATATGTAATGTTATTTGTAATGCTATTTGAACTTTTAATCATCATTATCATGCTTTGAGACTCGTAAAACTTTAAGCATTTAACTAATTTACAAATAACAAAATTGTAATAATCAAAATTGAAAAATGAAATATCAATCAATAAAAGTAAGATGTTAACTTTTGAGTTGGCTATGCCTGGTGTTGTTACATTTGCCACAAAGTTTTGCATTTGACAAATTGGATATGAAAGATAGCACTCCATTAGAAATCATTATTATTTTGTTTTGTCTTTCTTTTTTTTTTTTTCAATCCAAATATCGAAATTTTCCGTTTTACAATAATTTATCATTAAATTAGAGATGATCTTAGTCAACTATCAAGTAATTAAGTTGCAGGAAGTCAAATGGTCTCCGAATATGATTGAAGATTTCTACGACTGTGAAGGACTGTATATCTCTTATAAGAAAATGGAAGTTTGGTGTGTCGCTGGAAATTATGGTGTGTTGCAAAGGGTATTCTCTTCTGGCCATTTATCATGGGTGAGGAATGGTGAGGGAAATGCTACTTTTGTGATGGTGGTTATGATGGTTCCATGCTTCAGATGTGCCTCCATCAATGGAGTCACCTGAGATAGAGAGGGTCTCCTCTCTTCGCTATTAGAATGAAATATGAAAGGGATGGCTGTTAGAAGTGTTGAGGGGGGTTGAAAGTGTCTATTACTTTTAATGATCTGATGATGTGTTTTTGGAGTGTCAATAGTGGGGTATTAATAGGCTAGTGATGAGTGTGATGCCAACTAAAGCTTCTAGTCTGGTTGGAAGAGTTTCCCTTTGAAGCTCATAGTTGGGGGGTCATTTGACCATAGTTTGCTTAGTTTTCCAGATATAGGGTGCTCCAGAAGTGGGGAGAAATTCCCTGCTATTGGATTTAAATCTAGTCAAAGTGGGTTTTTTAAATAAGAGACACCTAGCTAGGGAAGGTAGTTGGGTGGCTATTCTGCTACCTCAAGTGGATGTTTTTAGGTGCTTTGGAGGTGAAGAAAGACTTCAGCAGGGAAAGACTTTCCTAAAGAGTGAATAGTTAATTCCTAGAGCAACAAGACTTGAAATTCTCATCTAGAGAGAGGGGGGGAATAATATGAATATTCTAAGGATATTATAGGGGTTTAATGGGCTTATTTATATTTTATTTGGGCTAATGGAATTAGGCTAAGTATTTTGGCGTAGTTTTAAAGTTCTACACAACCCATGTTATTCTAATTTCTCGAAGACTCAATGCTTCTCAAGTTGGCAAAGAGTCTAATTACACCGAATAAATTGGCCCATACATGGTCCTTGACCTTTCAAACCTCTGCCCACTCAAAGATCCCCGAAGCATGGATTGGGTCCACATACTGCTTTTGGCCCACATTGCAGGATGTGGGTTAGGCGCATGAGCCGTGCCAAATTTTAGGCATCAACAACATTATTTTGAATTATGCTATAATTTTAAAATCATGTATTGTATTATGCTATTTTGCCTATTCTTCCATAAATGAATTATATTTTTTTTCTTCATGTAATGTGGGAAGAGAATTTTGTTTCTATGTGACACTGATATATCTATGTTACGTGTTAATTTCACATAAAGTTATTTTTTAAGTGTTGAGATACTTACTACGCAGTAATTATTCATTCCAATTTTTAAAGAAAAAAAATATGATTTTGTGGAAAAAAATTATTTAAACTGTTTCAAGAACTATATATGTATTTAAATTATATTGAGTACCTTATATTAATTATATGATTGGAGAACATTACTTTGGAGCAATAAAAGAATGACATGGGGGAAGAGAAATTTGTTTCTATGAAACATTGACATATTTATATTACTCATGCGACGTTAAGAATAATAATTTCACAGAAAGTAATTATTTTAAGTGTTGAGATAAATAATATGCATCAATTATTCATTTCAATTTTTAAAGGAAAAATTATGATTTTGTGGAAAAGAATTATTCAAAACTGTTTGAACAACTTTATGTGATTTTATATTATACTGATTAATTACATTATATTAGTTTTATGATTGGAAGATTGCTTTGGAGCAATAAATGAATGACATGTGGTGCACCAACTCCTAGGCGACAAGGAATAGGCACAGGTTAATGAGAGGCAGGAAAGGGAAATAATTTTCCCTCTTGCTATGGTTAGTTTCTTCTCTAGCCTCAGAAGAGCTCTCTAGACTCTCTACCATAGAGTTAAGAAAGCTATAGCTAAGTAAACAATCCAAGGTGATTCATCAATGGCGTTCTCACAGGCCAATTGAATCTAAGAGAGAAGAGCTTGAGATGACATGACAACCAATGCAAATCGTTGTGAGGACATTTGTGATAAAGATGAAGAAAGTAGTAGAACTTGTGCTCGACATATATGTATATGCAATTATGTTGAATGATTATTTATTTGATGTTACAGCATGGTCGTAAATTTTATAGCATATTTTCAAATGACGATAAATTATAATATATTTCTATATTTCCTTTAATTATTTTCTAATTTTACCCCTTTTTATTTTTTCCTCTTCATCTTCTCTCTCGTTATCAACAGGAGGTCGCCGTGCCAGTGATAGAGGTGACGATGATTGATAACCAACCATTGTGTCTTCCCGAACTCGGCTTTTTCTCCAGCAGTGATGGAACTAGAATTTATTGGTAGGGAGACCAAAAAATTTTTTAAATCAAAATTTTTCTAACATATGTAATAGATTTTGTTTATTAAATTCATGACATATTGACATATGAACACATCAATATTCTATCTAATAGAAAAATATACCATTGTCAGTTATAAGCAATAAGAAATAAAAATAATACAAGAAAAAACTTGAAATTGAAGTATTGATATTAATATTTTCATAATGCTATAGTCATTTAAGTTTCACATCTTAAAACTCTAAGTCTAATATATTACCTATAAAAAATTTATACACTTGCAAAGAACATTATTTTCTCAATAAAAGAGCAGTAGTTATATTAAATTTATATACCTCAAAATATTAATTTATTTTCTTAAATATAAATTGTGCTCGACAATCTTTCATATAAAGGCAAACTCATTTATAAATGATTTACTACTAATTTTGCAATAATTTCCTTTTCAACATAGACAATTAAGCAATCGTTCAAAACCATCTTGTTTCGGAGTTTTGTCTTGACTATTTTCATGATTGAAAATGCTCGTTTTGTAGTTGCTGTTGATACTGGAAGAGCAAGAACAAGCCTAATCAATCTGTCAATAAGAGGATGCATAGTTGATTTCCTTGTTTTCACCAAGCCTTGACACAATTCATGAATACTATATAATGTTTATGGATTTAATATAAAACTATTTTATTTCTTAAAATCCAAATTATTTACCCAATAAAATATAAAGAATTATTAATTTAAGTAAGATCCAGACTAATTTATATACATACCAACTATATTAAATTAAAAAAAAAAACCCCCACTATATTAAATTTAAAAAAGAAAAGAAAAGAGCTAGGGGGACCATGCCCACCCTCCTTTCCCCCTCCCTCATTGGTCTCCAGTGATGAGTGCAACAGCCGCCGTGACTCACGATCTCCATCATTTTCCATCACCATCTGGGATTGTAGGGTTTTTTTTTTTTTTTTTGCAGGTTGAACAGATGGAGGATTTTGCGAGTGGTTACGACGAGATTGCGACTCTGTGGATGGAGCTCGGAATCTCTGTCCATTGTGAGCTCTAGAGAAATCGCGAATCGCGATCTCTAACCTGAGATCTGATGGCGATGGTGACCCAAATTTGAAGCGACGGCGACGACGACGACGCCTAAGATCTGATGGCGACGGCAACGAAATTTTGAAGCGACGGCGAGGCGATGGCTATGTCTGGGCTTCCGAGTGATGACAAAGCCAGCAGACAACGAGGAAGTGACCGCCAGTGAAGGTAGCAGCGGTGATATCGACTGTGACGGTGTGGCAAGGAAGCTACAGCTTGACGATAGGGATGATATATTTGGGGGTATTTTGGGGATTTTCTAAAGTCTAAAATCATAATATGCTATTTTCTTCTAAGTTAAAAAAAAAAAAAATGCTATTATTTTCTATTACCCACTCTAATTATGCTATTTCCCTCTTTTTCCCAAATTTTAAAAGCCTAATCTCTTTCGGCCTCCGAATCCACCAAACAATAGAGGTATGAGAAATAGTTATAATGCGAACCTTTTTAAGATTAATAGTAGATTAAATTTTAGATTGGTATAATCAATTATGACCAAGTAAATTTAGGAAAACAAAACTAAGGATTTATTTTCTTTAATTTGATTTACATCAAGCACGATTGAGTCCAGTTATAAGTTTAAAAAAACTAATTCAAATTGTAGTTTTATTTATTTATCTATTTATTTGTTGCTCTGGTGTTGGTTATCCATTTACCCGCAACCAACCTTACTACATCTCATCTCTAAGCTCTAGACGGGAAGGAAGACGGCAAAAAATAAGAAATTCTTGTGAATATATTTCAACCAACCTCAATATTTACCTCTACGAGATGCTTGGTCCTTGATCCAATTATGTTCCACCGTTTAGAGGCTTGATTTTGGAGAAAATTTTGGAACATCTTGCTATAGGAGTTCGGTTTTTGTAAAAGAGCAAAGGGAGTAATTTTTTGCTTAATGGTTAGTAATGTAAAATGACGAACGCTTTTGGTGTTTAACCTATTTGTAGATCAACGCTAATGACTCCTGATTAATTTGTTAAGCATGGCCTTGACATAAATAAGTGAACAAATCAAGTAGATCCTTATTCTTAATCTAGTTAGGCACTAATAACTTAGGCTTATCATCCATCAATCTTAAGGTTTGAAATTCCCTGTCTTCCAACTCAAAAATGGCGAAACTTTGTACAATTCTTGGCCCTTGATCTTTGCATTAGGTGGTCCCCAACCCTCGGATAAATAATTAATATTTTTCTTTGTTAATTTACTGACTTGTTGGAAGGCTAGTTAAAAAAAAGACTTGTTGAACAAGCTTCTGATTTTCATTTGCCATTTGTATATCGATATAATGAAGTACATATTTATACACACACACCTATATATATATATATATATATATATAGTTTTTTCAAACAAAATGAGTTGAGTTGTCTCCTTCTTTATCATGATCACCGACATCGAATTTCATTTAGAAAAAAGAATTGATGAAAAGATTGAACAACACTGAAAAGAAAATTTCATAAAAATCATTAAATAAAAAAAAAAAGCATTTAGTCATTAAATAGATGAAACATATACCTAACAACATATTTATTTATTTATTTGTTTGTTGATGAATTAAACCTAAATATGGGAACTCTTTGCTAAAGGTGACTGAATGATCATTCATCCATTAGCAAATGAAATGAACAAGAAAACCTAGCTAGCTATAAAGAAGAACAATTAGATCGAGCCAAACTAGTGCTGATTCATGCAATAGTTTTGCATTCGGCATAAAAGTCAAACCACTCACAAGGATTGCACTTTTCTCAGACGTGAGAATGAGGGTGCAACAGGATGAGCTGATTAGGGTTTGGTTTTTACAGTGGCTAACCATGGTATCGAAGCACGGTCCTAGGCGGCTAAGGTTGCTACACATTTGTCCATTACCGCCATGTGAGGGTGTCGAACCATTGCAGAGTGGCGCTGGAGGTGTGGGACTTATGTCACGCCCCGACCACCCACGTAGGACCGACCACGCGAATGACGGTCGTGACTATACTTAACTTAAACTTACCCAATTTTTAGAGTAATTTTTTTTTTTTTTACTCCTTTAAAACTTAAAAGCTTTAACTTCATTTTAAAATCGTGACTTAAACACGTTACTTACATGAAACATGAAGCCTTAAACTTAGGGCTTAAACATAAACTTAAACTTATATATAAGAACATATCTTCTTCGTATGTACTCACTCGAGTACTGAGCTTTCACCTAATGGGAAAGCTATCATACATAAACGTAAATCGTGGACCACCCGACCTAATACGGATCAGTACAACATGAGGCAACTCGTTGCCATACATACTGAAACCTTGCCATACATACTTAAAACATAATGTAAACACATTTTCCTTTCAAACACCTTTTATGGAAATCCGTGGTGGTGTCCATCCCATATTTCACAGTCCGCAGCACCGTCTTTCCACAGTCTCGTATCAGGTATTGCCGGTAGGTAGCTTACCTACAGCATGAACGTAACTAATGAGCTAAAAGCCCAGTAAGCACAATATGCAATCCGCATGCAACTGAAACACAAAATGCATGAACAGGTTATGATTTCTTATTATTCAATTATGGTTCCTTATTATCTTACTCCATAACATGTGCGCATGTACTGTGGTACATAACCATGGAGTGATTGAAGGCGGTCCGTCCAATCCAACTTAAACCATGAAACAAGACGTTTAACATGGAGTAGTGAAGGCAGCCAATCCAATCCAAGTCAAACCATGGAATATACCATTTGAAACCCACCACAAAGGCAAGCCAGTACACACAACAATCTTTACTTAACTTATCTCGTATCTCTTAAGAACTTATTCTTACCATATGATTCATTATTAGTGAGCATGCTTTATGATGCCAAGATATCGAACATAAAACATAACATACTTTATCATAACATACTATCTCATAACTTAACATGAACATGGACATACTGCATCTTAACGTAACATCATACATAACATAACATACTTCATAACATACTACATCTTAACATGAAACATGGACATACTTAACATATCATCATGTCATAACGTACTACTTCATAACATCATAAATCATGAAATGCTATTCATGATTTCTTAAAAACATCATATGCAAACAAACATGTGTTCATGCTGTAGGCGGAGTTGTACTTACCTTCCGTCCTACGCTCTTGATTTATTGTCCCAACTAATGCTGTTCCTTTTCCGGTACAGCTGCAGGTTCTATCCTGCTCGATAAAGGACATTGTCTAACTTAAACTCGTGAAATGTTGGTGACCTAACCAACATGCTTACCTTACATGGTCTTGGTTGTATGTCCCTTGTGCATAACGTCTTACTCGGTTACATTGGATAACCTTGTGTACTAAGCCCATAACAATAACATACCATTAGGGTTAGATCATCTTCCAACCCTGGGCTTCATCCTTAATCCACAAATCATTGGGTTACTTTCCTAACCCAATATCTTAGCTCAAACGGGTATCCTTTAGGGTTATATTGAGTAACCCTTAAGATCAAACTAAAATCCACTTGTTAGTCAACCAAAGTCAACTATGGTCAACAATGGTCAACTTCGGTCAACTATGGTCAACCCTCGTTGGGTCAACCTTTGGGCCTTGGGCTTGACCCAGTAACTCGGGTATAACTCCCGTTACCTTTCGTAAACTAATCGCTTGCTATACTCTAGCTTGAAAAATTCATTTTCCTTACTTGGAAAATTTAGGGAAATTAATCCCAAAACTTCTTTCTTAACTTTTAAAAATCCTTTACTTAAATCGTAAAATCCAAACTCTTGGATTAGTGCTTCATAAAATCATTTGAGGTTGAAAACTGCCCTTGGAACAGTTTTCCATAATCAAAACAATAGTTTGTAGTAGAAAAACAGTTTTCTAGAAACATTTGTAAAGCTAGTGGTGCAGGAATTTTCGGATTCCCTGCGCACCCTTCAAAAAACGATCCCAGTTTAAAAATCGGTTTGTAATCTGAAAAAGTTTTCTTCACGAAAGTTGTAAGCTCTCGAAATATTCTAAAACTTTTGTATTTTGCAAAATTCCAATTCGGCCTAGATTCGTCCCAGTTTTTGTTTGAAACTGGCTGACCCCGAAAAACTGAGTGAAAACTGGGTCTGGGGATCAGCCACGGGTTTTGGGGTAAACGGAGGCCATTGGGGTCTCATTTTGGGAAACGGTTCGCATTGGCCCCCTAGGAAAACCTCTTCCGAACAATTTTTGTGTTTTACGTTTTTCCCAATTCGGCCTCTAAAGGCCTTATATTTCACTTTTCCAAAAACTGGCAGATTTGATCCGAATCTGCCAGTTTTTTGTGCTTTACTCGGTTTTACGCGTCCTACTTCACAGAACTAACTCAACCGATCACGCGGGAGCCTAAGTAACCAACATGCAGCGTTAACTAACGTCCCACATGAATCAACACGTGATTCTAACGCAGCCATGCAACCCAAACCAAATCTACACAAACCTAGGGTTGCATGAACTAGAGTTGCATCACATCTCATACATACATTCGAGCCGAACCATGGCTAGCTCTAATAACCATGCACACAAGCCACAACCGGCTGCACACTAATAGGGAACATACCAACCATAAAGCCATGCAATCCAGCATGCAAACAAGCACAAATATAATGCACCACAAGCATAACAAACCATAAGCAACCACCCTTAAGCAACACCCTAATCAAGCACCACACTAGTCTAGGGCATTTACCATAAAACTTTGAGCTTATGCTCTTACATATTGGACTTGGAAATACACTTAAATTTCCACATTAAATCTCAAACCAAAAGCTTATGGTTTTAGGGTTTACCTCTAGGGTTTGGAAGTTGGTTTACTAGCTTGGATTCCAAACTTCCTTACTCCTCCCTCTTGGCTGCCAACAAAGGTCCGGATTTCCCCTCCAAATGGGGTTCCAATTTCAGCATGCCCATTACAAACATACACATAAATTATCCCATCTAACTTTGCAGGAAAAATGTTAGGGTTTGAGGGAGTTTTACCTTAGCTAACCCTAGGGATGGGTTTAGGGAATGCAAACCGAAATCTCCCTTCCTTTTGGCTCTCCAAACACTCTGCTCCTAGCTCTCCAAATGGCACAAAATTTTTCACCAAACCTTGGTGATTTCTTTGCAGCCAAAAACCGAAGCCCTCTACAGCCAAAAACCTCAAAATTTTCTCTTCCAATTTCTTGCACATCTCATGGCCCGACCATGCCACACATAGGCACCAAAAATCTTTTTGGCTTCTTGGTTTGGGGTTTTCCTCACCGACCACCCACGACTCGGCAAATCTCTCCATTTTTTTCCATTGAAATTCTCTCCCCGTTCTTCCTCTCCCATGCACGGCCATCTGCGCCAAAAATTGGGTCCAAAATTTCCAGATTTGCCCTTGGTTTCTAGCTTGAAACCGAACATGCACACTAACTAGCCTCCCTTGGCTTTTTTCCAACTTTTTCTCTTGGTTCTCTCTTGGTTTCTCTCCTCCTCTCTCTCTCGGATTTTTTCTGCAGAAAAATGGCAAGAGTTTGGCCAAATTTTCTGATTTAAATGATTAAATGCCACCCCTATTTATAGGCAAATGCAAACTTTCCAAAAATTGCATTTTAGCCCCTAAACTTTGAGAAAATCATGCAATTGGCATGCTAGGTGTCAAGGTGGCCGGCTGTCAACTTGGAGAGCAAGGCAAGATGACCTCATCTTGGTGACATCACATGCTTACATCACCAAATTTCCAAAATTTGCACTTTGGCCCCAAAAGTGAAAATTCTTACAAAAATGCCCCCTAGGTGGCCGGTTGCTTTCTTGGTGAACAAGCCAAGCTTATCTCATCATGATGACATCATCTTGATGACATCATGTGCTTACATCATCAATTTTCCAAAATTTACACTTCTACCCCAAAAGTGAAAATTTTGACATTTTTGCCCCTGCATGTGACCGGCCCCAATGGGTTACTTGGTGACCAAGTTTTCCATATTTTCACGTCCTTTTGCCCTTGACCTTAACTAGGTGTGCTTGATTTTCTAGGGTGGTTTTAAAGCCTATTTGAGCTATCTCGCCCATACTGACATATTTTACAGTATTTTCTCATACTGCATCATACCATACTGCCAAGTCAACCCATTGACCACTCTTGGTCAAAATTTGACTTTCTTGGTCAAATTTGACTTTTTCAGTCAAACTTTGACTTTTTCCGAAATTACGTCCTTTTTCGTCCTTTTCGACTTGAAAGAGCGTTTTCTAACCTTAAAACCTATTTTGAGTCTTACTGACCCAAAAGAATTCACATAATCAAACAAAAGCTCTTACTTGAACTTTTTCATAAATACCTTCATGGCATAGAATCTAATTTCTTAAGAAGAAATTAGTGACATGAAAAATCTAGGTATTACAATCTACCCTCCTTAAAAATTTTCGTCCTCGAAAATTCGGATGTATCTAGGTGACTTTTCTCAAAAATCCACCATAGGTTCATAATGGTTCGTTCATGTTCCCATTTTAACACTTTAATGGGATCATATCTCTTATACAGAACCATAATTTTACATCTATAGCCTCATAATTCATACTTCATATCCTCTTACTTCGTACTTTCATGCTTACTTTCATCATACTTTCTTATCTTATCATCATACTTACATACTTATCATCATACTTGCATACTTATCATACATACTTCATGCTAACATACATACTTTCATTTCTTACTTGTCATACTGATCATACTGCATACTTACATACTTACATACTTTCCTTTCCTATTGCATCACAAGAATCATTTACGTAAAAAGTTGAGCAAGTATATCATATATAACTTGTCATATTTTGAAACATATTTCATGTAACTTTTTCATACTTGAAAAGCTTATCATAAAATTTTTTTTTTCCATGCTTGGAAAATACATATTTCTTCCTTACTTGGAAAACATATCGTATTCTGTACTCAAAACTCGTTCTTGAACATAGTTTCTTTCTTGAAACTTGATCTTATGCTATTAGAACCCTTGCTTTTCCTGGTGGCCCCTTTCTTGGACTCGTCCTCAAGGTTTTCGGCCTATGGCTCCTATCTTGGAACCCTTATTTTCATGACAGCCCCTATCTTGGAATTTGTTCCTCAAGGATTTGGCCGTCTTACATAAAATGAGGGGGTTCTATTAAACATAAGATCTTTTATAAAAATATTTTCTTTGAATTCTTTTAAAGCCAATCTTGGAAAAGCATAATATCGTTCGAGTGATGCATTGAAGGTACACTTAAAATGTCCAACTACTTCTTGGATAGTAGAAGCTTTTCTCTTTGCTTCAAACTTGTCTTTCATAATCATAATTCTTAGGAATGTCTAAACTTCCCAATATCACATAATTTCCCTTACTAGGGCATAATTTCCATAAATATGAAACTTTAGCTTTATAGCATCGATCCTATCTCTTGTTGATAATCTAGCAAGTATCTTTGCAACTTAGACACTATAGCTACAAGATTAGGCTCTTACGAAAATTTGGTTCGGTCGTATCTGCGACAAACCAATTTCTCGTTTCTAATTCTAACGTCCATTCTTACTTTCATAACTTAACTTATCATATCGTAACTTGTCTAACTTATCCTACTAGAGATTTCTAGCAATCTCTTCATATCATATCGTAAACGTAGCGTATCCACCATGCTTTTGCTGCGCAACTCTGATCCACTAGCCGTAATAACCCATAGAGTTATTTGCGCCAAGCTGCAACATAGTTGAGATATCGTCTCGTATACGCATCCTGGTATATCATGGAATCGTGACACTACCGAACATAGGCGGTCCTGAGTGTTATAAAATAACAAGACGTTTAACATGGAGTAGTGAAGGCAGCCAATCCAATCCAAGTCAAACCATGGAATATACCATTTGAACCCACCACAAAGGCAAGCCAGTACAACACAACAATCTTTACTTAACTTATCTCGTATCTTAAGAACTTATTCTTACCATATGATTCATTATTAGTGAGCATGCTTTATGATGCCAAGATATCGAACATAAAACATAACATACTTTATCATAACATACTATCTCATAACTTAACATGAAACATGGACATACTGCATCTTAACGTAACATCATACATAACATAACATACTTCATAACATACTACATCTTAACATGAAACATGGACATACTTAACATATCATCATGTCATAACGTACTACTTCATAACATCATAAATCATGAAATGCTATTCATGATTTCTTAAAAATATCATATGCAAACAAACATGTGTTCATGCTGTAGGCGGAGTTGTACTTACCTTCCGTCCTACGCTCTTGATTTATTGTCCCAACTAATGCTGTTCCTTTTCCGGTACAGCTGCAGGTTCTATCCTGCTCGATAAAGGACATTGTCTAACTTAAACTCGTGAAATGTTGGTGACCTAACCAACATGCTTACCTTACATGGTCTTGGTTGTATGTCCCTTGTGCATAACGTCTTACTCGGTTACATTGGATAACCTTGTGTACTAAGCCCATAACAATAACATACCATTAGGGTTAGATCATCTTCCAACCCTGGGCTTCATCCTTAATCCACAAATCATTGGGTTACTTTCCTAACCCAATATCTTAGCTCAAACGGGTATCCTTTAGGGTTATATTGAGTAACCCTTAAGATCAAACTAAAATCCACTTGTTAGTCAACCAAAGTCAACTATGGTCAACAATGGTCAACTTCGGTCAACTATGGTCAACCCTCGTTGGGTCAACCTTTGGGCCTTGGGCTTGACCCAGTAACTCGGGTATAACTCCCGGTTACCTTTCGTAAACTAATCGCTTGCTATACTCTAGCTTGAAAAATTCATTTTCCTTACTTGGAAAATTTAGGGAAATTAATCCCAAAACTTCTTTCTTAACTTTTAAAATCCTTTACTTAAATCGTAAAAATCCAAACTCTTGGATTAGTGCTTCATAAAATCATTTGAGGTTGAAAACTGCCCTTGGAACAGTTTTCCATAATCAAAACAATAGTTTGTTGTAGAAAAACAGTTTTCTAGAAACATTTGTAAAGCTAGTGGTGCAGGAATTTTCGGATTCCCTGCGCACCCTTCAAAAAAATGATCCCAGTTTAAAAATCGGTTCGTAATCTGAAAAAGTTTTCTTCACGAAAGTTGTAGCTCTCGAAATATTCTAAAACTTTTGTATTTTGCAAAAATTCCAATTCGGCCTAGATTCGTCCCAGTTTTTGTTTGAAACTGGCTGACCCCGAAAAACTGAGTGAAAACTGGGTCTGGGGGTCAGCCACGGGTTTTGGGGTAAACGGAGGCCATTGGGGTCTCATTTTGGGAAACGGTTTGCATTGCCCCCTAGGAAAACCTCTTCCGAACAATTTTTGTGTTTTACGTTTTTCCCAATTCGGCCTCTAAAGGCCTTATATTTCACTTTTCCAAAAACTGGGCAGATTTGATCCGAATCTGCCAGTTTTTTGTGCTTACTCGGTTTTACGCGTCCTACTTCACAGAACTAACTCAACCGATCACGCGGGAGCCTAAGTAACCAACATGCAGCGTTAACTAACGTCCCACATGAATCAACACGTGATTCTAACGCAGCCATGCAACCCAAACCAAATCTACACAAACCTAGGGTTGCATGAACTAGAGTTGCATCACATCTCATACATACATTCGAGCCGAACCATGGCTAGCTCTAATAACCATGCACACAAGCCACAACCGGCTGCACACTAATAGGGAACATACCAACCATAAAGCCATGCAATCCTAGCATGCAAACAAGCACAAATATAATGCACACAAGCATAAACAAAACCATAAGCAACCACCCTTAAGCAACACCCTAATCAAGCACCACACCTAGTCTAGGGCATTTACCATAAAACTTTGAGCTTATGCTCTTACATATTGGACTTGGAAATACACTTAAATTTCCACATTAAATCTCAAACCAAAAGCTTATGGTTTTAGGGTTTACCTCTAGGGTTTGGAAGTTGGTTTACTAGCTTGGATTCCAAACTTCCTTACTCCTCCCTCTTGGCTGCCAACAAGTCCGGATTTCCCCTCCAAATGGGGTTCCAATTTTCAGCCATGCACATACAAACATACACATAAATATCCCATCTAACTTGCATGGAAAAATGTTAGGGTTTGAGGGAGTTTTACCTTAGCTAACCCTAGGGATGGGTTAGGGTATGCAAACCGAAATCTCCCTCCCTTTTGGCTCTCCAAACACTCTGCTCTAGCTCTCCAAATGGCACCAAAATTTTTCACCAAACTTGGTGATTTCTTGCAGCCAAAACCGAGCCCTCTACAGCCCAAAAACCTCAAAATTTTCTCTCCAATTTCTTGCACATCTCATGGCCGACCATGCACACACATAGGACACCAAAAATCTTTTTGGCTTCTTGGTTGGGGTTTTCTCACCCACTCGGCCACTCTCTCCATTTTTTTTCCATTGAAATTTCTCTCCCCTTTCTTCCTCTCCCATGCACGGCCACTGCCCAAAAATTGGGTCCAAAATTTCCAGATTTGCCCTTGGTTTCTAGTTGAAACCGAACATGCACACTAACTAGCCTCCCTTGGCTTTTCCAACTTTTTCTCTTGGTTCTCTCTTGGTTTCTCTCCTCCTCTCTCTCTCGGATTTTTCTGCAGAAAAATGGCAAGAGTTTGGCCAAATTTTCTGATTTAAATGATTAAATGCCACCCCTATTTATAGGCAAATGCAAACTTTCCAAAAATTGCATTTTAGCCCCTAAACTTTGAGAAAATCATGCAATTGGCATGCTAGGTGTCAAGGTGGCCGGCTGTCAACTTGGAGAGCAAGGCAAGATGACCTCATCTTGGTGACATCACATGCTTACATCACCAAATTTCCAAAATTTGCACTTTGGCCCCAAAAGTGAAAATTCTTACAAAAATGCCCCCTAGGTGGCCGGTTGCTTTCTTGGTGAACAAGCCAAGCTTATCTCATCATGATGACATCATCTTGATGACATCATGTGCTTACATCATCAATTTTCCAAAATTTACACTTTTACCCCAAAAGTGAAAATTTTGACATTTTTGCCCCTGCATGTGACCGGCCCCAATGGGTTACTTGGTGACCAAGTTTTCCATATTTTCACGTCCTTTTGCCCTTGACCTTAACTAGGTGTGCTTGATTTTCTAGGGTGGTTTTAAAGCCTATTTGAGCTATCTCGCCCATACTGACATATTTTACAGTATTTTCTCATACTGCATCATACCATACTGCCAAGTCAACCCATTGACCACTCTTGGTCAAAATTTGACTTTCTTGGTCAAATTTGACTTTTTCAGTTAAACTTTGACTTTTTCCGAAATTACGTCCTTTTTCGTCCTTTTCGACTTGAAAGAGCGTTTTCTAACCTTAAAACCTATTTTGAGTCTTACTGACCCAAAAGAATTCACATAATCAAACAAAAGCTCTTACTTGAACTTTTTCATAAATACCTTCATGGCATAGAATCTAATTTCTTAAGAAGAAATTAGTGACATGAAAAATCTAGGTATTACAACTTACACCTTTATCACCATCAATGGAGGGTGGCTATGGCAGTGGAGTTTTCAGATTTGCAATAATACAACTCTTCTAAGCTCTGACAAACCAGAAAGGCTGTAATCCACGGGGATAATAATTGCCGACATTGAGAATTGTGGAGCAGCAAGAGTAGCTAATAGGATGCCTAAGATCGATGAAGTGGAATATCTCGCCAGTGCATGGTTGGAGATGGAGGAGTAGATTAGGGTAACTCTCTTGAGAATCCACATTGTACACTAGTGAGGCACCCAATGCAAACAACAGGAACAACAAATTGAAGCCTTCTTCATCTTATAACCTAGCTACCAAGCTTCCCTATCACTCCTTCAACTTTGAAAAGAAAATTGATAAAAAGTTATGGTTGTTTTTGTGTTAATATAGTGTTGGTATGTGTAACGACCCGACTTTTTAGATCGATAACTAACTTACTTATTCTTAATTCATTTAGTCTTAACTCTTACTTATATTAGATTCCAAAAATACAGATTAAAAAAAAACCCATATTCATACTTCAAGAGTTAAATATACTAAAATTTTTAACTGAGAAAATTAAAAATATCTAGATTATAAATATCATATTCAAATTCATACTTAGATAATATTTAAAAAGTTATAATTTCATGTGAGTTAAAAGAAATAACTCTAAACTCCTTTCTTTCATAAAGTACTTGTACTAGTTTAGTAGTACCAAAATATTGAAAACACAGTTATAAATATAATCGATATAAAATAATTTAGGAAGTCTAAATGCGAAAATTAAATTCGTGGTGTTATCTCACTCCCTTCTTTCATCATCTCCGTATTGCTTTTTCAGTCCAAAAAATCTAAGTCTTATCCGCGTTACCTACAATACGAGCACACAAATACGAGCTTTTGCTCAGCAAACACAAACTATATTTCACAAAATATTTTTCATAGATCATATTATCACATGTTACAATATGAATGTTCAAAATGCATGTGATCTATACGTGTTTAATTATGCTTTAATATATATATATATATATATATTGCCTACTTAAGGACTCTTGTGCGTACCAATATACGCGTAACCAATGGGAAGTTGGAGGAGCGACCCTCCTACAACCTCCAAGTTCATAACTTAAAACTTTCGTTTTTATCATATCCTCTCAACTAATTGGAGGTTGGTACAATATTTTATCCTATATTTCATTAGGCTCATTCTTATTAATTGTGATATTGTGTAGATTTACATGTAACTATGTATCTATCATTATAACATAATTATCTGTGAAGTTTCATGCTAATCATATTAGTGTAAGAGAATTTACGCATGTCAACTGCTTAATCAAAGCATTACATATAACTTGTATATTCATCACATCATTAAGGCAAATCAAAGCAAACATAAAAACATCAACAAAGAAAACATTTTGTTCCATGATATAGGCGAGGCTTGCACTTACTTGTCTTTTGTGCTTAAACTTCCAAAGTGGTACCTCCTATTATGTTAGTTTGGAAATTATCCTGATTTAAAAACACCTCGTTATTAGAGAGTCATGATTATATTATTATTATTTATAAATTAATACAAACTTAATTTATTTGCATCGTAACTAATCTTAACAATTAATTCCTATTAATTGTTAAGTGTTAAACAAAATTTTGTTAATTATTAATTGCTAAACTTAATTGATTAATAATTAAATAAATCAATTAATTAGGTAGTACTTAATTATTACATTATTTATAAATTACATAATTTTTTAATGACTAATTAATAATTATATCATTAATAATTAATAATGTTACTTAAGTATTCTTTCTCATATAATAATTATCAATTATTCACTCTTATAATAATAATTAGATTATACTAAAAATTAATAATTAATTAATATTTAATTAATCTCTAATAATTCACACAATTTAGTTATGTAGTTACTCAACATACTCTTACTTACACAACTAATATCTTTTATTAACTCTTATAATTAATTAATTTAATTAATTAGGAATTAACCTTTTTAATATAAATATATTTTGTTATATATTTTTTAGTTTATTAATCTATTTCTTAAATAATTAATTAATCTTCATCATTTTGGTGAGAATGAGTCACCTAAGTGTCTACTCATAAGTGGGTTGTTTTCCATTTAGTATTGGGCTTGTAAGACCCAATCTCATTAGCCATGATCATTGATTTGGGCAAAGGTAGTCTCTTAGTGTATATTTAATAATCATCTAGTTTACTTTGTCTTGACCCATCTAAAACTTGTGATTCAATTTTATAAAGTTAGGATTTTTCGTATTTATTTGATCGTACACTTAATACTAACTCATTTCATCAATCTTTATGTACATATGATATGACTTACCCTTAGGTCATATTTTAATATTTAATCATTTTGTTGGTATGAGATCTTAATTTGTAAGATTTATTTAAATTTGTATATAATTCCATTTTGGACACTCGATAACTGATTAGAAAGCTTGAAATATCTTGTTTCTTTTCTTATAATTTATTTTTCTAAAATTTCAAGGGTTTCAAATCTTAATACGGACGTTATCCTTACTATCCCATAGTAAAATATCAATTTACCATATTTAAATATAATGTTTTGTGATTTTATTAAAAATTATGTACTTATCCATTTTAAATATATGATAACTCATTTCAAAACTTAAGATGTCTACTTTACAATCTTAAAGTTATTAAGTTTTTGAGTGTTATATGCTGTATAACGAGATTTTGTTACTGTTGGTCTCACGTGTGTATATGCCCAGATTTGTGGTTAAAAGTAGAAAAATTATAACAATTCACTTACAAATCCAAATAAGGCAAAAAAATATGTAATTGAAAAGCTGATAATGTCTAGTCTATGTACCAAAAATAGTTTTACAAAACATTATGATTTACTAACCCAAAACAAACAAAACCCGTGGTTGGTAAAGGGTTCCAGCAAAACCTCTTAGTTTGTAGTCTTAATTTGTAAAATTCACCATAAATTACATATTTATCCATTTGAGATGAAGATACTTTGTTGGAAAGCTTAAAGAATCTAGTTTTTAGATATTTAACCTATAATCCAAAAGTTCGAGCTTAAGGGGTTCAGATTTCATAAAACCCGTTGCTAGATTGTACCATAGGGGTTCGTTTTTTTTTTTTTTTTTTTCCTACTATTGTGTCACTAATTCAAATGCACATAACATTAGACATACATAAGCAAACCAAGTGATTCCAAATCTTAAAATGAAGCTTATCATGTGTAGAGTCTTATCATATAATTTATTTTTCATATCAAAGTTTCTTACTCATACCATATTATCACAACAATCACAAGCTCTAACAAAGTTTATAGATCTTACCGAAATACTTCATGGATCCTTTAAGACCTCAGGCCTCTAAAGTTCTTTTCAAAACCTTTTTCTAGGTAAAAAGGAGTCTAATATTAAGATTCTAACTATGTAACACGCTTTAGTTCTCTAAAAATGACCAAAACACAAAGAGAACCACTATGTTACCTCTAGTAATACATCCTATAACTCAGCTTCACACTTCTTTGAACTTAGTAATATGGTTGCTTGGAGCTTGAAAATGGAGGGAGGAGGGTGCTAGATGTAATACCTAGATTTTTCCGATATTACTATTTCCTTTCAAAGGAATTAAATGTATACCATGGAGGTATTTTTGGAAAAAGCTCGGTTAAGAGTTTTCTTACATTTTATGAGTTTTTAGGGTACAATAAAACTCAAAATGGATTGTTTAAATTAGCAACGGACCTTTTTAGTAAAAAAGGGGCGAAAAAGTACAAGATTCAAAGAAAGTCAAAGTTTGACCAAGAATGGTCAAAGGGTTGACTTTGCAGTATCGTGAAATGCAGTATGGTAAGGATACTGCGAAAACCGTCTTTACGGTTGAGATAGCATGGATAGGTTTTAAAAACCACCTTAGAAAATCAAGCACACCTAGTAGGGATTAAAGACAAAAAGGGCTCAGAAAAATAAGAAAAATCCTATACTGTCCGTTTTTACACAGATAAATTTTGGACTGCTGTGCAGTATAAAAAAAAATAAACACTGTGTATAAGTGAACACAGTATTGGAAATATCTATATAGCATAAAAAAATAGACTGCTTATTGGAGAAAATAGCCAAACAAGGTCTAAGGTAGATGACATCACCTTATCCTTTAATTATGACATCATAATTATTTAGCAAAGCTTGGAAAGAAATCTTGGGTTGTTCTAGATCCACCTTGGCCGGCCACCTCAGCCCCCTTTTATGTAAATTTTTGCTTCTTTAGGGACTTTTTAGCAATTTTAGAAACTTTCCCCACCTCTATAAATAGGTGAGAGGTGTTATTCATTTTATTGGAAAAATTGGCCAAATTCTTGCCATTTTTCTTCAAGAAAATCCGAACTTGGGAGAGAAGAGAGAGGAAAGAAAAACAAAAAAAAATTTCCAAAGGGGTTTTTGCTTAGGGAGAGTTCGGATTTCATCTAGGAAGCCAAGGAAAAGCTTGAAGATTTTTGGGACCATATTGGCCAAGTGGCCGAGTGTTAGGGGAGGAAGAAAATGAAGAGAAAAACTTGAAGTGTGAGGTGCCTAAGGTGTGGCCGAACTTGTGGTGAACCAAGAAAGAGACCAAAAGAAATTTTGGTGCCTCTAAGTAAGTGGTGAGAACCGGTTGTGGTGACCTAGAAGGAAGGAGAAATTTTTGGTGCCCAAACCCTAGTCTTGAGCCAAGGTATTTTTCTTTAAGCCCTAAGCTTGCAATTGAGCTTTCAATTTGAAATTTTACATGTATTTCAAGTTGAGAGGAGGTGAGAGCATAAGCTCAAGTTTCCTTTGCCCTAGACTGATTAGGTGTGGTGCTTGATTTAGGTTTTAAGGGTGGTTTGATGTTTAATTTTGTTATGAGCTTTAACTTTGGTGTTTATGTTTGATTTAATGCTAGGGTTGCATGCTAGATGGATGATGAATTGTATGGCCCCTGTTTTTATGTGCAAGCCGATTCTAGAAATTGCATGCTAGGTTGCTAGTTTTGATTGAAATGGTATGCGAATGAAGGGAATGGTGAGACAACCTAGAACCATACAAACCTAGGCTAGGACAGTTCGGTTTTTGGTTTGCATGGGCGCATTTGAGATGCATGATTGATAAAGCGGGACGTTAGAAAACGCTGCATGTGTGCTATCTAGGCTCCCGCGTGTTCGGTTGAGGTAGTATGCGCGAAATAGGACGTAAAATGAATATGGGAACAAAAACTGCCAGTTCGGATGTGAACTGCCCAGTTTTCTAAAACGTGGAATTTGAGGCCTTTGGTGGCCGAATTAGGGAAAACGTAAAACATAAAAGTTGTAGAGAACAATTTTTCCTAGAGGGTAGCGTGGATGGATTTCCAAAATAAGGCTCCAATGGCCTTCGTTTTCACGAAAAACCGAGCCTGATCCGTGCCCAGGATTTATGCACGGCCAGGTGAGTTCAAACGGCAAAATGAGCATGTTAGATTCCGAATTGAATTTTTCGTAAAACACAAAAGTTTTAGTATTTTTCGAGAGCTAGAACTTTTGTGAAGACAAATTTTTCAAAATCGGAATGGATTTTTAAAATGATACGGTTTTATAAAAACTGTGCAGGGAACAGGAAATTTCTGCACAGGATTTTCTAAAAAAATAGTTCAGAAAAATTGTATCTTTCCCCAAAACCACTGTTTTGACTATGAAAACTGTTCCAATAGCAGTTTTCAGCCCTAAATGATTATTATAAAGACCTATTTCGAGAAAATGAATTTTTATAAGTTAAGTAAAAGATTTTTTTTAGTTAATTTATTAAAGTTTCCAAAGAAATGGGAAATGGATATTTTTAAACCAAAATTGGGTAAGCAAGACAATTACGGATGGTAACCGGAAGTTACATCCGAGATACTATGGCTAAGCCCAAGGTTAGGAAGGTAACCTAACCTTAACAGTATGTACGAAGATTTGGCACTTAAGGTTATCCAACGTAACCTCTTAAGAAATAATCCATGTTTAGTCGTTCCTAAACAATAGGGTTACTAATTGTAACCAAGTAAGACATCTAGTATTGGGGACATACAAAGACTATGTAGGTATGTTGGTTAGGTCACCAACATTCCACAGTACTAATTAGACCCTTACCTATGTCCTTCATTAAGCAGGAGAAAACCTGCAGCTATACCCGGAGGAGGATCAGCATTACGCGGGACATAGCAAGAGAGAGGTAAGTACAACTCCGCCTACAGCATAGGCTTTGTTGTGGTACTTGCCTAAGTATGTTAGATGTATGCTAGGGATGTATGCCTTATTGTATGCTGTTGCTATGCTATGTTATATGGTATGCCATGTTATATGGTATGCCATGTTGCTTCTATGTTGTATGTTAAGTTATGAAGTATGATAAGCTAAGTTCATGATGCATGTTATGACATATGATGTTATGGATAAGACATAAGTTATGAAAGAGTGACATCACGAGATATGTTCACTAATTTATATGATGAGAATAAGATCAAGTATGGCATGACAAGATGAAAAGAAAGTAAGATGGCGAGCAAGTCGCCTGTGTCGTACCGACCCGCTCGTAGGTCGGGTTGGACTATGGTTTGAGTTGAAAATGGACTGGCCGCCCCAACCACTCCATAGTTGCGTGCCCGGTACGTACACTTATGTTAAGGGGCCCATATGTAAAGTAAGTATGAAAGTAAGTGAAGAACGAATCAAGCATAATACGAGCATAAATGAATCATGCATTATGATGTGAATGTTATGCTATGATAAATAAAGTTAGGATATAGTATGATATGCTACGATGAGTTAAGTTAGGATGTGTAAGATGAGGCTATGTTTGTTTATGTTGCGGTATAGGAAGTTGTACTTGCTGAGCGAAAGGTCACTGTCTTACGTCTATGCTGTAGGTAAACGACCTGTCAGCAATGGATGATACAAGATGGAAGGACGTGGCGGAGCAAACTGTGAAATGTGGGAGATCAAGCCGCTACGCGTTTTGTTCCCTGTATATTTATTTTATGTTAAATATTCTTATAAAGACACATTTATACGTTGCACGTTTTTATGCTCGTATAAAAAAAAAATTTCGCTGTTTTTCGTTAAGTATGTAAGGTAGTACGAGAAGATAAGTAAGCATGTATGTACGGTAACGGCCTGTGCTAGGCGGGTCGTTACACTAGAGAGGTTTCGGGGATGGACAATAGTGTTGGTAGTAGTTTTTTTTTTTTTTTAGCTTGGTGGTGGCTAAAGGAGTTAGATTTTTGAACTTAACTTGTGTGATAATGGAATGAGATGCTAGGGTTTATTTTCAGCCGATATGTTTCTTAAATGGGATTGTCTTTTAAGGGGTAAAAGTGAAAAATATTTGCTAATTTCTAGCTTGAAATAGCGCCACTTTGAGGGGAGGGTTGGTGTGAAAATTTTGTTCTATAAGGTGTATGACAAGAGGTCACTTTCACTTATACTTTTGTTTGTGTCATATTGCCAAAATAATCCACACAAGCTCTTACTTGATCTTGCAAGCATGCACACATTGGCTTTTCACCTTGATTCAAAATTTCTTCTTGCTTTGACTACAAAGATCCGATTCCCTCAAGGCTTACCATTTTATTTTATTTTATTTCCAATTTTTCCAACTGTTGATCAATGGTTATCATCTTTGATATCAACAATTGGATCTTCCACTACACCAATCCTTGACCTAAGCTCTTATTGATCACTTAGTATCCAAAAATTGGCTATTGATTTATCTAGCATCCCTTCACTTAAAATCTACACCATTGATTTCAAAGCTTATCACAATTATTGATCAATCCTCTACTTTTGGATTTGCTCCTAATTAATCTTAACCATTCATCTCTTATATGTGATACATTAATTTTCTGAATTATACTCTCAATACTTAAATATTAATATGACCAAAATAAATACTAAGGTCACCAAATTGACCTACTAATACTAATTGGTGTTTCTTTCTAAAAATTAACATCTATTCCTCTAATACGACATAATAATTTTCGTATAAATTTATATGTTATTTGACCCATTTTCTATGAATCTAGAATTTCTTATTTAAATAAAGAAACTCAATATTGTTAGATCATCGACATTATCATATTGATGATACATATAAAATCATTCATGATCTTGAAATTTAAAATTCATCAAAATAATTCATTAGAAGTATATTAATGGATAAATTTTTAGGTACTGCCTAGAAATTAGCTAGATTGATTATTAGTATTAGAGTTTTTTTTTTTTTTTTTTTTTTTTTTTTTTTTTTTTTTTTTGCGTTTTTATGTGATAGATTTTGTAGTACACTTAAATTTAAAAGTACACTCAAATTTAAATTCAAACCCAGAAGAATATTCCCAACAATTGGATTTTTTTTCCCCCTCTAACAATCTTTGGCATTTTCGTATCTTTCCTAATTTTGTTTAACTTAATTTAAATTCCTTTTTCCTAATTTTATTTGTAACTCTTTCTTCTACTCATCCTAACTCCTGATCCGCTGATCCTTGGTTTGTTTTCCCAAGTCGATCGATTTGAGTATTTCGAAATTGAACTCAACTCTCATATCTCATTTTCCTATTTTATTAATTCCACCCCAATAATATTTTGATAACTTATTTATTTATTTCAATAGGATTTTTAAACTAGGTTTAATGAATAATATTTTAAGAACCAAATTGAGAAGCAAAACAAAATTAGGTTTTCACATTGAATGGCTTAACTAAAAATAGATTGAAAAAAGGTTCATATACACTAATAAGAAAATAAGCAAAATACTATTCTACCCCCTTAAAGATATGTAGTCGTCACTAAACATACTTAAGCTACTAATTTTACTAAACTTAAAGAACTTGGAATTTGTAGAACAACTTAATTTTAAAAACAAATGCGTATTTATATTTGATGATAAACTGTAACTGTACACTTTTAAGTGGATTCAAGTGACTACAACTTATTAGTAATCTTTATGATTAACATCCTCTAATTCGGAGTCAAAATTAGCTACTTACCAAAAAATTTTAAAAAATTTTAAAAAAATTCCCAACACCCATTTCCAACTTTTCTGATCTGTTGGGCTCAACGTCCGGATCAGGCTCTAGAAGGCCTAAATTTGGCTACTGTCCAGTTTCCAGCCAGAGAATCGTGGGTTTACAGTGGTTAGATCTATTATTTTGTTGCCTTATTTTGCAGTTTTACAACTTGTTAAATATTCCTAATGTTACATCATTATTGAATCAAGCTTGTTCCTAAAGATTTAACTTATAAAAAAGGTTTCAAAAACATAAACTTATTTAGACCAGAACAAATATTTCGAACATTAGTTTTCGTCAAATTTTTCGTGCGTTCTTTCTGATCCTAAATCATACTATATATATACTAATCGTCACACAATTTTGTCTAGCCAAAAAATTTCTCAAACATAAACTTTACAAACTTGCATAAACATGATTTCACATAAAGACACATATATAAAAAAAAATCAAATCAAATACCTTGAATGAAATTTCCTACAAATAAGGGGAAATTTTTACCTTAGAGAGTGATGAGATACTTGTGATGGTAGTTTCTAGAAACTACTAGATTGCTCATCTCTAATTAAGATGATTCTGTTTTCTATGTGTTAATAGTGAAGAGAGGTATAAATATATATATATAAACCCTAGAAAAGTAATTTTAGATTATGCTAAGATTTTATCAATTCCATAGAAAACTATTTTTTTTTTTCAAAGAACGGTTTTCAACTTCTGTACAAATTACACCATTTCAAAAAATCATTCCCTTTCTAGAATCACAATTTACTTGCACATCCAAAAGTCATTTCAAAACCAAATGAAAATAACTTCAAATTCATAACAAAAATGATTTCTCATTAAAAAATAAAAAATAAAAATAAAATAAAAATAAAAAGCCCTAAGAATTAAATCCATAAAGCAACTCCGCAAAAACAAAAACCCCAATCTAAAGGTCACTGAATAAAGCAATAATCCAATAACAAATTAATTTAAAAAAAAAAAAAAAAAAACAATAAAACCTAAACAATATAGAACTTAAAGAACAAGCGAGACTAGTGCTGGTTCATGCAGTAGCTTTGGCACTGAGCAAAAAAGTCTGACCACTCCCGGGGACCGCACTTGTCTCGGACCTCGAGAATGCGAGCGCAACAAGATGAGCTAATCGGCGTTTGGTGATTATAGTAGTCAAACAATGCAAGGCCACACTCCTTGAGGCGGTTGTCAATCTCCTTCTCACAATTTCGGTCAATACCGCCATTTGAGGGTGGTGCTGGTGGTGGTGTCTGTTTGCTCGGAGCCGGTGGTGGAGTTATGCCTATATTAGTACCATTGGAGGGTGGCACAGGGGGTGGAGTTGCGCCTGTACCGCCACCATTGGATGGAGGCGCTGGGGGTGGTGATTTTTTATTTGCAATAATGCAACTCTTCTCAACTTTGATGAACCAGAAAGGCTGCAATTTGCGGGGACAGTAGTTGGCGACGTCGGCAATTGTCGAGCAACAAGAGTAGCTAATAGGACGCTTCAAACGGACGAATTTGAAGCTGAATATCTCGCCAAGGCATGGTTGAAGATGCAAGAGAAAATCCGCACAAGTCCCTTCAGACTCCACTTTGAAAACTGATGAAGCACTGAACGTGAAGAACAAAACCAACAAAATGGAAACCTTTTTCATCTTTTGCCCTACCAAGCGTCCAAACACTTGCACAACAAGAAAAATAAATTTTGATGCAAAGTTATGGTTCACTATGAATTTATAGAGTGTTGGAATATCTACCTAGGTTAACTTTAAAAAAAAAAAATTTAAATAACTGCCTAGAAATTAGGTCATTTGTTTTCATAGACATCTCTGGTCTTACGAATTCGATTTGAATTTCAAAATTGCCCTTTATTTTAGGCGGAATTATCATAATCAAACTGAAAGCACAAAAAAAAAAATGATAAAATAAAATAAAATCGTAACTGATTTACGATAATATAGTATACTTATATATTAGTAACTGTACTTTACGCGTGAAAACAATTAGATTTAACTATTAAGAAAATTCTAGTTCGAGCACTTCGTTTATTGATATCGATATGTAATTTTTTTTTTTTTTTTTTTTTTTTTTTTTTGTGGCAATCTCTTTGACGTTGGATCATTACGATTTGCAGGGATTAATTAACAGTTCTTAGAATAAATTTAAACTAAAAAAAATAATGCACACAGTTTCACCAAAAAAAAAAAAAAAGAAAAAAAAGCACACATTATATTTTATTTTGCTTGTTGAATGCGAATTTAGTCTTGATTATGCCATTTTCGTTAAAAATTTTGAGAATATTTTGTTTTTAAAAGTTTGAATTATAATGAATAACTGCAGTTGCTTTATGAATATACATATATATATATATATATATATATATTATTGGATCTTCTTCACTTTCTAGGAAGATTTAGCTTTAAATAGATAATTAGCTTTCAGGAGATATTCATTTAATATATTTTGAAGATATTTTAAATAGACTTAGGATATTGAATCTTCTTCACTTTATACGAATTATTCATTTAAGATATTTTAAAGATTTACTGAGCAACTAAATTTGGATCTTGTGAGTAGATTCTTTGGAAAAAATTTAAATATTTGAATTTCAAAGTGTTTCACAAAATGTTGCAACACATCATTAGACAATTTGAAATTTGAAATAATTCTAATTTAAGATCTACTTGGAGATTTGTTGTTTCTACTATTTATATGGGTCTCAAATATAGATTGCTTTGCCCTGGACACTTGGAAATTCATGCATATTTGAAATTTAGTTCATATGGTCGTTATTTGTTATTCGGGAGAAGAATTTGGAGTCATCAGGAGAAGTTGTCATTCTTCGGGAGGAGAATTTGTAGTCTTCAGGAGGAGATGTTATCGTTTTTCGAGAGAAGAACTTGAAGCTTTCAGAATAAGGCATTTCTAGTTGAAGGGAGTTCAACAACAAGACGAGTGGTACTCACCGAACAGATCTAACTAATAAGTTCAAGATGACGGGCAACAATAGGAAAAAGGAGTCTTTGGGTTGTATAAATCTGAGAGTGCTTGTAATCATTTGATATTAGTAGATTATTTGATAGCTGGACGTGATCCCGAAGAGTAAGTGTGATCGAACCTCATAAAGTTGCATGTGTTCTTTATTTGTTTTTGCTTTTAGTAATTCATTTAAAGTGATAATTTAATCAAATTCGGTAAATTGATAAAAACAAGTCTAACAATTGGTATCAAAGTGGGTTATTGACGTTTTTGTTTTAGGTTAGATCTTAGAGACTAATCCCTTTTGTAGATATGGATTTACGACGTGAAAGAGGCTCGGTTTCAAGCCCACCACTGCTAGATGGAACAAATGACCCCTATTGGAAGGCTCGAATGAAGGCATTAATTTAAGCTCTTGATGAAAAAGCTTGGTGATCTATCCTGACTAGCTGGACACATTCACAAAAAACTGATAATGATGGGAATGTTATTCTTAAACCTGAAGAGACTTAGTCTACTGTTGAGGATCATCTTGTCAGTTACAACTCTAAGACATTGAATGCTATTTTCAATGCGGTTGATGCTAACCAGTTCAAGCTCATTCCCACCTATGAAAGTGCTAAGGATGCTTGGAATATCTTGGAGACTGCTTATGTAGGAACTCTATAGTGAAACTATCAAAAAAGTTATATTATACTGAATATAACCATCTCGGGCTCATACCATTAGGGGCATGAGTCGTCACAAATGGTATCAGAGTTTATACCCAACCAGAAGTGTAGCCAACGAGGACTTTGGGTCCCAAAAAGGAGTGGTGATTGTGGCGGTCATCAGTCTCTATAAAGAATGGGTAAGCTATGCAGTCTCACATCGTTTAGGAATGAATATATATGATGGTTCATTAGTAAAGAAATCACCTCTTAATGGTATGAGGCCTTTTGGGGTGAGCTCAAGAGCAAAACCATAAAGACATGAGACTCAAAGCCGGACAATATCATACCAAAGGGAGGCATGGGTCGTTATAGCTCTAATGGCCCCACACGGATAGCTGGCGAGCATTGGTTGGGCGCAACTGGTACTTGGGCCAGGTGGTGGGCTAAAGTTGGCTGAAGCTTGCAGGCGCACGTAGAGTTCGTGGAGCATATCACACCAAATCCGGAACATCTGTGGATTTGTTGACACACGTAGACTTCAACTCACAATCTGGGCTGCTGCTGATGTTGATCCAATGGGCATGAGGGCCTATGGGCACATATATAAAGTTTTTTGTGAGTGGGAAATTTGGTACTAGGTTTCCGAATTAACCAGATTTTTGCTTCAAATTTTTACTTTTAACTTTTTTAACATAATTAACCTATACATTTTGACAACATGATAATTTTGGGGCAAATTAAGATAAAAGTACTAAGATTATAATAAAAATTTAAGTTTAAAAATACTAAAATAACTCTATTTTATAGGGTAGTGAAGTTTCTTTGTATTTATCATTCACATGAACAAATTGAATATGCAAATATACATGTCACTACAAGAATTTTGATTTTTGTTATCAAAAATTTGGTAGCCGAAAGTCCTGTTTTTTGTAACAAAAAGTTTTTGCTACCAAAAAAATTTGGTAGCATAAAATGAGTCGCAGAAAGTATTTGTTACCAAATTTTCGGTAACAAAAAGTTTTTGTTACCAAAATTTTTTTTGATAACAAATTATATTTGGTAGCGAAATGTATGATATTTGGTGACCAAAAAATTTGGTAACAAAAGTTATTTGGTAACAAAAAGTATGATATTTCAAAGACCAAAATTTTGATAGCAAAATATATTTTAGTAACGAAAAGTGTGAGATTCAGTTGCCAAAATATTTGATAACAAAATATATTTAGTAGCAAAAAATATAAGATTTAGAGACCAAATTTTTTGGTAACAAAATGTATTTAGTAGCAAATTGTACCAGATTCTGTGGCCAAATTTTTGGTAACAAAAAATATTTGGTAACAAATTGTAAGAGATTATGTGACCAAATTTTGGTAACAAAAGGTATTTGGAAGCGAATTCTTATGTATTAGCCACCAAATATTTTGTAGCAAAAAGGGCAAATAACTAATTTTCTGCTACCGAATTTTTAGTAGCAAAAATGTTTAGCTACCAAAGTTTTTGCTTGCCAAAAATATTATTCTAAATTATATCCTCTGTTTTTCATAAGTACTTTTATAATTGAAATGAGCTAAATATCTTATATTAATTATAGTACCTCTAAATCTCTGATTACATAATCAATAGCCACCTTTCCATGATCACACTCAAGTAACTCAAACTACTTGTTAACATTTTATAATCCTACACAACTAGAAAATCTAACTAACAAGACTTGGAGGGGGGCTGATCTTCTCACACTTTGTTGTCTGCTAACACCGGTCCTTCCATTTCCATCAACAATAGCTCAAGTTCTCTCTCTTCCGTTTCCCAAGGACTCAAAAACGATTTCGTGGTGATTCTTCTCGAACATGTCTCTATTCAACATCTACAACCATAATTGTAGATAATCAATTTTTCCTTATTGAGAAAATTTATAACATCATATATGCGTTAACAAAGAAGAAAAATGTGAACTTCACTCAAAAACTAAGTGAGAGTCACTTCTAAAAAAAAAACCAAAAAAAAAAACCACCTCAACATCACTTCTTAAAACAAAGTTTAAATCAACTTCAAATCAAATAAACAAAACCATTGAGAACAATAAACTATTAAAGTGCAATACATCTTTATGAAGCTTATGCATCATGTAGGATACCTCAACATCATGCTTTTTGTATTCTTCATCGTCGTAAGAATTTCTGTCATCAGTCTCCAATGATTGAAAGTGGACTACAACAGAGGATTTCTATCATTGCCTTTGCTAATATCAACATGCCAACCCCTCTTGTCACTCTGTCCACACAAACTTCGTTCCAAAGGACCATTAGTCAATTTGTTCCTTTCTGCTCACCATGTTTGTTCCACTACTTCTATTCCTGATTTCATTCAACAAGGGAAATACTATAGCTTCAATTTCAACTAATGGATTCAACCAATAGTGAATGACAATCATAGCAGAACCCATACGCAAAAAATAGAAAGTTAGCAAAGTCATAACTTTTTTTGTAATCTACTAACTTTGCGTTGTACATAATCATATAGAGTCATTCATATATATAACTTATGTAATCTAATATACAAACTAACAATCAAAAACTGAAAATACGAACATAGATTTTTCTAGATCTAAAGCATTCGTCAACCAGAACTAAAGTAGCAAATCAAGACCTCAAAAAAACGATATGGGAAAAAAACAGTTATAACATTACAAGATACGAATCCAAGAACTTAAATTTAGAAAACACAATCCAGAGAAAAACAAAAACATAAACATAGAAAGTTGAAGAGAAAAAACACATACACGCCTAATATCAAAGTCAAGACCGTTGCTCTCAATTTTTCTAGGCCAATTATTTGGATTCCCAAATGTGCAACCACTTTGTTCAACAAAAAATTTAGTTGAAGGAAAATCACCTATTATCTCAACATTGTCCCGTGTCAGTTCCCTGCTTGAACACTAGCATTATCTTGATCTGCAACAACACCATGGACGCCCTTAAGATTGCAAAAATATGAGACCTACAAAAGAAAAGAAAACGGGCCAAAAAAAAAAAAGAGAGAGAGAGAGAGAGAGAGAGAAACGCAAGTCAAACCCACATTCAAACAGCCACCTCCCACACATATTAATCCACACAAAACCCACATTCCAAAACCTCAAATTTTCAAAATCCAAATATCAGAACATATATCTTTTAAAAAAAAGAATACTTGAACCCAAATTCTCCATCTCGTTGATTTGTTGTTACTGTTGTTTGCAAAAACCCAAAGTCTCAAACCTAGACCCAAAAAAAACAGAGAGAGAGAGAATTATCAACAAACAACAAACCAGATTTTTTTTTTTTTTTTTTTTCATTTGCAAGAGCACGGCTTCCATGGATGAACCTCACCAACATCCCCATAACTCCCTTGCCCGAACACCATGGACGCCATAACGAAATTTGCGGATTCTACCTCTACAAAAGCTGAGACAAAAACCTACATTGTTTATATATAAGAAAGATTGAACGAAAGTGAGTTAAAGACCAAGATTTACTGAAAAAAAAATTAAGGGTTGACGGTGGAGGAGCGGATTCACAGCGACGGACTGGTCGCGGCGAGATCCATGGCACGACTGGTCCCGACCTTCTGCAATCGACGTTCTGGGGACGGCTCGGCGATGGTGACGGTGCGGCCACGGGATGGCGAAAAGTTGGTGACAGCGCGGCAAAGGGACGGCGCGGCAAAGGTTGTGCGAGTGGAGAGAGAGAGGTCGCGAGAGTCAGGGTTAGAAGAGAGTACTGTTAAGTTATTTTTGAAATGGAGAGTGTTAGGTGTTAAAAGGGTTTGTATATATTAAAATATATTTAGTTATCAAATTTATTTTGGTAGCCAAAATGAATAATTTGGTACAGAAAAACAAGTTGAAATTTCCTATTCAAAAAAAAGAAAAAAAGAAAAAGAAAAACAATTTGTAATGCCTTTCTGCTATCAAAGCAGAATCTTTCTTTTTGCCACCAAAATTTGATAGCAGAAACCTATATAATTTGCTATCAAATATTAGTTTAATAGCTAAAAATACATATTTTGTTATCAAATTTTTATTTGGTAGCCGAAAGATAATTTTTTAAAATATGAAAAAAAATTTAATTTGATAAAAAAAGTTTGTTTAAAACAATTTTTTAGTCCCATTATAACATAAAAATATAGATTTCAATATAATATATCTTATTTTATATATTAAAGTAATAAAATATAACTATAAGTACATTATCTACTTTATTTATAATATACTTAGGGGGTGTTTGGTGAATGAGTTTAGTTTATAATAAATATCATAGTCTTGTTATACCTATAAGAAATAGCTAAATCACTAAATATATGTGTTAAATAAAACATAGTAGAATAATTATTACAAACTTTGTATCGATCATATTCATGAAAAATCATAAAATAAATAAATAAACAATTACAATCACAAAATATGAGATTATGATGTTTCTTAAAGATTTGCTACCAAACATAACTTTTGCTAACAAAAAAAGCCTTTCTGCCATCAAAATTTAAGTTTCGTAACAGATTCTTGTTTTCTGCCACCCAAAATTGGTAGCAAAATAACATATATTTTACTACCAAATGTTAGTTTGGTAGCCAAAAACATATTTTGCTACCAAATTGATTTAGTAGTAGATTAACAAATTTTAACAAATGGAAAAAATTATAAATCGATGACAAAAGCATATTTAAAACCATTTTTTTTAGCAACGTTATAGCATACAATATAGGTTTGAAGATGATATATCTTATTCTATATATATTAAGTAATAAAATACTATTAGAAGTACATTGTATACTCTATGTATAACATACTTAGCAAAGATCATACAAATTAATATGTCTTGTTACACCTACATGAAATAGCTAAATTACAAAATATATTTGTTATATAAAACATACTAGGATGATTGTTTTATAAACTTGATATCGATCATATTAATGAAAAGCCTTAAAAAAATAAAAAAATAAAAAAATAAAATAAACAATTACAAGCACAAAATAAGAGGTTATAAATTTTTTTGAAAATTTGTTACCAAATGTAACTTTTGGTAGCAAAAAATGCCCTTCCGCCATCAAAATATAAGTTTGGTAGCGAAATCTTTCTTTCTGTCACCAAACGTTGGTAGCAAAAAACCAAATATCTTGCTACCAAATAGTAGTTTGGTAGCCAAAAACACGTATTTCGGCTATCAAATTTTTGTTTGGTAGGCGAAAGACAAATTTTTTAAAGAATGAAAAAATTTATAATTCGATAATAAAAATTTTATTTAAAACCATTTTTAGTCACATTATAATATAAAATATATATTTCAAGATGATATATCTTATTCTATATATTAAAGTAATAAATACTATTATAAGTATATGCATTGTCTACTTTATATATAACATACTTAATACATATCATACAAGCTTATATGTCCTACAAGAAAGAGCTAAATCACCAAATATATTTAGCTTAAATAAAAAATATTATTATTACAAACTTTGTATCAAACATATTCATGAAAAACTATAAACAAAAATAAAAAAATTACAAGCATAAAACATGAGGTTATAAAGTTTCTTGAAGTTTTGCTACCAAATGTAACTTTTGGTAGCAAAAAATAACTTTCCACTACCAAAATATAACTTTGGTAACGGATTCTTGCTTTCTGCTACCAAAATTTGGTAGCAAAAAAGCATATATTTCGCTACCAAATATTAGTATGGTAGCCAAAAAGACGTATTTTGCTATCAAATTTTGGTTTGATAGCCGAAAGAAAAAAATTTCAAAATTTCAAAAAATTATAATTTGATAAAAAAAATTTATTTAGATTCATTTTTTAGCCACATTATAACATAAAATATATATTTTAAGATGATATATCTTATTCTATATTTTAAAATAATAAAACACTACTATAAATATGTTATCTACTTTATACATAATATATTTAATACATATGTATCATATAAACTTATATGTCTTACAAGAAAGAGCTAAATCACCAAATATATTTGTTTATATAAAACATATTATTGTTACAAACTTCATATCGAACACATTCGTGAAAAACTATAAACAAAAATTTTAAAAAAAAATGTACAAGCATAAAATATATGGTTATAAAGTTTCTTGAAAATTTGCTACCAAAAGTAACCTTTGGTAGCAAAAAATGCATTTCCGCCTCCAAAATATTAGTTTGGTAGTGGATCTCACTTTCTGCCACCAAATTTGGTAGCAAAAAATAATATATTTCACTACCAAATTACAGTTTGGTAGCTAAAAATATTATTTTGTCATCAAATATAATTTGGTCGCAAATACCATCCATGGGGAATATTTTGAATTCCTACCAATAATTTCGCTACCAAAACAAGTTTGGTAGCTAAATGTGATATTTTGTTACCAAAATTTGGTGACAGAAACGCATATTCTGTTTCCAAAATTTGGTAGCAAAATGTACTATTTTGTTACTTAACAAAATTTGGTAGCAAATGAATTGAGCGGGAAAAATTATGGTTTCCCACCAACGTTTTTGCTATCAAAATTTTTTTGGTAGCAAATTGAGAAATTTCGCTACCAAAATTTGGGAGCATAAATTTATATTTTGTTACCAAACTTTGGTAGCGAAATATCACATTTTACTACCAAAAGAAATTTGGTAGCATATGACATTAGAGGGAAAAAATTTGGCTTCCCGCCAATGTTTTTGCTACCAAAATAACCAAAATATTATAATTCGCTACCAAATCTTGGTAACGGAATGTTGACATTTTGTTACCAAATAGTGTTTTTTTAGCAAAAAGTTTTCAGCGGGAATCAAAATTCAATTCCGGCTATGTCATATGTTACCAAATATATTTGGTAGCGGATTGTGTTGTTTTTGCTACCAAAGTTGGTAACAAAATGTCTATACCTTTTAGCTACCAAAATTTGGAAACTAAGGGTGCGTTTGGACCACAGGTCCAAACTCATGGATTTTAACTCAATTTTTGTCTTTTTCCCCAAAAATTTTTTGTCTTTTCTGAAAAAGTACACATCAATCACTATTTAAACTTATCAATTTCAACTCAAACTCATACACCAAACAAACCCTAAAAGTCTATTTTCTACTACCAAATTTTTTTTGATATCAAAAAGTTTGGTATCTTAAAGTCATAATTCTTGTAGTGTGTATGTATATAATATATATATATATATAGTCAAAACTAAAATTCATATACATATATTAAAAAAAAAGTTAAAATTACATATACAAATAAAACCAAACCTAAAATTCATATACATATAAATAAAAATCGAAAAAACTTATATGTGCAAATGATCACAGGAGAATCAGAGCATGGCTATGGAACATGAAAAGATAATGTTACTGTAACACCTACTAGCCTAATATTTAATTAGGTTAACAAATGTCGCCAATAGTTTTTCATAGTAATTTAATCAAGTGAAATTTTTTTAAAATAATAATAAAATAAATAAACTCGTTTTATAATAATAATCCTTCAATAAGAACTATTTAAATCTCAATATTGAAAAACCAAAATTAAGAAAATAAAAGTTCTTAAAAATAATCAAGTTTAAACTTATAAACTAAAAAAAAAAATTAATTTTATTCAATAATCACCATGCCACACCGTCTCATGCCTTGTTGTCGTCTGGTTTCCATTCACTCATCATTTGAAAATGTTAGAATAAACATTTAGTGGTCTAAGGCTTAGTAAGTAAACTAGGCTAGAAACATAAGATAGTCGCAACTAATTTTCTAAACGTGCAATCCTTTTTAATAGCCCATGCTATCATCAAAACTTTTCATTATAAACATTTTAGAGTACTCGGTGTCATGCTCATACTTACGATAACCAGTGGGCCATGATTGTCGGAACCTATTTAAAATTTTTTGTCAATAATAGAAACTTTAATATATATTTTCCATCTTAGTTTTTCAAACTCAGATATTAACTATATATCTTATTCGTTCTTTGTGGCTTTTCCATCATCACCCTTTATCAGTTATTTCATTCATTCGTGATGGGTCCGCTGGTCCCTCACGTCCCTTGCCCACTCAGCCCTCTAGAATAAACACACACACATTTCTTTTTAAAGCATTTTCTTTCATAAACTTGGAATATAATATTTAGACATTTCACATGATCTTATAATTTCATAAAAATATTTAAAACGTATGAAGTAAAATCAAGTAGGTTTACTTTCCTGAATTCTAAGCAAAAGTAATATTATAGCAAGTGATATTGTCCTCCAAGTGCCCACAATTTATGTGCCCTTAAATTCCAATTTCGTTTATTATGAGGGCAAATTTATATTCAATACAAGTATTTATATTGAATATTAGTAAAATGCATCCGGACATAAAACTTACCATAATAATTTTAATACTAGTTACTATAAAACAATACAATTTTTTTATATTTAGAGGATTGACAATAAAATTCCAAAATTAGAGGAAATACATATATACACAAAAGTCAATTGTTCTTGTAGTTATATATGTATATACGTTTGTACATAAAAAAAAAGTGCCACAATTAAATAATTGATAATGATTATAAAATGATGAAACAATATAGTAATTAATTATAATGTGTATGAGAAATTAAAACATTATCATGACTAGAAAAGTTGAATAAAATAAATAGTTAAAATTCTCAATTTATAATATATTTCTTTAACAATAATTAGGGCACATCGTCGAAGCACACGTCCGACATATCACTACATAGAAATATATGTTAGGGCATAAACATAAATGCATAAATTAATTAATGCAATATATAAGCCCACATGCGCTAATAAATTCTAGGGCACTCTGAAAACCTAGGTGTTATAGTTACACTTAGCTGAAAATGAAAATGCATAGATATGAAATGAGCACGTTCCTCGTTGAAGATAAAGAATATAAGAAAAATTAAAAATAGTAATAATAAATAATTAAGCTAAAATAAAAATTTAGGTGCATGATCTGGATAGGCAGCAATAGCTATAAGGAAAATAAAAAATTTAGACAAATCTTTATGGTTGAACAACTAATTCCATGCTGCTCTAACAAATAATAACTTTACGGTGAAAACTTAAAGATGATGAAACAAGAAAAGTAATGGAAATGATCTTTTCATGATTTTACATTCCTACATCTTCCTCCATCTATATAAGAGCTATTCTTCTTTCCCCTACAAACCACATCTTTTCCAAAGTAAGTGAACATTCAAAACAAGTTTCGACAGTTGGAAACCTACAACAGAGAACTATGGATTTCGTGAATTCTATTATGGCTTCTTCCTTTCTAATTTTGCCTCTGCTTTTGTCTCTGACTTTGCCTCTGTCTTATGGGAAGCTCGTCCCGGCAATATTCATCTTCGGGGATTCAGTAGTCGACGTCGGAAACAATAATGATATTCCGACCATCATAAAAGCTAACTTCCCTCCGTATGGAAGGAACTTCATAAATAACACTTCAACTGGCAGGTTCTCAAACGGAAAGCTTGCCACGGACTTCATAGGTAATTTACCTCCAAAACCCACCATTCTTCATTCCTTTTTCTTTTACTCATCATCTCAATCTATGTCATTATGTATGAAAGCAGCCGAGATGCTTGGATTTGATTCTTACCAACCAGCTTATCTAAGTAGAGAAGCTACTGGAACAAACCTCCTTATCGGTGCAAACTTTGCATCTGCTGCTTCTGGGCTTTACGACGAAACGGCCGTCCTTTTTGTAAACACAAATACTGCAAACACTTCCTAATACAATTTGTTTGATTCTAATGATCCGACAGAAAACAATAGATTGTAAGTTACCTAAATGTTTGTTTTAAAATATTTCAGAACGCTATTCCCCTCTCGAAACAGCTCGATAACTACAAGGGGTACCAAGAAAAGGTCATGGAGCTAGTAGGGACTGACAATGCTTCACTAATATTTTCTCGTGGAATACATTTAATTAGTGCGGGCAATAGTGATTTTCTTCAGAATTACTATATCAATCCTCTTCTTAATATTGCCCAGACACCGGAGCAATTTTCGAACGTTCTGGTGCAAAAGTTTGCAAACCTCGTCGAGGTATGTTTCCTGATTAGTCTCACTCAACAGGTACATAATTTAAGAAAATTGTATATATATATATATATATATATTCATGTATTAGGTGACAGCTAATTTGTAATTAACATTGTGTCGTAGGATTTGTATGGACTAGGTGCAAGGAAAATTGGAGTAACAACCCTCGCACCTATCGGATGCCTGCCAACAGCAATTACACTGTTTGGCTTAGGCCAGAACGAATGTGTCGAGAGGTTGAATCATGACGCACTAGTCTTCAACGAAAAACTTAATGCAACTTCGGAACTAATGAAGAATAGGTTCACGGATCTAGTTCTCGTTGTTTTCGACATTTATCAACCGTTGTTCGATCTTATCTCAAATCCTACTGAACATGGTTCGTCACGTTTTATTTTTATTGCTGACATTTTCTTCTTGAATAATGGCCATTGGTAACATTGTGTTTTTTTTTTTAAAGGATTTTCTGAGGTAAGAAGAGGTTGTTGTGGAACGGGGTTGTTTGAAACATCGTTTCTCTGCACTTCCTTGGCTGTTGGTACTTGTACGAATGCATCCCAATATGTCTTTTGGGATGGCTTTCATCCTTCTGAGGCTGCAAACCAACTACTAGCAAATGATATGATTGTTGCTGGTCAAACATTTGTCCCCTAAATCAAAATGCTGTTATTAATTCCTTTTACAATAATTAATTATCTTTGAGTTAAAACAGATAAATATGATTCTTAATTTTGACATATTTGTTTTCCAATCTGGCTGCTTCATCATCTTACTGTACTATAGCCTTTAAATTCATGACTGACTAGAGCATGCTTCTTAAGTGAAGACTAATATTGAACTCAAGTAGCAAAAAAGGAAATGGTGAAAAGGATCATCTTGAATCACTCTGCCCTTTACTTCACCGTGACTAGTTCTACCCAACTTGTCCCAGAATCAATTTCCTTCATAAGAGTTTCGATGATCGAAATACAAATATTGTGCCCATATCGATCATCATGACCGCTTTATAACCTATCTTCCATGACTTCTTAATTTTAAATCTATGAAAGTGTTCACGTGCCATCGAGGCATTTTCAGTAACTAGGCGTCCAACAAGAAAGGCGCCTTATTCTCCACAATGAATGATGGAAGAGTAGCTTTGAAACAATTACAATAACCTCGTCAAAAATGATATTATAAATTACTACATTACAAAAAAAATTCAATTATATAACTTCCAACAACAGAAGGTTTCTTGACTTTTGAATTAAAGTAACAATGGTGGAACTAAATACAAAGAAAATCTACCCTACAATTAAGACAATCAAGTACGGCATTTGTTTTTGGAAAAAAGCGACCGAGTGGACATTCCGTCGTGCCCTAGGCTTTTGGATCTAAAGCCATTTCGAGCGGTGGCGTTAATACAATAGAGCTGTAGAAAATTGTCGATAGTGAATTGGTTTCCTCAGCATCCGAAAATCGTTCCGAATTATGTCGGTTTGGAAGCTCAAAAAACTTCTAACCATAAACTTTGGCAACGAAAAATGTCTTCTCTTGCTATCATCTATCAACGAAATCAAATCTTTACATGACGCATCTATTATGTCGCATGAAAAGAAAAGTAGATACGTCATATACTAAGTACATGACTGACTTAGCAAAAACATATATGTATATTATACTATATACACAAGATTTTTCTTAATTACCAGAAAATTCATGAACAAAAGTTGGTTGTTGAGGTAGCTAAAGCGTAGATAAGCTAAGTAGAAACAAAAAAATGGATAAAAAGGTACAATAGATAGATCTATTAGGATAAATATTTTCAAAATAATCTGTTGATTCACTTAGATTAATACTTGATAACAAACATTTTGTTAATATGTTGATTCACATAGAACTATTTAGAACTATTAGTTTAAAGCGCATGTATCATTGAAAAAAGCTATATTGGAATCAACTAGTTTTATCAATGTAAGTGCTGTTTTATAAGGGTGTCAGATATAAGACTATGGATATATATACATATATAAATTGTGGCTAAACAAATCAGTAGGCTCAACTATGAATTTCATTGATGAGGCATTTAGATAGCTCCATAAAATATGAATAGAAGGGCGTTGAAATGTTACAACTTGTATTATTTAACTAATTTATAGATCAATGCTAATGACTCTTGCTTAATTTGCTAAGCCTAGTATTGACATAATTAAGTGACCAAACCAAGATCCTTATTCTTAACGTAATTCGTCTGTTTTATTCACTTAGGCTTATCATCCATCAATCTTAGGATTTAAAATTCCTTGTCTTCCAAGCTCAAAAGTGGCGCATATGGGAGGGCAAAATGGTTCAAAAGTTTGTTCTATTCCTAGCCTTTGATCTTTGCATAAGGCGATCCCCAACACTTGGATCAAAATTTAAAATTTTACTCAATTAAATCACTGACTTATTGGCAAATTAACTCATATAAAAAGACTTGTTGAACAATCTTTTGATCTATTATAGTATGCAAACCTTTCTCTCTCTTCTACTCAACTTTTAAACCATCATAACTTTTTTTGTTTCATCTCCAATTAAGATGATTTTTTTTCAATATGTTAATAGTGAAGAGAGGAGCGAATGCATATATAAACCCTGTTAAAATATGCTAAGATTTTATTCGATTTCTTAGAAACCTTTTTTATTTTTTTTAAAGTATTGTTTTCAACATCCATCTAAATACCATTTCAGAAATTGTTCCCGTTTTAGAAATTTACTTGCACATCCAAAAGTCATTATAAAACCAAACAAAAATTACTTCAAATTTCATAACACAAATGATTTCTCATTTAAAATTTTCAAAAAATGAAGCCTATGAAACAAAGGAGGCCTTAGACTTAAAACCATGAAGAAACACGGCGAAAACAAAACCCCTAATCTAAAGGTAACCAAATAAAGCAATAATCCCGTGACAAATAATACTAACTATAAATTAAACCTAACAATAAAGAACAACAAGAACAAGCGAGACTAGTGCTGGCTCATGCAGTAGCCTTGGCACTGTATAAAAAATGTCAGACCAGTCCTTGGGACTGCACTTTTCTCGGACGTAGAGAATGAGAGCGCAACAAGATGAGCTAATCGGCGTTTTGTGAAAATACTGGATGGACGCACCCCTTTAGGCGGTCATCGTCGTCACAATTTTGATTATTACCACCATTTGAAGGTGGTAATGCTGGTGGTGGTGTTTGCTTGCTCGGAGCCGGTGGTGGAGTTGTGCCTAGATTAGTACCATTGGAGGGTGATGCAGGCGCCTGTATCGCCACCATCGGATGGAGGCGCTGGAGGTGGTGATTTTTTATTTGCAACAATGCAACTCTTCTCAACTTTGACAAACCAGAAAGGCCGCAATTCACGGGGACAGTAGTTGGCGATGTCGGCAATTGTGGAGCAGCAAGAGGGGCTAATAGGACGTTTCAAACTGATTGAGCTGAATATCTCGCCAAGGCATGGTTGAATATGGAAGAGAAAATCCGGACAAGTCCCTTGAGACTCCACATTATTGAGTGATGAAGCGCTGAACGTGAAGAACAAAACCAACAAAATTGAAACCTTTTTCATCTTTTGCCCTACCTAGCCTCCCAAGCACTCGCACTACTTGCAGGAAAGAAATTTTGAAACAAAATTATGGCTCTTCATTGTTATTGTTATTATTTTTTGAAAATGAGTTATGGTTCTTTATGCATTTGTAGAGTGTTGGAATATCTCTCTAGATCTTAAAAAAAAAAAAAAAAAAAAATCTAGATTACCTAAGAAAATAATAATAATAACTGCCAAGAAATTAGATCGATATATATTTTTTCGTCATAGACATCTCGTCTTATTAATTCGAATTCGAATTTCAAAATTCATCTTTATATAATAAAATTAAAGGGGGAAATAAATGATTATATTATCAACGATAATTTGGTATATACATTTTCATTACTAACTATACTTACGGAAGGAAAAAGTAGATTTAACTATTAAGAAAAATCTAGTTCGCGAGCACTATTTGTTTATTGATATTGAGATATATATTTTTTTTGTGGCAATCTCTTTAATGTTGGATCATTACAATTTGTAGTGATTAACATTTCTAATAATAAGTTTAAACTAAAAAACAACGCACAAAATAAATAAGGAAAAAAAAAAAAAAAAGAGAGAGCACGCATCATCTTTTCTTTGCTTGTTGAATGCGACTTTATTCTTGATTAAGCCACGTTCGTCAAAACTTTTGAGAAGATTTAGTTTAAGATAGATAAGTGGCTTTTAAAATTTGAGTGATAATAAATAACTACAATTGTTTTTTTTTTTTTTTAAATTATACACAATTTTGAAATCTTCTTCGCTTATTATTTTTAGTTCACAGGAGGTTGACAGATGAGATTCGGATATCTCATGATAAATGCGAATATTATTTAAGAAGTTAGTATTTTGTTTTCTTTATTTTTTAAATTACTGACCTAAGTTAAATTATATATGTTTATAGATATAGTGCCTTTTAATCTAGCTTAGCGGGCGTGACAATAATGGTATTAGAGAAATTATCTTACGACCTTACAGTGTATCAAAGGAACTAGGATCAAGAACCTAGTTAACATTAGTATTAGATGAATTTGCCAGAATTCTTGCTTAAGAATTATAGTTTAAATGGAGACACTAGAAACACCAAAATTTTTTACTCAAAAAAAGAAACACCAAATTTTCAGGAGAGTAATTTGTCAATTCAGTCCCTGAATTATGAATATTCTGCCACTTTAGTCCCTAAAATTTAATTTTTATAGAATATTTTTTTTTTGACAGTTTTGGTCCCTAACACTGAAATTGAAGGGCGATTTTTAAAGTTTAACATAGATAAGCATATCCATAAGGCATAATAATTAAAAATTTTAAAGAAAATTTGCCAGTTTATACAAAAGGTTTTAGGTTTTAAGGTTTTTAAGAACAATGATAAGAAAAGTTTTTAACTTAATGTATTAATTTTTGAAAAATTTCATGTTAGCAAACAAGATAATATACATTATATAAGAAAAATATTTCATCAATTTCAATGTAAGGAACCAAAACTATCAAAACTAAAAATAAAATAAAAAATTTAGGGCCTAACTTACTAAAAATAAAAGTTCAAGGATCAAAGTAACAGAATGAGCATAATTTATGGATTAAATAAACAAATTAATAAAATTTTGGTATGAAGGAGAGAATTCACCCAGTATTTCTGAGGGATCAGAGTGGCATATTGTACATAATTTATAATTTTGATCAAAAAAAGAATCTTTATTTTAATTTTTTGTAATAATTAGAGGTGTGTAGAAAATTATAGTAACTTTTTAAATTAATTGGTAGGTGGTTTAAATAGGTATGAGGGAAATATAAATAAGACCGTAGGGATGAATCTAAAAAACTTATTTAGGGCGACTTGAATGAAGCCAAATCTTATTTAGGAAGGAGACTTCTCTTAAAAAAAAAAAATTTAAAAAATAAAAAACTTAAGAAGAGGAGTTTTGGTCTTGGGGGTGGGGCGGGGGGGGGCGGGCGGCGGATGGTAAAGAGGAAAAATAAAGAAAAGTTTGTCATTTTTCAAATTGTTAAATCCAAACACAATATGTAGATAAACTAAGTATTTTGATTAATTAATTTTTTTTATTAAATGTCAACAAAAGTTGGAAATTAAAAGTCCCAAAACTCCCTATTATTTCTTAGAAAAAGTGAAAGTCGGAATTTTGTTATGTATTTTAAAATAGTAAGTTTTATAACTGTTATTGATAATAACCTTAAAAATAATCTTAAACATAAATACAATAAAAAGGAAGAAGGCATTTTCTGATTTGTGAGTTTGTTTGGAAAAGCTAGAGGATCTGAGTACTTGTTTGGGTCTAAGTTTTGGTGTAAGGTCGCTGAAAATTAAGGTGAACACGTTAAATTTTGCTGAAAATATTTTATACTTGATTTTATTTCTTAGAATCACAAGGAAAAAAATTTTGTCCGTGTTAGAAGCATATCGGAATTTTTTTATATATTTTTTTCTGAAAGTGTGCTTAAATATTGTGTTTTTAGCAAAAGCTGATAATGTCTAGTCTATGTATCAAAAATAGTTTTACAAAACATTATAGTTTACTAACCCAAAACAAACAAAACCCGTGGCTTGTATAGGATTCCAGCAAAACCTCTTAGTTCGTAGTCTTAATTTGTAAAATTCACTATAAATTGCATATTTATCCATTTGAGGTGAAGATACCTTGTTGAAAAACTTAAAGAATCTAGTTTTTAGATATTTAACCTATAATCCAAAAGTTTGAGCTTAAGGGGTTCAGATTTCATAAAACCCGTGGCTAGATTGTACCATAGGGGTTCCTTTTCTTTCTAGTTTTGTGTCACAAATTCAAATGCACATAACATTAGACATACATAAGCAAACCAAGTGATTCCAAATCTTAAAATGAAGCTTATCATGTTTAGAGTCTTATCATTTAATTTTTTTTTCAATCAAAGTTTCTAACTCATGCCATATTATCACAACAACCACAAGCTCTAACAAAGTTTATAGATCTTACCGAAATGCTCCATGGATCCTCTAAGACCTTTGGCCTCTAAAGTTCTTTTCAAAACCTTTTTTTAGGTAAAAAAATAGTCTAACATTAAGATTCTAACTATGTAACATGTTTTAGTTATCTAAAAATGACCAAAACACAAAGAGAACCACTATGTTACCTCTAGTAATACATCTTATAACTCAGCTTCACACTTCTTCGAACTTAGTAATGAGGTTGCTTGGAGCTTGAAAATGGAGGGATGAGGGTGCTAGAGAGGATTTGGGGATGGACAATAGTGTTAGTACGTTTTATTTTATTTTTTATTTATTTTTTTTTTTTTTTTGAGCTTGGTGGTGGCTAAAGGAGTTAGATTTTTGAGCTTAACTTGTGTGAGAATGGAATGAGATGCTAGGGTTTATTTTCAGCCGATATGTTTCTTAAATGGGATTGTCTTTTAAAGGGTTAAAAGTGAAAAATATTTGCTAATTTCTAGCTTGAAATGGCGCCACTTTGAGGGGAGGGTTGGTGTGAAAATTTTGTTCTATAAGGTGTATGACAAGAGGTCACTTGCACTTGTACTTTTGTTTGTGTCATATTGCAAAAATAATCCACACAAGCTCTTACTTGATCTTGCATGCATGCACACATTCGCTTTTCACCTTGATTCAAAATTTCTTCTTGCTTTGACTACAAAGATCCGATTCCCTCATGGCTTCCCATTTTATTTTTATTTTATTTCCAATTTTTCTAACCGTTGATCAATGGTTGTCATCTTTGATATCAACAATTGGATCTTCCACTACACCAATCCTTGACCTAAGCTCTTATTGATCACTTAGTATCCAAAAATTGGTTATTGATTTATCTAGCATCCCTTCACTTAAAATCTACACCATTGATTTCAAAGCTAATCACAATTATTGATCAATCATCTACTTTTGGATTTGCTCCTTATTAATCTTAACCATTCATCTCTTATCTGTGATACATTAATTTTCTGAATTATACTCTCAATACTTAAATAATGATATGACCAAAATAAATACTAAGGTCATCAAATTGACATACTAATAATAATTGGTGTTCCTTTCTAAAAATTAACATTTATTTCTCTAATACGACATAATACTTTCGTATAAATTTATATGTTATTTGACCCATAGTCTATGAATCTAGAATTTCTTATTGAAATAAAGAAACTCAATATTGTTAGATCATCGACATGATCATATTGATGATACATATAAAATCATTCATGATCTTGAAATTTGAAATTCATCAAAATAATTCATTATTTCTAGGTACTGCCTAGAAATTAGCTAGATTGATTATTAGTATTAGAGTTTTTTTTTTTTTTTTTTTTTTTTTTTTGAAATTATCGTTATCTAGACGTTACTCATAATACGGTAAAAAAAAAAAAAAAAAAAAAAAAAAACTTTACTAAATATACTTTGAGGAAGGGGGGGGGGGGGGGGGGGGGTGAAGAGTGGCTATTGGCATTGGAAAATTCTTTTTCGAGCACTTCATATTGGGAAAATTCTTCTTCTAGGGTCATCTCTTGAATATTGATAATTTCTTCTTCTTCTTTTTTTTTTTTTTTTTTTTTTTTTTTTTTTTTTTCCGAACTTGAATATTGACTCATTTCTTTTTCTTCTTAACAAAAAAAAAAATAATAAAAGGAAAAAATAAAACATGTTTTATAATATTTTAACTCAAATAGCGAACTCTTTTTACCTAAACAAATAATAATAACAATAATAATAATGAACGCTTCCTCTTTTCTTCTTATGAAATGCGACTTACATTTTTACTTTTGAACTTGGGTTAAAGTTTCCTATAGATTTTAGTTTTATGTAGATAATTGGCTTTTAGAACTTTAAGAACTTCCTCTAATTGATCTTGTTTGTTCCTAATAAATTCACTATATAAGTTTTTCTGGAATGGATTTTAGAGATAACAAATTGTTGAAATATTAGTGCTTTGTTTTACCATTAATTGATCTTGTTTGTTCATAGAATTTTATCTCATTAATTAACTCCGAGCAAATTTGGTAATAAACAATGGACATTAGAAAATGGCTTTCTAAGTAACGTCGTCCAAAGTCCATAAGGAGTTTACAAAAAATATAATAGTGACAAGTTAGGATTTCACAATGGTTTTCAAATCCTGTCATTGAAACCCCCTGCAATACAGGGATAGTAATTATATATAGAGAAAAATTCAAATCTCTTTAATTAATTGAAATTCCCTATGATAGTTACAGGCAAAACTTAATAGTAATATTACATTTGACTTCATCACAAGATATAGAGTTCAAATCTCTAATTTGAAATAAAAAATTAAAAAAAAAATCTTCCACCTATTTCAATAAAAAAGATTCTATCACATCACCATATCTAACTACTAGTACTTGGGGATATGGTTCAAAGTTCTCTATTTTAGTAAAAGTACACTGAAATTTAAATTCAAACCCAAAAGGATATTCCCAACAATTGGATTTTTTTCCCCCTCTAACAATCTTTGGCATTTTCGTATCTTTCCTAAGTTTGTTTAACTTAATTTAAATTCCTTTTTCCTAATTTTATTTGTAGCTCTTTCTTCTACTCATCCTAACTCCTGATCCGCTAATCCTTGGTTTGTTTTCCCAAGTCGATCGATTTGAGTATTTCGAAATTGAACTCAACTCTCATATCTCATTTTCCTATTTTATTAATTCTACCACAATAATATTTTGATAACTTATTTATTTATTTCAATAGGATTTTTAAACTAGGTTTAATGAATAATATTTTAAGAACCAAATTGAGAAGCAAAACAAAATTAGGTTTTCACATTGAATTGCTTAACTAAAAATAGATTGAAAAAAAGGTTCATATACACTAATAGGAAAATAAGTAAAATACTATTCTACCCCCTTAAAGATATATAGTCGTCACTAAACATACTTAAGCTACTAATTTTACTAAACTTAAAGAACTTGGAATTTGCAGAACAACTTAATTTTAAAAACAAATGCGTATTTATATTTGATAATAAACTGTAATAAACTTATTAGTATTTTTTTTTTAAGTTGTGGGCTGGGGGATTCAAACTTTATACTTTTAAGTGGATTCAGGTGACTACAACTTATTAGTAATCTTTATGATTAACATCCTCTAATTCTTAGAGTCAAAATTAGCTACTTACCAAAAAAATTAAAAAAAAAATACCCAAAACCCATATCCAACTTTTCTGATCTGTTGGGCTCAATGTCCGGATCAGGCTCTAAAAGGCCTAAATTTGGCTACTGTCCAGTTTTCCAGCTAGAGAATCGTGGGTTTACAGTGGTCATCTATTATTTTGTTGCCTTATTTTGCAGTTTTACAACTTGTTAAATATTCCTAATGTTACATCATTATTGAATCAAGCTTGTTCCTAAAGATTTAACTCATAAAAAAGGTTTCAAAAACATAAATTTATTAAGACCAGAACAAATATTTCGAACATTAGTTTTCTCCAAATTTTTCGTGCGTTCTTTCTGATCCTAAATCATACTATATATATACTAATCGTCACACAATTTTGTCTAGCCAAAAAATTTCTCAAACATAAACTTTACAAACTTGCATAATCATGATTTCATCTAAAGACACATATATAAAAAAATCAAATCAAATACCTTGAATGAAATTTCCTACAACTAAGGAGAAATTTTTACCTTATAGAGTGATGAGATGCTTGTGATAGTAGTTTCTAGAAACTACTAGATTGCTTATCTCTGATTAAGATGATTCTGTTTTCAATGTGTTAATAGTGAAGAGAGGAATAAATATATATACATATATGTATATATAAACCCTAGAAAAGTAATTTTAGATTATGCTAAGATTTTATCAATTCCTTACAAAACTTTTTTTTTTTTTTTTTTTCCAAAGAACTGTTTTCAACTTCTGTACAAATTACACCATTTCAAAAAATTATTCCCTTTCTAGAATCATAATTTACTTGCATATCCAAAAGTCATTTCAAAACCAAATGAAAATAACTTCAAATTCATAACAAAAATGATTTCTCATTAAAAAATAAAAAAATAAAAAAAGCCCTTAGAATTAAATCCATAAAGCAACACCGCAAAAACAAAAACCCCAATCTAAAGGTCACTGAATAAAGCAATAATCCAATAACAAATTAATTTAAAAAAAAAAAAAAAAACAATAAAACCTAAACAATATAGAACTAGAAGAACAAGCGAGACTAGTGCTGGTTCATGCAGTAGCTTTGGCACTGAGCAAAAAAGTCTGACCAGTCCCGGGGACCGCACTTGTCTCGGACCTCGAGAACGCGAGCGCAACAAGATGAGCTAATCGGCGTCTGGTGATAATAGTAGTCAAGCATTGGACGGCCACACCCCTTGAGGCGGTTGTTAATCTCCGCCTCACAATTTCGGTTATTACCGCCATTTGAGGGTGGTGCTGGTGGTGGTGTCTGTTTGCTCGGAGCCGGTGGTGGAGTTGTGCCTATATTAGTACCATTGGAGGGTGGCGCAGGGGGTGGAGTTGCGCCTGTATCACCACCATTGGATGGAGGCGCTGGGGGTGGTGATTTTTTATTTGCAATAATGCAACTCTTCTCAACTTTGATGAACCAGAAAGGCTGCAATTTGCGGGGACAGTAGTTGGCAACGTCGGCAATTGTCGAGCAACAAGAGTAGCTAATAGGACGCTTCAAACGGACGAATTTGAAGCTGAATATCTCGCCAAGGCATGGTTGAAGATGCAAGAGAAAATCCGCACAAGTCCCTTCAGACTCCACTTTGAAAACTGATGAAGCACTGAACGTGAAGAACAAAACCAACAAAATTGAAACCTTTTTCATCTTTTGCCCTACCTAGCTTCCAAACACTCGCACAACAAGGAAAATAAATATTAATGAAAAGTTATGGTTCTCTTTGAATTTATAGAGTGTTGGAATATCTACCTAGGTTAACTTAAATTTTTTTTTTTTTAAATAACTGCCTAGAAATTAGGTCATTTGTTTTCATAGACATCTCTAGTCTTACGAATTCGATTTGAATTTCAAAATTCCCCTTTATTTTAGGCGGAATTATCATAATCAAACTAAATGCACAAAAAAAAAATTGATAAAATAAAATAAAATCGTAACTGATTTACGATAATATAGTATACTTATATATTAGTAACTGTACTTTACGCGTGAAAAAAAGTAGATTTAATTATTAAGAAATTCTAGCTCGAGCACTTCGTTTATTGATATCGATATGTATTTTTTTTTTTTTTTTTTTTTTTTTTTTTTGTGTGGCAATCTCTTTGACGTTGGATCATTACGATTTGCAGGGATTAATTAACAGTTCTTAGAATAAATTTAAACTAAAAATAATAATGCACACAGTTTCACCAAAAAAAAAAAAGCACCCATTATATTTTCTTTTGCTTGTTGAATGCGAATTTAGTCTTGATTAAGCCATTTTCGTTAAAACTTTTGAGAATATTTAGTTTTTAAAAGTTTGAATGATAATGAATAACTGCAATTGCTTTATGAATATATATATATATATATATATAAAATTTTGGATCTTCTTCACTTTCTAGGAAGATTTAGTTTTAAATACATGTTGATTTTGGTTTAAAGAACTATAGGCATAAATCTTTCGGAAGAAGATTGTGTAGAGTTTTTGGTTGACTGAATGAACATTGCTACAGCATTCCTACAGCATTTGCGGTCAGTTTTGCAACTGAGGGGAAATCCGTAATCCTAGCCATTACCCATCCTTGATTCACAGTTTAAACCTTTGATATTGTCACATTTTACCTTTTGTTTACATTTTTATTTACGCCCTTTGGTTTATATTTTACTTTTTATAATTTTCGTATTTCAAATCAACTTCCAATTTGTTCTAGATTGATTGTTTTCTATAATTGAGTTTTTGATAATATAATCCCTGTGGAGACGATACTCTACTCACTATTATATTACTTGTTTGATTACGTGCACTTGCGTAGCATTTTCGCATACATATTTTTAGCGAACAAGTTTTTGGTTTTGTTGGATATATACATATCTGATCTAGTAACTATCTCACACTTATTTTTGGTTTTGATTTATTTTCTTTTTAATTTTGAAAATAGTTGTTTCTATTTTAGACTTCGTAAATCGATGAATCTTAATTTTATTCTAAGTAATTTACTTGATTCTAACGATGCTTTGTGTCTTTTAATTTTTAATTTTTTGATATATTCAATATTTGTATTTTTAGGCGTTGAATATTTGGAGAGATGTTATGATATTGAAAGTCTTGTAATGGATGGTGTTAATTTAACTCTTAGGTTAAATTTCAGGAGTGTCTAATCAAACCAAACCTTAAACTCAATCAGAGAGGTTCCAATGTTTTACTTAACACTTGACACCAAGTTCAATGCTCGCTTATTGTCCTAATACTGTTAATTATAATTTGTTTAATTATACTAAGATAAAATTTACAGATTAATCATCTTTTAAATCTAAAAATTATATATTTTGATAAATTAATAATAAAATATATTTAGCAAAAAAAAAAAAAACCTCTATAAATGATACGAATTGACCTATAATATAATTATTTTGGTACTTTTTTCTCTCAACTTTTTTTTTTTGGCCCCCTGATGAGTTAGTACTTGAATTAGTAGCAATACTCCAATCGTTTAGATGAAGGTTAAAATTTAACGGAAGAACTTTTTTTATTTATTATTTTTTTGCATTAGTGGCTTTAAAAGTATCGTAGTTTGACACTATAATACTATCAAAAGTTTTTTTCATTAAATTTCCTAATATTATTAACATCGGTAACGAACAATCAATGTAATTGCAATTCTTTTGAAAATTCAGGGACAAAATTGTCAGCTACAAAAATCCATTAATAAAGGTGTCAAATCCTAAAAAGTTTAGAGAGCACAAGTGCTAAAAATCCATTATATTTCTATAGTACTCTCGTGGGAGGTCATCTAACATAACATAAAGTATTTTTAACATAATATCAAATAAGTAAGATGTAACAATAATTAATAATCCAAGAAAAAGGCAACATAGCAATGAACCTAAAAGATCTATTTTTCGTGTTAGTTTAGGAATATGATTTCCATTAACAATATAGATCTTTCAGGTTTATCATATTCTATGTCACATTTTTCTTAAATTATTGTCGTATCGTACTCATTTAATCTTTGTTGGAGGTGTAAAATAGGATTGGATAGAACTTTTATCACCAAAAGCTAGCTCAAAAGAAGAGGGTTCTCAATTCATGTATAAACACTACAATAATCCAGTAACGTAGCAATGTAAGATAAATTAACAATCAAACACTCTAAGGCGTGTCGCCGTTGGGATACCATGTTAAATGGGTTGGGATAAAATTATTATGTGTAATCTAGCTCAAGGGAAGAGTGTAGCCAATCCACATATAAACACCACAATATATTAGTAGCTTAGCAATATAGAACAAATTCATAATCTACCAGAGGCATCCTATGTTATGTCGGAAGAACATCCCACTGGAGAGATAGGTAGAAAATTAAAACTCAAATTCAGGGACGGAGCCACCCACAATCAAGTGTAGACTATCGTTCTCAGTGAACTTTTATTTTTTTTCAATTTCAATTTTAAAAACTTGACATTTTTCTTATTTTATCCCCACTAAAAATCCTTATATTAGCCATTCTAGAAACTATTTTTTTTTTAATGTATTTTAGACTGTGCCGCACTGCATTTATTATTTAGTGTACATTTAATGCAATTAGTAGGTAGTACTTATGTAATCTCGTGCCAACATGGGATTACACACGAACTTATTAAAAGGTGTGCTTACTTGCCATGAAATGAGTGGGCGTTGTACTAGGATGGGTGGGTTTTTTTTTGTTTTTTTTGGGTACGAAGATGGGTGATCGTTTACAAAGTCCTTGTTTTGCACCATTATTTAAGGGTTTGGGGAAAAAATAATATTTAAAAAGGACGGCATGAGTATTACTCTTTCAATTCAGTACTTACAAATTAGAATGCCTAATTTTAGTTGGATTACTAATTATCTGTTAGGGCTAAAGTAGGAAAACATGATATATCTCAAGCTAATTGAATATAAATCACAAAAATACATATATACTCGTGATAGTTTGTAAAGATAATAATCCGTTCTTCATGCACAAAGATATCTTAATAAATATATTTGAAATGAGATTTAGATTGTTTTCAATTTCGTTTTCTAATATGCAAATAAATAAACACTTACATGTTTATTCCTTTTATAGATTCTCTTTACAAAGAGATTCTAATTCAAATATATGCATTTCATTGACGAGCATCTGGAGTTATTAACCTGATCGTTTGATCACGTATGAGAGAAATATTTCATGGAGTTAATTACATTTGTCAACGTATATACGTATATAATATATATAGGTGCATTGTATTAGATCTTGCAGTTGGATTTTTATTTACCTTTGTATATTGGATTGCCATCATGCTCAGATTTTCTCTTTTGATTTTGTCTCAAGTTAGTATGCGAGGAGTCGAACGGAAAGAGAGGTGGAGGGATAAATATGATGTAGCACCCCGACCTACCACCTATGTAGGGGGGCGACTACGTAGATGCGAAGGCGTGACCTTACTTGCTTACTTACCTAATTCTTATTAAAAATGCCTTAAACTTACTGAAAATTCTAGAGAATTTTTTTTTTTAAAAAAAAAAACTTTATTTTAAAACTCAAATTTAAACTTGGCTTATGCTCATACATACTTATAGGTACTTACTCGAGTACCGAGCTTTCACACCTCATTTGAAAGCTATCTTATCATATTTAAATCGTGGACCAAACCCGACCTAGTGCGGGTCGGTACAACACGAGGTAACTTGTTGCCATCATACATAAAACTTTTCCTTGCTCATACCATTATAACGTAACATAAACACATTTTTCAAACATATTTTAGAAAACATATTTTACAAACATATTTTCCAAAACCCGTGGCGGTGTCCATTCCACTTTTCACAGTCCGCAGCACCAACTCTCCACAGTATTGCATCAAGTACTGCCGTTAGGTTGCTTACCTACAGCATGAATGTAAGTAATGCGCTAATGCCCAGTAAGTACAATATTCAATCCGCAAAACATTTTACGTGCAAGAATGCATGAACCGATTATGTTTTCTTATAAATCAATTATGCTTTCATAACTTGGTTCTATTCCTTAACATGTCATGTCATATGTACACGTACCGTGATACATAGCCATGGAGTGGTTGGAGGCGGCCAGTCCAAACCAAGTCAAACCATGAAACTAATCATTTACATAGAGTGATTGGGGCAGCCAGTCCAATCCAATTCAAACCATAGACTGAACCGTTTAAAACCCGCCCTCGTGGCAAGAGCAAGTCGGTACGACACAATAACATTAACAGGTCTTATCTTATCTTCTAACTTAACTTATTCTTACCATGTGATTTAAAAATCATGAACATGCTTCATGATGTCACGTAGCCAAACATACAACATAAAATAATCACAATCATAATACATCATAACATAACTTACCATAACATAACCATAACATACCATAACATAACATATCATAGCATAATATCATAACATAAACTTATTATAACATAAACTTCATAGCATAACATCATAGCATAACTTATCATAACATAACTTCATAGCATAACTTAACATAACATAAGCTTCATAGCATATCTTATCATAACATAAGCTTCATAGCATAACTTCATAACATAACTTAAGCTTATATAAACTTATCATAACATAACATAAACTTATCATAACATAAACATAAGTAAATCATGTAAATCAATACATGATTCCTTAAAAACATGCCATGCAACAAAAACATTTTGTTCATGCTGTATGCGGAGTTGTATTTACTTCTCTTGTTATGTCCTACGTAGTGCTGCTTCTCCTCTGGGTACAGCTGCAGGTTTCCTCCTACTTGATGAAGGACATAGGTAAGGGTCTAATTAGTATTGTGGAATGTTGGTGATCTAACCAACATGCCTACATAATCCTAGTTGTATGTCCCCGATACTAGATGTCTTACTGGGTTACAAATAGTAACCCTATTATTTTAAAAAAATAACCCAATATGGATTAATTCTTAAGAGGTTACGTTGGATAACCTCATGTGCTAAACCTTTATACATACCGTTAGGGTTAGGTTACCTTCCTAACCTTGGGCTTTATTCTTGTCCATAATTATTGGGTTACCTCAATTAACCCTATATCTTAGCCCAATTTTATTAATCTTGGTATCCCTTAGGGTTATCTTGACTAACCCTTAAGGTTAATTGTAGTCAAACTCTTGGTCAACCAAAGTCAACTTTTGGTCAACTAAGGTCAACCCTATATGGGTCAAACTTGAGCTTTAGGCTTTGGCCCAGTAACTCGGATATCACTTCCGGTTATTACCCGTAATCATCTTGCTTACCTAATTTGGTTTAAAAATCCATTTTCCATTTCTTTGGAAACTTGGGTAAATTAACTTCAAAAATCTTTACTTAACTCATAACAATTCATATTCTTGAAATAGATCTTTGTAAAAATCATTTAGGACTGGAAACTTCCTTTGGAACAGTTTCCATAATCAAAACAGTGGTTTTGGGGAAAGAAACAATTTTTTTCCGAACTGTTTTTAGAAAATCCTGTGTAGGAATTTCCTGTTCCCTGCACAGTCTTTATAAAACCGTGTCAGTTTAAAGATTCATTCCGATTTTGAAAAAGTTTCCTTCATGAAAGTTCTAGCTCTCGAAAAATTCTAAAACTTTTGTGTTTTACGAAAAATTCAATTCGGATTCTAACAGGTTCATATTGCAGTTTGAACTCTCCTGGTCGTGCACAAATCCTGGGCACGGATCAGGCTCGGTTTTTCATGAAAACGAAGGCCATTGGAGCCTTATTTTGGAAATCCGTCCACGGTGTCCTCTAGGAAAAATCGTTCTCTACAACTTTTATGTTTTACGTTTTTCCCAATTCGGCCTCCAAAGGCCTCAAATTTCACTTTTCAGAAAACTGGGCAGTTCACATCCGAACTGGCAGTTTTTATTCTCATATTCATTTTACGTCCTATTTCGTGTAATACTAACTCAACCGATCATGCGGGAGCCTAGATAGCACACATGCAGCTTTTTCTAACGTCCCACATGAACAAACATGCAACTCAAACGCGCCCATGCAAACCAAAAACCGAACTGTCCTAGCCTAGGTTTGCATGGTTCTAGGTTGTCTCAACATCCATTCATTCACATACCATTCTATATCAAAACTAACAACCTAGCATGCACTTCTAGAACCGATTTGCACATAAAAACAGGGGACATACAATTCATCATCCATCTAGCATGCACCCTAGCATTAAATCAAGCACAAACCAACAAACAAATAACATAATTAAGCCAACCACCCTTAAACCCTAAATCAAGCATCACCTAATCAAATCTAGAGCAAGGAATTTAAATTGAGCTTATGCTCTTACAAATTTCAACTTGAAATACAAATAAATTCCAAATTGAAAGCTCAATTGCAAGATTAGGGCTAAAGGGGATACCTTGGCTCAAAGCTAGGGTTTGGGCACCAAAAATTTCTTCCTCCCTTCTAGCTATCACAACCGGCCTCCACACTCTAATAGGACACCAAAATTTTCTTCCTTTCCCTTTCTCCAACAACCGGCCACTAGACCAAATGGTCTCAAAAATTTTCCAAACTTTTTCCTTGGCTTTCCACTAAAAATCCGAACACTCCTAAGTAAAAGCCCTATGAAAATTTTGACTTTTCTCTCCTCTTTCTCTCTTCCTTGGCTGCTGATTTTCAAGAGGAAATTTGGCAAGAACCTCCCCAAATTTTTGAATAAAAGTGAATAGCATCCACCCCTATTTATAGAGGTGGAGAATTTCTTTAAATTGCATAAAAAGTCCTTGAAGAAACAAAAATTTACACAAAGGGGGAATGAGGTGGCCGGCCATATGCTTGGTGAACAAGCCAAAAAAATTTCTTTCCAAGCCAATTTAAATGATTATGATGTCATAATTAAAGGAAAAGGTGATGTCATTCACCTTAGGCCTTGTTTGGCTATTCTCATCATTAAGCAGTCCATTTTTGAGCTACACAGATATTTTCAATACTGTGTTCACTTATACACAGTATTTATTTAACTAAAATTTATCTGTTGTAAAAACGGACAGTATAAAATTTTTTCTTATTTTTCCGAGCCCTTTTTCGTCTTTAATTCCTACTTGGTGTGCTTGCTTTTCTAAGGTGGTTTTTAAAGCCTATTCATGCTATCTCAACCGTAAAGACGGTTTTCGCAGTATTTTCCCATACTGCTTATCCTATTATTGTACAGTCATACCCTTGACTGTTCTTAGTCAACCCATTGACTTTTTGGTCAACTTTGACTTTCTTGATCAAACTTTGACCAACATGAAATCATGAAATTTTATCATGCCGTTTTCCTTAAAACGCCTTATACTTGACTAAATAATCTATCGTTGAGTCTCGTAACTAGTTGATCGAGAACTCAAATGCATACGGTTATTCTATTCCAGTCATGATTCAAACTTAGGTTTCCTTGTTTCTAAGGAAATCTAGAGTCATCAAAATTTCAGGTATTACATATGAACTGTACATATACACTATTTCATGTTAAACACACACACCCCCCCCCCCCCCCCCCTCTCCTCTTCCAAAAAAAAAAGATAATTATAAAAAACAATTAGTTGTATAATTGAACGTTTATCTGTAAAAAAAAAAAATAATAATAATAATAAAAATAAAAATAAATTAAATAAAATAAAATCGATGAACACGAGTTGAAATACGCCACAAAACTCTTATTTTTCAACTTTACTTCGAGTTTGTTTTACGTAGGGAGAAAAAAAAAAAAAAAAAAAAAAAGGCTTCATGGCTTTCTTAAGCAACAACAAGGACGATGGGGGGAAAAGAAAGAGAGATAGACAAAATGAGTATATCAAAATAAATAAACTTGATATTTAAAATATAAAAAAAAAAGGTAAATAAACTAGAATAATGAGTCTCAAAGTTTAAAATGGTGAAATAATTTTTAATTTATAAAAATAGTTATGAGTAATTTCAGAACAATAAGATTGTACTAAGTAATTTTAATGATTTTTAAATTAGGAAGGGTGTGTACTTAAAAAAAGGGCATGGAAAGTTAAGAGATATGTGTCAATAGAACCACTAGTTTGTAAAATATTTCTAAAGCTCACGTCATGTAGTTTTCAAGATAACATTTTGTTTATAATCATTTGTGTTTTTGCTTGGGATTGAAAAGGAAAGATCAATTATAAAGAAGTTTGATTTAGCATAAATATATATATATATATATAAAGAAGTTCGATATACATTTTTTTTAACTTCGTTCAATATACATATTTTAATCGTCAAGTAATACAATTGGTAATATATATCATATATGTGCGTATAAACGTATATTTATATAAAGAAATGTCGTCAGTATCAATTCCAGTATCATCTTTTGATACTTGGATGGTTGATTGTAGATACGATGTTTGTCAACAAGGTCACTATTCTTAATTTTGATTGATTCTTTATCTTCGAAAAGATTATTCTTTTTTCAATTACTTTAATTCTTTCGTTTCTAGTTGATTTTTTTTTTTAAACTATTCGAACTCTATATCTTTTAATTGAGTCAAGTATAATATTATTGTTAGATTATACCTATAACCATCTTTTCTAATTGATTTTTGATAGTGTTCTTGCCCTGCCCTCTTCGGATACTAATTACTGGGAAACATATTTATTTAAAATACTCATGACGAATATATACATATATACATATATATATATATATATAATAAGGAGATCTCTCAAATGATTATATATATATATATATAGCCTACAATATGCCAAAATCATTTATTTGGTGAATAAATATACATTATATTAAATTAATAATGAGAATAAAAACACGGAAAACAAACAAATAAGCACACACAAGTTTCTAAAGATGTTTAGTTTTTTTTTTTTTTAATTTATTTTTATTTATTTTTTATTTATTTTAACTTTCGAATTGGATTTGTGGGCTTTCTCATTTTTTTTCCCCAAAAAAAAAAAAAAGATACTATTTTTTTTTTAAATTAGAAAACTAACTTATTAATCTTTATTGCTTTATTTATTTATTTATTATTTTATTTTTTGATTTGTCCGGTGTCCCTGAAGGATTCTAATTCGACTCCCTAAAGGATTCCAATTTAACATACGTATATAAAAAGATACTTATTTCTCTTAATTGTTTGTTTGTTCGTTTTGCTATTTGCTGATTTCGGAAGTTCCTTCAGATCATCAATTAGGTCTTTCGTTTCATGTCCCAAAGACAACAGAGAGATGGCAGACCAGAGAAAATGGCTATCGATTAAGTCTTCAGAACTTAACAAAGCCATAAAACTTTATTTGCTCAACTGGCCACAGTTCCAAAGTGCCGTTGATGTGGTCCGGGAACGGGGAAAGGCCGAATTTAGCTCTCGTGTTTTCGATTTCTTCGCTACTAGTACTTCTGGTACTTATTCTTTTCATGATTCTCTTTCGTTTTTTTAATCACTGAATTTTTCTATGCTTTTTTTTTTTTTTTTTTTTTTTTTGGAGTTTTTAGCTGAAGATGTTCAATGATTTTATTGAACTTTTTTTTTTACCTAATTATGTTCTATAATAATAACAATAAGAATGTGGTTGTTTTTCATTCAGTGCCTACTGTGGATGGTTTGGCCGAGAATTTGTTTAGGGCTATGTCTTCACTGCAAGCTAGCATTGCTCTTAACTTCTGTAAGGAGGTAATATCTTCTTCCTCACCTTTGGTTCGTTGTAATTATTAGTTCAAATTTTCAGACCTTTTTTTTCCCCCTTCATATAAATTCAATCTAATCTAAACTTGAATTTGAAATTTACTCAGGGAGCTGAACACTTATTGCATGCCTATAATGCTTATTTAGCTGCTGGAGGTCTTTACAATCCTGCTGAAATTTCAAGGGAGTCGGTACTCGGTTTCAAACAAAGCATGGATAGCGCTTTGGCAGAGTGGCCAGAGTTCGAAACTGTCTCGCATATGTTAGGGGTCCAAAGAGGAGATACCGTTGCTACTGCTATGTTCTTTTTCTTTGCTAAACCTGGTAGGTTCCTAGTTTACATTTATTTTGATTTTGATTCTGATTCATATAAATTATAGACAGTTGGGGTTCGAATTGTTTGTCTTCCGTTATTAAAGAAAAATAGTAAATTATAATAAAACTTGCAAACCTGTAGTTGATTAATTGTTCTGTTCGTTTTTTGTCCCCTGTGTAAGCAAAATTATCCTCATAATTGAACTTCTCTAAGTTCTAATGATAATGTGGTTTTTGCAGACCCTACTATGGATGGTCTGGCTGAGGAGATGCATCGTGCTATAAGTACTGATCTAGATGGTCTTATCGATTTTAGCGATGTTAAGAAGGTATGTCTTCCTCTTCTTTTTAATTCAAGTACAATCATATGTTTGATACTATCTATGTATCTCGTATTAAAAGATCTCCTTATAGGTTTGCTTCTTGTTTCATAAAGTATGTTTTTCTGTGATTGAGATCTCAACTCAGCTCTATGGGCGCTTTTAAAGATTTTACTTTTTGAGCTGTTCTGTCGCTAGTGCTAGTTCTTTTTTTTATTTTTTCTTTACTTTGATTTAGATGATACCTTATCCTCTTCTACCATGAAGTCTATCTTTTAGTCTTTTTTTTTTAACTTAAAGAAAAGAGATTGAGTTCTCAACTTAAAAGTACGTTGAAGATTATATTGTTTTGAGTTTGATTCTTCCGTGTTTATTGGCATGTTTGGTAGACACAAGTTTGAGACTGATTTTTTTGGTCTATGCAGGCAGCTCAAGAGTTTTTGGATGCCCTTCTAAGTTGCTGCAAGTTCAAAGTTCTTAACAAACCTATAAATTTAAAGAGACAACAATCCGTCACGAGTTGTGATACGGCGGAGGTGAAGAAGGCGAAGTACTGACGTGAAAAAGGAGGCTTTGCACTGATGCATGTTTTGTTGGATATATACGTCTCTGATCTAATGACTATCTCACACTTATTTTTGGTTTTGATTTGCTTTCTTTTTAATTTTGAAAATAGTTGTTTCTATTTTAGACTTCGTAAATCTATATGAATCTTACTTTTATTCTAAGTAATTTAGTTGATTCTTACAATGACTCGTGTCTTTTTATTTTTATTTTTTTGGATATCCTCAATATTTTGATTTTTTGGCAGTGAATGTTTGGAGAGATGTTATAATGAAATATTTAATAGAGTCGTGTCATGGATGGTGTTAATTTAACTCTTAGTTTAAATTCCAGGAGTGTCTAATCAAGCTAAACCTTAAACTCAATCAGAGAGGTTTCAATGCTTTACTTGACACTTGACAACAAGTTCAATGCTCGTTTGTTGTCCTAATACTGTTATCATTTGTTTAATTATGATTAATAATCCTAAGATAAAATTCACTGATTAATCATCTTTAAAATTTAAAATTTTCATATATTTTGACAAATTAATAATAAAAGATTCAGGGGAAAAAAAAAAACCTCTAATAAATGATACGAATTAACCTATAATTTAATATGCATTTTGGTACTTTTTTCTCTCAACTTTTTTTTATTTATTTATTTTTTTTTCCTGATGAGATGGTGCTTGAATTAGTAGCAATACTCCAATCGTTTAGACGAAGGTTAAAAATTGACGGAGAACTTTTTATTTATTTATTTATTTATTTATTTTTTTTTTTTTTTGCATTTGTGGCTTTAAAAGTATTGTACTTTGACACTATAATACTATTAAAAAGATATTAATTTTTTATGTATATATGGTAAAATAGTCCTAAAATTAAAGATAAATTAAATTTCCTCATATTATTAACATCTGTAACAAATAGTGTAATTGCTATTCTTTTTAGAATTCAGGGACAAAATTGCCAGATACAAAAATCCATAAATAATGGTTTCAAATCCTAAAACGTTTAGAGAGCAAAAATCCAAAATGTATCTATAGTCCTCTGGGGGGAAGTCATCTAACATAAGATGGAGTGTTTTCAACATAATATTAAATAAGTAAAATGTAATGATAATTAATAATCTAAGGAAAATGCAACATAGCAATGAACCTAAAAGATCTATTTTGCGTGTTTATATATATAGGAATATGGTTTCCATTAATAATATAGATCTTTTAGGTTTATCATATTCTATGTTATATATTTTTTTAAAATTATTCTCATATCTTACTTATTTAATATTATGTTAGAGGTGTAAAATAGGGTTGGATAGAACTTATCGCCAAAAACTAGCTCAAAGGAAGAGCTCAATTCATATATAAACACTACAACAATTCAGTTACTTAGCAATGTAAGACAAATTAACAATCAAACACCCTAAGGTGTGTCACCATTATATTACTTACAAAATCTAACTATGATACCATATTAAATGGGCTTGGAAAAAATTCATCTGTATAATCTAGCTCAAGGAAAGAGTATAGCCAATCCATATATAAACACTTCAACATCCTAATAGTTTAAAAACCACTGGAGGGACCGTAGAAAATTAAAACCCTAATTGGTTAATCACCGGTGGTCAGTAACCAACCGGTTACCCATCGACAGTGATGGTTACCGATCGGTAACCAAATGGTTACTCATTGGCAGTCGGTAACCAACTGTTTCCATTTGGTAACCATCTCTTTACTCGTTTGCGGCGGTAATTACTGATTGAAAACTCTTGGTGGTTGGTAACCAACTAGTTATCCGCCAATGGAGGTCGTTACCTATAGGAAACCCGCCAACAGTCGGTAACCAACTGGTTACTATTTGGAAGCCAATTGGTAACCTGTCGACGGCGGTGGTTACCGATCAGAAGTTTGCCAGCAGTCGGTAACCAATTGGTTACCCACCGACGGCGGTGGTTACCAATCGGAAACCCGCCGGTGGTCGATAACCAACTAGTTACTATTTGGCAACTAAGGTGGTTACATCATGGATATCAATTAGTAATTATAATTGGCATTTTAAAATAAATAGATTAATAAATATTTATGATGTCATGAATGTCATTTCTTGTAAGAGTTTTTTCCTTTGTGGTAATAATAAATCCAACATAATACAAACTCCCCTATCTTGACCAACATAACACAAATTTTAATTTACTTTAGTTTAATTTTGTAGTATTTATCCAAAGTGCCCTATCTTTTTAGAGTCTAATATATTAGGAAAAGCACCTGAAAGACCATTACACCAATACGATGAAAAAAAAAGAAGAAGGTAATATTAGACCAATATAAAAAATGCCTTGCCTATTTAGTTTTTAGAGTCTAATAGATTAAGAAAAGTACCTGTGAAACCATTACATCAATATGATACAAAAAAGTAATATTAGATCAATATGATACAAAATTAAACTAAAGTAAACTAAATTTGTGTCATGTTGATCAAGATAAGAGAATTTGTATTATGTTGATCAATAGATAAAAAAATGTAGTTATTTGGATAATTTTCTCTAATCATAATATTTGCACCCCAAATTTTTATAAATACTCGCCAACTAATTAATGCTCTCTTGATTAAGATTTATTAATGAACTCTTATGGACTTATCCAATGGATGACAGCCTAAATGGACTACACATTTTACTGGGCTAACCGAGTCCTATTTTACTAGAATGTGATTTCATTTGCTCAAGTATTCCGCCACCGAGTATATCATATACATAACTAACTTTTCTAATTAATAATTGCAAAAATTAATTCAATGAGCCCTGCTTTAGATACCATTCTATCATTATATTATCGACTTCTTTACATGAATGTCCTATGAACATTTTGAATTTGACAATTTAATCCCTAAATTTTTTTTTTATCAATCAACCCCCTGAACTTCTAAATTTTGACAATTCAATCATTTTTACTTAAATTCATTAAAATTAAGTCAATTTTTTGCACAATATATACTTGCACATTATAGCTCAAAAGGGACAATGTTGATCATTTTTACTTAATTTAAATACAAATTTCTTTTAAAATTTAGGTTTAAGTTTGAGTATAATTGAATTAATGTTCAAATTTTTAAAGGAAATTGTATTGAAGTTAAGCAAAAATGATGAACAATGCTCTTCTTTGACTATAATGTGCAAGTTATGTGTTAAAAACCATTCAAATTTTTATGAATTTGAGCAAAAAGAACTGAATTGCAAAAAATTATAAATTTAGGTTGGCTGATTGCCAAAAAGAAAAAGTTTGGGGACAAAATTACCGAATTCAAAAAGTTCAGGGGGTATATGTACAAATAAGTATATATTATCCAAACATACCAAATGCTATAATGGAACGGGATTCCATTGCTCATTCTCAACAAATTCCACAGATGGATTGGACATTAATACTGGATCAACCGGGCATACAAAAATTAAGCCCATGAGATTTCAGTCGAGGATCTGGTTGGAAAAGACTTGCCTTCAATTGACCATTGGGAAGCTTTTTACTACTCTTAGGCAAGGTGGACGGGCTTTAGTGTCAGGAGAGAGAATGTGCGCCGGGATCGAGACAACAATGAGTGGCAGAGGTATTGGGTATGCTCTCGAGAGGGATTTAGGAGAGAAAAAAAAAATATGTGAACTAAATGGCTAATGCCGCAAAAAAGGGAACACATGGTTGTCACTAGAATAGGATGCGAGACTGATCTTAAGGTTACCATTGATAGACAAGGAAGAATGTGGGTCGCGAGTGCATTCAATCCATCTCACAATCATGACTTGGCTTCTCCGTCAGAAATACAATTCCTGCGCTCTAACAGGAAAGTTCCTGAATCAATTGCTGCACAAGCTAAATCTATTGAGGAAGGGGGAGGATCAGAACTTGCAGCATTCTAGACTACCTTGCCCAACAATGTGGTGGGCGAGATGGGCTTCAATTCCAGAGAAGATGGCGATCGTAGAGCTGTTCGACAAGAGACCGATTGCGAGGGTGCACTTGGCTACTTAACTTGTCTGGCTATACGCGACGGTGACTTCTTTTGCAGGTTTAACTATTGATGATGAAGACAGGTTGGATACAATTTTCAGGTCTGATGCTATCTCGCGTCATGACTACGAGGTGTTTGGTGATATCCTAGCATTTGACACGACCTACCGAACCAATGCATACAAGAAGCCATTGTTAATATTGGTGGGGGTCAATCACCATCTTAGAACAACCGTCTTTGGCGTCGCCCTGTTATCTGATGAAACAACTGACACATTTATTTGGGTTCTGCCATAGTTTTTGGAGTGCATGAACAACAAACATCCGAGGATAGTCTTGACTGATGGAGACCATGCTATGCGTTGTGCAATAACTAACTTTTTCCTTCATCAGTCCATCGCCTCTGCTCATGGCATCTTGAGATTAATGCAGGTAACAATGTACCAAATGGTGAATTCAAGATTGCATTTAGCAAGTTGATGTACAATTTCTATGCTGAAGAGGAGTTTGAAGAACAGAGGAAGCAACTAGTGCAGGACTTCAAATTGGAGACTAGTGAATAAGCAAATAATTTTTATGGAAAGAAAACTAGTTGGGCATAAACCTTTTTGCGTGGTCATTTCTTTGGCGGTATGCGGTCCACCCTATGGTGTGAATCCATGATTTCTTATATGAAGCATTTTCCCCACGGCAAACATCTTATGTGCAATTTCGTATCCCAAACTGGGACGGGAATTCAAAATATAAGACACACTGAATTGCAAGATGATTTCTTCACGAAGCATACTGATCCCCTAATTCCTGCACCGCATCTCCTAAGCCCTTATTACCAGCAAGTTGCTGACATCTACACCCGGGCCATCTACAAGATAGTCGCAAACGAAATAAGTGGGCATACAGCTTACTCAATTTCTGGTAGCGATCACACTCATGAATACAGGATTTTTAGATTGTCCAAGTTTCGCTTTGGGGAGATATGCCATCAGATCCGCTATTCCAACTTGGACAATAAATGTTGGTGTGGTTGCATGCTATTTGAGACCGAAGGTATTCCATGTCATCGTATCTTTGTTGTCATGAAACATGATGACTCTAAGACATTAGAGTTATCCAATGCTTTTCTAGTCCAAATTTGCTTAGCCAAGAGCACTTTTATTATTTTTCTTTGTGTTTTGTTTTGGATTTTTAAGTTTTACTTTTGCTGCGGTCAACTTATGTAATTATGCTCTTCTTGAACTGAATTGAAGGATCATAGAGCAAAATGAGGGCCAAATCGTTAAAGTGCTGGTAATGTATTTTTTAGGTAAATGCTACAACTATGCTGCAGCATTTCTGAGCGAAATTCTGGGCATCGCTGGCAGGTTTTGCTGACATCAGACCATTATGTGAAGAGACCATGTGGAATGAATGAGCTGGACATTTGTGGTCAGCTGGTCCCCCACCATTTTTTGCCACATGTGTATCATTGTTGCCCTATCCTAACAAGAAAAAACGAAAAGAAAGGAAAGAGGGCCGCCAAGTGAAATACACCAATTGGGGATACAAGGACGGGAACGTGAGAGAAAGAGAGAGGCCAGTACCCATTTTTTGCTTCTGAAAAAAAAAAAAATAAATACACCCATTTTTTTTTTTCTTTTTTCTTTTTTCTTTTTTTTTTTTAAGTGATGATGGAATATTCAAATTTCAAGTTTAAATGAAATTAAGTGTAAAGTTATAATTAAGTTATACCTTTAATTACATGTTTTTTTTTTTCGTTCTGAATAAACAATAAAAACATAAATTTGATAAGGTCCCAAATTTTAAAAAATGAAAAATTATGAGCTCGGAAAGATAGGGCATTGGACATTATGCCCTTAAAAATCGGCAATCAAAAATTTTAATTCTAGTTTTAGTTTTTTTTTTTTTTTTAATATAGGTTACAATTATTTTATTTAAAGGAGGAAAATAGCTGAATTTGTTGGGTATAGTAATATTGATTTTTAAACTTATCACCCTTTAAAAACTTGTCTATTAAATTTTTCATTTTGATAATTTACCATTTGAACTTTTTGAATTATTGCAATATTTTGTATTTATTTTATTTTACACTAAGTTGAAAACCTGAATTTGGAAAATTTATATTAAAATTTGAGATTTTGAGATTTTTTTTTTTTTTGGTCAAAAATGAGATTTTCTATATTCACATGAGGCATACATGAGCTTTGGTGTAATGGAAAATTTAGTCATAAAAGGTACTTTATAACAATTTAGAAAGATCATTGTCAAATTGTCAAAATTAAAAAATTTAAGGGCAAGTTTATAAAAGATGACAAGTTTAGGGGGTGTCAATATTAATACCCTAATTTAGAAATGAAAATATGAAACGACCTACGGTCCCATAATGCAAGGGCTCTAGCGAAAGGGGTCTTCACAAGACTGCAGGACTTCACAAAGGCTGTTTGGGTGGCTAATAGGGAGAATTTTAGGGTTAAATTTGGGGATAGTTTAGAGTGTTTTTTTTTTTTTTTTTGCAGGTCAAATTCATTTAACTAAAACGTCTTATAGGTACCAATATATAATGCGGATTATCCTATAGTACACAATACAAAACACTCGATAAAAACCGGTTTCATCAGTAAAATTTGATGAAGCACAGGAAAAACGATGCAAGACAAGACTTGATATCAGAAAAATTCATCGATACATCAATTTAAGCACGTATAAGGCTCTTTTTGAAACCACTACAATCGATGGAAGCTTTCGATCCATCGAGAGCATGTAATATGTAGTACCAAGGTCACAAACATCTCCGCTATGACTTATAGCTAGCGGAACTTCTAACTCGTCAAGATCTAAATCTGGCAGACTAAAAACAAACTCAAACAGTGGGAGAACCACCTATATTATTACAATGAAAATACTAAAACTATATGGCCGAAATATCGACGTATTTATTAGACTAAAACATAAAAAACTAAAGATAAAATCACGATTGCTGCAAGCTTTCAATGAAAGTGCATCCGACAAGAAGGCCATCAGAATAGAAGGAACGCTTTGGGGGACAAGCGGCGAATTCGACAAGATACTTACAAATAGCAGAACGTGAAATATACACACTACCACCATCAGCATCTGAAGCCGGAACCACCACCTCCACACGAAACCCACCACCTTTCGAAATAAAACCCCAAAATAGTACAACCACCAGACGAGAAAAGCGTCACTAAGCGCTTCCAAGCAGTTTGGAAACTATCCTCTAAACGATATCAGATCCGCCTCAATGAAGCCACCCTGGCAAAACACGGCCATCGCCATAAAAAAAAATCCCACAACGATACGGCCCCATGACCATTTTTCAAGGCTAGAGGTCCAACAACGCGCCTGGCTGACTCACTCTCTTCTTTTCTCTCTTTTTCGTTTCCTAGGGCCGGCTACTTTTTAAAGGGTTAATTTTAATAGTCTTCAAAACATTGTAAGTAAATGAATTTTAATATATTTTTCAATTAATTTCTTAAATCTTTTTTTTTTTTTTTTTTTTTGTGATTTACATTATTAATTCCCGAATTTTCGTAGTAAGTTGAATATAGAATTTTCCGGTATTATTATATTTTCTTATAAATCTTTTTTATTTTGTTTGTAGCTGTTTGATTTTAACGCCAAGATTTACTAATTAAACAAAACCGTAAATACTAGTAAATAGGTATATAACAGTAAATCTATTTATTAATAAATCTGTATGTCACTACTAGAAAAGAGGGATTACACGACGGGTTTTACCCGTCGTGTAAAGTTTTCACGACGGTTCCTTAACCGTCGTGTAATCCAGCGTCGTGGAAGATAACACGACGGTTTTTAATACCGTCGTCGTATCTAAGCTTTACACGACGGTTTCAAAACCGTCATGTAATCCCGATAAAATGGAAGAAAAACAAACATTACACGACGGTTCCGGGACGGAACCGTCGTGTAATCTAAGGGTGATGCCTTGGATTACACGACGGTTCCAGCCGGAACCGTCGTGTAATCCAAGTGGATTACACGACGGTTCCGACCGCAAGATACTTATATTACACGACGGTTCCGGCTCGGAACCGTCGTGTAATCTGCTTAGATGTAATTTATTATTTAAAAAAATTTGGGGTTTTTTTTTTTCTGATTTTTCACAGGTGGCCTAATCTGTATGTTATCCAATACACGATTCAAGATATTAACTTCATTAATCAAACTAAAAATACACTAGAATTACATTACAAGTTTATACATCATAATTAACGAATTCCATTACATGTTCACACCATTCTCCCCTAATCAGATCCAAATCCTCAGAAGTATAAAATTGTTTACTTTCAAGTGCGTCAATTCCATTCAACACTATATCCCTCATAAAACCTAAAATAAAATAACCACATTCAACACTTCCCTCTTGGAGAGGACAGGGACGGTTCGAGAATTTGGTTTTACAGTCTCGTCTCCTTCTAATCCCTTCTCCGGTAGTAATCTTCCAATCCGCGAGGGCCCTAGCAAATTGGTAAAATTCAAACTAATTAAGATGCATATAATTAAGATTAAAAAAAATAACATATTCAAATTAACTTACATGTTCATTAGCTCAGTAAAATCGTCGCGCTTCTTCTCCCGAAGAGGATCAAAATAAAGGACGAGGTCCTCCCATGGGTCAATGACACCCAAAACCCAATGTCTCCCTCTGTTATGTGGCACAAGATAAAGCCGTTCTTTGGGTGCGTCACGCAAAAAGCTTAGAAGATTGTCGGCTCGCTCTCTCCTTCCAGCATCTTCAGTATCTGTTCTCACCGGTGAGATCAAGCTTGGAGACACAAACACAAACTTCTCTGCTTGCCCGTTAATTCTACAAAGTTCCTCCAAATATCTGCATAACCGTATCAAAAATGTTACTCTACATGAAATATATAAGATTTTCCAGATAAAAAGAAAATTTAAGATAAAGAGTGTCGTACCTCATGTAGACTAATATACAATTCGCACTGATTTCTTGTAAATTAATGAACTCATATATATCTTCAAAGCTCAGAAAGACAGGCATATCAAAACCCATAATCGTGTATGGTATTGGGACCTCAATCTGATTACCTTGACGCATGGAACTATGTGCATAATAAGCCAAATGCTTCATCGCCCTGTTCATGTTATTAAAGTCGAATACCAGTTTTTGTTCTTGCGCACCTTGTTGTACCTCAGTTCGAGAGTCGATCGTTTTATTTCCAGCCTTTTTTTGTCATTTTTTGTTGCCAGCTACTGGGTCGGGAACGTGACTAGGCCCTCGACTCGCCTTGTTCATACTCATGTCGAGCTCAACTAAACTTTTAGGCCAAGCAACAAACCCATTAACAGCATCCTCCACAGTGGTTGCGTCGTACGTCGGTATAGGTAATGCTGATTTTTTTAATTTGGGCACGTTGATTGACACTCGCACGTTCCCTTCCCCCAGTGGAATCCCATGCACCGTATCGGTGGGGAGGCTCTCCCACCATACTCTTCCAAACGCAACAAGCAACTGTCCACCCTGAACTTCATCGAAGATATAGAGCTTACACTCCTGACTGTCGACCGGCATGGTTGGCGGCTCAGCAACTCCAGCTTGTTTTTCTTGTGCAGAGCAACTAGTCTTAAAGCTGTTGTGTTGGTCTACGGTTGGCACATTCTTGGGATCAACCGACGGCTCCACATCTCTGTTCGCGCATAGACCACGCACTAACGCCTTTAATTCCTCTATTCACGTCTCATTGATTGTACTTCATTGTCTTTGTTCGAACTGCGACTTAGGTTAAAGTACTGAGACGGCTTTACGAACTTTGATTGGCCACGGACACGGCCTTTGTGTTCAGGTCTAGATAATGCCTGCGACAATACATCATTAGTGCCAATTGACTCGAAAGTGCCTTGGCTCTCCTGTGTGTTGTACTCCACCTACAAGATTATTAACAGAAATCATTTAAGCAAAAGGGTTGTAAGTACGTATAGTTGTGATGAAGAAATCATTGTTAGTTAGTAAACTTACTATCAACTCGCTAGCATTTTTACATGCTGGGTTTTTCAACTCTCCATCAGGTCTCATCTGTTGCTCAAGTCACAAACCATCTCTTTTCTCCCATTTCCTATTCTTCTTAAACTGTAATTGACATCGTTAGTATAACTGGGATACGATTTAGTACAAAAAAAATTTATTGATATACCATTTCCTGGTCGAGCTTCCTATATCCATCTCGGCCTCCTCTTGATGAGTATTCGTTGTTTGTCCTTATTTCGCTTCCACGATCAGATAGTTGTTGGAATTGCGAGGACGTTCTATACTGAACGAATTTCATCCAATCCTCTTCTTCAATATTGGGGTAGTTGTCAATAACTTTTTTCGGCCGTGTCCACACACTTTCTTCATTTATAAATTCCTCGACAAATGTCTTGTACAGATCGTACCGAAAATTCCTTGCAGCCTCACCACATGATTTTAAACAAGTGTTCCGAAAGCTTTCTTCCACGGTGAAAGAAGTAACAGTTTCTTTCCAAATAATTTCTTTCAATCCGTCTAAATCACGAGATCTCCAATCTTGAATCCATATTGGAACGTGCTCTCTAGCGAGCACGCCAATCCAGCTCATCAATTCGTCACCGTGCTTCCCTTCCGGTTGTCCTTTCTCGTCAAACGTGACTTGAATTCGTTCACCTCTTTTCCTTGCCATATGGACACGTTTCATTATTGTTGCCCTTCGCTTGCCCTCGACAGTGGGATCCATCGGGTTTCTCCTTCGTGCTCGTCCCTTTTTGGAATGTTCCATTGTTGTGTTCACCTACATTTATTGGCAAAAAAAAAAAAAAAAAAATTACGTTAATGGGTATTCGAACTTTTTTCTTCCTTTTTTTTTTTAAATTTAACTGTAATTATATTGGCACAAATAAAATATAGTGGAAAATATAACAAAAGTTTTAATTGTTTTTTTTTAAATGCGGGCCATAGGGGCGCCTGGCGCCCCAGACGGGCGACAGACGGGGGGTGCCTGGCGCCCCAGAAGTGCGCCTGACGGGGGGCGCCTGGTGCCCCAGACGCCCATGGCGCCCCACATGAATTAGGACCAAAAAATGACCAAAAAAAAAAACTCGAAATAAAAGCATAAGTGCATAACGCTGCCCTAGGACAAAAATAACACTCGAAAAATTCATGTTTATGCTTTTATACATAAATATATGTGATTGCTTCTATATTATTCCTCCAAAAACTCAAGTTGACATTTCCTCGAGCATATTGTGGGCGGGAAAAATTCATGTGTATGTAAAGTGTAAAAAACCATTCACAAACCATTAATCTACAAAGAGCATCATTATGAACTTAAACACTCATGCTAAAAAATTGAAATTTAGTGACAAACAACAAGACAAAATCCCAAATTTATTTTAAGTTTTATATGTAGTTACCTTAATTTTCTTGGAAGATGAATAGAAACTCCAACACCAATAAATCGGCGGCGGCAACGACGGAGTTGGCGGCGGCGGCGGCAATGACGGAGTTGGTGGCGGCTTGGAGGAGGAAGTGGGCACTTGAGAAATTTAGAGAATGTGAAAAGAAATGAGAAGGTATGTGGAGAGAAAAGGTAAGGAAGTTGTATTTAAGTAATGGGTTTGCGCGCGGATTTCAAAAACCCAAAGTTAAAAATTTTAAAAATTTTTAAGGCTTACACGACGGGCCCTCGGACCCGTCGTGTAAGCCATGGCCCGTCGTGTAATCCCCCTGTTTACACGACGGTTTTAATATGCTCCGTCGTGTAATCTTTCAAAAATTTTGAAAATTTGTCACCACATTCCGACGGCCACATACCACTGTGTTGTATACAAAAAATTACGCAAACACGTGTCCTGATTCAAATTTAATATTCAATATATATATATATATATAGCAATCAACATAACAAATTAAATATAGTATAGATCATGATGAATTATAATAGAAATTATTTAATGTAATTGTACACAGTAAATGGCATAATGTTCAAGTTTTTTTCTTTTTTCTCTTTGCTGCCTCAACACGTGTCCATTCAATATCTGGTCGAACCAAGTGTGAAACATCATCATCGAATTCGTCAATCTCCTCAACCGGTGGCATTCCCTGTGTGAAAGATGGAATGTCGGAGCAATCTTCCTCATCTTTTTGCCCATCACGGTACAATTTTGGCTTCATGGGCACAACTAAGGACAACTCTGCATTGCTGGGATCCGTTGTATAAAATACTTGGATTGCTTGTGATGCCATAATGAATGGATCATTTTTTGTATCCCAATCGTCTAAAGTCCACAACTGTGATGCCATCACTGTCAATCCTTACATAATTATTGTCTGCCCATTTGCACTTAAAGAGTGCTACATGTAAACCACAGTAATCGAGTTCCCAAATATCTTCAATGAAACCGAAGTAGTTCATAGTTCCATAAACTGGATTCTTGTCCTTTGCAGATGAAATATGCATTGACTTAGCACGGATACTAACACCACTATTTTGAACGGGATGCTTCTCATCTCTTTCGCGAGTGTAGAATGTATAACCATTGACGAAGTACGATGTATACCGTGTAACAATCGTCGACGGACCTCTAGCGAGGTTCATTAACTCTTGCGAACAACCGTCCTTCTGAAAGACATGACTTCGTAGCCACAGACGAAATGTCCGATTGTGGTCATCGTGTATCAACTTTTCATTTCGTCCTCTTCTAGGATATTTATCTCTTATTTCCTGTAGGTGAATCTCGATAAAGGGCTCAACTTCAACCCTATTATGTAAAGTATAGAGACAAGCTTTCTCCCATTCACATCGATTTACCTGCGATGGAACGCCGACGGATAGTCTTTTCCAGTCAATGTTTGTAGTCTTCGGCAACCCAATCGCCTCCACGGTGGACAAATACTTGGAGCAAAATTCGACCGATTCCTCCGCAATGTAGCTTTCTACTATACATCCTTCTGCCCGATTTCGGTTCTTGACATAACCCTTCAAAACCTTCATGTACCTTTCAAAAGGATACATCCATCTCAAGTACACCGGTCCACATAGCTTCAATTCCCGGACTAAGTGCACCGTTAGATGAATCATTATGTCAAAAAATGAGGGTGGAAAGTACTTTTCAAGCAAGCACAAAGTCTTAACCAACTCTAATTGTAGCGAATCTAGTGTCAATGGATCTATTACCTTAGAGCATATCGAGTTGAAAAATGAGCATAACTTTGTAATTGCGAATCTCACATCCTTCGTTAAAACTCCTCGCAACGCCAGCGGTAATAACTGTTGCATCAAGATATGACAATCATGTGATTTCATGCCAATCAGCCTCAGATCCTTCATAGACACCAACCTTTTCAAGTTGGAAGAATACCCGTTGGGCACTTTTACAGAAGCCAGCCACTCACAAAGCTTTCTTTTTTCTTGTCTTGATAGTGTGTACTTCGCCAGAGGTAAGTAAGTTGCATTCCCTTTCTTCGTAGGGATCAAGTTAAGTCTAATCTTCAATTCCTTAAGATCCAACCGTGCCTTCTCACCATCTTTGCTCTTATTAGGAATGTCTAGCAATGTGCCCACTATTGATTCACACACGTTTTTCTCAATATGCATCACATCCAAGCAATGACGAACAAAAAGTGTCCTCCAATATGGAAGTTCGTAGAAGATTGACCGTTTTTTCCAAGGGCCGTCAACCACGGGATCATTGTTACGCCGTTTTCTTTTCCCGAGCACCACTTTCAAATCCTTAACCATCTCATAAACGTCTTCGCCAGTCAAAACCCGGGGAGGGTTTCTATCTTCCGTTTTGCCATCGAAAGCCTTTTTTTGTTTGCGGTATCGATGATTTTGTGGTAAAAATCTCCTATGACCAAGGTAAACGGTTTTCTTACCATTCTTCAATCGGATGGATGATGTTTCTTTCATACAAACGGGACAACCGATAGAACTCTTGACTGAATAACCAGATAGATTTCCATAAGCAGGAAAGTCATTGATTGTCCACATCAACATTGCACGGAGTGTGAATGTCTCTTGACGGTAAGCATCTCTAACTTCGATCCCCTTTTCCCATAAGCTCTTTAGATCATCGATTAGTGGTGCTAAGTACACATCAATGTCATTCCCTGGTTGTTGAGGACCAGATATCAATAAGGTCAACATCAAGAACTTTCGCTTCATGCTCAACTTCGGAGGGAGATTGTAGTTGACAAGTATGACAGGCCAAGTACTATGCCTACTACTCATATTACCATGCGGGTTAATTCCGTCCGCCGACAAACCAAGACGTAGATTCCGTGGTTCCGCACAAAATTCAGGATGATCGGCATCAAAGGTCTTCCATTGTGGTGCATCGGCTGGATGTCTAAGCATACCATCTTCAACACGTTTATCATGGTGCCAAGTCAAATTCTTGGCATGCTCGGCATTACGGAATAAACGTCGTAGACGCGGTGCCGGAGGAATGTACCATAACACCTTTGCCGGCACACCTTTGCTGCCATTCGTTGGCTTCTTGCCCTTCTTCCATCTTGACTCCTTACAAACCGGACATTCATCCAAATTCTCGTACGCATTTCGGTAAAGGGCGCAATCATTTGGACATGCATGAATTTTTTCATATTTCATTCCCAAAGTGCTCAACGTCTTCTTAGCTTCGTACATACTAGCAGGTATTTTATTATCAACCGGTAGAACCTCTCTTAGAAATTCTAAAAGAGCCGTGAAACTAGAATTTGTCCACCCTCCCGATGCCTTCATGTTCCATAATTTGACCAATGCGGACAATTTCGTATATTTACTACACCCGTCATACAAGGGCATCTCGACATCATTCATCATTGCTTCAAATAACTCCGGACGATGCACAAACTGTTCTTCCAAATTATTAACCATATCAAACAAATTATCTCCTACAACTTCCTCAACAACATCATATTTCGCTTTGTTGTTCGATGATGGATTAAAAAACATTTCACCGTGTAAATACCACGTTTGGTACGAACAAATAATCCCACGCGCAAGCAAGTGTCTTCTAACTTCATCAACTGGATGAGATCTATGATTTCCACAATCCACACAAGGACATCGAATCTTATCATTCTTCATGTGAGTTTCCGCAAATGACAAAAATTCTTCAATCCCATCTCGATATTTTCTAGTCAATCTATTAGCCCACATCCATTTTCGATCCATTTCCAAGAATCCGACCTAAATCGATATTAAATTTATCATACAAATTATTCAATAATCAAGTTTTTGCATTTAAAAACACAATGTAGTCAACAACTAATCAAACCGAAAAAGAAAAAAAAAGAGAATATATACCATTTTTGACATCTACAATAAATCGTCCATAAAAATCAAATAAATAAAAAGAAGAGTAAGTAATAATCACAATACTTACAAATATTTAATATACGAGAGTGTTGGTTTCGCAGTGGAGGAGACGTGTGTTCGCAGGTGTCTGTGATGTTTTTCGCTGCTGCGCGATAGATCTGTAATAATGAGATAAAATGAGTAAAAAAGTTAGGAATACACGACGGGTTCTTAAAACCCGTCGTGTAAAATCGGACTTTACACGACGGTTCCAAGAAACCGTAGTGTAAAGTGGATCCGCGAAGAACTTTACACGACGGTTCATTTGAACCGTAGTGTAAAGTTTCGCCGCGAGGCACTTTACACGACGGTTCTTTGGAACCGTAGTGTAAAGTCCGACTTTACACGACGGTTCATTGGAACCGTAGTGTAAAGTCCGACTTTACACGACGGTTTCAAGGAACCGTAGTGTAAAGTCCCTCGCGGAGCACTTTAAACGACGGTTCCAAAGAACCGTCGTGTAAAGTCCGACTTTACACGACGGTTTCAAGGAACCGTCGTGTAATCTCCGTCGTGTAATCTACTTTTTGTAGTAGTGTGTACTAATAATTTTTACTAGTAAATTCGTCTATTTTTATTAACAAAGTAAATTCCTCTCTGTTTTGTTTTTAATTGTTTTATTTTATGGAAAATATTATAGTACTATCTAAATCCAGTTATTTACAACTTAACAAGTCCAAACATTTTATCTTGTACAAAAAAACAAAAAACAAAAAACAAAAACAAAAACAAAAACTTCTAGTATGTTTATTTATTATACAAAAATTAACTATCATTATAAAATAGCACAAAATATCCAAAATCAGCACTACTCTAAGCACTTGTTTGGAACGAAGGTTTGGACCTAAGTTTGTCATTTTAGTTTTGGTCTTTTTTTAAAAAAAGTCATAATTTGAGGCAAAATCAAAAGAGAAGAATATGAGCATGATGGCAATCCAATTACAAAGGTTAATGTAACAATTTTAAAATTTACAATATTAATTCTCCTCCTAAATAGAGAATTAAATTGTAAATTTCACGATTAATAATATTTTTATTTATTTATTGGTGTTAAAAAAATATAATATCTCATTTTCTATTTTAATTGAGATTTTGTGAAAATATTATGTGTGAAAATTCATTATATATATATATATATATAATAAATGAATAATCATGATTTTATGAATTAAGAAGTAAATTTATGTCATGTCAAAATTTACTTACTAAATTAAATTTAATAATCCTACTACAATCTCAAAATAAAAAAATAATAATAATAAAAAAAGATGGTTCATGGGAGTGCCCATGCACCCCCCTACCCAGTGGGTTCCCACTGGGCAAGGCAGTGGAAGCCCACTGCTAGAAATTAAACAAAAATAATATATAAATATTCAAGGGAAGGGGTGCTCAATGGGCCCACTTAGCCATGTAGGCAGGCAGTTGCCTGCCTGTTGCCAGTAAACTAGAATCAATTAAAAATATATATATATATATATATTTTTTCAGAAAATAGGCTGTGCAAGATGGAGGTTTTTGAAAATCCAAATTCTAACCTCCAAACAAGCAAAACAAAAATGAAAAGACAAGAAAGAAATAATGATTACAGTGTAAGATGATGGACTACTTGAATAACTACTTATTAAAACCACTTAGAAATACATAAAAAACCATCAAAACAACCTCCCAACTTGTCCTCTTTAGCTAAGCACGTTTTGGAGAGATTAAAATCCAAAAATTTTAATTTTTTAACCCACAATTAGACTTGGTTATAATATGGTTTTAAGGTAAACCAAAAACCATTTTTTTCTCTTTCATAAAAACCATACAAGCAAAGAAAAGTTTCCTCTCTTCCTCCCTTCATTGTGGACGAAATTTGTAGCTAAGGGAAGCCAAAAAATATACTTCATCTCCTTTCACCCACTCCCAAGATTTTATTTTATTTTATTTTATTATTATTTTTTTTTTTACAAGGAGGAAGAGTCATTCCAAGTGTTTTCCAAGGTAAAAACCTATATTTTTGCACTTGTTTCCTAGAAGGAAAAATGATGTTTTAAAAATATTTTTAAAGTGATGTTTTATTTCATTCTAACCAACCTCAAGGATCCAAGAGTGGTTCAAAGCCTTCAAAAGGAGATAAAAACCCACTACTTTCTAATAAGTACATGATTTGTAAACTAGTGGTTTACCAACTTCTTAATAACTTTCCTTTGAAAATGTGTTCTTACAAATATGAAAATCTTGGCATGATAAATTATTAAAATGTTAGTTTGCTACCTAGTGAGATAATATATGTGCTGACCATGATTTAAAATGGCTAGAAAACATGATTTGTGTATGGAATATGATGAAAAATATATTTATGTGATTTTTATGGTTATATGACATGAAATGAGTATTGATGTATGAGAATATGAGATTATGACATGTTGATATGTTATGTCCTCTGTTTGATGGAAGCATGCTTGATGAGGAAAATATTTTGACATCACAAATAGGCTAGAATAAGAATTAATGATCATAAAGTATCAAAAATAACATTTTGGCATAAATGTTAATAATTTGGAAAATAGTAATTTGAGTGGGATTTTCATACTCATATAGAATGATAGAATATTACTCTTGACATAAGCAATAATAAGAGCTCGAGTTTCGTTAGAAATAAAAATGTCAAAAATGATGATTTTGCCCACAAGGGATATTAATACTTAGGTATGAAAGACTTAATTAGATACCGATATGGCTAAGCTTGAAATGTTATGTTAGTATGTTTTATTTAAAACTAATTTTAATTATTATGATTTTTAAAAAATCATAATAATTAAAATTAGTTTTAAATAAAACATATTAAAAAATCACTTCTTCCGTAAACAAAGTTTCAAAAAAAAATTGTTGGTATTTGACTTTGACTTTCACGCTTGGTTCGGTAACAAAGTTTAAAGGGGAGTTTGGAGCGCAAGTTTAAACTTAAGGTTTAAACTCAAATTTTTGGCTTTGGCGGAAAAAGGTTTTTGTCTTTTCTAAAAAGGTTTTGGGTCGTTTCTAAAAAATCAACAAAAATTACTATTCAAACTTAAAATTTCAACTCAACTCAAACACCAAACACCCTCTAACTCTAACTATACTGTATTTTTTATCTCAATTTTAATTTTTTTGAACGGTCAATAAAATTTATAACTACTTTTTAAAAAGTCAACTCAACTCAAATTTAAAAAATTTCATCTCAACTCAAACTCAACTCATTCTCCAAACGGACCCTCAATTTAAACAAAATCCCGTAAACAGAAAGACTAACAACTCCTTTTTTTTTTTTTTTTTTTTTGTTTGGGAATAGAAAGACTAACAACTATTAATCAAATGATAAAATGGTTAAAATATCTTGGTAAGATTTAGCATGTGTTTAATGAACTATTGGAGTTGAAAAATTCCAATTGGTTTTTATCTTCTATTGAAAATTTCAATCAGTTTCACTATTAACAACTTCTATTATAACTTAAAAACTCAAGTTTTAAAAGTCCATGACTTCACATATATAAGTCCAAATGAAATGATTTTTTTTAAATCGTCTAAAATTTTGAGATAAATAATACAAGATCCATATTAATTTTTTTTTTCAAAACAAATTTCAAGTTTTTACACTTTTAACTCTATCTCACAAGTTCAAAATTCAACTGAACTCCAATAACTCAAATTTAAAATTTTCAACTTAAGCAAACAAACCAAATGCATGCTTAATATATTATAAAGTCTCATTTTATAATCTCTATTTACTTAATAAACAGTGTAGTGTTTAATTTTTGATGATAAGATGTTAAGAACGAAACTAAACTAACTTTTATAATGGAATTGAGTCAAATCATTTACATTTAATTAAGCTCTTCGATCAATTTTTATTATAGACTATGGAAATGAAGACGAGATGACAATTAAAGATTTTTTTTTTTTTTTACTTTAAAAAAAAAAAAAAAAAAAGACGCGGCAAAGACGGGCATGAAACAGACAATTTGACCTACCAAAAAGGTAAACGTACAATTGAAAAGAATTTGGTCCCTCCCATCCCCTGAAACGACATGTCCCATGAGTCCAATCCAATAAGTCCATGAGTAAACACTTCTTTTAACTCCTAATTTTTCCACATCTAATTGACGAGCTAGAGACATGCAATTTTCGGAGATTCGTAGGGCCGGCTCAAGTTACAGAACGACACAGCAAAGGAAGGGACCAGATGGACACGTGTCGACCCAAGAGTGCAACTGCTTGGTCCCCCTTCTGTATTTGAACAAACAAACAAAGTCTTTCAAGAACTTATTCCTTGGTATAAATAAAAGCTCCTTTATTACTATCATAATGTTTTTAGCGTTTTGTTTGTCACATTCTTTAACCATATATTTTTTTTCCTTTCCATTTCCTTCTCCCTAAAACAATGAGCACCACCACCACCAACAACAACAACCTTGAATCCAACCCTCCTCCCTTTCGCCTCCGTAAAACACCGTCCGCCGACGGCGATGACTTAACAGAGTCGACTAAACAAGATTGTCCTATACCCGTGATTGACTTCCAATGTCTAATTAGGGACAATAAGGAGGGGGATTACAAAAATTGTGATGACAAAAAGAAGAAGCTTGGAGAGGCTTGTAGGGATTGGGGTGTGTTCCGTTTGGTCAACCATGGGGTTCCTCCTGACTTGTTGAACAAAGTTCAGGACTTTGCTAGGGAGATCTTCTCTCTCCCTTTTGAAACCAAACAGGGCCTATTCACAACCACCCCTTTGTCCTATTTCTGGGGTACCCCTGCACTCACCCCTTCTGGGGCTGCCCTATCCAGGAGTCCTCAAAATATCAATTGGGTTGAAGGCCTCAACGTTCCTCTCACTCAACTCTCCCAACTTCAACTTCAACCTCAACCTCAACCTCATGATCAACACCCTTCTCTTATTTCTTTCAGGTAAAACCTCTCTCTTTTTTTTTTTCTTTTTTTTTTTTTTTTTGCATAATTTTATCTTTATTATTGCTATTTTCCTTTTTTCCAATGGCCTTTTGAGCTTTTTCTGGGCTTTTTGGCTAGGCCATAGCCATAATTAGGTTAAAGAAAAAGGAAGGGGGGGGGGGGGGGGGGGGGGGGGGGGGGGCGGGAAAACCAATAATTCGATGAATTGGATTGGTCTTTTTTTTTTTTTTTTTTAAGAGAATTGGATAAAAATGGATAGTTTTTGCTACAGCATTTACATGTGATGTTTGCATGGCCAATCCCAATTTTTGGACATCATGAAAAGTTTTTGCCAACATGTCATGTGATTCACTTTTGTGTTATATCTTAAGATCCCATTAATCAATACAGAATCTGTATGCTTCCATTATTTGAACAAACCCTTCTTCCTATATATATGCTTTCTATTCAATTCTAGAGATATTCATGAACTACTGTGTATATAAATATATATCTATATTCGGACAAGACTTCTGCTAGAAGAATACGGGAGGCACCTGGGCAGGCTTGCAACGGCCAAATTCGAGGCCATGTCAAAGGAGCTCAATATGGACATAACAGATGAATATTCTAAGCCACACTTGTCAGAATCCACCGGCTTCATACGTGTTTACCGGTATCCACCTAACTCCGACGAGGAAGAGGAGGAGAAGGAGGAGGAGGGCGGCGAACACACTGCATGGGGAATGGACGTACACACAGACAGCTCAGTGCTGTCCATACTCAACCAAGACCAAGTTGGTGGACTTGAAGTCCTCAAAGACGACCAATGGTTCACTGTCAAACCTGTTTCCAACACTCTCGTTGTCAATCTCGGAGATATGATGCAGGTTTTAAACCGTCAGATTTTTATCAAATTCGTATCACTGTTTTTAATTGTAACGTGGTGATTTGACGTTTTACTTTTTTACCGATCGGATGTGTGTTTCCTTTATTGTTTAATTAGGCGATTAGCAACGACGAATACAAGAGCGTGAAGCACCGGGTGAAAGTAAACAGGTACAAAGAGCGAGTGTCAACATGCTACTTTGTGTTTCCCGGTGAAGGAAGTGTGATAAAGAGCTCAAATACAAGCCTTTTACTTACCGTGATTTTAGAGCTCAAGTGCAACAAGATGTTAAGGCCCTTGGCTACAAGCCTACAAGGTTGGGCTTGAAAGGTTCAAGATTACTTCTACTTCTAACACTATTACCGAGGCTTGTTAAATTCCCTAGTATTTTTTTTTTTTAATAACTATTTACCCCTTTTTTTCTTTTTTCTTTTTTTTTTTCTTTTACTAATGCAAACTAAAACTCTCTTGTTGTTTATTTGGTTTCATTCTTTTTGAGTCTTGAATTTTTTTTTTTTAATTTCCTTTAATTGATTTTTGTGTTCTTTGTTTGGTGGGGGGTGAGATCAGTTGCTACTTGAAAAGAAAATAATTGAAAGTACACAAATTAAAGTCCATACGCAAATCAAATAATAGAACTAGAGGTGACAAGACTTCTTGTTGGTCATCCAATTAGGAATCGTCGTGTAATCTCCGTCGTGTAATCTATCTTTTGTAGTAGTGATTTTAAATCTATGAAAGTGTTCACGTGCCATCGAGGCATTTTCAGTAACTAGGCGTCCAACAAGAAAGGCGCCTTATTCTCCACAATGAATGATGGAAGAGTAGCTTTGAAACAATTACAATAACCTCGTCAAAAATGATATTATAAATTACTACATTACAGAAAAAATTCAATTATATAACTACCAACAACAGAAGGTTTCTTGACTTTTGAATTAAAGTAAAAATGGTGGAACTAAATACAAAGAAAATCTACCCTACAATCAAGACAATCAAGTACGGCATTTGTTTTTGGAAAAAAGCGACCGAGAGGACGTTCCGTCGTGCCCCAGGCTTTTGGATCTAAAGCCATTTCGAGCGGTGGCGTTAATACAATAGAGCTGTAGAAAATTATCGATAGTGAATTGGTTTCCTCAGCATCTGAAAATCGTTCCGAATTATGTCGGTTTGGAAGCTCAAAAACTTCTAACCATAAACTTTGGCAACGAAAAAAGTCTTCTCTTGCTATCATCTATCAACGAAATCAAATCTTTACATGACGCATCTATTATGTCGCATGAAAAGACAAGTAGATACGTCATATACTAAGTACATGACTTACTTAGCAAAAACATATATGTATATTATACTATATACACAAGATTTTTCTTAATTACCAGAAAATTCATGAACAAAAGTTGGTTGTTGAGGTAGCTAAAGCGTAGATAAGCTAAGTATTAGAAAAAAAAATGGATAAAAAGGTACAATAGATAGATCTATTAGGATAAATATTTTCAAAATAATCTGTTGATTCACTTAGATTGATACTTGATAACAAACATTTTGTTAATATGTTGATTCACATAGAACTATTAGTTTAAAGCGCATGTATAATTGAAAAAAGCTATATTGGAATCAACAAGTTTTATCAATGTAAATTGTAACGACCCGCCTACTACAGGCCGTTACCGTACATACATATTTACATTACGTACATACTTACTTAACGTAACAGCGGAAATATTTTTTTTTTTTTTACTAAGTAACACACACATGCAAATATGTACTTAGGCATAACGGATAGTTTATAAAGTAGTTTGAGCGCAAAATAAAACTCATAATATAATTACATAAGAATTCAAAATGCGTAGCGGCTTGATCCCCACATTTCACAGTTGCCAGACCACACCCCTCTATCTTGCATCAACAGTTGCTGACAGGTTGTTTACCTACAGCATAGACGTAAGACAATGAGCTTTCGCTCAGCAAGTACAACTACGAATTACCGCGACATCACAAGCACAACATATCCTAACACATCATAACATATTGTAACATAACATTTCATAGCATATCATAACTTATCATAGCATGTCATAACTTATCATAGCATGTCATAACTTATCATGGCAAATTATAACTTATCATAGCATATGCATGAACCATTTATGCTTCATTATGCTTTCTTATTTATTTTTTTTTTTTTCCATAACATTCTTTCTTAACTTATCTTTACTTATGAGCCCCATAACATAAGTGTCCGTACCGGGCGCAAAACCATGGACTTACTCTTGTCATAGCTCAACCCGACCTCACGCGGGTCAGTACGACACAGGTAAGCTCGCTTGCCATCATATCTTTCATCGTTTCATATCTTGATCTTATTCTTATTAATTGGTGAACATGCTTCGTGATGTTGCACATAATTAAAATCATGATCTTACCTTAACCATACCATAGCCATAACATATCCTATATCCTCTCATAACATGATTCTAGCATATTTCATAATATTTCATAGCACATGACATAACATACTACATAGCCTAGCATATTACAACACATAACATAGCATACTTTCATGACATTTCCTACCCTATTATAGCACTTAACATATAGAGCATAGCATTTTCTATCACTTAGCATGTAACATTTATGTCACATAACATTTTCATCATACTTAGGCAAGTATACACAACAAAGCCTATGCTGTAGGCGGAGTTGTACTTACCTCGTTTGGGTTGGCTGTGTCCGCTGCGAGTTGAATCCCGTTAGGACACTGCGGCGTACCAAATTCTGTGATTAACTAAAAGTAAGGGTTAGAAATGTTGGTAGCATAACCAACATTCTTATATAACTTTAGTTATATGCCCTTACTTAATTTTACGTTATCCTACTTGGTTACATTAAGTAACCTAGGGTTTAAATATATTCTAATTGGATTATTATTATTTAACTTTAAATTCCCAAAAATCCATTTTGTTTTCTTTTTAGAACACCTTATGTTTTTGGTACAAAACCCTTTATTTTACTTAAGAATTAGAAATCGTAAAGTAAAATTTATAAAAATTATTGACTATTGGAAACTGTCTTTGGAACAGTTTCACAATGCCAATTTACCAGTGCAAGTACTAATTCACCCTTTTTCTGTGTCATTTCTGAAAATCGTGTACAGGAATCTTCTATTTCCTGTACAGTTTTCTGAAACCCAATTTCATTTAAAAATCAAAGCTGATTTTAGAAAAAATTGTCTTCACGAAAGTTTTAGCTATCGTAAAGCCCTACAACTTCCGTGTTTTGAGGAAAATCTAATTCGGACGTTAACACATTCAAAACCCTTGTTGAACCTTTCCTGGCCGTGCATATATCCTGGGCACGGTCAGGCTCGGATTTTGATAAAAACCGAGGCCATTGGAGCCTCATATTGCAAATATGTTCACGATTACTTCTAGGAAAAACCCTAATCTACAACTTTCGTGTTTTAAGTTTTTCCTAATTCGGCCTCTAAAGGCTTCAAAATCTGCTTTTCCCGAAACTGGCCATTTTCTACCCGAAATGGCAGTTTTCGGTTTCGATTTTGTTTTGCGTCCTATAACGTTCACCCTACCTCAACCGAACACAGTGGGAGCCTAAATCAATCATTCAGTACGTTCTAACGTTCCATTTTTAACATACAAACCCAAATTAATATCAGCCATAAACATGCAAAACCCTAAACATATTAACAAACACTTAACATACAACATAATTAAACCACCAACCATAAACCTAAGTAATCAAGCACACAACCTATAATTCTCAGCTAGGGCAGAAAATATAGTGAGCTTATGCTCAATACAACCGATGCTTAAATACATTTAAATTTCCTCAAATGAAATTTAAATGAAAAGCTTAGAGATCCAAGGATTATACCTTACTTTGGTTAGGGATTTTGGCTTGCTTTACTTCTCCTTTTCCCTCCTTCCACAGCCGGCCTTCCAAGGTCAGTTGGCTCCCAAAATTTCCAGCTTTCCTTGCCCAATTTCAGGTCACCACAGCTGCTCAAATTCGGCCACCCCTTGGCTCCAAAATCCGGCCAGCTGTTGGGGGGCAAAGGCTGATTGCCAAAAATTTTGGGGATTAAATGTTGCAATTACAAAGAATTTCCAACCTCTATAAATAGGGGTGCCTTTGTTCACAAAAAAATTAGAAAACTTAGCAAAATTATGCCCAAATTTCTACTCAACTAGAACCGGTCTTGAGAGAGAGAAGAAAAGAAGGAAATCTCAGCCAAGATCAAGGAAAAAGAGAGTGAGAGGGCCGGTTATAAGAAGGAAGAAAGCAAGGAAGAACTAAGCAGGTTACTTACCTACAAGATGGAGGAGCATGGCAGGGTGAACTGTGAAATGTGGGAAAAGATGCCGATACGCGTTTTGTTCTTTCTAAGTATATGATTTGATATTTGTATATCATTCTTTTAGTTACAGTATGTGCGAGTTAGCACAGTATAAAAAAAAATTATGCTGTTTTCATGTAATTAAGTTATTACAAAGGGCCCATATGTATGCAAGTATGGTAACGGCCTGTGCTTGGCGGGTCGTTACATAAATGATGTTTTATAAGGGTGTCGGATATAAGACTATGGATATATACATATATAAATTGTGGCTAAACAAATCAGTAGGCTTAACTATGAATTTCATTGATGAGGCATTTAGATAGCTCCATAAAATATGAATAGAAGGGCGTTGAAATGTTACAACTTGTATTATTTAACTAATTTATAGATCAATGCTAATGACTCTTGATTAATTTGCTAAGCCTGGTATTGACATATTTAAGTAACCAAACCAAGATCCTTATTCTTAGCGTAATTCGTCTGTATTATTCACTTAGGCTTATCATCCATCAATCTTAGGATTTAAAATTCCTTGTCTTCCAATCTCAAAAGTGGCGCATATGGGAGGGCAAATGGTTCAAAAGTTTGTTCAATTCCTAGCCTTTGATCTTTGCATAAGGTGATCCCCAACACTTGGATCAAAATTTAAAATTTTACTCGATTAAATCACTGACTTATTGGCAAATTAACTCATATAAAGAGACTGGTTGAACAATCTTTTGATCTATTATAGTATGCAAACCTTTCTCTCTCTTCTACTCAACTTTTAAACCATCATAACTTTTTTTGTTTCATCTCCGATTAAGATGATTTTTTTTCAATATGTTAATAGTGAAGAGAGGAGCGAATGCATATATAAACCCTGTTAAAATATACTAAGATTTTATTCGATTTCTTAGAAAACTTTTTTATTTTTTCTAAAGTATTGTTTTCAACATCCATCTAAATACCATTTCAGAAATTGTTCCCGTTTTAGAATGAAAAATTTCTTGCACATCCAAAAGTCATTTCAAAACCAAACAAAAATAACTTCAAATTTCATAACACAAATGATTTCTCATTTAAAAATTTAAAAAAATGAAACCTATGAAACAAAGGAGGCCTTGGACTTAAAATCATGAAGAAACACGGCGAAAACAAAACCCCTAATCTAAAGGTAACCAAATAAAGCAATAATCCCGTGACAAATAATACTAACTATAAATTAAACCTAACAATAAAGAACTACAAGAACAAGCGAGACTAGTGCTGGCTCATGCAGTAGCCTTGGCACTATATAAAAATGTCAGACCAGTCCTTGGGACTGCACTTTTCTCGGACGTAGAGAATGAGAGCGCAACAAGATGAGCTAATCGGCGTTTTGTGAAAATACTCAACGGACGCACCCCTTTAGGCGGTCATCGTCATCACAATTTTGATTATTACCACCATTTGAAGGTGGTAATGCTGGTGGTGGTGTTTGCTTGTGTAATGACTAGTTTTTATAAGCATTACGTTTGATCTTTGTAAAGAATTGTTTGTACCTAAAAGGTATTTATGAAAGAGCCCGGTTAAGGGTTTTTATGATGATTTGTGAGTTATTATGGTTTTATGAGACTCAAAAATGATTGCTTAGTCAAGCATATGACCTTTTAAGTAAAAAGGAGTAAAAATTGCCATAATTTTATGTTAGTCAAAGTTTGATCAAAAAACGACGGTTGACCAAAAAGTCAACTATTGACCAAGGAAGTCAATCTTGACGGGAAAGTCAATGATTGACAAGAAAGTCAATGGTTGACCCGAAAAGTCAAAGAAAAGACGGTACGGTAAAATAATTAGCAGTATAGAAATTATACTGTGTAAAACCGTTTTTACGGATAAGATAGTATGTTTATAATTCAAAACCACCATAGAAAAATCAAGCACATTAAATAGGGTATCAAGGGCCAAGTGGCTTCAAGTTTGGAGAAAATTTTTATACAGTTCATTTTTACACAGATGAATTTTGGACTGTAATTCAGTATAACAATACTGTGTATAAGTGAATCCAGAATTGGAAATATCTGTGGTAACTTAAAAATGGACTGTACAATAAGAAAAAGAGGCAAACAAGCCTTAGGAGGCTTGCATCATCTTACTTTTGAATAATGACATCATTTTTGATTTAAAGAAAAAATGGAAAGTATTTTGGGTGGTTCTAGAGCTTGGGTGGCCGGCCAACTCATGGGGGGACTTGAGCAAATAGAAAATTTTTTTGAGGACCATTTTGCAAATTCAAAAAAAGTCCACCATCACCTATAAATAGGTGAAGCCATAATCCAAGAAATTCAAAATCCTAGCCAAACTTTGCCCAAATTTTTCCTCACCAAAACCGAATTTGAGAGGCCAAGAGGGAAGGAAATTCTAGCCAAATCCAAGAGGGAAAAACCATAGGAGAGTGGTCGGTTTTGTGTAGGAGCACACGAAAAAGTTGGAAAAAAAAATTTGGTAACCATTGGAGGCCAAGAGGCCGAGTTTTGAAGCTTGTGGTGGCCGGGTTTTGAAGCTTGTGGTGGCCGGGTATTGAAGCAAGGGGAGCTGAAAATTTTTGGAGCCAATTAACCCAAGTGGCCGGCTGTTGGTGAAGGAAAAGGGGAAGGAAAAAGCCAAGCCAAATTTTGATCTAAAGTGAGGTATAATTCCTAAATACCCTAAGCTCTTCATTTAAATTTCAATTGAGAAATTTAAATGTATTTCAAGTATGGTTTGTAATGAGCATAAGCTCACTTTCAATTTCTGCCATAGTTAGGAATTTTAGGGTTTGTGCTTGATTAATTAGGGATTTTGGATTGGTGGTTCAAATGTTGTATGTTAGGTGTTTGCTTTGTTGCTAGGATTTCTATGCTTAATGATGTATGTCTTTAATGTTGATTTGTATGATGAAAATTGAACGTTAAAAAAAAATGTTGCATGACTGTTTTAGGCTCCCGATGCGGTCGGTTGAGGTAGGGTGCACGTATTAGGACGTATAACGAATTTAAAACCAAAAACTGCCAATTTGGGTAGAAAATTGCCAGTTTCTGGAAAAGCAGATTTTGAGGCCTTTAGAGGCCTAATTTGGAAAAACTTAAAACATGAAAGTTGTAGAGAAGGGTTTTTCCTAGGGGGAAACTTAGATAGTTTTGTAAAATGAGGCTTCAATGGTCTCGGTTTTCACTAAAATCTTAGCCTGACCGTGCCCAGGACTCATGCACGGCCAGGTTGGTTCAACAGAGAATATGAACATGTTAACGACCGAACTGGGTTTTCCTCAAAACACAAAAGTTGTAGAATTTTTCGAAACCTAAAACTTTTGTGAAGAAAATTTTTCAAATTCGGCTTTTATTTTTAAATGAAATTGGTTTTCAAAAACAGTACAGGAAATAGGGAAATCCTGTACAGGATTTCTGGAAACAGTGCAGAAAAAGGGCAATTATGCACATACACTGATAAATTGATTATGCGAAACTGTTCCAAAGGTAGTTTTCAATAGTCAATAAGTTTTACAAATCCTACTCCATGATTTCAAATTTTCAAAGTTGAACAAAGGATTTTTACACATAAAATATAAAGTTTTTCTAAAAAATGGGATTTTGAAACTTAGGTTAAAATAATCCGATTAGGGTAAATTTAAACCCTAGAGTTACTCAATGTAACCAAATAGGATAACGTAAGTAAGGGACATATAACTAAAGTTATATAAGGGTGTTGGTTATATTACCAACATTTCTAACCCTTACTTTTATATGATAACAGAACATAGTACGCGACAGTGTCCTGACGGGATCCAGCTCGACATCGGACACAGCAAACGCGAATAAGGTAAGTACAACTCCGCCTACAGCATAGGCTTTGTTGTGTATACTTGCTTAAGTATGTTTGAGAAATGTCACGAAAAATGTTATGTGTCATGAAATGTCATGAAAAATGCTATGTGTTATGAATGTTATGAGAAATGCTACGAAAAGTTAGGAAGAATGCTATGCTATATGCTATGGTATGCCATGTGCTGTAAAATGTTATATGCTACGCTATGTTATGAAATGTTATATGCTATGTAATACGCTAGAAATGTAATATCTAAAAATTTTCACGAACTTATGATTTTCTTGTATATAAGAAATCTAAAGTCTGTACTATGTGTTTATGTGCAATTGTAAGAAAATTATGAATACCAATACAAAATTCATAATTTTATCAGTATAGGGTTGAGTTCTCGGTAAATTAATTACGAAACTCCATAATAGGCCCTTTAAGGAAAAAGGCATGACGGAAATTCATGAATTCACGATGATCAAAGTTGATAAAAAAATCAAAGTTTGACCAGAATAAATCAAAGGTTGACCAGAGTAAGACGGTACTGTGATATGATAAGCAGTATGGGAAAAATACTGTGAAAACCGTCTTTACAGACAAGATAGTATAATTAAGATTTAAAACCACCATAGAAAAATCAAGCATCTAAAATGGGATATTAAGGGCCAATGGACTTTAAATAAAAAGAGAAATTTTTATACAGTCCAACTATACACAGATAAATTTTGGACTGCAGCTCAGTATAACCGTACTGAATTGTACTGTGTATTAGTAAACACAGTATTGGAAATATCTGTGAAGCTTAAAAAATGGATTGATTATTGAAGAAAATAGCCAAACAAGGCCTAAGGCGGATGACATCGCCTTATCCTATAATTATGACATCATAATTATTTAACAAAGCTTATGGAAAGAAATCAAAACTTGGCCTCCAAGTTCACCTCTAATGGCCGGCCACATGGGGGGTTATTGGCAAAATTTTGTGCAAATTGGTTTTGTTCCAAGGACTTGCAAGAAAAAGGTGAACCAAAAAATTTTGCAAAAGGGTCCAAGATCTCACCTATAAATAGGCTTAAGGGGGGGGGGGGGGGGGGGGGCGGTTTTTGCTTCAAGAAATTAGGAAAAATCAGCCAAACTCTTGCCATTTTCTCTCTCAAGAAATCCGGACTTCCAAGGGTGAGCAAGAACAAAGAAAAATTTGAGAACCAAAGGGGTTTTAGTGCTAGGGTGGTCGGTTTTTCTCTACAACATCAAGCAAAGGTTTTAAAAAAAATTTGGTGCCCTTTTCTAGGCCTAGTGGCCGGCTGTGATAAGGAGAAAAGGTAAGGAAAAATGTTGTTTGGTTTTGGTTGATTTTGGTTCAAGGAAATACCAAAGGATTAACTAAAATTTTGGTGCAAGATTTGGTGGAGGAACCGGTGGGTGGCAGCCAAGGGAAAAAAAAAATAAAAAGTTTTGGGATCCAATCTTGAGAAATCAATTCCAAACCCTAGAGGTAATCCTCCCAACCCTAAGCTTTAAATTGAGCATTCAATTTGAGGAATTTAAGTGTATTCAAGCCATTGGATGTAAGAGCATAAGCTCAAAGCTATTTTATTGCTTTAGGTGGTGCTTGATTAGGTATTAAGGGGTGGTTTGATGTTTATATTTGTTATGAGCTTTAATTGTGCTTATGTTGAGTTGATGACTAGGGTTGCATGCTAGATGGATGATGAATAGTATGCCCCCTGTTTTTTTTATGTGCAAGCCGACTCTAGAATTGCATGCTAGGTGTTTGATAAGTTATATGTCCCTAAATATGTTTAAGTTGTGCTTGGTTATGCACACTAAGTGTTTGATGTGATGGATGTTTATGTAATGATGGTAAGGAACATTAGAATACGCTGCATGCTTGCTATCTAGGCTCCCGCAAGTTCGGTTGAGGTAGTTTGCATGAAATAGGACGTAAAACGAACTCTAAACCGAAAAACTGCCAGGTTCGGGTGGATCCTGACCAGTTTTACGGCAAGCCGATTTTGAGGCCTTTAGAGGCCGAATTAGGCAAAAATTAAAACACGAAAGTTGCTCGGAACAGTTTTTCCTAGGGGACAAAGTGGACAGATTTAAAAAATGAGGCTCCAATGGCCTCCGTTTTTATGAAAATCCGAGACTGATCTGTCAGACCTAGTCTACACGTCCAGTAGGTTTTAAATTAAAACTGACAAGAATCCAAGCAGAACTGGGTTTTTCTTAAAACACGAAAGTTTTAGAATTTTTCAAGAGCAAGAACTTTCATGAAGAAAAGTTTTTCAAATTCAATCTGTATTTTTAAATACAACCTGAACTATAAAAACTGTGCATAAGAGCAAGAAATTCATGCACAGGATTTTCTAAAAACATGCTATGAAACTGTATTTTTGCACCAACACCACTGTTTTGACGGTGAAAATTATTCTAAAGGCAGTTTTCAGCCTTTAATGATTTTTATAAAGTCACACTTTGAAAACTACGAATTTTTAAGTTAAACAAAAGATTGTTGTCAAATTTTCCATATTTGGATTTTAAAAGCCAAAGTATAGTAACAAGAGGTTGACGGATAGTAACCGGGAAGGATACCCAAGTTACTAAAGCTTAGGCCCGATAATAGGAATAGTAACCTGATACTATTCATATATACATAGGTTTAATACCCAAGGTTACCTCAAGTAACCTAACAAGTAATGGATCAAGTTTGGTTAAGCACAAACTCTAGGGTTACGATTAGTAACCTAGTAAATAATCAAGATTTGTATGGGGGACATATAACTAGAATGTTGGAAAGGTCACCAACATTTTATAGGATTCTTATCCTATGTTCTTTTTAATAGCAGGAAGTAACCTGCAGTTGCAATCTGAGTTGAAGCAACAAAACTCGGAACATAGCATACCAGGCAAGTATCGAACCTCACCTACAGTATGAAAATAGTAAAGACTATTTTCAAGAATACTATATTTTCAAATATACATGCTATGTTGTGCTATGATATGTAATGCTATGCTATGGCTATGATGTGCGAAGTTATGTTATGACATGTTATACCATGTTTACAAAAATGCCATGTTCACAAAAGTGCCATGTTTACAAAAATGCCATGTTTACAAAAGTGCCATGTTTACAAAAATGCCATGGTTTCAGAAATGCCATGTTTATAAAAATGTCATGGTTTCAGAAATGCCATGTTTACAAAAATGCCATGGTTTCAGAAATGTTATGTTTTCAAAAATGCCATGGTTTCAGAAATGCCATGTTTTCAAGAAGGCCATGTTATGGCAAATGTTGAGTATGATATGACATAGTGACATCATGAGGCATGTTCACTAATGTTAAACCACATGGTAAGATGAAACAAGTAAGGTGTCGTACCAACCTCCCGTGATCGTGGAGGCTACATGTTTCAGTTGTGATATTTACCTTCCGTGATCGTGAAGGGTTCAGTTTAATTCCCAGAACTGTTAGGGCCTTGCAAACCCTAGCTTTGTCTGGAGGCTGCGCGCTTTTGGTACGGACACTATGGGCCCACATGTTGAGACAAGATAATAAAGATTGAGTCTATAATGAAACATAAGACATTCAATCAATCATAAATGGTTCATGCATGTGTTTCGTGATGATTGGCATGTTTCTTTTTAAAGATGTTTGTAATATTTTGTGAGATTATGTTTGAACTTGCTGGGCGAAAGCTCACTCTTATATTTCATACTGTAGGTAAGAAGCCTGCAGCTTAAGTGGTGGGCTATGCGGACGATGCGGCGGGTGAAGGGCGGTGTGAGATACCACTACGCATAATTTTTCCGCATCCAATTTTCAGAGAATATATTAATATTTCAAAAGTAAAATTATGTTTTGTTATATGTACGAAGTTTAAAGACTTGAGATTATACTTTCAGTATGGTAAATATGCATGACAAGTTTTTTTTCTACAAGATAATCTATATATAACTATGTTTGAAAAAAAAAAAAATTTATCTCAAATTTTCAAGTAAAGAACAAGTACGTATGGTGTCGACCTGGCTTGGGAAGTCGGGGCGTCACAAGAAACATGAGTTATGATAAGGTTATGGCATGGTTAAGATAAGATTATGATTTAATTGTGTGAAGCATCACGAAGCATGTTCACCAATTAATAAGAGTAAGATCAAGTATGAAATGATGAAAGTTATGATGGCAAGCAAGCTTTCCTGTGTCGTACCGACCCGCGTTAGGTTGGGTTGGACTATGGTTTGAGTTGGAAATGGACTGGCCGCCCCAACCACTCCATAGTTGCGCGCCCGGTACGGACACTTATGTTATGGGGCCCATAAGTAAGATAAGCAAGATAATTTATGAAAGCATAAGAAAACATAATGAAGCATAAACGGTTCATGCATAAGTATGTTATGTTATGCTAAGAAATGTATGTTATGCTATGATTAAGTTATGTTATGGTATGTATGATGAATAAGTAAGTATGCTATGTTATGATTATCGCGGTAGATAGTAGTTGTATTTGCTGAGCGAAAGCTCATAGTCTGACGTCTATGTTGTAGGTAAGCAACCTGCTAGCAACTGCTGATGCAAGATGGTGGAGCGTGGCGGGACAAGCTGTGAAATGTGGGATTTATGCCGCTACGCGATTTGCTATTATTTTTATGTGTTTAATTTATGTTTATTAATTACGCCCAAACGACTTTATTTAATATCCGTTATATCATACGTACGCCTTCGTGTGTGTGCACACCATATAAAAAAAAAATTTCCACTGTTACGCTAAGTATGAATGTTCGATAAGTATGTATGTATGGTAACGGCATGTGCTAGGCGGGTCGTTACAGCTTGCTCGGAGCCGGTGTTGGAGTTGTGCCTAGATTAGTACCATTGGAGGGTGATGCAGGCGCCTGTATCGCCACCATCGGATGGAGGCGCTGGAGGTGGTGATTTTTTATTTGCAACAATGCAACTCTTCTCAACTTTGACAAACCAGAAAGGCCGCAATTCACGGGGACAGTAGTTGGCGATGTCGGCAATTGTGGAGCAGCAAGAGGGGCTAATAGGACGTTTCAAACTGATTGAGCTGAATATCTCGCCAAGGCATGGTTGAATATGGAAGAGAAAATCCGGACAAGTCCCTTGAGACTCCACATTATTGAGTGATGAAGCGCTGAACGTGAAGAACAAAACCAACAAAATTGAAACCTTTTTCATCTTTTGCCCTACCTAGCCTCCCAAGCACTCGCACTACTTGCAGGAAAGAAATTTTGAAACAAAATTATGGCTCTTCATTGTTATTGTTATTATTTTTTGAAAATGAGTTATGGTTCTTTATGCATTTGTAGAGTGTTGGAATATCTCTCTAGATCTTAAAAAAAAAAAAAAAAAAAATCTAGATTACCTAAGAAAATAATAATAATAACTGCCAAGAAATTAGATCGATATATATTTTTTCGTCATAGACATCTCGTCTTATTAATTCGAGTTCGAATTTCAAAATTCCTCTTTATATAATCAAATTAAAGGGGAAAAAAATGATTATTTTTTGAAAATGAGTTATGGTTCTTTATGCATTTGTAGTGTGTTGGAATATCTCTCTAGATCTTTAAAAAAAAAAAAAAAAATCTCTCTAGATTACCTAAGAAAATAATAATAATAACTGCCAAGAAATTAAATCGATATATATTTTTTCGTCATAGACATCTCGTCTTATTAATTCGAATTCGAATTTCAAAATTCCTCTTTAGATAATCAAATTAAAGGGGAAAAAATGATTATTTTATCAACGATAATTTGGTATATACATTTTCATTACTAACTATACTTACGGAAGGAAAAAGTAGATTTAACTATTAAGAAAAATCTAGTTCGCGAGCACTATTTGTTTATTGATATTGAGATATATTTTTTTAGTGGCAATCTCTTTAATGTTGGATCATTACAATTTGTAGTGATTAACATTTCTAATAATAAGTTTAAACTAAAAAACAACGCACAAAATAAATAAGGAAAAAAAAAAAAGAGAGAGCACGCATCATCTTTTCTTTGCTTGTTGAATGCGACTTTATTCTTGATTAAGCCACGTTCGTCAAAACTTTTGAGAAGATTTAGTTTTAGATAGATAAGTGGCTTTTAAAATTTGAGTGATAATAAATAACTACAATTGTTTTTTTTTTTTAAATTATACACAATTTTGAAATCTTCTTCGCTTATTATTTTTAGTTCACAGGAGGTTGACAGATGAGATTCGGATATCTCATGATAAATGCGAATATTATTTAAGAAGTTAGTATTTTGTTTTCTTTATTTTTTAAATTACTGACCTAAGTTAAATTATATATGTTTATAGATATAGTGCCTTTTAATCTAGCTTAGCGGGCGTGACAATAATGGTATTAGAGAAATTATCTTACGACCTTACAGTGTATCAAAGGAACTAGGATCAAGAACCTAGTTAACATTAGTATTAGATGAATTTGCCAGAATTCTTGCTTAAGAATTATAGTTTAAATGGAGACACTAGAAACACCAAAATTTTTTACTCAAAAAAAGAAACACCAAATTTTCAGGAGAGTAATTTGTCAATTCAGTCCCTGAATTATGAATATTCTGTCACTTTAGTCCCTAAAATTTAATTTTGATAAATCAATCCCTGAATATTTTTTTTTGACAGTTTTGGTCCCTAACACTGAAATTGAAGGACGATTTTTTAAGTTTAACATAGATAAGCATATCCATAAGGCATAATAATTAAAAAAATTTAAGAAAATTTTCCAGAAAAATTTTCCATTTTATACAAAAGGTTTTAGGTTTTAAGGTTTTTAATAACAATGATAATAATTTTTTTTTTAACTTAATGTATTAATTTTTGAAAAATTTCATGTTAGCAAACAAGATTATATACATTAAATAAGAAAAATCTTTCATCAATTTCAATGTAAGGAACCAAAACTATCAAAACTAAAAATAAAATAAAAAATTTAGGGCCTAACTTACTAAAAATAAAAGTTCAAGGATCAAAGTAACAGAATGTGCATAATTTAGGGATTAAATGAACAAATTAATGAAATTTTGGTATGAAGGAGAGAATTCACCCAGTATTTCTGAGGGATCAAAGTGGCATATTGTACATAATTTATAATTTTGATCAAAAAAGGAATCTTTATTTTTATTTTTTTGTAATAATTAGAGGTGTGTAGAAAATTATAGTGACTTTTTAAATTAATTGGTAGGTGGTTTAAATAGGTATGAGGGAAATATAAATAAGACCGTAGGGATGAAGCCATTTAGGGGGACCGGATGGTAAAGAGGAAAAATAAAGAAAAGTTATCATTTTTCAAATTGTTAAATCCAAACACAATATGTAGATAAACTGAGTATTTTGATTAATTAATTTTTTTTATTAAATGTCAACAAAAGTTGGAAATTAAAAGTCCAAAAACTCCCTATTATTTCTTAGAAAAAGTGAAAGTCGGAATTTTGTTATGTATTTCAAAATAGTAAGTTTTATAACTGTTATTGGTAATAACCTTAAAAATAATCTTAAACATAAATACAATAAAAAGGAAGAAGGCATTTTCTGATTTGTGAGTTTGTTTGGAGAAGCTAGAGGATCTGAGTACTTGTTTGGGTCTAAGTTTTGGTGTAAGGTCGCTGAAAATTAAGGTGAACACGTTAAATTTTGCTGAAAATATTTTATACTTGATTTAATTTCTTAGAATCACAAGGAAAAAATTTGTGTCCGTGTTAGAAGCATATCGGATTTTTTTTTTTTTTTTCCCTCTGAAAGTGTGCTTAAATATTGTGTTTTTAGCAAAAGCTGATAATGTGTTTTTAGCCACGGGTTAAATATTGTGTTTCTATGTATCAAAAATAGCAAAACATTATAGTTTACTAACCCAAAACAAACAAAACACGTGGCTGGTATAGGGATCTAGCAAAACCTCTTAGTTTGTAGTCTTAATTTGTAAAATTCACTATAAATTACATATTTATCCATTTGAGGTGAAGATACCTTATTGAAAAGCTTAAAGAATCTAGTTTTTTGATATTTAACCTATAATCCAAAAGTTTGAGCTTAAGGGGTTCAGATTTCATAAAACCCGTGGCTAGATTGTACCATAGGGGTTCCTTTTCTTTCTAGTTTTGTGTCACAAATTCAAATGTACATAACATTAGACATACATAAGCAAACCAAGTGATTCCAAATCTTAAAATGAAGCTTATCATGTGTAGAGTCTTATCATTTAATTTATTTTTCATACCAAAGTTTCTAACTCATGCCATATTATCACAACAACCACAAGCTCTAACAAAGTTTATAAATCTTACCGAAATGCTCCATGGATCCTCTAAGACCTTTGGCCTCTAAAGTTCTTTTCAAAACCTTTTTTTTTAGGTAAAAAAATAGTCTAACATTAAGATTCTAACTATGTAACATGCTTTACTTATCTAAAAATGACCAAAACACAAAGAGAACCACTATGTTACCTCTAGTAATACATCCTATAACTCAGCTTCACACTTCTTCGAACTTAGTAATGGGGTTGCTTGGAGCTTGAAAATGGAGGGAGGAGGGTGCTAGAGAGGTTTTGGGGATGGACAATAGTGTTAGTAGTTTTTTTTTTTTTTTTTTTTTTTTTTTTTTTTGAGCTTGGTGGTGGCTAAAGGAGTTAGATTTTTGAGCTTAACTTGTGTGAGAATGGAATGAGATGCTAGGGTTTATTTTCAGCCGATATGTTTCTTAAATGGGATTGTCTTGTAAGGGGTAAAAGTGGAAAATATTTGCTAATTTCTAGCTTGAAATGGCGCCACTTTGAGGGGAGGGTTTGTAACGACCCGCCTAACACAGGTCGTTACCATACATACTTGCATACATATCGTAATTACATTCATAACATATACATCGGAAATTTTTTTTTTTTTTTATACAGTGTACACGCACACAATTATAAATATAAGCGTATAGGACATTAAATAAAATTGTTCGGGTGTAAAATAAAACTCATAAAATAATTACTTAACATTATCAATACACGTAGCGGTTTATTCCCACGTTTCACAGTCCGCCAATCCATGCCCTCCATCTTGCATCAAGGGTATTAATTTTTGAATACATTATATAAGAAAAATCTTTCATCAATTTCAATGTAAGGAACCAAAACTATCAAAACTAAAAATAAAATAAAAAGTTTAGGGGCTAGCTTACTAAAAATAAAAGTTTAAGGATCAAAGCAAGAGATTGTGCATAATTTAGGGATTAAATGAACAAATTAATGAAATTTTGGTTTGAGGGAGAGAATTCACCCAGTATTTTTGAGGGATCAAAGTGGCATATTGTACATAATTTATAATTTTAATCAAATATTTTTGAGGTGTAACCTGAAAGTTTAGACCTTTTTACCAATTTTTTTTCCCCCCCAACATTATAAAACACTGAACTTAACTTAACAGTAACTAGAATTAAGACGATAATGAAAGGTGTTGATATGATTAAGTGCTACTAATAATTTATTTAATGATAGTATAGGTGACAGCGACGAGATCGGATATGCTCAAGGAAATTACGAGGTTATGTATCTTATGATAGGTAATGTGAACATATAAAATTTTTAAACATTCAGATATTTTGATGAATTTTTTATGGTTTTATATTTAAAAAGTGTTAACATGAGCTTAGAAGACATTAGCATAAATCTAAGCACGATATACAAATAATCGAAATAGAGCAAACAAGAATAAAATATATATATTTTTTTTCCTACAGAAAACTCAGCGCAACGGCTCCATCATCAATGGCGCTGCAGCGCTGAGGCACTGTTAAAAAAAACAAAAACAAAAATAAAACAAAAACAAAAAAATAAAAGAAAAGAAGATTCTGCTATTAGATCCGGTGAGTACTTTCGGTTCCCTGATCTGGATATTGATTTGTTTGATTGTTTGCTTGACTGCTAGGTTGGAGAGAGAGAGAAGCAGATAGAGAAGAAGAGAGAGAGGAAGGGTGAAAGAGAGTTCAGATGAAGTTGTTTGGATAGAGAGAAAATTTGCGGGTGAGAATTTTTTGTGTCGGCGAAGTTGTTGTTTGGATAGAGAGAATCGGTGGGGAGAATTTTTTGTGTCAGCGAAGTAGGAAAAAGATGGAGGAAGAGAGTTCTGAAATATATATATATATATATATATATATTTCTATTTATTTCTAGTGAAGGTAGAGAGTGGGTTTTGAAAATATGAGAGTACAATCGGTATTTTTGTACTTTCACATTTAATATTTACTGTTTTCTAAATATAGTGCTTATTTTGTACGAGGCACATATGTTATATGTATATTTAATTTTCAGAAAATAAAAAATTCTTATTTCTCATCTTTATTTCCTTATATTATTTACTTTTTTTTTGGGTTTAATGTGTAACTGAGCTTGTCTCGTACTAGCTATTTTATGATTTTCATTGTTTTAATGTGTACTGGTGTCTTCAAGACTGGAATCTGCAATTCTCCAAGTAAAGAAGTCAACCATGTAATCTCAGCTGTCAAACTAGCAAGACTCCCGTATTCTGCCTCTGTTGAAGACTTAGAAACTGTGTGCTGTTTCTTAGAGCACCATGAAATGAGATTGTCTCCCAAGTATACATAATAGCCAGTTGTCGACCTCCTGTCATCTGGACTAGATGCCCAGTTAGCATCACATAACCCAACCAAATCCAAAGTTGCTGATTTAGTCATGTGAAGTCCAAACTGAATTGTCCCCCTCGAGTACCTTAGAATTCTTTTTGCAGCCTGCCAGTGTTCCTCTTGAGGATCGTATTGACACACTCTATTAACACATAAAGAAATTTCTGGTCTGGTTATTGTCACATATTGTAGTGCTCCAACTACACTACTGTATAATTGCGCATCTTTCATTGTTCCACTTCTAGAGGCTGTGAGTTGTTGTCCACTACTCATAGGAGTACCATAGCCATTTGCATACTGCATTTTGGCTCTAACCAACAAATCCTGTATATACTTGGTCTGGGACAAATGTAACCCATCTACAACATGTAGAACCTGAATTCCCAGAAAATAGTCCAATTCTCCAAGGTTCTTCAAAGCAAAGTTCTTATCTAACTGAGTGATCAATGTTTGTACCACCACATAATCACTCCCTATCACTAGTATGTCATCAACATACACAAGAACAAAGGTGGTATGATTACGAGTGAATCTGACAAAGAGGGATTGATCAGATTTTGCAGAAATAAAAACCAAGGCTCTGCAATGCACCATAGAGCTTATCAAACCAAGCTCGAGGAGCTTGTTTGAGACCATATAGAGACTTGTGTAATCTGCAAATAAGATGAGAAGTACCTTGTTCAACAAAGCCTCTTGGTTGTTCCATATAGACATCTTCCTGCAAATCCCCATTGAGGAAAGCATTGTTGATATTAAGTTGTTGTATCTTCTAATTTCTTGCCAAAGCAATAGTGGGTACCACTCTGATAGTTGTGGGTTTTACCACAGGACTGAAAGTCTCATTTTAGTCAAATCCTGCTGTTTGGTGAAACCCTTTTGCAACATGTCTTGCTTTGTACTTGTTAATGGAGCCATTGGTATTTTCCTTAAGCTTGAATACCCAATTGCAACCTAAAGCTTTCCTGCCTGCTGGAAGTTCAACCAATGACCAAGTGTTGTTCCTCATCAAAGCTGAAAAATTCATCTGTCATTGCACTTTTCCAGTTTTCAGACTGCAGAGCTTCTTCAACACTTCGAGGTTCCTTGGTAGCTAAGTAAACCTTTGGCTTAAAAACTCCTTTCTTTGACTGAGTCTCCATACAGTGTCTATTGGTTGGAGTTGGGGCTACAATTTTACCCGGAGGGGCAGCTATTGTAGTAGAAGGTACTGCATCACCATGTTTTGTAGAGGAGACATTAGGACAAACACTCACACCAAATTGGTTATCACAGTTTTCCTTAGGAACAGATTGACCAGTTTGAACATTGGAAGAATTATTAAGTGGTGTATATGAGTGAGTGGTGGACATAGGAGTGAGGACAGGAGAAGACTGAATGAATTGTGACACAGAGACAGATTGAGACTGAGATTGAACAGCAGACTTAGAAAAGGGAAAAAGTGATTAATCAAACACAACATCTCTTGAAATGAAGATTCTACCACTTTGATCAAGACACTTGTACCCTTTGTGAGTTAGACTGTATCCTAGAAAAGTAAATTGAACTAATCTAAAAGCAAGTTTATGTTTGTTATAGGGTCTTGTGTTTGGATAACAAGCACAACCAAAAATTCTAAGAGACTTGTAATCTGGGAGATGATGAAACAGTAATTGAAGAGGAGTTATGTTCCTTATAATAGGAGAGGGTATTCTATTGTACAAGAAAACAGTTGTCCTAAATGCCTCGTCCCAATATTTAAATGGCATTGAAGCTCGAGCAAGCAAAGTAAGACCATTTTCTACTATATGTCTATGCTTTCTATTTGCAACACCATTTTGTTGATGAGTGTGATGACAGGCAGTCCTATGTATAATGCCATTAGTATCTACATATTCAGTAAAGGCTCAGTATTCCCCTCCCCAATCTGATTGCAATGATTTAATTTTGAAACCCAATTGAAGCTCAGCTTGAGCTTTAAAGTTGAGAAAATTTTGAAAAGCATCAGATTTATTTCTGAGTAGATAAAGCCAAGTGTATCTGGAAAAGGCATCAAAAAAACTAATTTAATACTTATACCCACTAGAAGATTGAATGGGAAAGGCTCCCTATAGATCTGAATGAACTAATTGCAATAGTTCAATATACTCAGAAGTAGATGTAGGAAATGGAAGCATATGAATTTTGCCAAAACAACATGCTTGACAAACTGCAGTAGGTAAATTTTTATTGAACTTGGAAATATTACAGAGAGTAAGAACATTTTGAACAATTCTAGAGATAAGTCATACGAACTAAATAGAATACAAGACACAAAAACACTGAAAAGTATTTTAAAAAACATTAGCATACCTCCATGTAATATTTTGAAATATTAATTGAAAAGTGAAAATTAGAGTTTTGTTATAGATTTCAAAATCATAAGTTTTTATACGTTTGTTATTGATATGTACTACGTAGGTGTATGAGGTGAGAGGAAGGAGGGGGAGGCGCATCACTTAACAACTGGTTTGAATTCAGTAATAATTTCTGCATACGATGACCGTGTGAAATCTACTTTTAAGGACTATAGAATTGGCATGAATAAATTATAAAAATAAAAATAAAAAAGTTGCTAGTTGCTAGATGTAGTTGTACTAGTTGAATGGTTAGGTAGAAGCTAGTTGAATTGTAAGCTATTCATTTCAAAATCATGAAAATTGAAACCTAATATAGTCTTTTCCAGTTAATTTCAGTACTACATAAAACGATACTCTCCACTTGTGCCGGCAATCCAAATTCTTCATTTACAAAAGTGAATGGAAAATAAACCAAGAGTAAATGATTTTCAAACATCTTTGTTTATAGGCTTCTTCCTTTATGTGTTTGGTTCTCTGTTGTTGCCTTTGGCTTCAGAGCGGCCGTATCATGTGTTCCTCATGGTGACTCTCTACTCCATGCAGGCAACAACAATGAAGTTCTACCAACAATAATCAAAGCGAACTAATTCTCTCATATTGGAAGAGACTTCGATGAAAAAAACTTGTCTCTTCAATGGGAAACTAATTGCCGTGGACGTTTTCGGTAAATTTACTTTAAACACACGTATGATTCTTCAATATTTTAATATTGGGTTTTTGTCTTTTTTTTCTCCTGATATTTGCCATTTTCGTTGAGCACAGTTGATACTTGCCATTTTCCTCCGGATCTACCAACAAGCGTATATATGTCATAAAAAAAAAAATTTTTAAAAGCCAACAATTAATTCACTTCCATGTTTAGGGTAGAACTTAAAAGATTGAACAAGTACGGTAGAACAACTTCTCTAAACTTTTATTGAATTTTTTGTCTCTTTGGTCTAGGTGACGAGAAATATTCCATCACTAATAATATATATTGTTGAAGATAATTTGGTTTGCAGCCTCTGTAGGATGAACGGCAATCCCAAAATACATATTGTGATGATGCATTCGTGCAAGCCCCAAGTACTGCCAAGCGATTGCACAATATAGAAGCTTCCAACGACCCCGTTCCGCAGCAGCCTCTCTTTGCCTCAACAAACCCTGTAAGGGATAAAATGCAACAATTACAAAATTAGAATTTTAACAATTACAATTACAATAATAATAATTATAACAATAATAACCGTTTTGTTAATTAATCAAGAGTCTCAGTGATATTGGTTTTGTCTTTCCATAAAAGAGAAGGAAAAAGAAAAAAAATAAACGGAAGGAACCCCTAAATGACGCACCATTTTCAAGAGGATTTGTGATAATGTGATAGATCGAGGGCGGTATACGTCAAACACAACCAATTTGAAATCTGTGTGCCTATTTTGCAAGCTATGAGTTGTTGAATTTAATCTTTTGTTAAATTACTGTGTATCCCGATTTAGCCTCGAAACACATTGGTTGTCGCCAAGCTCAAACAATGTTATGGCTATGGGTAGGGAACCAAGTAGAGGTAGTGTGGTTACTCCTACCAGCAGCCACAACATTGTTCGGGCTTTGTGAAAATCATCGCGTTTCGAAACTAAATCGAGATGCACTATCTGTGTGCCTATTTTGTACTTGTTGCATGATCTAATTGAGATGAGTTACATATAACATTTTATCCCTTACAGGTTTGTTGAAGCAAAGAGAGGCTTTTGCGGAACGGAGTTGTTGTAAGCTTCAATATTGTGCCATCGCATGGTAGTTGGAACTTGCACAAATGCATCACAATATGAATTTTGGGATTGTCTTTCATCCTACAGAGGCCAAACCAAATTATCTTCAGTAATAATTATTGATGATGGAATTTCTCTTGTCACCTAGACCAAAGGGACAAAAACTTCAATAAATGTTTAGGGAAGTTGTTCTTCCGTACTAGTTCAATTTTTCAGTTATTCACAAAACTTGGAAGTGAATAGTTGACTTTTTTTGCTGACATACGATTGTCGATAGATCGGAAAGCTAAGGTAGTCATCTATGCTCAAGAAAAACGACAAATATCAAGATTAAAAATAAATAAATAAATAAAAAGCGTGAAAACCCAAATTTACCTTAAAATCTGTGGCTATTAGTTTCGATCGAAGAGATGAGTGATTTTCCTCGAAGTCTCTTCATGAGGGAAGTTAGCTTTTATTATTGTTGGTACTTCATTGTTGTCGCCCACATGAGTCACCATAGAACATGATAAGGTTGCTCAGAAGCCAAAGGCAACGAGTGAACCAAACAAAAATAAATAAATAATAATAATAATAATAATAAAGGGAAGCTAGAAAAGATGTTTGGAAATCCATTACTCTGTATATTTTCTTTCTTTCACTACTCACAGGTATTGCAGGAACCTTAATATTATGAAAGGTAGATTGTCAATTAGCATGAAATCTGACTGCTATTCTCATTTTCTTTTGTTGTTTATGCCATTGTCAAGTTTTCCTTCACTGAATTTTAGTAGCAGTTTTAAATTAATCGTCATTTATTTATACTTCAATTGCCTTTCTTTATTTTTTTTCTAACAATTATTACGTCCCCTAAAATGTATATGCATGTGTGGTTTTCTCAAATTGATGTGCTGTATTTCTTTTCTTAGATTTAATGTTGTTTATGAGGAGTGATCTATTTTAGATATCACTGTTTATGACTAATTTTGTAAGATTTTTTATTTTTTTTTATTGAGTTTTGATGTTGTGAGATTTGAACTCTACACTTATGATAGAGTCATGTATAGAATTAATTATCGTTGAATTATATCGGCAACTATAACTAACTTTGTAGTTCGATAGAATGTTTCTTTTTTAGAAATTAATTGTTTCTTTTTCTTGGGATATTGTCATTTAGACTGATTCTATATCGTCACACAAAGCATATATGTCGTTTTCAAAAGTACTATCTATACATTAGTGCTTATGAAATGAGTACACATAACGAATATCAAGGGAACGTCCAAACTAAATCGGCACCTTTAAAGAATATCTTTGATGTTAGACTAGTTGACAGCTTAAACTCCATGCAAAAAATTAATAAACATATATATGAACAAAATAATGACTGATCAGTGACGTAGTTGTTTAACGTGGTCCTTACAAAAAAAAAAAAAACCAACAGTATTGAACAAACCAACTTAAATGAAAAGACTTCATTTAAAACAAGAAATCACAATTACACTAATTCCGAATAATAAATCTAGCGAGAAAAATGCTAAGAGGGTAAAGGAAATTTTTTTTAGTCAAAATTATTAACTCTAGTAAGTAATAGTTGTTTACCAGAGAAATGATATGTTTTTGTTTGTGAATAATTCGTGTTTGCTGATTTTGTTGTCCACGAATAATCTTGAGATGTTTTTGTTTTTTGATAGACGCATTGTAGATTTCCATAAATGTTGTTGTCGCTTGTCATAAGATGCTGTCGTTTCTATAGCTAATGTTGGAGCAAGAATTCGAGCAAAGCCCATTTCAATTAAAGTGAGAAAGAAGTAAATGCATTTACAGGAAATTACTTAATAGATTTAAGACTCTACTTACTAGGTAGTAATTAATTAGCTATATACCTAGTAAATTTGCTATTTACTATATATTATTTACTTTAACAATTTTAGAATCTTGCTAATAATTCTACTTTAACAATTGTAGGACTATTGTAAATATAGATATAGTTACTTTTTATGTTTATTTTTTGGAAGAAAAAATAAAAATATCAAGAATTACGAATGGGGTGGATCCACGAGAAAATATTGACTGCCCCTATTATTCCACCACCTTCTCGGAAAACTAATAAAGAAAAAGAAAACGAAAAAAAGTGGTAGAAATAATAGGTGCAGCCAATACCTTCTCCACCACCTTTTTCTTCCTAGTATTCCCTTGTAATTACCCTTGATATCATGTATTGCCTGTTGGGAAAGAAGAATATGTATATATATATATATATAAATATGTATATATATGTATATATTTGTACAAATATATGTATATATAAGTCTAGTATTTACAACATTGTACACAGCATGAACTAACCGCTTACTGGGGGATGGACTTTTCAAGTGCATTTTAATCTAGTTAGGATGTATTTTAAAACCCCCAATATCAGTATCTCCTCTCCCAGATTAGTGAAAAGAATGAACTAACTACCTATAATGCATAATCATGTTCGAGTTAAGTTGTGAAATTCATTTCATTTGAGCAATTTAGAAACTAATTTGGTGTGAACTATATGTTTCTCTTTCTGTTGAGAAGACTTGAAATGGTTAGGTAGATCACACTACTTAGGTTCACTTTTAAAAAGTGATCAAGTAAATCACTGACACATGCCTAATTTAAGCTGGCACAAAAGTGATGACGTGATCCATCCATCCATCTCAAAAACTTAAAGTCCTTAAAAAATGGGCCAATTATATTGTTATCTTAGGGGAAAAAGTACAAAACACATTTTAAAAAGAGTAATAATAAATTATAGTATAAAAATATTTTAAATGTAATAGTAAGTATTATAATATGATTTATGACCACAAAATATTTATATTTAAAAAAAAAAAAACATCCTTTCTTTTCTCTCTCTCTAATCTAAAATTGTACACATAAATCAGTTGTTAAAATTAAGTGTAAATATGTTCTTTACTAGAAAATTCAATTATATACCCAAAATTTCAAAAATTTACTTGTAAAAATATGTCATGGTTTATCATCTTTAAAAACCAGCTATGAACTTCAAAAATACCTAAAAAAAATATGATATTTACTACAATTTCCCTACTTTTATATTCTCACAAAGTGATCAGCGGATCACTGGCACAAGACTGACTGAACAAGTGGTTTTAAATTCGATCAATAGGGTGGAATATTTGGCTCTAATATATATGTATATATATATATATATATAAATATTGCAACATTTTACTTTGCTTGCAATTAATTTGTATATATGTACATGATTTAACGAATAGAAATTCATTAAATATTCTATTTCTCATTTTTGTGTTAAAGATACATTATGCAAGAGATCGATGAAATATTTACATGAAATAGACAGAGTTTAATAAGCAACCCAATCAAAGTTTTCCATATATAGATTATACACTGAATTAGTGGCGGAGCTAGGATTTATGGGTAGGAGGTCCAAAATTTTTGTAATCAAGATTATATTAACATATATATCTATATATAATAATAATTTTTGTTTATTAAATTCATGATATATTGACACATGAAAATATCAATATTATATCTAAATAGGATAACATGTCTTATCAGTTATATGCAATTAAAAATAAAAGTAGGACAACATATCATTGTCAGTTATATACGATTAAAAATAAAAATAATGCAACAAGATATTGAAGCGTTGATCTTAATATCTTCATAATACCATAGCCATTCAAGTTTCATATCTTGAAACTCCAAGTCTAATATATCACTTGTAGAAATGAAAAAAAAATTAATACACTTGTAAATAACATTATTCTCTCAATAAAAGAGCAACTATGTTAAATTCATAAACCTCAAAATACCATTTTTTTCCTTAAATATAAGTTGTGCTCAACGATCTTTCATAGAGACAAACTCATCTATAATTGATTCACTACTAGATTTTGCAGCAATTTCCTTTTCAAACAGTCATTCAAAAAATTATTTTCCATATATGGCACCAATACTATTACAGCCCATGAGCCTAAAATTCTTCACCAAAAAAAAAAAAAAGGCATGCCTAAGTTTATCACAAACTAAATTGAAAAAAAAAAAAATTTAATCCAGAATAATAAGCAATGTTATTTCTGATTTTCTCAGCTAAAAATCATTAATTTCTAGCAAGATATTTCCAATTTTCTAATCGGAATTAGCATATTATCACCAATACATAATAATAACAAAAAAAAAAATTCAGAAAAAACAGTAGCACAATGGCCTACAATTAGAACAAGAAGTGAGAAAAATAAATACAAACCTAAAGCGGAAACAAGAAGTTGAAGAAGAATGAAGTGACAGAACAAGACAAAGTTGTCTCAAGTTGAAAAGAAATCCAGTACAGTAAACCAAAGATAAATAAAAAAATCACACCTTAAACAACAAAGCAAATTTTCAAATTTTTTTGGGAATGGTGGAATGGGAAAATGAAGAGCTGGCTTCCTTTAGAAAAGAAGCTTTTAGTTTATGTGTAGACAAAATATTACTTAGTATAATGGGTCAGTCTTTTAAAATACTAGGCTATTAAAATTGTAGTTCAGTTTTTTATATTTTAGGTCAAACTACTAGGCCTACTAATATATATGGATTTAATAAAAATGTTTTATTTTTTAAAATCTAAATTATTTATCCAATAAAATATATAGAACTCTTAATTTATGAGGACCAAGACTAGTTTATATGTATAACAATTTTTTTAAATTAAAAAAACCCCCACTGAATAAAAATTTCACAAAAATTTAAGAACATGCGCCCCCCCCCCCCCCCCCCCCCCCTCTGCACCGAATTATTTACTACAAAGGAGTACATATTTACTACAAAGTCAGCTAATTATTAAATATGTAGTAAGGAAACCCTGTCATCTCTCTATGAACCGCCGGAAAAAAAAAAAAAAAAATTCCAAGAGGATTGAACGACCAAGTAACATTGTCCAAGTGAACTGTGTAGAAACAAGTCTATAACATGATTCCCTTCTTGAAAAAATGGGAAACACGAAAAATAATCATTTCGAGATAATTAATAGCACTATATATCCCATGTAGATGCTGGGATCTACGGTCAAAAATTTAATCCAAAAGAGTCGGTCGAAATCATCACAAACATAATTTTTAAGGATCCTTAAACATCATTAATGAGAATCATAAAGCAATTATTAACCAATAATTGATTAAAAGAAACGGTAAATAAAGCAATAAACGACAACAACACTGGGATTCAGAGAGGTGACAACAACGCCGAAATGTGCTGCATTCTTTGTTAGTGTCTGGAGTTTTATTATGTTATGAGAAAAACGTTACAAATACAAAGGTTCTCAAATTTTAATTCGGCAGAATTTCTGTGTGACGCCCCGACTTCCCAAGCCAGGTCGACACCATACATACTTGTTCTTTACTTGAAAATTTGAGAAATTATTTTTTTTTTTTTTTTTTTTAAAACATATTCACATACGTCCTCTTGTAGAGAAAAACTTGTTAAGCATACATACCATTTTGAAAGTATAATTTTAAGTCTTCAAACTTCATACATATAACAAAACATAATATACTTTTTGAAGTATTAACATATTGAATGCGGAAAATTATGCGTAGTGGTATCCCACACCGCCCTTCACCCGCCGCATCGTCCGCATAGCCCACCACTTAAGCTGCAGGCTTCTTACCTACAGTATGAAATATAAGAGTGAGCTTTCGCCCAGCAAGTTCAAACATAATCTCACAAAATATTTCAAACATCTTTAAAAAGAAACATGCCCATCATCACGGAACTCATGCATGAACCATTTATGATTGATTGAATGTCTTATGTTTCATTATAGACTCAATCTTTATTATCTTATCTCAACGTGTGGGCCCATAGTGTCCGTACCAAAAGCGCGCAGCCTCCAGACAAAGCTAGGGTTTGCAAGGCCCTAACAGTTCTGGGAATTATAACTTGACCCCTTCACGATCACGGATCTCGATCACGGAAGGTAAATATCACCACTGAATCATGTAGCCTCCACGATCACGGGAGGTTGGTACGACACCTTACTTAATTATCTTACCATGTGATTTAACATTAGTGAACATGCTTCATGATGTCACTATGTCATATCATACTCAACATATGCCATAACATGGTCTTTTTGAAAACATGTCCTTTCTGAAAACATGGTATTTTTGTAAACATGGCAATTCTGTAAACATGGAACTTTTGTAAACATGGTATAACATGTCATAACATAACTTAGCATATCATAGCCATAGCATAGCATCACATATCACGGCATCACTTATCATAGCACAACATAGCCTGTATACTTGAAAATATAGTATACTTGAAAACAGTCTTTACTATTTTCATACTGTAGATGAGGTTTGATACTTGCCTGATATGCTAGATTCCGGGTTCTGATGTCTTAACTCGGATTGCAATTGCAGGTTCCTTCCTGCTATTAAAAGAACATAGGATAAGAATCCTATAAAAGTTGGTAACCTATCCAACGTTCTAGTTATATGTCCCCCCACACATGTCTTGGTATCCTATAGTATTACTTTGGTTAACCCTTAATTAACTGCTGGGTTAAAGTCGATATCTGATCAACTAATGGTTAACCCTTGGTCAACTATGGTCAACCTTGGGCTTTGAGGCTAAGCCCAGTAACTCGGGTATATCTCCCGGTTACCTTTCGTAAACTAGTTGCTTGCTATATTCTAACTTGAAAAATTAATTTCCCTTACTTGGAAAATTTAGGAAAATTAATCCCAAAACTTCATTTTTAACTTATAAAAATCCTTTACTTAAATCGTAAAAATTCAAACTCTTGGATTAGTGTTTTATAAAATCATTTGAGGTTGAAAACTGCCCTTGGAACAGTTTTCCATAATCAAAACGATAGTTTGTAGTAGAAAACAGTTTTATAGAAACATTTGTAAAACTAGGGGTGCAGAAATTTTCGGATTCCCTGCGCACCTTTTGAAAAACGATTCTAATTTAAAAATCGGTTCATAATCTGAAAAAGTTGTCTTCATAAAAGTTGTAGTTCTCGAAAAATACTAAAACTTTCATGTTTTACAAAAATTCCAATTCGGCCTAGATTCGTCCCAGTTTTTGTTTGAAACTGGCTGACCCCGAAAAATTGAGTGAAAACTGGGTCTGGGAATCAGCCACGGGTTTTGGGGTAAACGGAGGCCATTGGAGCCTCATTTTGGGATTCTGCCCACGTTGTCCCCTAGGAAAAATTGTTCCGAACAACTTTCATGTTTTACGTTTTACCCAATTCGGCCTCTAAAGGCCTCAAAATTCATTTTCAATAAAACTGGGCAGAAATCACCCGAATTGGACAGTTTCCTCATTTTTGGTTTTATTTACGTCCTATTCGCATAATCTAACTCAACCGAACAAGCGGGAGCCTAGATTACAAGCATGCAGCGTTTTTCTAACGTAAAATTTTCCCAATTATAGTTTCTATAACTTCCATGCAAACCCTAATTGACTTTGGATCAATTAAAGCTCACATGTGCATCCATTCATACACTTCTAGCACCCTAATATATTATGATCAAACCACAATCTTAGGGCAGCTTTGGGGACATTCCAAATTCAGATATTTGCATGCACAATCCACGGAAATTAAATCATGCAAGCACAAATAAAATCAAACCACCCTTAAAGCTAAATCAAGCACAATCTAAAACCTAAACTAGGGCACCATATAAATATGAGCTTAAGCTCTTACAAATCAAATTGAAATGCACCTAAAATTCAATTTGATAACTCAAAGGAAAGAGTTGAGTGAGTAGAGTCAATTACCTTGATTGATCCCAATTATTGGTGCTAGGGTTTGATTGCTAAACTCCCTCCAAATCCACCCTTCAAATCCGGTTTTCTCACCTAGGGTTTGCACCAATATTTTTGTTCAATCTTGGTAAATTCTATAACCAAAACTAACCACTAACCAAACAAAATTTTCCTTACCTTTCCTCCTTGAAACAGCCGGCCTTCAAGCTAAGAAATACACCAAGAAAACTTCAAAAATTCTTGCTAGGTGAGGTAGAGGAATTTCACTCACTAATCCACTCTTTTTCTTCTAAATCACCAAATTTCTCTCTTGATTCTAGCTCACCCTAAATTCCGGATTTTTTTGAGGGAGAATTTGGCAAGAGTTTTGTTGCTTTTCTTCATTTTTTTCAGCCAAAAACCGCCCCCCCCCCCCCCCCCCCTTGGCCTATTTATAGGTGAAATTTGGGGTCTTTTTGCAAAACTTTTTGGTTCTACTTTGCACACAAGTCCTTGAAGAAATTTTAAACTCTTTTCAGCCCCACAAGGACCGGCCAGCTCACTATAGATAATACCAAAAATTTTCAAATTTTTCTTAATTGCCTAATGATGTCATAATTAGGCTTTTTGGTGAGGTAAGCAAGAGTTTAGGGCTTGTTTGCCTCCTTTTTCCTTTAAACAGTCCAATTAAGTGTTAATACAGATATTTCTAGTACTGTGCTTACTACACACAATACTGTTGTGCTCCAACACAGTCCAAAACTTATCTGTATTAAAAAATTATAAAATTTTCTGTACCGAAAATTTTTTCTTCTCTAAAACTTTTTGGCCCATTTAGTCCTATTTTAGGTGCTTGATTTTTCTATGGTAGTTTTAAAACTTAATTATACTATCTTGTCTGTAAAGACGGTTTTCACAGTATATTTCTCATACTGCTGATTGAATCACAGTGCCGTCTTATGTTTGACTTCTTCGGTCAACCTTTGACTATTCTGGTCAATTTTGACTTTTTCGATCAAACTTTGACCATCATAAATTTATGAAATTCCATCACGCGTTTCCTTAAAAGGCCTCTTATGGAGTCTCGTAATTAATTTACCGAGAACTCAACTCTATACTGATAAAATTATGACTTTTGTATTGGTATTCATAATTTTTATACAATTATAAAAACACATAGTACAAACTTTAGATTTCTTATATACAAGAAAATCATGAGTTCGTGAAAATTTTTGGATATTACATTCTGTAAGTAAATAGAAATAAGAATTGTCAAATCTGAGGGGTCCCATTAATTATAGAGATAAAGTAGTAGGTCTGGATTTTCAGGGTAGTAGTGGATGGTTCCCCATTGAAAATTCGGGACGTATGCTTGAGCATAAGCCGCGATCGGCAGTAGGTCATTTAATCCGAGAATTGATTATTCGTTGCTCGCGAGGATCATCATAGTAGGATCGATCAACTAGGCATTGGGTGGTATATTAATTGAATATCGAGCCAAGCAAAGGAAGGGAGTGTTCTTAGCAAACTCATGGTGCCCATATTGTTTTGGTCACCTATGGGAATTTGGAAGTTCAAAATCATGGGGAGACGAAGTCTGATCCCAACATCCCACATCTAGATTGAAATCTCGATGGGACATGCCTACTCTGAGAGGGCATTCCAACAAAAATAAAGTTTCCATTACTTTTTCTTACGAAGTCAATTGCATTAATAACACCCATTAATTCAGCTTTAAAAGCATTAAGAATGTCAATCAGTTTAGAAAAACATCCTTTATTGGAGCGCCACAATTCTAAACCTGAAGAACCATTAACCGCCATCTATATTAATAGTTTTGATTCAGCCCCAAAGCGAATGTACAATTGAACTTCAATAATCTTAGGAGCTTTGTTTGTCATGTTGGGAAGATTAATCAGCTTTAGAATTGTATGATTAGAAAGAGAATTATGCATGATACCAGAATTCACTACTTACTTTACTAGCATTTTCCATAATTTATATTTCTTCTTTCATTTCTTAACCAAACAAATTTGAGGCCCAATTACTTCTTGTGTTAGGATTTGAGCTATCCAAGGCACCCCTTTGCACATAAATTGATTAATGATCAGTTATGAAAAACACATCTTACGGATATAGGGATGGTGGCTTTTCCTACATATATATATCCGAAAAAGGTGATCAGCTTCTTTTGGACTAGTGTATTGGTTTCGAAGCACAGGATTGTTTCACCACCCGCATTTGATTAGGGCAGAAAAAATGGATCCTAGTATTTATCCAGTTTCGGCAGTGGCGTCAAAATATCCTGCAGATCAAGCCGGATGCAAAGTTGGCCCCAGCAAGAAGTTTGTTTGATTAGCTTGTCTATCCAAGTAAGCTTGTTGGCACTGTCAAAAATGAAAGTAGTCCGCTGCGCATATGTAGTAAATTAAGGGGGGGAAAAAAAGTTAGGAAAAAGACGAGAACCCGTAAGACAACTGATATTAAGTATGAGATGGACAAATTAGTCCCGTATTAGAAGAAGGATTAAATAATAAATAGGCAACATATAGTACATACAAACGAGGGACTTCAATCTTTTAAGGGGATGGCCAGTCGTCACTAAAATAATATTGGAAACATTTAAAAAAAAAAAAAAACATAATATTGGAAACATTAGTTTAAGAATCTTGTTGGAGAGACAATTGAAAGATGATGATGGGAAAGAATGTAGGGAAATAGCAATATCACACTTTTTGAAAGTGAATGGTCGTTTAAAGATGCTGCCTTCTCTTCTCTAAACCCCCATAAAATCCTTTTTTAAGTTATTTGATTTACTCTCTATAGAAGCTGAACTCCCTTCCCTACAAAACACCCAAAAAGTTTTGGCTGCCAGTTAAAAAGTACAACCAAGAATTATGGATTTTCTAAGCACTTTTCATGATTCCATTGTCTGCTTCCTTTACTCTCTGGTTCTCTCTTTTCCTTCAGCTCATGGCCGGCAACTATTTGATGTTCCGGCATTATTCATATTTGGAGACTCCACAGTTGATGTAGGTAACAACCAGCTCAGTACGTTTATCAAAGCTAATTTTCTGTAGACTCTGCAGTGCCTATTTTGCAAGCTTTGCGTTGTTGAATTTAGCCTTCTATTAAAATATTGTGCATCCCGGCTTAGCCTCAAAACGCATTGGTTGTCACCAAAGCCCAAACAGCGTTATGGCTGCTGGTAGGCAACCAATTGGAGGTAGTATAGGTTACTCTTATCCTCCACACACCGAGTCCATATAATCCCTGTTAATCGATATCAACAACACGCTTTTATTGTTTATTTCAAACTGCATTAATTAATTTTGTGAATGAGCATGGAAATGGAAATCATGAAAATAAGTGACCAGAAATAGTGTCGAAGGAATAGAACCTCAATGAATTTCTCCGATCTGTAGGCTTGTGAAAATTGGATGTTTTGTAGCGTTAATATTGGCTGCACCTATGACTTCTACGACGTAGTTTGCTAGTAGTTTGATAAATTGAATTGTGATGTTGCAAAACCCAACCAATTCGCATATCAACAGAAAGATACATAAATTTACACAACTCTGTATTGTGTAAATTGACAATACCCCATTAGAGACGGTCACACACACACACACACACACACACACACACACACACACACACACACACATATATATTCATAATGCATATATGATCACAAGAGAGTACGATACATACAAATATCATCGAATTATCGCTCAAAATGTGAGGGGCATATGAACAAAAAAATCGAAATAAAAAAAATAATTATAATTATTAAAAAAAATCATCTGTGGCGGATAAAATAATATATGCAATAGATAAAAGAAAACGTCGAAGAGTTTTATTTCATTCGCTTGTTTGCTAAGATAAGCTCGTTAAAGAAAATGACAAGTTAAGATCAGGAAAAATAAAAACAAAACCAAAACCAAAAAAGGAAAAAAGGAGAAAAAAAAAATAAGAAGAGGAAAACCCATTAGAGAATGTTACGAGACGGGCAAAAAGAGGGAAAAATTGCAGAAAAATGGGGGGGTAAGTTAATTACGTATAACAATGTAAACTTCCAGTTGGCCTCCATAAGGAGGGAAATTTGCTTTTAATATTGGTGGTTCATTGCAGAAACATGCATGAAAAACCTGCCCATATGTGAGCCTAAGGCCACTTGAGTAATATATGTGTGTGTGTGTGTGTGTGTGTGTGTGTGTCTATACACACATATGTATATATATTCGGTTTGATGATCCATTCCGTATCTTCTCATGACAGACCATGACAGACCTTTTGTAATACCTACATTTAATTTTTTTTGTTTGTTATGTAAAGTCATGTACTTTATACGTGTCGCATCTATTTTATCTCAAAAAAAAAAAAAAAAAAAAAAAAAAAGGTAGATTTGTCATGCACCAAGTACATGACTTGCTTAGTTAAAAAAAAAATGGAAAAAAAGGTACATGACTTGCTTAGTAAAAAAAACAAAAAAAAATTAAAAAAACAAAAAGATTGTATGCAGATTTTCCTTAATTATTAATAAATTTATGGATAAAATTTGGGTTTATTGAGGTAGCGGAAAGGTAAATTAGAATAAGCTAAGTAGAAATAATAATAAATGATTAAAAAAAGATAGATAAAAAGAAAAAAAATGGATAGATCTAATAGGATAAATCTTCCCAAAATATATTGATTCACTTAGAATTCATTTATTAATCTGTTGATTTACATATAATGTCCATGAAATAGCTTCCAAAATTGAAAGATAAGAAGAGTAAAAGATTACATATTTATAGGTTATATCGCCCAAACTGAAATGAGAAACTAAACAAAAGTAAGGAACTAAATAATTTTAAAAATTAAAACGAAAATAGGTAACTAATTCATGTATATTTGACCCACAAATTATAAGAAATTAAATTTGACGATCCTAGATTAAATGATTATGAAAGAGAACATAATAAAATTCATAATTCGGTTTATTCAATACCTAAAAAGTAAAATAAACTTATTTAGCTTGTGTTCGATTCACCGATTAGACCTAAACTTTTTGGATTGGAATTGTTTAATTTTTTAAAAATTAGTTAAAATTTTTGTTAACTTTTCAGAAAAAGACAAAAATAAATTAGAAAAGTTTAGTTTTAACTGATAAATCATACGGGTAATTAGTCTTGGGTGTCCCATCATAACTAAGGGCAAATCGTGCATTTCATCAGTTATTTTCTGTCATAGGATCCAGTTAACCCCTTGTTAGGAACTTCTCTTCGATGTGTTTACAACTTTGCAGATGGATATAACCCTCTTCAAATAAAAATAAAAATAAAGCCCCTTAAAAAGATCCATGTTGTAATACTAAGTATATCTGTATTTACACGATTTCTTTTATTTTAAGAAATTTGTACAAATTTTTAAGATACACATGAAAAAGCCCGGTTAAGGGTTTTTATTTCGTTTTTGTGAGTTTTATGATATTCTAAGACTCGAAAATGATTGCTTAGTCAAGCAAATGACCTTTTAGGCGAAAAGGAGCAAAATCGCCAAAATTTGCATGTTGGTCAAAGTTTGACCGAAAACGCCGACGGTTGACCAAAAAGTCAACTGTTGACCACGGGAGTCAAAACCTGATGGGAAAGTCAGCGGTTGACATGAAAGTCAATGGCGGACGAGAAAGCCAAAGATTGACCCGAAAAAAAGTTAAGAAAAAGGTTGTACGACTTAATAGTTCGCAGTATAATATTGTACTGCATAAAGCTATTTTTTATGATTAAAATGACATGTTTAGGATTCAAAACCACCATAGAAAGTCAAGCACAAAAATTAGAATATTTGGGGCCAAGTGGTTCCGAGTTAAGAAAAAGTTTTTATACAGTTCATTTAAACACAGGTGAATTTTGGACTGCGGTTCAATTAACTAATACTGCGTATAAGTGAATTCAGTATTAGAATTACCTGTGGTAATTGAAAAATGGATTATTTAAAGGTGAATGGTGGCAAACAAACCTTAGGGAGGCTTACCTCACTAACTTTATGATTATTACATCATTAATGGATTAAGTTTGTTAGAAAGTAAAAAAAAAAATGGAATCTTCCTTTGGTTCTAGCCAAGCAAAGCCGACCACCTACACCCCCTCCCTTGCAAATTCTGATTTTTTTTTTAGGGACCATATTGTGCAATTTTAAGAAGTTCAACCTCTATAAATAGGGGTGGGTTGAATCAAGAAAAAATTTACAAAACACAACCAAACTCTTACAAATTTCTTGCTTGAACAAAACCGGTTTTGTGTGTGAAGGAGAGGAAGGATTTACAGCCAAGATTGAGGAGGAAATAGAGTGAGAGGATCGGCTTTTGGTGGAAGGAAAGCAAGGAAAGAAAAATTTGGAAAGTATGGATACCCATTTTCTCCTAGGGTCGGTTTTGGGAGCTAAGGAGGAAGAGAGGAAAAATTTTGTGGAACCAAGAGGGATTAGCGTTTAGTTTTCTACTTTGAGCATCCAACAAGAGCTCAAAAAAAAAATTTGGTACTTATCTTAGCCAAGAAGGCCGAATATAGGGAGGAAAAGAGCAAGGGAACAAGCCAAGACCTTGGCTGGTTTTGGGAGCTGTTTTGGCCAGATTTTTGGGAGCTGTGGTGGCTGATTTTCAAGGCAAAGGAGGCTGCAAAAGTTGGACCAATTTGGCAAGAAAAACCGGCAGCTAAAGGAGGAGCAAAGGGAAGGACAACCAAGTCAAATTCTTTGATCCAAAGCAAGGTACAAACCTTGAATTCCAAGCTTTTAGTTTAAATTTCAATTGGAGAAATTTAAATGTATTAAAGCCTTGGTTGTATTGAGCATAAGCTCATTGGTTTCTCTTGCTGCCCTAGCTTAGAAATTAGGGTTTGTGCTTGAAATTTTAGGGTTTTTGTTGGTGGTTGTTAATATGCATGTTAGGTGTATTTGTTTTGTTTAGGGTTTTTGTATATTGTGTAAAATGTTTATGTTGATGTGTTTGTTGAATGTTGAACATTTGAAACGTCCCTGGATGTTTGAATTAGGCTCCCGACGTGTTCGGTTGAGGTAGGGTGAACGTAATAGGACGTAAGCGAAATCGAAACCGAAAAATGGCTTTCTCGGGTAGGGTTTGCCCAGTCTCGGGAAAAGCAAATTTTGAGGCCCTTAGAGGCCGAATTGGGGGAAACTCAAAATATGGAAGTTGTAGGGTTCTGCGATAGCTAAAACTTTCGTGAAGACAATTTTTCCAAAATCAGCTTAGATTTTTAAATGAAATTGATTTTCAAAGATGGTACGGGAATGGGGAGATTTCTGTACAAAATTTTTAGAAATGGTTCAGAAAATGGTGTTTTTGTGTTTTTAATGATTAATTGGCGTTATAAAACTGTTCCAAAGGCAGTTTTTAATAGTCGATGATTTTTACAATTTTACCTTATGATTTTCTAAATTTTTAAAATTAAATTAAATAAGGGATTTTGTGCCAAAAACATAAGGTTTTCTAAAAAGAAAACACAAATGAATTTTTGGGATTTAAAGTCAGAAATAATAATCCGAGTAGGATAGATTTAAACCTTAGGGTTACTTAAAGTAACCAAGTAGGTTCACGTAACGCAAAGTAAGGAAATATAACTACGGTTATATAAGAATGTTGGTTTACCAACAGTTCTAACCCTTACTCTTTTTGTCGATAACAGAATACGATACGCAACGGTGTCCCAGCAAGCTTGAGCTTATAACTGGACACAGCAGTTTTAAACAAGGTAAGTACAACCACCGCCTACAGCATAGGCTTTGATTTGATACTTGCCTAAGTATGTTTTAAATGTATGCTTTATTGTATGTTCTGTAGTGTTGCTTTGCTGTGTTATTTATATGCCATGTTAATTACATGTTTTATATTAGGTGTTAAGAAAAGTTTTATGCTATGTTTTATGCTATTTTTTATGTGTAAAATGCTATGTTTAAGTATATGTCATGAAGTATTAAAAACATGTTAAGATCAAAACATGCTATGATTTAGTTGTGTGAAACATCACAAAGTATGTTCACCAATAATAAGAATGAAATCAAGTATAAGATAAAGAATGATATGAAAATAAGTAAGTTACCTGTGTCGTACCGACCCGCGTAAGGTCGGGTTGGACTATGGATTGAGTTGGAAAAAGATTGGCCACCCCCAACCAGTTCATAATCGCGCGTCCGGTACGAACACTTATAGGGCCCATATGTTAAGTTAAGTTAAGTAAGCAAGCTATGTACAATAAGAAAGAATAAGAAAGCATAATTGGCTCATGCATATGTAGGATAAGTTACGCTAAGTTAAGTTAAGTAATGCTATGCTATGCTTAGTTTATGTTAGTTAGATATATTATTTTGTGTTGTGTCGCGGTATATGATAGTTGTACTTGCTGAGCGAAAGCTCACTGTCTTACGTTTATGCTGTAGGTAAGCAACCTGCCAGCAATTGCTGATGCAAGATGGAGAGGCGAGGCTTGGCGGACTGTGAACCGTGGGAAATGTAGAACCGCTATGCGTTTTGAATTTATTTTATTTACGTTTATTAAGTTGAGTTATGCTAAACAGCTATTGCTTATTATTTGTTATATTTTATGTACGTTCTCGTGCGCGAGTCACACTGTTAAAAAAAAAATATTTCCGCTGTTTATGTCAATTAAATATGTATGAAATATACGTAAGTATGTATGGTAACGGCCTATGCTAGGCGGGTTGTTACACATGTATTGCATATGATTAACCTACTATCTATCTACCCATCACTTGAAAACAATATATATATATATATATATATATATATATATATATTCTATCCATCACTTTTGTTAGAAATTAACCTCAGCTTATATCACATTTTCCCAAATAGATGTGGTCCAATATTGCTTTACGTAGATTTACTGTAATTTATGTGAAGTGCTCGATTTGAGATATCAAAGTTTATGACGAATTTTGTAGGTTTTTTTTTCTTTAGTTTTAATTATGAAATATTCAAACTTTACACCTTATAATAAAGTTATGTGCGAAATTAATTATTGTTAAACTATTTATACAATTACAACTAATGAAATTAATTACTGTTATCCACATATTGCAGAATCATCACCCAATTATAGGGTGTGACAATCATTTTATTTGAGCAAATATCTATTAATTTGGCGTGAAGTATATGTTTATTTTTTCGTTTAGAATATATAAGATGGTTAGGTAGATCAAACCATTTGATTCACTTTCAAGTGGTGAGATCTCTTCTCGGTTTTATTTTGTCTGATTTTCTTCCTTCTTTTATTTTTTTTATTTTTTGTCTACATAAAATTTTCAAACCAACTGTATTTTATTATAGTTTATATATATATATATATATATATATAGTTCACCAAAATATCCCAACATAGCTTTACTTATCTATACCTGACCCAGTGCATCATAAGGTTTAATTGATCTTCTCCTGCAGGTTGATTGAGACTTTTTAACTACTAAAAATTTAGTGGATCTTCTCTAAAACTTTTAAATTTGCTTATCTCCAAGGCATTAATATATTTTTCATAAGCAGTCCTCCTTGACTGAAGCTACAATCATTCTATAAGTATAGGACCATCACATAGTCCTAATTAATCAAAAAGTAAACAAAAAAAATCCAATCAAAAAGTAAACAAATAAAGTGCTCAAAAATCAATATAATTGGTGCTCAAAACATTGTCCAATCTTGTGCGTATACATCAGTTTTTGGTAGATTGGAGTCTTTATCCTTCCATTGCTTTTATGAGAATAATTGATCGAGGCTGGCTTTTCGATCTTTATGTCCGAATAAACTGCGCTCGGCTTTATTTGGAGTAAATTGCTTTTGAAGCATATGGGATTAGTACAAATCACTACTTCTTGTGTGCACTTTATTAGGGCTGAAAATACATTGACCTAGTCTTTGTCGAGATAAGCTGGTTGGGACGATGAAAGATTAAGCGTCTCAACTGTGGCCACAGAAATTGACAACAAAGAAAACGACAAAAAATCCATTAGAAGGGCAAGTCACCTTTGATGGAAAAAAATAAAAAATAAAAATAAAAATAATAAAAAAATAATAGAAAGAGAGAGAGAGATTGCAGATAGATACATTATAAGGGAGGTTACCAATCTAGTCAGCAATTGCTGCGCCTATGATTTCTACCACATTGTCTTGGCAAGTTGGCCATAATTTGTTCAATTGAGTTGTCAGCTGCAAAACCAAACCAATTTATGTATCAAGGTAAAAAGAAATTAAATGAGCTTAAATCGAATTTATCTTCCAAAGTTAGTTTGAGAAGAGATCTGTTGAATTCATATTTAACTATAATAACTCAATAATTTGACGATGTGTAATAAATTCAACTTCTAACCTACATAATACGTTTACAAAACTACTTTTCCGCTCTTAAATGTCATATTAGACCAAACGTCAGAGATAATTTTCCTCAAAATAGGGGACCAACCAAGAAGTAATCACTCACATCTACAACAGTCTACAAATTAATATGCAGAATGCAGACTCTTGCTTGCCTACAAGCCATAGCAAAAGAGAGAAACAAGCCACCATAAAGTTAGTACTTTCTCAACTGTTGTGTTGAAGATGTGAATAACGAGGGAACAAGAAAAAAAAAAAAAATATATATATATATATATATATGTGTGTGTTTATAAACAAGTACAGCGCTACATTATAACGAGGGAACAAGAATAGTAGGGCACGTGCCCCGCTAAACAGTTAAAAAATAAAAATAAAAAAGAAAGAAAGAAATTTCTACGTTGACTCTGAAAACCAATTCCCCTTTGTCACAGTCAGTACCCCCACTAGTTTTACAGTTTTTTTTTTTTTTTTTTTTTTTTTTTTTTGGCTTTTAACTTTTTAAATGGGCTTGTTGATACAGTTCACTCTCTTCACTCCATTTTAGAAAGCTTTATCACCTATTCGCCATTACTTACTTTTTTTTTTTTTTTGGAACTTGGGGGTGTTTAATTTCTACTTTTGAATAAAAAATTTCCCCTTTTAGCTCACTATTGCACCATTTCGTTTTATCTCTTCCTCTCCTTTTCCCTCTTATTTCTTTGTATTCCTTCTCTAAAAGTTGAATTTCATTTATTTATTCTAAAAAAGTCCAAACTCTCATTCTATTTTTCAGAGAATATTTTACCATTATGATTCTCTTCAATCTCTTGGTATTGTATTTTGCTATATTTTCTATTCTCTCTTTTCAATTTTCAACTTTTTTCCTCAGATTATTTTTCGTTAGTTTTGCTTTACTGATTGTGATAAAAATTACAACTTGACTTGTGATTATAAAGCTTGACCTTGAATGGTTGTTCTTCGGATTTATTATCTTTTAAACATCGAGTTATGTAAACTTACTTGTGTATTAATTTTTTTTTTCAAAATTTTTACAACATTAGGGTTGATGTTTATATGCATAATGTTATTAGAGGTTGTTAGGATGTAATAATTTTTTTCAATGAATATATAATGCAATGTTTACAAAAAATGAGCCGTCAAGAAAAAAATATAATGCGTTGCTTACTTAAGTTAATACAAATATTGTTAGGGAAAAAAAATTTTACTTGGCTTTCATAGAATCTTAACTAATGGATTTATTTGTGCCACCACTGAAAAGTCTGGCTCTGTTCCTTTATATATATATATATATATATATATATATTATATATACATAGGTTATATCAGCTTGAACAAGCATGCAATATGAATGGTTTGCTAATCATGTTTTCGGAGTTGGGAGTTTAGAGTAGGTACCAAAGTGGCTGAGACATTCTACAATTCTCAATTCTAATCAATACACTCTCTACATTAAAAAATAAATAAATAAATGTTGTCATCATGTCTTGAACCGCCATTAAATCGTTTGTTGGAAACTATTAGGATGGTCACACGATATGATCCATTTCAAGTAAATGCCATTTCCTTTTTCTTTTTTTTTTCCTTTTTTCTTGATAATCCAATTCAGCAGATGGGAAAATTAAGAGAAAAAAGATTGGAAAATGATGGGTGAGTTGAGATAACTTACCTAACCTGTCGGTCACAAGCCTTCCATTAGAAAACCTACCAGTTGACGTGTGATTTAAAGTCACGTTCATAAGGAGGGAAATTAGCTTTGATAATGGTATTAAGCTGGTTGTCGTTGCTTACATCCACTGTAGAGTCTCCAAATATGAATACTGCAGGAATGTCAAACGGCTGCCGACAATAAGCCGAAAGCAATGAGAGAACCAAAGCGTGAAGGAGGAAAAAGGAAGCAAGAAAAGTGCTTAGAAAATCAATAATTCTTAGTTGTTTCTTTAACTAGCAGCCAAAACTGTCTTTTAAATTCTAAACCCCAATGTATCTTGGTTTAGTATCTGTACAAGCTGAATTTCCTGTAACTGTCAGACGGCCAAAATTGTACAACTTTTTTATCATCATAATTAAAACACAAGTACAACATTTATTTTTTTGACCCCAAAAAAAATTAGATTGACATCTTATGTTTAATTTTGATATCTCAAATAGTATCTAACTAATAGTATATTGACGTATTATTGAAAAAGTTATATTTTAAGGTATAAAAAAATCAATTACAAAATATTTCAAAATTTTTAAAAAGAAGGTGGCATAATATTATTAGTTTGACAATATTTAAAATATCAAAAAATGGACAGAGGATTTAAATCCCTAAAAAACCTTATGTGCAATATTACCCCTTTTTTTTTAGAAAAACGGAATAAAAAAAATTTATGATCAAATTTGAATATAACTATGCTATTACCACAGTATCTCCCACATGGAAAATAATCAGCCCTTCAGCATACATGAAATTATTTTCATTTATGACTTAGACACTAAAGCCTGAATTAATAAATTGAAAAAATAAATAAATAAATTGATGTAGTGAAAATACATATATATATTTTTTAAATGCAAGACCTGCAGATAAGTGACCAAAAATTGAGTTGAAGAGTAGAACCTAAATGAATTTTTTCCTAGTTTCCAATGAGAATGCTGGAAACTTATCCGATGCGTAGGCTTGTGAAAATTGGCTGCACCTATGATTTCTAGAAGCAGTTTGGTCGATTGAATTGTGATGCTGCAAAACCCGACCAACGCATATATTAACAAAAAGATAAATAAATTTACACAACTTTGCATTCTGAATATTGACAATAACCCATTAGGGAGAGTCACAAATACACACACACACACACACATATATATATATATATATGTATATGCATGTGTGATGAGATCGGCAAAGGAAAGAGAAGAAAATTTGCAAGTGGATAGGTTATGAGGCAAATTACCATTGTAGCGAATTTGGAAGCTTTCTATTGGAGAATGCAGAATATGGGCTGCCCATAAGCCGAAGCAAAAGAGAGAATCAAGGACAAAAGGGAGAAATAGAACAAGCCAAAACTATGAATATTTGTCAAAAATATGAATATTTGCCAAAAGTATGAATATTTGCCAAAACTTTCTCAGCTTATGTATTGATCATATGATCCATTATATAACCCACGTAAAAAATTAAAAAAAAAAAAAGGGCTTTTAAAAAAAAAAAAGATAACAAAAAAAGTTTCAAAAAGAATCCATGTGTTCCACATGATTAACCCACTACTCACAAGTATTGTTCTCACCACCTACGACATACCAGTATAAAAAGTTTCTTATTATGAAAGGTACATTGTTGTAGTTTCAAATTAATTGTCGTTTATTTGTACTTCGTCATTTTACATAAGCGTTATTTTTTCATAAGATATTTGCTTAATTTTTTTTTTCATAAAAATAATAATATACATCTAGAGTCAGATGTAAAATTAATTACCGTTAGACTATTTATACAACTACAACTAATTTTGTAGTTTGATTGAATGTTTTTTAGGAATCTTTTATTTTTCTAGAGAATATTGTCAATTAGACTGTTTCTTGAAGTATCTGTACACATATGGGCATTCTATTTACTACATTGTACACAACATGAACTAACCACTTATTGGAGGATGGGCTTTACAAGCGTGTGCCAATTTACTTGGAATGTGTTTAAAATCCTGATATTGTTATATCCTTACTCAGTTTAGTGAAAAAAAAAAAAAAAATGAACTAACCACTTATTGCAGAATCATCATCACCCCATTAGGGTGTGACTATCATTTTGAGCAATTAAATACTAATAATTTGGCGTGAAATGTATGTTTATCTTTTTGTATAGAATATATAAAATGGTTAGGTAGATCAAACCACAGTAGTTTGCTTTTAAAAAGTGATCAAGTGGATCATTAGCACAAAGCTAACTTAAACTAGCACAAAAGTGATTAAATCCATGCCAAAGGTTTAAACTGTTAGGAGCTCGATTTATAATACTTTATATATCATTTATATAAAGTGATCAAGTGGAGGCACAAGCCTGGATTTTGAGTCGGAACTCAAATTATCTCGATATTATTTGACATTTAGTTTGCTTGCAATTGTGTTTTGGGTGTGCACATGATTTAATGGATAGAAATGCACGATTTAATTGATAGAAATTCACTAAACATTCTATTTTTTTTATTTTTCATTTTATTTTGTTTTATTTTTGTGTTAAATGTACATTATGAAAGAGTTCGACGAGATATGTATGTTAAATGTAAAGGGTTTAAGCAACCCAGTCAGATACACCAATTTATTTTATTATTATCAGTATGTTGTTGTTTGTAATATAGCTTGGTATAGAGAAGTTATTTTTGGAAGATTATAATATAGTATGGTAAGCTATTTTTTATGGCGACAATTCAAAGAGGATGAATTCAAGAAATGTAAATAAGCTACTCAGATTTCTTGACCCGGAATGGTCTTTTAATAATATCTACATTCTTTATTAAAAAAAAAAAGACATCTTGGAGAGGATCTTTATAGAAATTAGCATCAAAGAAACATGGCTTTCACTAGCTCATTTTCGGCTTGTTTCTTATCTCTTCTGGCTCTAGTTCTCTGTTTTACTTTGGCGGACGGGCAGCCGGTTCCTGAGTTATATTTCATATTCGGAGTCTCTGTAGTCGATGCCGGTAACAATAATAACCCCCGACTCTTGCAGGTTATTATAAGGGACATTACAAATGATTCTCATACTCGAGAATTGGCTGCGCCTATTATTTCTACCACTTTTCTCTTGGTAAACCAGCTGTTTGTTCGATTGAGTTGTGAGCTGCAAATCAAACCAACACATATATATCAAATGAGCTCAGATAGAACTATTTGCGTATAAATATCATAACAGTCTAATAACTTGATGATGTAGGACAGATTCAACTTCTAACAAATAACACAATTACGAAACTACTTTTGTATTTTGAAATGTCGTATTAGATAAAACAAAAGAGATGATTTTTCCTCAAAATAGGTACCAAGTAAATAGTAGGCACTCACATCTACAACAGAGTCTCCAAATATGAAGAATCCAGACTCTTGTTTTCCTATGAGCCAAAGCAAAAGACAGAAACAAGCTAACATAACTTTGGGGTTTCTCTTAGCTGCCAAAAGTACTTTCTCAACTATAGTGTTGAAGATGCGATTGATGAGGGGAATATATATATATATATATATATATAGACACACACACACATATGTATGCATAGGTTGTAGCAGCTTGAATAAGCATAAAATATGAACGGCTAGTTTGCTATTCATGTTTTCGGAGTGGTGAGTTTAGAGTTCTAGTAGGTACACGTGGTTGAGATATGCTGAATTTCTCCAGTTCTTTCTACACACTCTTCATTTAAAAAAGAAAAAAAAATAAATAAAAATAAAAATAAAAAATAAAAGGTAAAAAACATTTTGTCATCATCTCTTGACCACACCGGCACTTATAGGCGAGCAGGGGTGGAAGTCCACGTTGAACATATATTTTTATCAATTTTATTTTTTAAAATTTTAAGTTTTTCTTATTTTATCCCCACTCAAAAATAGATTATCTTTATGTAATTGTCTTAAAAATTTTATCTTTTAATATGTATTCCTAACAACATAATAAACTGGCTTCGTCGCTTAACAACCGTAAGCATTGTTTATTGGAATCAACAAGGATGCTCACATGATATGCTCCATTTCAAGAAAATGTCATTTCCTTAACATTATTTTCCACCATGAGTTCCAAACAAAGCTTTGAACACTTGGGAATTTTGGTTTTTCTTTCAAATTATGTCCCTCTCGGATTGATAGGCCTTTAATTGTTCAGTTGTTTAGGAATCTACAAGAATTACTATATCAATGACACCAAAAAATAAATAACCAATATCAACTTTATCTTTACCCCAAAAATAAATAATCAAAAATAAAAGGAAAGGAAAGGAAAAAGACAGAAACTAGTTGGTATGAGAATATAAAAATTATATGGAACATTTCTTACACTCTTCAGCAGCTTGGCCAACAGCTCTCATTATTCCTATAGAATTTCAATCACAAAATATAAAAATTTTATGGAACATTTCTTACACTCTTCAGCAGCTTGGCCAACAGCTCTCATTATTCCTATAGAATTTCAATCACAAAATTAAACAAGCCGAATTGCTAGAACAAGTAGCCTTCTAATATTTCTCGTATACTTTAATTAATACGTAGATCTTCACTCTCATATGATGGTTATGGAAGTCACAATTTTTGCTTAGGAGCCTCAAAGCTGCAATTTTTCTTCATTGTTAGCTCTCTGTCTCACAAGAAATAAGTGTCACCAATGTCTCAATCATACTTACAGCTGAAGATTAATTCTCTCCGACATTCTGATGATATCGGAGTGGATCCGGTCGCCTCCGATATCCAAACCAGTTGCTCCGGCAGCCACCCTCATGACATCTTCTATCAATGCATAATTTCCCATGATGTCAACATGCGCACCACTCTCAATTCCCCTGCCTTCCAGCAGACTAGCTGGCCCCTTGTGCCGGTACTCCCTTACGTACGTTGCAATTCCTGAAGGGTTGAACCTGGTTCTTCCTCGCCACCCTTTCGCGCACATGAAGCCTGCACTCAGAACGGGGACGCTCTCATCGCCGTCCACAAAGTACACTCCGCTTTTCAGGCAGCTATCTGGCTCTCCATCAGCTGAGCTATCGATTCGGAATGGAATGCTCTTGCAATTGTCTGAAGGGGACTGCTTGTACACGTATGATCTTTCTGTAGGGATTCCTACTCCATATAGGCAGTATATCTCTATTTCCGGGGCATGAGGTAGCCTTAAACAAACAATCACATTAACGAAAAAAAAAAAAGTTAAATGGAATATAAATCCAATGAAAAAAAAAACGATGAGTACCTTATGAAACAAACTAATGTTTCAGAGTTGAGTATTTGTACTCACTTAGTCTCAAGCGGATTCGACCAGTACTTGTAGTGGCCATATTTTGGATCGTCTAGATTTTCAGCTATCCCATGAGAGAAGTGAGCCTCAGCCCGTTGCATTAGTTTCGGAGCTACAAATCGTAGTAAATCAAAAGAATTTTGAGCTGTGTAAGCCTTGTTCATTGAAATTCTTCTAATGCTTTCCCTGCTTATTTCATCGTACTCAGTCAACACCTCTCCGCATGACAAATTAAGACTGGCGGAGGAACGCAGTTGCAGAAGTTCCTACCGAGGAATTGAGATAGCCATGGTTATTAAGAACAATACACTACTGAAAAGAACCACAAGTATTAAATACTAGTCAGTCCTAAAATTTTTCTTCTACCATGTCAGTAAAACTTGCAAAAGTCTTTTTCTGAGGAATTAAATAAAAGAAATTGTACCTTTAAATCTGGGGAAGGGAGGCGAGAAGAAGATATTTGCGATGCGGCCTTTCCGAAAGAGATCATTCTTCCATACTTCACGGGTTCTTTTACTTGAAAACCTCTAGTTCCATCGCTGTGGTTGAGATTACGGTCGCCCACAGAAAGCTGTGCATTCCCTTTCCTGTCCAAATCACAACTATTTACCGCTTCAGGAGACCAATCCAAGTTGCCCCAGATAGTGTCTCCACCTTTCGGCAATAAGGAAATGAGGGAATCCCAAGTTCGAGATACGCGCATGATATGTTCAAGCGTTTGAAGCCCGAGAAGCTTGGAATCCAGAACACCTGGAGCCACAGCTCTGCAAACAACCAAAACGGTTATGGTCAATATTTAGGTACTTACGAAAATCTCTTACTTGGACTGTACGCATAACATTAGAATGAACATTAGAATGAAAGTAAGCATGACTTCTTCAGCAATATTAACAACTCATGTTGTAACTTTTCATACATCTTTCGAAACGCAGAACTTGTGCTGGACCATACCAAGCTGGTTGATTAACTAGAGTCAAAATGCAATAAGTTTTTTGATAATGAGAAGTTTCATCTAATGAAATGTAATCCGAAGTTCAATAGTACCATAACTTTGCCTCATATGAGGGATGAATTGCAGAGACTAACCTGAGGAACGAAACGTCTTTCCCCTCGGCAGAAAAAAATACTACTTACTGCCTTCGGAACACCAAGAAATGCCGGACCGATATTCATGACGGCTTTGATGTGCTTGGCACACCAATCTGGACCACCACCACCCCCCATGGGAGGAGGTGATTCAACCCATTTCATGAAGTGGAGGAAATAAATTACCCCCATTGAATGAGGCACCACTACCACTTTCTTATGGCCATTGGTTACGTACATTAGCTCAATTTTACTCTTCAGTCTACTTAGAGCCTGGTCCCGAATCTGCTTTTTCCGAATTAAAAAACCACATCAGTGTAATTCAATACTTTTAATCGAATTGTATTTTGTTTTTCCCATTGTAAAAATCTGCTTCGAGTTTTCGAATCTTCAACTACATGCTTGAATGTAAGAATTTTCAAAATGGTTATACCTCAGTATTTTGGAAAGAAAGTCTCCAATCATAAGCAGCCATGTACATGTTCTTCCCTTCATAGCCAATTTTGGCCAAGTTCTCAATAAGAACAGCCCAAACGAAGTAACCAGGAGCAAAATAGTCCGCCGCAACAAGCCCCGGGACCGCACGAACTCGAATGCCCGGCGGGTCCAATCCGGTCTCATTGTGCAGAGAGAGGTGCTCCAACCAGCATAATGGCCTAACCTCGGAATCAAAATCCACAAGAGAGTCAACAAAATTGTCATTTTAATACCATTGCACTAAAAAAAAAAAAAAAAGGGTAAAAAACTGCAAACCTCTTGAAGATTTCAGTGAAGCTGCCACCCCAAAGCCGCTTGCGGAAAAGGCCATAAGAGCAAGGCTTGCCTTCCCAGAGCTCGAGGCCGCCGGTGACAATGCCAGGCACCAGAACCACGGGGTGAAGAGCAACCAAGCCCTCCTCGCGCCGTAGCCTCTCCCCCGGCGACTCTGTAGCCGGCATTGTCGCCGGCAAACACTGGCACACCAACAGTAGGACCCACCACGCCGTGCATATGCACCCGATTGCCCAACAGCACGAGTCTACGCACCTCCATGATGAACCTTGTCGTCTTTGTTGTTGTTGTTGTTGTTGACTCTTCCTCTTCCTCTGCTTCTCTTCTATGACCACAAAATTATTATGATGTTGATCATGATCATGATCGTCTTTCGTCGTTTCAGTACTGCTCTTTTGGGCGGAACCACCGGAACATGATGATGACCTCCTCACTGCTGGCTCTAAGTAGCAAAGTTTTCTAAATCGGAGAATATAGGAAACCATTTCTGTTGTTATGTTTGAATTCAGAGAGATTTCGAAGAAGAAGAGCAGCAACCCATTAATGTTCGAGGTTGCTGCAGACAGAGTGTGAGTGCATGGAGGCCGTGGTGGTAATGTTATGAGGTTTTATGAAGTGTTTTTTTGGTAGCCGTTAAGGCGAGAGGTGAGACCACGTGGTGGAGGAGGAGGAGGAGACATGGACACCAGAAGAGGCCACGCAATAGGGAAAAACAAGCAGAGGGAATCATCGGCAGAGGTGGATTTTTGTTCAACCATACTGCCAAAAAAAAATGAAAAATAAATCAAAATGAAAATTATGAAAAATAATAATAATAAATAAAATAAAATAAAAAATTGGGTTGTAGAGAGCAAATTGGCTTGATGTCTACAGCTAAGCTCTCTTGGGTTTTGCTCTTAGACACTTGTCTTGGCGTTTACATGCAGCCCTTTATCACTGTCACCATTTTTCTTCAGAAGACTTGTTTCTTTTTCTTTTTTCTCTTTTTTTTTCTTTTTTTTTTTTTTCAGAGCATCACTATGTTAGAAACTGTGAATATTTTATAGGTAATTTGTTTTCATACTAAGAAATTTCGTGATTTAAGAGATTTTTTCTAGTTTGGGTAGTTTACTTGATTCTGTAATTTTATTATTTATATTTATATTTATATAAGATTCTATTCAAACTGTCTCTTCACACGACCAAATATTAGTCCTCCTTTTTTCTCTTTTGTTTCCTCATTTATATTTAATAAGTGGTGTGAATAAAGACATAAATAATAGTATCAGATACCATTCATGTCTTTTTTAGGCTTGATTTATATTAACAATGAGAGCACTTCTATTTCTTCTCAATGGGGGGGTTTTTTTTTTATGAGGTTTTTTTTTTTTTATCCATTAGATGCACGTATCAAATTTTTCAACCCAAAAATATTTCTTCTATTTTTTCGAACGTATTAGTTTTGGACATGTAGAAAAATGTTAACCTAAGACTGGCCAATAAATTTTAAATAAGATTGTATAACGTTTTTTTTTTTTTTTTTTTTTTTTTTTTTTTTTTTGAAGAACAACCAAAGATTTTTAATATTGTTTAGCACTCATTAAGTCCTAATTATTATTTCAAAAAATAGGGATACATATTGAACATGATTTGAATAAAATTTAATTCAAAAAAAAAAAGATGTGAATAAAATTGAATTAGTATAATGTTATTTAGCTTGATCAATGTTGTTAGCAAAAGTTTTAGTTTTATATGATAAAGTAGGGAAAAAATTGTTTCATGGAATTTTTTACCATCAAATTTTTATCGAATTCTATTAAATTTATTAAACATGATACACTTATTAAAATTAAAAAAATTACGATTTTTTTTTCTTTTCCCAAAGCTAAAAACTAAGGATTACGAATTTTATATATAGATATGTATTGAAATTATCGTTAATTTAGACTGATAACGGAACTACAAACCCCAGGAGTTAAGCCCCCACCCAACCTTTTTTTTTTTTTTTTTTTTTTTTTTTTGTGTGTTTTTATATGTACTTGACCGAAATTTACAAACAACTCCCCTAAAACTTTAAAGCCTTCATTTCAGTCTATAAAGAATAAAAAATCATAGTTATTTATCTCGCTCACCAAAATTCTTGACTTTATCCCTTGTTTAGACACCGTTAAAATCAAATAGGATTGCGACGATTATGTTGATGGTAAAATACCCTTTCAGTCTTTTCAACCACTGCTGTTGCAACCCACCTATGATTCATTAATCCCGTTAAAAAGGGAGTCAGGGGAGAGACTGTGTGAAAAGAGTTTTGCAGTAGGAAATTCATGAATTTAAAAAATAGTTTCTTTTCCCGGAGTTTTTCTGTCATGGTTAGTCCCCAGGACGGCTGCGTTTTGTTTTAAGCGAGGGCAGGTCCAAAACTAATGAAAAAATATTTTTAGTGTCGGGTATGATTTGAACGATGATTGAACGTAGAGTTTTGTAAGTTAAAAGTTAAAATATATATTTGATTGAATGTAAATCGAAATAAATCGTAATATAAATAATAAGAAAATTGGAAATATGTTTGGAAAAAAATATGTAATATAGATCTTGATTCGTTTCTTTAGTCGTTGTGTGCGTTAAAAAAATTCATTTTAATTTTAAGTAAGAAAGTTATAAATTTTTAAAGTTCGAGTGAATGATCAAATAACAAAAAAAAAAAAAATGAGATATAGAAGAGATTTGGAATTGAATTGGAAAATTTCAATTGAAATCAATGTTACAAACAGTCCTTACCATCCCAGTTTGTCAAATTTAGACATCACATTTTTTTTTTTTTTACCTAAATTTTGTTTTTCTTCTTTTTCAATGCTCCTGTATTAAGCTAGCATTTACTTGTTCTTCCAAATATAATAAAAGCATAGACTTTTGATTTCCCAAAAAAAAAAAAAAAAAAGAAACATTTACTGTAACACAGTTAAGTAGTGTGTAGAAAGACTAAATAAATCGGTGCACTATTCTTTAAACTTCACCTATCATGTGTGTTAATACCTTAATAGCGCACTACTCTTGATCATAAACCATTGACTAAGGCATATAGTTGGTTAAACCGGTTTTAGAAGTATCTTTATTCCGATTAATTTGAAAGTCATTGAGAATACTTAATTTTTCTTTTGATACAGTGCTAGTTGTTCACAGGATTTGGGGTTGGGATATCTCACTTAATTCGTCCCATATTTACTAACTAAATTAGCATCAATTAGTGAAAGTATTTAATGTTGATACAATTAACTTAGTTAAAAGAGAGACAATTATATTTTTGATAAAATATTGAAACGAATGCCGAGTGGATTGAGTGGGGTGTAAAAGTTTTTAATCCACACAGTCAACTAAAATTTAAAAATAAAATAAAAAGCAATTTCAAATAAGAACTTTAAAGAAAAAAAAATTTTAATTCCTACTACATCGAGTTGAAAAGTTCAACTCTAATCTAATTTTCGTAATGAAAAGTACAAAAGTTAAAATATAACTATATACATCATAAATCATAATAGAAACTAATATTTCTTTAATTAAACTATATTTTGACCAAAAAAAAACAAAACTCCATTTATTTATCTTTTTGCTAAGTAACAAAACTTCTTAAATGGATTGGATTTGGGACGAATTCTTAAAAGTTTAATTAAATCATTTAATGAAAACTAAGGGTCCGTTTTTATCTTTTTCTGTGAAGCCGAGAAGAGCAAAATAACATTTTCGGAGAGAGTAATAGTAAATTATAGTATTAAATTTTTAACATAATAATAAATAACTCAATCTAATTCATGATTACACAATATTAATAAAACTCTCATCCTTCCTCCTTTCTATATGTCTATCTCATTCCACCTCATCTCTCTCATTAATACGAAACTATACACATTTGTTATTAAAACTTAACCGCAAATTTATAATTTTCAATTAAAAAAAATTCCAAGGAATCCAAGAATTTTCCCGAAAATTCAATGATTTATTAAAAAAATATATTTGCTACAAATTTATCATCTTGTAAAAAAACTGTTATAAACTTCAAAACCTATAAATATATTATTTATTATGATTTCTTAAATTGGAATTATTTTTTAAAAATTCAATCAATTTCAGTATAAAAATTTTATTTTAAATCGGCACATTAAATACAAACTTAAATTGAATAGATTAACCTTTTGAGATTGCATAAATCATGTTAGATTATATTAGATTAAGTTAATGGATTGGGATAGAGAAATCGGATTACAAATATTTTGTTTGACTATAATTCTACTGGTCCAATCTTGAGAGGGGGGTAAAAAAAAAAGAGTAAATTTTTCCTATATTAAAAAAAAAAAAAAAAAAAAAAAAAAAAGAAACATAATTGAGTAAGAAAACGGACGTGGCAAATTTTAAGGGAGGTGGGAAAGAGAGAGAATCCAAGGTGGAATGAGAGAGTACGACCCCAATCATTTGGTAAAAGCACACACTACGAGAAAACACACATTTCATCGTGTTTGTCTCTTGTATGACTTCATCGTGGAGGTGGTGGCGGACCTAATCGCACCCACCAATTCAATTTAACCTCATTCATTATTTAATTTAAACGATCATATTTAAAAGCAAAATTTCACAAAAAATTCTTTTGGTGATTAAATTTCACTAAAAATTACGATGGTGTTTGGTTTGTTTCTAAATATTTTTGTAAATGTTCCAATACGTCTTTTAAGATGCCAAAATGGAAACGTTTGTTTTTTTTTTTTTTATCAAATACTTTAAAAACAAAACCAAAATAGAAAATGATGAGAATAATTTTTGTAAAAGAAATGAATCAGTTAAAAGTTGTTTTCTTATTTTCGTTTTTATTTTTAAATCTACGTAACTTAAAACGTGATTTGATGAACGTATTCAACTCAAATATATTTTACATTTTCTTATATACAAATCAATCTCTCTAAAAATATAATCAAATACAATTTTAAAAACTTATCTTAGCATCATTTATGAGGTATTCTCATTTTTATTTTCATATCAAAAACAAAATTACTTTTAAAACAAGTGAAAATATTACGAAACATTATTGAACATGCATGTTCACAAATGACACTATTAATGCTATCAAGTCGTTCAAATAATTTCTATCAAAAACTAGTTGTTCATATAACGAAAAATTTATATTGTCAATTAAAAAAAATATGATAGTGTAACTAAAATTTTAATTGTTAATGATTTAAACTAAAAAAATACAATAGTTTAATATATTTATATTTTTTTAACTAATAAAGGGGATTCAAATTCTATATTTTATAGTAAAATCAAGCATAAAATTACTGTTAAACTACATCTACTCTATCACAAAATGCTTCTTAATATCTATTGTAAGATTTTAATACTAATAACTATAATAAAGTATCCGTCGAAGTAAAACTAATAAATAATTAGTTTCAATTTTTTATTTTATTTATAATTCAACAATAGGGAATTTGAACCTTACATATTATAGTATAATCAAATATAAAATTACCGGTAAATTATATCTATAATGGTTATCAACTGATATATTCTTACATCATTCAATATTTTAAAGTTAAATATAAAAAATTTAAAACCCGCAACATTATTTTTCCAATAATTATATATGTTAATACATACTTGTATAAATGTGTACACGACGTGGTATATTCTGCAATAAAGATACTAAAATAATAAAACACCTTTAATAATATATTTTAGAATAAAGCTTTCATATTCTTTTATAATTATATGATTTGATGTTTCGGAAAGCAAAGAATTATATATAAACGTGTGTCTCTATGCATATATTCCTTTTAGAATGTTTAACTAATATAAGTATCAATAGTCCTATTAGAAAACACATTCGTTTTATATATTAGATCATAATGTAACATATAAAATACAACTTGAATGTCCATTTTTTCTATATTGATATATATAATTTGTATTTAAACTGTTTACATTTAAAAGGCATTTAATATATATATATATATATATAATGACAGTGAAATAAATGTGATGTGATTAATAAAAATATATTAAAAATAAATAAATAGATGAATAATAATGAGTGTGTTATGTAAAAATATTTATATTAAAATAAAAATGTATGAATACTTAATTGCACATTGAATTATATTGAGACATAATATGAAATGAATGCATCTTTCAAACACTATCATAATATATACCATCAATTTATATATCGTTATTGAACATTAATCAATTTATAAATAATAATAAAAATGTGGTGGAAATTTACAACGTATAGTTTTTGATTTTGATGGATGGAGCATTCGTGCATATACTGGCTTTGATGTATACTAGAGAGAGAGAGAATCCCATAAAAAAAAAAAAAAAAAAAAAAAAAAAAAAAGAAGAGAGAGAGAGAGAACAACAAAAGATGGCACGGTGTTCAAGGAGATGGGGTATGAAGGGTGATTGTGTGTGTGTCTGTATATACGTACATATATATATACACACACAATTGCTTTTGTAATGTCATCCAGACACATCAACACGCAGGATTGCTTGTTTGCAGCCAAAAGCACGCAGAGAAAGGAAATGACCTCCTTTCTGCAGGAAAAAAGGCAGCCAAGATTTTTGCCGAGAATTTATACATTTCTGGAGAGCCGTGGTGGGATTGGATACTATTAATTAATTCGATATACGTTTTAATTAATTCATTTAATCAGCAATAGTGGCTTCGATCAATCTAGAGTATACTTCAATTAGCTTAATTAGAAAAGTAAACTTACAAACGGGTTTTCTCTTAGATGGGAAGTTTAGTTAAAAAATAATAAATAATTAATTCAAAACTTATTGTTATATCATAAAATATAGAGTTTGAATTCTTTTATTCTTGTTAATATATATTAGTATTCAACAATAAACCAATTTTTAAGCATAATGATTATGAATTAACTTGAAAAAAAAAAAAAAAAAAAAAAAAGAGTTTGTTAGCTACTAAATCAAAATTTCACCTATCAATATTATCAAAATGTAAAAAATTCGAGCACATGGTCATTCAAGGATTTGCCCCTAACTCTCTTAAGTATATGTGTACGTTGTTTGTTTTATGAGAATGATATGAATATTGGGTGAGTCTGTGATAGAGACATTTCTATGGTCTCTACCGGTAGAGTCCTTTTTTAGACCGTTGAAATTCAATCGAACGGTTAAAACATTGATGGTGTACGATACTTATCATACACCTTACCTCACATAATCCTTCCCACCCAAACTCTTCTCCGTCGCCGACGATCTTTTCGCCGCCTGCGACGAACGCCGGCGACTCACCCCCGACGCCGGCGATCCACCTCCAGTCCCCCAGCCCCGACCTCCGGTCGCCGGCGCCGGCGACCCATTTTCTTTCTCGTCCCATTTCTCTCTCTTCTCTCTCTCTCTTCCCCTTTCTTTCTTTTCCTCCTCTCCCCGACGCCAGCGACCCACCTCCGACCCCCCCACCACCGGTCCCAGCCCCGGCCGGCCGGCTGCCGGCGACCTCCCTCTCTCTCTTCCCCTTTCTCTCTCTTCTCTTCTACTCTCTTTCCCCTTTCTCTCTCTTCCCCTCTCTCCCGCCGCCCCCCACCCCCAGCCCCCGACCCCCCCGTGCGCCCCCCTCCCCCGGCCTACCCCACCCCCCTGCCCCCCCGATACCCCCCCCCCCCCGACGACCACCCTTCTTTCTCTTCCCCTTTCTCTCTCTTTTACTCTCTTCCTCTTCTCTCTCTCGCGGGCCGACGGGAGGGGGTGCCGGGGGGGCAGGGGTTGGGGGTGCACGGGGGGGCTGGGGGCTGGACTGGGGGCCGGGGCTGGGGGGGGGGAAGCGAGGGGAAGAGAGAGAAAGGGGAAGAGAGAGAGGGGAAGAGGGAGAGAAGAGAAGAGAGAGAAAGGGGGAAGAGAGAGAGGGAGGTCGCCGGCGGCCGGCCGGTCGGGGCTGGGACCGGTGGTGGGGGGGCCGGAGGTGGGTCGCCGGCATCGGGGGAGAGGAGAAGAGAGAGAGAGGGGAAGAGAGAGAAGAGAAGAGAGAGAAAGGGGAAGAGAGAGAAAATGGGTCGCCGGCGCCGGCGACCGGAGGCCGGGGCTGGTGGGCCGGATGTGGGTCGCCGGCGTCGGGGGTGAGTCACCGGCGGGGAAAAGATCGCCGGCGATGGAGAAGAGTTTGAGTGGGAAGGATTATGTGAGGTAAGGTGTATGATAAGTATCGTACACCATCAACGTTTTAACCGTTCGATTGAATCTCAACGGTCTAAAAAAGGGCTCTACCGGTAGAGACCATAGAAAGATCTCTACCACAGACTCACCCATGAATATTACTAATAAAAAAAAATTCTTTTATTTTTTAAGAATATTCTTTGTTGATGGCTTCGAAAGAAACTTATAATATTGTGCATTTCTAAATAGATTTGGAACCTGTCTTAAAGGGTAGGTTTGCAGAGCGTCCGTAATATAAAGTTCTTATCCAAACGCTGAAATTTATTATTTATTATCTAAACTCATTTTTTTAATGTAATGTTATACTAATGTGAAGTTTATCCTATATGTAAGTCTAGCAAACACCGAATTTGATATTTTGCAGCGTATTAGCTAATCTAATATGCTTACCATTTTTTTTTCCCCATTAAATAAAGTCGTGCCAATGCATCAGCATCTAGTCCTATAGGCGTGCTTCCTTTTCTGTTGGGCATGGCCTAGGCCATGAAACGTCCTGTCGTGCTCATGACCATCCAAGACACAAAAATTTAGACCCAACCCGAACCCGCGAGGCCACATCTCGTGACCCTAATGTCGATGATACACACTTGTTGGTGCCCAATTTTGCATAAGGCCCAACTCATTAGGTACATTACATGTCTGTTAGGAGTATGTCTCTATGATGCTACAATTTTATTTATTTCTATTTATATCAATAAATACTTTATTTCATTATAATTGTATATGTTTGATACTTAATAAATATCATTAAAATTTCATAATTATCTATGTGACCTTAAATAATATATATAAGAGTTATATATTAGAGGATAATATTTATGAATGATAATTAAAACGGTTCGTGATAAATAATCAATTATTTAATTAATTAATCGATTAAAATATGAAATCTTTAATTGAGTATCACTAGTGTATATCATTACAATTAAGAATGGAACGGTCTTATACGAACCGTTAATGTAGCGAGAGATTTAATGAGTACACTATACATAATGTGATTACGTAGGATGGGGACACGATGTGATATGAATTGCTGATAATTTCTGTTAAGTATAGCGGATTCTAATCACGTCAGACCGATTGCCATATATATATATATAATGATCTTTATCCTGAGATATTAGCATACTCCTATTTATGAAATTATTTCTTTTGATTTACTTAGTACGAACTTGATTATTTAATCTCATTCCTTGTATTTTAAAGATGTGATGAAGTAAGTAGCCGGGAATGTTAATATTACAAGATGAAATACATTACTTCTTATTTAAGAAGTAGATAAATAATTTCCCTGAGTGTTGATTCGGGATTTAAATGGTATGAGCGCTCAATTCGTGATTAACTTCATGAATTTATCATTTATTAGAAAATCAATGGTACTCAAGGATCAACATGTAATTAGAGAGATTAGCGGATTTCACCTTGCTCTAATTATGAATTATTTTTGGAGGATCAAATTTATATGTAATGGCTATATCAAACGGATGACTCTATTCTTTGAGTAATTTTATATCTATAATTTCAATAGTGCAGTTTCAAGTTTTAATGAAATAATTATGGGATTAATAAAGTTGATAAATTAATTAAAGAATTTGATTAATTATCAAATTTATTTGAGCTTGAAATTCTAGGTTCACTGTTCCCCACACCGCCTTTGATGGCAATTGAACAAGTGTATTTGATGAATTGTATTTTTAGCTCACTAAATGTGTGATAGAAAATATAAAAGAGAGTGTATGCTTTTATTATTTTATTATCACAAATATTTATTTGTTATCCAAATAATTAATTGAGAATTAATTGTATCGTTTAAATAATGAAAATAATTTAAATATTAAATTGAATGACAAAGTGAGTGAGACCCACTGTGTATGCTAGTGGGTAGGACCCACCAATATACAGAATGATATCCGTTAGTTTCCTATTTATGAGATTATGAATATTTATATTTAAAATTAGATTTTAAATTAAAATTTTAATATATATATATATATAAATAATTATATGTAAAACAGAAAGGCCGGTTAATATATATGTTATATGTGATATTATTATATTTATATATATATATATATATATATTAAAAAGAAAAGAGAGTAGGAAACAGGAAACTTTTGTTTCCTCATGCGCACGTATATACATATATACTATATATATTTATATATATGTAAACAATATAATTATATTATATTATGAATATAATATAATTAGTTTTCAATTTGAATTGATCTTAATTTTGAATATTGAGAATATTCTAAAATTCAAGATGGAATTTTTGGGTAATCTATCTTGCTTTATAAATATGATTTATATCAAGGTAGATGAGAACTTTTGGTTCAAGATTTTTGGTAATAGAGGTTTAGTCAATAAGAAACCTAAAGAGAGAAGAGTTTTCCTTTGCACTTTTTGTTTTATCTCATATGTGAGAGCCGAAACAAAGACACCAAAAATGAGTGAGTGAGTGAATCAATCCCTCAGTAGGAACGCCCACATGTTTGTTCAATCAAGCGATGAAGGTAAGGTGTGGGAGAACGTGGTCTTTAAGGATAGATCGTTAATGGGTTCGGAAGTTTATGTTGATGGCGTCGACCTAATCGGACGACGGTACAATTATCATCATTTATCCTTTTATATATTAAATTAATATAGCTATAGAATAACACAAAGTTTGAGAAATTTTTGGTGTTCACGGTTCTACGCTTCAGCTAGTTTTTCGCCAATTTCGTTTTGAAAACCAACACTGTCCACTTTATTTGGTGGATACTATTTGTGAATTCAAGTCACATTCGAAAAACCCCTTTTGAGTTATGATTTGGTGGGTCATGAAAAGATAAATAGACTTGTTCTATTATCGGTCCAAATCAATTTTGGTCGCACCTAGGGGTTTGAAAGGTGATTTGTTCATTAACAATTGGGTGATGGAGAAATAATCCGAAAATACCTTATTTTAGCATTAATAATTTCAATCCCAAATTCGTGGATTGAAAGGACAATTTTAATCTTTAAAAAAGTCGCAAATAACCTAAGAAAAAAGGGTTATACGCAAGAATATAATAAATTTGACACATTCTTATATTTATGCCCACTATAACAATAAAGTAGATAATTTTGTCATTTCATAACATTAAATTTATTAACTTTGATATTAGAGTGTGTAAAATTATAAAGAGGCACTTAAAACATGGTTCTCCATTAGAAAAAACCACCCTCTTATTTTTGGTAACCAAGAGCTCAAACCCATCTTTTAAGCCCAAAAGGCCAAAATAAAAGTCCATTCCTTTAGAAGAATTGGGAACCCACAGATGAGCTCTGAAGTCTCATTTAACTATGGCATTTTACTCTCTAAGGTGCTCTGAAGGTGCCTCTAAGGAAATGATTGTACGGCTGTACCTTACCATGAAAGAGTTGTCATCATCACTCTAGAAACCCTTCAACGTGACAAGATGACAAGAGTGACATCTCCTAAAGCCTTCTTCTATTCTCCTCGAGAATCTGCTCTGGTAGAGATGAAAGAACAAGATGCCTTTCTTATCATTCCATTTTAGGTGACCTTGAGCCCCCAAAATATAGAAGTTCATCCCCTCTTTAACCATAAATGGTGTTGAGTATTAGTCCGCAATGTAGATGTCATTCCACTCCAGATTAGTCAGCAAAATGCATGAGCCAAAATTATCTTAACAAAAATATGTCAAAATCTTCTATTAATCCTCTTAAAAACTTAGGGACTGTTTAGTGCACAAGTTCAGTTTGAGTTGAGTTGAGATTTTTAAGTTTGAATAGTAATTTTTGTTGAATTTTTCAGAAAAAACAAAAAACTTTTTCAGAAAAGACAAAAAACATAATGAAAAAAAGTACAATTTAGTTTGAGTGGAGATGGAGAACCAAACGGGCCCTTAGAAATTCATCCCAAATTCGTTATCTTCATCGCACTTAGATTATCCTCTCATCCACCCATCACACGCACTTACAAAAATGCCTTTAGAGATCATAAGTTTCACTTTTAGAGATAGCAGCAAAATTTCATAGCTAAAAGAATTAGCTATAATGTGTGTAGCCGCGTCTTGTTGGGTGGGAATGACGGATGAAAAACCAAAATGCAGCGGAGTAAGGTTTTAATTTTTCCAAAACAAATAGAATACAACTCATTTTATTATAAATAATAGTAATAATAATAATAATTTTTCAATCAATCAATAATATCGTTGTAGATATCTATTAGGCAAAATAGTCTATTGTTAGATCACTGTTATTCTTAAGAATTAATCTGTTAGATTATTGTTGGTAATCTTTCATATTGCGGTAGATTATTGTAATTAATATGATAAGATAAAAAATCCAGTGTAAAAAATAATTCGGTAAAATATGAAAAATTATCATATAGATTGGCAAAAGTATTTTACAATTTATCTAATTACTATATGATAATGGAAACCGGAGTTGGCCGACTATATTGTATTCGAAATGAAAAAACTAACATTTTTTTGGTATTCTAGCACAATAATCTCTGTCGGAGACGGATCCCAACAACCGGAGATTATCAATGCCCTATGTTGATTGTGTCACCATCTGATAGATTATCACTGGTAATCTACTAGATTACCTCTCTGATTAACTAGAGGTAATTTTAACAAGATATGTTATGTTAACATTTGATATTTTATCTAATAAAAGAGTAAAACACTGAAATCACTATGATTAAGGCAATGTTCCATACGTGTCTTTTAGGGCAATCCTACAAAACGCCCTAAGATATTTGCTCACACCACTAAATTAATTCTTCGAAGCTTAAACGATGTCTATGTCTAACCAAATGTAGTAATTTACGATCTTAAACAATGTGTCTTAAATATATATATATATATATATATCTTGGACAATGTGATTGACATATCAAAAGCATATATGCATATGCATGTCGTAACATGAACACGGTTTAGCTGAAGAATGTCAAGTTAATATGTGTATCGGTAAATGTTGAAGAAAATCACTAATTTGAAAATTTAAAAAAAAAAATGTTGAAATTGTTCGAATAAATCGTATATGATTGTACGCAAGATCACCTTGCCAACCATTAATTTCTCTCTACTATTGCATTAAAAACTGATCTTATTATGCCCGTTAGTGTAGCCAATTTTTGTTTTTAACATAAGAACAAGGCTGAATATGCTTCATATCTCTTGAAGCGAAAGTTGGGCATAATTTTGGTGAGTTGAGGAGAGTTGGGTATTTCCTGTGCACAAGTCACATGCCCCTTTACTCAATTATCCTACTAGGGAAAAGTATTTTCGTTATACCATTATTATTGTTGTTTGATATTTATGTATAAAGAGATGTTTAGATGCATAGATACGTTTACATTATATATCTATGCACATATAAGAAGTGTGACTAATTAACATTGTTCACGTCTTTTCAATGTTCGGAACGTTTATTTTAATTGAAATGCTTGTCTTGGTAGATTCTTTTTTTTTTTTCCTCTCTTTTTTAATTTGACTTAAAAAAAAACAGAGACACCCCTCTATGAGTCAACCGTGACAGACTAATGAACTCTGACGGTTAGTTTTATCTTAAATGCCAAATATATCGCTCACTCCATCATTATGTTAGCACCCAAAGAAAAAAAGTTATATGATTATTGCTCATTTATAATTCAGATTTTGTACTCTACTAATATAAAAAGTTCATTTTTTTATCCTGAAAACTTTTTATCATTTTTTTATGTTAAAACTCTCACCAAATTATGAAAACCAATCTAATCTAAAACCCTTAAAAAATTAATAAGAAATGCTAATAAAATTAAGTTATTAATTAAATAAATCATTATTGTAACAAAATTAGCTATTTCCTTTTTTTTTTTTACGAGAAAAAAACATCAATGTCATTATTTAAAAAATAAAATAAAATCATTAGTTTCATTTTTTTAAAATATACATATACATATACATATACATATATATATATATATATATATATATATATATCCTTGCTAATATCCTATAAGAAGGACATCATTCACCCAAGTCATATTTATTTACCTAAATGTTATTCTTCTAAAGATTTATGTTATGATATTGTCTAAAAATATAGGAATAAAGACATTTACTTTAAAGAATAAATGAAATAAATTTCAAAAATTACAGTTATAGCCCTCAATAGTAAATTGATTTACTAATTGATCAGAGCATTCACTATATTTACCTACAATTATCGGTTTCAAAAGACAATAGATAAGTCTGTCAGTTTTAAAAATAATAGAAAAATTAATAAATAATTCAAAACCTCACACATGGACCTTATTATAACAATTGATCCAAATAATTTTAATATAAAAAAAAAGGCACCAGTTAATAAATCAATTTACTATTAAAGACTATAATTGTAATTTTTTAAAATTTATTTTATTTATTCTTTAAAATAAATATCTTTATTAATATCTTTCTAAACAACGTCATAACATAAATTTTTAATAAAATAATATTTAGTTAAAAGAAATAACATAACTTAGGTGAATGGCGGCCATCCTGTGTGACATTAGCAATACCCCATATATATATATATATATATATATATATATATATAACGATTTTGTGGGTTCGCGGGAGGGGAAGTTGTGGTGGGCTTGCCGGAGAGGGACTCGTTGTGGGCTTGCTGTTGGGCATTACGAACTTCCTGGGTGGTGGCTCTGCTGATGGTACCTTCCCACATATATATTTATATATTTATATATATATATATATATCTATATTGGTGGCTGCCAATGCTACTAATTGCTAGGGTATAGACATTTGGTTAGCAAACAATTCTTATGACTGAGATTTATTTAAGTATTTTAATCCGTATACATTGAAGTTAATAGAGTTAGATTCAGAGGCTCGTTACATGAAATATTTTAGTTAAGGGAGTCATTCTTTAATTTAGGTAAATTAAACGTTACGGGATGTTAGTATAATTCTCCCTTTTATTGTGTGTGTGTATATATATATATATATATATAGACACACACACACATAGTTGACGTTTGTTTAAAATAAGCTCCGAGGTCTAAAATTTATTTTATTTTTTATTTTTCATTTTTTTGAAATTGAGGCTAGAGGATTTAAAATTTTCACATCTTTATAGAGTTAGGTGTAAAATTACCGTTAGATTTTATCTGTAACCACTCGAGGCCTAGAATTAAAATTCCCTCACTTAAGTTTAAAATGACAAAATGTAACAAAAAGAAGAAAAACAAGTGCTGATCAATATTAACAAAAATGGAGGTAAATACATGGTAATTAAAAGCAGAGTCATGGACAAAATCATTGCACTATAAGGAACAAGAATTGTGAAATAAAAAGAGGGCAATTCTTCTTCTTCCTTTAGTGAAATATAAATTTAAAAAAAAAAAAAAAAAAAAAAAAACTGTCTTTTTCAAAGGTTGCTCAACTATCACTCTTCCTTACACAGGACAACTTTCTTGATTGCTTTTCTAACGCTTACAAAAAGATGATGAAACATGGGAAAAATGGTCATTATTCGTATATCTGTGATACAAACGTTCTAGTTAATTTGTTTCTAGTCTAACATAATTATACACACACACATATGTATATATATATATATATATATATATATTTAGTTAAGAGTTCGTCTGGGATAGTTGAGATTTGTTTGAACGCGTCAACAATTTATAAAAATCTTTTGTCGTGTTGAATGAAATAAAATATATCCTATAAAGCTTCTCTAAATTATATATATACACACGTAAATGTATTTACTTATGGGTTCTTCTGGGATAGTTGAGATTTGTTTGAAAACATCAACAATTGTATGTGTGGTATTGTATGGCAAAATTATCCTATGAATAAGACTTATAGGACAATCAATTTGTATAGAAGTATTATGTGGTGTTGTGTAGATCATATTATAATCAATTTGCGTCATTGAAAGACAATGTAATTGTATCTAAAAATTTATCATGACAAAAATGTTATAGTTAATTTGTTTGTAGTCTTATGCCGTATCTTTTATCCTTTCACAAAGTCTCTTACTTGTATATAAAAACAATAAAATATTATTTAATTTAGTTAAAAAAGAAAATTAAGTCATATGTAATACGCAATGTTGAAGAAATTACGTTTGACAGTTTCTTACTTAAAAAAATTTAAGTTTAAAAAAAAAAATTTCTTGTTAATTTTGTGCTTTCATCACTCAACTTGCCATCATGTTGCTTTTGGGTGCATTTGACATTATCCCTTTCTTTTCTATGATTTTCTAGAAACATGAGAGGGAAGCGTCCTTCTTATCAACTCCTAAGCTTTGTGTTGGGACAGGGTGTCCCAAAAGAAATAGTGTATATCTCCAATCACTAGCTGGAGTGCTATCATATCTTAACGAACTTCAAGTAAGGATAAAATTGCCATGTACTTTTCTCGAGATCTCATCAATGTTTCTCTCCTTTTGTGTTTACTGGTTGACAACGACAAACAAATCAAAGCAAACTTAAACGCGCACAAAAATTAAAAATAAAATAAAATGTAGAAGAAGAAAAAGAAGTGAAAGTGATGACTTAGGACCTATCACATACTGATACGTGACGTTAATGTGACAGCTGCGTGGCAATCTAGAGATGGGAGGGACAATAAGCTATGCGCTCTTTTACATATGGTAAACAGCTTATATAAAATGTAATTTTACAATATCATTATGAGTTGTTGAGTAAATTTTATAAAGTCTGCACATTAAAAATGTATGATGCAGCCCGTAAAACTGAAAGGTAAAAAGCCAAGTTTATACATAATGTAAACATGTGTTTTTATGGATAATGTATTCATCAAATTATTGAAAAAACTAAATCAATAATATTTACCGATAAAACAAAAAGAGTAATTGATCAAATAATCTTTAAACTCTTGTAAAAGTAACGGTTTAGTCTCCTTTTTTTTGTTTCTTTTTTTTTTTTTTTTTTACCGAGATGACCATAAACTCTTATATTTTGATCGTTATAGTCCTTTTCCGTCAAAATCTGTTAATTTCTAACAGAATAAGAGGATATTTAATAATTTACTAATTATTAATTTTAAAAAATTAAAAAAAATTAATCTCTCTCTTCCCTCCAAACCAAAGCCCCACACACACACACTCTCTCTCTATCTCTATTTCTCCCTCTTCGGCCTCTCTATCTCCTCAAAACCAAAGCAGCCCAAATCTGTGGCCAAGATCCAAGGGCGAGGCAAGCTCAACAACGGGGGGAGGAACCCAAATTGGAGTGCTTGGGCAACAGCGAGGGGGGGGGGGGGGGGGGGGGGCGACTCAGTTCAGTTCTGGGTTTTGAGCCGAGCTCGGTGAGGCTGAAGACAGTAAGGGGGGCTTGACGACAGCGAAGACGAGGAGGAAACAGATTGGTGATTCCGGGTGGGGGCGGGGCTCGATGATGGTGAGAGAGATGAGGAGGGTGGGGGGCGAACGGCGCCGGGAGGGGCGGTTGGGGTAGGGGGGCCAGACCAAGAGAGAGAAAGAGAGAGAGAGGAAGGGGGTGGGGGCGAACGGCGATGGGAGGGGGGGCCAGATCGAGAGAGAAAGAGAGAAGTGGGGATGTGGGGCGAACGGCGACGGGGGTGGGAGTGGGGGGCCAGATCGAGAAGAGGGGGTGGAGGGCGAACGGCGACATGAAGGGGGGGCCAGACCAAGAGAGAGAGAAAGGGGAGAGGATGTGGGGGCCGAACGGCGACGGGAAGGGGGGTTGGGGGTGGGGGGGCCAGCCTGAGGGAGGGGGGGGTAGTGGTGGGCGAAACAAAAAGAAAGGAAGGGGGAAGGTAAGAGAGGGGAGGGTATTTTAGTAATTTTATTATAAAAATAATCAATTTAATAAGATTCTGTTAAAAATTTAATGAATATTGAAAGAAATGACCATAACGGCTAAAAAATAAGAGTTTAGAGCTAACTCGGCAAAAAAAAAAAAAAAGAATTAACGTTTGCAAAGTTTAAAGACTGTTTAGGTCAATTACTCAAACAAAAATTCAGTTCTTAAACCAAGTTTTTTTTTTTTTTTTTTTTTTTTTCATCTTGTCTGACAAAATTACTTTAACTTTCTAATTTTTTTAGTAGTAAATATTTCAAAACCGTTATGAGAAAGGTAAGAAGAAACTAGTTGATGATTTCCGTTTTTATCTAATCACTACTATGCATCCACCCAATTTAACTGAAACGTGGTAGTGGGCAATGTTTGTTTTGGTTTGGCCATGAGAACGAAGTTAAAAGGTAAAACAGGTCAATTCATCTTTTTTTTTCCTTCCGATTTTCCACTTAAAATTTTATTTCTTTCATTTTCGGTCCCCTTTTTTAGGCTTCTCCTTTTAAAGTTCTATCTATAATTTTAAGTATGTCTAATTGAAACACTTTTTCTTTTGATTTAACACTATAAAATATACATCTCAAAGATGTTTCCATTCAAATATTTTTGTACAATTTTATAAAATATTATTTTATTAAATGTGACCTTAGAAAATATTTTCCGTTTTAATTTCTTTATTAAAATCATTTTCTCAAACATGTTCCTTATAAACATCTTTCTCCTTCTCAAATATAACTCTGGAGTGATTTTAATAATATATGTCCTGATTAAAAAAAAAAATTATTCAGAATAAATTATATAAGAAATTCAACAAACTAAATACACATGTTTTCACTAATATAAAATAATTGTGAAAAATGGGCACTATATATTCATTCTTCATCAACCAAAACGAGCACTTTAAGTCCTTTTATCTTTAAAAATCTTAACAAAAACATAAAATTTAGTTCTTAACTTCGTTAATATTTCCGAATATTGATTGTCTGTTTGAATCATATGTTTGAAAAAAAAATTCGATTGTCATTCAAATTTTTATGAGAGAAAATACTATTATCCAAAAACAATCTTTAAATAATAATTCAAACATGGATAGACAGGGTGTTTGAGACTCTAAGGAGTTTTTCTTTTTGGTCAAACTTTCCGCATCTCTTTTCTATATTTTTTATTTATAAAAACATAAACATTAATGTACATAATTTTCTTATTCAAAATCAAAATAAATAATTCTTATATTAAAATAATCACAAAAAGATATAAACTAAATAAGATTTATATATATATATATTTTTTTTTTGAATACTTACAAGATTTTTACTTTTCTTAATATTTACAAGATTTTTATGAATATAAATATATGACAGTTCATTTTTAATTTACAATTACAATCAAATAAATATTTCTAAATGCTTACTCATTTTCAATAATTAAAAAAATTCCAAAACTCTAACTACAATTAGGGTTTCAAACCTCCGTGATATAATCAAAATGACATGAAAAAAAAAAAAAAAAAAAAACACGTAACCGACATACAAATAGGAAAACAAAACTGTACATTGCCTTTGGTAAAGTGGACAGAGCCGTACCAAGCCCACTTCTATTCTCTTCCTTTTCTTGTGCGGCGAGCAGCGAGTGGAGGTCAAAGTCTCCGCCTCGAAATCAGAGAAAGAGATGAATGAAGCCCCTCCTTACTCGATAAAAAGCTTGTCCTTCAAATATTTCTTGATGACATCCATGTCCTCTGAAGTCCGAACCTTTTCTCAAGAGATCTCGAACAAACCAAGAAAGCTAGAGGGGTAAATTAGTAATCTAGAAAAAGGCCAAAACCAGGTCCAAAGCTGTGCCTTTAAACAATGGGGAATAAATAAGCACCACCACGAGTAAAACAAAAAATGACATTAACAAGGCAAAACTTAAAGGAATGACAAATTTTCCCCTTAACTCAATAATTGGCGGGGATCCGTGTTAAATAGAACGTAAAAATTCAATCAAAATGGACTCTATTGTAAATCGGAAAAGATGTGATAGAGTTTTTTCAGAAACATTATCATAGTGTTCCATTTAAAGGTTGCTATTAAGTAATTTTTAAAATACACGGTTATAATTTTATATCAATTTAAGATCGATTACATCCAATCCTCCCCTCTCTATCTCTCTTTCTTTTTTCTTCTTCTTCTTAAAGAAAGTCTTCTTCATTACAGCTTAAAGAAAGTCTTGCAACCTCTTTTAGAGTTCGGACATTGACAATCACAGCTTATAAGCCAAACAAAACAACATATATCTAAATAATATAAACATAATTCAAAGGAGCATCTGAACTATGATGCGTGCATTTATAAATTGTTCAAACACAAATTTGTGGAATGATAAAATATTCAAAAATATAATATAAAGTTACAAGATATATATATATATTTTTTGGGTGAATAAGTAATTCATTACCAAACCACCAAGGGGAACAGGGCATCAAAAAAAGCTCGAAGGAGCTTAACAAAATCCATAAAAGATTAAATCTAGAAATTGAGAGAAGCCAAAAAAAAAAAAATCCCCTTGCACTCCTGGTTTCACCGAAGCAGTGACATCGGAAAAATCTAGTGGCAACTGCAACACATTGGCAAGAGAAGAGGCTAGATCACGAAGCCCACTCCAGATCTTCGTCTTCTTAACGCGATGTTGCCAGAAAATCAAGCTGGATCCGGCTCGGAGATATAGGGGATCGGCGATTACGTGCGTGGGTCTAGGCTACGAAGCTTTCACAAACCTCTCAAGTTCACCGTCAAAGCCTTGGTTTGGAGATAGAGTTTTCCGACAATGTCGCGAGATAAGCGATGGCCGGCGGGAGGACGTAATTTGGCCCATATGAGAGTTCAGAATGGTAGATAGGGTTTTTTGGACTAAAATCCTATAGGCTAGTGCCTACTTTACTTATTCTACATCCTCAATATCTCAGTCAATAGATAAAATATGGATAACTTAAAAATGATAACTACCGGTAGTGTCCCTCAAATGGACTTTACCACATATTCTCTCATTATAAATTGGTTAAAAATTTAACCCGTCATGAGTTGTAAGGCGAAGACAGAATTAGGAATCTTCAGTCATATTCCCCATTTACCTGTCTTATTTGATTATATATCATTTCCATATTAAAATTTTAGACATGATGGTTTATAGTATATGATTTTTGGTATTAAATTTTAACATATTGGATATATTAAAATTTGAACCTATGGTTTAATTTAATTTAATTTAAATCTTTCATATATGTGTTTTATTTTATTTTATTTTTTTAGTTTTTATATGAAGAAAATATCTAAACGGGGGCAATGAGCCATCTCGGGGGTATCCCGAATCAATAATGGGGAAAACATGTCTTGTAGTCGCTAATTTAAGTGAGTTATAAGGTGGATATATATATATATATGAAGAGTATTTTAATTCACAGATTTTTAGATGGAAATATCACCACACCCGAAATATATCCCATTGTCATCCTTAGTTCAATTTCAAATCTTTTCCTTATTTTTTAACCCTATCAAACTCCTAATTTTAACAGCTCTTTTTTTTTTTTTTTTTTTAAAGCGTTCCTAATATAGAATGAGCCGACCATTGAAAAGCTAAATATGAAATAATTGAGCACTGGGCTGTGCTAAAGTTCAGAAAAGATGGGGGGCTTAATGGAATTTGGAAGATTTGTTGCTTTTTCTTTTGTATTTTCTCTTGTTTTTCGGGATGGCTGTTAGTTGGGTCTCTTTCGCTTTATGACAAAAGGTGGCCCACAAAAGGTTGGGAAAAGGTGGCCCACAGGAGGTCTAATGAGAGTTTATTTTCTTGTGCATGGTAATTCGTCGAACCAACAACCAAGTGCATGAGAGAATTTCACATCTTTACAGGACTTTGTACTTAAAGCTACACTTACCCTTTGTACATTTTTTTTTTGGAATTCCAAAATTATTCGTGGAAGGATTTAAATGATCTGTCACAAAAAATTTACTCTCCAAAAATATATATATATATATATATATTGTGAAAGCCATAAAATGTGGTGTATGAAAAAAACTCTTTTTAATAAACTTTGAAATTTCTATCAAAATTTTATTAAGATATTATAAACTACATTCTAAATTTTCATTGCTCATTAAAAAAATTTAAAAACTACTTTAACTTATTAAGTTATTTAAAAAATATGATTCTAAATACTTCATGAAAATGTATAGTTTGTACTTTTTCCTACTAAATTGATAAAAGTAAAAAACAAAAGCAAAATACTCTATCAAATAAGTTCTTAAATGCTTCTTGTGCTTCTTCTTTTTATTTACTTTTTAATATTTTTGCAAAATACGTACCCTAGGAATGCTTTTTATTCTAAACTAATCATCTGAAATATGTCTCCTTTTCAACCGAAAAAAATAAAAATCATCTAAACTATGAATGCCTTGATTAAAATAAATAATTAAAAAAAAGAGTATGAAAAATAACCCTATTAGTTCCGTTTTAATTTTGTTCAAAAGAATAAGTAAAATTTATGATCTAAAAATGTTAGGATCACCGTTACTGGATTTTTATATAAAGAAAACAATTGGGAGAAAGAAAATAACATTTTTAGGAAAATAATTGAAGTGAACAAACCTAAATTATAATAACTATCAAACTTATTAGATAAATGATTTATTTACTTCTCATAAATATGTTATTTGCTAGTAAATTTATTGTTTACCTAGATTTTCTATTTACCCATTAAATTTACTATTTATCATAAATTTTCTATTTATTTAATAAATTTGTTATTAATTCAAATGTTCTAAAATCTTTTTATTTTCTTCAATTATTTCCATACAAATATTGTTTGCTCTAATTTATTGAAGAGGAAAAAATTTGAGCGAGCTGGCACTTCATATCACAACATAACACGATAACATGACATGAACTTGGCACCAAAAAATGCGAGTTAGAGTTGGGAAAAAGTAGTGCGTGTTGGAACCCACATGACACGATAAAAAAATAGGTTGAATTCGGGTCAATCTGATGAATACGAAATCAACCCATAATAACCCGTTTTAAATTTGTATACAATTCAGGTTGATTTGGTGGTGGTCTTTGGATAAACTAATTATGGGTTTATATAGTTTTGTATTTTAAATTGACTTGTTTCGATGAACCGACTATGGATTTTTTTGATTTTGTAATTTTTTTTATTGATATTATATGATGACATATTGCTTAATTTCTTTGGTATGGATCTTAATTGTATGTTAAAATCTTTTTTTTTTTTTTCCTTCTTACTTTTGGCAAGTTGGCGGATCAATGGTTTGGCCGATTAACGAGTCATGTAGTGTTAATCAACCCAAAAAAACTCTGTTCGCAGGTTGCACGGGTTAAGTTTGGTCAACCCGCCAACCAGGCAAATCGGCTTAGTGTTGAGGTTTTTATGACCTGATAGGTCATGTCAAGTCAGATTTTTTGAAAATTCATTATGATTTCAACCGACACGAACTCAACCTGTTGACACGAATTGTCAGTCCTAACCTAAGCTTTTTTGGTACAATAAAGGTCTCATATTTAATATCAGGGTGTATAACATTGTGGTAATTTTCATATCCATAATGTAAAAGAACATAAAATTATTATCGACCCACTATTTCATATCAGGGTGTATAACATTGTGGTAAACGATATCACTTATGTCGTTTTGGCATGTATTTTGGCTCGTTCATTTATAAGCTCAGTAGTAGATCATTCCACATGACAAACATTTGTACATAAATATGTATATCAATAAGATCATACATGCATACATACATACACTTACATAGCCGATATAAGTAATATTTGTTTCAGAAGTATCTATATATGTATGTATGTATATTTGTTTTTATCCACATATGACACATATGTGTGTATATGCTCATAAAACCAACAAAGACCTATCCGTTATTTTCGAAGTTTAGTAGAAACAAGAAAACATATAAAACAAAAGAAAAGGATAATTTTATCTTAATCTTTTTCATCCCTACTCTACATTATTCTTTCCATTATAGTTTTTACTGTTTCTTCTGCGATCTTTCAAAAGATTTTTTTTTTTTTTTCTCTCTCTCTCTCATTTACATTGACATTCTTTTGATTATTATTTCTACACTCTAACGTTATTGCAGTTTTCCCCCCCTTTTCTAATCACATTTTTGGTATTCTTTTCAAGGTCTTTTTATCTTTTTGCTCAAATAGATGATTCCTCATATTAGATAATTAAAATGCCACATATATATATATATATTAAAAAATTTCAATATTAGCTAAAAATTTTTGCCCTCACTTTTTTTTTTGGGCCAATTTTGATATAACATCTATATTGTTTGTTAAAAAAACACTTTATGTTACTTCTTGCTTTCTCAATTTATTTTATTAATCCAAATTCAGATTACATAACGCATTTTCAAGATTTTTTTTTTTTTTTTAATTTGAACTTCCACACTTACATTTTGTCTTATTTCTCAACGTTCTCTTAACTTTTTAATATCTCCTATCATTATCTCTTTATTTTAATGTCATATGCAACATTCATAAATACTTTTTCATCATTCTACTCAAATAATTGCTTTACTATGTTTTATTTAAACATCTTTCTCTTTTTGATATGTCTAGATCAAGACATATTCAAAATAATATGTATACATTTATATATATATATATATCTATAACACCATATTATAGAAAAATTACTCAAATAATCATTTTTTTCCCATTCATTGACCAACATAATACGAATTCTCTCATAATGATTAACATGGTATAAACTTTAGTGTTAATTTGTGTCAAATTGATCTAGCAATTTTTTGTGTCATTATTATAATGATATTTAATTTTGTGTCATTCAGGTATTGTATTTTCTTATATTGTATTTTAACATTGAGTCTCACATATGCGAAGTACGTGTTTCAACTAGTAAACAGATAAGAGAGAATAAAAGGCAAGTGGCGTGTCAACCACGCACCTGATTGAAAAAGGGGTAACACAAAATTAAAATTATTTTCTGCAAAAAAAAAAAAAAAAAATTACTACCAATAATGATTTATAAGTTTTAAAATAATTAAAGAATGACAAATCAAGGCAGTTTAAAAAAAAAAAAAAAGAATAAAGGAAGAAGACAATAAGTAATGTATAAGCTTCTCACCCATCTATATTTTTTATTTCTATAAATTCCTTTTCTCGCTTACCACTCCATTTAATTCCTATAAATTTTATTAGACTTGAGCATTATTTGAGTTTACCGTGAACACATGTCAAACAAAATGTTTTTTTTTTTTTTTTGCTCGGAAAAGCAAAATGTAAATTATGAATTAAAATTTAGAATTCTACACTAAAGCACACATTGAAACTTGATTTAAGATTTAACATAGTTGTTTACAAATATAAATTAGTAATAACTTCACACTTAATTTGTTGAACTCCTCCATTTTTAATGTTCTATTTAATATGAAGGAAAGTGGGAGTAATGAAAATATTGGAGGGAATTTGTGGAAATTGATAATTTGAGATATTTGGTAGAAACGAAATATGGATGAAAAGAAAAATTAAGTATAAAAACACTAGAAGGTCGGTATCATAATATTTTGTCTTTCCTTGAGTGGGTAGATTTTGTGATGAAAAACTTTGATATTAACATTAGGGAAAAAAAATTACTAATTATCCTTATGACAAAATCATAATCTTTTCCATCTTTTTTGTTTGTTCCATAGGTTTCCTTTTAGGCGATTATGAAAAACTGGTTTGTATATCAAAAGTAATTTTTGTTCAGTATTAAAATGATGTATGGATTTGTAATTAAAATATGACTCTGAAAAAGTAAATGATGGAAACTTCAATTGAAAAAACTCTAATAAATTAAATAAAAATGCTCATCACATATAATCTATATTACTCTTTAAAAGAGTTAATGGTTTTTCCATCCCCTCTTCCCTGCTTGTTACCACGTGACGTGACGGCCACATCAATATTATGTTGATATTTTTTTTTTTGCTCATGTGCCTAGCTCGTGTTTATTAATTAATATAATTATAAATATTTCAAAAAAAGGATAAATATAAATATTTTATTAAATGTTAAAAATGCGGATAATACTTCTATGGCCTGTAGTTATAAGGCCGTCACGTGACACTTTCAACACTCATCATGTGATGCAAAACGCTTGTTATCTAATTAATATATCTTAATCTTAACATATATAAAAGTGTCAAAAACTACTCTATCTTTTTGCCATGTGGCACTACCTCTCTTCTTTTTTTCCTTTTTTTTTTTTTTTTTTTCCTTTTAATTTTGGCTTTTTTTTTAAAAAAATTTATTTATTTGGGTTTCTTTCATTTCCCTTTTTCCTTTCCTTCTTTTTTTTTTTCCCTAATTTTTTTCTTTTATTTATCCTATTCAAGAAATTCTCTATCTAAAAAATTATCTTAAATGTATGAGAGTTAATTTTTGTTTTATGGCTCTCAATTCTCAAAGAATTTTTTTTAAAGGTATTTGTCTAAAAAAAATAAAAATAAATTCATGCCTCCATTTTTTGTCATGTGTCACTCCCACTTTTTTTTTTTTTTTTTCCTTTTAAAATTTGGCTTTCTTCATATTGTGTTAAAGATTTTCTTTTTACCCCTTTAAAATAAAATGATATTGTTCTTTCACTTATATTAAATCTCTTTTTTGTTTACTTTCTTTCATTATTATTTATTTATTTTTCATTCTTCTTTTGCCCCAACAAAAATAATTTATAATAAATGTATCGTTATTCAAACTTTTTTTGATATTCTCAATTATTATTTTTCATAACACTACATAGTTAATATTTTATGTGATTTACTAATTTCTCCATAATTTGTTACTTCTTAATATAAAATTATTCTTAAAATATAATGATATATTTTCTTCCTTGATATTCTCTCAATTGTTATTTTTGCATAATACTTTTTAATTAATTTTTTTTATTTGATAAATTGATTAAACACGTACAATGATACGTGTCTACGACTAATTAATATAATAGAAAAGTACATACACTATAATCATACACATGTACATGTGGATCACACATTTGGAAACATGAGATGAGAGATGGCAATTCCGTAATCTACATTTTGGAAACTTCTGCCGGCGTAAGGTTGTTGGTTGTCTTGCTTTCGGAGTTCTTTTTTATTTTCATTTTTATCTCTCTCTCTCTCTCTCTCTCTCTTTTTAAAACCTCTCTGTCTCTTACTTCAAAAAAAATAAAAATAAAAAATAAAATAAAATAATCAAACCTCTCCGTCTCTCTCTACTATGTAGAAATGCTGAAAAATATCACCACCAACTTCTCCTTCTTCTTCTTCGATCTCTTCTGTTCTCGAAGCCACGTTCGTTCTCCTTCTCCAATTCTCTAACAAAAATTCATTTGAATTACTCCAACCCAAATTCTTTCTTTTTTCTTTTTTTGTCCTTCTTTTCTTCTTATTGTTTTATTTAATCTCTCTAAAAGATTAATAGCAATAATGGGTTTTCCCCTGTCGGCAATTCTGATCGCCGGCGCCGTGATTCTTCCGGTGGTTTTGGGTGAGTTTTTTCCGGCGACTTTGACGCTTGAGAGAGCTTTTCCGGCGAACCACCGAGTCGAACTGAGCGAGCTCGTGAGGAGGGACCGAGTCAGACATGGAAGGCTTTTGCAGGACTCTTCTTCTTCTTCTTCTTCTTCTTCTTCAAATGGTGTCGTCGATTTTCTCGTTGACGGCACCTTCGATCCCTTCGTTGTGGGGTACTTTTTTTTTTCCCCCCCCTTCTCTTTTTCCCTTTTTGTCGTATTTTCTGAATTTAATTTTTCATGGGATAGTTTTGTGATTTCCGTGCTTTATATTTATTAATTGGATGTTTCAATAATAGTTTTTTTTAATTCCTTTTTGGATTGTAAGCTTTAGTAATAATTATTATTGGTTCCATTATTGTTCTGTGTTTGTCTCCTCTGTTTATTAATAATTATTTTTATTATTTTTTTTCGTGGTCTCTCAATTTTGGAAATTGTTTGAAGTGGTGTTCAATAATGTTTGTTAGTTGCTAATTAGTAGCTAGTAATTATTTTTTTTTTTTGGTTTACTTTATTTCCTTTATGGAAATTATGAGGTACTTCTATATGTTTATGTCCTTTTTTTTTTTTTTTTTGGTTTAATTTGTTCCTGTTTTTACAGGCTGTATTTTACAAAAGTGCAATTGGGTTCTCCTCCAAGAGATTTCTATGTGCAGATTGACACTGGAAGTGATGTTTTGTGGGTCAGTTGTAGTTCCTGCAATGGCTGCCCTCAAACTAGTGGACTCCAAGTAATTCACTTTTTTTTTTTTTTTTCTCGGATTCGAACTTATAGACATTACCGCTAGGATAATTCTGCAACCGCTTTGTATCATGTGTTTGAAAAAGGAGAACATGTTCCACTTTATCAAAGTTTTTGATTTGCTTTGTTGTTTTTCTTGCAGATTCCGCTCAATTTCTTCGATCCCGGGAGCTCATCAACGTCATCTCTAATCTCGTGTTCAGATAAGAGATGTAGTCTCGGGATTCAATCCTCGGATTCATTGTGCTCGACTCAGAGCAATCAATGTGGTTACACATTCCAGTACGGAGATGGCAGCGGAACCTCGGGCTACTATGTGTCAGATTTGTTGCATTTCGACACGGTTCTTGGGAATTCCTTGATTCAGAATTCTTCTGCTCCGGTTCTGTTTGGGTAAGCTAGTAGTGAAATCCTTCAAAATCTGGCTCTTATCATTTTCTCTTTTCTCATGAAATGTTTGTGAAAACAGGTGTAGCACTTTGCAGAAAGGGGACTTGACTAAGTCGGATAGAGCGGTTGATGGGATCTTTGGCTTCGGGCAACAAGCAATGTCCGTCATCTCACAACTGTCTTCGCAGGGAGTAGCCCCAAAATCATTCTCCCACTGCTTGAGAGGAGATAATGGTGGTGGAGGTATATTGGTGCTCGGCGAAATTGTTGAGCCAAGCATAGTTTACAGTCCACTCGTCCCCCAGCAGTAAGTTTTTCCTCCCTTTTCGTTTAACATTTGTGATCGTTTAGAATATAAACTCCAAATCGGTGAAGCTGACTACTGACAGTGCGTCCGATATTTCAGGCCTCACTATAATTTGAATCTGCAAAGCATTTCCGTCAATGGTCAGACTTTGTCCATTGATCCAACAATATTTGCAACATCAAGCAACCGAGGAACTATTGTCGATTCCGGCACGACTTTGGCATACCTTGCAGAAGAAGCTTATGAGCCATTTATCAATGCTGTAAGTATTAAGAACGTAAATTAATTAGCGTTCAACTTGTCCATACAAAATATTTTTTTATGCTGCATTTGTAATACCGCGTATGGGAAAAGGCCTTCTTTTTTCTTTGACATACGATTGTTATCCTTTTGTAGATTAATGCTGCAGTTTCACAATCCGTGCGCCCTGTTCTTTCTAAGGGAAACCAGTGTTATTTAATCTCTGCCAGGTTTGGTCTTGATGAGATTATCTTACTTCTTTCTCCTTGGTTTTTCTGTATGTCGATAAGATTCTAACTCCTGACAGTTCATTTATCTGTGATTCAGTCCCGCTGATATATTTCCTCAAGTGAATTTGAACTTTGCTGGCAGTGCGTCGATGGTTTTGAGACCTCAGGACTACCTTATACAACAGAATTCTATTGTGAGTTTTCGAGCTCGATGCTTCTTCATCCAAAAAAAAAATAATAATAATAATTTTACCACCCAATTTTTCCTTGACTTTTCTCTCTTTCTCGATAATTGGAGAGGCAAAATAAGGGTGGAAGCCACCAAAAAACCTTCCTCTTAAACAATTCTAATGCGAATTTCTACCCAAATATTTCCTACATATTTCGTTCCCTTTAATTTGATTACTACTAAACAAAGTACAAGTCCTGCATTGTCTCCTGTTGAACTCTCACTCTTAACATTTTGTATATGCTAATGTATTTGGCACTTATATTCTCTTTTATATCTTTATATAGCTCCAGGAATTTAAAGACACGTGATTTTGTCCCTTTTTTTTGATCCTCCTGAAAATATCTTGTACTTTATTTCATTCCACTGCACGGGTTTGGCAAAATGTTTGGAAATAATACTTTGCTATCTTTAGTCTTTAAAGACTAACATATCTATATGTTGCAGAGCGGTGCTGCAGTTTGGTGCATCGGTTTTCAGAAAATTGCGGGTCAGGGGATAACAATCTTAGGAGGTAATAAACACCATAATTGAGTTTTTTATTAGAATCTTGATTGAGGAGATCGTAAACTTGCGGAGGCTTCCTATATATTAGCTTGTGAATTTTAGACATATTTTCAAGAGTTTAGTTTTGCCGTTTTTGAAACATTAATTTGTAGACAATGGGTAAAATAGAGACTCAAGTTTTGTTTACTGATATGCCTGTTTCCCGTCCAAATAGTATGTTATTCAACAGCAAAGCAAAGTAAAGAGCAGTAGTACTTGGTTTTCTAAAAGTTTCCCTTCGTTAGTTGCTATTCGTTCCAAACGTCTGCTTTTGGCCTATGCTTTTTGCTGGAAATTTTTTTGCTCTTTTGCTATCCTTATTATATGTCTACATTCACTCGGCTAAAATTAGTTGTGTAATGTATTTGAGGCAATCCCTTTGAGACGTTCTTTTACGTGAAGATAAGCCTAACATCATCTTCTTTTGGCAGATCTCGTACTTAAAGACAAAATTGTCGTCTATGATTTGGCTGGTAATCGGATTGGTTGGGCCAACTATGATTGTAAGTTGCAGTACCCTGCCATAAAGCAATTGTTGGACACCCCAAAGTGATTGAAAATTTTTCATTTTAGACGTATTCGTAAGACTTCAGTCTCGAGTTCCCTAATCTATGCTGATTTCTAACCTGTTGCATGTCTTATTTTTGCTAGGTTCACTGTCGGTTAACGTCTCCACAACTTCTAATACGGGGAAAACTGAATTCGTCAATGCAGGGCAATTAAGCGATAACAGTTCATTTCGCAACGAAGCATACAACTCATTACCTATTGGCATTCTGGCCTTGTTTATGCACATAGCAATTCTCAGGACTTCCCGGTTCTTGTAGTACTTAGCACGAAAAATCGAGGATATTCTGAGTCATCCCATTCTTTCTTCCCCTGCATATTACTACTGGCTTGCCAGTTTAATATTTAAAGCAACTGGCAAGATCACAATTTGCATATTTTGATCACAGCCAGTGATTCTTCAGTGTGTTATAGGCTTTTTTTTTTATTTATTTTTAAATTTTTTTTTTTAAATATCAACAGACTTATATTTGTTTTTTGCTTTTATTTTTTTAATTATTGATAATAGACTTATAATTTTTTTTAGTGATCAGAAAGTAGAGTTAGATATCTGTTCTGAGGCCAAATCTTGTAAATCACAATTTATACACGCTTGACTTAAATGGTAATGAAACTTCTTTGTTTTTGCTACTTCTTTGGAAGATGAATAAAGCAAATGCTACCAAATTATGTGTCTAAGTTTCAAATTATCTTAAATGATTTGACAGACTATTTAGAATATAAACAAGGATGAAAATGTCAATGTCGATAGAGTTGTCGATATTTTGAATTACAGATCATTTCAACGGAAATGTCAATATCGACATATATCCCGGGAAAAAATGGATACTCAAAGAAAAACTTATTATTTTTGTTAAAATATTACAAAAAATCAAAACAATCAATATTACCTAATTTGAACTAATTTTATAATAATAACAATATATTTTTTAATTAAATACAAGAGCTATTTGCATAATGTAATAGTAAAACATAATAATTAAGCATTGATTTTAATTTCAATATAATATTATGTACTCATTAATCATTACAAATAACATACTACAATATAGTATGATACATAAAAATTAAATGTCAAACATAGAATAATACATTTAAGTTTCAAATGTACTTCATCCAAAAGAGTTTCTAATAGGTTGGGAAAACATTTGGTAAATGTCGTTTTTGATCTAATATAAACAATACATTTGTCAAGATATTACTCTTAAATTGTTTTGAAAGTAATTGTTGATGTCTCACATATATGTTTCTTGGTTTCTACCAACTATCAACCCATAAATTTGATATTGTTGATTTGTTTAATTTGATGAGTAATCTTGATGGGTATGAAATAACATCTTGATATCAATTTATGGTGGAGTATATACTAATATATCAAAAAAAAAAAAAAAAAAAAAAAACCATCTCGATTTGTATTTCTAAACTAGACACAATTTGAAAATCATAAGGAATATTATAACCATATGAACTTTGCTTGATTCTTAAGCTCATGAAATCAAAACTCAAGGCGAATCCTCATCAGTTTGACTCATTTGAGTCTTCTTATATGCTACAATCACCCAATATCCTTACCCTCTATCTTACAACCATGATTTTCATCTTGTATAGCATATTGTCACATTTTATTCATATTAAAAAAAAAATGCAATATGTTGTAATGACCCGACTTTTCGGATCATTAACTAACTTATTTATTCTTAATTAATATAGTCTTAACACTTGTTTATGTTTGGTTCTAAATATACAGATATATATATATATATATATATATTACTTTTTAAAATAAATCATACTTGTACTTAAAGAGTTTAATAAACTAAAATTTTAACTGAGGAAATTGAAATTTCTAGATAATAAATATCATATTCAAATTCAATTTTAGATAATATTTAAAAAACTATAAAGTCAAGCGAGATAAAAGGAAAGACCTCTAAGTCTTTTTCTTGTAAAGTACTCATACTAGTTTAGTAGTACTGAAATATTGCAACATAGTTATAAAGATAGTCGATACAAAATAAGTTTAGTAATACTGAAATATTACAATATAGTTATAAAGATAGCCGATACAAAATAATTTAAGAAATCTAAATGCATAAATTAAATTCGTGATGGTATCTCACTCCTTTCCTTCACTGTCTCCACACCACTTTGTCAGTCCAAAAAATCTAAGTGGCAGGTTGCTAACTCACGTTATCTACAGCACGAACACACACCTATGAGCTTTCGCTCAACAAGTATAAACTATAACTCATAAAATATTTTCATAGATCATATCATCACACATCACAATATAAATACTCAAAATGCATGTGATCTATATGTGTTCAATTATGCTTTATTATATAAAATATATTGTCTATTTAAGAGTCATTGTGTTGTACCCATATGCGCGCAAACAATGGGGGATTTGAAGAGCGACCCTCTAACAACATCCAAAGTCATAACTTATAACTTACGTTTTTATCATATCCTCTCACTAATTGGAGGTTGGTACGACACTTAATACTATATTTCATTAGTCTCATTTTTATTAACTGTGACAATGTGTAGATTTATATATCACTATACATATATTATTATGACATAAATATTCGTGAGACATGTCGATCATATTAGTACAAAAGAAATTATACATGTTAAATGCTTAATCAAAGTAATACATATAACTCATATATTTATAACATCATCAAGGCAAATCATAGCAAACATAGAATATTAACAAGGAAAACAGTTTGTTCCATGCTGTAGGTGAGTTTTGTACTTACTTGTCTTATGTACTTAAATTTCTGGAATCGTAACTTCTACCATGTAAGTTCGGGGAAATATCATGATTTAACAATACCGCGTCATTATAGTGAATCATTGTTATATATATATATTTTTTAAAATTAGGTGAGCTCAATTTACTTGCATCATAGCTAATCTTAATAATTAATTCATGTTAATTATTAAGTGTTAAAAAAATTTCTAATAACTATTATTTATTTAATTGATTAATTAATCAATTAATTAATTAATAGGTACTACTTAATTATTATTTTATTTAATTGAATAATTATAAATGAATTACATAAATTTTTATTGACTAATTAATAATTGTATCATTAATAATTAATTATGTTACTTAAATATTCTCATATAATAATTATCAATTATCAATTCTTATATTAATAATTACTAATTAATATCTTATTAATCATCCACATCATATTAATAATTAATGATTAATTAATATTTAATTAATCACGTATTTCAAGTATGTAGTTACTCAGTGTAATCCTCTTGTTTACACAACTAATAATTATTTATTAGTTCTTATAATTAATTAATTAAATTATTACTAATTAACTTTCTTAATATAAATATATTTTGTTTTATATTTTTTAGTTTAGTAATTTATTTCTTAATTAATTAATTAATCTACATCACTTAAGTGTATACCCCTAAGTAGGTTGTCTTCTATTTAGTATTGGGCTTGTAAGGCCAATCACATTAGTTATGATCATTAGGTTGGGCTTCGGTAGTCTCTTGATCTATGTCTAGTAATCCTCTAGTTTACTTTATCTTGGCTCATCTAAAACTTGTGTTTCACTTTATAAGTTAGTGTTTTTTCACATTTATTTGATCATACACTTAATATCAATTCATTTCATTAAATTTATGTTTATATGTTATGACTTACTCTTATGTCATATTTTAATGTTTAATCGTTTTGTAGGTGTGAGATCTTAATTTGTAAGATTTATTTAAATTTGTATATAATTCTATTTTGGACACTTGATGACTCATTGGAAAGCTTGAAGTGTTTAGAATCTGTCCTTATAATTTATTTTCCAAAATTTTTAAGGGTTTTAAACCTTAATATGAATGATTTCCTTAGTGTCTCATAGTAAAATCTCAGTTTACCATATTGTAATTTAATTTTATGTTATTTATTATAAATTATGTACACATACCTTTTAAACGAATGATAGCTTGTTGTAAAGCTTAGGATGTATATTTTATAACCATAAAGTTATTTTCTAAAGTTATTGAGTTCTACATGCTGTATAATGGGGTATTGCTACTGTTGGTTCACTTATATACCATATGCCCAGATTAGTGGTTAAACTTGTTAAATTTAGAAAAATCATAATAATTCACTCACCTGACCACATAAGGCAAAAAATATGTCATTAGAAAGCTTATGATGTTTAGTTGATACACGAAAAATAGTTATACAAAATATTATGGTTTACTAACTTAAAACATACAAAACCTATGACTGGTATAGGATTCTAGAAAAACCTCTTGGTTCATAGTCTTAAATTGTAAAATTCACCAAAAATTATATATTTATCCGTTTGAGGCGCAATATACCTTGTTGGAAAGATTAAAGGATCTAGTATTTAGATCTATAACTGAGAATCCAAAATTTTGAGATTAAGAGTTTTGATTTCATAAACGTGTCTATATTGTACCTAGGAGGTTCCTTTTCTTTATAGTTTTGTGTCACAACTTTAAATGCACATAACTTTACACATACATAAAACAAACTAAGTGATTCCAAAGCCTAAAATGAAGCTTATTATTTGTAGAATCTTATCATATAATTTCTTTTTCATACCAAAGTTATTATCACAACAACCACAAGCTCTAATAAAGTTCGTAGATCATACTGAAATACTCCGTGGATCCTCTAAGGTCTCAAACATCCAAAGTTCTTCTGAAAACCTTTTCCTAGGTAATAATAAGTCTAACATTAAGATTATAACTACACAATATGCTTTAGTTTTCTAAATATGACCAAAATGCAAAGAGAACTAGTAGGTTATCTCTAGTAACATGTTCTCTAACTCCGCTTCACACTTCTTCAAACTTGACAATGGGGTTGCTTGGAGCTTGAAAATGGAGGGGAAAGGGTGCTTGAGGGTGTTGGAGATGAGGGATGGTGTTGGTGGGTTTTGTGGCTCGGTGGAGGCTAGAAGAGATATGTTTTTTGAGCTTAAATTTTGTGAGACTAAAGTGAGATGTTGGAGACTTATTTTCAGTCAACATTTGTATTAAAAGAGCTGTATTTTGAGGGGTAATAGTGGAAAATATTAGCTGATTTCCTCTTTGGATTGTCGTCACTTGAGGGGAGGGTTTTGTTTAAAAATTTTGTTGTATAAAGTGGAAGACAAATGGTCTCCTTCAACTTGTACCTTTATGTAATATTCAAGTACTTGTTTTTTTTTTTTTTGTTTTTTTTTTTTAATCATTTTTGCATAAACTAACCATGCCAATTCTTACTTGTGTTTGCATGCATGCACAACACACCACTTTCACCTTAGTTCAAACATCCTCTTGCTTGTTGACTAGAAAATCTGATCCTCCTCATGGCTTCCCATTGTTTTTTTTTTTTAATTTTTATTTATTCCAATTTTCCACCCATTGATCAAGGGGCTATCATCTATGATCTCACCTATTAGATCTTTCACTACACCAATCCTTGACTTAAGCTGTTATTGGTCACTTAGTATCCAAAACTTTGCCATTGATTTGCATATGATCCCTTTACATCAAATCTACACATTAAACCTTGATCTTTTGATCAATCCCCCACCTTTAGATTTTCTCATAGGAAATCTTAACAATTTATTTCCTATTTATGTGACACATTCAATTTCTCAATTATACTCTCAATACTTAAATATTGATATAGCCAAAATAAATACTAAGGTCATCAAATTAACCTACTAACAATAATTGGGATTCCTTCCCAAAAATTGACATTTATGTCTACAATACGACATCATAAATTTTTCCTAAATTTATATGTTGTTCGACCTATTTTCTATGCATCTATAATTTCTCATTTAAAAAGAGAAATTCAACATTGTTAGAACATCAACATTATCATATAGATTATATAAATAAAATCATTAATGATCTTGAAATTTGATATTCATCAAAATAATTCATTAAAAGTATATTAATAAATGAAATCAATGATAATAATTCATGAAATCAAGTTTATGAATTTCTAGGGCGTCACATGTATGACAAAATTGAAATTAAAAAAAAAAAGTCCCAGAGTTTTTGGACATTTTGTGGAAATATCCAAAAATATCCTGGATATTCATTGATATTCATGGATATTTGTAGACATTGTGGACATTTGACGGATACTTTGGGAAGAAATATCCTTTATCCCGTTATCCATGTTGAGACTTTAAAATATGGATAATGTCGTGTAAATGTCGACGATATCGTGGACCTTTTCATCCTTGAATATAAATGGGTAAAACTTGACTATAAACTTTGGGAAAACAAAATGGATAAACTAAAAGAGTAATTGGACTAAATGGTCCCTGAACTCTTTAAAGGTAACACTTTGGTCCATATAGATATATATTTTTTTGCCATGCTAACACTAAACTCTCTAAAAAGGTAACGATTTGACCCTTTCCGTCAAATTCGATTAAATTTCTAACGGAATGAGTCATGTGTATTGCATGTGATCTAATTTAAGAGAGTGTTTCAGTAATTTAATAATAATTGCTATAAAAAATTAAAAAATTATGAAAAATTAAAATTCTCTCTTTCTCTCTCTTATCTCTCTTGGATCAACACCAGCCGGGGGAGGGTGATCAGTGACGTAGAAGAAGAAGGGCATGAGTTCAGCATCGGTGACATCGGGGGGAAGCAACCCAGATCGGAACTCCTCTTTCTCTTTTTATTTCTCAAACTTAGATTGACACGGTGGGGGAGGGGGGGGGGGGGCATCGGTGACGGAGAAGAAGGGGGGTGTGAGTTTGGCGGCGGTGGCATCGGGGGGAGCCAACACAAATCAAAACTCTTTGGGGGGGGGGGGGGGGGGGGGGGGGGGATGGGGGGGCGGCGAAAACCCAAATCAGAACCTTTTTGGGGGGCTGAAGATTGGAACAAGCGGTGGTGGGTGGGTTTTAGTTCTATGGGGGAAGGCGGCGGCTGGGTTTGAGTTCGGTGGAGGAGGAGAGGGCCTGGGTTTGAGTTCTCAACCGGATTTGGGTTATGTGGGGGGAGGGGGGGCGTTCATGTTGGTCGGCGAAGGCGGGGTCCCGGTGGCAGAAAAGACGAGGGTGGTCTTCAGCATTCGACATCGGATCTGGGGAGGGGGGGTTTGGCATCGGATTTGTTTTGGGAGGAGGGAGGGGAAGGGAGGGGAGGGAAAGGCGAGAGAGAGAGACAGTCTCTCGATCTCCGACGTCAGATTTGGTGGGCGAGGGAAGGAGAGATGGCCGGCGTCCGGCGCCGAACCTGTGAGAGAGAGAGATAACCTTTCGTTTTTTTTTTTATTTTTTTATTTTTTTATTAGAGAGAGAACCTCTCTTTTTTTAATTTTTAAAATTTTTTTAATGAGAGACTCTCTCTCTCTTTTTTAATTTTTTTTTAATTGATATGAATAAAAGTATTTTGGTCTTTTTAGGGATATTTTCCTTCAAAAAACACAAAATGTGCTTCTCACGTGACCATTTCGTGAGTTTTTTAACGGAACCAGACGGAAAGGATTAAACTGTCACATTTTTTGAAAGTTTAGGGTCACCACAGTTAAAAAAAAAAAAAAAAAGACTAAAGTGTCACATCTTAAAGAGTTCATGGACCATTTAAGTCAATGACTCAAACTGAAAACAAAATAAAACATCTCTTTTGTCTTTTCTGTGTTTACAGTTCCATCTTGTTCTCGGATAGGATTGCTTGTGTTTGTAACATATGCATGAATATGTGTGTGTGTGTGTGTGTATATATATATGGGTGTGTGTGTTTAAGCTACATAACTTGAAACTCTAAAAGAAGATGATTTTACGGACTGAAGTAAACTCGCTGCAGAAATTGGCCTTCTACTCCATGGTAGCAAGGCTCGGTATAGCGCTTCAGTTGAGAGAGACTTCGGCCGGAGACAGAAGGATGGAGAAGAGAAGTAGAAAGAAAGAAGGGGAAACCAACAATATGTTTTAACTTAAGAAAGGGGGTTTTTTTTTTAACTCGGTATTTATCTCTTTGCCCTCTTGCCTTGAAGAGGTGAGACGGCTGGGTCCTACATGTTCTCCACTAATTGAAATTATGAAAACTCCGCAAATATTCAACGGCTGAGATCAACCAATCATTCCACTCAAAGGTTAGAGATGGGTTGTGTGGTACCTCGTAATAATGGGCTTGACCGTAGCTTTCTTGAATTCTTTAATGATTAATAAAGTATTGTTTATCTTCAACAAAGATGAACACTTTCATGCACAGATAAGTATTAATTTGTAAAGTTAGGATATTCTTTAGAGGAATCTATTTGCCTACTCATTATCCTAAGAGAGTTGGTTTGTTATAGTACAATTTTTTCATCATAAAATCATACATTGATTTAAACTTGCATGTTTCGTAACTCAAAAAGAAGTTGATTTTGTCATCAAATAAATACACATGATCTTAAGGACGTTCAAAGTTTATAGTCACGAACCGATTTAGTAATTAGCAAACAAGACGTTCTTTTTCGTGAATGATTGACATATAAACTAATAAAAACATACTTTAATAGCTACATACATTTAAACACGAAGTGGCCTTAAGTCCTAAATAGGAGGAGAATATTATCGAGAAATTGTGCTTGAAAAACCTGAAACTTCCAAGGTAGTATCAATGTCTTCTCCAACAGGGAGGGCATAGGAAGATATTCCCAATGCAGTCTCCAAAGAAGCATCAATGGTAGCGGTGTCCTCAAAAAGCCCTTTTGTTGTTTCATTTCTTTGAAGCTCCAATGCATAGTTCAAGTTCCATTCCACCTCTTGCATTGTAGGCCTGTCCGATCCATTTTCGCTCAAGCACTTCTCAACTATTTCACCCACTACTCTCAACGAATTCGGGTTGATTTCGCCCGCCAGCAAAGGATCTACGATCTTCTCTAGCTGCCCTTTTCTTTTCCAAAGCATTCCCCACTTAGCTAAGCTTTCATTATCCTGCTCCTCAGAGAGAGTAAAAATGGCTGGTCTAGCACAAACCACTTCAAGAAGTACCACCCCGAAAGCATAAACATCGGATTTGACCGTGTATTGTGATGACCTAATGTACTCGGGATCGAAATAACCAAAGCTTCCTTTGAGATCAAAACTCTCATTGTTGGGATCAGGAGGACCTGCCTTGGAAAGGCCAAAGTCGGCTACTTTAGCAGTATAGTTCTCGTCGAGCAAGATGTTTGTCGACTTAACGTCACGGTGAATTATCACCTCTGATGAACCCGTGTGCAAGTAGTTAAGTCCCTTTGCCGCGTCGATGCAAATCTCAAGCCTTTGCTCCCATGACAATACGGGTTCCTTTGATGGTTTTTGGGTCTTGCTCCTTGTGTCGTAGAGATGATCTCTCAAAGTCCCCTTTTCCATGAACTCGTAAACTAGTATCATCTCATATTTTTCGTCACAATACCCAATCAAGGAAACAAGATGCTTGTGACGGATTTGAGATAACACCCTTATCTCTGATTTGAACTCAAGGAGACCTTGTCCATGTTCTGTTTCACCTCGTTTCACCGCAACGTTCACACATTTAAGTTTTCCTTTGTAAACTTTTCCAAAACCACCTTCTCCAATCACCAACTTATCATCAAATTTTCTAGTTGCTCGCTGAATATCGGCATAAGATATCTTCAGGTTAAGATTTAACTTCATTGTTCTATCCGGCGTTGTTTTCCTGCGCTTGAAAACCAGAAGAGCTAAGATAGATATGCCCATAAGAAGAACCACAAAAGCAACACCTGAACCAACTAACACATTTTTCTTCTTCTTCCTAGGCTTGTGACGAATTATAATGGATTTGTTCTGCATCTCGAAAATCTCCAATCCGTTCAAGAAAGGAGATGAATTAGTATTCGACGGAGAATTTGCACTTTCCAAACCTACAGCTACATTGATGAATCCAGAATCATTTGACTCAACAACAAAATCAAAGTAAAATGGAGACTCCACATCTTTTGTTTGATTGTATGAACTGACATTCTTCACGAATGTTCCAAAAATTAAGAGATTGAACTCAAAAATGGTAATAGCTGCACTGACTATGTCGCAAAAGTGAGCACGAACTAGGTGATGCGTAACGCTCTTGCTGACCGGAAAACCCCAACTCAATTCGGAGACATTAGAATTCACTTTCAGCTTTTTTGCCGTCCTGTAAACAATATCCGGGGCAATGTACTTTGCATCCCCGTTCGTCCCCCTAAGAGATCCGCTATGGAGTGTAGTTTTCTCTGCAGCTTCTTTCGTAAATATATATTCATCGTCCGGTTTCCATATCCTCCATAGAGTATCATTGTTTGGGGTAATAATGGGACCCCCAACATTGATCCTAAGGACCGGATGCAAAACTAAAGAGAGCAATCCAGAGTAATTCTTGTTGCTACTATCACTTGAAACAGAAGTAACCCAAGGAGCAGAATCCGAGATGAAGTTATCAGGGACAGGAAACACTTCTATTGCGTTAACAAAAGAAAAAGATGAGTTTCGATATGGAACAAACCATAATCTGAACAACCCTTGTCTGATTGTCACCAGAAACTCCTCAATAACTACTTCATTGGTCCTGTTTCCAACACTGAAGTTGGACAGCAGTGATAATCCCGAAACCGAAACATCAAAAACTGCGTTGGAGAGGTTGACACTCGGAGTCGAGAAAGGGAAGAAATGAAGGCGTACCACGTGTGTCCTGTTGTGGCTGGAGAGTTGGAGCTCGAATGACCACCGTTTGTTGCAGATTCTCGCCGTGCGGTAGAGAGGCGGCGTGTCGTTTGAAGGGTTGGTGTCCTTGACATTCTTGCTTCTTCCAAATGACAGAGAGAATGGAGGGTCCAGGTCTCCCACGAAGGTTCTGTCATCGGAGAGAGTGGTGTTGGAATTTGATCCACAATTGATGAAGTACTTTTCGGGTTTAATGTACTCTGATGAGAAGATCAGTTGAAGTGAAGAGAGTTTAAGAAAAAGGAGAAGAAGAAATGGTGGGAAGTGAAGCATTTTTTCAGGGGTTTGAATTGATGATGGTTTTTTGTGAAAATTTGGGAGTTTTGAAGCTTAGCTAGTTTATTATTATTATTATTCTCTTTTCCGGGAATCTGAGAGGTAGAGGAAAGGGAATTTTACTGTAAAATTGGCTTTTGAAAAGACAAGGGGAGCGGAAAAAAACAAAAGTGAACGCACAAAGATTAAAGTTGGATTGTGAAAGAAAGACCAAGACTTCAAAGTTGAGGTTTTTCAAGGAACACACACACACACACACATTTATTATCTTATGGTGTAATTATTTTATGTTAGATAATTAATAAACTTAAACTGCTTTTTCGGTGTCCCACAAAGACGAAAACATACGTTCACACTTTTGGCTGATTACTGAGAATTCTTTGGGCATGGACCATGTGTTTTCATTACTGTATAAATATATATAATAAGTAAATGTGAAAGAAACAAGAAAATATATATTTTCTTTCAGCAGAAAATATAGTATGGACCATGGTAATTTCGGTTGATATATATATATATATATATGATTTTTTTTTTCTTGCAAAGTAATGACTATGAATTCTCGGTTCTCTAAATTAGCACAATCGATAAGAATTGGCATGAAATTGTATGACATCCCAATTTTTTTTTTGTATATCCTGCAATTTGAGAAATTCCTAGTCCCCAAAATTAAAACAACAAAAAAAAGCAAAAAAAAATTCTGTGTGTTTTTAATTGAAATGCAACATGTTAGGATTAGTATCCTAAGATAAATTTATATCGGACGTGTTTATAAATTTTTAATCAATAAAGGAGTTTTCATTATTTCATGTTTTAATTGTATTATTTATTTATTTTCATATGTTAATTTACATGTAAAAAGATATAATTGCAAGTTAATAGTCTAAATTCATAGTCCGCAATCGATGGAACAAAGACGGTCATTTTGTTCTTGATAAGATTGTAATGGGTGTATAATCTTAATTAGAGAGATGATTTGTCTTGACCTCGGAACGAGGTCTACAATATAAAAACATTGATGTATGTTCTCGTACTGGATATATATTGGACTAAATCTAATGTGTAATTGATTTGATCTCAATCCTAAAATAAATACATGATTTCATATTTATAACTTGTTCTTTTGATAAACTAGTTGAAACTTCAATGGCTGAATGTTACCTCACTAGGAATCATGACTTATAAATGATGGGAGCATTATACATAAATACGGAATTCATAGTTCTAATAATTAATGTTATCCTCTTTAAAGTAATACTCAAGATTTAGAAAAGTTAAGAGATTTCAATCAGTTCGTTATTTGATTGACCAAATGATATTCCATCTATATAGATTTATAAATAGGGTTTTTTCAACAGTTAAATTTTTTGCATCTGTATTAATTTGTAGAGTTGGATGTTCTTTAGATTAATCTATTAGCCTACTAATTATCCTAAGAGAGTTAGTTTGCTATAGTATATTTTATCATTATAAAAGCATACATTGATTTTAACTGGATAGTTTTCTTAGATGCAGCGCTGCAAAGCTGTTCCAGAACAACCATTAGAGCTGCAACAGTTGGAAGTCAAATGGACTTAGAATGAGAACAAAATAAAATAAGGGTGATTTTGAGAGTTGCCCTAAAAAAGAGCATATTTTTAAAATATTATCTCATTTATAATGACTTTAGGATATTTGATATTTTATAAAAAAGTCAAAAGTCAACATAAATAATATTTATTTTAAAATTATTCTCAACTAGTGAAAAAGATATTTCGGTAGAATATCACCTGGTAATCTAAGTTGGTATTCTACTAGAATACTTGAATGCTTTTGATAATCTACCATAATACTTTTTGTATTCTTCTAGAATATTTTTTATAGGAAAAATTACATTCCCCCCCTTCCGAACTTTAGGCATTGTTATAAAATGCCTCCAGAATTTTAATTTATAACAGTCTTTCCCCTTAAACTTTAGAAAAGTTTACAATTTTCCCTGCTTAATTATATTTTTGATGAAGAAAATACACATAACACCCGTTGCAAGTATGAGTTGTGGGTATTAAATGTTAAATTATGAAGCGGCACACATTGACAACACTTGTAGCAACCGTTACTCTTATTAAATGTAAAATTATGAAGTTACCAATAAGATAGAGGTATGGGGAAAAAAAATGAAAATTAGACCTAAATATTTACTCCTTTTAACCTAATTATAAGGGTAATTTCATAATTTCACACTTAATATCGATAACTTATGCTTCTAACGGGTGTCATGCGTATTTTTTTCATTAAAAATTTAATTGAGGGAGAGGAAATTCACAAACTTTTTCAAAATTCAAAGGAAAGAATGTTAAAATTGAAGTTCAGAAACATTTTGTGAGAATATCTAAAGTTCGAAGGAGGAGGAGTGTAATTTGTCATTTTTTTTTCTTTTTATATTCCATTGGATTTTTTTTTTAAAACAAGATTGTGGTATAAAACTCTTTGGGAGTCACTACTGATAGAGTTCTTTTTTAAACTGTTAAGATTTTATCGGATAACAAAAAAATTGATGGTGCATAGAAGTTATTGTATGTATTACCACATAGTATTATAGAAAAAGTGAAAAACAAAAAAAAAACAAAAAAAAGAGAGAAAAACAAAAACTAGGGAAGGCCCCGTTGTCCCCGCCCCCTGCCTCCGGCAACAACCACCGGCCCCGGGCCCACCACCTCCCTCGCAGGAAATCGCCAAAAAAATTCATCTCTTTCTCCTCTCTCTCCTCTCTCTCTCTTCTCCGCTGCTACTCCCATCTGGATCTCATCTGACCTTCGAACTCGACTGGAAAAATGGCAAGAAGGTGATGGCAACCTTAATGGCGAGATCTGATCAGACCACGTAAGTCGGGGGGCGCCGGGGGTGGCGAGTTCACCGTTGCCGAGTGAGGAAACATTTCGACATCACCGACCAGCGGGGGGAGGGGTGGGGGGGGAGGGGGGGGGGGGGGGGGGGTATTTCGGAGGGCGAGTTTTTCCATTACTGAAACGTGGGGGAAGGGGGGCGAAATCGCAAGTCGCGTGGGGTGGGGGAGCGATTAAGGTTGACGGGTGCGATTAAGGTCGGGGGTCGGCGGTAGAAGGTCTCAGGGGGGCCATTGTGGGTGGGGCGCCAGTCAGGAGGGGGGGGTGGCCGCTAGAAGATGATTTACGGGGAAGGGAGTGGCTGCCAGAAGACGATTTCCAGGGAAGGGGGTGGTCGCCTGTGGGGGGGTGGGTTAGCCGCCTAGGACAAGGCGATTTCCGACGGGGGACGTGGTGGTCTGGGGCCGGTGGGTGTCGCCTAAAAAATTGAAAATCCCATCCCTCCCTCACCAATCCCCGCAATCGACGGCTGAGCTCTAATGAGCCGCAATAGCCCATCGCATGAAGAGAGAGGAGAGGAGAGACGGAGAGGCACGGAGAGAGAGTGGAGAGAGAGACATGCGCGGGAGAGAAAGGGGAGGTCGACTTTGATCACAAACGACGTTGGGGGATCTCAGAGGGAGAGAGGATAGAGAAGTGGCGGCAGGGGGATCTCGATAGTGAAACACCGAGATCGCGAGGAGAGAGATCACATCGATTGCCGTTCATGGAGGTCTGATGTCGAGGAGAGAGGAGAGAGAAGCAGTGGTGTGAAAGAGGAGAGAGTGGCGGAGGACGAGGCAGAGGAGAGAGGGGAAAGAGTGGGAAAGGAAGGGAGAGAGAGAGAAAAGGAGAGGAGCGAAAGAGGAGAGAGAAAATAGGCCATGAATAAGATCTATAGGGATAGTTTAGTCATTTGTGATAAAGTAAAAAAAGAAAGTCAAACGAAAAATAATAAAAGGAAAAAAATTCGAACTAACCATTTAGTGATGAGGGGCTATTCGGACAATTTTCTCAAGCTTCTTTTTTTGGTTAATAATACACACCTACCGGCTTTGACTATGGACACAAAGTAAATTGCCAACTAAGAGAGGATGCAAACAGATTTAAATTACATGTCTTGTAACTCAAGGAAGAGCCACAATAATTGCTTTTGACAAATTTATGGTTGACCAGAATTTGAGGTTGTAGAACCAGAAACTTCATAGGTAGCATCAACATCTCTCCAACAGGGAGAGCATAAGAAGGCCCTTGCAATCCTAGTGCTGATTCAGAGAAGCATTAGTAGTAGTTGTGTCCTCAAAAGGCCCTTTTGTTGTTTCTTTCCTTTGAAGCTCCAGTGCATGGGTCAAGTAAAATTTCACCTCACCCATTGTAGGCCTCTCAGAGCCATTGTCCCTCAAGCACTTCTCAGCTACATCACCCACTACTCTCAACGATTCCGGGTCGATTTCGCCCACCAGCAAAGGATCTATGATCTTCTCAAACTGCCCTTTTCTTTTCCAACCCATCCCCCATTTAGCCAAGCTCACACTGTCCTGCCCCTCTGAGAGAGCGAAAATGGCCGGTCGAGCACAAACCACCTCAAGCAGTACTACCCCAAAAGAGTAAACATCAGATTTGACCGTGTATGGGATGAACTGATATACTCGGATCAAAGTAACCAAAGCTGCCTTTGAGATCAACACTCTCCTTGTTGGGATCAGGAGGACCTGCCTTGGAAAGGCCGAAGTCAGCTACTTTAGCGACATAGTTGTCATCAAGCAAGATGTTTGTCGACTTGACATCACGATGAATTATCGCCTCGGATGAACCGGTGTGCAAGTAGTTGAGTCCCTTTGCTGCATCGATGCAAATCTCAAGCCTTTTCTCCCACGACAATTTGGGTTTCTTCGATGGTTTTTGAGTTTTGCTCTCTGTGTCGTAGAGATGTTCTCTCAAGGTCCCCTTTTCCATGAACTCGTAAACTAGTATCATCTCAAACCTATCATCACAATACCCAATCAAGGAAACAAGATGCTTGTGACGGATTCGAGACAACACCCTGATCTCCGATTTGAACTCATGGAGACCTTGGCCGTGTTCTGATTCACCTTGTTTCAGCGCCCCCTGTCCCCGTTCACCTCTTTTCACCGCGACGCTCCTGCCTTTAAGTTTTCCCACGTAAACTTTTCCAAAACCACCTTCTCCAATCACCAACTTGTCATCAAAGTTTTTAGTTGCTCGCCGAATTTTGGCATGGGATATCTTTAGGTTAAGGTTTTAACCTCATATGTCGATCAGGCTTCGTTTTCCTGCGTTTGAAAACCAGAAAAGCTGAAATCGATATGCCCATAAGAAGAACCAAACTAGCAACACCTGAATCTACCAGCACAGTTTTCTTCTTCTTCTTCCGCGGATTAGGGGGAGGATTGGGGGGAAGAACTGTTCCCGATTTGTTCTGGAGCTCGAAAATTTCTAATCCGTTCAAGAAAGGAGCGGAATCAGTACTCGACGAAAAATCCCCACCCTCCAAACGTACGGTTACATTAATGAATCGAGAGCCATTCGAATCAACAATGAAATCAAAGTAAAACGGAGCTGCCAATTTTGTGTTTCATTATACGGATTGACCTTCTTCTCAAATGTTCCGAAAATTAAGAGACTGAACTCCAAAAGGTTAACGGCTGCGCTAATAACATCGCAAAAGTGAACGCGAACTAGGTGACGCGCTACGCTGTGGCTGACAGGGAAACCCCAACTCATATTGGAGAAATTCCGATTCACCTTCAGCTCTTTCGCGGTCTTGTAAACGTTAACCGGGGCAGTGTACTCTGTAACCCATCAGACCAGTTAAGTTTGTAGCCACTGATATAAGTTCTCACAGCTGCTGCTTTATCGAATAGAAAATTATCATCCGGTATCCATGTCCTCCATAGAGTATCAGTCTCGGGTATGTAATAGTGAGACCCCCGACATTGATCCTGTGCACCGGATGCAAAACTAAAGAAAGCAATCCAGTGTAATTCTTGTTACTACTATTACTTGCAACAGAAGTAACCAAAGAAGCGGAATCCGAGATGAAGTCATCAGGGACAGGAAACACTTCTATAGCATTAACAAAAGCAAAAGATGATTTTTCAGATGGAACAAAGCACAAACTGAATAACCCTTCTCTGATTGTGACTAGAAACTCCTCAATAATCACTTCATCAGTCCTGTTTCGGACACTGAAGTTGGACAACAGCGAAAACCCTGAAGCCGAAACATCAAAAACCGCATCGGAGAGAGGTTGGTCCCCCGAGACAAGAAAGTGAAGAAATGAAGGCGTACCACGTGTGTCCCGTTGTGACCGGAGAGTTGGAGCTCGAATGACGATGGTTGGTCGTAGATTCTCGCCGTGTAGTAGAGATCCGGCGTGTCGCTCGAAGGGTTGGTGTCCTCGACACTCGTGCTTCTTCCGAATGATAGAGAGAATGGAGGGTTCAAGTCTCCGACAAAGGTTTTGCCATCAGAGAGAGTGGTGTTGGAATTTGATCCACAGTTGATGAAGAACTTGTCGGTTTAGTGTAATCCGATGAGAATATTAGTTGGAGTGAAGAGAGATTGAGAAGAAAAAGGAGAAGAAATAGTGGGAAGTGAAGCATTTTTCTCAGGGGTCTGAACTGGTGATGGTTTTTTGGTGAGATTTGTGGAAGCTTGCAAGCTTAGCTAGTTTTTCTTTTTATTTCTATTTTTCCGAGAATCTGAGTGTAGAATGACTTTTTGAAAAGATGAGGGGAGGCAAAAAAGTGATCGAAATTTGCAACCAATAAATAATGTACACACAAGTACAGAAGATAAAAAAGAGGATTGTTGGGGAAAGACCAAGATTTTAAGGATAGTCTTTTTTTTAATGTATTTTAGGAGAAACTTTAAAAGAGTTTTAAAAAATGATAAATTGCTTCTGCAGTCCGTAATAGTTTTACAAAATTATGATTTAGTTCTTAATCTCTTTTTTTTTTTTTTGGTTAAAAGATCTTTAAATATTTTAAAAAGGTGCAAAATAGTCTTTTTTTTTTTAATTAATGTTAAGCATTTTAATATAAAATATCACATTAATCTACTTGATTTATTATTCAAATGTGATTAAGGAAAAAAATTTAACTGATTCAACTTATATATGTCATACACGTGATCTACTCCATCTAATTTTTAACTTTTGTTACTAGAAATGGTCAAATCACACCCTTTTCAAGAGTTTAGCAATCTTTAACAAAAAAAAAAAAAGTATCAAATCGCAATTTTATAAAAAGATTAGTGATCAAATGGGCATTTACCTTAGAAAAATACCTTAAATCATGGCATTACTCTTTTGTTAAATTGTACATCTTACAATAAAAGTAATTATAACATTATTGTTAGATTATACCTATGAGATAATGCGCAATTTTGACCTATCACATTTTCATGCAAAATATTTCGGCTATATTTGAAAGTTGTTTTGATTCACAAATGTCTAACGGTTCAAACTGAAGACTAATAATCTTTTCTCCTATGACATAATTCTTGCATTTTAGATGTTTAATAAGATTGTACTGCTTTCTATTGTGTACCACAAAGAGGACAATACAAGTTCACACTTTTGTCTGATTGTTGAGAATTCTTTGGGCATGGATCATGTGTTTCCTTACTGAATAAATATTAAAAAAAAAAAAAAAAAAAAAGCGGAAAATATACTTTGTACCTTGAAACGGTTGATTATATTATTCTTTTCTCTTGTGCAATAATGATCATGGATTCTTAATTCTAAAAATTAAAATTAATTAGAATTAGCATAAATTGAATGACATATCCAAATTTTGTGTATCTCCTAAGGCTTATAGAAATTTGTTATATTCAAAGAATAATAGCATAAAATTTTTTTTTGTGTGTTTTTAATTGGAATGCAGAAATCAACGGGGGAGTTTGGTGTGTAAGTTTGAGTTAAGATTTTTAAGTTTAAATAGTAAATTATGTTGACTTTTCAGAAAGACAAAAAACTTTTTGGGAAAAAGATAAAAACTTTTAAGGAAAAAGACAAAAAAAAAAATTGAAAATGTTAGTTTGGACTAACACACCAAACTCCACCGTCTTTTAAAAATTTCTGAAATTTAAAAAAATTTAAAAATTGAGATTGTCGTTGGTATTTTTGAAAGGGTAAATTTCAATATTAGAACTCTTAATAAAAATTTTGATTTCAAATCTAACTACATTTTTCAAGACTTTCATTTCTAGCATTATCAATTAGGTTTTGTGGGTATCACAAATATTCATTACCAAAGATACCCACAATAGAAACCCTACAATTTTTTTTTTTTTTTTTCTCTTCAACAACAACACATTTTAAATTTTTATTTCAAAACTACAATCACTTTTCAATACTTTTTTTTTATAATATTGTCACATCAGATTCAGTGGATTCCACATGGTTAAATTGTCAAAAATACCCGAAAGTTTTCATCTCAAAACCCATTATTAGTAATGATAATAGTTACTGGTAGTAATTATTGTTATGACTGGTATAGTAATGCTAACAATTACCGTTAATAATAATGATTGTGACCAAATTATAATGTGTTTCTAATTATTTAGGAATAATTATGTTACCCTCATGTATTTATTTCTTTTCTCGTTTAAGTTTCAAATTTTATTCGGTAAATGCACAATATAGTATAATTTTATTGTACATTGTAAATCTATAGGTTTGACTATAAAAATAAAAAAGCATATTGACTTTTTTTTTGAGTTAAAATTCCTTTTTTGCCCCAGATCCATTTCTCTCTCCTCTGTTTTTTCTCTCTCTTCTGTTCACCCCGACCGGTGACGTTGGTGACAAAGACATCGCTGTCACGATCAGTTCGTGACGCCGACAGTATCTCGTGGAGATCGTGATGCCAACGGGAACCTCTAGCAGCTGGTGCGATTGCGATTGCGATTGCGATTGTTGCGAAATCTCCAAACGAATCGTCGTTCTCCGTCGCCCGATGATCGTGAATCTCTAGCTTTGGCCTTGGGTTGACGGCCACCATGAGCGCAAATTTACTTCTCCGGCGACGAATCCAACGCGAATTTGATTGCCGTCGCAATCTCTAAAGGAGTCGGCAAGGAATCCGTGATGGCTTTGCAACGATCGTCAACTCGACGACTGCCTGATGGCGCGATCTCCAGACAATCTCCCTGGAAGCCGTGCTTTTGACGCTATCTCTAGCATAGAGGTGGCGGCGACGACAATTTTGGGGCTAGGGTTTGAAAGATTTTTGGGATTTTAAGGTTAGGGTTTGAATGAATATGCGACTTTAATTTACGATAATTTTGGAGTGTTTTTATAATTCAAGAAACTTTCTAATTAAAACCTCATCTAAATGAAAATTAATATATTTACATGTAATTATTAATATTTACTTATTTAAATTTTCCCCAAAATAAAACATTTATAAAATTCAATAGCAGTACTTACAAGTAAGTACGTAGATTTACTGAAAAATTATATTTGAATGAAATAATAATTTTTAAAAAAATTCACTTGTTTAATGAAAATTAATATATTTACATGTAAATTAGAATATTTACTTCATCAATATTTAGCTTTGTTGTTTATATGAAAAGTTAAAAAATACAAGATAAGTAAATATATTTTAGTAAATATTAGATTTATCAAACAAATTAAAATTTAAAACGACCTAAATACCATTATTTCTTAATAAATAATTGGATTATAAGGCATATAAATCTGAAAATTCAAAAATTTACCATTTAAATACAAAGATTAACAAAAAAATAATAATAATAACTTGAAATGTAATTACGTTGTAAAAATTATTGTGATAAAAGGAGTCAATAATGATATTTACCCGTAAATGGGAATATTTAACGACAAGTAGTGATATTTACTTGATTTGAAAAATATAAAAAATATTTATATTATTTATTATTATAAAAAGACGTTCATTTATTGATAAATAAATAATTTACAATTACAAAATTTGAAAAAACAGAAAAGAAATTAAAAGATAGTAATAATAATGAAATTAAATATAATATTTACTTGATAAATTCATTTTATTTTACTTTTAAGTATTTACAGATAAATAAATAGATTTCATTAGTGAAATAAAATAGATTTATTAAGTAAATATTTGATAAAAATTAGTAAATCCAATTATTTTGTCGTAAATCTTTTATATAAGTAAGATTTTAAATATAAAAAAATACGGGTAAAAGTTAATATTTACTAAGTAAGATTTAAAAGATAACTTTAACGTTTAATATTTAAATATAAATATTTATAAAGAAATAATTATTTGATTTAGATTTACCTTGTAAACACTAAATTTGTTGAGTAAATTTTTTTATTAACTTGTGAATCTACGTATTTACGGAGTTTTTTTTTTTTTTTTTGTATATTTAATAAATCTAAATATTTACATGTAAATATATTGATTTTCATTAAAAAAAAGTTCCAAATATTTACATGTAAATATATTGATTTTCATTAATAAACAATTTTTTATTCAGTATTTTATTATTCCATTTATTTACTAACTTTCTTAAATTGTAAAATACACTTCAAAAATGTCCCAAATTAAGTCCCGAATTCAATCAAGCCTAACCCTAATTCCAAATTGCCGCCGCCGCCAACGACATCGTCATATCGCCAGAAATCGTGCGAAGTTTCATGAGCTGCCGCCATCTCCTACTCGACTCGTCTCCCAAGATTGCCACCATTGCCTGCTCGATTCGTCTTCCGAGATCGCTTCTGGAGTTTTGTGATCGAGATTATGATGTTTGCCGAGGAGTTTGCAATCTCGCCGCCACAATAATCGTTGCCCAAAAAGACGAAGAATCGATCTAGAAATCACGAGACGCCGCTCGAATCCGATGACCGAGGCCACTTGAAGCACCAGACCCGAAGCTAACTACCGAGAAATTGCGAGATGACACTCAAGGGAATCAAACATCTTGCCACTACCACCGCCATCACAGCTGCCGCTACCATCGTTGAAGGTTGCAACAATGACGAGCTCATGAGGAAGACAAGCTCCTCGCTGCACTCCAAGATGAACTCTCTGTCCTTGCACAATCCGTCGCCGACATGGCAAGAGCCATTGTGCTGGTTCGTCATCAATGGTGTTGATTTTGCGAGTTCGTGAGTTTGCAATTCTCCGATCTTCGTCCTAGAGTCGCTACTATCGGCAATCTGTGGCTTGACGAAGAAGATCACTTGCGAGATCTGGGGAGGTCGTTCGCCATCAAGATTTTGAAAAAATTGGAACTTAAATACGCCATAATTTTCCACATTTTCAAAGTAAGCTATTTTGTTAAATCTACAACTTCCATTATGCCATTTGGCTCATTCTCCCTATTTTATTTTCTTTATAATTAGATATTTTTTTCTTTTTAATTTATTTTATAGCTTGAATGCTAGCTTCTCATTGAATAAAGTTCTGAAATTATATTTGCTTTTTTAAAATTTACAATTTGAGAATGTTCAAACTTAATTTGTGTTGTAAATAAATAAATAAAACTACCTATAAGATACAATTTTAAATTGTTGATCAAATTAAAATTATATTAAATAAAAAAACGTGATAATTTAATGAGATTGGATAAAAACGTAGTACCTACCATTAAGAGTTTTTATTTTTTATTTTTTTATATATATTTTTTTTAATCTTACCTTAGGAGAAAATTTTTCCTGATGTTCAATCAACAAGCTCTAATTTTTCTTTTCCTTCCTCTCCTTCGTCCTTGTGTCTTTCCTAATAATCTGTCTAATTTCTTTTTTCGCCTGCATATTTAATATTGTCTACAAAATCACTAAAAACAACCTAGTTACTGAGCAATAATTTCTAATTTCAACTTTGGCCACCTTTATTAGTATTTCGAAGACTATGCTGTCGTTTAGTCCACAATAATGCATCCCAATTCAATGCAATATTTGATGTGACAAAATATAGTTTGTGCGCGGGCCATATGCTCTGACAAAAGAGAGCTCATTTAATAATTTATCAAGTATTGCCTCTCTTTAGCTTTTGGATTTGCATGAAATGAAAAATGATTATTATTATATATGTACTATTTAATTTCTAGATATTCAGTTTTAGCTCATGTAATTCTTGTGAAGCAAGCTTTTATTCTACGTTTTTTTTTTTTTTCTTTCTTTTTGGAAGGTAGACATAGCTGCTTGAAGTTTGGTTTTTAAAAATTTGTGTAAATATTCTGTAAAACAAAAAAATGAGTGTGTAATTTTCAGTACTTGTAAAAGAAAATTACAATGATTATGAAGCGTTTTAAAGTAAATTGTAACTACCCTCAAAAACATTTTTTAAACTATAGCTTAATAGTCGATAGATTGTGATACTGTCCAGACCCTTTCTTAGTTTGGCCAAGCTAACATTTTGAATGTCTCACTAGGATCCTTTTCATAGTACACCTAAAGAAGTCATTTTTAATTCATTCTAGCTTCAATGAACCCTTTTTATATTCTGGTCTCAAAAAAACCCTATTCAGTTTAGTATACATCAATGAGAACATTTTGCATAGTATCGTCTCAAGAGAATCTTTTCAAAATCTTCAATTCGGACTAAGTACATCCCTATTTAAGTATCAAGCCAAGCGTAATTCAATTGTTAATAAGATAATCCCAATAAGAAAGTCATTGACTCATTGTCTTACGAAATACATAGAAACAAACTCGAATATGAATCTTAAAAACCTAACTTTTAATGCAAATACCTCATATTCTCATGTAACTACAATTCAATGTAATCTCCTTAAAATGAATGTTGATTGAAAAATAGAGAAGGAAAAGAGGAAAAAACTTACAACAGGATGATTGGATGTCCTCAATCAAAACTGTAATCTCATAGGATTGCAAAATATTATACAGCGGTACAAATATTCAAAGATCGTCTATATCATGAGCTAAAGGACACTTTTTTTTTTTTTTTTAAACCTTATTTTGATAATGTTTCAAGATTTTCTTTTTCAATTTCTTGAGACTTATTATTTTGTTGGGGAAAAGAATGATGCTGAAGATCCATATTCTCGTTGTTTACCAATAAAGTGTAGGAGATATTATTAGTTTTTCTTTCTCTATTATTAACGGATAAATTTTTCTTGTTTATAATAGTGATGAAGTTAATCTTTGAAACCTCTGTCTATATATCTCAGTAACTTAAAAGAAAACTTTGAAACCGTCGCCTCTGCGTCGAGCAAGATGTCTGTCAACTTAACGTCATGGTGAATTATCACCTCTGATGAACCCGTGTGCAAGTAGTTAAGTCCCTTTGCCGCGTCGATGCAAATCTCGAGCCTTTGCTCCCATGACAATACGGGTTCCTTCGATGGTTTTTGGGTCTTGCTCCTTGTGTCGTAGAGATGATCTCTCAAAGTCCCCTTTTCCATGAACTCGTAAACTAGTATCATCTCATACGTTTCGTCACAATACCCAATCAAGGAAACAAAATGCTTGTGACGGATTTAGATAACACCCTTATCTCTGATTTGAACTCAAGGAGACCTTGTCCATGTTCTGTTTCGCCTCGTTTCACCGCAACGTTCACACATTTAAGTTTTCCTTTGTAAACTTTTCCAAAACCACCTTCTCCAATCACCAACTTGTCATCAAATTTTCTAGTTGCTCGCTGAATATCGACATAAGATATCTTCAGGTTAAGGTTTAACTTCATAGTTCTATCCGGCGTCGTTTTCCTGCGCTTGAAAACCTGAAGAGCTAAGATAGATATGCCCATAAGAAGAACCACAAAAGCAACACCTGAACCAACTAACACATTTTTTTTCTTCTTCTTAGGCTTGTCATGGGGAGGAAATTATACTGGATTTGTTCTGCATCTCGAAAATCTCCAATCCGTTCAAGAAAGGAGATGAATCAGTATTCGGTGAAGAATTTGCGCTTTCCGAACCTACGGTTACCTTGATGAATCCAGAATCATTTGACTCAACAACAAAATCAAAGTAAAATGAAGCCTCCACATTCCCTGTTTGATTGTATGAACTGACCTTCTTCACGAATTTTCCAAAAGTTAAGAGATTGAACTCAAAAAAGGTAGTAGCTGCACTGACTATGTCGCAAAAGTGAGCACGAACTAGGTGATGCGTAACGCTCTTGCTGACCAGAAAACCCAACTCAATTCGGAGACACTAGAATTCACTTTCAGCTTTTTTGCTGTCCTGTAAACATATTCCGGGGCAATGTACATTGCATCCCCGTTCGTCCCCTTAAGAGATCCGCTATGGAATGCAGTTTTCTCTGCAGCTTCTTTCGTAAATATATATTCATCGTCCGGTTTCCATATCCTCCATAGAGTATCATTGTTTGGGGTAATAATGGGACCCCCAACATTGATCCTAAGGACCGGATGCAAAACTAAAGAGAGCAATCCAGAGTAACTCTTGTTGCTACTATCACTTGAAACAGAAGTAACCCAAGGAGCAGAATCCGAGATGAAGTTATCAGGGACAGGAAACACTTCTATTGCGTTAACAAAAGAAAAAGATGATTTTCGATATGGAACAAACCATAAACTGAACAACCCTGGTCTGATTGTCACCAGAAACTCCTCAATAACTACTTCATTGGTCCTGTTTCCGACACTGAAGTTGGACAACAGTGATAATCCCGAAACAGAAACATCAAAAACTGCGTTGGAGAGGTTGATCCCCGGAGTCGAGAAAGGGAAGAAATGGAGGCGAACCACGTGTGTCCTGTTGTGGCTGGAGAGTTGGAGCTCGAATGACCACCGTTTGTTGCAGATTCTCGCCGTGCGGTAGAGGCGCGGCGTCTCGTTTGAAGGGTTGGTGTCATTGACATCCTTGCTTCTTCCAAATGACAGAGAGAATGGACGGTCCAAGTCTCCCACGAAGGTTCTGCCATCATAGAGAGTGGTGTTGGAATTTGATCCACATTTAATGAAGTACTTTTCGGGTTTAGTGTACTCCGATGAGAAGATCAGTTGAAGTGAAGAGAGTTTAAGAAAAAGAAGAAGAAGAAATGGTGGGAAGTGAAGCATTTTTTCAAGGGTTTGAATTGATTATGGTTTTTTGTGAAAATTTGGAAGTTTTCAAGCTTAGCTAGTTATTATTATTATTATTATTATTATTCTCTTTTCCGGGAATCTGAGTGGTAGAGGAAAGGGCAGTTTACTGTAAAATGGCTTTTTGAAAAGACAAGGGGAGCGGAAAAAAACAAAAGTGAACGCACAAAGATAAAAGTTGGATTGTGAAAGAAAGACCAAGACTTCAAAGGTGAGGTTTTTCAAGGAACACACACACACACACATATATTATCTTATGGTGTAATTATTTATGTTAGATAATTAATAAACTTAAACTGCTTTTTTTGGTGTCCCACAAAGACGAGGTCGACTTTGATCACAAACGACGTTGGGGGATCTCAGAGGGAGAGAGGATAGAGAAGCGGCGGCAGGGGGATCTCCGATAGTGAAACACCGAGATCGCGAGGAGAGAGATCACATCCGATTGCCGTTCATGGAGGTCTGATGTCGAGGAGAGAGGAGAGAGAAGCAGTGGTGTGAAAGAGGAGAGAGTGGCGGAGGACGGAGGCAGAGCAGAGAGGAGAAAGAGTGGGAAAGGACGGGAGAGAGAGAACGGAGAGAAGCAGAAGAGGAGAGAGAGAATAGATATGAATAAGATCTATAGGGATAGTTTAGTCATTTTGTTATTAAGTCACAGAAAAAAAAAAGTCAAACGAAAAAATAATAAAAGGTTGAGGGGCTATTCCGACCATTTCCTCAAGCTTCTTTTTTGGTTAATAATACACACCTTACCGGTTTTGACTATGGACAAAAAGTAAATTGCCAACTAAGAGAGGATGCAAACAGATTTAAATTACATGTCTTGTAACTCAAGATGGGATTCATTAGAGCCACAAGAATTGCTTTTAACAAATTTATTATCACTAACCGTTTTAGTAAACTAATACAAAAGTGATTGACATGAAAATCAATACATTTTTACAGCAATAATAATAAGCAAATAAGGAATTTTTTTTTTGTTTTTGTTTTTGTTTTTGTTTTTTTTTGTTTAAGTAATGACAAAGAAATCGATAAAACTACACTTCAAAAGCTACCACAACAAACTCAAAAGTGGCCATATATCATAATTAGGGGAGAAATGGTTGACCATAATTTGTGGTTGTATAACCAGAAACTTCATAGGTAGTATCAACATCTTCTCCAACAGGGAGAGCATAAGAAGGCCCTTGCAATCCTAGTGCCGACCCCAGAGAAGCATTAGTAGTAGTGGTGTCCTCTAAAGGCCCCTTTGTTGATTCTTTTCTTTGAAGCGCCAATGCATAGGTCAAGTAAAATTTCACGTCATCCATTGTAGGCCTCTCAGAGCCATTGTCCCTCAAGCACTTCTCAGCTACATCACCCACTACCCTCAACGATTCTGGGTCGATTTCGCCCACCAGCAAAGGATCTATGATCTTCTCAAGCTGCCCTTTTCTTTTCCAACCCATCCCCCATTTAGCCAAGCTCACACTGTCCTGCCCCTCTGAGAGAGTGAAAATGGCCGGTCGAGCACAAACTACCTCAAGCAGTACTACCCCAAAAGAGTAAACATCGGATTTGACCGTGTATTGGGATGAACTGATATACTCCGGATCGAAATAACCAAAGCTGCCTTTGAGATCAACACTCTCCTTGTTGGGATCAGGAGGACCTGCCTTGGAAAGGCCGAAGTCAGCTACTTTAGCGACATAGTTCTCATCAAGCAAGATGTTTGTCGACTTGACATCACGATGAATTATCACCTTGGATGAACCGGTGTGCAAGTAGTTAAGTCCCTTTGCCGCATCGATGCAAATCTCGAGCCTTTTCTCCCATGACAATTTGGGTTTCTTCGATGGTTTTTGAGTCTTGCTCTCTGTGTCGTAGAGATGTTCTCTCAAAGTTCCCTTTTCCATGAACTCATAAACTAGTATCATCTCAAACCTATCATCACAATACCCAATCAAGGAAACAAGATGCTTGTGATGGATTTCAGACAACACCCTGATCTCTGATTCGAACTCATGGAGACCTTGTCCGTGTTCTGATTCACCTTGTTTCAGCGCCCCCTGTCCCCGTTCACCTCTTTTCACCGCGACGCTCCTGCCTTTAAGTTTTCCCAAGTATACTTTTCCGAAACCACCTTCTCCAATCACCAACTTGTCATCAAAGTTTTGAGTTGCTCGCCGAATTTTGGCATGGGATATCTTTAGGTTGAGGTTTAACTTCATATTTCGATCAGGCTTCGTTTTCCTGCCCTTGAAAACCAGAAAAGCTGAGATCGATATGCCCGTAAGAAGAACCAAACTAGCAACACCTGCACCTACTAGCACATTTTTCTTCTTCTTCTTCGGCGGATTAGGAGAAAGAACTCTTCCCGATTTGTTCTGGAGCTCGAAAATTTCTAATCCGTTTAAGAAAGGAGCGGAATCAGTACTTGATGAAAACTCCCCACCCTCCAAACGTACGGTTACATTGATGAATCGAGAGCCATTCGAATCAACAATGAAATCAAAGTAAAACGGAGCTGCCAATTTTTGCTTTTCATTATATGGATTGACCTTCTTCTCAAATGTTCCGAAAATTAAGAGACTGAACTCCAAAAGGTTAACGGCTGCGCTAATAACATCGCAAAAGTGGACCCGTACTAGGTGACGCGCTACGCTCTGGCTGACAGGGAAACCCCAACTCATATTGGAGAAATTTTGATTCACGTTCAGCTCTTTCGCGGTCTTGTAAACGTTATCCGGGGCAGTGTATTTTGTAACCCCGTCAGACCAGTCAAGGTTGCCCTTATAGATTGGATTGCTCACAGCCGCTGCTTTATCAAATAGAAAATTATCATCCGGTATCCATGTCCTCCATAGAGTATCATTCTCGGGCGTAATAGTGAGACCCCCGACATTGATCCTGTGCACCGGATGCAAAACTAAAGAAAGCAATCCAGTGTAATTCTTGTTACTACTATTACTTGCAACAGAAGTAACCAAAGAAGCGGAATTCGAGATGAAGTCATCAGGGACAGGAAACACTTCTATAGCATTAACAAAAGCAAAAGATGATGGAACAAAGCACAAACTGAATAACCCTTCTCTGATTGTGACTAGAAACTCCTCAATAATCACTTCATCAGTCCTGTTTCGGACACTGAAGTTGGACAACAGCGAAAACCCTGAGGCCGAAACATTAAAAACCGCATCGGAGAGGTTGATCCCCCGAGACAAGAAAGTGAAGAAATGGAGGCGTACCACGTGTGTCCCGTTGTGACCGGAGAGTTGGAGCTCGAATGACGATGGTTGGTGGTAGATTCTCGCCGTGTGGTAGAGATCCAGCATGTCGCTGTCGCTCGAATGGTTGGTGTCCTCTACACTCGTGCTTCTTCCGAACGATAGAGAAAATGGAGGGTTCAAGTCTCCGACAAAGGTTCTGCCATCAGAGAGAGTGGTGTTGGACTTTGATCCACAGTTGATGAAGAACTTGTCGGGTTTAGTGTAATCCGATGAGAAGATTAGTTGGAGTGAAGAGAGATTGTGAAGAAGAAGGAGAAGAAATAGTGGGAAGTGAAGCATTTTTCTCAGGGGTCTGATCTGGTAATGGTTTTTTTGGTGAGATTTTTGGAAGCTTGCAAGCTTAGATAGCTTTTCTTTTCTTCTCTTTTCTTTTTCTTTTTCTTTTTCTTTTTTTTTTTTTTTTTTTTTTTTTTTTTTTTTCCGGGAATCTGAGTGGTAGGGAAAAAGGAAAGTTTACTGTAGAATTACTTTTTGAAAAGATGGGGGAGGCAAAAAAGTGATTGAAATTTGCAACCAATAAATAATGTACACACAAGTAAAGAAGATTAAAAAGAGGATTGTTGGGGAAAGACCAAGACTTTAAGGATAGTTTTTTTTTTTTTGGAGAAACTTTAAAAGTGTATAAAAAAAATGATAAATTCTCATGCAGGCCTTAACCTTTTATGAAATTGTGATTTAGTTCTTATTATTATTATTATTATTTTGCGGTTAAAAGATCTCTAAATATTTTGAAAAGGTACAAATAGTCCCCCTTTTTCTTAAAATAAAGTTAAGAATTTTAACATAATATATCACGTTAATCTACTAGATTTATCATTTAAGTGTGATTAAGAAAAAAACAAATTTACCTTATTCAATTTACATATGTCGCCTGAACTACTCCATCTAATTTTTATCCTTTGTTACTAGAAATGGTCAAATCACAGCCTTTTCAAGAGTCCACAAAGAGGACAGTACATGTTCACACTTTTGTCTAATTGTTGAGAATTCTTTGGGCATGGATCATGTGTTTCCATTACTGAATGAATATTTTTAAAAAAGTTTTTTTAAAAAAAATGATGAAAATATACTTTGTACCATGAACGGTTGATTATATTATTCTTTTCTCTTGTGCAATAATGATTATGGATTCTTAATTCTAAAAATTAAAATTAATTAGAATTAGCATAAGTTGAATGACATGTCCAAATTTTGTGTATCTCCTAAGGCTTATAGAAATTTGTTATATTCACAGAATAACAGCATAAAATTTTGTGTGTTTTTATTTGGAATGCAGAAATCAACATGTCTTCTAAAAATTTTTGAAATTTAAAAAAAATTTTAAAAATTGAGATTACCATTGGTATTTTTCAAAGGGTTAATTTCAATATTAGAACTCCTAATAAAATTTTTATTTCAAATCTAATAACATTTTTTTAAGACTTTCATTTCTAGCATTATCCATCAGATTTTGTGGGTATCACAAAGTACTCATTACCAAAGATACCCTCAATAGAAACCCTACAACAAATTTGTTTTTCTTTCAATAACAACACATTTTAAATTTTTATTTTAAAACTACAATCACTTTTCAATACCTTTTTTTTTTTTTTTTTCCTCTTTATAATATTGCCACATCAGATTCAGTGGATTCCACATGGTTAAATTGTCAAAAATACCCTAGAGTTTTCATCTCTAAACCCATTAGTAATGATAATAGTTGCTGTTAGTAATTATTGTTATGACTCGTACAGTAATGCTAACAATTACCGTTAATAATTATGATTGTGACAAAATTATAATGTGTTTCTAATTATTTATGAATAATTATTGTTGATGTAAAAAATCTTTAGTTCAACACCCGATATGATTGTCCGGCATGATCGGCCTTGCACAGTCACTCTACGCCATGTTGCCTATAAAAAGGAAGCAGCGTGAAGTAATGGGGACACCGGTGAGGTGCCTGTCACGGGCACTCCGACGTAAATCAATAATGGCACTGATGAGCAAGCAGAGAGGCAGAGTTTTGGCAAGGAAAAATTGTCCATACTTGAATAGGTAGGCTGACCTTCTATTTATAGGCGTTCCCTGCGGGCTCGGGTGTTTGGGTGACCTTGTCGGGTCGGGTAGACATGCCTCAAGTGCACAGACACCGTACATCCAATAGGTTGGCACCACGTGTCCCTATGTTTTGGTGATGAGGGACACGAAGGCATGCAAGTATTGGTAGAGGTGATGAGTACTGTGTTAGTCTGGTCAGGCAGCGGGAGCTGACGAAATGACAAGCGCAATAGCAGGCTGTGTCAAGCGGCGGATGCAGGGTGCCATGTCGAGGTACTATTGTCAGCCTGTATGGGGTAACATGATGCGGGCAATAAGGGACCCACAGAGCAGGTGGTGCTCAATAGTTGTCTGGGAAATGCCGTCCGGGCCAATAACACGGGCCCCAACCTTGCTCCATCAAGGGTAGGCAGCGGAGACGTTGGTCGTTCAATCATGTTCCTGGGGAAGCGTATGAGCCTGGTCGGTCATGCTTTGGTCAGATCACAAGTACTTTTTTTCCCCTTGAAAACAGTCCTCATGTTCTCGCGCAGCCTGATAACGGTGAAAAATGAGATTTCGTCGTCGGATGAATTACACCATCAACAATTTTGTTACCTTATGTATTTATTTCTTTTCTCGTTTAAGTTTCATATTTTATTCGGTAAATGCACAATTTACTATAATTTTATTGTACATTGTAAATTTATAGCAGGTTTGACTTTTTATGTAAAAAAGAGAGAGCATATATTGACTTTTTTCTAGGGCTGAAAGTCCTTTTTGCCCCAGACCCATTTCTCTCTCCTTTGTTTTTTCTCTCTCTTCTATGCACTCCGAGCGGCGATGCCGGTGACAAAGACATCGCCGTCACGACAAGTTCGTGAAGCCGGTATCTCGAGGAGATTACGATGCCAACGGGAACCTCTGGTGGTTGGTGCGATTGCGATTGTTGCGAAATCTCCAAACAAATCATCATTCTCTGTCGCCTGACGATCGCGAATCTCTAGCTCTAGCCTTGGGATGACAGCCACCACGAGCGCAGATCTACTTCTTCGGCTATGAATCCGATGCGAAATTGATAGCCATTGCAATCTCTAGAGGAGTTGGCGAGGGATCCGTGGCGACTCTGCAACGATCGTCAACTCGACGACTACCCGATATCGTGATCTCTAGACAATCTCCCTGGCGGCCGTGCTTTTGTCGCAATCTCTGGCATAACGGTGGTGGCGACGACAATTTTGGGGCTAGGGTTTAAAGGATTTTGGGATTTTAAGGTGAGTTTGAATGAATTTGGGACTTTAATTTAGGATAATTTTGTGCTGTTTTTATAAATTAAAGAACTTTCTAATTAAAACTTCATCCTTTTTTGTAATAGAAATTAATATATTTACATGTAATTATTAATATTTACTTATTTAGATTTACCCCAAAATAAAACATTTATAAAAACCAATAGCAGTATTTACATGTAATTACGAAGATTTACTGAAAAATTATATTTGAATGAAATACTAATTTTCTTAAAAAATTCACTTGTTTAATGAAAATTAATATATTTACATGTAAATAAGAATATTTACTTCATAAATATTTAGCTTTGTTGTTTATACGAAAAGTAAAAAAATTCAAGATAAGTAAATATATTTTAGTAAATATTTATATTTATCAAACAAATTAAAATTTAAAACGACATAAATACCGTTATTTCTTAGTAAATAATTGGATTTACAACACATACTAAAATTGAAAACAAGACATATCAAACTAAAAATACAAAAATTTACCATGTAAATACAAAGATTAACAAAAAAGAAAAAAAAAATTTAATAACTTGATAAATGTAATTACGTTGTAAAAATTATTGTGATAAAAGGAATCAATAATGATATTTACCCGTAAATCAGAATATTTAACAACAAGTAGTGATATTTACTTGATTTGAAAAATAGAAAAATATTCATGATATTTATTATTATAAAAAGACGTTCATTTATTGATAAATAAAAAGTTACAGTTACAAAATTTGAAAAAACAAAAAGAAATTAAAAGATAGTAATAATAATGAAATTAAATATCATATTTATTTGGTAAATTCATTTTATTTTACTTGTCAAATTTAAGTATTAATGATAATAAATAGATTTAATTAGTGAAATAGAATAGATTATCAAGTAAATATCAGATAAAAATCAGTAAATCCAATTACTTTCTCTTAAATCTTTATATAAGTAAGATTTAAAAAAAATTAATATTACGGGTAAAAGTTAATATTTACTAAGTAAGATTTAAAAGATAACTCTCACGTTTAACATTTAAATACAAAGATTTACAAAAAAATAATTACTTGATTTAGATTTACCTTGTAAATACTAAATTTGTTGAGTAAATATTTTTATTAACTTGTGAATCTACGTATTTAGGGAAATTTTTTTTATATATTTAATAAATCCAAATGTTTACATGTAAATATATTGATTTTCATTAATAAATAATTTTTTTCAGTATTTTATTATTCTATTTATTTACTAACTTTCTTCAATTGTAAAATACACCCCAAAAATGTTTTAAATTAAGTCCCAAATTCAATCAATCTAACCCTAATTCTAAATTACCACCGCCGTCGACGACATTGTCATATCGCCAGAAATCGCGCAAAGCTTTGCAAGCTACCGCCATCTCCTACTCGACTCGTCTCCCAAGATCGCCACCATCGCCTGCTCGATTCATCTTCGAGATCGCGTATGGAGTTCGCGATCAAGATTGCAACATCTGCTGAGGAGTTCGCAATCTCGCCACCACAATAATTGTTGTTGGAAAGATGAGGAATTGATCGAGAAATCACGAAACGCCACTGGAAGCCAATTACTGACGCCACTCGAAGCACCAGACCCGAAGCTGATGACCTAGAAATCGCAAGACGACACTCAAGGGAATCAAACATCTTGCCACTGCCACCGCCATCGCTGAAGGTCGCAACAGTGACGAGCTCACGAGGAAGACAAGCTCCTCGCCGCACTCCAAGATGCATTCTCTGTCCTTAAGCAATCCGTTGCCGGCATGGCGAGAGCCATTGTGTTGGTTCGTCGTCGATGGTGCTGCTTCTTAAAACTAGATCGTGTGACTAATATCATCGATAGTGTTGATTTCGCTAGTTCGTGAGTCTGGGATTCTCCAATCTTTGTCCTAGAGTCGCTACCATAGGCGATCTATGGCTTGACAGAGAATATGACTTGCGAGATCTAGGGAGGTCATTCGCCACTGGGATTTAAATAATTGGCTCATTCTCCCTATTTTATTTTCTTTATATATAGATCTTTTATTTCTCTTTTTATTTTTTTCTTTTTAATTTATATTATAGCTTGAATGCTAGCTTCTCATTGAATAAAGTTCTGAAATTTTATTTGCTTTTTAAAATTTACAATTTGAGAATGTTCAAACTTTGTGTTGATTCTGTGATGGTCTATGAAGAGTAAAATAAATAAATAAATAAATTAAACTACCTATAAGACACAATTTTAAATTGTTTGATCGCTCCCTTTATTAGTATTTCGAAGACTCTGTTGTCGTTTAGTCCACAATAATGCATCCCAATTCAGTGCAGTATTTGATGTGACAAAATAGAGTTTGTGCGCGGGCCATATGCTCTGATAAAAGAGAGCTCATTTAATAATTTATCAATTATTTCCTCTCTTTAGCTTTTGGATTAGTAGGAAGTGAAAAATGATTATTATTATATATGTACTAATTAATTTCTAGTCATTCAGTTTTAGCTCATGTAGTTCTTGTGAAGCAAACTTTTATTGTATTTTTTATTTATTTATTGTTTTTGGAAGGTAAACATAGCGGCTTGCAGTTTGGTTTTTAAAAATTTGCGTAAATATTTGTGTAAAACAAAAAAATGAATGTAATTTTCGGTACTTGTAAAAAAAAAATTATAATGATTATGAAGCGTTTTAAAGTAAAATGTAACTACCCTCAAAAAGATAATCCCTATTTAAGTATCAAGCCAAGCATCATACAATTGTTAATAAGATAATCCCAATAAGAAAGTCATTGACTCACTGTCTTACGAAATACATAGAAACAAACTCGAATATGAATCTTAAAAACCTAACTTTTAATGCAAATACCTCATATTCTCATGTAACTACAATTCAATGTAATCTCCTTAAAATGAATGTTGATTAAAAAATAGAGAAGGAAAAGAGAAAAAACTTACAACGGGATGATTGGATGTTCTCAATCAAAACTGTAATCTCATAGGATTGCAAAATAATATACAGCGGTACAAATTTTCAAAGGTCGTCTATATCATGAGCCATGAGCTAAATGACACTTTTTTTTTAAACCTTATTTTGATAATGTTTCTAGATTTTCTTTTTCAATTTTCTTGAGACTTATTATTTTGTTAGGGAAAAGAATGATGCTGAAGATCCATATTCTCGTTGTTTACCAATAAAGTGTAGGAGATATTATTAGTTTTTCTTTCTCTATTATTAACGGATAAATTTTTCTTGTTTATTATAGTGATGAAGTTACTCTTTGAAACCTCCGTCTATATATCTCAGTAACTTATATGAAAACTTTGAAACCGTCGCCTCTGTCAGGATTGGTCTGCATTCAAAACGCCAACTCTTTTGGCATTTTAAAGGCATGATCGCCTTGCGTTAGAGACGTAGTTCAAAATATCTAACGTTTTCCCTGTATTGCAATAATAGTCTCCAAAATTTAAATCTTTGCGTTGTAGTTCCCAATGTCTAATAATGTTTTCATGCATTTATTCTCAATTTCTATTCAAACTTTCTATGTTCTGTATCATGTGATACGTACAAAGTGGCATCAGGAGTAGACAACCAAGATTGATCAACAAAAAAACTAGATAATTAAACTTAGAAGAGGATGATTTATTGTCCTCCATCGAAACTGAAATCGCATAGCAATGAAAAACAGTAAATTAGTCGTAGAAAATTTCTAATTTATTTCGAGGTTTTCTTTTACTATTTTCTTGACACATTCTTTTACTGTTTGGGAAAAAAATGATGCTCAAGATTCATTCTTGCTTCTTACCAATAAACTCTAGAAGATATTTAATGGATAGATTTTCTTATTATATTAGTGATTACGTTAATTTTTGAAACCTCTGTCTATCTCAATAGTCGATTGTGTTGACTTTGAAACCATCTTTTTTGTCAGGATATTGGTTTGGATTCAAACCTCTTTCTTTTAGCACTTGGAAGGCATGTATTGCCTTGTGTCAGAGTAGTAATTCAAAATCTCCACCCATTCGCCTAAATTGCAATAATAGTCTCCAAAATTATAATCTTTGTGTTTTACGTCCCATATCGTATTTTTCATGCCTTTCTTCTCAATTTCAATTCAACCTTTTTCTTTATTTCTGATACTTATACGTACAAATAGGCATCAACAGTAGACAACCAAGATTAAAACCCAAAAAAAAAAAAAAAACCTTGAAAGATAAATTTACAAGAGGATGATTGTATTGGTTCAATGTTCTCAATCAGAACTGAAATTGGATTGTGAGTTAGTAAACACTGATCGAAAATTTCCAAGATCGTCTACGACAATTTTTCTTATTTTGACTATTGCGAGATTCTCTTTTTCTATTTTCTTGAGACTTCTTTTTTGCTTCGCAAAAGAATGATGCTCGAGATTCATTCTTAGTGCTAACCAATAAAGTATATGAGACATTAGGTTCTTTTTTCTTTTAATTGGTAGATTTTTGTATTTTATATTGGTGATCACGTTAATCTTAGGAAACTTCATATATCCTAGTTATCGATTATGATAACTTCAAGCCACCACCTCTATCAAGATTGGTCTGTGTTCGAACTGTCTTTTAGCACGTGGAAGGCATGCATTGACTTATATTAGAGTAGTAGTTCAAAAGCTCTGCCCGAATTTCCTCAATTGCAGCAAAAGTCTTCAAAGTTTTAATCTTTCCTTCTTCTTTATTTTTTTTCAAATTTATTTTGTTCTTCATTTAAAACAATGTTTCATTGACCTTTTTCTCAATTTCCATCCAACCTTTTTTGTTAAGAAGTACTAAGAATAGACAACCAAGATTCAACCTAAAGTGCATAATATATTTGGTTCTATTTTCCTTTAGTAGATATCTTTTCTTTTTTTATATCAGTGATCACGTTAATTTTTTGAACCTTCGTCTATCTCGATAACCGATTATAAAAACTTTGAAAGCATGACCTCTGTTAAAATTGGTTTGCATCACTAAATCCTTTGGGCATGCATCGCCTTTCAATAGTAGTGTCAAAAAATTGAAATCTTTGCATTTTATTTCTCAATGTCTAACTAATGATTTTACGCATTTATTCTCGATTTCTATTCTAACTTTCTATTATTTCTAATAATGTGATACGTACAAAGTGGTATTGGGAGTACACAATCAAGATTCAACAGAAAAGCTGTTAGAAAATAATGGAGCATAAACAATGAACAAGTGAAACAAGTATAATATAGAGGAAAATTTTTACAATCGAAATTCAACCTTAACTTGAATGAAACAACACAAAGAAGAAGATCGTCGAGGCACGTAAGACACGCTTTCCTTAAAATAGATTCGTCCCCTTCGGTAAGTGCATGAGGTTCCAATAAACGTTTGTCTCCCAGGATACAACGAGGAGCAACAGTAGTCTAGCGCGATCGAAATCGCTTCTGGCGAACTTGAAAACAAAGCCTTCCCTCTATCATCAAAACTACAAGAATCGACTACAAGAGAAAACCGCCTAGAACAAAGAAAATAAGAGAGAACAAAGAACTTGTGTTGTGTGTTTTTGTGTGTGTTCATCAAGCTTGTGGAGGCCTCCTTTTATAGGCTCAAAGAGGAGATGTTACAAAACCAAAATCAATAGATTTTAATCCGAATTAATGAGAAATAATACAATCCATTAATCTTTTAATTTAGTTTGGATTAATCATGCACTAATACCCATATTAAAATGCACTAAAGCCATCTGTTGATGTTCTGGAGAGAAAAAAAATCCAAATTTATGTTGAAAAGAGCAAAAAAAAGATTTGCAAAACGAAGCCCGTACGAGGGCAAGCTCGACGGACTGACATTTGCATCGTGCAAGCGCACACATTGGGCCCCTAAGCCACCGGGTTGAGAGAGTCTCTTGGGTACATCATCTTACCCTAGTCCACAAGTGCAAATTCTTATAAAGTCTATCAAGCCTTTATGCCTGAGCAATGTGGGTCTCCACATTTGTAAGTAATTTTCCAACAAAATTCTATTCCATTAGGTACACTTTGAGTATCAATTTCTCATTCATCCGAATATCATTTTGAACGTATGAATATATGGTTTCGATCTTCTCACGATGGAGAACACAAATCTACCAAGATCCGTTACTTTTACTAAGTAGGTCCCACTCAAATTTGGATCTCAAAATGGCTCCTCAAAATGGTTTAAACCATTTTTCCAACAAAAGCTTGATATTTAAATTTAAAAGAGCATGATTTCATGTTCTTAATCAAAACTGAAATCTCATAGGAATGCAAAACATTAAATAGCCAGAGAAGTTTTCCAAGAACGTCTATATCATGAGCTTGATTGAAGTAGCTCATAAAGAAAAAAGAAAAAAAAAAATTTCTTCTTATTTTGATAATATTTCAAGATTTTCTTAACACGTTATTTTGTTTGGAAAAAGAATGATGGTCAAGATTCGTTTTTGCTTCTTACCAATAAAGTGTAGGAGATATTTTATTCTTTTTTCTTTTAACTGAAATATTTTTCTTGTTTACTAGTGATCCCTTTAATCTTTGGAATCTGTCTATATTAGTAACCGATTATGATACCGTTGGAATTGTTACCTTTATTAGGATATTGGTTTTCTTTCAAATCACTCTCTTTCAGCACTTGAAGGCATGTATTAGCATATTAAAATCTTTTCTATTTTTCTGTTATGCCAGTTGTATTAAGACAGATGGAGAATATTCTAGAATAGAATTTGTAAGGCACTCTTCTATATATATTCGGCTGTACCTTCACAGATTACAATATAGCAATGAGAATGTGCCTTTATTCTTCCATTCTCTTTTTTTAATATGGTATCATAGCATTTCCCTTTTGTTGCTGCAGCTTTTTCTTCTCCTTCTTCTTCTTCTGCCTAAGCGTGATTGTCCAATCTGTTCGCATTGTGGGCTCATAGAACATACTATGGACCGTTGCTATAGGTTACATAGGTAATGTAACCACCTGGGTACAAGACAAGCCCAAGGCCCAATTGAGCTCTCTTCAATCCACAACTCATCATGTCTCTTCCTCTGAACAATCCAAGAACCATTCGTTCACTCCCACAGCTGTGGCTACCATGACAATTTCTCCATCGTCTGATCCGCTTTCCTCTGATCAAGTTCAGTAGTTCATCGCCTACCTTAGCTCGCAACTCCATCTTCGTGGTGCTAACACACCTGAGCCTCAATCCGCAACGGGTCCTTCTGTTTCTCACATCTATGGTAATCCTTTTAAACAATTTCTCTTTCCCATCCTTCCATTCCTCCTCCTGATGTTTGGGTCATCGACACAGGTGCTACACACCATGTCTGAAGTACTCTTTCTCTTTTCTCTCACTCCGCACTCGTTATCAATACCGCCGTCACTCTTCCCAATGGTCATGTAGGGATAGTCAAATTGTCTAATTCTATGATTTTGCACAATGTGTTGTTTGTTCCCATGTTTTCCTTTAATCTTCTCAGCATTAGTGCTCTCACCTTCAGCCATCATTGTTGTGTTAATTTTCTATCCGATTCATGTATGATTCAGGACCTTACTCAGGGCTCGACGATTGGGAGGGGTAGAAGACAAAGCTACCTTTTATTTTCTAGAATTAGGGATTACTGCTTGTAATTCTCTATTTTCTTGTTTAGTTATGTCTAAAAGTGATGTTTAGCAGGCTTGGACATCCATCTGCTGTAAAAATTCAACTTATTCATAAAGAATTACAAATCCCTAGTTCTTTATTTCATTTGTCTTCCCATTGTCGAATTTGTCATTTGGCTAAACAGAAACAACTTCCTTTTATCTCACATAATCACTTCTCTCACTACTACAAAAGATAGATTACACGACGGTTTTTTACCGTCGTGTAAAGTTTACACGACGGTTACCCAACCGTCGTGTAATCCAGTATCGTGGAAGATAACACGACGGTTTATTGAAACTATCGTGGTATCTCAATGTTACAACGACGGTTAAAAACCGTCGTCGAAACAAGGTACACCGTAGTATATACAAGTAATATAGAGGACATTACACGACGGTACTTGGCCGAACCGTCGTGTAATGCGGACATTACACGACGGGTCTTGTCCAAACCGTCGTGTAATGTCCACATTACACGACGGTACTTGGCCGAACCGTCGTGGTAAATGCGGACATTACACGACGGTTCTTGGCCGAAACCGTCGTGTAATGTCTCTTTTATTTAAAAAAAAATTTTATGGTTTTTTGGTGATTTCTCACGGCTGGCCTAACCTGTATGTTATCCAATACACGATCCAAGATAGTAACTTCAATGATCAAAGTAAAATTACATACCAATTGTACATTACAAGTTCACATATCATAATTAATAATTGCATTACATGACTAGCTCATTCTCCCCTAATCAAATTCAAATCCTCAGAAGTAAAAAATTCTTTACTTTCAAGTACATCATTCCATTCAACACTATGTCCCTCATAAAACCTAAAATAAAATAACCACATTCAACACTCCCTTTTGGAGAGGACAAGGACGGTTCGAGATTTTTGTTTACAGTCTCGTCTCCTTCTTCTAATCCCTTCTCCGGTCATAATCTTCCAATCCGTTAGGACCCTAGCAAATTGATAAAGTTCAAACTAATTAAGATGTATATAATTAAGATTAAATTAAAAAAAAAAACCTCATTCAGGCATTTCATCGAGTATATTGTGGGCACAAAAAATTTTTGTTGAAAAATGTGTGTAAAGTGCCAAAACCAATCACAAACCATTCATCTACAAAGAGCAACATTAAAACAAAAATTTTCATGTTCAAAAATGGATATTTAATGGAAAAACAAGAGAGCAAATGTGTTTTAGTTTATATACGAAGTCACCTTGCTTTTCTTTTAAAAAGGAATATGCACGGCCACACGAAGAGGGAGGCAACGGCGGCTTGACCGGATTCTAAAAAGTGGTGGCAACGGGTTGGTGAAGGATGTGGGTACTTGAGAAATTTAGAGAATGTGAAGAGAGAACTTAAGAAATTCGTGCGGAGATGAAGAGAAACGAGGAGGAAATTGTATTTAAGTTATAGGTTTTGACGCGCGGATTTCGAAAAATTAAATTTGAAAATTTTCAAAATTTTTAGAAGATTACACGACGGTCTATTTAGAACCGTCGTGTAATACCGGGGATTACACGACGGTCCCCCGGGGACCGTCGTGTAATCCTCCTTCGAGGGGTGGATTACACGACGGTCCCGGGGGACCGTCGTGTAATGTCCCCCCGAGGGAGGGATTACACGACGGTCCGGGGGACCGTCGTGTAATGTCCCCCCCGAGGGTGGGATTACACGACGGTCCCCCCCGGGACTGTCGTGTGTCCCCCCGAGAGAGGGATTACACGACGGTCCCCGGGACCGTCGTGTAATGTCCCCCCCGAGGGTGCGGGACCGTCGTGTATGTCCCCCCCGAGGGAGGGATTACACGACGGTCCCCCGGGACCGTCGTGTAATCCTCCTTCAAGGGGCGGATTACACAACGGTCCCGGGGGACCGTCGTGTAATGTCCCCCCCGAGGGAGGGATTACACGACAGTCCCCCGGGGACCGTCGTGTAATCCTCCTTCGAGGGGCGGATTACACGACGGTCCCCCGGAACCGTCGTGTAAAGTGCGCCTTTACACGACGGTCCCACGACGGTTCCTTGGGACCGTCGTGTAAAATCCACTTTACACGACGGTTCCAAGGAACCGTCGTGTAATCTCCGTCGTGTAATCTATTTTTTGTAGTAGTGTCTCCTAAGCCATTTGATTTGGTACATATTGATATTTAGGGTGCTTTTCATGTACCACCCCCACTAGTCACAAATATTTTCTTACTATTGTTGATGATTGTACGCGAGCTACTTGGATTTATCTTTTACGTGCAAAATCAGACGTTCTTACCATTTTTCTAGATTTTTATGCTCTCATTTATAACCAATATGGCACTACAATTAAATATGTTCATTATGATAATGCACCCGAGTTAGCAATCCTTGATTTTTTTCGTTCCAAAGGCATTATTCCATATCATTCTTGTGTTGACACACCCGAACAATATTCGATAGTCGAATGAAAACATCAACATATTCTTAATGTGATCCGTGCTCTGCTTTTCCAATAATGTGTTCCTCTTTGTTTTTGGGGTGATTGTGTCTTGACAGCCGTTTATTTGAGTTTACCGCACACGTCTCCATTACTCTCCAAAAAAACTCCATTTGAACTATTGCATAATAAAAAACCCACTTATGCTCATCTTCGCACCTTTGGATGCTTGTGTTATGGTTCAACTCTCCCTAGTCAATGCACAAAATTCACTCCTCGTGCCCGTGCTTCGGTTTCCTTGGTTATCCTTTTGGTTATAAAGGGTACAAACTTCTTGACTTAGAGAGCAATAAAATTTACTTTTCTAGAAATGTGATGTTTCATGAACCCATCTTTCCTTTTGCCAACTTTCAACTAGGACCTCTTTCGCATGATTTTTTCAGTGAGCGTGTCCTTCCTAGATCCATTCCTATCACTTTTGAGTCACTTCATTCCACTGACTTCTCTTATTCCCCTATTTCACACACACCTGGTTCTCCCTCCGTAGCTCAGTCTCATCCACATTGAGTCACTAAACAACCATCTTATTTGTCAGATTATCATTGTTACTTGGCTACACATCCATCTTCTTCTTCCGTTATCACTCCCTCCACTTTTACTCTATATCCCATCTCTTCCTTTATCAGCTACCAAGAGCTGTCCCAGCCATTTCGAATGTTCATCTTAGCCATCTTTTCGGAACCTAACCTAAATCTTTCTCCCAAGTTGTTGAATCTCAGGTGTGGTGTGATGCTATGAATGTTAAGTTGCAGGTTTTGGAAAGCAATGGAACCTGGTCTATTGTTTCTCTCCTTCATGGCAAATACCCGATGGGCTGTAAATGGGTGTACAAGACCAAATTTCGAGCAGATGGTACTATCGAAAGGCATAAAGCCCACCTTGTGGCAAAAGGCTATACATAGCAAAAAGGTATCAACTTCTTTTACACATTTTCCCTTGTAGCAAAACTTGTTACTATTAAAGTTTTTCTCTTTGGCTGCTATTTCTAGTTGGTCACTTACTCAACTTGATGTTACTAATGTGTTTCGTGTTTCTCCATGGTGACCTTACTAAGGAATTTTATATGACCCTTCCACCTGGATATACTAGTCAAAAGGGGGAGACTTTACCTTCTAATGCTGCTTGCAAGCTACAAAAATCAATTTATGGTTTGAAACAAGCCTCTCATCAATGGTTTCATAAATTCTCCAGTGTTCTAATATTGGAAGGGTTTACACAATATGTTAGTGATCATTCCTTATTCATCAAATCTCATGGTCGTTCATTATTGGCTCTCTTTGTGTATGTTGATGATATTATCACTGCAAGTAATAATCAAGCAGTTGTGGACAATCTGAAATCTGCTCTTAGTAAGCGGTTCAAAATGAAAGATTTAGGGGCACTAAAGTATTTTTTGGGTTTGGAAGTTGCTAGATCAGCTACTAGTATATATATTTGCCAAAGAAAATATGCTTTGGAATTACTATCTGATGCAGGGTATTGGGATGCAAACCTTCTTCCATACCTATGGAACCCAATCTAAAACTCAGTCAATCTGATGGTGATTTACTTGCTGATCCTACCAATTATTGACGGCTAATTGGCAAACTAATATTTCTCACCGTTATACGGCCTGATCTTAGTTACTCCGTCAATCGACTTAGTCAATTCTTGGCTGCGCCACGCACTATGCATCTTCAATTAGCTCTATAAATCCTGTAATACATCAAAAAAACTCCAAGCCAAGGTCTTTTCTTTCCCTCGAATTCAACAATTCAGCTCAAGGCCTTCGTAGATGCTGATTGGGGCCCTGATACTCGACGCTCTCTTACTAGTTTCTATGTATTTCTTGGTTCCTCACTTGTTTTTTGGAGGTCCAAAAGCAATAAGTGGTCTCTCGTTCTTCCGCCGAAGCTGCATATCGCTCTATGGCCAACACTACTTGTGAGATTGTTTGGTTACTCTGTTTGCTTTAAGAGTTATGTGTGTTCACCAAGGTCCAGCTCTTCTTTATTGTGATAATAAGCTACCCTTAACACTGCAGCCAACCCAGTCTATCATGAGCACACCAACCATATCGAAATCGATTGCCATTATGTGCGAGAAAAGATACAATCTGGCATTTTAAAAACCATGCATGCTAGCACTTGCAATCAAGTCGCCGATCTCCTCACTAAAGCTCTTCATCCTTCATAGTTTTCACTTTTTTTGGGCAAGATGGCAATTCATAATATGTATTCTCCATCTTAAGGGGGAGTATTAGCATACTTAAATATTTTTTTGTTTTTCCGTTATGCCAGCTGTATTAAGACAGATGTAGAATATTCTAACATAAAATTTGTTAGGGACTCTTCTATATATATTCGGTTGTACCTTCACAAATTACAATATAGCAATGAGAATGTGCCTTTATTCTTCCATTCTCTTTTTCTAATAGCATGCATTGCCTTGTGTCAGAGTAATAGTTCAATTATTTCCCTTTGGAACCTCCGTTTATATCAGTATCTGATTATGATAATATTGAAACCATCACCTTTGTTAGGATGTTGGTATGCTTTCAAACCACTATCTTTTAGCACTTGGAAGGCATGCATTTCCTTGTGTCATAGTAGTAGTTCAATACTCTCCCGTTGGAACCTTCGTCTATATCTTTGGTTTTAAACCGCTTTCTTTTATCACCTGGAAAGTATGCATTGCCTTGCGTCAGAGTAGTAGTTCAATACTCTACCTTTGGGACCTCTGTCTATATCAGTAACCGATTATGATAATTTTGAAACTATAACCTTTGTTAAGATATTGGTCTGCTTTTAAACTTCTCTCTTTAGCACTTGGAAGGCATGCATTGCCTTGTCAGAGTAGTAGTTCAATACTCCTGTTGAAACATCCGTCTATATCAGTAACCGACTCCTTTGTAAGGATATTGGTTTGCTTTTAAACCGCTTTCTTTTAGCACTTGGAAGGCATGCATTGCCTTGTGTCAGATTAGTAGTTCAATATTCTCCCTTTGGGACCTCCGTTTATATCATTAACCGATTATGATAATTTTGAAACCGATACCTTTGTCAGGATATTGGTCTGCTTTTAAACCGCTCTCTTTTAGCACTTGGAATTCATGCATTGCCTTGTGTTAGAGTAGTAGCTCAATATTCTCCCTTTGGGACCTCGATGACTCTGTCTATATCAGTAACCAATTATTATAATTTTGAAACTATCACCTTTGTTAAGATTTTCGTCTACTTTTAAACCGCTCTCTTTTAGCATTTGGAAGGCATGCATTGCCTTATGTCAGAGTAGTAGTTCAATACTCTTCCTTTGGAACCTCCGTCTATATCTGTAATTGACACCTTTGTCAGGATATTGATTTGCTTTTAAACCACTCTCTTTTAGCACTTGAAAGGCATACATTGTCGTGTGTCAAAGTAGTAGTTCAATACTCTCCATTTGGGACCTCTGTCTATATCAGTAAGCGATTATGATAATTTTGAAATCGTCACCTTTGTCAGGATTTGGTATGCTTTTAAACCGCTCTCTTTTGCACTTGGAAGGCATGCATTGCCTTGTTGCAGAGTAGTAGTTCAATACTCTTCCTTTGAAACCTTCGTGACTCAGTCTATATCAGTAACTGATTATGATAATTTTGAAATTGTCACCTTTATCAGGATATTGGTGTGCTGTCAAACTACTCTCCTTTAGCACTTGGAAGGCATGCTTTGCCTTGTGTCAAACTAGTAGTTCAAATCTCTACTCGAATTGCCTAATAGTCTCAAAAATTAAAATTTGCATTTGAGGTCCCAATGTCTAAATTATATTTTCATGCCTTTCTTCTGAATTTCTATTAAAACTTTTCTTTTTTTTAATCATCTAATACGTAAAAAGAGGCATCGAGAATAGGCGATCAAGATTCATTCTTGTTGCTAACCAGCAAAGTGCATGAGATATTTGGTCCTTTTTCCCATTAACAGACAAAATTTGCTTGCTTATATTCGTATTAACGTTTGTATTCTCGGGTCCATTTGTGTAATTATGGTAACTTTGAAACCAGCATCTTTGTCACGATTGATCTGTGTTTAAACCTTTCACTTTTAGCACTTGGAAGGCATGTATCACCTTGTGTCAGAGTAGTTAAAAATCTTTACCCGAATTTTCTAAATTACAGTAATGGTCTTCCAAATTAAAAAATCTTTGCATTTTATTTCCCAATCTTTAAATTATATTTTCCCTGCCTTTCTTTTCAATTTTATTCAACCTCTCTATTTTCCTTTATCATCTTGATGCGTTCAAAGAGGAATCAACAGTAAAAAATTTCCAAAATCGTTTATATCATTAGCTAAAGGACATTTTTTCTTATGTTCATAATTTTTCAAGATTTTCTTTTTCTATTTTCTTGAGACTTACCTTTTTTTTTTTTTTTTTTTCTTGAAAAAGAATAATACTCAAGATTCATTAACCTTTAGAACATCCGTCCATCTTTGTAACTGTAACGACCCCTCACGGACCGTTACAGTTGACTTCTTATTTAATCATTCATCTCTTATAAAATTACGGAAAAGATTAAGCTTAAAATAAAAATCTTTATATAACGGAAAACTTTACTTAGATAATTTTACAAAACTCTAGAATTTTTTTTAAACTATATCAAAATTATACTTCATAATTAATATAAGTATATATATATATATATATTTTTAAAACCCAACTCATGAAATAAAATTTAAGTCCTTATGAAACATCCAATCAAATAATAATAAATTAAAATCTCAAAACTTCATTTGAAATCAAAAATGTCCATCTTATGATCGTTCCTCCCGTTTTCCTATCACATATCGTCCCGCTTCCGCTCCAAGCTCCTCCAACACTATATCTTACCCTTTCCTTTATATGCAACATGAATTAACTTATATAAGCAAGGGCTTAGTAAGACACTTAAATCTCACAAATGTAAATAAACATTTTTCTTTTATCATCATAAATATAAATATCATTTAAAAACTTTTTAACTTTTAAAAACATCATATATTGGGCCCGGCGTTGTACCATCATAGCGCGCTAGTCACGGAAGGGTTGGGGTAGCAAATCCCAACCCAACGGTGACAAAAGTCCGCTCACCGGACAACATCATCATCATCAACATCAAGGGTGTACAACGCCATTTTAAAACATAAAAATACATAATACCATATATATACTTTTCATCAAAACGTCATCATAGGAGAAGTATTATTTAAGAACATCATAACATCATCATCAACATCAAAATACATACTTCTCAAATCTTTAATTCATGTTGCAGGTGAGAGTGTACTTACCTAAACGCCTTACTTAACCTTTTCAAATTTTCCAATGGTGACGCGCGATTGAGGTCTCGGGTGCTCGCCTTTAGAACCGTTCATGCCATAAATAATAAATATAATAAAATCAACAAAAGTTCATAATAATTCATCAAACACATCCAACGCATCATAACAGCACTTACAAGGCCTATTTCATCATTCAATAACATCAAAACACAAAATTTGAACACCTTCATGAAATTACAAATCTTCACAGAAAATGCCAATGAGACCTTTGTCCCTTCAAAAATTTATAAAAATTCGTATAGGGCTTCAAATGATCTGAAATTAATTTTAAATGAAAGTAGACATCCATATCTTTCTAATGGTATCTAATTCATAAAAAATGAAGACCGTTTGGACCCTAAAAAAATAGTTTTGAAATTGATTTCTAAACTTTTACCGAAACTGACAGCCGGACCTTTTCCGATTTGAAAAATCACAAAAATTTACAGATATCTTCAAATAATATAAAACTGATTCCAAATGAAAATAGACATCTATATCTTTCTAACGATATCAAATTTGTTAAAAACGGAGACCGTTTGGATTCTCAAAAACCATTTTGAAATCTGATCATTAAAATTTTACCGAACTTGGCAGTCCGACCTCTACCTATTTGAAAAATCATAAAAATTTGCACATAACTCCATATGATATGAAAATTATTTCCAACGAAAATAGACATCTAGGGCTTTCCAAAAATATCAAATTTGTTAAAATGGAGACTGTTTGGATCCTTAAAAGTAGTTTCGAAACTTATCATAAAATCTGAAAATCCCAGTAACAGTGGTCAAATCTGAAAATCATTAAAAGTATAAAAAAAAAATATCATCACAATGTATATGATTCATACACACACACACCCCCACAAAACAGCCCTAAGACATGTTTCTAACACATAAAATTATTCAATTGTCATATCAATGAAATCATACATCAAGAAATCAAAAACCCTAATTTCGCCTTATTCACAAAATCAACCTTATCGCCATCCTTCGATCATCATTCGATAAATATTTCTCATCATCTTTTCAAACTCACATAAAGACACTCATCAAGAAAATCATCCAATCCCTCAAAGAATCCCAAACTAATATAAATAACAAAATCATTCTCATCATTAAACAATACCGAAACTTACCTTGAAATCCTTTGATTTTCGGTTTGGAAGAATTTAGAGGTTTGGAGGATTCTCTTTTTTTTTTTTTTTTTTTTCTCTGTGCTTGTGCGTGGGAGAGAGGCACAAAGAGCAGACAAAGGGAATGGGAAAGAAAGGGAAAAGGAGGCTAGGGAAGTTAGGGAGAGAGAAAGCATGTAAAAAGAGAAACTTTGAAAATTATAACAAAATTTGTGAGTAATTTAATTTCAAATAAATTTTGGAATTAATTGAGATTAAATTCTTTGGTTTAATTGTCTTTGAATTGCTGTGGGATAGCTGTCATTAAGGTCTGAAAACGTGTGGGAGGAAAAGGAAACAACTAGGTTAACTTTTAGAATTTTCGCACCTAAAATTGCACATGGTAAACTGGTTGGTTACTAGTACATATCCGGATAGTATACTAGTCATAACTTCTTACTCTGATATCGGATTTGCAAAAATGAGTAGGCGTTGGAAAGCTTATGAAAAGCTCTATAAGTTTATTTAAATTACAACATAATTTTCGACATTCAATGATTCATAATTGAGTTGGAAATTAAGATCTTATAAAATATGCCTTTTTCGGATAACATAATTTCCCTTTTTTTTTTTTTTTAAACATTAACATCATCACAAATACTACATACCATATATATATATATATATATATATTTAAACCATCACACAAAATTATCAAGTCATCATAAAAAATTTCATCAATTTGGCATGAATTTTGTTCTAACACATCGAGTCCTCGTCGCGTCACCTGTGAAAAAAATAATTCAACGTAACATTAGAATTAAGAAATTACAATCTCATCACATTATCCATGTTAATTCTAATGCTAATTTTCTAATGTTATTGTTAGTTAACGTTTGGGGCGTTACAATCCCTCTTACCTTATAAAAGTTTCATCCTCGAAACTTAGAATAATTCCGGATAATTCGTTCTCATAGCGTCTTCTCGCTCCCATGTAGCTTCCTCTATCTTGTGATTACGCCAAAGAACTTTTACTAAGGGAATCTCTTTGTTTCTCAAGGTCTTCGTCTTTCGATCAAGAATCTCAACTGGTTTTTCTTCGTAACTCATATCCTCTTGAATCTGAATCGATTGCGGTTGGATGACGTGAGATGGATCCAATACATATATTTTCAACATCGAGACATGAAATACATTGTGGATGGATGTCATCTCCTGAGGCAAATCTAACTTGTATGCCATATTGTCGATACGCTCAATCACCATATATGGTCCCACATACCTGGGACTAAGCTTGCCTTTCTTCCCAAATCGCATCACACCCTTCATCGGGGCGACCTTGGTAAACACCAAGTCTCCAACCTCAAACTCTAAAGGCCTTCGACGCACATCCGCATAGCTTTTCTGCCTACTTTGAGCTGTGAAAATCCGCTGCTGAATCACCTTCAATGCTTCGGTCGTCTTATTGAAGAAGTCAGTTTTCTCCTTAAGTTCCGACTCCGCTAGCTTCTTCTCCCCAGCCTCATGCCAATAAATTGGGGACCTACAACGTCTTCCGTAAAGTGCCTCATAGGGAGCCATCCCAATTGTCGCTTGATAATTATTGTTATAAGCAAACTCAGCCAACGGTAAAAACTTACACCAACTCCCTTTGAAGTCCAAGGCATAAGCTCGAAGCATATCCTCAAGTGTTTGATTAGTCCTCTCCGTCTGACCATCTGTTTGCGGATGAAAAGCCGTGCTAAATTTTAACTTCGTACCCATAGCCGCTTGAACGCTCTACCAGAAATGGGAGGTGAACCTACTATCTCGATCCGAAATAATAGATATGGGAACACCATGAAGCCTCACGACCTCCTTCACATATAATTCTGTCAACTGTTCCATAAAGGACGTCAATCGTATAAGAAGAAAATGTGCTGACTTGGTCAATCTGTCGATGACTACTCATATAGCATCATATCCATTCGTAGTCATTGGCAGTCCAGTAATAAAGTACATCGCAATGTCTTCCCATTTCTATTCTGGTATCTGAATTGACTGGAGCACCCCTCCTGGCTTTTGGTGCTCAGTCTTAAGTTGTTGGCACGTCAAACAATGCTTCACATAGTGTGCTACATCCTTCTTCATTCCGAACTACCAGAAACTATTCTTTAGATCCATGTACATTTTGGTTACACCAGGATGAAGCATATATGGGGTATTGTGCGCCTCTTCAAGAATATTTTTCCTCAACTCCTCGTCTTTAGGAACACATAACCGTTCCTTAAGCTTCAGCACTCCATCATCAGACACACTAAATCCTTCACACTTCCCTTCGAGCATTTCCTTTTTAATTCTCACAAGGCTTGGATCAAGGTCTTGTTTGCTCCGAATGTCATCTAAAATAGTTGGAGACAAGGTCATTGCAGAAAGTTTCCCAACTATTAATTCCAATCCAAAATCAAAAATCTCCTTTTGAAGGGACTTGGACATCACATTCAAGGACATTAACGTGGCTGGGGTCTTCCGACTCAACGCATCAGCTACCCTATTTGCCTTTCCCGGGTGGTATAGGATTTCACAGTCGTAATCTTTTACTAGCTCAAGCCACCTCCTTTGCCTCATATTCAAATCTTTCTGCGTGAAGAAGTACTTCAAACTTTGGTGGTCGGTGAATATTTGGCATCGGACTCCATACAAATAATGCCTCCATATTTTCAATGCAAAAACAACGGTAGCTAACGGTCATGGGTGGGATAGTTCTTCTCGTAGTCCTTCAATTGCCTTGAAGCATAGGCAATTACCTTCCCATTCTGCATCAAGACTGCACCAAGTCCCATTTTAGAAGCATCACTGTAAATTACAAACCCTTCATCCCCATCCGGAATCGTCAAGATTGGGGCACTTGTGAGTCGTCTCTTCAGCTCTTAAAAGCTCTTTTCGCAGTCCTCTGTCCATTCGAACTTCTTTCCTTTTCGGATAAGTGTCGTAAGCGGCATAGCAAGTTTCGAAAAATCAGCCACAAATTTCCTGTAATATCCCCCTAAACCAAGGAAACTTCTGATCTCACTTGCGTTGGTTGGTCTCTTCCAATTACTAACTGCCTCAATCTTCGCGGATCTACTATTACGCCATCTTTTGAAATCATATGACCAAGGAATGCCACACGATCCAACCAAAACTCGCACTTAGAGAATTTGGCATACAACTGGTGTTGTTTCAATGTCTGCAAAACTACTCTTATATATTTCTCATGTTGGTCTCGAGTCTTTGAATAAATGAGAATATCATCGATAAACACTATTACAAACTTATCCAGAAACTTCTTAAACACTCTATTCATCAGGTCCATGAAATCAGCAGGGGCATTGGTCAACCCAAATGGCATGACCACAAACTCATAATGACCGTATCGAGTTCTGAAGGCTGACTTGGGAATATCTCCTTCCTTGATCTTCAGTTGATGGTATCCAGATCGTAAATCAATCTTCGAAAACACAGTCGCACCTTGCAATTGGTCGAATAAATCATCAATTATCGGCAATGGGTACTTGTTCCTTATGGTCACCTTGTTTAGTTCTCTATAGTCGATGCAGAGTCTCATTGTCTCATCCTTCTTCTTCACAAATAAAACCAGAGCTCCCCACGGTGAATGACTAGGGCGAATGAAACCCTTGTTCAACAGCTCTTGAAGTTGCTCATGTAATTCATTCAATTCAGCAGGTGCCATACGATAAGGTGCCTTGGAGATTGGCCCAGTGCCCGGTGCTAACTCAATCTCGAACTCGATTTCTCTATCTGGCGGCAAGCCTGGCAAGTCTTCTGGAAACACATCAATTAAATCTCGTACGACAGGTACATCTTCAAGTTTCAATTTATCTTCTTTCTTCTTGTCCACGATACTGGCTAAGAAACCATTACAGCCATTGGCTAGCATCTTTCGAGCCTTCATTGCTGACAGATTCAACTTCGCCTTTTTCTTCGCATCACCAATGAATTCAAACCAATCATCTCCTTCGGGATTAAACACGACTTTACGTCTTCGGCATTCAATAGACGCGTTTTACTTTCCCAAGAAATCCATACCTAAAATTAGGTCATAGTCAAACATCTCGAGCACTATCAGATTACTGTAGAGCTCTCTATCAACAATTCTCATTGGCACTGCTCGTAGCCAATGAGTGGACATCATCACTTCCCCAGAGGGTAGTGTCGTAGTGAATCCCTGACTCAAGATATCCTGATCTATGCCTAGTCTTTTAGCAAAAATAGAAGACACAAAGGAGTGGGAGGCTCCTGTGTCGAAAAGAACATTAGCATACTGATTATTGACAAGTATCTGACCTGTGACAACAGTAGATGTCTCAGCAGCTGCTTCTTCTTTGGTCATGGTGAAAATTCTAGCATTGGTGGTAAGTGGAGGAGCCTCGAGTCGTCCCTGGGAAATATGAGGTCCATCAAGAGCGGCCTGCATACTGTGGAGCTGAGCTGGTGGGTTTCTCTGTTGTCTTTGCTGGAATGGCTGGTAAGTCTTGTTTGGACAATCCTTGGAAAGATGACCCTCGCGTCCACAACCATAACATAGATTTGTGCCCATACGGCACTCCCCCAAATGTAGCTTTCCACACTTAGAACAAGGTGGAATGTTCCTAGCTTGCTTAGCTGGTTGACCCCCTCCTTGACGGTTGTTGTGGTTCCTCTGATAGGAAAAGTTCCCCTTACTCTTGTTATTGTTCCACTGACCTCCTTGTGACCTGCCTTGATTTTCGAAGTTTCCATGGTTCTGATTGTTGTTGTTGTTCTTAGGGACTTCGTTCTGACGAGGCTGGCTTTCCTTTTGCTTATTCAGATGATATTCCGCACGAAGGGCACACTTGACACATTCAACTGTGATGGTTGATGGAGCAGTTCCACTATCAACAATCACTGCAATCTCGGGTATTAGCATCCCGATCATTCTCCTCAGTCGTTCTTGTTCATTTGGCACCATGTGGGGACAAAGGCGTGCTAGTTGGTTAAACCGCTTAACAGCTTCTGTCACCGATTGATTTCCTTGACGAAAGTTATTAAACTCGTCATAGTGTTCCCTGGTCACAGACATGTTGAAATACTGCTCGTTAAATTTCTGGATAAAAGTCTTCCCATGTCATCTGACTTATGTCCCTGCTCAGCTCTATTCCTTCCCACCAGATTCTAGCATCATCCATCAAACAGTAGGAAGCACACTTCACTTTCTCATTATCGGTTAAATCCATGAAATTAAGCACTAACTCGATCGACTTCAACCATCCTTGAGCTACCAAAGGGTCAGTTGAACCATTGAAATCCTTAGGCTTCATCCTCTTAAATCGTAGATACAAGGGCTCATGATTTGTTGCTACTTGAACTCCTCTATTTTGCATTGGCTGTGCAGCCGGTGGATCAATGGGGACTTCTATTCTATTGGCATTAGCTTGCAAGTTGTTAATAAGAGCCTGTTACTGCTGAACTTGCCTCTGAAGTTGAGCCACAATTTCTACTAAATTAGGCTCTGCCACCGCTTCATTTTTAACTTGTCCACGACCTCTTCGTTTTTTCTTGACGCAACTGCTCCATAACTTATGCCAAGTTAGGTTCCGCAGCAACTTCATCTTCGGCTTGCACTCGGCCGTAATCACGTCCGCGTACTATCTTATCTTAGTTGTTAGTTAGTAACGAAATTATCAATGAGAGACCTTTTTTTTTTTTTTTTTTTTTATATCGAGTCAGGATTCAAACTTTTCATAAATAAAACATCACCTCACGGCTCTTACATTTCTATTTAAGGAAACTAGTTAATTACTTACTTGAAGAAGTTTGAAGTGGATACGTGGCGATGCATGATAGGAAATAGGAAACCTCTCTGATACCATATCTATAACGACCCCTCACGGACCGTTACAGTTGACTTCTTATTTAATTATTCATCTCTTATAAAATTGCGGAAAAGATTAAGCTTAAAATAAAAATCTTAATATAACGGAAAACTTTACTTAGATAATTTTACAAAACTCTAAAATTTTTTTTTTTAAACTATATCAAAATTATACTTCATAATTAATATAAATATATATATATTTTTAAAACCCAACTCATGAAATAAAATTTAAGTCCTTATGAAACATCCAATCAAATAATAATAAATTAAAATCTCAAAACATCATTTGAAATCAAAAATGTCCATCTTATGATCGTTCCTCCCGTTTTCCTATCACATATCGTCCCGCTTCCGCTCCAAGCTCCTCCAACACTATATCTTACCCTTTCCTTTATCTGCAACATGAATTAACTTATATAAGTAAGGGCTTAATAAGACACTTAAATCTCACAAATATAAATAAACATTTTTCTTTTATCATCATAAATATAAACATCATTTAAAAACTTTTTAACTTTTAAAACCATCATATATTGGGCCCGGCGTTGTACCATCATAGCGCGCTAGTCACGGAAGGGTTGGGGTAGCAAATCCCAACCCAACGGTGACAAAAGTCCGCTCACCGGACAACATCATCATCATCATCATCCAGGGTGTACAATGTCATTTTAAAACATAAAAATACATATACATACCATATATATACTTTTCATCAAAACGTTTCATCAAAACGTCATCATAGGAGAAGTATTATTTAAGAACATCATAACATCATCATCAACATCAAAATACATACTTCTCAAATCTTTAATTCATGTTGCAGGTGAGAGTATACTTACCTAAACGCCTTACTTAACATTTTCAAATTTTCTATTGGTGACGCGCGATTGAGGTCTCGGGTGCTCGCCTTTAGAACCGTTCATGCTATAAATAATAAATGTAATAAAATCAACAAAAGTTCATAATAATTCATCAAATACATCCAACGCATCATAACAGCACTTACAAGGCCTATTTCATCATTCAATAACATCAAAACACAAAATTTGAACACCTTCATGAAATTACAAATCTTCACAGAAAATGCCAATGAGACCTTTATCCCTTCAAAAATTTATAAAAATTCGTATAGGGCTTCAAATGATCTGAAACTAATTTTAAATGAAAGTAGACATCCAGATCTTTCTAATGGTATCTAATTCATAAAAAATGAAGACCGTTTGGACCCTAAAAAAATAGTTTTGAAATTGATTTCTAAACTTTTACCAAAACTGACAGCCGGACTTTTTCCGATTTGAAAAATCACAAAAATTTACAGATATATTCAAATAACATTAAACTGATTCCAAATGAAAATAGACATCTATATCTTTCTAGCGATATCAAATTTGTTAAAAATGGAGACCGTTTGGATTCTCAAAAACCATTTTGAAATCTGATCATTAAAATTTTACCGAACTTGGCAGTCCGACCTCTTCCTATTTGAAAAATCATAAAAATTCGTACATAACTCCAAATGATATGAAAATTATTTCCAACGAAAATAGACATCTAGGGCTTTCCAAGAATATCAAATTTGTTAAAATGGAGACTGTTTGGATCCTTAAAAGTAGTTTCGGAACTTATCATAAAATCTGGAAATCCCAGTAACAGTGGTCAAATCCGAAAATCATTAAAAGTATAAAAAAAATATCATCACAATGTATATGATTCATACACACACACACCCCCACAAAATAGCCCTAAGACATGTTTCTAACACATAAAATTATTCAATTATCATATCAATGAAATCATACATCAAGAAATCAAAAACCCTAATTTCCCCTTATTCACAAAATCAACCTTATCGCCATCCTTCGATCATCATTCGATAAATATTTCTCATCCTCTTTTCAAACTCATACAAAGACACTCATCAAGAAAATCATCCAATCCCTCAAAGAATCCCAAACTAAAATAAAGAACAAAATCATTCTCATCATTAAATAATACCGAAACTTACCTTGAAATCCTTTGATTTTCGGTTTGGAAGAATTTAGAGGTTTGGATTCTCTTCTCTTTTTTTTCTGTGTTTGTGCGTGGGAGAGAGGCAAAAAGAGCAGACAAAGGGAATGGGAAAGAAAGGGAAAAGGAGGCTAGGGAAGTGAGGGAGAGAGAGAGCATGTAAAAAGAGAAACTTTGAAAATTATAACAAAATTTGTGAGTAATTTAATTTCAAATAAATTTTGGAATTAATTGAGATTAAATTCTTTGGTTTAATTGTCTTTGAATTGCTGTGGGATAGCTGTCATTAAGGTCTAAAAACGTGTGGGAGGAAAAGGAAACAACTAGGTTAACTTTTAGAATTTCCGCACCTAAAATTGCACATGGTAAACTGGTTGGTTACTAGTACATATCCGGATAGTATACTAGTTATAACTTCTTACTCTGATATCGGATTTGCACAAATGAGTAGGCATTGGAAAGCTTATGAAAAGCTCTATAAGTTTATTTAAATTACAACATAATTTTCGACATTCAACGATTCATAATTGAGTTGGAAATTAAGATCTTATAAAATATGCCTTTTTCGGATAACATACTTTCCCTTTTTTTTTTTTTTTAAACATTAACATCATCACAAATACTACATACCATATATATATATATATATATATATATATATATATATTTAAACCATCACACAAAATTATCAAGTCATCATAAAAAATTTCATCAATTTGGCATGAACTTTGTTCTAGCACATCGAGTCCTCGTCGCGTCACCTGTGAAAAAAATAATTCAACGTAACATTAGAATTAAGAAATTACAATCTCATCACATTATCCATGTTAATTCTAATGCTAATTTTCTAATGTTATTGTTAGTTAACGTTTGGGGCGTTACAGTAACTGATTATGAAAACTTTGAAACCAACACCTGATAGGATTGGTCTATGTTTGAACCTCTCTCTTTTAGCACTTGGAAGGCATGCATCGCCTTGTGTCGGAGAGTACTAGTTCAAAATCTCTACCTGAATTTCCTAAATTGCAATAATAGTCTTCAGAGTTCAAATCTTTGCTTCTTTTGTTTTTCATTTTAAAATAATGCTCCATTGCCCTTCTTCTCATTTTCCATCCAACCTTTTCTGTTAAGAAGCGTTGAAAGTAGACATGCAACCAAGATTCAACATTTAATGTAGGATATATTTGGTTCTACTTTCCTCAAACAAGTAGATTTTTTTCTATTTTATATTAGTGATCACGTTTATCTTTAAAACCTTTGTTTGTCTCAATAACCGATTATGTTTGAAACCACTGCCTCTGTCAAGATTGGTTTGCATTCAAACCACTAACTCTCTTGGCACTTTGAAGGCATGCATTGCCTTGACGATCATGAGAGTCGTTGAGGAGTTTGAGAGGTGGAAGGAGTGGAAGGAGCTGGTAAAGGAAAAAGGGTTCGAGTTGGTCATTAATTCAATATGTTCGCCATTGTTGTCTTCTTGGCATTCCAAATGTTGCCAAGACGGTCCCCGAGACCATGAAATGCCCCGAATGCCTTCGCGACATGAAGACCTTCCTGAGCTTCAAGTGTTGCCACATTGATGGTCCTGCGAAAGCACATCACTTCACATGGATGTGTGGCTGATGCACTCTACTGCTCGACTTTGTGGCGGAGCTGCTAAGGATTGCAATGGCATTTCAATTATCATTCTGTTGTGTGTTTTGTTGAAACTCTATGTTTGTTAAAACTTCTACTTTTCCTTTAAGAGCTTGTCTTTGTTTAGAACCACAGACTGTTTGGCTGAGCTGGTTTTCAGAGTTGTTTTCTCTATAGAAATTCTGAGATCTATGCAAAAATTATTTCCTCTATAACTCAGAACTTATTTCCTTTCTTGCTTCCTATTATTGCTGCGTCAACCAAAAATACTAATCTTCTCTTTTTTTTTTTCTTTTAACTTCAACTTTTGAAGCAAATTATGGTACAATAATGGAAAATTTTTCTTTATATCCATCTCAATCTCACAATAAAATTTTATGCACAAACATTTCAACAATTGCTTAACAAAAAAAAAAACTTAAATTCAACTTAAAATCATGGACACTTTGGATAAATTTCACAAAATCATGACTTGGATTGATTTTTATCATTAAAAGAAAAAATAAAAAAATAAAAAATAAAAAATAAAACTTTTTACAAGAAATATTATTAAGAGACTCTCTTTCGATTGCTAGAAGTAATATGGTTTGCTATATATCCCGTGATGGGAATAGGGTAGCCCATTTTTTGGTGAAATATACTATATCAAAGTCTGTTTATTGTTTTGGAGTTGATTATATTCCAAAATGGCTTAGTCCGTTTGTTAAAGCCGATCTTGCTATTTGATTTTCTTTAATGATTAATTCTTTTTCAAAAAAATAATAATAAATATTTATTTATTTAATTATTTAAAAATATCAATTGTAATTATTAATTGATATCCCTACATAACCACCTGATTACCATTTAGTTATTGACCGCCAACAGATTTTCGATCCGTAATCACCGTTGCTCACAAGTAACCAGCGGATCACCAATGATAACCAGTTGGTTACTGATTGTCAGCGGGTTTCTAATCGATAACAATTGCCTCCGACAGATATTCAATTGGTTCCTAAATACTTACCATTTAGTGATCAAATAGTTATCAACCGGTAACTTGGTAACCGATTGGATACCAATTAAGAACCAGCCAGAAACTTCCAATCCCGCCGGATTTTTCTAGTTCCATCGTCGGAATATTTAAATAAAAACACAAATTTTATCACTGAAATCAAAATCCACCAAATATAATAAACAAAACAAAAATTTTCCAAAAAAAAAAAATAGCAAAAGAAAAAAAAAAGCAACAAAATTTAGATAAAAATCTAAATCTAAATCCAAAACAAAAGGTTACTGGTTCCAATCTCCACAACGGCGGCGGCATGGGGCTGTTCTGGCGGCCTAAAGCAATGGGTGGCGTCAGGTCGTTGCAACCCGCGGTGAGATCGACGACGAGGCGTTGTCCCAAACTTTTTCCGGCGTGGTCGAGATCAGGGTGGGCCCTAGGCGACGGCGATCAGGAGATCTCGAGAAGATCGGAGAAGACGTCGGCATTGCCGGTGATGATGTCGACGCAGAAGCTGAGGCACGAGGAGAAGATCGGGATCCGGGCAGAACTGAATCTAGCGCGAAGGAGAACGGATCTCCGGCGACTGCGGCGAGATTGGGAGATGTCGAGGAGATCGGAGAACCTCCTGGAGAGGAGGGGCAGATCGCAACGACTCCGGCCAGATTGGGAGCAGCGCGACGGCGCCGAAGCCGGCGGAGTGGTCCGCGATCAAATCTGCGGTGGAGTTATGCGATATACGGCGAGAATGGGTTCTGTGGATGGAGAGAGGAGAGAGAAAGAGAGGCATGTTCAGTAGATCAGTCCACGTGGGGGAAGGGGACAGAGAAAGAGAAATTAAAAACAAAAATAGTTCTTAAATTAGTTATGACATCATCAATGGGCATTTTTTACAATAGTTTTTTAAATGACGACAAAAATCAATCAACCCACCCTTTCTTTTTTTTCTTGACATACTCCGTAATTATCCTAAAATCAATTATCTCACCGAACAAATCAAACTCCGAACAAAACATGAAAACTAAATTAGAGGTCAAGATTAATACTGAAATACATAATAAAAATTGATAATACGTTATTTTTTCTCTTAAATATATATATATATATATATATATATATCAGGAGGGGAAAGAGACGGAATGTAACCACATCCCGTCATGATACCAATTTATGGCCAAAAACTTAATCTCATTCCCACCCACTCCCATTACGAGTAGGTACCCGCGGGAAAATGTGATTCCTATCACAGTCATCTCTTTCATTTACATTCATCAACTAACATGAAATATCCATGTCCATATATTTAGATGTCTTCAGTGATAATTCATCTATGTAAATCAAATTGAATTAAAACTTTGTAACTTTCCTCGGCTGTAGAGCTGCATTCAACAGTTGAACTATGGGCTTAGAATGAAAATTTTAAAAAATCAAAATCAAAATCAAATTGCCAACAAAGATTAGCAAAAATAAATTACAAAAACCTTAAGCATTGTTCATTACTTTTTAATTACAGCATATATATATATATATAGACATACATATAATATTATGTTGCATACTTGTCTTGGAACTGCCTTGAGCTCTCACGTACGTGTAACATGGTTAAAATCTATAAACATCACATCAGCATAAACCCGAATTTCACAAGTACCAAAACAGCCGTTACATCACTGAACTTGCTTTAGAGTAGATACCTAAAATCCTGTACCATTAGAAGTCTAGCACTTATATACCAAAAAAACCGTTTGACCTTTACGCTACTCAGTCGCGTAAACCAAATTCCAAATATTTTAGAACAAAATGGGGAACAGCAAGATTTTTCCCAAAAGTATACACAAAAACCATCGAGGTTAGCTTAACAATAAAACATAACAGCTTTGACATTGTCTTTAATCACCGGAAGTGCTCGGACCTCATTCCCACCACCACCAGCCGCCCCGCTCCTAGTTCCACTGCTTGAGGAAGCCCCATCAGAAGTGTCACCCTTAATATAATATCGGGCACGGAACGCAATAAGATGCGCATAGTAAGCGGGAGGCACTGCACATCAAATATTATCATCCTCAGTCTAGTTTTCCAGAGTCAGAGAAGGCATGAATAGTTGACATAAGCCAAAAAGAAAAAACATAAAGCAAATGGATTGATGTCGAACCTATGGAGACTGATCGGGTGCATCTCGCGAACCTAAAAAGCAAAGCCCCACAAAAACATTCAAATAAAACTTTTGTTCTCATGAAATGCAAGTAGATATAGAAGGTTAGAATCATAGGAAAAAAAAGAATTAGTTACGTGTAACACAGATTGTTGGTAAGAACTTGCAAGGCATCTGCAGTGAATTTGTTCTCGTCAAACAAGACATGATAGTGAGCAGGCCTGCTGGTTCCCTGCAAAGTCCAAACAATTCAAACTAATTAACATCAGACACTGAGCATGCTGGAAGGCATTAAAACAGCTTGAACTTCGAATACTAAAGATCCAATTTTGCAAAATCAAAATTTAAACCTGAGTTACAGCATGACTATTAAGGTAGAAATCAAAATCAGTGGGATGGCAAATATGCGTATCCACAACAGTTCCTAATGAGAACATTCACAAAATTAGTATTCCACAAACAAATATATTAGAATGTAGTAATTAGTAATCTCAAGGCAGCTAAATTGTAACCTGGTGCAATATTGCCACTTTTGTCTGTATTATCACGATTTCTAGTGTCTGTTGGGAAAAGGCGTGTATGATGCCTTTTCTGGACAACAACAAACGTGATTGGCGGTAGATATCCTTCCTCAAGAGAGGCACAGGCCTGGGGAAAAACAAAATGGTAGATGAAAAAAAAAAAAAAAACACGTTAAACTAAGGGATAAAAACACAAATTATCAATGCCAATGGTTTTATACCTCATAAGAACAAAATACTTTACCAGATTGCACTGAAAATGGAAGCTAGCACGAGAAAAAGCAGAGATTAAAAAAAATATGCATTACAATAGCTTAAACCACAAACCTCTTCACTTTGGAAAAAAAAAAAAGCATTAACCACGTTGAGTTTTAAAATAGCAACTGTGGTTTGTGACGTGGTTTTCCAATATTCATTTTTTAGTCTCATGGATGATAAATATTATTTTTACCCTGATGTCAAGCATCATATGATCTCAAACCACATGTCAAGAACAAAATACCTTTCTTATTGCATCTATCTCATAAAGCAGGACTTGACCATACTGGCCTTCGCTCAAACCTTCTCTGCCAAGAAAGAGAAAACTGGCTCACTAAAGCAAAAATGAAAAGCATCAAATTATTTTTTTTCTGGAAAAAAGCAACATTTGCTTGACTAAAACAAAGGAACCTGTAGAGTATGATCCTCTTAGGTTTCTGCCAAGTTGATCTTAAGAATGAAATCATATGTTCCCTATTTGACAAGCCCACAAACAAACAACAAACAAAAAAAAAAAAAAAAAGCACATAAGGAAAGAAGGAAATGAAAAATTAACCCCAAAAAAAAAAAAAAAAAAAAAAAAAAAAAAAAAAAAAAATCCCTGTATAGCGTTCTTTATAAAGTACATGTGGTTCTTTACCTAATCATTCCTCCATGAGACAAACCCTTTTGAGAATTCGGAACTTGTTTGTACAGATCTTGAATGATTTCTTCACGATGAGCCTGTGCAGAGACCAGTCCCTTGTACTTGGTAACCTCCGGCCAATCCATTGAAGCAACCACCTGAGTAAATCAATTCAGAAATTAACCAAAGGATTTTGTTATAGGAATAGAAGACAAACACACAAATCCAATGCAGCCATTATGGAATAGAAGACAATCAACTTACTGCTGCTATTGAAGGAGTAGAGTCCTCTAATGGCTGCGGATGATTTACATGAGCACCAAAGATAATAGTAGGAACATCACTTACCAAGGGGATTCTCCTTTGAATAGCGTCACTTAAAACAGTGTTCCGGCCACCAACCTATAAAATATGTTTACCCTAGGTTCATGTATCAAGAATAGGCACCTAAAAAGGATCCAGAATGAAGAATTCCTGGAAACGAACCTTGACATTGATCTTGAGGGCTACATTCTCCAAGTACTGCTTGCTAAGCTTTGCAGCTTGCCTCGGCTGGCAACATTGGGAGACAATTCCGAGCTCTGTTTCGCAAACTCGTTTTATCCTCCCTGAAAGAGGCATGTAACAATTTAGCTCAGAAAGGGAAAATGGTAGCTCTTCATTTGAATCTAGATCATGTTACTCACCATAAGAACCAGTGACTTCAGGCAGGATAACAATTAACAGCTGAAGTTTCTGTCCACTTTGCTCATGGACATCAAACAGAGCCCTCTCAATATGACTAGCAGGTGCTGAAGAAGTGGGAAGTACAGGTCTGGGATGAAAAACCTAGCAAGATGTCCGAAATGGTCAAATAACCAATAATCAAGATTACAAAAGCACCGTGACTCGATAAATTAGATTTGTAACCGTACCATTCCTTTAGCGTTACACATTGTTACCAATTCCTCACAAAAGCAATGCTGCATTTCTGAGTTCCACCGTGAGAAGTTTACACATGCCCAAAAATCTACTCTACCCCCATTGACCATTTTCTACAATGTAATTACAAAAGATAATCAATTTGCAACATACTTTGGCCAAAAAAATAAAAATGCTCATGTGTCATGCCATATGCTTTAATACATAGGTATAAAATGCGCAAGAACATCTGATGCTCTAAAAATAATGGAGTAAAAACAACAGGATCTCATATAAAAATCTTACCTTGTCAATCATGTTCCATTGACCCATTCTTGGATTCTCTGTTGAATTCTTCCCAGAACAATGATATAAAAGCTTCAAGTCAGGAAGGATAAAAAAAATAAAAAACTATTAAGTACTAATTGATTGAAAGAATATAACTTCCATCTCAAACACTAAGACAAGCTTATCAGTACCGTTGGTGGTGGCAAAATCCGGGCATCAATCATGGCCATTTGTTCCCTTACTTTAATACCAAATTCGTTGGCAAGGTCATCACTATTGTGTTTGTTTTGCACAACAGTGTTATGGATGGCTTCTTCCCTTTGCGCAGGACGTTGACAGGTTGCTCGAAGTAGGTTGGTTACTTGTCTTTCATTTAGTTTCTTTGAATACCGCTGTCCCTCAACAATTTTACAAACCTGTGCAAAATAACCATGAGAAACGTAACAAAAGAATAATGCTAGTATCTACAAAGATTAGAAAGTCAGAGAATTAAAATTAAACAATGACATGGAACCTCCATCGGCAAAAGACAGACTTTGTTGAACTTCCAGCTTGGATGGCAGGCCAAGTCACATATTTGAGTTGAATTCTGTATTTATCACGGAAATATTGAGCAACAGAAACCTGCGTTCGGTTGTCATCAAGGGTAAACCTAGAGTACACCAGAAGTGTGAAAATACAGTCAGTATCGTACAAATGACAACCGTCAGTAAATGCTATTTAAAGCTTACTGCATTTTCTACATTAAAACGTATCAATCACAATGCATGCCATGTCAAATTTGCTAAAGTGAAATCCAAACTGAGAGAGAATAAAGAAGCTTCACAAAGTCTCCAATTAAATATCTAGCATCAAATGTTCAAATTTCTTTCTCAACTATGTTAAAAGAGTGGATGTTGTTTTCACTGTTCCTTTTTCGTCATAAGAAATGCAGGTTTGGATGCATTTTGGGGGATCTTGGGAATTGTGAACCTGTTTTTTTCTTTTTTTGGCTGATCCAACAGATTTCTTGTGGTAGGAGTAGACTCTTAAAAAATGCTATTTTACTCTCCTTTATACCCTAACAAGCTTTGAAGCTTGTGCCACTCAACTCTTTACCCCTCTTTCTCTTTCCCCCCCCCCCCCCCCCCCCCCCGTCTCTCTCTCTCTCTCTCTCTGTTGTGCCTCTTCTCATTTTCTCCATTTCTTCTTCTGTCAATCAAAATAATGTTTCTTTTATGTTTTTTTTTTTTAAATTTGTTTAGAACTCTTCTATCTACATAAACATATATATACAATTCACACTTGCTTGCATTATGAAATTTGATTTTCTCAAATCTAAGAAGTTACGAGTGTGTGTTGTATTAAAATTTTTCTCGGTATTATTAGTAAAATAGTTAATATCTTTGTTATATCATAGATCCAAAAAAAATCATTTTTATTCTCAACCCAAAGTTGCCAAACAACATAATATTTTTTTTAACCTAGATGATCTACCATTCCCTCCTTCCTACAGAAAATAACATGCTTTCACCCTAAAAACATGCGTGTCTATCGACACAAAAACTAAAATGGCATATTATTATAGAGCTGCAAGTTTGAATTTTTCTTCATTGGTAGAACTTTTTCAATCTCCCCCTTTTCGATGATGACAAACACTTGATTGCTTGGAGGAAAAATGTAAAAAGAGAGATTCTGTTTTTAAAAAATAATTATAATAGCTTTGTTTTGATGCTTTTTTATTTTCTCTAAAAACCGTTTTTTATTGAAAAACATCTTTGGTATTCATTTTTCATTTTATTTTACTTTACTTTATTTTTATTTGCTTGTCAACATTTTGTCTCATTTTTCTAATTTTAATTTTTATCTTTGGTTTGTTTTTTCCCCTAATTTTTAGCTTGCACTTCTGCCTGTAAAATTTTTTATTTTTCACTCTCTATTTATTAAAAGCTCAACATTTTAAAACTTCTAATCTTAATTTTCTCACCAAAAACTTCGATCTCCTTAATTGTGATCATGTCTAATTTTGCTTAGGGTCCCTCCCCCCCTCCCTTCTCTTCTTTTCATGATTAAATTTGTCTTTTTGGGATTTCCCGATCGAGTAAAGGGGATTGTAAGGATTCTCTCTTCTTTTTATTTTTGGTTTTTTTTTTTTTGGTTTCCAAAAAGAAGACTATTATGCTTGTTGTTGTTACTTTGAATTATTTTTGTATAATTATTTCAGTTCCTTTGCTATGAAGAGTTGTTTGATCATTTTTTTCATAATACATTTTCTCCCTTTGTATTTGACATATGCGGATTTAATTTCAAAAGGTTCTACTTAGCAATCTATTTACCAAATGATGTGACCATTGCTATTGTTTTAGTTATCATTTTCAACACAATTGCATTAAAACTTTATTTTGGATAACAAGTGAAAGTTACTAATTTTACAAAAGTCAAAATGAAGTATATTTTGTTTGAATGTTTTATATAGTAAATAAAATATCAACATATTTGTATGATAAATGGAAGAACATTTTTCTTAAGAATAGTAATTAAAGTCAAGAATTTACCTCCGATCGATCCAAACAAGAAACTCGGAGATAGTAAGCAAGGAGAACCCATGGATGTAGGTCAATATCAGAGGTTGGTGGGCAAGTTGATCTACTTGGCGCATGCATGGCCCGACATCGCTTTTGCCGTTAGTTTGGTAAGTCAATTTATGCATGCACCAATAAAAGAACATCTTGAAGCTACCTACATAATAATGAGGTACTTGAAGAGGTCGCCAGGAAAAGGCTTGCTATTCAAGAAGGGTGGACAAAAGATAATTGAAACATACATGGATGCAGACTGGGCAGGCTCAGTTATAAATAGAAAATTGACCACCGGATACTGCACTTAAGTGTGGGGAAACCTAGTTACTTGGAGGAGCAAGAAATAGAATGTGGTAGCTCGCAGCAATGCCAAAGCAGAGTACCGAGCAATGGCTAATGGAGTGTGAAATTCTGTGGATTCAACGAATTATGGAGGAGTTAAGGCAACCGGTAGAGGCTCCAATGAAGCTGTATTGTGATAACAACGCAGCTATAAGCATTGCACACAAACCGGTACAACACGATCGAACCAAACATGTTGAGATCAATAGGCACTTCAACAAGGAGAAATTGGAGGTGAGAATTATTTGTGTGGAATTCTTTTCTACCGTTAGTTAGCCATTTTAGGGATTATATTTAATTTAGGTATAATGTAATAAAGAGATTATGGTAATTTATAAACCAAATCTCTCATAGTTGTCGTTTTCTTCTTTTTAGAATCTTCTTTCCTTCTTTAGTTTTCGGGGTCTATTGGTCTGTGATTTTGGGCAACATAGCTGTATATATTGTACATTATTTTCTGAAGAAAAGAAGAAATAACAGAGAAGTTCTCTCAGAAAATTTCATGGTATCAGAGCCCACCTCTGAAAAACCCTAATTCTCCCACATGACCAAATACGGTATGGCTACTGAGAGACAAAGCTCTACATCTGAAAGTAACCTCCAATCCAAAACCGGTTCCTGCTGGAAGCAGCCATGGTGGAACGGAGAGCACATCAGTCCTCATCACCGGACACAAACTCAACGGACAGAATTATCTTCAATGGTCCCAGTCTGTGATGATGTTCGTTTGTGGGAAAGGTAAGGATGATTATCTCACTGGCGAAATTATAATCCCAGAGAAGAACGACCCCAAATTCAGAACATGGAAGATTGAAAATCACATGGTAATGTCTTGGTTGATTAACTCAATGACCAACGACATAGGAGAAAACTTTCTCTTATATGGTACAGCCAAGGAAATCTGGGACGCAGCAAGGGAGACGTACTCAAGTTCTGAAATACTTCAGAACTATTCGCAATTGAAGCAGCCCTCCACGATCTACGCCAAGAAGATCTCACGGTAACTCAATATTTCAACACTCTCACTCGTCATTGGCAGCATCTTGACATGTTTGAAATCTACTCTTGGAAGTGCCCGGATGATACAGCCCTTTACAAGAAGATTTTGGAGCAAAAACGAACTTTCAAATTCTTACTCGGCCTTAACAAAATCTGGACGAAGTCCGTGGGAGAGTAATGGGAACAAAGCCTCTACCAAGTCTTAGAGAAGCGTTTTCGGAAGTTCGCCGTGAGGAAAGCAGGAAGAAAGTAATGATGGGCTCCCAAATCTCTGTCCCAACAATTGAAGGCTCAGCTCTTGCAACCAGGGGACAACAGAACAACAACAACGAAAACCGTCCAAGAAAAGTAAGACCGTGGTGCGATCATTGTCGAAAACTTGGACATCTCAGAGAAAATTGCTGAGGAAGATTTATGGAAAGCCAGCTGACTGGAAACCATCACGACCTGCCAATGACAAAGAAGGCCGAGCCAACACTGCTACAGCCCCTGATAACAACCTGCCATCAACGGAGACCAGTCCATTCACCAAAGAACAAATGGAGATGCTTCAGAAAATAATCAGCCAAGCCACTTCCACCCAGCCGAGCACTGCCACTGGAACCAGCACGTTAGCCCACAGAGGTAACTTTTCAAAAGCCCTTGCCGTCAATAGAAACACTCAAGTCCGTGGATTATTGACTCTGGAGCATCAGACCATATGACGGGAGATGCAACAATTTTTTATGACTACAAGCGGTGTAACGAGAATCATACAGTACGAATAGCCGATGGGTCTTTATCTAAAGTGGAAGGAATAGGTTCAATCCAGCTGACAAAGGACCTTACTCTAAATCTGTCCTCCACGTTCCCAATTTAGATTGCAATTACTTTCAATTAGTAAATTGACCCATGACCTTAATTGTATGGCTAAATTTTTCCCAAACTTGTGTGTTTTTCAGGAATTGGATTCGGCGAGGACGATTGGCAGTGCTGAGTTGAGTGATGGCCTCTATCTTCTCAAAGATAATTCCCCTCTTAGAAGACAAGCTCAAATGCAATTTGTATGCCGGTTGTGAGTCAGTCAGATTTAAATTCCGTTGACAATAAAGTTATGTTGTGGCATTATCGTCTTGGCCACCCGAATTTTATGTATCTTGAAAAATTGTTTCCCTCCTTATTTATCAATAAAAAGTCGAAGTTTTTTAATTGTGAAATCTGTCAATACTCCAAGCATACCCGCAGTAGCTATCCTAGTGCCTCATATAAGCCATCTCACCCATTTGCATTAATCCATAGTGATGTGTGGGGTCCCTCAAGAGTAAAAAACATAACAGGAACCCGATGGTTTGTATCATTCATTGATGATCATACACGACTAACTTGGATATTTCTTATGAAAGAAAAGTCTGAAGTTAGTCAAATTTTTCAGAATTTTAATTCCATGATACAAACCCAATTTCAAACAAAAATCCAAGTCTTGAAAACCGATAATGCCAAAGAATACTTCAAATCTGTCCTTGGGTCTTACCTCTTGAGTCATGGCATAGTTCATATTAGTTCCTGTGTTGACACCCCTCAACAAAACGGTGTGGCCGAAAGGAAAAATAGACATTTGTTAGAGGTAGCTCGATCACTCATGTTCTCCACTAATGTGCCTAAACATTTTTGGGGAGAAGCAGTTCTCACGGCCACATATCTCATTAATAGAATGCCATCTAGAGTCCTCAAATTCCAAAGTCCTTGTCAAACACTTCTCAATTTATTTCCTCATACCAAAATTGTTTCCACATTAGATCCAAAAATATTCGGGTGCCAAGCATTTGTTCATATACATCAACATCATCGTAGTAAACTCGATCCCAAATCCATCAAGTGTATTTTTCTCGGGTATTCCTCAAATCACAAGGGTTATAAGTGTTACTCCACGATCACCAAAAAGGTTTACAACACTATGGATGTGACATTTTTCGAACATCATCCATACTACCCCAAAGCCGAAATTCAGGGGGAGAATATGAAGGAAAATCAGCTTTGGGATATAACCCATGAACCTGCCATTGCTACCTCATATCATCCCTCACAGCCGCCCTCACAAATTGCCGTCCATGACCCTGCCATTGCCCACTCACTCCAGCCCTCACCAAATACAGCCAGAAACAGAAATCCAGCCCGAGAATCATCCTCCTACAAGTCCAACTCCAAATCTTGACTCCAACAACTCCGAAGTGCCACAAATTGTTGATAATGAGCTTCGTGTCTATACTAGGAGGAGAAGAACCGAGAGGGGAATAGAATTTCCAACACCGCTCACACTCGACCAAGAATCTGAACCGAGTTCAACTCCTGCTCAAACTCAATCAGGTAAGGGAAAATCTGATCTCACTGTACCGGTTATTGATGATTTAAATATTCCTATAGCCTTGAGGAAGGGAATTAGAACATGTACAGATCATCCAATCAACAGATTTGTCTCATATGAAGGATTGTCTCCCTCCTATCATGCATTTGTTTCATCTCTTGATAGAATACAGGTTCCTAATTCTATTCAAGAGGCACTAAAACATCCAGAGGGAGAAAGGCTGTTGGTGAAGAGATTAGAGCCTTGGAGAAGAATGGTACATGGGTAATCTCAGAACTTCCTCCGGAGAAGAAAACCAGTTGGGTGCAAGTGGATATTCACCATCAAGTATAAGGCTGATGGGTGTATTGAAAGACTAAAAGCCCGCCTTGTTGCCAAAGGATTTACTCAGTCCTATGGGATTGATTACCAGGAAACTTTTGCTCCAGTGGCCAAGCTCAACACCATCAGAATTCTTCTGTCCTTAGCAGCTAATCAAGATTGGCCATTACATCAACTGGATATCAAAAATGCATTCCTGAATGGTGATTTAGAAGAAGATGTATACATGGAGATACCACCTGGGCTTGAAACTTCATTCACTAACAACAAAGTGTGTAAGCTTAGAAAATCTCTATACGGGCTTAAAACAATCTCCCCGTGCTTGGTTGACAGGTTTACCAAGACGATTGTGAGATATGGATACACACAGTGCCAAGCAGATCATACTATGTTTGTGAAGTTCTCTCCAGGGAAGAAAATAGCAGTGTTGATTGTATATGTTGATGATATTATTCTCACAGGAGATTATGAGGAGGAATAGTAAGGCTGAAGAAACTTCTGGCTAAGGAGTTCGAGATCAAAGACCTTGGCTGCCTCAGGTATTTTCTTGGATGGAAGTGGCGCGATCTAAGACAGGTATATTTGTCTCTCAGCGCAAATATGTTCTGGATTTTATAAATGAAACAGGCATGCTTGGATGTAAACCGTTGGACACTCCAATGGATGCAACCAAGAAGATAGGAGCCGGGAAAGATAGTGCACCAGTCGACAGGGGGAGATATCAAAGACTTGTAGGTAAACTTATCTACCTTTCCCATACCCGGCCTGATATTGGTTTCTCTGTTAGCGTTGTTAGTCAATACATGAACAACCCAACAGAAGAACACATGGAAGCTGTGAATAGAATTTTAAGGTATCTAAAGATGACCTCCAGGAAAAGGTCTACTATACAAGAAAAATGATAGTAGAATTATTGAAAGTATTCTCAGATGCAGATTGGGCGGAGATATATCAGACAGGCGATCAACATCAGGGTATTGTTCCTATGTTTGGGGAAATCTTGTGACCTGGGAGAAGTAAGAAACAGTCGGTTGTCTCTCGAAGTAGTGCTGAAGCCGAATATAGAGCACTTGCCCTTGGGATCTGTGAAGGAATGTGGATACAGAGAGTACTTAGTGAACTGGGAGTATCAATGGGAAGCCAATCAGTATGTTCTGTGATAACCAAGCTGCTATAAGCATTGCAAAGAACCCCGTGCATCATGACAGAACGAAGCACATCGAGATAGATCGGCACTTCATCTCAGAAAAGGTTGAAAAGTCAATTGTGCAGCTGGTGTACATTCCTACAAGGTTTCAAACTGCAGACATACTCACTAAAGCTCTCGCAAGGGCTAACTTTGAAGAACTAAGTCACAAGCTGGGTTTGTACAACATTTACAACCCAACTTGAGGGGGAGTGTGGAATTCTTTTCTACCGTTAGTTAGCCATTTTAGGGATTATATTTAATTTAGGTATAATGTAATAAAGAGATTATGGTAATTTATAAACCAAATCTCTCATAGTTGTCGTTTTCTTCTTTTTAGAATCTTCTTTCCTTCTTTAGTTTTCGGGTCTATTGGTCTGTGATTTTGGGCAACCATAGCTGTATATATTTGTACATTATTTTCTGAAGAAAAGAAGAAATAACAGAGAAGTTCTCTCAGAAAATTTCAATTTGCATGCCATTTGTCCCTACCGCACAACAAACCGCGGATATTCTGACTAGGGGATTGTCAAGCCTAACTTCGAACTTCTTATTGGCAAGTTGGGCATGAAGACATCTATGCTCCAACTTTAGGGGGAGTGTCGGAAATAAGTATTTAGGATCAGATCTTAGTAGCTGTCAAATAAAAAATCCGACTTAGGATTTTTTTTTTTTTTTTTTTTCCCCATTTTTCCTCTTTAAGTTAGCTAGGATATCAAGGGCTTTGTGTTCCCTATTATTTGATGTACGTTTATGATAATTCAATAAGGAAAAAAGTTATTTAGTTTTCCAAACCTACTTATGTTTTTTTTTTTTTTTTTTCCCTTCATACTTTCGCATAAAAAACTAAGTTTAACAAGTTTTACTCACAGTCTAATTTATAAATGGTAATGACAAGTTTGTTGCTATTTTCGATTCAACATAATGGAGTAAAATTAATTTATGATAAGAAATCAGGAGCTACAAATTTTACAAGGAATAAAATGAAATAAATTTTCATTAGAATACTTCATATCATGTATATTATATCATCATATATAATTAAATGTAATTTTTCTTTTAAAGTAAATTTTTATTTATTCTATTTACAAATTGTTATTCTTATTCTACATTAATTAAATTTCAATTATAACTTCCTACGCACGTATTTTGACTAGTTTTAACATAAGATTTGCTATTTTATAGAATAAACATATGAACAGCTTACATTAGTCTGTTTATTGGTTCCACGGATATCCCACTGATCTTGTATATTTTTGCATGACCCAGGTGGCTGCTCTCTCTACCTTGATCCCTTTCAATGCCTTTTTGACCTGAAATATTGTGCGGATAGGTAGACATGAGAACACGAATTTTAACTTGGTACAAGAACTAAACGAGTACAGTCATGTAACATTTAAAATAAATCCAAAAACAGCATCTGGAAAACACACTTTCAAAATATTTTAACTAATGGAAAGCAACAAAGCCCTTTACAAGGCTGCAGATAGAGAGAAAAGAATATATGAAGTCATCACCACTAGTAATGGTTCCAACAATCCATCGTTAATATCGTACCACAATCAACCTAGTTAATAAACAAATCCGAAAAATATAAATGTTGACCCAAAAACCACCAAATAATTTCAACTGCTTCAGCTCGGACTTGAACAATAAAAAATCAATAGCATAATGTTGTTATCAGAAAATAGAATAGAGAAACACCTTGAGACGTTCATGCTCGGACAATGGTGTTGATGGATCTCTCGAATTGAAATGTTTAATAACAAAGTCAGAGACCGCAATTGGTTCGAAAAACGCCCTGGCAGAGACATCTACAGCATTTTGGATAAGATGACCAAGTAAAAATAATTGTCAATCCAACGAAGAATCCTTTATACATAACATCTTAAAATAGCATGTGGGCAACCGAAAGTGGAACGAGGCAATACCAATATTCAGCGAAAGGCCCATCTGAGTTGGACGAAGAATTTGGTAATACCCCCTCCAAAATTCTATGCCATCACCAAGCTCACCCTTGGGACCCAATGACGGATGAAAAAATGACCTCCCCACAGCAACATAGCTGCATCAGACCCAAAAAAAGGTTTAAAGGATTGAAAACACATTTGAGTAGACCAATCAGAAGGCCATGACCTTCGAGGACCAAATGCAAAGCATTTTTTAATGAAGTACTTTTTTGACGGCTTTCCTCTAAGGACGACATCAAGAACTTGAATTGTTTCTTGTGGACAATCCAATTGTCTGCTCCCAAGAAACTCTCGCAGATGATGCAGATCAGGCTTCGATGCAAATTTGATGGTGACCTTGAAATCACGTTCCCTTGTGCAGTTTAAAACACAACCAAATTCGAAAAACCAGAAAATAATCACGAAAGAGTAGTTTATTAAAAATAAGCAAATTCACACAAGAGAGAGAGGAGGGGGGGGGGGGGGGTGGAACGCAAGCACATACGGCACCTGTTAGCCTGTCCATCGTTTTCTACTAACTTAACAATAAACTCTTTCGATTCAAAAGGCAATTGTCCAGCAGTATATAGACTCTTCCTGCCATCGTAAGCTGGACGCCTCGAACCCAAATGCGAGGCACGGAACATATGAACAAGCTGACTCATTACATCCCTGTTAACTTTCTTCGATGTAACATCTGGAGTAATCGAAACCTGATAATATCATCAATGGAAACAGTTATGTATGAATACACGAGTTTAATTATTGATTGACTAATGATCAATCAGTGATTGATTATGAAAATTGGTGATTGACTAATGATGAATCAGTAATTGACTATGAAATTTAGTGATTTACGTTATAGTTAATCCGTAAGTCAATCACTGATTAATTATCATGTGATCAATCACTAATTGAATATTTAAGAAAATTGATTAACCATTTAAAAAAAAAAACGTTTTAACTAATTTTTAAAAACTTCGGCCATTTATTAAAAAATTCTTAAAAAATGCTATTTAACTATAAATACCAGAACCAAGAAGGTAATTTTAATGTGGCCGATTTCTCTTCTTTTGTAATCAGTTTCGCTAAAAGTCAGAAAGGCTAACAGCCGACAGAGCAGAGAGAGCTTCCAACAGCCTATGATTGCAAAGGCAAAGCCCTTATTAATAAAATGAAAGGCATCAATGCACTAAGCGACGATCCCATAGTGGTTCAGTAATCGGATGCTCTTTCCATGCTTCCTTTTATACAGTAATAGTCATATGCCACAAATCCTATGTTTAAAGCCAGGATGGATGGGCAAGAAGTTTCAAGCTTGAAGGCAAGTTTCGTACGCAGCCAAATTATTGGATTAAAACAAACAAAAAGGGAAAAATATAAGTTCTTACGGTTTTGTATCTTATATTTCACTTTTATTCAAAAGTATACCTTAAATTTTGAATTTTTACATTTTATGTCATCAAATTTTGTTTAATATACAAATTTACATTATTTTTTGATCAACACTTAATTTTGACCTTAAAATATCCAAATTACCATTATAAAAACTAAATTACGTATTATTTACATTTTTTACCTATATTTTGTTTTATTCAAAAAGTATACCGTGTATTTTAAAGTTCTATATTTTTTTATTATTAGATTTCATTTATTACATAAATCTAAACATATTCTCAACCAACACTTAATTCTAACAGTAAAAATACCAAAAATACCCTCGAAATTAAAAAAAGTAATTGAAAAAAATTCTAATTAAAATTAATAACTAAATAAAGGTACGTGGCGACGGAGTGGATTAGAGCTAGGTAGTTTATGATGGTGGGGTTGAGAAATCAAAATTTTTTTGTTAAGAAAATTTAAAGTTTGTTGTTCTATAATTTTTCTTTTTAAGGATATTTTAGGTATTTTTAGATCAAAATAAATTTTGATCGAGAAAATATATTGATTTAAACATTAAATGTAGTATAATGATATAAAATGCATGATTTTGAATGCAGAGTATATTTTCTGAATAAAAGTAAAATACAAAATATAAAAAAGTAATTAATCCAAATTGTGAATTTTTTCTAAAAAATATTCTTTTTAGGTCAAAATTATATGTTGATCCAGAAAATACATAAATTTATATATTAAATATAATTTGACAGTACAAAACATAAAACTTCAAAATATATAATATATTTTATGAACAAAATACATGCTATAAAAATATAAATAAAACCACGACTTTTTCTTCAAATAACTCCAAAAAGTGTATCAAATAGAAACCATAGAACCAAACGCCAAAAATAAAATACGAGAATAAATATTAAAAGAAAAAATTGTAATAATACTCAAAAAATGAAGGAAAAGCTAGAAAACGGTAAAGAATCAAAACGCTAAAGAATGAAAATTACAAAAAAAAAAAAATGAAAAAGAAAAACGATTGGAAAAAATATCTCACATCGTAATGGCAGAGATCCTTATCAGCGACATCCACGAGAAAATGATTAGCGCGAACGACACACTTTCTTCCGACCCTCCCGAAGCCCGACCTCACCGGAAGACTCAACGCCTTCGACGAAGGCGAAGGCGGCGGCGGCGGTGGTTTCTCCTGCATTGTCAGCCGCTGCTCGACATCGCGACTCAAAGAAGCCGCCGGCGGAGGCGCCGTTGTCGTGGTCGACGCCGAGGCCTGAGGAGTCAGCGGAGTCGGAGCACGAACCTCGGACGGAAGCGGCGGCTGCGAGGTCACAGGAAAAGGACCTGCGCGACCTCGTCCACGGCCACTGAAGCCGCCGACTCGGTGAATCGCCGGGGACGGGTAGGAGGGAGGACGCTGATCACGGTGAGAATCCGGACGCCGATCACCGCCGCGACGAGACATTTTCCCGTTGATTCTTGCTTAGGAACGAAGGAAGGAAAAAGCAAGAGAGGGAGGGAGGGAGGGAGAGAATGTTTCGGAGAAAATAGGGAGAGAGAGCGAGTACCACTGACAGGGAGAGTGTAAGGAGAGAGACAGCGCGCTTATGAGAGAAGTGAAGAGTAAAGTAAGAAATTATGCTTCTTTTGCAAGTATTTCAATATTCATGTGGATATCCCCTTTTGTTTTTTATAAAATATCTGCTTTTTTTTTTTTTTTTTTTAATAAAAGGTATATGTTTTAATCATTACATGAATATAAAATATGTATTTAAATTATTTATATTTAAATAATTATTCTAATAAATATTAATATAAAATAAAAATAAAATAAAAATTTAAAAAATTAAATAAATAAAATATTATAAATTTGAGATTTAATAAAATAGCATTATTTTGAAAAAGTAAAAATTATATTATACTTAGCGTGCGTTTGGCTCGTTGGTTCAACTCTAATTAAACTGTACTTTTTCATCTAAATTTTTATCTTTTTCTGAAAAGTCGATAAAATTTATAACTAATTTTTAAAAGTCAACCATTCAAACTTAAAAATTTCAACTAAACCGTTTTATCAAACGCATCATTAGTTCTATTTTTTTATTTTTTTGAAAGGATTAATTTCAAAAATAACACTTGTAAGAAAAATATAATTAAAGTTAACATTATTTTAATTTTCTTTCATTATTAATATTGTCACGTCATCAACATCAATTGAGATGGCTATAAAAGTCAGAAATGTCCATAATCAACCCTAAATCCTTCATTTTTCTCACTTTCCCACCTAGCGCTGCCCCCCCCCCCCCCAACCCACAATATATATAAGTCCTCTCTTTATATCTCATTTTTTCTTCAGTCATTTTCCTCTCACCCTAGCCTCACGCATTTTCTCATCACCTTTGTTGAAGATCTGAGCTCAGCTATTTCACTCTAAGTCTAATAAATCTCTCATCATCCTTGTTCACTCTATTCACCTCACCCTCTCTATCCTCACCATCGTTGAACCGAAGCTGGCAGCTCATCTCCTAGTCCACTTGCTGCTCTTCCCACTTTCCATTAGCCTCGTTCTAGCTTAGATTAGATACAAATCTGAGATAATGCTGCTTGTTCTTTGCTTTTATTTGTTTCTATATGCTTTAAATAGGTTTGCGTTTGGAATTATAATCTAAAACACAACTATGTTAAACTTTTGAGGGTAAGATTTTACAACATTTGTTGTCTCCTGGAGCACTTGTTGGTAGTAAGATAGATTTCCTGTATTTTTTTTTTTTCTTTTTTTTTTTTTGTCTCTTACTGTAATATTTCTCGTTCCGAAAATTTTCAATAGTACTAATGGTAAACAACATAATGATGACCAAATCGGTCAATAATGGTCATCATAATGATGACCAAATCGGTCAATAATATTTTTACCAAATGGTAATTATGATATTGACGATAATGAAAAATAATAATATTTACATATTATTTGATAATTTAACCCAAATGGTTATTTCATAATGACTAACATGGATTCTAAATGACAAATTGAAGTTGTCATTCATTGTCGATAATGAAAAAAAATATAGATTTGCATAACATTTGACAATTTAACACAAATAGTCATTTTCATAATAACCAACAGGTCAATTTCATTATGACATTTTCAGTGCTAATGGTGTAGTACATATATCTTGACATTAACATAACAACGGGGATTCTAAAACACAAATGGGAGTTATCATACATTGTGTATAATTAAAAAAAAAACATAGATTTGCATAACATTTGACAGTTTAATACAAATTGTCATTTTCATAATAACCAACATGTCAATTTTAATATGAAATTTTCAGTACTAATGGTGTGATACACATATCTTGATGTTGACGTAATAATATGGGTTCTAAAACAGAAATGGGAGTTGTCATATGTTATCTATAAAGAAAAAAAAACATAGATTTGCATAACATTCAACAGTTTAAGACAAATGGTCATTTTCATAATGACCAACATGTCAATTTTATTATGACATTCTCAGTGCTAATGGTGTGATATATATATCTTGACATTGACGTAACAACAGAGGTTCTAAAACATAAATGAAAGTTGTCATACTTTGTGTATAATGAAAATATATATATATATATATATACATATTTGCATTACATTTAAAAGTTTAACACAAATGGTCATTTTCATAATTACTAACAGGTCAATTTCATGATGACCTTCTCAGTACTAATGGTGTGATATATATATCTTGATGTTGACGTAACAAACATATGTTGTCTATAAAGAAGAAAAAAAACATAGATTTGCATAACATTCGACAGTTTAATACAAATGGTCATTTTCATAATGACCAATAGGTCAATTTTATTATGACATTCTCAATGCTAATGGTGTGATACATATATCTTGACATTGACGTAATAACAGGGGTTCTAAAACAGGAATGGGAGTTGTCATACGTTGTGTATAATGAATAAAATTTGACAGTTTAACACAAATAGTCTTTTTCATAATTACCAGCATGTCAATTTCATTATGACCTTCTCAATGCTAATAGTATGATACATATATCTTGATGTTTACGTAACAACAGGGGTTTTGTCATATGTTATCTATAAGGAAAAAAAAACATAGGGCATGTTTGGGTGGTGAGTTTAAACTCACCACCATCAACTCAATTTTTGTCTTTTTCCTCAAAAGTTTTTTGTCTTTTCTGAAAAAGTCAACCAAAATCACTATTTAAACTTACAAATCTTAACTCAAACTCAAACACCAAACATGCCCATAGATTTGCATAATATTTGATAATTTAGCACACTTGGTCATTTTCATAATGACCAACAAGTCAATTTCATTGTGACTTTCTCAGTGCTAATGATATGATACATATATCTTAACATTGACGTAATAACAGGGGTTCTAAAACATAAATGAGGGTTGTAATACGTTGTCTATAATATAAAAATATAATTAGATGTTATGCAAATAGGAGTTTCCCACTTTGCCGCCCAGCCCCGCCCCAATCCACAATATATAAGTCATCTCTCTATATTTGTCATATTTTTTCCTTTCTTTATAATATAATTATGATATTGACTAACTTCTTGATGTTTCGTTCAGGAATGATTGCGGTTTGTGTTTTTATCAAGCATAATGGTCAGTGAGACGATACATGGAGATATGTTGGTGGTGAAATGAAGGGAATATTGGTGTTCCTTACTGCAAATTACGTTAGACTTATTGAGTTAGTGAGGAGTATTGTTATTGGAATGAGAAGCCTAGAAAAGACTATAGTCATGAGATACGCTATTGAACCTAGAATGCCTCCTGTGAGGATACAGTGTGACGTTAACGTTAATTTCTACATATAACTGAAGAAGAAGGATGTTCATGTACTTAGTAAATTCCCAATCAGCATCGATGTATTGGATGAGTCAATGGCTGAAGCGATACCACCTGAGATAGAAGAAAGCAACCACATACCTATGCAACCTTCTAGGGATGGTGGACAGAGTGATGAAGCCGTGCAACCTATAGCTGTTAACAATCTTATCATCCCTTCTCCTATCCTTCCTTATATCCCTTCTCCTATAGTAGGTCTGGGTTTGCACATGGAAGATGGACTTGAAAAGCAAGATGAATTCTTGAACAATGACTTAGGCATGAACCATGATGATTGCAATGCCGGGGAATTCAATGTTAAGGAAGGTGCTCGTTATTCAAACGAGAGGAGTATCACAGGAAGCATTCGAGCCCACTCTGTTGTCAATAGAACTAGAACTCAATTTGTTCATGTACCTAATAGTGACAATTTTTCTAGCGCAGTAGTTGTTGCTGATTTTACACCTATCACAATATGCGTAAATAATATTTTTGATAACAAAAAGTTACTGCAATACCATGGTATTGACAAAATTACCACCCGATCATTATATAAATGACTAACACTGGTATTGACACTAATAAAAGTATGGTCATTATAAAAACTATCATCCGGTCATAATGTAAATGACCAACACTGGTATTAACACTAACAAAAGTATGGTCATTACAAAAATTACCATCCGGTCATTATATAAATGACCAACACTTGTAAACGACACTAACAGTAATAATAATATAGTATAGAAATTACATGTTTCTCCCCAACAACAGTTAAAGCCGACATCACAGCATCAAACTTCACATTATCAACGGAGGTCCATGATAGCATACGAGGATTGGCCTCAACGTGCTTAGTCGTGAATTTGCCTGCTATTGTTGGGATGCTTTCATATGCCCAAACGAGTAAGGCATAAGGAAAGCCCGTGATACTGTAATGCACTTTATCAGCCTTCTTTAATGATCTTCTCTTTGAAGACAGCATGTTTTCAATTGCATTACATATTGCAACTCGGTTACCTCCCATGAGAACACGCCCCACGGAAAAGCCTTGAACTCCTCCAAGTTATTGGCTAGGGCAAAATATTTCGGGCCTATCTTCATGAAATTTGCATTTGCAAGAGGAATGCAAAATATCATGTACAGTAAGCCAAGCTTAACAGCACCGTCGTCGTTGTCAAATTTTGCATTCAACAGCTGCACCTCCAAATGTTCTCTTGACATGGCTCATAATGTAGAAAAATATATTCTCATTAATCGGTTATCAACCGCCAGTGCGAGATGGGTAGACTCTACACATTTCATACCGGTTATTGGGCAGAACTCGTTGATAGAAACTCTGCCCAGGTCTTCACCAACGTCAAACCACAAAGCATCACCCATTCCTGAGTGATCCGTCAAACGCAATACAATGTTGTGCAAGACCTGTCCAGTTCAGCCAAGTGTTTTCAACTTCAAAATTTTCTTAATGCATGGCTACTGCATCATTCCCTGATACTGTCGGGGTGACAACCACTCTTTCAAGTTTTTACAAGTCTCTGCAATGTTAATGAAAGTATTTATTTTTGCACGGGTAATTTCAGTATCCGGTACGCATGGAACATACAGAACCTGTGGTAATGGTAACAGAAGAAAGTAATTATTTTAATGACCAACAAGTAATCAAGAAAAATAACCAGCTGGAAATAACAAAACTCTGAGTAATTAAATTTATGACTAGCAAATCATCATAAAAATGACTTATGGGTAAAATTACAAGATGATCTCAAATAAATAACCACACAAACACATATTTCGATATCACCAACAATTAACCAAACATCAACAAAAACCTAAACACCTTCGACAATCAAAAATTATTATAAACCAATACACTCAACTTTCCTCCCAATATCCAAATACCAAACCAACAAACTTTTAGTTTATGTCACAAAATCAAATAAAAATACAAAATTTACGTTTTTTAGCAAAAAATTTTCAACAAATCAATTAAAAATACAGAATCTCATCAAAAACACATATAAAAATGTAAAATTTTATTTACATAATCAATTAAAAATGCAAACGTCCTCATAAAAAATGCACATTTTTACCAAATGTATATTAAAAATGCAAACTTTTTAAACAATTAATTGAAAATGCAACATTTTTACCTCTTCAGCATCCGAGTTCTTCTTCTCTTCTAGGGCTCTTTTCACCTTCTTGGATTCCTTAGCTTCGATTTCCCCCTACTTTCTATTCAACCCTTCCTCGGGCGCCTTTCTCTTTTTCTCTGGTGCTGGTTTTTTAGGGTTTTTCTCCACCGGTGGCCTTTTCTCTACCGAAGCCATTACTTGGAAAAACCTCTTTTCGGGAGTAATGTTTTTCTCCGCCAACTTCATGGGTTTGGACATGGGAGACTCAAGAATTTTCTACTGGGTTTGAGTGGTTTTAGAAGATTCTTCACTCATTACATAGTTTGAAAAACTTTATAAAAGGCGTTGGTGGTGGTTTCTGACGGTTTCAGAAGGTTTCTGAGAGGTTATGAAGCGGTTTCCGACGGTTTCTGTGGGTGGTGGTCTCTCTTTCCTGTTTAATCTCTGTCTCTCTCTAAATGGGAGTTTCTCTATCTAAAACATTGAAAATGATTTGAAATCAAGTTAGGGCATTAAAGGGAGATATGGGCGGGTAGGAAGTGGGGTTAATCTCAGAATTTGGCATCCCTTAAAAGCTTCTAGGTCCTACAAATCAGAAGAAAAAATGACGTGATAATACTAGCAATAAAAAGAAACAAAAGTGGTGCTAGTTTTAATATTATTTTTCCCACATGTGCTACTTTTGAAATTAACCCTTTTTTGAAATTCTAATTTTACCTTATCCCCCTCTTCTCCGGTTCAACAGATTTGTCAAACTCCTCGCCGGCCCCGGCGAGCGTCATCATCAATGGCAGACACGACGAGGAGCACGCGGAAATAGGACGGAAAGATCTTGCACGAGAATCACTGCGAAATCCAACCAAAATCGTGACGAAATCGCTAGAAAATGGAAAGGAAAATCGCGACGAAAATCTGTGAAAAATTAAGAGGAAATCGCCTTATGTCTTTCTGGCGAGGTGAGGTTCCCAGAGGAAATCACACCGATAGGATGATGTGACGATGAGAACGACGGCATAACGATGACAGCGAAGGTGTAACGACCCGCCTAGCACGGACCGTTACCGTACATACACACATACTTAACTTGTTTTACATACTTATTTATTTAACAAATATAGTGGAAATTTTTTTTTTTTCTACTACTGGAGTACTTGTTTGGAATAATATAAACATAAAATATTAAGCATAATTTTACGGAAGACGTAGCGGCTTATCCCTTCTTTCACAGTTGCCCCGCCAACTCCACCATTTTGTATCAACAAACGCCAGTAGGTTGCTTACCTACAGCATAGACATAAGGCGTGAGCTTTCGCTCAGCAAGTACAACTATTTTATCCGCAACACAAACAATTATAAACTTAGCATAACCTATCATAACATATTCTAATCATGCATGATCCAATTATGCTTTATTATGCTTATTTTATCATGCTTTCTTAACATACTTTCATTCCTTAACTTGCTTATGGGCCCCTTATCATGAGTGACTGTACCGGGCGCGCAACTATGGAGTGGTTGGGGCGGCCAATCCATTTCCAACTAAATCCACAGTCCTACCCGACCTTGGACGGGTCGGTACGTCACAGGCAAGCTCGCTTGCCATCATACTTATTTGTCATCTTGACCTTATTCTTATTAATTGTGAACATGCTTCATGATGTCACATGAATATAACTTGTAATCATATATTAGTCATGCCATCTATTTGATATTTCAAATCAAGCACATTGCATCATACATCATGTTACAACCAAAAAGCCTATGCTGTAGGCGGAGTTGCACTTACCTTTCTTACTATGTCCCCCTTGATGCTGTTCTCTTACTGGGCACAGCTGCAGGCCTTCTCCTGCTTGAATAGGGACATAGGTAAGAGTCCAATTCTTATTGTGCAGTGTTGGTGTCCTAACCAACATGCTTACGAAATTTTAGTTGTATGTCCCCGATACTAAATATCTGGTTTGGTCATAAATATTAACCCCATCGTTTGGAAGTAATCATTCTTTGCTTATTTCTTAAGAGATTACGTTGGATAATCCCTTAGGCTAAATCTTTGACAAATTGTTGGTTTTCTTAAAAAAACTTAGGCTTTGGGGCTAAGCCCGATAACTCAGGTATTATTCTTGGTTATTGTCCGTAATCGACTTGATTACAAATTTTATCTTAAGAAACTCTATTTTCTTATCCTTTTTGTCATTTTGAAAGATTTAACTTTAAATCCCTTTAATATTTTTGTAACCATTTCAAATCTTCAAAACAAATCTTTATAAAGGTCGTTTAAGATTGAGAACTGCCTTTGGGACAGTTTTAAGCAAAAATACAGTTTTTTTTTTTTTCGAAAACTGTTTGTAAAAACTTATGTGCAGGAATTTTCGGTTCCCTGTACACTTTTCATAAAACAATACCAGTTTATAAATCCATTTGGAATTTGAAAAACTTGTCTTCACGAAAGTTGTAACTCTCGAAAAATGCTAAAACTTTCATGTTTCACGAAAAATCCAGTTCTGCTTATATTTGTGTCAGTGCTTATATTTGCGTCAGTTTTTGTTTGAAACTGGCTGATCCTGAAAACTAGGTATGGGCAGATCAGCCACGGATTTTTGTAAAAACGGAGACTATTGGAGCCTCATTTTTGGATTCTGCCCGTGCTGTCTTCTAGAAAATATCGTTCCGAGCAACTTTCGTGTTTTACAATTTACCCAATTCGTCCTCTAAGGGCCACTAATTTTTACTTTCCCGAAACTGGCCAGTTTCGAATCCGAATTGGCAGTTTTGGTTGTTAAGTTCGGTTTACGTCCTATTTCGTGAAATCTACCTCGACCGATCACTTCGGGAGCCTACATGGCAAACACACAGCGCTTCTAACGTCCCACATGAACCCATAAACTGTCCAATTGGATCCATGCGAACCAAATCCAAAAGCTCAAAGCCTAGGTTTGCATTGACCCTAACTTTTTGCATACAATACATACAAGCATCGAACTTTGCTCCCTAAACTAGCATGCTTCAAGCACTGCCTAAGGGCAGATTTTCGGACCAAACTAGGGGACATACAACCCTAAGCATCAAGCATGAAAGTTCATCATAAATAAACACAACAATGCAAGAATTCAAGCCATACAGCCCTAGATCTACAAATCAAGCACATACCACATACTTAGGGCATAAAATGGGAAATGGACTTATGTCCTTACAACCAAATTGAACTATCTTTTAACCTTAAATTTGAACTTAAATAAGAGAGTTAGGGCTCTAGATTTTTACCTTAGACCAAAGTCAAGTTTGGTCACAAAATCTCTTCCTCCCCCTAGCTCCCTTGGCTCACGGCCACTCCTCCAAATGGCACCAAAAATTTTTGGTTGATCTCCTTGGTAGATCCACTCCAAGCCGAGCACCTCACCAAGGTTTGGCCCCAAAAAAAATTTCAGCTTTTCTCCTTCCCTTACTCACTCGGCCACACACCCTAAAAACCCAAAAAATTTCTAAACTTTTCTTGGCTTTCTCCTAGCTCAAATCCGAACCCTTAGGAACAAAAACCCCAAGAAAATTTTTGATTTTTCTCACTCCTTTCTCTTCCCCAATTTTCGGATTTTTGAGGGTGAATTTTGCAAGAATTTCCCCAAATTTCTTGAATAAAATGAATAGGCTCAAGGGGGTATTTATAAAGGTTAGAGAACTTTGCTTATTTGTGGAATTTACCCCACAATTTTTGATATTTGGTTGATGACCCCATGAGGTGGCCGGCCAATGGAGCCTTCTAGAGCCAAGATTTCTTTCCAAATTTTTATTAATTCCTTAATGAGATCATAATTCAAAAAAGGAGGTGATGTAATCACCTTTAGAACTTGTTTGGCTTTTTCCTTAATAAACAGTCCATATTCATGCTAACACAGATATTTTCAATACTGTTAACTTGTTAATAACAGTATTTTGTCACTAAACTGCAGTCCAAAATTTATCTGTGTAAAATTTGACTGTATAAAAATTTTCTTATAATTTGAAGCCCTTTGACCCAAGATACCCTAATTTATGTGCTTGATTTTTCCAGGGTGATATTAAATCTTAATCTTGACATCTTGTCTGTAAAATGGTTTTTCGCAGCATATTTTCCATACTGCTCGTCCATAAAACAGTATCATCATATGGTTGACTTTTCTGGTCAACCCTTGACTTTTTGGGTCAACTTTGACTTTTTAGGTCAAACTTTGACCACCATGCAAGGCCATGCAAACGTGAAATTTTCTATCCCTTTTTCTCAAAATGATACGTACTTAGTTAAGCAATCATTTTGTTAAGTCTCATAGTATCGTGAGATCTTATAATTTCAAATAAAAAACCTTATCTCAGGTTTTTCATAAATACCTTTAGAACATAACTCAAGTTTCTTTACAAGAGAACGTAAGGTCGTAAAAATTTAGTTATTACAGAAGGTCCTAGAGGCAAAATCTGCTTCGCTATCATCTCCATCAACCACGCGGCATCGAGCAACCATGTGCTACGTGAGATCCCCAAAGTCTGCCCACCCTTCGCCTGAGGTGAGTCTTCACCAGTGCCTGTACACCTGCAATCATCCAATCACATATTGGGGTTGGATTCAAAGAACTCTAGATCTAGGGTTTCTATTTTGGGGGTTTTTTGCGTAATTAAGAGATTTATGGTGTTCAAGTAGAATTTTTCAAAAAAAAAAAATCAGTAAATAGTTGTAATAGATCAGAAAATGAGTATTAAACAATCGTATATCTAATATTTACTTACAGTCACATTAATTCTCTTTGTAAATCCAATTATTTACTATGTAAATACAAAATATTTGAATTACTAGTAAATTTCATATTTACAAAATATTTCATTTTTTGAAACGGCAAAACATTTTGATTCTTTAAAAAGTTATGAATTAAATTGGTATTTATTAGTAAATCTAGTATTTATTAAACATCTGGTATTAATAAATCTTTGATATTTATTTGTAAATCTAGTATTTACTGATAAATATATGTTTATTTACTAATAAATTTGTTATTAGTTTATATCAAGATTTACTAATAAATAATTGGATTTACAATTTTCAAACAGGATTAACAAAATTATATAAATTAAAAAATCATAATGTATAAAGGATTTATTAATAAATAATTAGATTTACAATTTTTTTTAAATATTTACTTAATAATCTATTCTATTGATTTGGATTTACTAGTAAATCCAATGTTATGAAACTGTAAGTCAAAAAAAAATAATAAATAAATAAATTACAAGTAAAGTTAAATATTTACAAATGAATCTTTTACATACTGTTATTTTAAGTTATAAATAAATTTAGTAAATTTAAGTATTTACTAATAAATGTGATATTCATAGATCCGGTAAATACTAGTATTTACTGATAAGTATAATAGTTACTGTGTAAATTCAATACTTATATTATTTTTTCAGTATATTTTCATATTTACGTTATGATATTTACTTGTAAATTCACACATTTACTAAGTAAATATGGTATTTACCCATAAATTTTTTATTGGCACTAAATTTTATACTTTTGAATATTTAGTAAACACAATGCAAATAGTAATAATTTTACAAGTAAAACTAAATATGTACGCATAAATCTTTATATACTTTTATTTTAAGCTATTAATAAATTTAATAAATCCAAGTATTTACTAATAAATCTGATATTCGTAAATCCGGTAAATACTAGTATTTATTAATAAATATAAAGTTAATGTGTAAATTCAATATTTATATTATATTTTTCAATATATTTTCATATTTATGTTATGATATTTACTTTTAAATTCACATATTTACAAGTAAATAGGGTAATTACCCATAAATGTTTTAGTGGCACTGAATTTTATACTTTTGAATATTTAGTAAATACAATGCAAATAGTAATAATTACAATTAAATATGCTAGTTTCCATTTAATAAATTTATTTTTGTAATCATTTATATATTTTTTTTTTTACAAAGTTTTCAAAATTCTAAATTACACCCCAAATTATTCCAAAATTAAATCCCCAAATTCAATAAACCCTAACCCTAAATACAAAATTCCTAATCCCAAATTGCTGTTGTTGCCGCCACCGCCGTTGCTACCGCCGTCGCTGACACTGATTGTTGTTGTGAACCTTAGGTCGAATGAGCTTCATGAGGGAAAAAATTAGAGAAAATATTTTACGCAGCGGAAAACCAAATATGTTAGATTTTTAAAACAAAAAAAAAATTACGATACTAATAGGATCGAACAAACTCATGTTACTATATAAAATAATTAATTTGCAATAAATACATACCGGTCTGGCAATCAATTCTGGATGGTCAAGCTAGCTTCCAGATTATGAGCAATAACCACCTGACCTTCCCTGCTATGACTCTTCCACATACGGGTGTGTGTGGGCACACTTGGTAGAATTTATGGTCATGAAACAATACTCCTTTTTTTATCTACCGTCTCTTCATTCTCAATCCTGAAAACCCTTGTTTCTATGAAAAATTCCTGAAATAAAAATAAAAAAGCAGATAGTTAGATAATGGTTCTTCTTAGTCCATTATACTTAGCTTAGACATTAGTCTTAGCTTTTACTCTTAGTCTTGTCAAAAGTTGCTCCATCAATTAAATATTTATAGCCATCAATAAATATTTAATTAATTAATTTTTGACAACTATTTTCTTTAATTTAAATAAAAGATTATCCATTTATTAAAATTCAAAATCGTAGAAAATATCTAATTCAAGATATTCTCTTGTCTGCTTTTAAATTTAAATTAAATTGTGATTTTTATCCAAATATAACAAATTTAATTCAATAATTTAAATTTCAAATATTATCATCTAATCCAAGATAATAATTATTTGAATTTCAAATAATTTCTAAAATTAAAAATTCCTTTACTGGTAAAATTAATTCTTCTCAAAATTATCCGAAGCAACCTGAGATTGCGTCATCTACCATATAAGCATAGTCCCTAACTAGGATTGCCCCTATAACTTACGCCTACATCTATAGAAGGGGGTGGCACTACTTTGCTTCCTATTGTCCGATCCGGGACAATTCTGACATAATGCCGAATATCCAGAAATTATTCCGTGATGTTTCTTGGAATTTGTGAGCTAGCAAGGGGACCCGATGGACATATAAAATCAAAGCTAAAATAATATTTAAGTAATTAATTAACCCAAATTAATTTATCCATATTATTAAACTCCATGACTACTCAACTATAAGTATAAAACTAAACTCTTTGATTCTATACCGAATTACGAAAGCTCATCAATAAGGCTTTTGTCAATGACAGATATTATAATTTAGAATCCCCATAAGGTATTCATAATAAAGTTTAAGGTTAAAATTCCATTTTACCTTCTCATAATTTAATCATTAAAGTTTCCATCATTTCATGTTGATCAAACCATATTTATGAAATCCTCCATAAATAGAAAATCATTCAGTAAGCAAATTACAGAACGACCGAGATCTCTTATTGTTTAATCAAGTCCCGAATGACACTTTAAGAGAATATTATTGACTCTCATGAAAGAGCTATGAATTTTATATCTATGAATAACGTTGTCATCCTTTATACAATGCATCTCCAACTTATCGAGTAAAAGTTGTCATTCCTTTGGCGCCTAACTCTTTCATAAATCAAAAGATACATCACAAAGATATGCAATCATTTATCCACTCAAGATTAAGATGTCTATAAGAATATCCGTTAAGGTGAATAGATTTATCTTAAGTGGAATTATTATATAAATCAATATCACTTTAGGTCTTCTCCAATACATATGATAAACTCCCTCATATATATCAATGTTTCTACTCATAAAGCTCAATTCCAATAGTCAAGACAAACTATCCCACAAGAACAAAAATAGACAAACATTACAGTGTTACTAAAGTCAAAATGCCCACCTTTGTTTTACGACCGCGGACTCTCAATTTAAATTATCACTTCATTATTATATCTTTCTGCATACTTCCTTATGCATAATATTGAAGTTATTATACCGATAATCTTAGTACTATTTACTTGTAACGAATCTATAATAATGAAAGTATCCAAGACAATCGATATATGAAATAAATAAATAACCTTTATTGATAGATAAATGTCTAAATACCATGAACAAATTTTCGCTTTAGGACACTAATCCTAACACTTCAGTCATTGCAGTAGCTGTCGCCGCCAATTGATCTCGTGAGCACGGAGATCACGTCGCAGAACCCCGAGATCGAAGCTTGTAGATGCCGAAGTTTCGCGATGGAGAATCACGATCTCGCGGCGATGAGGATCGCGACTTTAGGGTGGGAATCGCAACCTCATGATAGCGAGAATTACGACCTCATCTCCTTCTGCGAGATCACGATGATCAGACAAATGGCAAGATCGCGACAATCGCCTCTGCTACCCTCACGATTCCTTAAGCCGACAAATAGAAAAACTGCATCTGCGAAGGCGTTCTCTCACTGAAGATGGAGAAAATCTAACGCGAGAAGATGCCGGAAATAGAGAAGAACTGACTCGCCAGAAATGAAGAAGACAAAGGCAGCACCGTAATTTCAAAATCTCTTTAAACATATATGCTATTTTCTTCAGATTTTAAACTAATATGCTATTATATTCACAAGGCCTTTTATAAATATGATATGGCTTGTAATTTGATAAATAATAAAATAAATAGATGTACTTCTCAAATAAAGATGTATTCAAATGTAATATTTTAAATTTCTCAAAAAAAAAAAAACTGAAAATATAATATTTTAAATAATCAAATGAATATCATATTAGGATAAATTGTTAGGTTGGTCCCTGAATTTTTAACTTTGTAAAACTTTGGTCCCTGAACTTTTTTTCGTAGCTGAAATACCCCTAAACTTTTAAAATGTTGCTATAATAGTCATTTTACGTTAATTTTTGACAAAATCCGTTAGTTAGCATCATTATTTGACCAAATTACTAACGTATTCAGTTTAAAAATTAACATAAATGACTATTATAGCAATATTGTAACAGTTTAGGGGCATTTCTTGTTCTTCTTTTTTTATAGTTAGAATGATCATAAACTAATAAAAATGTTGTTACAGTAGTTATTTCCGTTAATTTTTTATGAAATTTGTAATTAGTACCACTTTTTGATCAAATTACTAACAGATTATGTCTAAAGATTGATAGAAAGGACTATCGTAGCAAAATTTTAAAAATTTAGGAGCATTCTAACAACAAAAAAAAATTCAAAAATCAAAGTTATTTAAGAATTAAATGAGCAATTTAACTATCATATTATTAATAAGGACAATACTTGAGATATGGGTTGAACAAGTATTTTTTTTTTTTTTTTTCTTTTTGCTCAAGAATTATTATTTTTGAAATTGATTATTGAAAAAAAAATGAATTATTTAAAAAAAATTCATAATAATTCTTTCTTTATTGAAAATTCATAATAATTCTTTTATTTTTTTTAGTCTGGAATGATAGATTCGAATTCTACATTTGTGGTAAAGTCAAATATAAAACTATCATTAGACTAAATTTTCAACCGTAAAATTCATAATAATTCTAAGGTCAAACTGCACAATTTATCTCTAACCTTATAACAAAATACCGCCGAACTTTGATATATAACATTAGTTCCTGAATCATAAAATTATAACAAAATTTCTCCTTTCGTTAACTTTCTTAACGGAAGCGCCACATGTCATTAATTAAGATATGCTTAATCAACTATGCGGCACCAAAAAAGACTATTTTACCCTTGTTATCATTTGTGAACTTATTTGTGGGGCCAGCCATTAACGTTTCCTCTACATTCCCTTCCTCTTTTTTTTTTTTTTTTTTTTTCCTTTTTGGCTCTTTTTTCTAAACAACATTGTTGGGGTTAGACTTCGTCTTCCCAATAATGACGTTAGTTTTAACAGTTTGTCTAACGAACGATGAACTCCCTATTCTAACGCCTCCACATTTGGGCCGGACCCAACTCACTGTGAAGTCAATAACGAACGACCATCGCTCGAACGATTGGGCCGGACCCAATGACGTGGTTCGTTCCAAATTAAGCATCAAACATCGAGCTAACGGATCAACACTGATTCCTTATTTATTGACTTTATTGACTGCGAACGATAGATCACAAGGAATAAATCTTATTTTCTATTCATCGTTCGTCGTTCATATTCAACAAGGCTTATAAGGTTATACTCTCAATAATAGTCGAACCCAGCGTCGACGATGATGTGTCATGCCATCATGATAGCTGATCAGTTCATAACTGGCAATAACCGTTAAGCCATATCTGTGGAACATTACAATAACTGCTGAGTTCATATCATGACACGTGTCCCTAGTGGACAAGGACGGAAAACCGCTCAACATCAGTTATTCGTGATTCCTCTATAAAAAGAGGAGGACCCCCCTTCAGACAGGGATCCGAGACTCTGAATCCATATTGTTACTCTGCAAAAAGGTTTCCAGAAATCATTTTTTGTACTTCAGAACATCTATACAGTGAATACACATTATTCACAGAGGACGTAGCCCAGTTTGGCAAACCTCTCTACATCTTGGTGTTGATGATTCTCTATCTCTGTCTTTTACTTTTATTTCTGATCATTTTTATATTAATTTGTTTTATGAGTTTCAACAACGATTGTCAATGGCTCATTCAACTGTTTGTTTATTCATTATTATTAACTCTCCGTTAAATTTTGACTGTAGAAAAAACTAGCATCTACAAACATTCCTCTGTTTTCTTTTCAACTTTCCTCTGTATTTTTGTTTTTTGTTTTTTGTTTTTTGTTTTTTGTTTTTTTTTTTTTTTTGGTTTCCATCTGCAAACTTCATTCATGTTCAACAACAATATAAGAGCACAAATTATCAAAGAGAACTTGAACAATATTTTTTCAACTTCCTCTTTATTTTTTTTTTATGTTTTTTTTTTGCATTTGCTTTGAGTCCCTCTCTTAACTTAGAAATCGTAGAAGTTCAAGAGCTCCGTTTGGGAGGGGGGAAAAAAAAAAAAAACCTAAATTCTTTTCTAGATAAAGATGCCATGGAAAATATCTTGTGTTTTCTATTGATTGATGAAACGGTTGACTTAGACAAATGCATAATTGCAATCTAAAAAACATAAGTAAAAAAGGGATCTTGTGAGCCCAGAAACTGGTGGTGGGTTCCACGGCATCGGTGGGTGGATGGGATTGCGGGGGTAACTTGGGCAGGGAAAATCTCGTGGTCTGGAGGTAAGTGGTGGCGTCGCTGGGTGAGGGAGCTATGCATGAGATCCGGGAGTTTTGTACTCGCCATCGCAAGATCTTGGGGGGCGTGGGGTAGCGACAGTTTCGTCCGCCATCGACGGGGTGAATAGGTGGTATGGGCGTGGCCACTGGCTTGTGCGAGCGTGAGGAAGAAGTTTTGAGTTTGAAAAGAAGATAAAATTTTTTTTTTTCCCCCCTTTTTGATCGATCCAAGTAGAAAAAGAAATGGATTTCACAAACATATTAGACATTGACAAAATGCCCTTTCTGCTTAGTTGTTTTTGTTTTCTTGACACGTTGACATTTTCCCTTAAAAATACAGAAGGGGAGATCTTATTAGAACTTTATAATTTAGGGAGAATAAATATTACAAATATTAACCAGATGTTCAAATGAATTAAGAACAGTAATAAACACTCGATATGAAATAATAAACATTAAATAGCAAAAACTGTACAGAAATTAAAATTTTATAGTTAGGCTACATCGTAGCCCTAGTAAAAGAAAATTAGTTCATGATTAAACTAAGAAAAAACCACAATCCTAATCATAAAAACCAAAACAAAGAAAATAAAATTAAAGAAGGAGAAGAAAAACTCTCAAAATTCCTCTTGCGCAAATTGCTAGCTACTACTTATACAGACTTCGGCCACAAAAACGGGAATGAGCAAGTTGCTCATTCTTTTCTTATTAACTCCTTTGTTGATGTGCTCCCTTAATTCTTTTTTATTTATTTTTTTTAATATTAATTTTTAATTTTTTTACGCTTGTTGCCTTTTTTCTTTCTTTTTCTTCTTCACCTACGTTATGCTTTCCCCTTGAACTAAGCTTATAAAAATATCTCCAAGCATTGGATTTCCCAATCTGCCCATGAAACTGAAATACCACAAATTAAGATAAAAGAATTTTAATGGTATTTTAGCATAAAATTAAGTTAAAAAGGTACATAAATAATATAAAAAATTTTAGCGCATCATTACGTGTTTGCCACATCGATGGTCCTGCGAAAGCACATCACTAAACATGGATGTGTGGCTGATGCACTCTACTGCACGACGTTAACGTTGTGGCTGAGCGGCCGCTTAAGGAGCACAACAGCGCATTTCAATTATCGATCTTTCTGTTGTGTGAATTGTTAAGACTTCTAGTTTTTCTTAATGAACTTATCTCTTTGTTTAGAACCTCAGATTGTCTGGCTGAGCTGGTTTTCGGAGTTGTTTTCTCTTTAACAATTCTTAGATGTATGCAAAAACTAGAATGACGCTTGTTGAATCTGCTACTCTATATGGACAAATATATCATGACAAAAATTTCACTAAGTTAAAAACATAAAATAAAATAAAAAGTTGAAATCCATCCTAAATCCAATTTAAATTCAATCATCTTACAAAATAAACCAAATTCTTAACAAAAACATGTAAAGAAAACAAAATTAGAGGTCAATATTAATACTAAAATACATGATAAAAATTAATTTATCACGTTATAATTTTTCTCTTAAATATATATATCGCGACAAGGATGGATAGCCCCATCCCCGTCATGATCCCAATTCATGGCCAAAAACTTATTCCCATCCCCGCCCAAAACCCATCAACAATCCCCCCAATCCCCGTCTCATTACTAGTAGGTACCCGCGGGAAAATGCCATTCATCCATCAACATAAAGTATACATTCATCCATTAACATGAAATATCCATGTGGAGCTGCATTCGACAGTGGAACTATGGGCTTAGAATGAAAAAATTGAAAAATCAAAATCAAATTGTCAACCAAGATTAGCAAAAACAAATTACAAAAACCTCCAGCATTGTTCATTTCTTTTTAATTACAGCATACACACACACACACACACACATATTACTTGTCTTGGAACTGCCTTGAGCTCACGTGCGTGTAACATGGTTAAATCTATAAACAACATATCAGTTCCATTTTGTATTTCATAATATATAAGTACCAAAACATCTGTTACATCACTTAACTTGCAGCAAAACTAATAACTTTTAGGAACGCAAAACATTAAATAGCCGTAGAAATTTTCTAAGAACGTCAATATCATGAGCTGGAATGATATAGTTCATTAAGAAAAAAATACTTTTTTTTTTCTTATTTTAGCCATATTTCAAGATTTTCTTAACACATTATTTTGTTTGGGAAAAGAATGATGGTAAAGATTATTTTTGCTTATTATACCAATAAAGTATAGGAGATAGTATATTCTTTTTACCTTTGGAATCTTTGTCTATCTCAGTAATTAATTATGATAACTTTGAAACCATCACCTTCGTTAGGATATTGGTCTGCATTCAAACTGCACTCTTTTAGTACGTGGAAGACATGCATCGCCTTGTGTCAAAGTAGTAGTTCAAAATCTCTCACCCAATTACCTAATTCTCTCCAAAATTAAAATTTGCATTTTAGGTCCCAATGTCTAAATATTTTTCATGCATTTCTTCTCAATTTCTATTAATCTTTCTATTTTTTTAATCATTTGATAGGTACAAAGAGGCATCGACAATAGACAATCAAGATTCAACAGAAAAACTTGATAGTTAAATTTACAAGAGGATGATTGTATTGGATGTCCTCAATCGAAACTGAAATAGGAATGCAAAAATATTTAATAGCGATAGAAAATTTCCAAGATCTTCTACCACATTTTTTTCTTAATTTGATACTGTTTCGAGATTTTATTTTTCTACTTTTTTTAGACTTTCTATTTTGTTTCGCAAAAGAATGATGCTTAAGATTCATTCTTGCTGCTAACTAAGAAAGTGTGTGAGATATTTGGTCCTTTTTTCCCAATAACAGATAGATTTTTATTGTTTATATTCCCAATAATGTTTGTAACCTCCGTTTATCTGTATAATCAATTATGATAACTTTGAAACCACCACCTCTGTCATGATTGGTCTGTGTTCAAACCTCTCTCTTTTAGCACTTGGAAGGCATGCATCACCATGTGTCAGAGTAGTAGTTAAAAATCTCTACCCGAATTTTCTAAATTGCAAAAATTGTCTTCTAAATTAAAAAAATTAGTGCATTTTCTTTCCCAATATTTGAATAATATTTTCATGCCTTTCTTCTCAATTTCTATTCATCCTTTCTATTTTCCTTTCTCATCTTGATGCGTACAAAGAGGCATCAACAGTAGAAAATTTCCAAAATCGTCTATATCATTAGCTAGCTAAATTAAGGACATTTTTTTCTTTATTTTGATAATTTTCCAAGATTTCTTTTCTATTTTCTTGAGACTTACTTTTTTTTGGAAAAGAATGATACTCAAGATTCATCCATGTTGTTTACCAATAAAGTGTAGGAGATATTTGGTCCTTTTTTCCATTAACAAATCTATTTTTCTTGTTTATATTAGTTATCGGGTTAATATTTGGAACCTCCAACTATCTTAGTAACCAATTATGATAACTTTGAAACCATCACCTCTATCAGGATTGGTCTGCAATCAAACCGCTATCTCTTTTAGCACCTCGAAAGCATGCGATGCCTTGTGTTAGAGTAGCAGTTCAAAATCTCTACCCGAATTTCATAAATTGTAATAATAGTCTCTGTCGAAGATTGTGGAATCCCGAGACTTTAGGGAGTTATTGTCACCGAATTAGCTGGTTGATTTGCTAATAGTTTGTTTCCTTATTTGTCTCCTAAGATTATGTAATTTGTTTCCTAAGGATCAGCCAATCCTTCTATATATATACCCCTTGTATTCTTTGAAATAAAAATTGGAAAAGAATTATATTTTCCTTCCCCAAAACTTCATGGTATCAAAGCCGAAATTCTTCCATGGATTTTAGGGTAGCCATGACAGGCTCTCAGAAAAAAACCGACTCCCAAACAGGTACTAATTCCACCTCATCGTCTGAAACCCGACAACCTCATTCAGGCAACACCCAAATCAGCAGCATGGAACAATCCAACCCTAACATGTCCCTGCAATTAACCGTTCATAAACTGAATGGCAGCAATTACCTCGAGTGGGCTCAATCGGTCAAACTTGCGATTGATGGCAGAGGAAAGCTCGGACATTTAACCGGAGAAATCCAACGACCAGCCGCTGACGACCCGAGTTTGAAGGTATGGCGTTCAGAAAATTCCCTCATAATTGCATGGCTTATCAATTCGATGGAACCTGCCATAGGGAAGCCCCACCTATTCCTGCCGACAGCGAGAGATGTATGGGAAGCAGTTCGGGACATGTACTCGGATGTGGAAAACTCGTACCAGATTTTCGATCTGAAAACGAGACTTTGGAAGGCAAAACAAGGAGATCGAGATGTGACGTCATATTACAATGAACTTGTAACGTTATGGCAGGCGTTGGACCTCTGTTATGAGGACGAATGGGACTGCCAAAAGGACAGTGTTCGTCATAAAAAGAGGGAGAAGAATGACTGTGTATATGTCTTCCTAGCCAGGCTCAATCAAGAACTGGATGAAGTGCGAGGCAGGATACTTGGTCGAAAGCCTTTACCATCAATCAGAGAAGTTTTTTCTGAAGTTAGGAGAGAGGAGTCAAGGCGGAGAATGATGCTCAAAACGCAGGAACCAAGAAATAATCCTGACATTGAGAATTCAGCCCTAGTTTCTAGAGGGCCAGATTCGGAGGAGAACCGGAAAAAAAAAAAAAAAAAAAAAAAAAAAGCCTTGGTGTGACCATTGTAAGAAACATTGGCATACCAGGGAAACCTACTGGAAACTCCATGGGAGGCCACCGAACCAGAAGAAGAAGACCGGAGGTGAAGGCAGAGCGCTACAAACTATGGGCGATGATTCTCAAGTGCAACCAGTCAATTCAGAGATGCACTCCTTCACAAAGGAACAACTAAGCCACTTGTACAAGCTCTTCCAATCTCCACAGTTCTCAAATCCTGCTTGTTCTTTGGCTAAAAAGGGAAACTATTTCATTACAGCCCTTTCTTACGAAAAATCAAATCCATTTTGTTCATGGATAATTGACTCTGGTGCTACTGACCATATAACTGGATTTTCGAAATTGTTTTGTTCCTATAACCCATGTGCAGGATACAAAAAAATCAAAATTGTTGATGGTTCATTGTCGGTCATAGCAGGAATAGGGTCCATTGTTATCTCTCCCTCACTCACTCTTCATAAAGTCCTTCATGTGTCTAATCTGTCATTCAATCTATTGTCACTAAGTAAATTAACCAGTGATCTTAAATGTCAAGTTAATTTCTTTCCTTCATATTGTGAATTTCAGGAGCTAACCTCGGGGAGGACGATTGGTAGTGCTAGAGAAAGTGGATGACTTTATTTTTTTGAAGAAGGATCAAAATTAAAAAGGCCAGTACAAAGTACATGCCATGGCTCTGTTTCTTTTGTTGACAATAAGGAAATTATGTTATGGCATTATAGATTAGGTCATCCAAATTTCCATTATTTGAAACACTTATTGCCTAATTTGTTTAAGAATAAAAATCCTTCTTCTTTGCAATGTTAGTTTTGTGAATTGGCTATGCATCATCGTTCTTCTTTTTCTCTACAACCCTATAAACCCACCAAACCTTTTGTTTTGATCCACACTGATGTTTGGGGTCCCTCTGGGATTGTTATTCCTTCGGGAAAAAAATGGTTTGTAACTTTTATAGACGATCATATACAGTTGAGTTGGTTTTACCTGTTAAAAGAAAAGTCCAAAGTCAAAAGTATTTTTCAAAATTTTTACACCATGGTTCTCACCCAATTTCAAACAAAAATTCAAATCCTCAGAAGTGATAATGGTAAGGAGTATTTTAATAAAACTCTTGGACCTTTTTTCTCGAGAAAGGAATTGTGCACCAAAGTTCATGTAATGATACACCTCAACAAAACGGAGTAGCTGAGAGAAAAAATAAACACCTTTTAGAGGTGGCTAGAGCATTACTTTTTTCAAAAAATGTCTCTAACTATCTCTGGGGTGAAGCAATTTTGACAACAACATACTTGATTAACCGAATGCCTTCTAGGATTCTAAAATTCAAAACTCCGTTAAGTGTTTTTCAAAACATTTATCCTTCAACTAGGCTTATTTCTGACATTCCTTTAAAAATATTTGGATGCACAGCCTTTATTCATAACCATGATCACAGTAGAGGGAAACTTGATCCTAGGGCCACACATTGTATCTTTGTTGGATATGCACCAACTCAGAAAGGGTATAAGTGCTTTGACCCTATCTCAAAGAAAATGTTCAAAACCATGGATGTCACCTTTTTTTAAGACAAACCTTTTTTTGGAACTCATCTTCAGGGGGGGAGAGAAAGAGAAGATTCGAATGATGATAATGTTTTTCAAATCCAAGAAGAACAGTTTTTTGCTGAAAATCAAGTTTTTTTTTTATCCTAATGAGGCAAATCCTACAACAATGTTGAAAGAAAACCAGGGAACAAAAATTATTCAAAGTGAGACTGATTTCTTTGAAAATTTTGATCCAAGTGTTTGGATTCTAAACAAGTAAGGAAAATAAGTGTAGATAATATAGGAGAAATGGTTCCCCTATCTTTAATGCCATCTGAAAAAAACAATCCCACAGAAGAAAGAAACAAGGACATAACATGTACTAATTTGCAGACCTACGTCAGGAGAAACTACCGTTCAAAAGATAAAGTCCCCGCCTCTCTTCAAGGCCATGAGTCCGAACCGGGGAAAGAACCTGAAGCATCTGAACTCCTAGGTAAAAATTCCTCCACCGAGTCTTTTGATGATCTAGATATTCCTATTGCTTGTCGAAAGGGTGTGCGGTCTTGCACCAAACATCCCATGTCTCATTTTGTCTCCTATGATAAATTATCCCCTGCTTTCTTTGCTTTCACTTCACAACTCTCCTCTATGGAAATTCCAAGAGATATTTTGTCTCCTGTGATAAATTATCCCCTGCTTTCTTTGCTTTCACTTCACAACTCTCCTCTGTGGAAATTCCAAGAGATATACAGGAGGCTTTGCAGGTTCCAGAATGGAGGAAGGCTATTGATGAGGAGATGGCGGCTCTTGAGAAGAATCAAACATGGGAAGTAGTGGATCTGCCAAGGGGGAAGAAGACGGTGGGCTACAAGTGGGTCTTCATAGTTAAGTACAATTCGGATGGAACCATTGAGAGGTACAAGGCTCACTTAGTAGCTAAAGGCTTCACCCAGACCTATGGGATCGATTATCTTGAGACCTTTGCTCCAGTTGCCAAAATGAATACTGTCAGAGTGCTACTATCGATCGCTGTTAACCTTGATTGGCCACTCCATCAACTAGACGTAAAGAATGCCTTTTTGAATGGAGATTTGGAGGAAGAGGTTTACATGGACTCACCTTCAGGGTTCGATGAGAGATTCAACTCAAAGGTCTACAAGTTGAAGAAGTCACTATATGGACTCAAGCAATCTCCTAGGGCGTGGTTTGATAAGTTTACTCGCTCCATGAAGAACCAAAAATATGTTCAAGCCCAGAGTGATCATACCATGTTCATAAAAGGGTCCAAGGAAGGTAAGATTGCTGTCTTAATAGTATATGTGGATGATATCATTTTACTGGTGACGATGTGGTAGAAATGGAACGGATTAAAAGAACTTTAGCTCTGGAGTTCGAGATTAAAGACTTGGGAGCATTGAGATATTTCCTAGGGATGGAAGTAGCACATTCAAGGAAAGGGCTGGTTGTTTCTCAGAGGAAATACATCCTGGATCTCCTTAAGGAAACTGGCATGAGTGGATGCCGACCTGCAGATACTCCTATGGATCCCAACCAGAAGCTTGGAGACGCTACAGATGGGGCACCAGTTGACAAGACAAGGTACCAGAAACTTGTGGGTAAGTTAATATACTTATCCCATACTAGACTGGATATACCTTTTGCAGTGAGTGTTGTGAGCCAATTTACGCACTCTCCCAATGAGGAACATCTTGAAGCTGTATATCGGATTCTGAGATACCTAAAAAGCACTCCAGGGAAGGGATTGTTCTTCAAGAAAGGTGAGCAAAGGACTGTTGAAGCCTATACGAATGCTGACTGGGCAGGCTCAGTTACTGATAGAAGATCTACATCAGGGTACTGCACGTTTGTATGGGGCAACCTTGTCACATGGAGGAGTAAGAAGCAGAATGTTGTAGCCCGAAGTAGTGCTGAGGCAGAGTACTAGGCCATGGCACACGGTGTATGTGAGATGCTGTGGTTAAAACGGATTCTTGATGAACTTGATAAACCAACGGAAGGTCCGATGAAGTTGTACTGCGACAACAAGGCTGCTATCAGCATAGCTCACAATCCAGTGCAGCATGATAGGACAAAGCACGTTGAGATTGATCGACACTTCATAAAAGAAAAGTTGGAAGGAGGAGTTATTTGTTTGCCATTTGTTCCTACAACGCAGTAGATAGCCGACATTTTTACTAAAGGATTGTTCAGGCCTAACTTTGAGCTTCCCACTAGCAAGTTGGGTATGATGGACATTTACGCACCAACTTGAGGGGGGTGTCGAAGATTGTGGAATCCCGAGACTTTAGGGAGTTATTGTCACCTAATTAGCTGGCTGATTTGCTAATAGTTTGTTTCCTTATTTGTCTCCTAAGATTATGTAATTTGTTTCCTAAGGATCAGTCGATCCTTCTGTATATATACCCCTTGTATTCTTGAAATAAAAAATGGAAAAAAATTATATTTTCCTTCCCCAAAACTTCAGTCTCCAAAATCAAAATCTTTGCATATTTTAGTTCCCAATGTCTAAAAAAAATTTCATGCCTTTCTGCTTAATTTCTATTCAACCTTACTATTTTCTTTATCATCTGATACGTACAGTGGACAACCAAGATTCAACAGAAAATCTTAATAGTTGAATTTACAAGAGGATGTTTCCATGCCCTCAATCAAAACTGAAATAGGAATGTAAAATATTAAATAGCGATATATAATTTCCAAGATCATCTACGACATTTTTTCTTATTTTGACAATGTTTCAAGATTTTCTTTTTCCATTTTCTTGTGACTTCCTATTTTGTTTTTGAAAAGAATGATGTTCAAGATTCATTCTTGCTACTAACCAATAAAGTGAAGGAGATATTTGGTTCTTTGTTTCATTAACAGATAGATTTTTCTTGTTTATATTAGTGATCACATCAATCTTTGGAACCTCCATCTATCTTAATTACCAATTATGATAACTTCAAAACCCCCACCTATCAGGATTGGTCTATGTTCAAATCTCTCTCTTTTAGCACTTGGATGGCATGCATCATCGTCTTGTGTCAGAGTAGTAGTTCAAAATCTCTACCCGAATTTCCTAAATTGCAGTAATTGGCTTCGAAATTCAAATCTTTGCTTCTTCTTCTTCATTTTTTTTTTTTTTTTTTTTTTTTTTTTTTTTTTTTTGTGTTCTTCTTAATGTCAAAATAATGTTTCCTTGCCCTTCTTCTCAATTTCTATCTAAACTTTTTTGTTAAGAAGCATTGAGAGTAGACAACCAAGATCCGACTTAAAGTGTAGGATATATTTGGTTCTATTTCCTTCAACAAATAAATTTTTCTTGTTTATAATAGTGATCACATTGATCTTTGAAAACTACGTCTATTCTAGTAACCAATTATGATAACTTCGAAATACCACACCTCTTTCGAGATTGGTCTTCATTCAAATCTCTCTCTTTTAGGACTTGAAGGCATGCATCGGCTTGTGTTAGAGTAATAGTTCAAAATAGTTACCTGAACTTTGTAAATTGCAGTAATAGTTTTCAAAATTCAAACCTTTGCTTTTTTTGTTCTTCATTTCAAAATAATGTTTCCTTTCCCTTCTTCTCAATTTCCATCAAACCTTTTTCTGTTAAAAAGCATTGAGAGTATACAACCAAGATTCGATCTAAAGTGTAGAATATATTTGGATCTATTTTTCTTTAAAATTATTTTGAAATGAAGAACAAAAAAAGTGTAGAATATATTCTTTTTTATATTAGTGATCACATTAACTTTTGAAATATTTGTCTGTCTAAATAACCGATTATGATAACTTTGAAACCATCGCCTCTATCTGCAAGATTGGTTTGCATTCAAACCACAAACTCTTTTGGCACTTCGAAGGTGTGCATTGGCTTGCGTCAGAGTAGTAGTTCAAAGTTCGACAAGTGGAAGGAGCTTGTAAAGGAAAAAGGGTTCGAGTTGGTCATTAATTCAATCTGTTTTGAATTGCTGTCGTCTTGACATTCCAAATGTTGCCCGGAGGGTCCCAAGACGATGAAATGCCCCGAATGCCTTCGCAACATGGAGACCTTTCTGAGCTTTAAGTGTTGCCGCATTGATGGTCCTGAGAAAGCATATCGCTGAACATAGATGTGTGGCTGATGCACTCTACTGCACGACATTGTGGTGGAGCTACTTAAGTAATGCAATGGCATTTCAATAATCTTATGTTTTGTATTTTGTTAAACTACTTTACGTTTGTTTAAGACTTCTAGTTTTCCTTTGGGAGCTTTGTCTCTGTTTAGAACCTCGGACTGTTTGGCTCAGCTGGTTTTCGGAGTTGTTTTCTCTGTAATAATTCTCAGATCTATGCAAGAACTAGAACGAGGCTCGATAATTCCTCTACTCTATGTGTCAGAAATTATTTCCTTTTCTTGCTTCCTGTTATTGCTGCGACAATAAAAAATACTAATATATTCTCTCTTTTTTTTTTTTTTTTTATAATCTTCAGCTTTTGAGGTAAATTTTGGTACAATACTGGAAGATTTTTCTTTCCTCTCAATCTCACCATAAAATTTTTCGACGGACAAAAATTTCAACAAGTTCATAACAAAAAAATAAGTTGAAATTCATCCTAAATTCAATTTAAAATCAATCATCTCACTGAATAAACCAAATTCTAACAAAACGTGTAAAGAAAACTGAATTAGAATTCAAGATTAATACTAAAATACATGATACAAAATTAATAACATGTAAAATTTTTCTCGCAAATAAATCCAAACGTATATATTTCAGGGGATGGGGTAATTTCTTTCACAAATAAATATATATATATATATATATATATATCCACTTCATGATTCCAATTCATGGACAAAAACATACTCTCGTCATCCCCACCCAAACCCATCAACAATCTTCAATCCCGTCTCATTACGAGTAGGTATCCGGGGGAAAATGGCATTCCTATCACAATCATCTTACTCCTGTAAAACATGCCTTCATTAACATGAAATATCCCATGTACCTATATTTAGATATCTTCAGTGATATTCATCTATGTAAATCAAATTTAATTAAAACTTCGTAACTTTCCTCGGCTGTAGAGCTGCATTCAACAGTAGAACTATGGTGCATTCAACAGTAGAACTATGGGCTTAGAGCGAAAATTTTTAAAAAACAAAATCAAAATCAAATTGCCAACCAAGATTAGCAAAAACAAATTACAAAGACCTCAAACATTGTTCATTTCTTTTTAATTACAGCATAATCATATATATATATATACCAACATATATATAGTTATCTGTTACATGTTTGTCTTGGAACTGCCTTGAGCTCACGTGCGTGAAACACAGTTAAAATCTATAAACAACATACCAGTATTAATTTGAATTTCACAAGTACCAAAACAGCCGTTACATCACTGAACTTGCTTTTAGAGTAAATAGTCTTAAACTTGTATACCAAAAAGCCGTTTGACCGTTTACACTTCAGTAGTGTAAACCAAATTCCAAATATTTTAAAACAAAACGGAGAACGTCAAGTTTCTTCCCAAAAGTATCCGCAAAAACCATCGAGGTTAGCTTAACAATAAAACATAACAGATTTGACGTTGTCTTTTATCGCCGGAAGAGCTCGGACCTCATTCCCACCACCCGCCCCGCTCCTAGTTCCGCTGCTTGAGGAAGCCCCATCAGAAGTGTCACCCTCAATATAGTATCGGGCACGGAACGCGATAAGATGCGCATAGTAAGCGGGAGGCACTGCACATAAAATATTATCATCCTCAGTCTAGTTTGCTAGAGTCAGAAAAGGCATGAATAGTTGGCATAAGCCAAAAGAAAAAACATAGGCAAAAGGATTGATGTCTAACCTATGGAGACTGATCGGGTGCATCTCGCGAACCTGAAAAGCAAAGCCCCACAAAAACACTCGAATAAAACTTCTTTTCTCATGAAATGCAAGTAGATATAGAAGGTTAAAATCAGAGGAAAAAAAGAAATAGTTACGTGTAACACAGATTGTTGGTAAGAACTTGCAAGGCATCTGCAGTGAATCTGTTCTCGTCGAACAAGACATGATAGTGAGTAGGCCTGCTTGTTCCCTGCAAAGTCCAAACAATTCAAACTAATTAACATCGGGCACTGAGCACACTGGAAGGTATAAAAACAGCTTGAACTTAAAATACTAAAGATCCAATTTTGCAAATTTAAACCTGAATTCCAGCGTGACTATTAAGGTAGAAATCAAATTCAGTGGGATGGCAAATATGCGTATCCACAACAGTTCCTAAACAAAACGTTCACAAAATTAGTATTCCAGGAACAAATATATAAAAATGTAGTAATAGTAATCTCAAGGTGGCTAAAATGTAACCTGGTGCAATATTGCCACTTCTGTCTACATTATCACGATTTCTAGAGTCAGTCGGGAAAAGACGTGTATGATGCCTTTTCTGAACAACTACAAACGTGATTGGCGGTAAATATCCTTCCTCAAGAGAGACACAGGCCTGGGAAAATAATGGTAGATGAAAGGATTAAAACAAAAACACGTTAAACTAAGGGGGGAAAAAACACAAATTACGATTATCACAATAATAGAAGCAAGCACAAGAAAGCAGAGGTAAAAAATAGGCACTACGATAGCTTAAACCACAAACCTCTTTACTTTAAGGGACCAAAAAAATACATTAACCACATCGAGTTTTAAAATAGCAACTATCGTTCCAAGGCAAAAAAAAAAAACCTACTACGGTTTTTGACATGATGTTCTTATGGATGACAAATAATTATTTTTACCCTGATGTCAATCATCATATAATCTCAGACCACGTGTCATTTTGTCAAAACAAATTATTGAATACCTTTCTTATAGCATCTATCTCATGAAGCAGAACTTGACTAAACTGGCCTTCGCTAACACCATCTCTGCCAAGAAAGAGAAAACCGGCTCAGTAAAGCATAAATGAAAAGCATCAAATTTTTTTTTTTTTTTTTTTTTTTTTGAGAGAAAAAAAAAAAAAAAAGCAACAACATTTGCTTGACTGAAATAAAGAAACCTGTAGAATATGATCCTCTTAGGTTTCTGCCCAGTTGATCTCAAGAATGCAATCATAAGTTCCCTATTTGAAAAGCCCACCAAAAAAGAAAAATTCTCATAAAGATAGGAAGGAAAATGAAAAATTAACCAAAAACAAATCACACTGTAGTGTTCAATATAAAGTACATGTGACTATTTACCTAATCATTCCTCCATGAGACAAACCCTTTTGAGAATTCGGAACTTGTTTGTACAAATCTAAAATGATTTCTTCACGATGAAACTGTGCAGAGACCAGTCCCCGGTACTTGGTAACTTCCGGCCAATCCATTGAAGCAACCACCTGAGTGCATCAATTCAGAAATTAACCAAAGGATTTTGTCAAAAGAATAGAAGACAAGCATACAAATGCAATGAAGTCATTGTGGAATAAAAGACAATCAACTTACTGCAGCTATTGACGGAGTAGAGTCCTCTCCTGGCTGCGGATGAGTTACATCAGCACCAAAGATGATAGTAGGAACATCGCTCACGAAGGGGATTCTCCTTTGAATAGCGTCACTTAAAACAGTGTTTCGGCCACCAACCTATAAAATATGTTTACCCTAGGTTCATGTATCAAGAATAGGCACCCAAAAAGGATCCAGATGGAATTCCAGGAAACGAACCTTGACATTTATCTTGAGGGCTACATTCTCCAAGTACTGCTTGCTAAGCTTTGATGCTGCCTTTGGCTGGCAGCATTGGGAGACAATTCCGAGCTCGGTTTCGCAAACTCGTTTTATCCTCCCTGAAAGGCATGTAACAATTTAGCTTCGAAAGGGAAAATGGTAACTCGTCATTTGTATCTAGGTCATGTTACTCACCGTAAGAACCACTGACTTCAGGCAGGATAACAATTAACAGCTGAAGTTTCTGTCCACTTTGCTCATGAACATCAAGCAGAGCCCTCTCAATTTGATTAACAGGTGCTGAATAAATGGGAAGAACAGGTCTAGGTTGAAAAACCTGGCAAGATATCCGAATTGGTCAAATAACCAATAATCAAGATTACAAAATCAATCTCACTCGATAAATTATATTTGTAACCGTACCATTCCTTTAGCATTACACATTGTTACCAATTCATCGCAAAAGCGATGCTGCAAGTCTGAGTGCCACCGAGAGAAGTTCACACATGCCCAAAAATCCACTCTACCCCCATTGACCATTTTCTACAATGTCGTTACAAAAGATAATCAATTTGCAGCATGTTTTCAGCCAAAAAAAATAAAAGGAGATACGCATCTGTCATGACATATGCTTTAATACACGAGTATAAAATGCACAAGAACATCTGATGCCTTAAAAATAATGGAATAAGAACAACAGGATCTCATATAAGAATCTTACCTTATCAATCATATTCCATTGGCCCATTCGTGGATTCTCTGTTGAATTCCTCCCGGAACCATGATATAAAAGCTTCAGGTCAGAACCAAACCAACAAAAAAAAAAAAAAGAAACTATTAGTCACAATTGATTGGAAAAATAAAACTCCCATCATAAATACAAAGACAAGCTTATCAGTACCGTTGGTGGTGGCAAAATCCGGGCATCAACCACGGCCATTTGTTCCTTTACTTTAATCCCAAATTCGTTGGCAAGGTCATCACTATTGAATTTGTTTTGCACAACAGTGTTATGGATAGTTTCTTCCCTTTGCGCAGGACGTTGACAGGTTGCTCGAAGTAGGTTGGTTACTTGTCTTTCATTTAATTTCTTTGAATACCGCTGTCCCTCAACAATTTTACAAACCTGCGCAAAAATAACCTTAAGAAACATAACAAAAGAATAGTGCTTACATCTACAAATCTATAGACCAGAAAGGCAATGGAATTTAAATTAACCAAAAACAAAGAACCTCCATCGGCAAAGAGACGGGACTTGTTGAACTTCCAGCTTGGATGGCAGGCCAAGTCTCATATCTGAGTTGAATTCTGTATTTATCACGAAAATATTGAGCAACAGAAACCCGCGTTCTGTTGTCATCAAGCGTAAACCTAGGATACCAAAAGTTCTTGTATAGGTTAGAAGGGAAAGGTGCACCAGAAGTGTAAAATATAATAGTCAGTATTGTACAAATGACAACCTTCATTAAATGCTATTTCAAGCTTACTGGTAAATGCTATTTAAAGTTTACTGTATTTTCTACTTCAAAACGTATCAATCACAATGCAAACCATGTCAAATTTGCTCAAGTGAAATCCAAAATATAGATGCTTCACAAAATCTCCTCCAATTAACTCTCAGGCATATAGTTATTTTTAACATACGATTTGCTTTTTGATAGAATAAATATATGAACAGCTTACATTAATTTGTTTATCGGTTCCTTGGATATCTCACTGATCTTGTATGTTTTTGTGTGGGCCAGGTGGCTGCTTTCTACCTTGATCCCTTTCAATGCCTTTTTCAACTAAAATATTTTGCGGATAGATAAGACATGAGAACAAGAATTGTACCTTGTTACAAGAACTAAACAAGTATATTCATGTAACAAAAAAATCCGGAAACAGCATCTGGAAAACACACTTTCAAAACATTTTAACTAATGGAAAGCAACACGGCCCTTTACAAGGTTGCGAATAGAGAGAAAAGAATAGATGAAGTCATCACCACTAGTAATGGTTCCACACAGTACATAGTTAACTTCATACCACATTCAATCTAGTTAATAAACAAGTCCACAAAAGATGAAGGTTGACCGACAAAACCACCAAATTTGAATCCACAAAAGATAAGGTTAACCAACGAATCCACCAAATAATGTAAACTGCTTCAGCTCAAACTTGACCGATAAAATTTCAATGGCACAATGTTATTATCAGGAAAAAGAATAGAGAAACACCTTGAGACGATCATGTTCGGACAATGGTCTTGATGGATCTCTCAAATTGAAATGTTTAATAACAAAATCAGTGACTGGAATTGGTTCGAAAAACGCCCTGGCAGAGACATCTACAGCATTTTGGATAAGATGACCAAGTAAAAATAATTGTCAATCCAACGAAGAATCCTTTATACATAACATCTTAAAATCACATGTGGGCAACCAAAAGTGGAACGAGGCAATACTAATATTCAGCGAAAGGCCCATCTGGATTGGACGAAGACTTTGGTAATACCCCTTCCAAAATTCTATGCCATCACCAAGCTCACCCTTGGGACCCAATGACGGATGAAAAAATGACCTCCCCACAGCAACATAGCTGCATCAGACCGAAAAAAAGGTTTAAAGAATTGAAAACACATTTGAGTAGACCAGTCAGAAGGCCATGACCTTCGAGGACCAAATGCAAAGCATTTTTTAATGAAGTACTTTTTTGACGGCTTTCCTCTAAGGACGACATCAAGAGCTTGAATTGTTTCTTGTGGACAATCCAATTGTCTGCTCCCTAGAAACTCTCGCAGATGATGCAGATCAGGCTTCGATGCAAATTTGATGGTGACCTTGAAATCACGTTCCCTTCTGCAGTTCAAAACACAACCAAATTCAAAAGACCAGAAAATAATCACGAAAGAGTAGTTTATTAAAAATAAGCAAATTCACACAAGAGGGGGGGGGAACGCAAGCACACACGGCACCTGTTAGCCTGTCCATCGTTTTCTACTAACTTAACAATAAACTCTTTCGATTCAAAAGGCAATTGTCCAGCAGTATATAGACTCTTCCTGCCATCGTAAGCTGGACGCCTCGAACCCAAATGCGAGGCACGGAACATATGAACAAGCTGACTCATTACATCCCTGTTAACTTTCTTCGATGTAACATCTGGAGTAATCGAAACCTGATAATATCATCAATGGAAACAGTTATGTAATGAATACACAAGTTTAAAATGAAGCTATCTCATAAATCTAGAGACGGTGAAAACAAAAACAAAAATCCAAGTCCATTATGCAAAGTTAAAAATATACAGAAGAAAAATGACAAAAGAAAATGTGATAATAAAATTTCAAAAAGCAACTGATGATATTCGCTCTGGAGTGTGTTTAAGCAAAGTAACAAGAAAATGTGGGTAAAAATACACACACACACACACACACACATATATAGATATAAATATACACGCACAAAAGTAAAGCATTCAAAAGTGTGTATCAAAAAAACCAAATTAACTGATAGTAAATTAGCGAGAGAAAAAAAAAACCAATTGTAGAACATAACTCCAAATAAAAAATAAAAAAATAAGTACGACGTTAAACAATAAAAAAAAAACAGAGAGAATTAAACATAGAAGATGAACAGTGTATAAATTACTTTTTTTTTTTTTTTGAAGACAAAAGAATTGCATCAGAAGAAAACAAAAGGCGAATCCAGATACAAACAGCAAGAATCAAAAAGTTGAAGAGCAACTAATACAAAAATTAAAACAACAGATTCCAAATGTTGATTGGCTTCCACAGGAATGAAAATTACAAAAACCACAAACAAAAAAAGGGAAAAAAATATATGAATCAGAAGTTAAAACCAAACAAAATATCAGAAGAATGAAGATGCATCAAAGACATTTTTAAATAGCTCCAAAAAGCGTATAAAAACAAAACAAAAAACAAAAGAACCAAACGCCAAAAATAAAACCGGCAATACGAGAATAAAATAATTAAATAAATTAAATAAAACTCGAAATGAAGGAAAAGCTAGAAAACAGTAAGAATCAAGCGCTAAAGATCGAAATATACACCCCCAAAAAAAAAACCGATTCGGAAAAAAATCTCACATCGTAATGGCAGAGATCCTTATCAGCCACATCGACGAGAAAATGATTAGCGCGAACGACGCACTTCCTTCCGACCCTCCCGAAGCCCGGCCTCACCGGAGGCCTCAACGACTTCGACGAAGTCGGCGGCTGTGGCGGCGGCGCTTTCTCCTGCATTGTCAGCTGCTGCTCGACACCGAGACTCAGAGAAGCCGCCGCCGAAGTCGTCGCTGAAGCAGCCGCCGAAGTCGTCGCTGAAGCAGCCGCCGGCGGAGGCGCCGTTGTCATGGTCGGCGCCAAGGACTGAGGAGTCGGCGCCGGCGGAGTCGGAGCAGGAACGGCGTAAGGAGGCGGCGGCTGCGAGGTCACCGGAAATGGACCTCCGCGACCTCGTCCACCACCGCGACCGCCGCCGCGGTGGATCGCCGGGGACGGAGAAGAGGAAGGAGGCTGGTCACGGCGAGGATCCGGACGCCGGCCACCGCCACGGCGAGACATTTCCGCGGTGGTTCTTGCTTAGGTACGAAGGAAAAGGCAAGGGAGAGAGAGAGAGAGAGAGAGAGAGAGAGAGAGAGGAAATGTTTAGGAGAAAACAGAGAAAGAGAGAGAGAGTACAAGTGAGAGAGAGAGAGAGAGTGAGGGGAGAGAAAGAGAGAGGCGCGCTGGTGAGAGCAGTGGAAGGTTGATAACTCTGTTATATAAGAACGAGACTCGAGAAATGGGTGGACAATTTCTTTTTTTTTTTTTTTTTTTTCTTTTTTTTTTTTTTTGAGATATCTGAAAAAAAAAATTATTAAAACTGATAACTGAAAAGAAATTAATTAATTTGTTAAAGAATTACTTTTAAAAATGATCCATTAGTGCGAATTAAAGAATTACTTTGGAAAATGATCCATTAGTACGAATTTTTCAGTAATGGTCCTAAACAGCATATTTTAATACCTTGATTAAAAATTATAACATATTTTAAAAGTTAGGAACAAAATCACATATTCACTTCATTTTTCCCTCAAATTCTAGATCTACCCTTGCCTCCCCAGCCCCTCCCCGCGTTTGCCTCCACCGGAGTCACTATTCTTCTCCAGCAATGGGAACTGCTCCAGAGACGTTGCTGATCTCCCTGGCGACTAGAAGTTCTCAATCTTCCTGGCAAGTGGATCGTCGCGATCTCTCCCGGTGACTGGAGGCGGATTTCCTCGACGAGCGGAGAGTGCAAACTCAGAAAGATCTTCCAGGTGCATGTGTCGCGTTCTTCCCGGAAACAGAGGCGAGTCACGACTTAACGGCTAGAGTCCTCTATGTGCGATTCTCCAAGATCACTGCACTCGGATTCTCCGTTTCTCCCTCGCCCGATTTCAATCTTCGACGATCTTCCACGCAACGGTGTCGCGATCTCCAGCGCTGAGTTTTGGTGTCAACTTCGATGGAGAAGATCTCATTTTCTCAGGCAACGAGCTTGCCATCTTCTCCGACGGTGGCGATTGCCGCTCCTGATTAGATCTAGGGTTTTTGTGGCCTAATTTGGGAATTTTGTGGGTTTTTATTAATATTTTAAAAAAATATATAGGTAAAAATTGTAATCTTTGATTTTATTTGAAATGATTTTGAAATACATTATGTGAAAATCTAATTATTTTCAACAAAATCTAATAATAGAATATTTTGTTATATTTTTTGTAATTTATTACGTATTTACCATTATATACAGTAAATATAGGACATATTAACTACGTAAAATTTTACAAATATTATGTAAATATAATAAATTCAAGTATTTACTTATATATCTGGGTATTTACTAGTAAATCTAGTTCATATAAATTACGTAAATTTTATAAAATTGTGTAAATGCAGTAAATTCAAATATTTACTTGTAATAAAAAGAATAAAATAATGTAAATATCCGGATTTTCTATTACAAATATTATGTAAATATAGTAAATCCAAGTATTTACTTGTAAATCTAGGTATTTTCTAGTAAATCTAGTTCAATATAAATTACGTAAATTTTATAAAATTGTGTAAATACAGTAAATCCAAATATTTATTTGTAATAAAAAGAATAAAAATAATGTAAATATCCATATTTGCTATTAAACATTATAATTACTAGTGCTGAATTTACTGGTAAATACCAGATTTACTACTAAAATTAAATACTATATTTCCAAGTATTTACTTTGATAAAATGATGAATATCACATTTCCTGTAAATATTTAAATTATATAGTAAATAAATTATTTGGAAATAATTTATTTACTGATTTTTTTTCTTGATAAATAGTAAATTTGTCATTTGGAAATAAATAGATTTACCACTTATTTAAGTCCAGGTTTTATTAAGAATTACAAATCCACCCCAAAAACCATAATCCAAAAAAGTTTAGTTGAAGAAGATTAGAGCCCGGTGACGGTCGTCGGAGAAATCACAGCGAGTAGGATGGAGATCCGATGTCGAACGAAATGAGGATGAAAGGTCGCGAATTTTCCTCGTGATTCTGGTGATTTTCCTTACGGGCTTCAGATCCATAGCGAAATCGTCCTCTGATCGCGACTCCATGACAAGATCCTTCTCCAGATCGTGACTCCATGGTGAGATCTATCGCGCCTTACTCTGGATCTCGACTCCACGACGACCATTGCACCCTCCTCTGGTTCGCAACTCCGTGGCGGCCGATGCAGGTAGTCCCAACAAAATCGACGCTGGCGCTGGCGCTGGCGCTGGCGCCACGTTAGGGCTTCTGATTTGGGGGAGCTGGGTGCGTCGGGTTTGGGTGTTTGTGAGAGATTGTGGGGGTTTTGTTTGTGAGGGGTATTTTGAATAATTCCTATTTGAGTTTAATGATAATATGCTATTTAGTACCTCAAATTTTATCACCTACTATATTGTTAAAATTATGAAGCTTAATATGTTATTTTGGTCTTTCTCCCATTTTTCATTATGAATCACTAATTTATAATTATTTTTCTATGAAAAAAAATTAAACATTTTTTAAATAAACTTAAAATTTAAAAACGGTTTATTTATCTAATTTTTTTTAGTGAAAATTTCATAATAATTCTAGCCTATTCCACTTTTGACATTTATGTGGCATTCACAATTAAGGAAATAAATCGTTTTATACAATATAGAAACTTAAAATACGTTCTAGGAAGGTATATTTGTTCTTATCATGAAATATTTTCTTGTTTTGGGAAATTTCTCACAATGGCTTTAAATTCCTATTAATGGATGAGTTAAAAACTATTTTATGAATATCAAAAAGATCTCCCGAAAAAAAAAAAGAAAAAGTGCAGAGGTATTGGAAGGGCGTAATGCCGATGTGGCTATTTCAGGGGGTCTAGTTTCTGTAGGCTTTTCGAAGAATTTAAAAAGGTTGATTTGGTGGAAAAGACACAGAGGAAATATAGGATATTTATTGCTATTACGGTTTTACCCTTCGTGGAAAAGACACATAAAATAGAGGAGTTAAGTAATAAATAATAATTAAGAAAGAAACCGTTCGTTGGCAAGAAGGCAAAAACAAAAGAAACTGCCGGGATATGAAGGCAAGTAATCGTGTTCTTAGTGGGCTGCTGGGCTCCACTTCTTTAGTACATGTAAATAGTTTTTTTTTTTGTTTTTTTTTTGTTTTATAAATAGTCACAAAAACGTGATTATAAATATAATCTAATAATAATTTTATATTTAATTTCATTTAAAGATGAAAAATTTAAATTTCCTCATTCTCAATTTCAAAAATAATAATAATAATAATAAAATTGTAGTCTACGATCTTTTTCAGTCAATCTTTGATAAAAAAAAAAAAAAAAGTAAAAATTGAACATGTTTAATTATATAAGTTTTGTTTAGAAATAAAGTCATTTTTAGTAATTATTGGAGGAAAATTGTATCATTATACCTTTATATCATCATTAGAGTTTTTTTGAAAGTAAATTATATTTTAATAAAAAAATATATAATATCACCAAATATATTTTAGAAGTTTAACATCTAATTACAACTTTTAACTTTTAATTAAAATTCATATTTAATCTGAATGTGTTTAATTTCTGTAAAGTTTTTTATGAAATACCGAAATAGGTGCCATGTGCGTAATAGTAGAAAAGTTTTGATGGATTGTGACATGTAAAATGCAATGGACCAACATGAGACTACATGGACTATTCGTGAAATTAAACCTTTTTTTTTTTATAAAGAAAATTCACTCTCGTTTGTTTTCATTTTATTGTAGTTTTATGGTTCGTTTGGGTTATAGGTTGCACTTTTTTTTTTCGCATTTAGAGTTTTAGAATGTTGTCATCAAATTAAATGTATAAATCCAAATGTAAAATTTGAACTGTGTGTTTGGATAGTTTGTAAAATCTAATATTTGAATAGTGTAAATATAGAAAAATGAATGTGTCGTGGATTTCTAAAAATTGAAATTTTGGATATACAATTGAGTTGAATTTGTTGTGAATAGTGAAAACCATTTAAATATTTCACCATCAACAAAATACACATTGCATTTTTAGCTTATATTTGGTAAGAATGAGAGAAATAAGATAGAAAAGAAATATGGAGATGCTTAACAAATATGTTAAAAATAAAAATAACAAGCAGAAAGTAGTTGTAGACTTAGTCTATTGATATTATCACACATGATTTGATAAAAAGATGCAAAGTTCGAATCCCCACGCTTCTAAGTTAAAAAATAATAATAATAACAAGTACTCAGCCAGATACAGAGCTATAAGATCTGATAGCGGATGCTCGACCAATCCACAAGAGTGCTTTCTCACCCTTAAGATCAAGATTGGACTCTCTTCTCGGAGTTTCATCTTGTGGGGCATATTAAAAAATATAAATAATTGTATTTTATTTGTTCCTGTATTTTTGTAATTATTTAATTTTATATTTATGTTTGTAATTATCTAGTTAGTTTACTAGTTTAGATTTTAAATTTAATTAATTGTAAAAGCCCTTGATCTAATGCAATTAGCTAGATTAAGAAAGTTTGAAATTTTATAATTTATGTGTATGTATTGACTAATGTCAATGTCAAAACTATGCTATTATTTCCTAAATCCTATAAAAGCTACATAAAGCATAGGTTCCTTTACGTTTTGATTCAAATCCATGTTGTTTTTCACAATTTGGTCCCTCAAAATGTGTAAATATATATTTATATAGAGTAACTACTTCTTAATTATGGTTGTAAATATAATTGGGACTAGTTCAGCAAGTAAGAAGTGAATGTTTTGATAAGGAGCTCTCAACTTTAAAATTTAATATTTCGTTTATCTTTAAAAAGTGGGAACCATAAACCTTATACTGGTTTTTTTTTATTTAAATGTTTTGTAATTTTTTTAAAGGGTAATATACTTTCAATTAATGCAATACAAATTACAAGACAATCATGACCTCAACAATGCTTAATTCTAATATTAAATTTGATCAAAACGTTAAAGAAAAGTAACTGTGTTTCTAATTTCAAAAACGTATAAACAAATAAGTATGCCATCAATCGATTATACACATATCTCAGTAACAAAATCTTTATTATGGATGAAAATTTCCAATATACCGAAATTGAGATACCCATAAACATTAAAACCACACAAAATATCATTAAGAAACAAAACTAGTGCAATGAAATTCATCCCAACTCAAGATTAAATCAGAAACAAACACATCACTAATTCAGGATAAAAAAACCATTATTATTAAAAATCACGACATAAAAAATGACACAAAAATTGCAAATGTTGTTGTTAAAGCTTTCGTCAGTGAGACCACCAATGAAAGCAATGGGAAGCAACAACCGGGCATGAACAATAAAAGATCCTTCTTTTCCATAGCCGGCTACTTATATAGGTATATTTACAACATCAAGTCCCCACTAAACATTTAAAATTTTAACTTAAAGTTTGAAAATTATTATATGGTTATATCTTCAAGTTTAAACAGTAGTAACTGTTAAGTAGTAAATGTTTGTTGACATTATAAATTCATTGTGACAAAAATTTCTAACTTAATATTTTTTTTATTTTTTTATTTGAGACGAGATATTCAAATTTTATATGTAAGGGTAATGTCAAATACGAAATTCTCATTAAGCAACATATGTAAAAAACCTTTAAAAAAAAAAAAAAAGGCATAAGGGTAAAATCGTCACCCAAAAAGCGGATAACGTATCGTCAATTGGGGAGCAAATCTTTGCGAGTGACGACATGCTATTGGCCAGCAAAAGTCAGTCATCACCCACTCCAAATAACTGTGGTGCAACAACTACCTCATAATAAAATAATAAAATCATGCAAGAAAACGCTACAAATACTTGCTGGGAAAGCCTCTTAACTTCTTGCGCCATAAGCGTGTGCAATCTTACGCCCCCTTAGCAAGACAATTGTTTACACGCGTCGTCTTCCAACAGCGAGTACTTAACTACCCAGCCGCCCGAGATTATTTCTTGACCAATTTAATAAATTATGCTTTTTCCTCGGTCAATGAGTTAGTCAGACATAGAGTCCAATAAATATTATTCTTTTTTTATTTTCTGGATAATTATTTATTTAGTGGGGCCTATATCCGTGCAATCAACCTCATCCATAAACCTTAGGAAAGAAGTAAGAAGCTTGTAACGGAAGGTTTTTGTTTAATCTCACACAAGGAATATGGAATTTGGAGAGTTTTATTTTTTATTTTTATTTTTTTAACTTAAGGGTGGATGATTTAAATTCAATTATTTAGTATTGATGTTTTCTAAACTTATTATTTTTTGATAACTTACTACCAAAATTTTTAATTTTGATAATTTACCTGTTGAACTTGTTAAATTGTTATAATGTACTCATTTTAAAATAAAATATTTGAAATTGAAAGATCTGTATTAGGATTTGTATTAGATTAAAAAAAAAATTTGTTGGCAATGAGCTTTTATGTCTTTATATTAGACGTATGTGAGCTTTTAATAACTAATTTAACAGAAAATTAACTTCTTAGGGATGCATTGTCACAATTTAACAAGTTGAGGGAGCAAATTATCAAAATTAAAAATTTGGGATAAGTTGCTAAAAGGTGATAAATTTAGGGATATCAATGCTAAATATTCATTAAACACATTTTAGGGGTCTTTTGGAACACATATTTGAGATGAAATTTTTACGTTGAAGTTGGTTGACTTTTAAAAAACTAAATATAATTTTTATTGATTTTTTATAAAAAGATAAAAACTGAGATTAAAAATTTAGGTTTGAACCTACAATCTAAACGCATGCTTAAGGAAGTTAGGTGTGATATTATTCTTATTCTATGTTTACAACCACAAAATATTAAGAAAATTTGAAAAACTTAAAACAAAAAAAAAAAACAAAAAACAAAAAACAAAAAAAAGAGAAGGAAATTAAATGAAAGGCCGTCTATTATCTACCCAAGAAGATAGATCGTCCCACGTAGGAGAAATGATCACAGATAGAGTTGAACCAAGTAACATTCCAAGTCAACGAACTGACCATTTTTACCAAAAAAAAAAAAAAAAGGTTATTTTTCTCATTTCATAAAACTTCAATTACTTATTGAAATTTTTATTTAAAAAAGATAATTCATCCGCATATCCCTTCTATTAATAAAGTATATGCTTACATGTTGGATTTCATACCATATTAAAACAAAAAAAATTACTAAGGGGGTGTTTGGTGTGTAAGTTTGAGTTGAAATTGATAAGTTTAAATAGTAATTTTCGTTGATTTTTTCAGAAAAGATAAAAAAAATTTTCAGAAAAAGACAAAAATTAAGTTGATGGGTGTAAGTAAATAAACTTACACCCCAAACGAGCCCTAAAGTTATCAGAGCATATTTTTATAATTAAAAAAAAAAGTTATTTCTGGTTTTTTTTTTTTTTTTTTTTTGGTTTCCTTACTGAAGAAAAAAAGCTAAAACAAAAAAACAAAAAAAAACAAAAAACAAAAAACAAAAGAAAATTTGGAAAAAGTAGTGTAGATAGAGTCATGGGAATATAAAGATAGAAAAAGAGAATTTGACTTTAGAAAAAGAAGGAAAATTCCGGGAGGGAAAACTTACTGCCATGAGTATACAAATTATTCCCGTTGGGGTTTTACAAAAGTTTTATCTTTTTTTCTAAAAATAAATCAATTTTACTATAGTCACCTTTTCAAATTTTTATTTTTCATTTTTAAAAAACTCAAAACTCAAAATTTAAAATTTCATAACTTTCTTATTTAAAAAAAAAATTACATAAAATAATAAGAGAAACGAAACAATATTCATATTACTATTTTTGTCCAAACACATTTCAAAATTTTACATTATTTACCTATCGTAGTTTAGTTTAAACAAAACACATATTTTCAACTATTAACTCATTTCTAAATTAATGCTCCGTTTGGTGAAACATCTTAAACTTAAATTTTTCATCTTAGTTTTTATCTTTTTCTGAAAAGTTAACAAAAATTATAATTAGTTTTTTAAAAAGTCAACCAACTTAAACTATTTCACCAAGCAGTAAACAAAACATTTCCAAAACTCCAACTCCAATTGGTTTTCAAAACGCCCCCATCAAATTTGAACATCTATAACTTTTGTTTTATTTTAAATCAAAATTAGATAGTTCTTTTATCTAAATACTCATAACGACAAGAGTAACGAACCAAGATCTTATATTATTATATTTTTTAAAACACATTTTAGTTTTTACATTATTTAAATATCATAATTTATTTTTAATTTACATTTCAATCAAGCAACATATACTCATGAGCCATTTCTAATGAAAAACAAAAAACCCCCCTCAAAAACTCCAAGTACACTTGGAGTCAAGATCTACTTATTAATTTGTTCAACAATTTTTAGTATTTAAAATTTTTTTCATGTCGTTAAATTTAATTTTTTTTTTTTCCTTTGAAGTCTTTGACTATGTTAAATAATTATATCAGTGTGTTGATATTTTATATCTTGATTATTTAATGTTTATGTTATTTTCTTTCTAGTAGATACACATTATTATAAGTGTTTCTTCTGTCTAGACTGGAGTCTATACGCGCCGATTAGGTGTTACGCTAATAAATAAATATAAAATAAAATAAAATGTCGTTTTCACAATTCTCGTGGAAGTGTTTTGATTTCAATTCCTAGTTTGGTCGGGCATGCACATGAGCAGAAGTTTCTGCCGGTGTTTTTCCTACTACGTTATCATGTAGTGGTCCACTTTGGGCTCTCTTTTGTGATTGATTTCCCTATCAAGCATGTTGTTACAGGTATTTAGCACTGTTACCTTAAATGTATCATCTTTTGATAATTTGTCTTGCAAATGTTTAATTTTAGCAATTTGTCTTCTAAATTTTTTTAAATTATAGCAATATATCTATTTAATTAATTTTACATCAAATTGAAGATTTAAATTTAGAAAATTTGTATTATGACTTGTATTAGATTTATAAATTTTTGGTCAAAAATGATGTTTCCGGTCTTCACATGATGCTCACGTAGGCTTTCCGTAACTAATTTAACAAAACGTTAAGTCATATTTAACAAGTTCGGGAGCAAATTGTCAAAATTAGAATTTTAGAAGATAAGTTATCAAATGTGATAAGTTTAGAGATATCAATACTGATTATCCTATTTTTATTATGTACATGACAAATTTTGTTAATTGGTGATATTCCAACGAATGGATTATGACTTGCTGCAGTTACATAAGATGGTCTTGAAGTAATTTTTTTTTCTAGTTTTTATGTGTGATTACAAATATAATTTAATGATTATTTTACACTTAACTCTTTTATAACGTCTATAATTTAAATCCCCTACTTGGCATTTAATTAAAAAAAAAAAATACCTACATTTCTATTTTGTCGTTTTTTAAAGTTTTTTTTATTGATAAATTGTCGATTTTTAAAGGTTGCTATATTAGTGATTTTTTTTAAGGTAAAAACTAAGTCAGAGAGAGTAAATATATTATTACTGTTATTTTAGACTAGACGTGGAGGACTTTAAATTCTAAAATTTTAATATGAAAATAGGTGTAAAATGGTCAGCATACATAAAAACTTTATTTCTTAAAAGCAAAAAGATAATGAAACATACGATGTGGAAAAGCCTCTTTAAACTAGACTGTATTTCTAATTATAATAAAAATGCCTAGAAAAAAGGGAAAAAAAAATTAAAGTTGAAGGAATCATTCTATTATTCTATGTGCTTTTACATGCTTCTAATAGTAGTATTCCAACTCTTTTTTCTATTCCAATTTTGGATCGGATTTCACATTTCATAGAGAAGCAACCAAAGATCATTGGTCATCTTTTTTCTTTTTTCTTTTTAAGATAAGATTAGAGGGGGCAAAAAAAAAAAAAAAAAAAAAAAAAAAAAAAGACCGTTGGTCAAATTTGTTTTAAAGCATGTACACGTGGGGTCCAACAAATGAAATGAAAGCCATCACTTTTTGGCGGGAAGCTTTTTTTTTTTTTTTTTCTTGATAATAAGATAAAGATAAAATATTTTGGCCAATAAATTAGAAATCTTAAGTTGAAGGAAACTATGGAATCGATAAAGATGGATTTGCCAAAGAGGATGTTGAGAAAAGTCGGTTTAATGTTCCCATCACTTTAGTCAAGTTTTATTTATTTATTTCCACATGTACGTACAAAGTAGATGCTTGTAATGAGTCATATTGAAGGCAGTTTTTGAAATTGACAAATAGTAAAATATTGATTTTTTTTTTTTTGAATTTAAAGAAAACGTTGTTCCAAACTTGATAGACTTTCCCCTTAAAAAAAATTGCATATATTTTATTTCTTTTATTATATGACTAATATCTTTTTATCAAATTATATGCAAGATACTACACACACATATATTTTATGGTATAATATCAAATCCAACAACTTTATTTGTAATTTTTATTATGATATTACATGTAAATCAATTAATAGTTGTAAGATTCTTATAGATTATTATAATTGTCTGATCTCTCATGCTGTCGTATTGAGAGATAAGTTCTATATTTTATTATTATTATTATATGATTATTCACTTTTATTAAATCAAGTATAGCAATTATAGCGATGCATCGTCCATTATAATACTAAAGGTGTTAAAACATAATTGGACTTAGTAAAAGTTAATTAGAATAAGGAGAAGTCTAAAAAGAAAAAAGAAAAAAGAAAAAAGAAAAGAAAAAGAGAGAGGGAACTTCGTGGAAGTAAGTGAAGTTTAAGGAATAAAGGCCGAAGGGGAGTTGGAAAGGAAGGGATATAATGTCAAGTGTGCGTTTGACGTAGTGGGCAATGAGGTTGGTGGTGATGCCATAAAATGCGTGAACGTGACCTCCTTGTGTTTGTTTCTTCGTCCTTTCATCCTATTATATTCTATTCTATTTTATGTGCGCAAAAAAAAAAGAAAAAAAAGAAAAAAAGAGGACGAATAATTATAAAATAAAACTTAACTTTGGCCTCCCGACAGAGTCTTGGAGTATTCGTGTCTTTATATCTTGTCTTTGTAATTTGTATTATAAAAGGAAGTTAAAAAAAGGGAATGTCTATGGTGGGGATGCATCTTTCCGTATGAAAAGTGGACGAATAAGATTTGTATCAAATTAAGACTGACAATATAAGTCACGATACGATAACACAATTTGAAAATAATATAAATTCTACAAGTTAATATTGGGAAAAACAAGGTGTGAGTCAGTTTTGGTTCGACTAGAAATTGATACGAACGAATCGGGTCAATTTTTTGTTAGATACGACAAACTCGAATACGCATGTAATTTGTTAGACATGTTAATTTGATATGACTTTATTATGAACTTGTAATCTTATGAAGTTTTTCTCATAATTTTGTAATCTTATTTGCTTAAGTTTAATGGATATAAATGAAATTTTAAGTTTTTTAAAAGGTGTAAAAAAACCTCAAGAAAAGCATATTCTTTTCATGTCAATAACATGTTCACAGGTCAATTTCATGTCACAGGTTATTTTTGATTCATATTGTGTGTTTTGTTAACTAGTCGAGTGATTGCGTTACATTCTTGTCACGGTTTCAAAAATTTTTTGTTTACAGGTCAAGTTCGGGTTGAGTTAAAATTTATATATACACAATCAAAGTATGACACGAATATGACACCGAACACGAATTGCCACCCTTATATCAAATGGTGAAAGATAAATTAAGTCACCAACACTTGAAACCCACGCACTAGATGTTTTTAAAAATTCAAAAATTTTTCTTTTATTTCAACCAAAAAAAGAAAAAAGTTATGGCCGAGACAACATTGGGATCTAACATATGGGTCCCCTCATTGGGTTTCACCCCCCTTGATGGGCTTGGTATGTAGCCCCAAAAATTGGAGCCTTTTAGCAAGACTCTTGTTTTGACGGTAATAGGGAATATGAAAACATTAGTTAGCAAAACTACATTGAAATTTGGCCATCTGTTAAAAAAAAAATTTTATATATGAAAAAAAGATTTTCCAAATACTTCTTACAAACGTTGCCTAGCAAATCAGCATTGGTGAAACATGTGTAAAACAAACATTTAAAACTGTTCAGAAAAAAAATACAGTGTGAATCTTCCTCTATTTTTCTTCAGTAATATAAACACCTGCTCCTCAACAACTAAACAAAAGATGTGAAAATGTTTCGTCCTGTTTTGTAGGACAAGATAAAAGCAGTTACAATTCCATTAAATCTAATATGAAATCTTGGTATTTCTTTTAGCAATCTACTTTTATTTGTGTATACAGTTGCTTACAAATTTTCATAACTTTTTACCCCTCATCATTTTGCAATGACGAATGGCCAGACACGATCACAACAGATTTTAGAATCCACTTGGAATCTTGGAATCTTGGAATCCTGTTCGCAGCAATTTGATGGTAGCAGAATTAGTAGCAGAGAAGTCGCATTCCGAAGGCTTGTTGGGATTATGAAGCATTTCAAATATTTTGTACAATGTAATCTAAGGCTTCGAAACTTTCGGGTTCCATTTGGAAGCTGCGGAGTCTACAGACTCTGAGACTTAGCAGATACAAGATATACTTTGAGGAATTGCCGAGAGATGGAGAGACGGTGAGCGATAAACCATGGGGTGGAACAGCCCTGTAGCTCTTGGAACATTGACCACTTCATGTTGTGAATGGTCAGCCTTGGAATTCATGCCTTTTGTTAAAGACCTCCCTACATTTGAGATTAAATGATATAATGTGAAATGCTAGATTTGGCAGGAGAGACAACCGAGATTGCACGTTTGCAACAAGAGGACTACCTCTTTGACTTAAGACCTTCTAAAACTTGAATGTTGTTCCATCTTCAGCATCCGGAGTCCAAACATAGACTTGAAATAGAAAGTTTCCTCAAATTGGCATCTCTTTTGGAGAGTGTTATCAGCTCATCCGAGAAATGTTCTGCAATGTGTGGCAGGCTCCTTAAAATCTGCATAGATCTGCACCCTATAGCTCGGTCACGGAGGTTGAACTAGACAGAAGTATATAAACAAACTTCATCAGCGTAATTGGGCGAGGTACTTCACTTGCCAGTTACCTGTAAATAGCTGTACGTCGTTCCAAGTTTGTTATTCATTACTATAAGTTGTAATCTAAGAAACAAAATGAACAGAACTTGAGATTTTTGTTCTTATTTTCTTTAACCTTGATTGGAAATTTGGTTTTTTCTCCTGTTGTTTAAGCTCTCAGAGTGGTTCTACTGAAAAGTGCAACGCTGCAGCCAAGAAAAAGTTCACACTTTATAGCCAACACCAAAACCAAAGAGCTTGAAACTTTTCAATTCCTTTGGAGTTGACCTGGCAGATGTGAGCAACGTGAAGAGCAGCCATATGAAAGCACACAAGCAAAGTTTCGTGGCACCTGGAACATTGATTCGTTCAAGTTAAGAAGTCCGTTTTCCTTCATACCTTCCGTGAAAGGCCCGCTTGCATTAGAAACAAGGCATTTATTGAATGTGGAATTCTTTATCTGGCAGAAGGATTTCTAGTTTTGCCTTTAATTGTTGATGATTAGGAGGAGGATTTCTACAATTGAAGCTTTACTTACTACTCAAAGGAGCTATTAGACGGTTCAAGGCTCGAGTATTGGCTGCGATCTCTTTGATCATAACATAGAAGTCCATCTGAATGGATATAGGCAGAGAACAATGCTTTTTTTGAATGAACGACAAGACTCTGTTGCAAAACATAATACAACAATACACATCAAGATAACATACGTAGTAGATTTACCAAAAAAAAAAAAAAAAAAAAAAAAAAGGGAAAAAAAAAAAAGAAACAATTTAGATAGAGATGTGAAAATAAGTAAAACTTCTATATGAATGTATTTTACAATATTAAGATGAATGTGATTGGTCAAATAACAAATTATTATAATTCGACATACAAAGAGAACTGTGCAGCAACAAGCTTCTTCACTTTCAGGTTTTTGTACTTATTTTCACCTACATTGGTCGGGAACTATGAACATGTTATTCGTTGAAAAATCAAAATTTCATAAAATTTGTACTCACAATTCCTCCTTCTGAATCACTATGATGATCACTTCTTTGCTGCTCTAAACCAGATACCTTAAAATTTCCAGCCATAGAAAGAGTAAACAAAAACTTTACGTATTAAGTTAGTCTGTTTGGAGGGAAGTAATTCATATTATAAAGTAAAAACCTTCTCCATTTAGGCACAAAACTTGATTACACAAATCACAAGCTATAATTTACGAAACAAAATGAACAAATCATGAGATTTTTGTATTTATTTTCACTAAACCTTGGTCGGAAATTTGGGTTTTTCCCCTGCTGTTTCAACTTTCATAGTTGTTCTGCTGAAGCGTGCAACGCTGCTGCCAAGAAAAGTTCTCAGTTCAGTGCCTACACCAAAACCTAAGAATTAGAAACTTTTCTGTTCCCTTTGAAAGTTGCAGAGTTTACACGGAAGATGAGAGCCACTTGAATACCAGCCATACGAATGACCTGCTTGCATCAGCCTCACCGCACACCAGGCAAATCCTCGAAACACTCAGAATGTTGATTCTTTCAAGTAGGTGGAGTCCGTTCTCCTTTGCACCTTTCCTTAAAGACATGTCTGCATAACAGACAAGAAATTAATTGAATCTGGAATACCTGACTTGGAAGAATGATTTTTAGTTTTTCTTTACCTTGTTTATTATTAGAGAGAGGATTTCCAGTTTCCACAGGTGAATCTTTACTTACTACTCCCCATTAAGACAATTCAAATCTTTGAGTGGAGGCTTCCATCTCTTTGATTGACATGACTCTGCAGAGATATATACATGTATATATATACATGTATATAGAACAACACACATGAGAATAATACACATTGTAGACTTCCAAATTAAAAAAAAAAGAAAAAAAAAAAAAAATTTGCTCCCTAGAAGAAAATTAAGGGAAAATTAATAAAAATTGTGGTAAAATTCAGAAAATTGTATTCAATCTGTATGTTATCTACATAAGCCTCTATAGCCATATACAAGAACTTATAAAGAGAAAAAACAGCAACTAACTAAATCAGGAAACTCAATATTTGGGAATCCTTGACTTTCTACAAATCTAATCCCTAATCTTTAGGAAACAGCTATTTACACAATCACTAGTATTAACTGACCACTAATCAAGGGAATTAAACCATATTTTCCACACTCCCCCTCAAGCTGGTGAATAGGTGTCATCCATTCCAAGCTTGGAAATTAAATCTTGGAATGTTACATTGTTGGGTCCCTTTGTAAGAACATCTATCAGTTGACCTCCTGTGGGAACATATGGTGTGCAAATCAATTCACTCTCTAACTTCTCCTTGATAAAGTGCCTGTCTATTTCGATGTGCTTAGTTCGATCTTGTTGCATTGGATTATGTGGAATGTTGATTGCTGATTTGTTGTCGCAGTAAAGTTTCATTGGCCAATCTTCAAGTCTTCGAGTATAATCTTCAGCCATAACAACTTACACATGCCCTGTGCCATTGCTCTGAACTCGGCTTTTGCATTGGATTGGGCCACAACATTTTGCTTCTAACTTTGCCATGTTACCAAATTTCCTCCAAGGAATGCACAGTAACCCGAAGTCGACCTTCTATCCATTGGAGACCCTGCATAATCCGCATCTGTGTAGGCTTCAAGGACTAACTCGGAGTTTCTGTTGAACATTATTCCTTTTCTTGGATTAGCTTTCAAGTAATGAAGCACACAGTAGGCATTCTGAAGATGAATATCCTCGGGATCGTATGTTCGGCCAAGTGTGAGAAAGGTAGATAAGTTTTCCAACTAATCTATGATATAGTTCCTTATCTACTGCTTGATCTCCAATAGCCTTTCCAAGTCTATGGTTTGGCTCTATAGGTGTTGCAACCAACTTGCTTGCACGCATTCCTCTTTCCTTGAAAAGATCAGTGACATACTTTTGCTGCAAAATGAAGATGCCTTGTCTAGAGTGAGCAACTTCAATCCCTAAAAAATGTTTCAATCTCCCTAAATCTTTAATCTCAAACTCCTTGCTCAAACATTGCTTCAAGGCTTGCTTTTCCTCATCATCATCTCCGATCACAGTTATGTCTCCACATATACTATCAAGGCTGTGACTCCCTATGAAGCCGAATGTTTAATGAAAAGAATGTGATCTCCCTGACTTTGCCTGTATTCTATAGCTATCATTACCTTGGTAAATCTCCTAAACCAAGCATGAGGCGATTGTTTCAAACCATCCAAGGCCTTCTTTAACTTGCATACCTTGTTTCCTTCTACTCCTCTAAATCTTGGTGGGATGCTCATATAAATCTCTTCTTCCAAATCACCATGTAGAAAAGCATTCTTCACATCATAATGTTCTAGTTCCCAATTAAAATTGGTTGCTAACGACAGCAAAATCTTCATTGTATTCATCTTTGTAACTGGAGCAAAGATTTCTTGATGGTCATCTCCATACGTCTGTGTGTACCCTTTGGCAACCAACCTTGCTTTGTAGTGCTCTAACGATCCATTAACTTTATACTTCAAGGAAAACACCCATTTAAATCCCACTGTCTTCATTCCTTTCAGCAGATCAACTAACTCCCACGTCCCATTCTTTTCCAATGCGTTAATCTCAACTCTCATGGCTTTCCTCCATTCTCCACTAGATAAAGCCTCCAATAAATTGTTTGGAACTGTGATCTCATTTAGACTTGAAAGGAAGCTCTTATGGGTTGGTGAGAATTTCTTGAAAGACACAAAATGGGATAAGGGGTATAATGGTCATTTAGTGCACTCTCGTGTTCCTTTCCTATCAGCTTTTTGATTTTCAGGCAATTGATGTTCTACAAGTGGAGTGGGTTCAAACACTTTTACCTCATTTGCAGGAATCAGATTGGAAGCCTGGACTTGCCTCGAATTAGGAGCTGGACCATACTTCCTTAAGTATGTCTTGCTTCTCCCATACCTTGTATGATCAAGAGTCACATTATCTTGAACAGGAGACAAAACAGAGGTTAATAGGGGATATCAGTGATGAGACATGTGGCAAAGTTTCTGTGTTTGGGATAGGTTCGGTAACATGGCTGGATTGAGTGTTTGACACAAGTAGAATAGATGATGAACGAGATGAAGATGGCAAATCAAGTAGGAAAAAAATCCTTGTCTTCCATGATAGATGTCTCCCCCTGAAGATAAGGTTTAGTGAAATATGGTTTCCCTTCTGCATATGTGAGATCAGTTGAGACATAGAGTTTTTTGGCGGGTGGATGAAAGCATTTATAGCCCTTTTGTGTGGATGATTACCTGACAAAGACACACTTAATGGCCCTAGGATCTAATTTTCCCCGGTTGTTACTATGAACATCGACAAATGAAGTGCACCCAAATATCCTAGGAGTGAGATCGTTTGTGGTACAAAAGTCAGTATAGAATTGAGAAATAGCTTCCAATTGGACTTCTTGACCATAAACCCGTGAAGGGAGTTTGTTTATAATGTGTGTAGATGTGAGAACTGCTTCACCCCGATATTGTTTTGGTACATTTTGATGAAACAAGAGTGCACGAGTTGTGTTTAAGAGATGATGCATTTTCCTCTCAGCTACCCCATTTTGTTGTGGGGTATTAATGCAAGACGACTCATGAATGATTCCTTTCTTTGAAAGAAAGGAGACAAGACTTGATTAAAATAATCCCTCGCATTATCAAACCTAAACCTTTTGGTTTTAGTACCAAACTGATTTTGAATCATTACATGAAAATGGGGAAAGACATTACTGATATCGGAATTGTTTTTGAGCAAGAATACCCAAGAGACTCTAGTACAATCATCAATAAAGGATACAAAACCACTGTGAGCCAGAAACATTCAGAACTATAGATGGTCCCCCATATATCACTATGAATTAAATAAAAGTCAGAATAACTTCTTTTATTGCTAATGGGAAAAGATACACAAGTGTGTTTGGAAAATTCACAAATATCGCAATGTAATGTTCCAATATCCAATCCTTAAACAAAAAAGGAAACATGATTTTAAAACGGCAAAAGAAGGATGTCCGAGACAAAAATGGTACAACCATAAGACATCTTTATTGGAGGAGGAGAAAAATGAAGAGGATAAGTTTGTCTTGGTCATGATGGAATCGGTGTCTCGAGATAGTAAAGTTCATCATTTTCCTTAGCACATCCAATCCTCCTCCCCAAACCCTGGTCCTGAAAGTCACAGTAAGAGGGATAAAATGTAACATGGCAATGTACGCCTTTAGTAAGTTTTTGAATGGACACAAGGTTAGTGGATAATTTGGGAACATGTAGAACATTTTTAAGGACAAGACTTGGAGTGATTATATGTCTCCTACACGGTTATCGTGATCATGGTTCCATCAGCAACAATGATCTTCCTAGTGCTGGGACATGGAGTGTAGGTGTGAAATAGGTTTGAAGCATGTGTCATGTGATTTGTGGCTCCCGAGTCTATAATCCACAAATCTCCAAACAATTTACCAGAAACATTTAATCCAAGGGAAAATACGGACTCACCTGAGAGGGCTAATGAACAAGCACCAGAAGACGTTTTCTCAAGAGTTCCCAGCAGATTCCTTAGCCTTTTGATTTCATCACTGTTAAATCCTTTATTTTTCTGAGACTGATCTGGTCCCACCTGTGAAGATAAGTGTTTCTGACCTTGTTGTCGTGGCTGCTGTCCACCTTTGTTTCCCTACTCTCGGCTGGATGTATGTGGTTTTCTGTGCAAATTCTAGCAGCGATCTATGGTGTGGCGCGACTTCTTATAGTATGTACACCAGAGATTGCCCGGTTTGTTCCCTTTGGAAAATCTCCCTTTCCATGAGCAACATGTTGTGGCTGGTCCATGGTGAGGCCTCACTTATTATCTCCAAAGGCTACAAGTGCTGAACTATCAACTGGTTGTGATTCAAGCATAATTCCCCTTCAACTTTCTTCTACCCGAATTAGCGAAATCACCTCATTAAGCGATGCAGCCTCCTCTTTGTCAAGAATCTGAACCCTGACTTGATCGAATTTAGAGTTCAATCCAGCAAGAAAATCATAAACCCTATCTCTTTCAATGAAATTTTTGATAATTACAGCACACTCGCTGCACTTCAAATCAAGCATCGATAGTAATCCAGTTCTTGCCATTGATTTTGCAGAAAATTGGCATACTCAGTCACAGATTTGGCTCCCTTCTTTGCAGACACTGTCGTTGTCTTGATCTCATATACTTGTGCCGCATCTCAAACCTTGGAGTAGGTCTGATTGAGAGCATCCCAAATGGCCTTTGCAGTTGGCAAAAACAAGCATGCATCACTGATTTCAGGTGTCATGGAATTCCACAGCCAGGACATCACCATCGAGTCCTCCTTGTGCCACGCATCAAACCCTACTTTACAGTTCTTTGGTCCTGTTCCCAACAAATGTCTCAATTTCCCTTTTCCTTTAAGGAAGGTTTGAACCAACTGTGACCATTTTAAGTAGTTTCGTTCATTGAGTTGATACGCTGGCTGAATACTCTGCAGTTTGCCCGTGGAGTGCTGAACCTGTTATTCCTCATGTTGTTGGGATGATTGAATCGAAGGGGTTAAAGCCGTCTTTTCTGACAATCTTCAACAATTGGCTATAAAGGCTCAAAAAAGCTAGCGTTGATCGAAAAAATGGCTAAACAAATTGCTTAAAAAGAGACTGCAATGAAGGCAAGTCAGAAAAAATGGCTATGAAGGCCGCAAAGAGAGCACGGATTTTTTCCAGGAAGTTTAAGCCTTACGGCTCTGATACCATGTGGTAAAATTGTATTCAATCTCTATATTATGTATTGTATTCAATCTATATATTGTGTTTAATCTATAGTAAAATTTTCTGATACCAGGATGTTTCAGAAAATTGTATTCAATCTATATATTACGTATAGAAGCCACTATAGGGCTATATACAATAAATTAAAAAGTGAAAAAACAGCAACTAACTAAATCACGAAACCCAATATTCAGGAATCCTTGACTTTCTACAAATCTAATCCCTAATCTTTAGGAAACAACTATTTACACAATCCCTAGTATTAACTGACTACTATTCAAGGGAATTAAACCATATTTTCCACAAAAATTAATAGAACCCTACTTTGAATAGGAAAATTTCATTTCCCGCCCGACAAAGCACTGCCACATCAATTGTTATTACCAACATTCGTTTATCAAAAATTGATTGAAACTGCAGAGTCTAAGAATATTGACCATAAGGATCAGGATCAACCTGCGACTCCAAATAGCCATTCAAAATATGTCTTGTGGTTCAAGATATAAAGCCTTGACATAAGTGCTGCAAGAAATTAACTAAGTTAAAAATTGTCTGCAAATCAATAAAACACAAACAAAAATCAGAGGCTTACCTCAACGGATTCTTATGGGTGGGTGACTGCGTATTCACGAGACAAGCATTGTCAAGATTTGATTAAACCTTTAAACCACGAACTTGGAGTTTTCCTACCAGGTTCAACCAACACTGCAGATATACAAATCATAATAGACATCTCTGAAAAACAAGTTAACAAACTTATTTCAATATCCAAACATAATGACACAATGGTCGCAACCAACCTTTTCAAGAGACTTCTCTTGAGCATTAAGTATAGCGTCCAGAAAACACTCTCTCCTGTGATAACATATCTCTACAATAATCTGTTGGAAATTTTCCCGAGTCTAAATGCTCTGTTTTTATTTTTGGTAACTCTTGGATTGTTTCCTCATTTTTTTTTTCGAGAAAATTGAGTTCCGAATGTGGTCCATATTCAGCATAGGTTCAACCCACAGGGAAAAGGCGAGATTCCTCCCCAGTCGGACATTAAGAAGGAGTTAAAGTGCTTCTTTTGTAAGAAGAAGGGGCACGTAAAGAAAAATTGCCCCAAGTTCAAGAACTGGCTCGACAAGAAGGTACTCAACTTTCACTTGTTTGTTATGAATCCAATATGATAGATGTTAATCATAACACTTGGTGGATTGACTCTGGTTCTTCAATCCATGTGACCAATTCTTTGCAGGGATTACACGACCTGCGGAAGCCAGTGGGAAGTGAGCAAAGCATATACTCTGGAAATAAGATGCTCTCACATGTGGAGGCTATTGGAATGTGCAAGCTAGTTTTAAGTAGTGGTTTCATTTTGTCTTTAGAAAAAACCTTTTATGTTCCTGGTTTTTCTAGAAATTTGATTTCGGTTTCCAAACTTGTATCAGTTGGATATTCGTTCAATTTTTCAGATTCTGGTTTTAGTTTATCTAATAAATCTGAAATTATTGGTTATGGTATTTTGTCTGATAATCTTTTTCGTCTTAATTTACAAGATGATGACAATTATACTACTATGTACGTTCAGGGAAATGTTGGTATTAAACGATGTGTTGTGAATGAGGAATCCTCTATGTTGTGGCATCGGAGATTGGGACATATCTCCATTGATAGAATTAAAAGGTTGGTGAATGACAGGGTATTTAGTACTCATAGATTTTGTCGATTTTGAGACTTGTATAAGTTGCATTAAGGGTAAGCAGACTAACAAGTCAAAGAAGGGTGCCAAGAGGAGTTCTAAATTGTTGGAAATCATTCATACCGATATTTGTAGTCCAGACATGGATGCATACCGTGATAAGTACTTTGTCTCTTACATAGATGACTACTCACGATACATGTATCTCTACTTGCTTAATAATAAGAATGAAGCACTAGATGCTTTTAAAGTCTTTAAATCCGAAGTAGAGAAACAATGCGGAAAGTAAATAAGAATCGTGAGATCAGATAGAGGTGGAGAGTATTATGGTAGATACACTGAGAATGGGCAAGCACCTGGTCCATTTGTCAAGTTTCTTCAAGAACATGTGATAGTTGCCCAATACACTATGCCTGGTTCTCCGGACCAAAATGGTGTAGCTGAAAGAAGAAACCGAACGTTATTGGACATGGTGCGAAGTATGCTTGCTAGCTCCAAACTTCTTGAGTCCTTGTGGACTGAAGCTCTTAAGACGGCTGTGTACATATTGAACCGAGTTCCAACTAAGGCTGTCCAAAGGACACCATTTGAGTTATTCAAAGGTTGGAAACCAAGTTTGCGACATGTACGCGTTTGGGGATGTCCGTCTGAGGTGAGAGTCTATAATCCGCAAGAAAAGAAGTTGGACCTAAGGACCATAAGTGGGTATTTCATTGGATATGCCGAAAGGTCTAAGGGATACAGATTCTACTGTCCATCTCACAGCACTAGGATTGTGGAGTCAAGAAATGCGAAATTTCTTGAGAATGACTTGATTAGTGGGAGCAATCGATTCCAAGATATTGTTTCTGAAAGGAATCATATTGATGCTCAACCTTCCACTTCAAGTGAGAGATTGATTGTCATTCACAACACCCCTCAAGTTCAAACAGGTGTTGGACAACCAATTATTGATGTTCCACAAGCTGCTAATGACGATCCAGTAGATCAAGATGTTCAAGAATTGCCAGAAATTATTGAACAACCGGTTGAACAACATGATCCTCAGGAAAATGTTGATACAACTTTAAGGAGATCTATTAGAATAAAGAAATCAGCAAAACCTAGTGATTATGTTGTGTATCTAGAAGAATCGGACTATAACATTAGAGCTGAAAATGATCCTGAAACGTTTTCACAAGCCATCAGTTGTAAAGAATCAAACTTATGGTATGATGCTATGAAAGATGAGATAAATTCTATGGCATCTAACGGAGTCTGGGATCTTGTCGAGTTGCCTGATGGTGCCAAAGCCATTGGATGTAAATGGGTTTTCAAAACAAAGAAAGACTCATTAGACAACATTGAGAGATATAAAGCAAGACTCGTTGCTAAAGGATTCACTCAAAGGGAAGGAATCGATTACAAGGAGACTTTTTCTCCTGTATCTAAGAAAGATTCTCTTTGTATCATTCTAGCATTAGTTGCACATTTTGACTTGGAGTTGCAATAAATGGATGTGAAAACGGCTTTTCTCAATGAAGGTCTAGAGGAAGAGGTTTATATGAAACAACCAGAAGGATTTTCCTTTAGTGATGGTGAGCATTTGGTGTGCAAGCTCAAGAAATCTATATATGGATTGAAACAAGCTTCCCGTCAATGGTATTTGAAATTTCAAGATGTTATCTCTTCATTTGGATTTGTAGAGAACATTATGGATCAATGTATATACCAGAAGGTCAGTGGGAGTAAGATTTGTTTCCTTATTCTATATGTGGATGACATTTTACTTGCAACCAATGATAAGGGTTTGTTATATGAAGTGAAACAATTTCTCTCTGACAACTTTGAAATGAAGGATATGGGTGATGCGTCTTATGTCATTGGCATTAAGATACATAGAGATAGAATTCGAGGAATTCTGGGTCTATCTCAAGAAACCTATATCAACAAAGTTTTAGAGAGATTTCGGATGAAAAATTGTTCACCAAGTATAGCTCCCATTGTGAAGGGTGATAGGTTCAATTTGAATCAGTGCCCGAAAAACAATCTTAAAAGGGAACAAATGAAAAACATTCCTTATACTTCTGCCGTTGGAAGCCTAATGTATGCTTAGGTCTGCACAAGACCTGACATTGCATTTGCTGTTGGGATGTTAGGAAGATATCAGAGTAATCCACGTCTGGACCACTGGAGAGCTGCAAAGAAAGTAATGAGGTACCTTTAAGGGACCAAAGATTACATGCTTATGTACAGACAGACTGATAATTTAGAAGTGATTGGCTACTCTGATTCAGACTACACTGGCTGTATTGATTCACGAAAGTCGACTTCAGGATATGTTTTTATGCTAGCTGGTGGAGCTGTATCTTGGAGAAGCGCAAAGTAGACTTTGACTGCTACTTCCACTATGGAGGCTGAGTTCGTATCTTGTTTTATGGCTACCTCACATGGTGTATGGATGAAGAGTTTCATTTCTGGGCTTAGAGTTATGGATTCGATTTCTAGGCCATTGAGGATATATTGTGATAATTCAGCTGCTGTTTTTATGACTAAGAACAACAAAAGTGGTAGTCGAAGTAAACACATCGACATCAAGTATTTAGCCATAAGAGAACGTGTTAAAGATAATATAGTGGTTATTGAACACATTAGCACTGAATTGATGATTGCTGATCCTTTGACTAAGGGCATGCCACCATTAAAATTTAAGGATCATGTAGATAGAATGAGACTTGGTTCCATTATGTGATTTTCATTGTAAGAACGATGTTATTTCAATGAAACTCTATTTGTGTTGTTTTCTCATTTGGTTTTTGTGCACAAATTCATTTATTTATTTTTGAGAAATATCATTAAAGTTTGTACCAAGAATAAACATATGGTTTATTCATTAAGTTTAAGGGCTCAAGTTGAGAAACTTGATATATTGTAATACATGGGAGATAATACTCGCTATAAGAGGACTTATCACCATGATTCATATATTTGGTTTTCTGTATGATGGATGTTGAACTATATGGACCAAGTGGGAGAATGTTGGAAATTTTCCCGAGTCTAAATGCTCTGTTTTTATTTTTGGTAACTCTTGGATTGTTTCCTCATTTTTTTTTTCGAGAAAATTGAGTTCCGAATGTAGTCCATATTCAGCATAGGTTCAACCCACAATCTTAGGAACGTTCAGCAACGTTCAAAAGCGAGATTCTCGCCCATTCACTGCCCACTAAGCGTGCACGTCCGAGAATGGCTCTATGATGGGTAGAGTGCATAAAAGGGACGTAGTAATTCGGTTTTGGTACCCTAAGCCTGCTTTCTCAATTTGAATCGAAACACACCATCTGCCGAGAGAGAGTAAAGGTTTAGAAGAACCATAACCCCAAAAGAAACACTTACCTATGACCTTGAGTGTTGAAAACAGCAATGGCTGGAGGTATGTAATTTCGATTCAAAAATTTTATTTCGCATTTGATCTAATTGCTATATAGGATTGTTAGTAGCATGTTTAGATCATTAAGATAAATATATAACATAATCCACTTCGACAAAGAATTGGCTTGGAGTGGGAGTCTCTCAACTTGGGCCACTTTGTTAATGATAGCTGTTGGAATATTTGAGGTAGAGAGAAAGTAACATGTAGCGTGCAACGCTAGAGCCAAGAAAAGTTCTCAGTTTAAAGCCAACACCAAAACCAAAGATTTTGAAACTCTTGAGTTCCCTTTGAAAGTTGTAGAGTTTACAGGGCAGATGTGAGCATCATGAAGAGCAGCCACTAGAAAGACCAACCTGCATTAGCCTCACAGCAGCACAAGCAAAGCCTCATAGCTCTCCTCACCTTCCACTGGAGGGGACACCAAAGGCCTCTGCCCTTTCATCCCTTGGATAGATTGAGAGGGAGGGTAGAGCTTTTGGTTTTTTCATGCTGTCAAAGAGTTGAACAATGAAAGTAGATTGCGAGTCCCTGATCGAATCAATCAGGTCATGTAGGAACAAGGTTCAAGTCTACTGATCTGTTAAGATGCCTCAGCTGCATATATCACTGCACTTCCACTTGACAACCATTGTAATGATAAACGGCTCGTCTCACCGTGACCTTCTCTTGAATTCTCAAAACTTTTGTCACTGTCCCCAACAGAGGCAGAAACCCCATCACTATCTTGGCTATGCTACTGGAGGCGCTGGGGAAGTTGGAATAAGAGAGCACTCATCTTTAGGTGGGATTACATGAAAGTCCCACTTGCCTTGGACACAAGGCATTAATTAATTGTGGAATTATACTTTATCTGGCAGAAGATTGTCGGTTTTGTCTTCCATTGCTGATGATTAGAGAGATTACCCAATTGAAGCTTCACTTACAACTCGTTCCAAGGATCTGTAAGACGGGTCAGAACTTGAGTATTGGCTACAATCTCTTTGATCATTACAAAGAAGTCTATCTAAATGGATATAGAAGGGAACACAACATGGTTGTTAATGATCGGCAAGACTCTGCAATAAATGAGAACAAAAACAAGCAATTTAGTTAGAGATGTAAAATAAGCAAAACTTTTATATAAATGTGCATTTTACAATATCAAAATTAATGTGATAGATCAAACAACCAATTATTATAACTTGGCATATAAAGAGTGTTGTGTAGAAGAAAGATTATTCACTTTCAGATTAGGTAAGAAAGGAATTCAGATTAGGTAAGAAAGGAATGTACCACAGCTACAATTGTTAGAACTTTTTTTTTTGCTCTCGAGTTTTTCTTTTTTCTCTTTTTCTTTCCCCAGCCATAATTCATAACCAAAAATATGTCCATTGTCCACTTCAACATTGCAAATGAGCACAAACACAAACATGAACAGAGTTGATCACTTGTTTAGCAAAAAAAAAAAAAAAAAACGAGTGGATCACTTCTGAAAAATACTCTTGTATATACTTGGCAGTACAAACACCAACTTTTAAGACGTATCACAGCACTCCCGAAAGCAGGAGCGAAGTTTTGAATCATGGTGTAATAACTAAATTTTTACGACCTTACGTTCTCTTGTAAAGAAACTTAAGTTATGTTCTAAAGGTATTTATGAAAAACCTGAGACAAGGTTTTTATTTGAAATTATAAGATCTCACGATACTATGAGACTTAACAAAATGATTGCTTAACTAAGTACATATCATTTTGAGAAAAAGGGATAGAAAATTTCACGTTTGCATGGCCTTGCATGGTGGTCAAAGTTTGACCTAAAAAGTCAAAGTTGACCCAAAAAGTCAAGCGTTGACCGAAAAAGTCAACCATATGATGATACTGTTTATGGATGAGCAGTATGGAAAATATACGACGAAAAACCATTTTACAGACAAGATGTCAAGATTAAGATTTAATATCACCCTGGAAAAATCAAGCACATAAATTAGGGTATCTTGGGTCAAAGGGCTTCAAATTATAAGAAAATTTTTATACAGTCAAATTTTACACAGATAAATTTTGGACTGCAGTTTAGTGACAAAATACTGTTATTAACAAGTTAACAGTATTGAAAAATATCTGTGTTAGCATGAATATGGACTGTTTATTAAGGAAAAAGCCAAACAAGTTCTAAAGGTGATTACATCACCTACTTTTTGAATTATGATCTCATTAAGGAATTAATAAAAATTTGGAAAGATATTTTGGCTCTAGAAGGCTCCATTGGCCGGCCACCTCATGGGGTCATCAACCAAATATCAAAAATTATGGGGTAAATTCCACAAATAAGCAAAGTTCTCTAACCTCTATAAATACCCCCTTGAGCCTATTCATTTTATTCAAGAAATTTGGGGAAATTCTTGCAAAATTCACCCTCAAAAATCCGGAAATTGGGAAGAGAAAGGAGTGAGAAAAATCAGAAATTTTCTTGGGGCTTTTGTTCCTAAGGGTTTGGATTTGAGCTAGGAGAAAGCCAAGAAAAAATTTGGAAATTTTTTTAGGACTTTTAGGGTGTGTGGCCGAGTGAGATAGGGAAGGAGAAAAGCTGAAAATTTTTGGGGCCAAACCTTGGTGAGGTGCTCGGCTTGGAGTGGATCTACCAAGGAGATCAACCAAAAAAAATTTTGGGTGCCATTTGGAGGTGTGGCCATGAGCCAAGGGAGCTAGGGGGAGGAAGAGATTTTGTGACCAAACTTGACTTTGGTCTAAGGTAAAAATCTAGAGCCCTAACTCTCTTATTTAAGTTCAAATTTAAGGTTAAAAGGTAGTTCAATTTGGTTGTAAGGACATAAGTCCATTTCCCATTTTATGCCCTAAGTATGTGGTATGTGCTTGATTTGTAGATCTAGGGGTGTATGGCTTAAATTCTTGCATTGTTTGTGTTTATTTATGATGAATTTTCATGCTTGATGCTTTGGGTTGTATGTCCCCTAGTTTGGTCCGAAAATCTGCCCTTAGGCAGTGCTTGAAGCATGCTAGTTTAGGGAGCAAAGTTTGATGCTTGTATGTAATGTATGCAAAAAGTTAGGGTCAATGCAAACCTAGGCTTTGAGCTTTTGGATTTGGTTTGCATGGATCCAATTGGACAGTTTATGGGTTCATGTGGGACGTTAGAAGCTCTGTATGAATTCCATGTAGGCTCCCGAAGTGATCGGTCGAGGTAGATTTCACGAAATAAGACGTAAACCGAACTTAACAACCGAAACTGCCAATTCGGATTTGAAACTGGCCAGTTTCGGGAAAGTAAAAATTAGAGGCCCTTAGAGGACGAATTGGGTAAATTGTAAAACATGAAAGTTGCTTGGAACGATTTTTCCTAGAAGACAGCGCGGGCAGAATCCAAAAATGAGGCTCCAATGGTCTCCGTTTTTACAAAAATCCGTGGCTAATCTGCCCAGACCTAGTTTTCAGGATCAGCCAGTTTCAAACAAAAACTGACGCAAATATAAGCAGAACTGGATTTTTTGTGAAACACGAAAGTTTTAGCATTTTTCGAGAGTTACAACTTTTGTGAAGATAAGTTTTTCAAATTCCAAATGGATTTATAAACTGGTATGGTTTTATGAAAAGTGTACAGGGAACCGAAAATTCCTGCACATAAGTTTTTACAAACAGTTTTCGAAAAAACTGTATTTTTGCTTAAAACTGTCCCAAAGGTAGTTCTCAATCTTAAATGACCTTTATAAAGATTTGTTTTGAAGATTTGAAATGGTTACAAAAATATTAAAGGGATTTAAAGTTAAATCTTTCAAAATAACAAAAAGGATAAGAAAATAGAGTTTTTAAGATAAAATTAGTAATCAAGCCGATTACGGACAATAACCAAGGATAATACCTGAGTCACCGGGCTTAGCCCCAAAGCCTAAGTTTTTTTTAGGAACCCAGCAATTTGTCAAAGAATCAGCCTAAGGGATTATCCAACGTGATCTCTTAAGAATAAGCAAAGAATGATTACTTCCAAACGATAAGGTTAATTTTTATGACCAAACCAGATTTTTAGTATCGGGGACATACAACTAAAATCTCGTAAGCATGTTGGTTAGGATACCAACACTACACAATGAGAATTGGACTCTTACCTATGTCCCTATTCAAGCAGGAGAGGACCTGCAGCTGTGCCCAGAAAGAGAACAGCATCCAGAGGGACATAGTAAGAAAGGTAAGTGCAACTCCGTCTACAGCATAGGCATTTTTGGTTGTAACATGATGTATGATGCAATGTATGATTTGAAATATCAAATAGATGGCATGACTAATATATGATTACAAGTTATATTCATGTGACATCATGAAGCATGTTCACAATTAATAAGAATAAGGTCAAGATGACAAATAAGTATGACGGCAAGCGAGCTTGCCTGTGACGTACCGACCCGTCCAAGGTCGGGTAGGACTGTGGATTGAGTTGGAAATGGATTGGCCGCCCCAACCACTCCATAGTTGCGCGCCCGGTACGATCACTCATGACAAGGGGCCCATAAGCAAGTTAAGGAATGAAAGTATGCTAAGAAAGCATGATAAAATAAGCATAATAAAGCATAATTGGATCATGCATGATTAGAATGTGTTATGATAGGTTATGCTAAGTTTATAATTGTTTGTGTTGCGGATAAAATAGTTGTACTTGCTGAGCGAAAGCTCACGCCTTATGTTTATGCTGTAGGTAAGCAACCTACTGGCGCTTTTTGATACAAAATGGTGGAGTTGGCGGGACAACTGTGAAAGAAGGGATAAGCTGCTACGTCTTCCGTAAAATTATGCTTAATATTTTATGTTTATATTATTCCAAACAAGTACTCCAGTAGTAGAAAAAAAAAAAAAAAATTTCCACTATATTTGTTAAGTAAATAAGTATGTAAACCAAGTTAAGTATGTATGTATGTACGGTAATGGTCCGTGCTAGGCGGGTCGTTACAGAGTTGGTATCAGAGCGGTTCCCTGCTACCTGATTTCACAGTTCGCCTGCCATCGCCACTATCATTGTAAGTTAAAGTTAGTTTATGCGTAAATATTTATTATGTGATTTTGGTATATAGATTTGTCGACATGGATCCGGATCACTTAGATGCGGACCGAGAGCCTATCTCATCTTTTTACGAGGCACATCCGTTATCATTTGATGGTACGAGTCGCACGATATCTTTGGGAGCATGGTTATATGACATGGAGCTAGTTTTCCGTACTGGCCATATCCTGGGTCGCTTGCAGGTTTCGTTGGGTAGTCGATGTCTGACTGGCGACGCCCGAATTTGGTGGATATCAGTAAGGGAGCCTCAGCTACCCAGCCGGACTTGGGTGCATTTTCGTTCACTGATGGTTGGACGTTTTGGGCCGATACTGGATTACGGGCCAGGAGCGCCTCAGCGTGATCCCGACATTTACAGAGATATGTATGACAGGCGATACCACAGCTACACACTTGAGTGGCATGCATATCCTCTCGAGACCATGGCCCACTACTGCATGAGATTTCAGGAGGCCATGTTGCCCTACGTTTCTCAGGATATGACCCACCCGGTATTGGAGGCGTTGACGGTTTTGCAGAACGGCTTACCTAGCCGTATTCGCCAGCATGTTCCTTTTCCCACACCCAGGATGACCGTCGAGCATATGATAGAGGATATTTTGCGGGCTGAGGTACGCGCTGATACCGAGCCGACAGGGGCCGCTGAGGGTGGTCATCAGGCACCCGTGGACGACGCTGGTATAGGGGAGCCATTATACGAGGTAGGACTAGCACCCCCAGAGGAGCCGATCCCTGCAGTACCAGAGCAGGAGGTGCCAGCACATGAGGCCGGGGAGCAGGAGGATGCTGAGGGTGACCCGGAGGCCGGCGACCAGGAGGAGGACGATATTATGGTCATACCCGGAGATCCACCAGCAGATCCCATTATCATAGATATCCCCAGCGATGAGGAGGATGATATTGAGGATATACCAGCAGACCCACCAGCAGATCCTATCGTTATCGATATATCCAGTGACGAGGAGGGCGACGACGAGGATATGGAGCCGGCGCCCGAGCTAGAGCAGGCAGGATGGTTTGAGGACCAGGAGGATCTTGCAGACGACCTAGAGGAGATTCTTTTCGACAACGGAGATTGGGAGACCGACTCCGACGCAGCTGCCTAGATGACGATAGAGATTGCTATTTTGATCGTTCATGTATATTTATTTTGACCGACATGTACTTGCTTATTTCTTTTTGGATGATAGGCATGTACTGATGGAAAGTGGTAGTCACTTCCATCGCCATTCTTTTTGACTATGTATCATGGTGAAGTGTTAGACACTCCTATTACTATTTTTGTCCATGTATATAAAAATATTATGAAACAGATATGTATTTACAGTACTGTAAGAATGATGTACTTGTTGTAAATATACAAGAAACAGTTCAAATACCATGTTATGTTATGATCATGAAAATCATGTTATGATACGATACGATTACGTAAGCCATGTTATGATGAGAATGATTATGATATGATCCGATGTATTATGATATGATGTATGACGAAAGAAAGGATATTACTAGTTTGATAATATCTTTTCTCATGATTTAATAGGAAAGAAAAGATGGTACGCCCTCGCAGAACAATGCCTGTGAACCAGAATCCACCTGCACCGGATCTAGCAACTGTTGTAGCAAATTTGCAACGACAGTTACTTGAACAACAGCAAGAGACAAATAGACTCCGGGAGCAGTTAGCTCAGATCAATCAGAGACCTTAGGCTAACGAGGTTCCTCCTCAAAATGTCAGAGTACCTCCAGTAGTACCTCCGGTACCTGATGTTCAACCAGAGGTTCAGCCAGAGGTTCCAATAGCACCCGTAGGAGTGCAAGCAAACTTACCTCCAGTACGAGAAGATCTACTTTATGAGAGGTTTAGGCGGATGAAAGCACCAGAATTCGAGGGACCAACAGATCCGATTGCCGCTGACAATTGGTTGATTGACATCCAAGTTATTTTGGATTTTATGCGACTGACAGAGCAGGAAAAAGTCCTCTGTGCTTCCTTCGCTCTCAAGAAAGACGCTAGACACTGGTGGAGGACTGTCCAGATGCGCCGCGATGTTACGACCATGAGTTGGCAAGATTTTGTATCGGAGTTTCGAACGATGTACTTTAACAGAGAAATCCTGGCAGCCCAGCAGGATGAGTTTACGAGTTTGAGACAAGGAACGATGACGGTAATGGAAGCTATAAATAAATTTGAGCAGTTAGCCCGGTTATGCCCGGAATTAATACCAGGTGAGACAGAAAAAGTTAGATTGATGATGAAGATGTTTCGATCAGATATCGCCAAGCAAGTCAGTGCTGGTGATAGTCCACCTACTCGGGTATTCGATTGTATAAGTCGAGCCATTAGAGCAGAATATTGGATTAACCGAGACAAGGAAGAACGAGCTCAGTTTTTTAAGGCAAAGAAGGAAGAAAAGACCATGGGGAAGCAGACACAACCCCGTCAGAATTTTGAAATGAACCAGAAAGGTCAACCCCGTAATTTTGCTCAAAGCTCTAAGCAGTTCGGAAGGAATAAACGAAAGGAAAACTCTTCTGGCCAGGGTCAGCAAAGAAACTACCCACAGAAAAAGATTTCTCGGGGAAATGAGGGCAATAGCAATAGCTACCCCGTGTGTACCAAATGCGGGAGAAAACACCCGGGAATATGTCGGATGGGATCAAATGCTTGTTACCTCTGTGGCAAGGAGGGCCATTCTGCAAAGAATTGTACTTTGAACACCCAAGGCCAGAATCCTTCACATCCAAGCCGGAACCCCAACAGCCAGTTGCATGCAGTTCAGGCAAAGCTCGAAGGACCCTCGATCACTCAAGGCAGATTAGAGGCTCCTGAACCGCAAGCCAGAATCTACGCCTATACAAAGGGAGATGCAGAAGCCGGGACTTCGCATGTGGTGACAGGTCAGATTTCTATCGCCACCTATGATGCAATTGTCCTATTTGATTCTGGTGCCACCCACTCGTTCATATCGTTGGAATTTGCTCAGAAGATAGGAAGAGGTGTGGATAGTCTAGAACAACCTTTTAAAACCTCTCTGCCATCCGGAGAAATTTTGTGGTCCAACTTTTGGATACGAAACACATCCGTAGGAATTTGTGGCAGAGAATTATATGTAGATCTCATCGCGATCAAGCTTCAGGATTTCGATGTGATCTTAGGGATGGACTTTTTGAGTAAATACAACGCCAAGATTGACTGTCGGAAGAGGTGCGTGACATTCAATCCTTACGGCGAAGCAGAGTTCAACTTCTATGGTCAGTCTCGGAGCCCAACAACTTGATTCGTTTCCGCAATCAGGGCTTGGAAAATGTTAGCTAATGGTTGTCAAGGATATTTAGCTAACATGGTGGACAAGGATCAAGAAATGGAGCGGACACCGGAAGATGTTCCCGTTATTAAGGAATTTGTAGATATTTTTCCGAAGGATTTGCCGGGACTTCCGCCAGAAAGGGAAATCTCTTTTGAGATTGAGTTGCTACCTGGAGCTGCACCAATATCGAAAGCCCCTTATCGTATGGCACCAGCTGAGCTGAGAGAACTTCAAGTGCAGTTACAAGAACTGCTCGACAAAGGATTCATCCGACAAAGTTACTCTCCATAGGGAGCACCCGTTCTGTTCGTCAAGAAGAAGGATGGATCATTGCGAATGTGCATTGATTATCGTGAACTAAACAAGATTACAATAAAGAATAAGTATCCTCTTCCAAGGATTGACGATCTTTTTGATCAACTCCGAGGAGCAGTTGTGTTTTCAAAAGTCGATCTACGATCAGGATACCATCAGCTCAGGATCAAGGAGGCAGACATCTCCAAGACAGCTTTTCGTACTCGATATGGGCACTATGAGTTCTTAGTTATGCCCTTTGGATTAACTAACGCTCCAGCTGCCTTTATGGATCTTATGAACCGAGTATTCAAGGAATATCTGGACAAATTCGTCATCGTTTTTATCGACGACATCTTGATTTACTCAAGGTCCAAGGAGGAACATGCGCAACATCTTAGGATGGTAATGGAAACGTTGAGGAGGAATCAGCTTTATGCTAAGTTCACGAAATGTGAATTTTGGCTGAAGAAGGTTCATTTCTTGGGACATGTTGTGTCGAAAGAAGGAATTTCTGTAGATCCTTCGAAAGTGGAAGCAGTAAGTTCATGACCGGTACCCAAAAGTGTTACGGAAATAAGAAGTTTTCTTGGGTTAGCCGGATACTACCGACGGTTCGTCGAGGGATTTTCCAAGATTGCTGCACCACTCACAGCCCTTACCCGAAAAGATAAAAAGTATGAATGGACTCAGAAATGCGAGGAGAATTTCCAAGAGCTCAAGAAAAAGTTGACAAGTGCGCCCGTGTTAATTATCCCTAATGTTGATGCGGGAAATTTCGTAATTTACAGTGATGCTTCCAAGAATGGGTTAGGAGCTGTCCTGATGCAAAATGGGAAGGTGGTAGCCTATGCGTCAAGACAATTGAAGAATCATGAACGGAATTATCCTACGCATGATTTGGAGTTAGCAGCAGTAGTTTTCGCACTAAAGATCTGGAGACATTATTTGTATGGAAACAAATGCGAAATCTACACTGACCACCAGAGTCTCAAATATATTTTTACTTAGAAGGAGCTCAACATGAGACAGCGTAGATGGCTGGAACTCGTAAAGGACTACGATTGTGAGATTCTTTATCACCCTGGAAAGGCAAACAGGGTAGCGGATGCGTTAAGTAGGAAATCCTCGGGCATGTTGATGTCTATCGAAGCATTTCCTAAGCCACTACAAAAAGAGATTTCTGAGTTCAACCTGGAAATGATCACGGGAAAATTATCTTCTCTGACTCTTCAGTCTGATTTGTTAGAATCCATCAAGACGCATCAAGGAAAAGATTCATTTTTGCTTAAAGCACAACTTTTTGGCGGAAAGAACAAGGAGTTCAAAACCTCTGCTTCTGTGTTCCCGATTTTGAATTTTTGAAGGATCAGATCATGTCAGAAGCTCATAAGACGCCATACTCGGTACATCCAGGAGCTTCCAAGACGTACAAGGATCTTCGAGAGAACTTTTGGTGGCCAAAAATGAAGAACGAAGTAGCAGAATACGTGTCAAAATGCCTAACTTGCCAGAAAGTTAAGGCTGAACACCGACATCCTGGAGGAGAATTACAGAAAATAGAGTTCCCTGAATGGAAATGGGAACAAACTACTATGGATTTTGTAGTTGGATTACCCAGGACGGTGAGTGGAAATGACACAATTTGGGTTGTGGTGGATAGATTGACCAAATCAGCCCACTTCATTGCGATTAAAGCCACCTTTTCAGTGGAAAAATTGGCTGAAGTCTACGTATCGCAGATTGTTAGGCTGCATGGAGTACCAAAATCCATTATTTCAAATCGTGACGGACATTTCACCTCTCGATTTTGGACCAGTGATCATAATGCTATGGGGTCAAAACTGAAGTTCAGTACAGCTTTTCACCCCCAAACTGACGGCCAGTCGGAACGAACAATCCAAACATTGGAAGATATGCTGAGATCATGTGTTCTGGATTTCAAAGGGAACTGGGATCAGAAGTTACCATTGATCGAATTTTCTTACAACAACAGTTATCACGCTTCGATTGGTATGGCACCATTTGAAGCCCCATATGGAAGGAAATGCCGATCTCCCATCCACTGGCAAGAAGTTGGGCAGAAGCAGCTGCAAATAACAGACTTCATCAAGAATACCTCGGAAGATATCAAGAAGATCAAGCAGAGACTCGACATAGCTTTTAGCAGACAGAAAAGTTATGCCGACAAACGTAGAAGGCCATTGGAATTCCAAGTTGGAGATGCCGTGTTCATTAAGATTGCTCCTATGAAAGGGGTAATGAGATTTGGTAAAAAGGGGAAGCTCAGTCCAAGATATACAGGACCATTTGAGATCCTTGAAAGGATTGGGAAAGTAGCTTACAGGCTTGCTTTGCCACCAGAATTAGCTGCGATGCACGATGTATTTCATGTTTCAATGTTAAAGAAGTATATACCAGATCCGTCGCATGTGCTTAGTCAAGAACCAGTGGAAGTTCAAACGGATTTGACATACGAAGAAAAGCCAGTTCGAATTCTAGATTGAGAAGAGAAGGTCTTAAGAAATAAAACCATTCCCCTGGTTAAAGTATTATGGCGCAACCACAAGGTTGAAGAAGCAACCTGGGAATTGGAAGACGAGATGAGAAAGAACTACCCCGATTTATTCTAATTTTCGAGGACAAAAATTTTTAAGGGGGGTAGATTGTAATAACTAAATTTTTACGACCTTACGTTCTCTTGTAAAGAAACTTGAGTTATGTTCTAAAGGTATTTATGAAAAACCTGAGACAAGGTTTTTATTTGAAATTATAAGATCTCACGATACTATGAGACTTAACAAAATGATTGCTTAACTAAGTACGTATCATTTTGAGAAAAAGGGATAGAAAATTTCACGTTTGCATGGCCTTGCATGGTGGTCGAAGTTTGACCTAAAAAGTCAAAGTTGACCCAAAAAGTCAAGGGTTGACCGGAAAAGTCAACCATATGATGATATTGTTTATGGACGAGCAGTATGGAAAATATACGACGAAAAACCATTTTACAGACAAGATGTCAAGATTAAGATTTAATATCACCCTGGAAAAATCAAGCACATAAATTAGGGTATCTTGGGTCAAAGGGCTTCAAATTATAAGAAAATTTTTATACAGTCAAATTTTACACAGATAAATTTTGGACTGTAGTTTAGTGACAAAATACTGTTATTAACAAGTTAACAGTATTGAAAAATATCTGTGTTAGCATGAATATGGACTGTTTATTAAGGAAAAAGCCAAACAAGTTCTAAAGGTGATTACATCACCTACTTTTGGAATTATGATCTCATTAAGGAATTAATAAAAATTTGGAAAGATATTTTGGCTCTAGAAGGCTCCATTGGCCGGCCACCTCATGGGGTCATCAACCAAATATCAAAAATTGTGGGGTAAATTCCACAAATAAGCAAAGTTCTCTAACCTCTATAAATACTCCCTTGAGCCTATTCATTTTATTCAAGAAATTTGGGGAAATTCTTGCAAAATTCACCCTCAAAAATCCGGAAATTGGGAAGAGAAAGGAGTGAGAAAAATCAGAAATTTTCTTGGGGCTTTTGTTCCTAAGGGTTCGGATTTGAGCTAGGAGAAAGCCAAGAAAAAATTTGGAAATTTTTTTAGGACTTTTAGGGTGTGTGGCCGAGTGAGATAGGGAAGGAGAAAAGCTGAAAATTTTTGGGGCCAAACCTTGGTGAGGTGCTCGGCTTAGAGTGGATCTACCAAGGAGATCAACCAAAAAAATTTTTGGGTGCCATTTGGAGGTGTGGCCGTGAGCCAAGGGAGCTAGGGGGAGGAAGAGATTTTGTGACCAAACTTGACTTTGGTCTAAGGTAAAAATCTAGAGTCCTAACTCTCTTATTTAAGTTAAAGGTAGTTCAATTTGATTGTAAGGACATAAGTCCATTTCCCATTTTATGCCCTAAGTATGTGGTATGTGCTTGATTTGTAGATCTAGGGGTGTATGGCTTAAATTCTTGCATTGTTTGTGTTTATTTATGATGAATTTTCATGCTTGATGCTTAGGGTTGTATGTCCCCTAGTTTGGTCCGAAAATCTGCCCTTAGGCAGTGCTTGAAGCATGCTAGTTTAGGGAGCAAAGTTTGATGCTTGTATGTAATGTATGCAAAAAGTTAGGGTCAATGCAAACCTAGGCTTTGAGCTTTTGGATTTGGTTTGCATGGATCCAATTGGACAGTTTATGGGTTCATGTGGGACGTTAGAAGTGCTGTATGAATGCCATGTAGGCTCCCGAAGTGATCGGTCGAGGTAGATTTCACGAAATAAGACGTAAACCGAACTTAACAACCGAAACTGCCAATTCGGATTCGAAACTGGCCAGTTTCGGGAAAGTAAAAATTAGAGGCCCTTAGAGGACGAATTGGGTAAATTGTAAAACACGAAAGTTGCTCAGAACGATTTTTCCTAGAAGACTGCGCATGCAGAATCCAAAAATGAGGCTCCAATGGTCTCTGTTTTTACAAAAATCCGTGGCTGATCTGCCCAGACCTAGTTTTCAGGATCAGCCAGTTTCAAACAAAAACTGACGCAAATATAAGCAGAACTGGATTTTTCGTGAAACACGAAAGTTTTAGCATTTTTCGAGAGTTACAACTTTCGTGAGACAAGTTTTTCAAATTCCAAATGGATTTATAAACTGGTATGGTTTTATGAAAAGTGTACAAGGAACCGAAAATTCCTGCACATAAGTTTTTACAAACAGTTTGCGAAAAAACTGTATTTTTGCTTAAAACTGTCCCAAAGGCAGTTCTCAATCTTAAATGACCTTTATAAAGATTTGTTTTGAAGATTTGAAATGGTTACAAAAATATTAAAGGGATTTAAAGTTAAATCTTTCAAAATAACAAAAAGAATAAGAAAATAGAGTTTTTAAGATAAAATTAGTAATCAAGCCGATTACGGACAATAACCAAGGATAATACCTGAGTCACCGGGCTTAGCCCCAAAGCCTAAGTTTTTTTTAGGAACCCAGCAATTTGTCAAAGAATCAGCCTAAGGGATTATCCAACGTGATCTCTTAAGAATAAGCAAAGAATGATTACTTCCAAACGATAAGGTTAATTTTTATGACCAAACCAGATTTTTAGTATCGGGGACATACAACTAAAATCTCGTAAGCATGTTGGTTAGGATACCAACACTACACAATGAGAATTGGACTCTTACCTATGTCCCTATTCAAGCAGGAGAGGACCTGCAGCTGTGCTCAGAAAGAGAACAGCATCCAGAGGGACATAGTAAGAAAGGTAAGTGCAACTCCGCCTACAGCATAGGCATTTTTGGTTGTAACATGATGTATGATGCAATGTATGATTTGAAATATCAAATAGTTGGCATGACTAATATATGATTACAAGTTATATTCATGTGACATCATGAAGCATGTTCACAATTAATAAGAATAAGGTCAAGATGACAAATAAGTATGACGGCAAGCGAGCTTGCCTGTGACGTACCGACCCGTCCAAGGTCGGGTAGGACTGTGGATTGAGTTGGAAATGGATTGGCCGCCCCAACCACTCCATAGTTGCGCGCCCGGTACGATCACTCATGACAAGGGGCCCATAAGCAAGTTAAGGAATGAAAGTATGTTAAGAAAGCATGATAAAATAAGCATAATAAAGCATAATTGGATCATGCATGATTAGAATGTGTTATGATAGGTTATGCTAAGTTTATAATTGTTTGTGTTGCGGATAAAATAGTTGTACTTGCTGAGCGAAAGCTCACGCCTTATGTTTATGCTGTAGGTAAGCAACCTACTGGCGCTTTTTGATACAAAATGGTGGAGTTGGCGGGACAACTGTGAAGGAAGGGATAAGCCGCTACGTCTTCCGTAAAATTATGCTTAATATTTTATGTTTATATTATTCCAAACAAGTACTCCAGTAGTAGGAAAAAAAAAAAAATTCCACTATATTTGTTAAGTAAATAAGTATGTAAACCAAGTTAAGTATGTATGTATGTACGGTAATGGTCCGTGCTAGGCGGGTCGTTACACATGGAGGTTCAAATTGGAGAATCAATTGAGTACCACTACCAGACCAGCAAAAAAAAAAATTTTTTTTTTGAGTACTACTACCAAGAGTGACAAATGTTTTGATAAGCCAAACTTTTTTTTTCCCTTGAAAAAAAGTTGGGAGAAGAAGTTCAAAAACACTATTCTTTAAAAAGTATTATTCTCTGATATTTTTTATTCATTAAATATATAAAAAGCCTAGTATATAGAACACATCCCTCCCTCAAAAAAAAAAAAAAAAAAAAAAAAAAAAAACCACACACATATATCTCCGTTTGGTAGATTATTATTTGTTCCAGTATACGAGAATTTGAAATTATACTAAACTGTACCTAAATATATCAGAGATTAAGCCAAAAAATATGCTGTCAAAAAATGAAATGTTAAATAATTTTACCCATTCAAATATATATATGAAATTCCTTCAAATATATATATATATATATATGAAATTAGAGTTTGTTATTTCTAAGTGGCACTTTGTACTGAATAGTTTGGACAATGATCCTTTTTTATTAAAGTTACACACAATGACGGAATTATCTACAACTTTGTCGATATTTCCCTGAAATTATCCGGACCCTCGATACAAACATAGGGGGTAAATATATTTCTTACCGGAGTATCCGTTTGATATCGATAATTTACAGAAAATTTCTGTAACATATCAATATCCGTTATCTTCCTTCACTATTTTATTCTAATATCTGGATACATAAGGATATTTCAACGAATATATCTGTCAAATATCTACTCATTTCAATGTATATAAAAATGAAGAAAAAGACTTTAAAAAGAAATAATTTGAAATTTTTTTCTTTTCTCATGAATTATTTGCTTTTGGCAATTGGCAATTTATAGCCACGAATAAAACTATATAGCAATAAAATAATCAGAAATCTTAATTTAAGAAGAAGAAGAAAAAAAAAATCAGAAATCTTAATTTAAGAAGAAGAAGAAAAAAAAAAAAAAAGGGTTCGGAATCTAAGTATGTGAAAAGAAAATCAAGGCGGTTAAGTCATTTTTGACTATTCTTCTTTCCAAATGCCATATGACATATTTTTGCATGCTCACGAACAATATCCATTTTTCTGGGTAAACCCAAACTACCTAATTTATGGAGCTTCAGTGGGAAAAGATCAATCAACATACATGTGTTATCTCAATAACTATTTTCAGAATTATTCAAGCATTATTTCTTGGTAAAAATATTGTCTAGATGCTGATAGTTTGCAAAGTTATGGCATTGAACCTTTAAAGAGTTCATTTTGGTATTGAATTTTAGATGTATTTAGAATGTTTTTATTTCATTATGGACCTTATGTGCTTTTATTATTTTGTAAAATGTTATAAGATTATAAAATTTATACTTAATGAAGCTGTTATTCTATCAATGTATTTTTAATAAGTAATCATTTTTAAATAGATTGTGTTTTTACATATATTTTCTTTATATACATAATTTTATGGTAAAAAATAGAACAATTTATATATTATTTAGTTCTTTTTCATTTCCTATAATTTCACTTGAAATTTCCAATATTTTATACAATTATCTGTCATTTTTCTCTTTTTTACCGATATCGACATCGATATCGATAATATCCATCGATATTTCCGTAAATCCCTCGATATTTCCATTGATATCGATATTTTCATTCTTGGTAACACATGACCTTTCCCAAGAAAAATAAGTGATACATTTGTCAGTCTTTAGGACCCGTTTTATGGTAAAAAATAGAACAATGTATATATTATTTAGTTCTTTTTCATTTTCTATAATTTCACTTGAAATTTCCAATATTTTATACAAATATCCGTCATATTTCTTCTTTTCACCGATATCGATATCGACATCGACATCGATAATGTCTATTGATATTTCTGAAAATCTAGACCCTCAATTTTTCCGTAAATCTAGATTCTCGATATTTCTGTCAATATCAATATTTTCATTCTTGGTTACACATGACCTTTCCCAAGAAAAATAAGTGGAACACTTGTCACTCTTTAGGACCCGTTTGAGGTTATTTTTGAAAAAGTGTTTTCTAAAAGTGTTTTTCCCCCTTCCAATTTTACTATTTACTTTTCTAAATATTTTCAAAAAATAAAAATAAAAATAAAATAAACCTCTAGTCCATAACTTTATTATTTTAAGTCGAAATGAGATATATATTTTTTAAATTGCATAGAATTTTGAGAGGAACTAAACATGATCTATATTGCTAATTTTTTTTTCAAATAGATTTCAAGGTTTTACACTTTATTACTCCAAATAGTTCATTTTCACCAAATGCACATTTTCAAAATTCAAACTGTCTCCAACCTCCAAAATACCATCCTCAAAAGTAACCCCAAATGGCTAAGAAAGTGTACAAGTAAGGGAGAAAGAGTCAAATGATATTTTTGAAAAGAGTTATAGTAAATTTTAGTATAAATTTTATTAATATAATAATAAATAGAATAATTAAATTTATGACCACATACAATACTAAAATTACCCCATCTCTCAACCCGAAATTGTATATATATAAATTTGTAATTAAAATCTAAAATTAGTTATAAATAAATCTTTTATTTTTTAGAATATTCAAGGTTTTCATAGAAAATCTGAGGATTCACGGGTAAGTATATACTAAGTTATCTTTTAAATAACCTGTTATAAACTGCAAAAGTATTTATAAAATATGCTATAGGCTACAATTTTCCTATAAGCAATTGTATCAGCATTCCTCAATTAAAAAGAAAAGAAAAAAAAAAAAAAAAAACAAGAACAAGAACAAGAACGAAAAAAAAAAAAAAAAAAGGAGCTAGCCAGAGGGTTAGCCAATATGAATACAGCGATGACTTGACTTACAATGGCTTGTATTTAGTTAATATTTTTTTACACGAAAGAAAAATGAGAATTTCTACAAAATAATTCGTTATTTTACGCTGATCAGAAAACTGCTGTTTTAGTAATTTTATTATTATTTTTCTATGATTTGATCTATAGCTAGAAGCAATATTATCTGTATTACGTGTAACAACTTATTGAGATAGACATTTACACATCAAATGTTAAAAATTTAATTTAACAATAAAAAACAGTTCTCATTAATATGTAAAATATAAGGAAGAAATTTTCAAGAAAAATAACCATAATATTTCGAGAGGATAGGAAAAAGAAAACCCAAAAAAAAAAAAAAAACCCATAACATTGCAACACAATGTAGTGGTAGCTCATAAATTGTTTGTCGCATCAAATTCATCAAATTTGGATTGAATGGTAATTATTGCTCAATAATCAATCCCCTTTCAATAATTTAAAAAGAAGATTAAATGCCCCGAAAATGCATCATGAAAACAAATATACAAAATTACAAGGAAAGAAACGACAATGAAGCAGGGTAAGGAAGAGAAAATGGGACCTTGCTTGAGGAATACGACACTAGACTATCATGTTTTCGTCATTTGCTTGGGAGTGCATTGAAAATAGTTTTGTTGCGAGTATGAAATTGAAAATCAGAATTATATATATATATATATATATATATTTTACAATCGTGCTAGGATTATTTCTAAAATCAAGTTTCATTCTAGAAAGATTAATTTGAATATAAGAAAAAAGTACAAATTATATTTGGATATGTTTTTGAAAATATGTGCTAAACAAATAATTCCTAAAAGTAAAAAACAAAAAAAGATTCTTCACAACTTATGAAAACATTTTTCTTTTGTATTTTCATTTTTCTAGTGCTTAGACGAAGAAGAAATCGGGTTCCCTGTCAAGTTTGATGAGAGTTTGAACTCGACACATAATTATTCTCGTTAAATGTGAGTGTGAGGTGAGAGAATTTGAGTGGAGATTGTTAGATATGTGACTCAAATTAGTTTTATGTAAGTTTATATTTTATGAGTTTGGAAAAGTTGTATTTTTGTGTCCTATTGAGATCCTATAAATAGGTGTGTTATGTTATGAGTTGGGATGTGTGGTCAGAAATATAAAGAGACTGTTTGTTTCTTTTTGAGAGAAAGTGAGAAGAGAGATAGGTAAATGATGTTAGGGATTTTCGGTAGAGAGAGATTGAGAGTATTTGACGGGTATGTAATTGTGAAAGTGTTAATGAATATATTCTCCCTCTCCCACAAACAAAGACAATTTTGTCAAATTACATAAATTCTTTATTTTCTCTTTATTTCTGTTTTAGTTTATTTTTCTGCTACACATGGTATTTTCCCTAACAGATATGTCACCATGAAATCTGTGCCTGCACTGTTATCTCATAATTGCCATCATAATCAACCAGGTCTTTCCTATTCATATTGTTATAAAACACATTCGAAGCTTGTACTATTTTCTTCATCTCCACGTCAAGTGAGCCTCCACTAAAAATTATTGAATTACCGGTACAATTTTGTCCTGTTGTAGCCTACATCATTTTTATTGCTCCTTTCATCAGTGTTCAAGAACAGATCAGGAAGCTGTATTTCCCACTCTCGAAGATGATCTCCAATCCCGTTATGGTCCGGTTTGGAAGGTCGTCGTCGATAGGAAATTTGAAATTTTCCCAACCGTCAAAAACCAGGTTCTCGGCGTTCTAGAGAGCGAGCATCCTTGGGTTGGGATTTCCAGAGTTCTTTCCCGACAACAAGTTGGTTCCCAAGGAGTTTCTGAGTTGAAGCTCACTATAGTAATGGAGTTGGACCATTCTATTGGAGATTTGCTAATCAATAAAACGCTGATATTTCTGATGACGTTCTAGTACCAAAATCTATGGAGGTTTGGGAAGACGACTATAGGGAAGAGAAGCTTGCAGCAAAGTTTGGGGGTTTTTTTTTTTTTTGGGGTTTTACAATGTCAAGGGAAGTTGGCAGTGCTTTTGATAAGTAATAAGCGTCCGTTTGGATCGTTAGTTGGAATTAAAATTTTTAAGTTGGAGTTGGTTGACATTTTAAAAATTAGTTATAATTTTTGTTGATTTTTTAGAAAAAGAAAAAATCCATCGTTAGTTGGAGTTAAAATTTTTAAGTTGGAGTTAGTTAATCTTTTAAAACTAATTATAATTTTTATTGATTTTATAAAAAAGAAAAAATCTAACCAAAAATTACAATTTAATTAGAGTTAAACTAACATCACAAGTAAAGTCACAAGTAAAGCCTAAGAGATCGAAATAGATAAAAGAGAGTTTTGACAATTGATTGGATTGATATATGGAATAAACCTTTTCAGCCGCTGCCAAGTGGGAATATAATTGAGCTAATCTTTTGATGTCCTTAACTACCCTAAAGAAATACTGGCCGTTCGATGCATCTAAAATAATGATAAAATATATTATTATCATTGTTTTTGAAGGTTCAGATTTATTTCGGGACTAGTCCTTTAAATTTGAATTTGGGGACCATAGAAAGGCCCATGTTTTATTTATTTATTTATGAAATCATTAAAATATTTTTAGTTTCAAATAATTTAAGTATTAAAAATTCATTTTTACAAATTTCAAAACATAATAATGATGATAAAAAATAGATATGGTATAGAAATAGCATTATATAAGCTTAAAGGAGAAGATGGAGAAGATGGTCTAACTAATCAAAAACAATATTCAAAACGATCTCCAGAAAACAAATAAAACAAATTTTTAGACATGATTCTAGATCCTTTTTTTTTTATACCAAAAAAAAAAAAAAAGAGATTATTTTGAAAAAGAGTAATTCTAGAGTATACTAACTTTAATCCTAATTTTATTTTGCTAATTAATTTGTTGTTGAGTTGTTATATTTTCATAAGAGGATGTAAAATTTAAACAATAAATTTAAATTTTCCTTAAAGAAGATACTTTTTAGACCATTTAAAAAATGTCCAAAGACAATATCAAAACGGTGATCAAATTGAGTTATTAACTTTAATTGACGTGACAATTTAATAAACACATGTTAGTAGATAATGACAACTCACATATCACATAAGTTACTTAAACACAAACATTTTAAAAAAGGAAATGAAATCACAACAAAACAGAACAAGCTACCTTCAAGAATTGGCGAAATGAAATACTGTTTTGGATCTTAATGAAAAATGCTATTAAGGCAAAGACTTGTTAGGACATAGTTTGAGCAATCAAGTTCTTTGAGAATTAAGTCTAGCATTTTTTCTTTCTTTCCAAACGGCCACTATCCCTAACCAACCAACAACAATTGGCCAAAGCATATTATAAAACTTAAAGATTATTAAAGGCCTCATGAGGAAGCAAATTTACAAACGTTTCCGAGCAAATCAGCATTGGTTAGACATGTGTAAAAAAGGGGAAAGCACCTAAATAACACAAATTTTAATACCACTTTATCAACATAACACAAAATTTGGTCACTTCACCAACATGACACAAAATAGTTCAAGTCAAAGGTCAACCTAACATGTTTACCCAAATTGCCCACATTGCTTAGAAAATCTACTATACTAACATATATATTATTTTGGATATTCAACTAGAATATTTTCAGTTTTCAACATGGATGGTCGGATGTCTCTGACTCAAGCCGCCTGCGCCGGTTGCCGGTATACTCTAGTAGAGTATAATGCATACCCTACTAGAATATTTTAAATATTCTACTAAAAAATTTTTAGTTTTCAATAAGGATGGCCAAATATCTCTGTCTTCGGTCGTCGGAGCCAATCGTCAGCATACTCTAATAGAGTATACATACTCTACTAGAAATTTTGAATATTCTATTAAAGTATTTTGAATATTCTACTAGAGTATTTTCAGTTTTTAACATGATTGATGGGATGTCTCTAACTCCGACCAACTGTTCTAGTCACCAGTGCCAGTCGTAATGGCCAAACATTGGATTCCAAAGAAACAACAAATTAATAAATAAATAAAATAAACAAATAAACAAGTAAACCAAGAAACAAAAATAATAAATTAATAAAAAGTTGATTACAACTGTAACCATTTAACTCATAGTATTTGTTTCGGGGTACATTTAGAAAATTATTTATAAAAGAAGAAAGATTTATCTAAATGGAGATGGATTTAGGCTACAAAATGAAAATGATGTTTGGGTTATGACTTGGTGTAATTGAGTATGATATTACCTGCAAAGGATCCATACTAGCTCAATTTAAACTAATAACTTAAGAAGCACGCTAAAAATAGAAATAATAATAATAATATAATAATAATGACGTCATTTAAGCTTTAAGCCTAGTTACCAAATGCTTCATGAAGGTTTTTGTACACAGTAATGTACATACATTGAAAACGAGTCCTTTCCACAAGCGTTAAAAGCAGAAGAGCAAAGTGAATAAACAAAAGAAAATAATAGGTGATGAAAGAAATATATTTAATCAAATGCAACTTCAAATACGTGGTGGAATTAGAATGCTTTTCCTCTTTCATAAGATGAATCAACTAAAAAACAAATGAAGTTGTTTGTGTACTGGTAAAAGTAAAGTATGTTCAAAGTATAATTGCCAATTTATAGAATTTAATATTAGTTGAATGTAAAACAACTTACATTATCTAAATCTTGAAAACCCCTATGAACAGAGCTCAACTCCATTCATTGGGGGAACACAATAACAACGAGAGAATAAGAAGAAGAAAGAGAGAGGAATTAGAGCCACTCAAAGCTATTGAAGCAACCTTAGGGAATCAGAAAAATCTAAAAACCGTAGGAACGTTGTCAAACTAGTTTGCATCATTGTGAAATACTAGCCGAAAAAAAAAAAAAAAAAAAAAAAAGGAGAAAAGAGCGACCTAATGAAACCACAGATAATTAGAAGCCAAAAGCCCTTGTGCATTAGGGAGCTAACAAATTGATAAAAATCATGTCAATATTCCCAATTAAATAAAAGAATAACCCTTCTAAATGTTAAACTTATTATGTAAATCATATAGTAGTAGAATAGGCAATCCATCTCCAATTAATTAGTCTAATTAACCTCCTAAAAAGTGAGAATCATACTTTTCCCAGCCATTCCTGTGACATCATTTTTACCCTCTTAGTAGATCTCATCAGCCAACTTATGTAATATGTTTATCTTGACTTTTTGTTATTTTGTTGATCTTAGCCGATTCAGATACTGCGTTTATATTGATTTTATTTTATATTATATCATCAAAGCATTTTTATCTTCCCTTATTAGCTTAATTTTGCTTGTATATTTATGGGACAATAAATTTTGTGGCATACACATATAATATACATATATATATATATATGTATATACGTATATATAATATATTGGCTAATTCATTTAGATACTTTAACGTGCAAAAACATGTTGGAAGTTTATATTGTTATTTAAATATTTTTTATTATAACACCAGTCAATAGAGTTTCAAAATTAATCTTATTTTTTTATTGTTGAGAACTTACATACATGTTGGAATGTTGTTTTACTAATAAATAATTAAAGTAATAAGTCAAGTCCCTTGCATGATTGCTTTGTATTTGCCAAACTTTCAATACACACACATATGTATATATATCCAAGAATCAATCCCTTAAATACTGATCCGATCATCTAAAATGACCATACAAATTTATCATAAGCTATTCTCTTTGGATGAGATAAAGTAATTAAACAAAAACAAGTTGGTAATATTCACTAAAAATTATATTCAATCAATTATAAACATGAAAGTGAATTAATATTGAATTGATTGACATAAATAATATTCCCTATCTTAAACTCGATTAAAAAGGCTCACTATGATTTGGATAATTCATATTGGATATTATTTGGACATTCGTATTGGACATTCACCCAATACCTATACTGGACATCATTCGGACCCCATTGGACAAACGAACTTGACACTTTCCTAAATTTATGATCGGATGAATGGACCTGATCTATTAATCCATGATTATGACCAAGCTGGACTGTACCCGAGGGAAAGAGAGAATGGACACCATAATGACTAAATATTATTTTAATCCATGAATTATTTATTGAACCATAATTGATTCTTTTATAAATTAATATCTAATTAACTGATTAATTACTTTTGTATATTTACGGTGGCTTCTAACCTATTTAAATATTTTTTGTATGCTTTTTTATTTAGTTATTTGCTTATTTACTTATTTATATTTTCTTTCTCATTTCAAGAACTATAATAGCTTACATGTTCTTCATTATCCTTATTCTTATTCTTATTCTTGTTGTTATTTAACTTTTTCATTCCATAAAATTTAATTAGTTTATAAATAATCATAGTTCAAATATTCATTTCGACCTGCGCTCATAGTGTTTATAATATGCCTTCTACACGACTAACTATCAGGTAATAACTAATTTTTCATTTCTTTTGTTTAATCACTTCTCTAATCCATTAATAATAACCTATATAGATCTGTAATGATCAAGTCACTTTCTTTTTAATTTATTAATTTCAAAATGCAATACTAATAGACCAGTGCCTAAGTTGTCATTTGTGCATTATTTAAATCTATTTTCGATCAGTGCCTACACAATTAAACAATTTAAAATTCAAACTCTGGTTCATTTCACAAAATGCGTGCTATGTTGGACCCCCTCTCATTCACTCACCCATCCATCTCTCGTAGGGTCTCATAGGCACGACACGCATGGTTCCCCATGGACCCGAGAACAGTATTATTATAATGAACACTGTTATTGGATGCGGTCGGTGTTAAACCACGTACTAATAATGTGAGCATCTTCTATTTATATTGGTGTCGATTATGTCTTCAAGCATTTTTCTTGTATAAAAAGATAAGTTTCTAAAGGCTTCTTCATTAGGACATACTGAGCAAACCTTAAAGAACTTGTGTTGTTAACAATTTACGTTTTTATTTGGTCGTGAATCATAAAAGGCGCATCTATGCAGCATTAGACACTTAAGGGTAAAACGGTCAAACTTTTTGTTTATTTAGAAAATGATCGAGTGATCAACATTAAAATGTTGATCGACCCCAGCTTTATTTGACTGGTGAAAACACATATTATATCGATAAATCAGTTATTAATTATAATAAATTAATATTATGTGGTCAATTTTACTAAGAACGGTCATTTTCCTAATTTCAAAAAACTAAGACCATTTTTTATTAGAATTTTTCTTCATTATCTATTATAATCAGGATTAATATTATAAAAATTAAAAACAAAAAGTTTCTTTTTCAACAGAACTATTCCCGACACAATTAATGGTACGTAGCTGTAATAACCTTTGTGTCTATAAACTCATAGCATGCCATTTCTTCCTTAAATTCTTGTCTTAATTGAGGGACTTGATGAACCAAAAGAAACATAGGTAAAAGTGATTAAAGTTTCCATACTCGATTTATTACTGTGATTTGGTCTGTTGTAACAAGGGCTTTTGATTTATGACATGTCTGATACACTGTTTTAAATAAAAAAATTATTTTTAATTCTCGTTGGTGTTTGGGAGAAAGAAAATAAGTTTAGTATAACTTTCAAAAAAAAAAAAAAAGTATAAAAAAGTGATCAATATGGATTATGTTAAATTGAAACTCTTCATCTCCAAATAATGTGTCAAATACCCGATTAATTTAGTGGTAGGAGTATAGGACTATGATTACTATATTATGATAGTACTTCCAAAGCTATAGGTACGAAAGATTGAAGGAAAAGAAACAAAAAAAGAAAAAGAAAAAGATCCCAAAGCAGAATAAAAAAAAACCCCCCCAAAGCAGGAGAGATTCTGAATTATGGAGGTTCAAATTGGACTGAGAATCAATTATCACTACCAAGCGTGACAACCGTTTTTGATAAGCCACTACATTGACAAATTTAAGTGCAATTATCACCACTAAATGCAATTGCTTATGCATTCTCTTGGGCACCCTTTGTTTCTATGAGTGACGTGTTATACTACACCTTTTGTTTCTTGAAAAAGTTAGGAGAAGAAGTTAACAAACACTCATCCTTTGGCAGGTTTATTATAAATCTGTCATTTTTTTTAAATCAACTAGACAAGGGCCTTTTTTTTTTTTTTTTTTGATGGAAGAAAAGGGCTTTTTCTGTATTATAAAAAAATAATAAAATAAATTAAAAAATAATAATATAAACCTAAGCTAATCCTTGAAAAAAAATTACGAAACTTCATAATCAGATGTTCCTCTAGTTTAAACTTTAAAAAAAAAAAAAAAAAAAAAATTAAACTCAGATCATTTTGAGAATTAACCGAACATATTATTTAAAAAAAAAATTAGGGGAGTGGCCAATGTATGGCCTATATTTGTTTAATTTACTAGATGGCCTAATTAATCAATTTAAGACATTGATTTTTCATTTTTGTCATCTTTTTATTCATCCCTTATTCATGCTCTTCAGGTTATTGTTTATCTTTCTTCACACTCTTCTTCTTCTCCTTCTTCTCCTTCTCCTGCTCAGTACAGGGTTTGAATTTTACATGAAATTTATTTCTTCCCATCTCTTGTGAAATCTGAAAATATTTGTTTATTTTGTTTACTTTTGAGTTTTAATTAGGTTTTATGAAGAATTATTTGATTATTTATTGTGTTTTGGTTTTTTCAATTTCTCTTTGCAGTATTTTTGGTGATTCTCTGGATTTTCGTTCTTTAATTTTGAACAAAACATGTATTTGATCCGTTTTTTCACATTTTTTTAATTGTTTTCATATTCTGATCTATTACACAGTTGATGAACTTGTAGTCACTGATTGACTCTTGTCAATGATTTTATCTGCCCTTCATTTTGACAACCATCCACCTCTATATCACTAACACTTGGCATTCTTGGGAGTGAAAAAGCTAGCTGCTCCTCACATTGAACTTTGAGCTTTGTTAATTGGAAGAAAGCCCGGCAAATCCCCGATAAGCTAGTCGCAGTTCTCAATCTCTATTTCTCTGCGCTTGTTGAAGGTCCCAACGTCTTGTTCTTCCATTTGAATCCATTTCTCCCAATATGACATTCTACTAAACTTCAAGACTCGTAATGGTGAGAATGGCTTTGCATCAGAACTTACATTCCCATAAAACTCCTGACCCACAGTCCCTACTTTATCAAATTCAGAAATGTGAAGAGTTTTGAGGGAAGGTAGTTGCCCAAGTGGTGGCAAGGACGAGCAGTATCTACACTTGGAAAGCTCTACAAAGACCATGTTGGCAAACGAATCGCACCCCACCCAATTTGGAAATCCTGTGCCTGGATAATGACTGATCTGGAGACTTTTCAAGGTTGTATTAGGTAATAGCTTGTCAAGTACATCCCTTGCACGTGTTGAATCATCATTAGCACGCCCATTATCCTTGCTCCATTGCAACTTCAGCGTCTCAAGATGCTTCTTATCCATCAACTTGGTCTGCTCCAAAGCATGCTTAGGATACATAACATTTTCTAATTTCGTTATGTGAAGCTCTCCATGAAGATTTGAAAGTTCCTTCAACTCTCCAATTTTTTTTTCCCACTATCTCTTCCCACAGTGAATTTGCTCAATATCTGGAGACCTTTCAATTTACTTATTTGTGTTGGCATCTCTACCAGCTTATTACATAAACGAACATCAAGACATGAGTTGATGCACATTCTTTGGCGACTTTTGGAGAGAAAAGCACTGATATAATTTCAGTGTCTATAAATTGTAAAGCATACTTACGGACTCCGGCAACTTGATGATGCTAGTGTAAGAAAGGTCTAAAAAGCGAAGATGCTGGTAATTTTGCACAGGCCTTTCCTTGTTAGTGAGATCCACATGAACTTGGATTGGCTTATGCTCTATCATGTGAGACAGATTAGAGACATATTTCTTCAACATTAAGACATGAAAGATGTTGTGTATCGCTGACAACTCTGATAGTAATGCTAATCTATAAGCTACCTTACCAACGCGCCTTGTGATCTCGAAAAGTCCCATGTACCTTGAGCTCAACTTGCCCTTCTTTCCGAATCGCATCACGCCCTTCATCGGTGCTACTTTCAAGAAAACGAAGTCTCCTTTTTGAAATTAAAGGGGCCTCCTTCACTTGTCGGCATAACTCTTCTGTCGACATTGATCTGCTTCCATCCGTCGTCGTATTTTCTTAATTGCCTCAGTGGTCTCAATGATGAAATCCGTGGTTTCCAATCGCTTCTCCCTTGTCTCATGCCAGTCTACTGATGATCGGCACTTCCTACCATATAGCACTTCGTAGTGTGCCATTCCGATTGTCGCCTGATAACTATTGTTGTAGGAGAATTCAATCAACGGTAGCTTCTTATTCCATGCACCTTTAAAGTCCATAACACTGGCACGAAGCATATGCTCCAAGATTTGAATGGTTCGCTTGGATTGACCATCCATCTGAGGGTGAAAAGCAGTGCTAAACTTGAGCTTAGTTCCCATCGCTCGCTAAACATTTTTCCAAAAACTAGAGGTGAAACGGTTGTCGCTGTCCTAATTGATTAATAAAGGAATGCCGTGTAGCTTAACGACATTGGATACATATAATTCTACCAGATTTTATAGAGAATAAGTCACTTTAATTTCTAGAAAACGTGATGATTTAGTTAAACGGTCTACAATTACCCAGACGACGTTATAACTTTCACTGGTTTTTGGCAATCTGACCACAAAAACCATAATGATTTGTTTTCATTTCCACTCCGGTACTTTAATAGGTTGTGATGTCCTAGCTGGTCGCTTGTGTTCTGCCTTAATTTTCTGACAAGTTAGGCATTTACTTATGAATTCAACCAGATCGTTCTTCATCTTGTTCCACCAAAAATGCTCCTTCAAGTCCTTACATCTTAATCGCTCCGGGGTGGATGAAATATGGGGAGTTGTGGGCCTCAGATAAAATTTGCTTTCGGAGTTCTTCATTGTTAGGCACACATAACCTAACCTTAAAATGAAGAATCCCCCTCATTTGACACATTAAAATCAGTTTATTTCCCTTCTATGACTTCTTTTCTTATCCTAACCAAACTAGGATTGAGCCCCTGAGCTTCCTTGAATTCACCAAGAATTGTAGGTTGAAGAGTCAATGAGGAAAGTTTTCCAGTAATAAGCTCCAATCTAAGCTTAAAAATATCTTCCTGAAGCGGTTGTGGTAATACTTGAATTGACATGAGGGTGCTAGACGACTTCTGACTTAGAGCATCAGCGACTTTGTTGGCCTTTCAGGGATGATATAGATTCTCACAATCAAAATCTTTAATTAATTCCAACCATCTTCTTTGTCTCATGTTAAGTTCCTTCTAAGTGAAGATGTACTAAGACTTTTGTAATCCATGAAAATCTGACATTTGATGCCGTAAAGGTAGAGTCACTAGATCTTAAGGGCAAACACCACAACAGCTAATTTCATATCATGGGTCGGGTAGTTCTTTTCATGTTCCTTCAACTGTCGTGAGGCATAAGCTATGACTTTCCCGATTTACATCAAAACTGCTCCTAGGCCTATCTTGGATGCATCGTTGTAGATGTCAAACTCTCCCTCGTCTGATGGAATCTGAGAATAGAAGCACTAGTGAGTCTTTTCTTCAATTCTTGGAAATTTTCCTTGAATTTCTCCGTCCATTCATATTTCTTTCCCTTCCGAGTAAGTGCGGTGAGAAGTGCGGCTAGTTTTGTGAATTCCTCAATGAATCTTCTATAGTAGCCCCTAGACCCAGAAAGCTTCGCACTTCAGTCACACTCGTCGGTGCTTGCTACTTACTCATAGCTTCAATCTTGGATGGGTCAACAGATACTCCGTTCTTGGAGATCACATGTCTAAGGAATTGAACCATGTCAAGCCAAAATTCACACTTAGATAATTTTGCATAAAGCTGGTGGTTCTTCAGAGTTTGGAGAACGATCCTCAAATGCTCTTCATGCTCTTCTTAGATCTTTGAGTAGATCAAGATATCATCAATAAACATAATGATAAACTTGTCTAAATATTTCTTGAATACTCGATTCATTAAATCCATAAAAGTTGCAGGTGTATTCGTCAATCTAAATGTCATCACTAAAAACTCGTAGTGACTGTAGCGTGTACGAAATACTGACTTTGGGACATCACTTTCTTTGATCTTCAATTGGTGATAACCTGAGCATAAGTCGATCTTGGAGAAGACTGATACTCCTTTAAGCTGATCGAAGAGGTCGTCAATTCTTATAAAGGGATAATTATTCTTAATGGTGGCATTGTTGAGCTCATGGTAGTCAATACACATGCTTAACGTGCCATTCTTCTTCTTGACGAACAAGATAGGTGCACCCCAAGGTATGTAACTCGGAAGTATGAATCATTTCTTCAAAAGTCCATGAAGTTGCGTCTACAATTCCTTGAGTTCGGCTGGGGTCATGCGGTATAAAGTCTTGTATATTGGTGTTATGCCGGGCATTAATTCGATTTCAAAGGAGATCTCATGATCAGGAGGTATTTCTAGTAAGTATTATAGGAAGATCTCAACAAAGTTTTTGACTACTACCACATCTTCCGATTTTAATCGTTATTCCTTTGTCGTGTCTACAATATTGGCTAGGTATCCAACGCATCCACTTTGTAGCATCTTTACGCTTTGATGGCAGAAATCATCACCTTGGCAGTTTCTCTGAAATGTTTGACATATTCGAATTCTTCCACTATATCTGGTTTGAATGTCACTTTACGCGCCCGACAGTCAATGTTTGCATTGTATTTTCCTAGAAAGTCTATCCATAGGATTACGTCATAGTCGAATATTTCTAGAATAACTAGATTAACAAACAGTACTCTACTCGCAATAATTATTGGCACATGACGTAACTAATAACTTGACAACAATGTTTGTCCTAAAGGCAAGGCCATTCTAAAAGTTTGACTGATTCTGTCTCTAAATTGAATAAGTTTCCTAGCAAACGTATGTGATGCAAATGCATGAGTTGTTCCAGAATCAAACAAAACATGTGCATCTTAGTTGGTCACAGAGAACTGACTTGTCACGACATTCGAGATTCTAATTTAAACATCATTCTTGGTGTAGGTGAAAATGTGAGTTATCGGTGCTGGTGGGCCTCCAAACATCCCTGGTTGATTTGCGAACCCTCGATTTTGGCTTGCATGTAGTGGAGTTGAGTCCCATGTGGCTTTGGTTGATTCTGCCTAGTCTGATTTTGCTTGATGGTATAGCCATTCTTGGCAAAGTGACCCTCTTTGTCACATAAGTAATAAGTGTTTGAGCCGAGTTTGCATTTTCCTTGATATTTTTTCCCACACTTAGGGCATGTAGGGTAATGATATTGTTCTTCTTTTGGGGATGGTTTTTCTGGTTCTTGTTTCCATTGAAATTCCATTTTCTCTTATTGTGGTTCTGATTAGAGTGATTGGCATTAGGATTGGCTTTGTTTCCTTGGCTATTCGGCTGATTTTCTTAGTTCTGCTTCGATTGCAACTTTTCTTTCTTCTTCTATTCAAAGAACTTAGTCTTCTCTTACCTGGCTTGAGCAAGATGATACTCAGCGTATAGTGCTCTTCCGACACATTCAGTAACAATCGTAGGCGGTCTCTCGCCACTATCAATCATCACTGCTATCTCAGGGTGAAACATATCTAAAATCCGCCTAACCCTTTCATCCTTAATTGGCACAAGGTGGGGACAAAGTCATGCCAGTTGATCAAACTTGCAGACATCATCAGTTACTGACATGGAGCCTTGCTTAATGTTGTTGAATTCATTCTATTATGCTTTTATAGTCATCTGATTGTAGAATTTGTCATTGAATTCATGAATGAAATTATTCCTTGTCATCTTAAGTACATTCCTCTTCATCTGTAAAGTTTCCCACTAGTAGCAAGCATCCTTCTTTATGACGTAGGAAGCACAAATCACTTTTTCTTATTTAGTGAGGTCTATAAAGTTCAAGACGATTTGAAGGGAGGTTAGCCACTCCTCAGCCTCCAAAGGGTCAGTGGATCCTTTGAATTCAGGTGGTTTCATATGTTGTATCCTTTCATACAACGGTTCTTGCCGGACAACAGGTTGGACTGCTTGTGTTGTAGGCACAGCTGGTGTTGCAGGTTGAATTAGTACAACTGGTGGAGGGGGTACCGCATCGTGGGGTAGTTCTTGATTTTGCTGAGCAAGCTGCCCGTGAAGATTCTGCATTTTGCACTCTAGGTCTTCCAATCTGTGCTGTAGGTTAGCGACCATCTCTGCCAGGTTTGCTTATTGTGGCCGTCTTGCTGCTGCCATTCGAGGACATACCATGGTTCTATATATAACTCTAGCGTTCAACCTAAAAGAATTGTGCATGTTTAATATCTCATATGCAGTTATTTTAGCTTAAGCATATTTTTATGACATGGGTTTCATTTAACAATAAATGACATGTAGTGTAACCCATAAATTATAGTATATCACATCTTAAAAGCATCATGTCATAACATACATAGTCATAAGTTCATATAGTGATTAACTATACTGGTTATAACTAGTTATAGGGAATACATAGATCATAAATACAACATAAGAGTTACCAAATATATAAATTCGATAATACATAAAACATCCACGAATAACAAGTAGACTATCTGATAATGAGTTACTACACTCGGTCTTATGCCAACATTTATGAACCGCCCGTCTTGCCATCATTTCCCTCAATGAACACCTTGGTGGGGTCTTCTTCTTCTGGATCAATGCGGGCGTAATCGTCTCCTATAGCCTCTGGTTGGTGCAGGGCTAGTGCCTCAACATGACTGCTGGTGTCCTCTGTATCCTCCAATCCCACTGCTAGAAGAGTGTACACCCTCTCCGCTCTCGATGCATCTCGACGTAAGTGACCTCTAAACATAAGGGATCATAATCCAGATAGGGTCAGGGAAAATAGACCAGCAATCGTATCTCGTGTGGAACTCCCCGCCAAAACAACTCATATGCATCCTCTTGGTGCAGTTCATAAGGGCACTCAACTAGGAGATCCTCTTTTAATCAGTGCTTGTACTCCTGCATGTTCTCACCCTGTACAGGTGCTCATCCCACCGGCCGAGTAAAGAAATGACATCCTTGTACATACGTCAAGCCAGCCATCCTCTTTTTGTAAAGAAAGGGATCTACAAAGTACTCCGTAATGTTGCGATGGAAATTACTCCATCGTACGAGGTTCAAGTCTTGTCCACTAGACTCCCACCAATGCCTAACAGCACCCCTCAACTGGATCACTACTAGTCTTGCCCATGCCTCCCGTGTTATGACACACAAGCTGCTTAAGGACTCTATGTGATGTAGCCAATCTTTCGGATAAGTTTCTCCATAGTAGCACTCCTGTCTGGCTTTCCGAAATGCAGTTGTTATTTTAGCACCGAGCTCACTAACAAGCGTGTCTTGCGATGACGATCCTCTAATTTGATGGCATAATGTTAGTACGGGGATACCTAGTTTTAAAATTAAAGTCAATAACAAACCACTTATTGTGAAAAGAATTCTAACTTACTTAGACATGTTGAAATTGATGGGGTAATGTCGTGAGGTAAGTTGGCAGGACATCGCTCTGATACCAACTGTAACGACTCGACTTTTTTGACCGTTAACTAACTTACTTATTCTTAATTCATTTAGTCTTAACACTTATTAATGTTAGATTCCAAAAATACATAATTTTTGTTTTAAAACAAATCACAAGCGTACTTCAAAAGTTAAATATACTAAAATTTTTAATCGAGGAAATTGAAAATTTCTAGATAATAAATATCATATTCAAATTCGTACTTAGATAATATTCAAAAAACTATAATGTCATACAAGTTAAAAGGAAAAACTCTAAAGTCTTTTTTTCGTAAAGTATTCGGACTAGTTTAGTAGTATTAAAATATTGAAAACATAGTTATAAATATAATAAATACAAAATAATTTAAGAAGTCTAAATGCGAAAATTAAATTTGTGGTGATATCTCACTCCCTTCCTTCATCGCCTCCACACCGTCAGTCCATAAAATACTTAAGTAGTGGGCTGCTTACCTGTGTTACCTACAGCACAAACATGCACATATGAGCTTTCGCTCAGCAAGGACAAACTATATCTTACAAAATATTTTCATAGATCATATCATCACATGTCACAACATGAATTTTTAAAAATACATGTGATTTATGTGTGTTCAATTATGCTTTATTATCTATATATCTTGTCTACTTAAGGACCCCTATGTCGCCCATATGCACGCAACCAATGGGGAGTTGGGGGAGCGACCCTCCAACAACCTCCAAGGTCATAATTTATAACTTTCATTCTTACAATATCATCTCACTAATTAGAGGTTGGTACGACATTTAATTCTAATTTTCGTTAGCCTCATTCTTATTAATTATGACAATGTGTAGATTTCCATATCACTCTGTATCTATCATTATGGCATAAATATCGATGATGCATGTTGATCAGATTAGTGCAAGAGAAATTATGTACGTCAAATGCTTAATTAAAGCAATACATATAACACATATATTCATCACAACATCAATGCAATCATAGTAAACATAGAACATCAATAAGGAATACATTTTGTTCCATGTTGTAGGTGAGATTTGTACTTACTTGTTTTATGTGCTTAAACTTCCGAAATAATACTTCCTACTATGTAAGTTTAGTGAATTATTCTGATTTAACAATACCTCGATATTAGAACGAATTATAGTTATATATATATATTTTATTATTATTATTATTATTATTTTTATAAATTAAGATGAGTTTAATTTACTTGCATCATAATTAACCTTAATAATCAATTCATATTAATTATTAAGTGCTAAACAAATTTCTATTAATTATTATTTATTAAATTTACTTGATTAATTGATCTATTAATTAATTAATTAATTAATTAATAGTTAATACTTAATTTTGAATAATTATAAATAAATTACATAATTTTAATTGACTAATTAATAATTAATTATGTTAATTAAATATTCTTTCTCATATAATAATTATCAATTATTCATTTTTTATATTAATAATTAATAATTAGATTATACCAATAATAAATCTCTGATTAATCATCCATAATTATATTAATAATTTTTTCAACAATTAATGATTAATTAATCTCTAATTAATCATGCATTTTAATTATGTAGTTACTCAACATAATACTCTTACTTGCACAACTAATGATCATTTATTAGCTCTTATAATTAATTAACTAATAATTAATTAATATAATTAATTACTAATTTACATTTTTAACATAAATATATTTTGTTAAATATTTATTAGTTTATTAATCTATTTCTTAATTAATTAATTAATCTTCATCACCTTGGTGACATGGAGTCACCTAAGCGTCTACCCCTAAATGGGTTGCCTTCAATGGTCATTAAGTGGGGCTACGGTAGTCTCTTGGTGTATGTCTAGTAATCCTCTAATTTACTTTGTCTTGGTCCATCTAAAACTTGTGATTTAACTTTATAAAGTTAGGGATTTTTACATTTATTTGATCATACACCTAATACCGTCTCATACCATCAGTCTTTATATCCATATGTTAATGTTCATTTGTTTTTCACATTTTTATTGTTTAATCATTTTGTCGGTGTGAGATCTTAACTTATTAGATTTATTTAAATTTGTGTATAATTCGTTTTGGACACTTGATAACTCATTAAGAAAGCTTTAAGTATCTAGTTTTTGCTCTTATAATATATTTTTCAAAATCTCAAGGGTTTCAAATCTTAGTATGAACATTTTCCTTAGTGTTCCATATTAAAATCTCAGTTTACCAGATTTCAATCTAATGTTGTGTAATTTATTAAAAATTATGTACTTATCCGTGTTAAACAGATGATAGCTCATTGCAATGCTTAGATGTCTATTTATAGGCCTAAAGTTATTTTCTTAAGTTTTGGACATTTTCCTTAGTGTTCCATATTAAAATCTCAGTTTACAAGATTTCAATCTAATGTTGAGTAATTTATTAAAAATTATGTACTTATCTGTGTTAAACAGATGATAGCTCATTGCAATGCTTAGATGTCTATTTATAGGCATAAAGTTATTTTCTTAAGTTTTGGAGTGTTATATGCCGTATAACGAGGTTTTGTTATTGTTGGTCTCACCGTATCCCCAAATTTGTGGTTAAACTTAGAAAAATCATAACAATTCACTTACAAGTTCAAATAAGAAAAACGATATGTCATTAGAAATATTATAATGTCTAGTGTAAGCACAAAAAACATTTGTACAAAATATTATAATTTAATAACCCAAACATATAAAACCCGTGGCTGGTATAGGGTGCTAGCAAAACCTCTCAGTTTGTAGTCTTAATTTATAAAATTCACAAAAAATTGCATATTTATCCGTTTGAGGCGTAAGATACCTTGTTGGAAAGCTTAAAGAATCTAGTTTTTAGATCTATAATATATAAATTATAATAAAAAATTTTGTGCTTAATGGATTTGGATTTCATAAAACCGTGGCTAGATTGTACCCCAGTGGTTTCTTTTCTTTTCAGTTTTGTATCACAACTTCAAATGCACATAACTTCAGACATACACAAACAAACTAAGTGATTCCAAAACCTAAAATAAAGCTTATCCTCTGTAGAAACTTATCATATAATTTATTTTTCATACCAAAGTTTCTAACTTATGCCATATTATCACAATAACCATAAGCTCTAACAAAGTTCGTAGATCTTACTGAAATGCTCCGTGGATCCTCTAAGTCCTCGGACCTCCAAAGTTCTTCTAAAAACCTTTTACTACATTAGAAGAAGCCTAACATTAAGATTCTAACTACAAAATATGCTTTAGTTCTCCAAAAGTGACCAAAACAGAAAGAAAACCACTAGGTTACCTTTAATAACACGTCCTCTAACTCCACTTCACATTTCTTCGAACTTGGTAATGTGGTTGCTTTGAGCTTGAAAATGGAGAGAGTAGGGTGCTAGAGGGGTGTTGGAGATGGAAAATAGTGGTGGTTGTTTTTGAGCTTGGTGGTGGCTAGAGAAGCTAGGTTTTTGAGCTTAACTAGTGTGAGAATGAAATGAGATGTTAGGGTATGTTTTCAGTCAATATGTGTCTTGAATGGGGCTGTCTTTTGAGGATAAAAGTGGAAAATATTTCTGATTTCCAGCTTGAAATGGTGCCACTTTGAAGGGGTTTTTGATGTGGTGCTTTTGTTGTATAAAATGAAGACAAATGGTCCCTTTCAACTTGTACCTCTAGGTCATTTTCAAGCACTTGCTTCTTGTCATTTTTGCCTAAATCAACCATACCAATTCTTACTTGTGTTTGCATGCATGCACAACACATCACTTTCACGTTAATTCAAACCTCCTCTTGCTTGTTTGACTAGAATTCTAGATCTCCCCCTTAATTTCCCATTTTCTTTTTTTGTTTTTCTTTCACCCAAGTTTTCCACCATTGATGAAAAGTTGTCATATTTGATCTCAACCATTGGATCTTCCACTACAACAATCCTTGACCTAAGCTTCCATTGATCACTTTAAATCAAAACTTTGGTCATTGATTTGCCTAGGATCCCTTAACATAAAATCTATACCATTAATTTCAAATTTAATCACAACTCTTGATCAATCCTCCACCTTCAGATTTACTCATACTAAATCCTAACCATTCATTTCCTATCTTTATGATACATTAATTTTCCTAATCATACTCTCAATACTTAAATATTGATATGACTAAAATAAATACTAAGGTCATCAAATTGACCTACAAATAATTGAGGTTCCTTCTCAAAAATCAACATTTATCCCTATAAGACGACATTTTAAATTTTTCGTATAAATTTATATGTTGTTCAAACCATTTTTTACATATCTATAATTTCTCATTTAAATAGAGAAATTCAACATTGTTAGATCATCGACATTATTATACGGATGATACATATAAAATCATTCATGATCTTAAAATTTGATATTCATCAAAAAAATTCATTAAAAGTATATTTATAAAAGAAATTCATAATAATAATTTATGAAATCAAGTTTACGAATTTCTAGGGCATCACAGGGTTAGAGCTCATAATTTCACACAGAGCTAGGGGATTTCGACATGAGAAATAGAATGAAAAAAAAATCAATTGAGTACCACTACCAAGCGTGACAACTGGTTTTGATATGAACCACTACATTGACAAATTAAATTTAAAAAAAAAAAAAAAAACACAAAAAAGATCAAAAGAAAAATAAAAAAGAAACCAAAAACAAAGCCGCCAGCCAATGTTTAATACAACAACGAGTTGACTTACGATGACTTGTATTTATTTAGGCTCTGTTACGCATTCAAGTTTAACTCCAACTATACTGTGTTTTTTCATCTCAGTTTTTGTCTTTTTCTGAAAAATCAACAAAAATTATAACTAGTTTTTGAAAAACTAACCAACTCCAACTTAAAAATCTCATCTCCAACTGACGAACCAAACGCAAGCTTAATTTTTTTTAACACAAAAGAAAAATGAGAATTTTTATGATCAGATATTTAAATTTTTTTAGCACTATGATAAAAAACTGTTGTTTAAGTAATTATATTATTTTTTTATATAACTAGAAACATTTCTATGTTAGAGTAATTGGAATGGTCCCTGAATTCTTTTGAAGGTGACGATTTAGTCCTTGTTTTTTAAATTTTGGTCTAGAAGACCCCAAACTCTCTAAATTTGGCGATTTTAGTCATTTCCGTCCAATTTCTACAAATTTCTAATGAAATTTTCGCAAACGATCATTTTTTTTGTAGTAAAAAGACCAAAATAAAAAATAGTAAAAAGACCAAAATACCTTTCAATTTTCTCTTTCCCCTAAATTCTCCCAAAAATCCCCTAAACTCTCTCTACCTTTGACGATAGCCTCCATCTCTGCCAATGGCCTTCATTTTCGGCGACGCCAGCTCCCCCCCCCCCCCAACCCCCTATTTCTTCTCCGTTGCCGAGATCACCCCTACCCCCACAACCAGCCCCAGTTGTGCGACGAACTCCGACTCCTTTCGATCTGGGTTCTCCCGCCATCAAAATCGAGGCTCCAGCTCCAGCCCCCCTCCCCCCCACATTTTTTATTTGGGTTCGCCACCCCCCCCCCCCCCCCCCGCGCCGTCAAAATCGAGGCTCCATCCCCCCCCCCCCCCCCAACAACCAACTTCTTCCCTCCCTCGCCCCCCACCATTGAAACCAAGATTCCCCTTCCCCCCACTTTCCCACAATGACTGACTCCGCCCCCTGCCCTCGAAACTGAGGCTCCACCCCCCCCCCCCCCCAACGTTTTTGATCTAGGTTCGCCCAACAACGACCAACTCCACCCCCCCTCCCCCCCCCCCCCCGGTCCTCATCGTAGAAACCGAGGCCTCACTTCCTCCTCTGTTTTCAGTCTGATTTCGCCCCCCCTCCCCCCCAACCAGTCATTTTTGATTTGGGTTTGCCCTTCGGGCGATCTGAGTTGGCTGCTTTAGATCGGAGGGGAAGAAATGGAGAGAGAGAAAGGGAGGGGGGGGGGGAGGGGGGAGAGAGAGAAGAAATTAAGGTTTCTTTAATGAGTTTTTATTATTTTTATTTTTATTTTTGTTAAATTAAATTTACTATTAAATTACTAACTCAAACATTAGAAACTTCATGGAATTGGATGGAAATGACTAAAATTGCCAACATTTAGAAAATTTAGGATCGTCTCGGTCAAAATAAAAATAAAAAACAGGAACCAAATCATCACATTGTAAAGAGTTTAATGACCATTTGGGCCAATACTACTTATTCACATGGACACTTATACATCATATTTTGATATTTTTAATTTAACTATTGACAAAAAAAAAAAAGTTCTTATTAAAACAACATAACCAAAAAGTTCTCCTTCTCCAACCGAGTTCTCTCTTTTCCAAAAAGTTCTTATATATCTTATGTAAAATTTGAATTCCTTAGGTAGAGATTTCCAAGAAAAATAACCATAATATTTTCAGAGGACAAGAACAAAATAATAATAATGATAATAACATTGCAATACAACACACACACACACACACACACACACACACGCACATAAATATATATATATATATATATATATTCTCTTTCCAAATGGCCACTATCCCTAACCAACCAACAATTATTGGCCAAAGCATTTATAAAAGTTAAAGATCTATTGAAGGCCTCATGAGGAAGCAAATTTACAAACATTTCCGAGCAAATCAGCACGGTGAGACGTGTAAAACAAACATTTTAAACAATTCAGAACAAAAACCAAAAAGAATCCTCAACAATTAAGCAAAAAGATGTGGAAATGTATGTCCTTTTTAGTAGGACAATTGTTGGGAAAACCACCAATTAAACTTTTTCCTCTTTGATAAAGTGGGTTATCCAAATAAGTTTCCACAAGGCCAACAAATCAATCAAAACAACAAAATCAAAATAATCAACCACACAAGAGACACCTTATTTTTACGTGGAAAACCCTCCAACGTGAAGGGAAAAACCACGGGACCGCAGTCCGATATTAACTTCCACTATATCAATAATAACGGACTTACAAAGTTCTCTCTAGATACAACTAGAGGCTCACAATCATCAAGATAAACACAATCTTAGCTAAACAACAAGGTTCATCATCTACAAGATGGATTTCAGCACATAACATCAAAAGAAGATAATTCTAGGTCTCAATTGGGTATTAGGGAGAAGCAAATTTGATACACCAATTCATAAATCGGAAGGGGTAGATGAGAAGAGCTCGTTGCAAGGATTCACCACGTCAAATTTGGATACAAACTGACTTTGTTTCACCATTCAATCGTCTTACACAAACGAAATATCATGCATACTCCTTTGTTTATCAATCTTGACATACTTTACTTGCCTTTTAGCTTTACATAACTGCAGGCAATCCAAGTGAAGTATGTTATTCAATACTATAAGCTCTAATTTAAGAAACGAATTGAACAGAATTGGAGGTTTTTAAACATTTTGTTTGTCGGTAACTTTGGTTGAAAATTTGATTTTTTTCCCCTACTGTTTCAGCTCTCAAAGTGGTTCTGCTGAAGCATTCAACGTTGCAGCCAAGAAAAAGTTCCCAGTTTAAAGCCAACACCAAAACTAAAGAGTTTGAAACTTTTCAGTTCCCTTTTGAAGCTGAGGAGTTTACCAGGCACACAAGCAAAGCCTCGCAGCTCTTGGAACATTGATTCGTTCAAGTTGGGAAGTCCGCTTTCCTCCACACCTTCCGTGAAAAGCCTGCTTGCATTAGAGACAAGGTATTAATTGAATATGGAATTCTTTATCTAGCAGAAGGATTTCCGGTTTTTCCTGAAATTGTTGATGATTAGAAAGAGGATTACCGCAATTGAAGCTTTACTTGCTAAAAGGAGCTGTACATGGTTCAAGGCTTGAGTATTAGCTGCAATCTCTTTGATCATAACATAGAAGTCCATCCAAATCGATATAGGAAGAGAACAATGCTTCTTTTAATGAATGACAAGAGTTTGCAGCAAAAAAAAATACAACAATACACATCAGGATAACATACGTAGTAGATTTACAAAACAAAATTAGAACAAAAAGAAACGATTTAGACAGGGATGTGGAAATAAGTAAAACTTTTATATAAATGTACGTTTTACAATATCAAGATGAATGTGATTGATCAAACAACGAATTATTATAACTCAACATATAAAGAGAACCGTGCAGCAGAAAGCTGATTTACTTTCATTTTTTTTTCCCCTTCTCTCGCTAACATTGGTCAGAAAATATGAATATGATATCCGATGAACAATCAAAATTTCATAAATTTTTACTCACAACTCCCAAGTCTGAACCACCATGACGATCACTTCTTTGCTGCTTTAAACCAGATACTTTAATGTTTCCTGCCATAGAAAGAGAAAATAAAAATTATGTATCTAGTTAGTTGGTTTGGAATGCAAGCAATTCAGATTGAGTAAATAACATTCTCCGTTTAGGCACAAAACTTGATTACTCAATTAATAAGCAGTAATATACAAAACAAAATGAACAAAACTTGCGATTTTTGTTTATTTTCACAAAACCTTGGTCAGAGATTTGGTTTTTTCCCCTACTGTATCAACTTTCATGGTTGTTCTGCTTGAGTGTGCAACGTCGTGGCGAAGAAAAGTTCTTAGTTCAGCCAAAACCAAAGAGTTGGAAACTTTTTTGCTCCCTTTGGAAGTTGCAGAGTTTACATGGAAGATGTGAGCAACTTGAAGAGCAGCCACATGAAAAGACCAGCTGCATCAGCCTCACAGCACACAGAGCAAAGCCTCGAAACACTCAGAATGTTGATTCTTTCAAGTTTGTGGAGCCCGTTCTCCTTCACGCCTTTCCTTAAAGACATTCATGCATAACAGACAAGGTATTAATTGAATCTGAAATACCTGACTTGGAAGAGGGATTTTCAGTTTTGCCTTAACTAGTTGATTATGAGAGAGAATTACGACAGTTGAATCCCTACTTACTACTCCCCCGTAAGACAATTCAAATCTTTTATTGATATGACTCTGCGATATATATATATATATATATATATATTAACAACGCAAATGAGAACAACATGCATTGTAGATTTCAATAAAAAAAACAAAGAAAGAAAAAAAGGAAAAAAAAAAAAAAAAAAAAAAAAAAAAAAAAGCTCACTGGAAGAAAATTAATTCAAAATAAGTGGAACCTACTTTGACTAACAAAGTGCTGCCACATCAGTTGTTACATATCGGCATTGCTTAGTCAAAAACTGATTAAAACTGCAGAGTATTGGCCATAAGAATCAAGATCAATCTGCAACTCCAAATAGCCATACAAATATGTCTTGTGGTTGAAGCTAAAAAGCTTTGACATAAGTGCTAGCAAGATAAAAACTAAATAAAAATTGTTTGCAAATCAATATAAACACACACAAAAAAGCAGAGGCTTACCACGCCAGACTCTTTTTGGTGGGTGATTGTATACATGGGATGTAACGACCCGCCTAGCACAGGCCGTTACCGTACATACATACGTATATTTCGTACTTACTTAGCTAACATAAACAGCGGGAATTTTTTTTTTTTTTTTTTTTTTTACGGTGTGACACACACATACACGATAGCGTACATAAAATATAACAAATATTACGCAAAGTTGTTTGACATATTTTAACTTAATAAAAAAAATTCAAAACACGTAGCGGTTATACTTTTTCCACGGTTCACAGTCCGCCAAGCCTCGCCCCTCCATCTTGTATCAGCAATTGCTAGCAGGTTGTTTACCTACAGCATAGACGTAAGACAGTGAGCTTTTGCTCAGCAAGTACAACTATCCTAACCCGCGACACAACACAGTAAAATACAACACCACATAGCATACATACTTAGCATATCGTATTCATAACATAACATAAATTATTCTACATATGCATGAGCCATTTATGCTTTCTTATGCTTTCTTATCATTTATAACTTTCTTTCTTAACTTGTCTTATCATATGGATCCCATAAGTGTTCGTACCGGGCGCGCAAACTATGAATTGGTTGGGGCGGCCAGTCCATTTCCAACTCAACCCATAGTCCAACCCGACCTAACGCGGGTCGGTACGACACAGGCAACTTGCTTGCCATCATAATTTTCATTGTTCATACTTGTTCTTATTAATTGTGATCATGCTTCGTGATGCTTTACACAATTAATTCTTAGTCTTATTGCCTTGAAATAGCTTAATCTGATCTTAACATGCTTCTATCATATATCATAACACATAATTTATGGCATTTTACTTTTCATGACATATTTCATGACATTTTTCTAAATCCTAGCACACGATCATAACATTTAGCTTTCTATAACACATAACATACCATAGCACTTTTCATAACATTTCATAACACTTTGCATATAATTTTTCACACACGGCATTTAACACACATACTTAGGCAAGTATACACCACAAGCCTATACTGTAGGCGGAGTTGTACTTACCTCGTTTGTATTTGTTGTGTCCGATATCTAACTTGAGTACGTCGGAACACCGTTGCGTATGTTATTCTGTTATCAATTAAGAGTAAAGGTTAGAAATGTTGATAGATAACCAACATCCTTATATAACCTTAGTTACGTGCCCTTACTTAATTTTTACGTTATCCTACTTGGTTACTTTAAGTAACCCTAGGGTTCGAATCTACCCTAATCGGTTATTATATTTGCTTTAATCACAAAAATTCATTTTTGTTTTCTTTTTAGAAAACCTTATGTTTTCGGTACCCTAAATCCTTTATTTCACTTAAAATTTTGAAAATCATAAAGTACAATTTGTAAAAATTCATTGACTATTGGAAACTGCTGTTGGAACAGTTTCACAATGCCAATTCATCAGTGCAAAAGCAAATTTACCTTTTTCTGTATTAATTTGGGAAATCCTGTACAGGTATTTCTCCTTTCCTGTACAGTTTTCGAAAACCGACACAGTTTTAAAAAAATCAACAAAGAATTTGAAAAATTTTTCTTCACGAAAGTTTTAGCTTTTAAAAAGCCCTACAACTTTCGTGTTTTGAGTAAAATTTAATTCGGACGTTTACTTAGTCATATGCCCTGTTGAACTAGTCCTGACCGTGCATGGTTCCTGGGCACGGTCAGGCTCGGTTTTTGATAAAAATGAAGATCGTTGGAGCCTTATTTTGGAAAACTGTTCACGTTACCCCCTAGGAAAAACCCTGTTCTACAACTTTCATGTTTTAAGTTTTTCCTAATTCGGCCTCTAGAGGCCTCAAAATGTGCATTTCCCGAAACTGGGCAATCTCACCCGAGAAGGCAGTTTTCGGTTTGTAATTTTAGTTTTACGCCTTAATACACGCACCCTAACTCAACCGACCACATCAGGAGCTTACATCTAACATGCAGTACGTTTCTAATGTTCAAATTCATAATCCAATTCAGTAAATAACAACATAAAACATATCATAAACCCTAACCATACAATCTAGCATAGAACATGTAAATAGGCAATCACCACACCAAACCTTAACGCACCAAGCACAAACCTTAAATTTTCTAAACTAGGGCAGCAATAACTGGTGAGCTTATGCTCTTACAAACCTTGCATTAAATGCATTTAAATTTCTCCAAATGAAATTTAAACGAAAGCTTAAAGGGTTAGGGGTTTTACCTCACTTTTGGTCCAAATTGAACTTGGTTTTCTCCACCTTTTTCCCCTCACCAGCCGCTGCCTTGCTTGGCTGAAATGGTCCAAATTTTCAAGCTTCCCCTGCCTTGAAATCCAGCCACCAAAGCTCCTAAAAATCTGGCCAAAACAGTTCCAAAATCCAGCCAAGGTCTTGGCTTGTTCTCCTTGCTCTTTCTTCCCTATAACCGGCCCTCTTGGCCAAGATTGGACACCAAATTTCATGAGCTCAAGCTTGAGATTCAAGGTAAGAATTCAACACTCAAAAACCTTAATCTAACTTAGTTTTCATAATTTTTTTCTTACCTTTCCCTTTGCTCCAACGCCGACCACCACAAGGAGTTGTGTGCCAAATCTTCAAACTTTTTCCTTGCTTCCTCTTCACAACCACCGAACCTCTCTCTCTCTTTATCTTCTTCTTTTTTTTTTTTTTTTTTCCTAAATCTTGGCTGAACTTTTCCTTCCCTCTCTTCTCTCTCAAGTCCGGACTTGGTTAGTAAAGAGAATGGCTAAGTGTTATCTTGTTTTCTCTAATTAGTTGCATTCCTTTGGACACCTAAACACTTAGAGATGGGACAGCCCTTCTTGCTTGACACCTAGTCCACCAAGGCTGAGCAAACAGCCACATAATCTCCCCCTTAACAGCTGGTCGGCAGCTCATAGAAGCAAGCAATCATTCCATTTTTTTTTCTTTTTTTTTTAATACAAAAAAAAATGGTATTAATATCACAAAGTGATAAACTTATTATCTTAAGCTTGTTTGGTTCATTTCCATACTACACAGTCCATTTTTTTTTTAAATAAATAAATAAATAAACATAGATATTTCCAATACTGAATTCTCTTATACACAGTATTGGTTAATTGGATTACAGTCCAAAAATTTATCCGTATAACACTGAACTGTATAAAAATTTTCTCATAATTTAGAACCACTTGGCTCAATAAATCCTAATTAATGTGCTTGATTTTCTATGGTGGTTTTGAATCCTAATCATGTCGTTTTAGCTATAAAAACGGTTTTATGCAGTATAGCTCTACACTGTGAATATTTAATCGTACAGCCTTTTTCTTTAACTTCTTGGGTCAATTTTTTTGGCTTTCGCGTCCGCCATTGACTTTCTTGTCAACCGCTGACTGTCCCGCCAAACTTTGACTCTCATGGTCAACAGTTGACTTTTTGGTCAACCGTCGGTGTTTTTTCGGTCAAACTTTGACCAACATAAAATTTTTGGCAATTTTGCTCCTTTTTGCCCAAAAAGTCATTTGCTTAGCTAAGCAATCATTTTTCGAGTCTTATAAAATCATAAAACTCACAAAAACGTAATAAAAACCCTTAACCGGCTTTCTCATGCATATCTTATTATTATTATTATTTTTTACAAACTTCATAAAACCAACGAAACGTATTATTGTGGAAAACTTGATATTACAATCTACCCTCCTTAAAAATTTTCGTCCTCGAAAATCAGAATAAACTGGGGTAGTTCTTTCTCATTTCGTCTTCTAATTCCCAGGTTGCCTCTTCAACCTTGTGGTTTCGCCATAATACTTTAACCATGGGAATTGTTTTGCTTCTAAGAACCTTCTCTTCTCGATCCAAAATTCGTACGGGCTTCTCTTCATAGGTCAAGTCCGTTTGGACTTCTACGGGTTCCTTGCTGAGCACATGGGAAGGATCTGACACGTATTTTTTTAGCATCGAAACGTGAAATACGTTGTGTATTGATGCTAATTCTGGCGGCAGGGCGAGCTTGTAGGCTACTTTCCCGATCCTCTCAAGAATTTCGAACGGTCCTGTATACCTTGGGCTAAGCTTCCCTTTCTTGCCAAAGCGCATTACCCCTTTCATAGGAGCAATCTTGATGAATACTGCGTCTCCGACCTGAAATTCCAAAGGCCTTCTACGCTTATCTGCATAACTTTTCTGGCGACTAAAAGCCACATCTAGCCTTTGTTTAATCTTCTTAATATCCTCTGAAGTCTTTCTGATGAAATCTGTGGTTTGAAGCTGCTTTTGTCCCACCTCTTGCCAATGAATAGGGGATCGACATTTCCTTCCATATAATGCTTCGAACGGAGCCATACCGATCGATGCGTGATAACTGTTATTGTACGAAAATTCGATCAATGGCAGCTTCTGATCCCAATTTCCCTTGAAATCCAGAACGCATGATCTCAGCATATCTTCTAGTGTCTGGATGGTTCGTTCTGACTGACCATCTGTTTGGGGGTGAAATGCCGTACTGAACTTCAATCTCGACCCCATAGCATTATGCACACTTGTCCAAAATCGAGAAGTGAACCGTCCATCACGATCTGAAATAATCGATTTTGGCACTCCATGCAGTCTAACAATCTGAGAAACATAAACTTCAGCCAATTTTCTCCACTGAAAAGGTGGCTTTGCTAGCGATAAAGTGGGCTGATTTGGTTAATCTGTCAACAATAACCCAAATCATATCATTCCCACTGACAGTTCTGGGTAGTCCTACAACAAAATCCATGGTAATTTGCTCCCATTTCCATTCAGGGAGTTCTATTTTCTGCATTTCTCCTCCAGGACATCGATGTTCTGCCTTAACTTTCTGGCAAGTTAGGCATTTTGACACGTACTCCGCTATCTCGTTCTTCATGTTCGGCCACCAGAAATTTTCTCGAAGGTCTTTGTACATCTTGGACGCTCCTGGATGTACTGAATACGGTGTCTTATGTGCCTCTGTTAATATCTGGTCCTTTAGAAATTCAGAGTTAGGGACACAAACCCTTTCTTTGAAGTACGTAACACCATCAGTGGAGGTTTTAAATTCCTTACTCTTCCCATCAAAAAGCTGTGCCTTTAACAAAAAGGGATCCTTTCCTTGATGACTCTTTATGGTTTCCAATAAGTCGGACTGGAGAGTCAAGGAAGATAATTTTCCCGTCAACAGCTCCAAGTTGAATTCAGAAATTTCTCTTTGTAGAGGCTTAGGAAAAACTTCAATAGACATTAGCATCCCAGATGACTTCCTACTTAGAGCATCTGCTACCTTGTTCGCTTTACCAGGATGGTAAAGGATTTCGCAATCATAATCCTTTACAAGTTCTAGCCATCTACGCTGCCTCATGTTAAGCTCCTTTTGAGTAAAAATATACTTGAGGCTTTGGTGATCGGTGTAAATTTTACATTTATTCCCGTATAAGTAATGCCTCCATATCTTGAGTGTGAAAACTACCGCTGCAAGTTCCAGATCATGCGTAGGGTAGTTCTTTTCGTGATCCTTCAACTGCCGGGAAGCGTAGGCGACCACCTTTCCATGTTGCATTAACACCGCTCCAAGTCCCGTTTTGGAAGCGTCGCTGTAGATCACGAAATTTCCCACATCCACGTCTGGAATAATTAAAACTGGGGCTTTCGTTAGCTGCTTCTTGAGCTCTTGAAAATTTTCTTCACATTTTGAAGTCCAATCAAAACTCTTCCCTTTTCGAGTGAGGGCAGTGAGAGGTGCTGCGATCTTCGAAAATCCCTCGACGAATCGCCGATAATATCCAGCCAAACCAAGGAAACTCCTGATTTCCGTAACATTTTTAGGTCTGGGCCAAGTACTAACTGCTTCTACTTTAGCAGGATCAACGGAAATCCCTTCTCTCGACACCACATGTCCTAGGAAGTGCACATTTTCCAGCCAAAATTCACACTTAGTGAACTTGGCATACAGCTGATGTCGTCTTAGCGTCTCCATTACTATTCTCAGATGCTGCTCGTGTTCTTCCCGGGACCTTGAATAGATCAAAATGTCATCAATAAAGACGATGACGAACTTATCTAGGTATTCCTTGAATACTCGGTTTATGAGGTCCATGAAAGCAGCTGGGGCGTTGGTCAGTCCAAACGGTATAACTAAAAATTCATAATGTCCATAGCGCGTACGGAAAGCTGTCTTGGAAATATCTGATTCCTTGATCTTAAGCTGATGATAACCCGATCTCAGATCGACTTTTGAGAACACAACTGCTCCCCTGAGCTGATCGAAAAGGTCGTCTATTCTTGGAAGCGGATACTTATTCTTGATCGTGATCTTGTTCAGTTCACGATAGTCGATGCACATGCGTAACGATCCATCCTTTTTCCTTACAAACAAAACTGGCGCTCCCCACGGAGAGTGACTCTGTCGGATGAATCCCTTGTCGAGCAATTCTTGTAACTGTATTTGAAGCTCTCTAAGTTCCGCAGGTGCCATGCGATAAGGTGCTTTCGATATTGGAACAGCTCCAGGTAGCAACTCGATCTCGAACAATATATCGCGATCTGGCGGAAGCCCTGGCAAGTCTTTTGGAAAGACATCCACATATTCCCTTATAATTGGGACGTCTTCTGGTGTTAGCTCCATTTCTCGATCCTTATCCACTATGTTAGCCAAGTACCCTTGACAGCCATTAGCTAACATCTTCCAAGCCTTCATGGCTGTGACCAGTCTGGTTGCTGAATTCCGAGACTGTCCATAGAGATTGAATTCCTTCTCACCGTAGGGGTTGACAGTTACAACACCGCTTCCGGCAGTCAATCTTGGCGTTGTATTTGCTCAAGAAGTCCATCCCTAAGATCACATCAAAATCCTGAAGCTTGATCGCGATGAGGTCTACATACAATTCTCTGCCATATATGATTACGGGAATATTCGTATCCAAAAATTGGACCACAAAATTTCTCCGGATGGCAAAGAGGTTTTAAAAGGCTGATCTAGCCTATTCACACTTCTTCCTAACTTCTGGGCGAACTCCAAAGATACAAACGAGTGAGTGGCTCTAGAATCAAATAAGGCAATAGCATCGTATACAGCAATAGCATCAGGAGTGGGGATAGAGATCTGACCTGTCACCACATGAGAGGTTCCTGCTTCAGCATCCCCTCTAGTATAAGCAAAGATTCTGGCCTGGGGTTCAGGAGCCTCTAATCTGCCTTGGGCAATTGAAGGTCCTTCCAGCCTAGCTGGAATCGCATGCAGCTGGCTATTCACATTTCGGCTTGGACGTAGAGGGTTCTGGTTCTGGTTCTGGGGATTCTGATTGCAGTTTCTAGCAAAATGCCCCTCTTTATACCGCACAGATAGCAAGCGTTCGTCCCCATTCTGCACACTCCCCGGGTGCTTTTTTCCACACTTGGCACATTGAGGAAAGTCAGTGTTGCCCGCCCTCAATTCCTCTATTATTTTTTTTCGGAGGAAAATTCTTCTGCTGACCCTGACCCGAGAAATTCCTTTTTCTCTTGTTCCCTCCAAATTGCTTGGCATTCTGGGCAAGGGTGCTGGTCTGACCCTTCTGGTTTGACTCAGTGCTCTGGCGGGGCTGTGTCTGTTTAAACCATGGCTTTTTCCTCCTTTCTGGCTTTAAAAATTTGGGTCCTGGCTTCTTTGTCTTGGTTGATCCAATACTCCGCCCTTATAAGCCCTGCTGACACAGTCGGATACCAGGGTTGGCGGATTACTTCCAGCACTCACTTGTTTTGAGATGTCTGTGCGGAACATCTTCATCATCCTTCTCACCTTTTCTTTTTCAGTCAGCACAAGATCTGGACACAGACGGGCCAACTGCTCAAACTTCTTTACGGCCTCCATGACTGTCATCGATCCCTGTCGAAAGTTAGTGAACTCGTCCTGCTGTGCTGCCAGGATCTCTTCATTATAGTACATGGCACGAAATTCAGCTACAAAATCCTCCCAATTCATAACCATAACATCCTGACGCATTTGCACCGTCATCCACCAGTGCCTTGCGTCTTTCTTTAGAGCGAATGAGGCCACAAAGAACCTTCTCTTGTTCTGTGAGCCGCATGAAATTCAGAATAACCTGAATATCAATCAGCCAATTGTCGGCGGCTATGGGATCGGTTGTCCCTTCAAATTCAGGCGCTTTCATACGTCTAAATCGTTCATACAGCAGATCTTCCCGCACTGGTTGTACATGAACTTGTCCTCCTACTGGTGCCATCGGAATTTCAGCATTCCGAGGAATTTCGGGTTGGGCCTCTGGAGCTGGAGGTACTACTGGAGGTACCTGATAAGCTGGGGGTGCTTGATGAACGGGTGGTGGAACCTCGCCTACTTGAGGTCTCTGGTTCATTTGGGCTAACTGTTCCCGTAATCTATTTGTTTCTTGCTGCTGTTCAAGCAGCTGCCTTTGCAAGTTTGCTACAACTGTTGCTAAATCTAGCACAGGCGGATTTACCGGCATTGTCCGACGTGGGCGTACCATTTTCTACACTTCACAAGAAAGATATTATCATACTGTTAATATCTCTTCTTTCATACATAACTTATCATATCATAAGGCAATATTTAACATTACATGTTATCATAACAGTTAATATACATAAGCTTAACACAGCACTTGGTAATCCATAACGTAACTTTTCATATCATATATCCCGTGGTCGCACGGTCCTTTGTACATTTTTCAAAAATACATCATATTTACCGTACTGTAAATACATGTCTATGACATCGTACTGTATTATATACACAGGGTCAAAATGTGATGGAAGTGTCTACCACTTAACCATCGTACATACGTACAAGCCTATATCCAAAAATAATAAGCTGGTACAAAACAGTTTCAAAACCAAAATATATACATACCAGTTAGTCTAAACCTATTCTATCTCTACAACTGTGACCTCCGAAGCTGCATTGGAGTCAGCGTCTCCATCATCAATCGGAATCTCCTCTGGGTCCTCCTCAAAGTCATCGCCCTTATCGAGCCAGCCTCCGAACCCTAGCTCGTGCTCAGGCTCATCGTCGTCGTCCTCATCATCGCTAGATATGACGATAATCGGAGGATCCTCTGGCTGATCCTCGTGGACGTCCATCTCATCATCATTGGCTTCGGCCTCCATCTCGGCCTCCTGTACCTGATCGACGGCCATCGGGTCCTCTGGAGAGACAGGGCCTAGCTCATATACGGGCTCCGGCTCCTCTACCGGCTCGGGCTCATATACCGGCTCCGGCTCATCGACATCGTTAGCCGGTGCCCCTGGCTCTACCGGCCCAGCCTGCAAGGCATGAACGATGGCCTCCGCACCCAAAATATACTCAATCATGTGTCCCACCCCGTCATGTCGGGTGTGGGTGCTGGGACGTACTGTCGGATGGGGAAGGTAGTCCGTTGCGAAGAATCACTAAAGCCTGCAACCCAGGACTGGGTATATCCTGAGGAATGTGAGGCAGCATCGCTTCCTGAAAGCGCCGGCAATAATGGCCCATCGACTCTGCTGGATACGCGCGCCAAAACTCCATATACTGATAATAACGCTCATGGTGCATATCCTGATAAATCTCAGGATCTCGGGTGGCGCGTCGGCTCCCTCCGCAGTATCGGGCCGTAGCGTCCGATCACTAATGAACGAAAGTGTCCCCAAGTACGCTCCGGCATCGCCTGCTCACCAAGCGTCATCCACCAGAGGTGAGCATCACCCCTCAAACATCGACTGGCCAGCGAGACCTGTAGGCGAGCCTGGATATGACTCGTGCGGAAGATCAACTCCATGTCATATAGCCATGCTGCTAATGACACGGTCCGTCTCGTACCGTCGAACACTAAAGGGAACGACTCGTAAAACGACGTAACCTGCCTCTCGATCCTCCTCCACTCGCTCGGGGTCCATGATATCGTATCTACCATGATATAGTCACATAATAAATATTAATATATGAAAATAAATTTGACTTACAATGATGGCGGCAATGGCAGGCTGACTGTGAAACCAATTCGCAGGAAAACTTGGGCTCTGATACCAACTCTGTAACGACCCGCCTAGCACAGGCCGTTACCGTACATACATACGTATATTTCGTACTACTTAGCTAACATAAACAGCAGGAATTTTTTTTTTTTTTTTTTTTACGGTGTGACACACACATACACGATAGCGTACATAAAATATAACAAATATTACGCAAAGTTGTTTGACATATTTAACTTAATAAAAAAAATTCAAAACACGTAGCGGTTATACTTTTTCCACGGTTCACAGTCCGCCAAGCCTCGCCCCTCCATCTTGTATCAGCAATTGCTAGCAGGTTGTTTACCTACAGCATAGACGTAAGACAGTGAGCTTTTGCTCAGCAAGTACAACTATCCTAACCCGCGACACAACACAGTAAAATACAACACCACATAGCATACATACTTAGCATATCGTATTCATAACATAACATAAATTATTCTACATATGCATGAGCCATTTATGCTTTCTTATGCTTTCTTATCATTTATAACTTTCTTTCTTAACTTGTCTTATCATATGGATCCCATAAGTGTTCGTACCGGGCGCGCAAACTATGATTGGTTGGGGCGGCCAGTCCATTTCCAACTCAACCCATAGTCCAACCCGACCTAACGCGGGTCGGTACGACACAGGCAACTTGCTTGCCATCATAATTTTCATTGTTCATACTTGTTCTTATTAATTGTGATCATGCTTCGTGATGCTTTACACAATTAATTCTTAGTCTTATTGCCTTGAAATAGCTTAATCTGATCTTAACATGCTTCTATCATATATCATAACACATAATTTATGGCATTTTACTTTTCATGACATATTTCATGACATTTTTCTAAATCCTAGCACACGATCATAACATTTAGCGTTCTATAACACATAACATACCATAGCACTTTTCATAACATTTCATAACACTTTGCATATAATTTTTCACACACGGCATTTACACACATACTTAGGCAAGTATACACCACAAGCCTATACTGTAGGCGGAGTTGTACTTACCCTCGTTTGTATTTGTTGTGTCCGATATCTAACTTGAGTACGTCGGAACACCGTTGCGTATGTTATTCTGTTATCAATTAAGAGTAAAGGTTAGAAATGTTGATAGATAACCAACATCCTTATATAACCTTAGTTACGTGCCCTTACTTAATTTTTACGTTATCCTACTTGGTTACTTTAAGTAACCCTAGGGTTCGAATCTACCCTAATCGGTTATTATATTTGCTTTAATCACAAAAATTCATTTTGTTTTCTTTTTAGAAAACCTTATGTTTTCGGTACCCTAAATCCTTTATTTCACTTAAAATTTGAAAATCATAAAGTACAATTTGTAAAAATTCATTGACTATAGGAAACTGCTGTTGGAACAGTTTCACAATGCCAATTCATCAGTGCAAAAGCAAATTTACCTTTTTCTGTATTATTTGGGAAATCCTGTACAGGTATTTCTCCTTTCCTGTACAGTTTTCGAAAACCGACACAGTTTTAAAAAAATCAACAAAGAATTTGAAAAATTTTTCTTCACGAAAGTTTTAGCTTTTAAAAAGCCCTACAACTTTCGTGTTTTGAGTAAAATTTAATTCGGACGTTTACTTAGTCATATGCCCTGTTGAACTAGTCCTGACCGTGCATGGTTCCTGGGCACGGTCAGGCTCGGTTTTTGATAAAAATGAAGACCGTTGGAGCCTTATTTTGGAAAACTGTTCACGTTACCCCCTAGGAAAAACCCTGTTCTACAACTTTCATGTTTTAAGTTTTTCCTAATTCGGCCTCTAGAGGCCTCAAAATTTGCATTTCCCGAAACTGGGCAATCTCACCCGAGAAGGCAGTTTTCGGTTTGTAATTTTAGTTTACGCCTTAATACACCGCACCCTAACTCAACCGACCACATCAGGAGCTTACATCTAACATGCAGTACGTTTCTAATGTTCAAATTCATAATCCAATTCAGTAAATAACAACATAAAACATATCATAAACCCTAACCATACAATCTAGCATAGAACATGTAAATAGGCAATCACCACACCAAACCTTAACGCACCAAGCACAAACCTTAAATTTTCTAAACTAGGCAGCAATAACTGGTGAGCTTATACTCTTACAAACCTTGCATTAAATGCATTTAAATTTCTCCAAATGAAATTTAAACGAAAGCTTAAGGGTTAGGGGTTTTACCTCACTTTTGGTCCAATTGAACTTGGTTTTCTCCACCTTTTTCCCCTCACCAGCCGCTGCCTTGCTTGGCTGAAATGGTCCAAATTTTCAAGCTTCCCCTGCCTTGAAATCCAGCCACCAAAGCTCCTAAAAATCTGGCCAAAACAGTTCCAAAATCCAGCCAAGGTCTTGGCTTGTTCTCCTTGCTCTCTTTCTTCCCTATAACCGGCCCTCTTGGCCAAGATTGGACACCAAATTTCATGAGCTCAAGCTTGAGATTCAAGGTAAGAATTCAACACTCAAAAACCTTAATCTAACTTAGTTTTCATAATTTTTTTCTTACCTTTCCCTTTGCTCCAACGCCGACCACCACAAGGAGTTGTGTGCCAAATCTTCAAACTTTTTCCTTGCTTCCTCTTCACAACCACCGAACCTCTCTCTCTCTTTATCTTCTTTTTTTTTTTTTTTTTTTTTTTTCCCTAAATCTTGGCTGAACTTTTCCTTCCCTCTCTTCTCTCTCAAGTCCGGACTTGGTTAGTAAAGAGAATGGCTAAGTGTTATCTTGTTTTCTCTAATTAGTTGCATTCCTTTGGACACCTAAACACTTAGAGATGGGACAGCCCTTCTTGCTTGACACCTAGTCCACCAAGGCTGAGCAAACAGCCACATAATCTCCTCCCCCTTAACAGCTGGTCGGCAGCTCATAGAAGCAAGCAATCATTCCATTTTTTTTTTTTCTTTTTTTTTTTAATACAAAAAAAAATGGTATTAATATCACAAAGTGATAAACTTATTATCTTAAGCTTGTTTGGTTCATTTCCATACTACACAGTCCATTTTTTTTAAATAAATAAATAAATAAACATAGATATTTCCAATACTGAATTCTCTTATACACAGTAGTGGTTAATTGGATTACAGTCCAAAAATTTATCCGTATAACACTGAACTGTATAAAAATTTTCTCATAATTTAGAACCACTTGGCTCAATAATCCTAATTAATGTGCTTGATTTTCTATGGTGGTTTTGAATCCTAATCAGTGTCGTTTTAGCTATAAAAACGGTTTTATGCAGTATAGCTCTACACTGTGAATATTTAATCGTACAGCCTTTTTCTTTAACTTCGTGGGTCAATTTTTTGGCTTTCGCGTCCGCCATTGACTTTCTTGTCAACCGCTGACTGTCCCGCCAAACTTTGACTCTCATGGTCAACAGTTGACTTTTTGGTCAACCGTCGGTGTTTTTCGGTCAAACTTTGACCAACATAAAATTTTGGCAATTTTGCTCCTTTTTTGCCCAAAAGTCATTTGCTTAGCTAAGCAATCATTTTTCGAGTCTTATAAAATCATAAAACTCACAAAACGTAATAAAACCCTTAACCGGCTTTCTCATGCATATCTTATTATTATTATTATTTTTTACAAACTTCATAAAACCAACGAAACGTATTATTGTGGAAAACTTGATATTACATGGGATGTGCATCGTCAAGATTTGATTGAACGTTTGAACCATGAACATGGCATTTTTCCTACAGAGCTTCAACCAACACTGTAGAAATACAAATCATAATAGTGATATCTCTAAAAAACAGGTTAGCCAACCTATCTCAATATCCTAACACAGTGGTCACAACTCACAACCAACCTTTTCAAAATACTTTTTCTTGAGCATTAAGTAATGATCCACTTGGGCCACTTCGACAAAGAATTGACTTGGAGTGGGAGTCTCTCAACTTGGGCCACCTTGTTTATGAAAGCTGCTAGAATATTTGAGGTAGAGAGAAAGTAACATGTAGTGTGCAACGCTGCAGCCAAGAAAAGTTCTCAGTTTAAAGCCTACACTAAAACTAAAGAGTTTGAAACTTTTCAGTTTCCTTTGGAAGTTGCAGATACATGACACATTCAAAAAAAAAAAAAAAAAAAAAAGTAGAAATTCAATTCAAAGGAGACAGAAATTTATTATGGATGCTGTATTACTATACCTCAATGCTTGGTATGAGAATCCTCAAGGCCATTTCGAGGCAATCCTGAAATGTTATACAGCTTTCGCATGATAGCTTCAAGCTTACCATCTCGTTGATAATCAACTAGATGCAAAACTTAAAATGTTCCTGCAACAAAATGCAATATAAGATCAAAGTGTCCAGTTAATTTGTATGGAAGGGAAGCATAATAGAGAAGCATTATGCAACAATGTCTAATGAGCTGAGAGGTCACCTGTTTATAAAGCAAAACTTGTCCGCCTTTTTGCGTTTTAGTGGAACATCACTCTCGTTGGACTTTTTTTCCCCTTGTTTCTTTCTCTTTTTTCATCTTCCATAACTAATAAACACCTGTTGCGCCAATAATTTTTCTACTAATAGTCTTCTTAAGTTCTTGCTCCCACTGGACATAAGAGTGGAAATAAAAAAAGTAAGACTATTAAGAGAGTCAACACCAAAACATGGAAGATGTGGGCAAACTTGAAGAACAACCATGGGATATAGGAAAGATGGTCAATCTTTTTAAGAGTTATTAATTGAAAGTCAAGAACTTGTTAAAATTACATTAAAAAAAAAGATGAATATATATATATATATATTCAGACAAATTTGATTAACAGATTTATGCATCTCTATAAAGTTTATTCCAGAACCATTGAATTGATGCTAAAAAACTCCACTACAACAAGCAACCAAATCTTCTTTTAATTAATATATATTTTTTTTAACTCGCGGTTATAAGATTTGTCATAAACATCACTGCAAAAACAGAGAGCACACAGCATCACAGGGAACAAAAAGTATAATGATTTAAGGGGAAAAAAAAAAACACACATACACACACACACGCTTCTAGTTGCAAAAAGTTTTTGGAAAGAAAGAAACTTAACGAAAGGATCTAACGAAGGCAAAAAATTGAAGTGCCAATAAATACCTGAACGAAAAGCGGTTGGGTAGAATGAATCACGAAATAATCTCACCATTGATTGTAACACAGAAGATGCGATCAATTATGTTCCAATACTCACCCTTGTCCCTTATGCACTTTTTCTCAAGCAGAGGGCATTTGAAGATGCTTAATTCTTGAAGAGAGGTTGGAAGCCCTTCTTCTGGGATTGTCTGGAACTCAGGGCAGGAGGAAATGTATAGAGATTTCAAGGAGGTGAGTTGTTGAATCCCATTTTTTGTCAAGGGCTTTCAGTCTTGGAAAATGCCCAATATAAAGATGGGCAATGTTAGTAGGCAATAGCCCTTCCTCTGGAAAGGATTCCTCATCTTCATTTCCTCCCCTAATTAAAAATCTTGTAAGATTGGGGAGTGTTTGCAAATTCCAGTTTGCACGGGATGCAACGAGTTTATGGCAAGCCAAATGTAAAGAGAAGACAAACTAAAGGGCAAACCACCCTCAGGAAAAGACTCAATCTCTGGACAATTAAAGACGAACAGTGTGTTCAAAGATGGGAGTTGGTCATAGCATTTTCTCTGGCAACAACTTCAATTTGTTGCAAAACCAAATAAAAAGGAATGTCAGGTTGGGGGCACGCAATCCACCGTTAGGAAATGATACAAAACTGGGACATGACTGGATCAACAGAGAAGATAGAGATGAGGGGGATTGGCCATCAGAAACTGAGAGGGATTCTAGACCTTCCAACCCATAAATATGAAGTTGTTGGAGCTTGGGAAAGGAATCAAGGGGGAAGGATCTAAGGGAATCAAAACTTTCCTCAATGTGAAGTTTTTGAAGCGACTTGTGAAGCTGGTGATTCAAAGTAAATTCTAATCTCTTACAGCAACTTACATCAAGCGTTTCCAGAGTTGTCGGCAGATATCCACTAATATCAATGGAACTCGTAATATTTGATATCTTCAGCCTTCGAGGGGAAGATTCCTTGTGCTTCAAGGCCTCAAATAGTGAATTCATCTGCCCTTCGTTTTTACACACCATCCACCTCTATATCACTAACACTTGGCATTCTGGGAGTGAAAAGCAAGCTGCCCCTCACATTTAACTTTAAGCTTTCTTAATGATGGAAGAAAGCTCGGCAGATCCCCGATAAGCTTGTCGCAATTCACAATCTCAAATTCTCTGAGCTTTTTGAAGGTCCCAACATCGTGTTCTTCCATTTGAATCCATTTCTTTCCAAGATGACATCCCACTGAACTTTAAGACTTGTAACGACGGAATGGCTTTACCACAGAGCCTGCATTGCCATAAAATTCTGGACCAACAGTCACTACTTTATGAAAAGCTGAAATGTAGAGAGTTTTGAGTGAAGGTAGTTGTCCAAGTGGTGGCAAGGATGAGCAGTATCTACAATTGGAAAGCTCTACAAAGACCATGTTGGCAAATGACTCGCACCCAACCCAGTTTGGAAATCCTTTGTCTGGATATTGATGAATCTGGAGGCTCTTCAAGGCTCTATTTGGCAATAGCATGTCAAGTACATCCCTTGCCTGAGTTGACTCGTCATTAGTACCATCATAGCTCCATTGCAATTTTAACGTCTCGAGATGCACCTTCTCCGTCAACTTGGCCTGCTCCAAAGCATGCTTAGGATTCAAGATATTTTCTAAATTCTCGATTTGAAGTTCTCCATGAAGATCTGGCAGTTCCTTCAACTCTCCAATTTTTTTCCCACCATCTCTTCCCACAATGAATTTGCTCAATATTTGGAGACCTTTCAGTTTACTTATTTGGGTTGGAATCTCTTTTAGGCTATTGCAAAAACGATATCAAGATTTTCTCAAATTAATAAGATGATGCAAATTCACAGGGCAGCTTGAGGAGAGAAGCGCAACCATATAATTTCAGTGTCTGTTAATTGTAAAGCCTACTTACGACTCCGGCAATGTTGTGATGTGAGTGTAAGAGAAGTCGAGGAAGCGAAGATGACTTTGCTTACCAATAGAATCAGGCAACTGCACAACATTTTGATATCCAGACAAAGAAAATACTCTCAAACACCTCAACTTCAACAAGTCATCAACTACTTTCATTGATATGTTACGGGGTTCATATTCATAATTCTGTGTTGGTAGAAAGGTGCGCAAATGAGATGCTTCTGAAACAGAATTGAATCTCTTATAGGATCATCACTTGTAGGAATAAATGCAAGATGGCGCACCTTCTTCACACCGTCACTTGAGTTGCCCGATCCTAGTTGTAAACAAGATTCTTTGCTACAAATCTAGCCAAGTCATGCATAAGATCATGCATCACAAGGAGAGTTTCCAACCTTTCTTCTTCTCCAAATGGAAAATCACCCGCATGAGTAGCTGACGGTTGAAAAAAATGATCTAGAAACTAAATCAGTGAAATACTCTTCACCCCATTCTTCTCTTCTCTTTTCTCTACTTGAATCGGTAAAAGATTTTCTGCCATCCACAATAAAACCAAGTTCTCCTTCTCAAATTTGTAGTCCTTGGGGGAATATTGCACAATAAGCAAAGCATCTTTTTAATTGTGAAGGGAGATGGTGGTAACTCAATCTCAAGGCTGGAAGAATGTCACTCCGATCATCCGTCAACTCCCAAATTTCACTCTTCAAACATCTTCTCCCATTCCTTAGTATCCCAACGTGGAATGCAATAGGCTTCCGAGTGTTTTCGCAGCTAACGGCAAGCCTTTGCATTTCTTGACAATTTCTTTACCAATTCTTTCCAAGTCTGGATTTTTAGTAAGTCACGATTTCTGGATGCAAGCTTTGCAAATAGTTCCCAGCAAGCTTCCTCTGTTAATTCCCCAAGGCGAAGAGGTTGAAACCGTACCCATGAAACAAGCAACATTTTCGATTCTCGTTGTCACAATTATCTTGCTTCCTTGAGCCCACCTTTGAATGTTTGAGTCATGATGTCCCAATCACTTTGCTTCTCATTCCAAACATCATCGAAGACAATTAGGAACTTCTTTCCCGTTAATTTCTCTTTCAACTTAAGTTGAAGCAAATTTAGGTCCGTCACATTATCCTCCGAAGAAGACGAAGGAAGTGATTGAAGCAATGTTTCATTACTCGAAAAAAATCAAATTGATCAGAAATGCAGAGCCAGACCCTAACTTCAAAGCAATCAACAACTCTTTATCATTGTAAACGAGTTGAGCAAGGGTAGTTTTACCTAGCCCACCATGCCCACAATCGGGATCACACCTATCTCACTGCTAACTTCCTCGTTCGGTAACAACAACTTGATTATATCATTCTTCTCTTTATCTCTACCGTAAACTCCAGACTCTTCTACCAAAGACGTCGAAGGTAACCTCAGGGACAGTCTCTCACCAACATTACTCTCTTGCAGACGGAGGACATCCATGTCCTTCTTAAGATATTCCAACCTCCCAAGAATCCTCTTGATCTTGCTCTCCATATCTCGACCATATGAACTACGAGATTTGGAAAACAAGCTTCTAAACTTTTTCTTTATCTTGGAGAGGTTACATACCTTGCTGGAGCTCGCTTTTAGCTTGGTTTCCACCTTGAGCTGCAGCGCATCGGTTTCAATCTCATCCAACAGGTCATCTGCATCGTAGTAAGCCTCTTCGAGGTCGTCCAGCCACTTGTCCACTCCCGGGTTGTTTCGCATCTGCTTCTGCTCCGCATCATCGAGCACCGCAGTAACAACATGTATCGTAGACTTCAGCTTCCCAAGTAGCTCGTCAAATTACCGTGTTTGAACTTCCCTCGCAAGTAGGCCAGAACCTCGGGAGAACTAAGCCGGTCAAACAGAATTTGAAGGGAAGCGGAAAGAAAAGCTCCACCAACCAATGCTGCAGCCATGCTTTTTTCTTCGGTAGTTGAGTTTACGAAGGCAAGGATTCACAGAACGAGATTGGAAATGTAGAGAAAGAGAGAAAAAGAGAAAGAAACGAACAAACAAGCACAAAAGTATAGCTACATTACTGCACCAATATTCCTCACTTCTGCCTCTGCTTTTGTTCTTTACTTGGTCTTTCAAACAAGAATTCTTTTGTAAAAGAAAAACGCTAAAGAGCAGGAATAAAGAAAAGGAACAAAACTAAAGTAAAGTGTTTTTCACCAATAACTCTCTTTATCACATAAAAGCTAATGGGAAATAAAATATAGGAACATATCATTGAAAGGAAAAAAAAAAAAAAAAACCCTAAAAAAGGAGAAAGGAGATATTTATTAGAAGAAATTAAAAAAATGCAGTTGTAATGTCAATACGAATCAAATAAAAGTTAATTCCCTCAATGAAAGGATTTAAAAAAGGAAAAAAAAAATTTGTTCAATACGGTTTATTGTTTATTGCATAGTTTTTCTAATTTCCATTATAAGCTCAATAATATATGAAGTTTTTCATTCTCTTTGACAGTGTCACATAGATATGTATCTGTGGGACGTTACATGGCTTACATAAACGTTATCTTAGGGTCCGTTTGCATCATAGATTACATTGGAATGTGTGGGAATCCGTGCGATATGCAAACTAATTTCTAGGAATCAGCCGTGTGATATGTAACTGATTTCTAGGAATCAGTTTGATTTGTTAGGAGGCTATGGGTATTATATTACCTATTTCCTTATTAGCTATTTTCCTTTTTTGTCCCTTAATTTCAGGAAGTGATGCTTCCTTCCTTGTTATATATACTTGTATATTTTAGTCTGTAAAATAACAAGAAGACAGAAAATCTTTATTCTCAATTTTCTTCATGGTATCAGAGCCTCCTCTGAGCCATTACTTCTGATGACCAAGTACGGCATGGCCACAGAAAAACAGACTGTGAACCCATTAGGAGTGCCTTCCAATTCCGAACAGCCTATTTCCAACAACCATGGTGGGTCAGACAACATTCCTCTTCCCATTACAAGACACAAACTGAATGAGAACAATTATCATTAGTGGTCTCCATCTGTCATGATATTCATCTGCGGAAAAGGAAAGGATGAGTATCTCACCGACCAAGTTCTTCCTCTGAAGTCTGAAGATCCGAGATACAAACAGCGGAAGATTGAGAATAACATGGTCATGTCCTAGTTAGTCAATTCCATGACAAATAAAATAGGCGAAAATTTCCTCCTCTACAGCACGACACATGAAATCTGGGATGCAGCAAAGGAATTCTACTCGAGCAAGGAGAATACATCAGAGATTTTCGAGATTGAAACCAATCTCCATGATCTTCGGTAGGGAGATCTCTCCGTCACACAATATAACAACATTCTCACCCGTCATTGGCAACACTAGATGTATTTGAAGAACATCAGTGGGGTTGTCTAGATGATGCAAAAATGTTCAGAGCGATCATTGAAAAGAAAATAATTTTAAATTCTTAATGGGACTCAACAAGAATCTAGATAAGGCCGAGGACGAATACTTGGAATGAAGCCCTTGCCAAGCATCTGAGAAGTTTTTTCCAGGTACGTCGAGAAGAAAGTAGAATGAAAGTTATGCTAGGAAAGTCTCCCACTGTTCCTGTAACCGAAAACTCTACTCTAGCTGTTCGAGGGTTCCAAATCAACAACAATGATATAATCAGCAAAGGAGAGGCAGACCATGGTGTGATCGATGCCGAAAACCAGGCATACCCAAGAGAATTGCTGGAAAATCCATGGCAAACCAACAGATTGGAAGCCCTCAAGACCTGCACCGGACAAGGAAAGCAGAGGAAACCATGTATTGGTAGATGAAGGAACAACCCCATCGAATCCAGTCCATTCAACAAGGAGCAAATTGAAGCCCTGCAGAAGATGTTCTCACAACAAAATTCTGCCCAAAACACCATTGGAACTGGATCTTTAGCACACAAAGGTAATTACTTGAGTGCTTTCACTGCAAATTCAGAAAAAACAGGTCCATGGATTGTAGACTCGGGAGCGTCTGATCACATGACAGGTGATATCACACTCCCCCTCAGTACTTAAAGGACCTAATCCTAAACTCAGTACTCCATGTCCCAAACTTGGATTATAATATTTTTTCAATCAGCAAGCTCACTCAAGAACATAACTGTGTTGCTAAATTTTCCTAGAATTTATGTGAATTTCAGGATTTGGATTCGGGGAGGACAATTAGCAATGCTAAGATGTGCTCTGGACTATTTCTTCTCAAAGCCGGTGAATCTCCTAGAAGACAAACTCATAATGCAGTTTATGTTGAGTCAAAAAGTCAGTTTGATATAGTCCCATTTCTTTGAAAATTCCAGTACGGATAGTGCAATTATGTTGTGGCATTATTGCTTAGGTCATCCTAATTTTGTGTATCTCCAAAAATTGTTTCCCTCTTTGTTCAGAAATAAAAACCCAAAAAAATTTCAGTGTGAAGTGTGTCAATTTTCCAAGCATATTCGTAATTCTTATTATAATATACCATATAAGGCATCTCATCCGTTTTCAATTATTCACAGTGATGTATGGGGACCATCTAGAATAAAAAATGTTACAGGTACTAGGTGGTTCGTATCTTTTGTAGATGATCACACTAGGATCACATGGCTATTTCTTTTGAGAGAAAAATCTGAAGTAGGGCAGATTTTTAGGAAATTTAACACTATGATTCGAACGCAATTCCAACAAAAATACAAGTGTTGAAAACTGATAATGCAAAAGAGTATTTTGAAACGATTCTAGGTGATTATCTTGTGAGTCAGGGGATTGTTCATCAAAGTTCTTGTATTGATACACCTCAACAAAATGGGATTGCAGAAAGAAAGAATAGACATCTCCTAGAAGTTGCACGGTCACTTATGTTTACCACACATGTTCCAAAGTTTTTCTGGGGTGAGGCAGTCTTAACAGCTGCTTATCTAATAAATAAGATGCCTTTTCGAGTCTTGAACTTCCAAACACCTTGCCAAGTCCTTCGTCAATCTTTCCGTAACACTCGCATTATGTCCACTCTTCCCATGAAAGTCTTTTAATGTTCTTTGTTTGTTCACATACATGCCCAACATCAGAGTAAACTTGATCCAAAAGCACTCAAATGTATCTTTGTCGGATACTCCTCAAATCAAAAAGGGTATAAATGTTATTCTCCAGTCACCAGTAGATTCTACAACTCTATGGATGTTTCCTTTTGCGAACAACAGCCTTACTACAAAGCTGATATTCAGGGGAGAACTTTACTCAAGAATATCAGCTTTGAGACATTGATACCTTAGATTCATCCAGCAGTCTTAATCCAAACCCGACATAGTTATCTCAGCCATCTTAAATAGATCCGAGTCTAGCTCCTATCATCCATCTCAAACAAATCCAAGTTTACCTCCTATCATCAAGTCTGAGTCCAATTCTCAAACGAGTCCCTACACACCTCAGCGTCCTACTCACACCCAACCTACAATAACTAGTGAGTTACGTGTCTACTGTAGGAAATTCCTGACTCGTGAAGGAAGAGAACGGCAGCCACCAGATCAAAGTCATGAATCTAATCCAACTCTAGAACCTCAAAATTCATCAAATAATGCGAGTCCCAATTCTACTTCTGGCAATTCACCTATTGACGATAGACTTATTGCCTTGAGAAAAGGCATAAGGTCTTGCACTCTTCATCCTATTTATAATTTTGTCTCATATGGAGGATTATCACCCAGTCATCGTGCGTTTGTTAGCAGTCTTGACAAAGTACAAGTTCCAAGATCGATACATGAAGCTCTCAATGTACCGGAGTGGAAGGCAGCCATTTGGGAAGAAATTCGTGCTCTGGAAAAGAATGGGACATGGCTAATATCGAAGTTACCGTCCAGAAAACGTGTTGTTGGTTGCAAATGGATCTTCACAGTCAAACATAATGCATATGGTAGTATCAACAGATTTAAAGCTCGACTTGTAGCCAAAGGATTCACTCAGTCTTACAGGGTTGATTACCAGGAGACTTTTGCCTCTGTAGCAAAACTCAATTCCATCCGATACTGCTTTTACTTGCCTCCAATCTAGACTGGCCATTATACCAACTAGATGTGAAAAATGCCTTTCTCAACGGGGATCTGGAAGAAGAAGTTTACATGGAGATTCCACCTAGTTTTGAAACTCCAGCCACTACAAACAAGGTCTGCAAACTCAAGAAGCCTTTGTATGGGCTCAAGTAGTCACCAAGGGCTTGGTTTGACAAATTCACTAGAGCTATCAAGAAGTTCGGGTATGATCAGTGCCAGACCGACCACACTATGTTTGTCAAACACTCATCCTCTGGGAAGAAAGCCATACTCATTGTGTATATGGACGACATCATTCTAACCGGAGATCATGATGAAGAGATACTTAAGCTCAAAAGGTTTCTGGCCAAATAATTTGAAATCAAAGATTTAAGTAACCTCAAATATTTTCTTGGCATGGAAATAGCTCGGTCAAAAAGAGGTATTTCAGTTTCATAGCGGAAGTATGTGTTAGACCTCTTGGAAGAAACATGGATGCTTGGATGTAAGCCAGCTGACTCCTATGGACTCTAACTCAAAAATGGGAAGCAAAGATGATAGTGCACCAGTTGACAAAGGGAGGTATCAAAGATTAGTTGGCAAACTTATTTATCTCTCACATACCTGACTTGATATCAGCTTTGCTGTAAGTGTGGTTAGTTAGTTTATCAATAATCCAACAGATGAACACATGGAGGCTGTGTATAGGATTCTGAGATACTTGAAGATGACATCGGGTCAAGGACTGTTCTTCAAAAAGACAGTTCATAAGGAGGTTGAGATTTTCACTGATGCAGATTGGGCCGGATCTGTAACTGATAGACGATCTACCTCAGGTTATTGTACTTAGGTCTGGGGAAATTTGGTCACTTGGCGAAGCAAGAAACAATCCGTGGTATCTCGAAGTAAAGCGGAAGCAGAATTCAGAAGCATAATTCAGAGCTCTTGAACTTGGCATTTGTGAGGGCATATGGTTGAAAAGAATACTCTGCGAGCTCAGAATTCCAATTATGGGTCCTATGAAAATGTTTTGTGATAATCAGTTTGCAATCAGCATAGCAAAGAATCCTGTGCATCATGATAGAACAAAGCATGTGGAGATCGACAGACACTTTGTCAAAGAAAAGATAGAGGAAGATGTGATATCACTCCTGTACATTCAAACCAATTAACAAGTTGCAGACATTCTTACCAAGGCCGTACCTAGGAAGACATTTGAAGATCTCAATTCCAAGCTAGGTTTACTCAACATCTACAACCTAGCTTGAGGGGGAGTGTGGGAATCCATGTGATATGCAAACTAATTTCTAGGAATCAATCGTGTGATATGTAAATTAATTTCTAGGAATCAGTTTGATTTGTTAGGGGGATATGGGTATTATATTACCTATTTCCTTATTTGCTATTTTCCATTTTTGGTCCCTTAATTTCAGGAAGTGATGCTTCCTTCCTTGTTATATATACTTTTATATTTTAGTCTGTAAAATAACAAGACATAAAATCTTTATTCTCAATTTTCTTCAGAATGTTCATTTAAACTTAATATTTATATTTAAATATAAAATTTAAACTATATATGTAAATTGTATAAAGATAGAAAAATAAATGTGATACGAATTTATAAAAAAAATGGAAATTAGGATTTGGATTTAAGTTTTTTTTTCCCCCTATATATAATAAAAAAATGATTATAAGGATAAAAATTGACATACCTATATAACCCTCGCGGGTGGATGCCTTCTCACCTGCTATTACGGATCCCTAATAAAGTGTATTACCTATATATCCCGACCAACACAATTGGGGCGACTCGAATCCAAGCATTAAGCAAGTAAGAGAGCACCCTACCAACTCACCTAAAGGGCGTTGGTGATTTGGATTTAAGTTGAATTGATGTGAAATAGTTAAATATTCAAATAGTTTTGTTCTAGTAATAACCCAACCAAATGGGTATAATATTTCAATACAATAATAGTTAATTTTAATATCTCATTCAAACGGGTCATTAGTCTTGGCACCACACCAAAATATACTAATTGAGCAACGCTCTGAAAAGTCGAACAATTAGCAAATTAGAGGAATTGGTGAGGGATGATTGATGAGAGAGAAACAATTGACCAACAACTTTCAAAAAAAGATGAGAACGGCTCTTAACAGCCGATAAAGAAGCAAGATACAATAGATTATAAAATTCTTGGATTTAATATATTCCAAACTTGTAATTTCCTACAAATTAAGTGAAACTTTATTCTATACTTGTTGCTTCAACTTCAAAATGAGCAAAATTCACTTTTTGCCTTGTTTCCCATCGCAAAAACCTGTTCCTTGAGGTAAAAACTCCCAATCTAGTCGGGCCAACATGCTTACTGTGGCAGCAAACACCAAATGGTATACCATTTTCCAATCCATGCACTTACCAAATGCCATTAGCACTGCAAAACAACATTAAATGGCATCAACACAAATTACTCCATAAACTGGCCCAATGCGAAACTTCAAAAGGCAAGAAACATTAGGGGCCTGCTTGACTTTTTTTTGTTTTTTTTTTGTTTTTGTTTTTCTTTGTTTTTAAATCACAATATAAGCAATAACAAAGGGCCTGTGTGGCAAAGCTTCTTAAAGCTACTTTTGGCTACCTAAGTCCAAAAGCTTTCTGAAAATGTTTGGATGATCTGTCAGAAGTGTTTCTGGTCTCCTGAAGAGCTTTTGCTTTTGCTTTCTGTTAGTAGAAGAAGAGAAAAAAAAAGTGATAGGATCAGGGGTTAGGGCGGTTAGTTAATTGAGATATTCAGTTAGTGTGGTAGTTAGTAAAGGGATTTAGTTGTTAGTTAGAGGGTTGTTAGTATAAATAAAGGATGAATAGCTAGAGAGAGATTAGGTAGAATTTGGGGACTGGTTTGTGATTTGGTAGAGCTAGCAGACCTCTCGAATGTCTGCAAAATCTATCTTGTATGTTCTTGTTTCAATAAGAAAATCCTCCATTATTCTCCTCAATTAGCTTGTTAGAATCCAAATATTCTATTGAGTGTTCTTGGTTCCTATCAATTGGTATCAGAGCACTTTCTTGGCATTCCTTGAAGGAGATTGACAAGGGAAAAAAAAAAATCGAGAAGCTGAGGGAATCGTGCGAGGAAGTGATCAGATAGTCTCATGAGGATTTATTGGAAGATGTGACGCAAAACATGGCAGGGATCCGTTGAATGGAGGAGCAGTTGAAGCTCTGCTCAGAGAGAACAATGGTGGCTGAGGTGAACGGTAAACCGGTGGTGACGGTAGCGGAGGAACGCTGGAAATTGCTGGCGGAGGGGGCGTGATCACACCTGGGAGCCAATATTGGAGATTCACGAACATATCTGGGCATGAATCCTAGGGTTTCGCGATCTGGACTGGGCTTCAAGATTCCGATATCATTAAGGCTGGGTTTTGCGATTCCGGTGCGATAGGGACTGGGTCAGGGAATTCTGGCGGTAATGGCACATGTTCTGCAAGAACAAGTGTTATTGGGGCTGGGCTTCGCAGATCAGGCACGACTGGTGAAGGTTGTAGTTCAATTAGGGTTGGATCTGAAATTTCTGGCGAGATTTGTGTTAGAACAGGGAATTCCGGCGAGATTTAAACCGGGACTCAAAATTTAGGCACAACAAGTACTGGATCTCGAAATTATGCTGGGGGGGGGGGGGGGAGGAATTAATGATAGGATCAGGGGTTAGGGTGGTTAGTTAGTTAATTGAGATATTAAGTAAGTGAGGTAGTTAGTGAAGGGATTGAGTTGTTAGTTAGAGGGTTGTTAGCATAAATAAAGGATGAATAACTAGAGAGAGATTAGGCAGAATTTGGGGACTAGTTTTGTGATTTGGGAGAGCTAGCAGACCTCTTGAATGTTTGCAAAATCTATCTTGTATTGTTCTTGTTTCAATAAGAAAATCCTCCATTATTCTCCTCAATTAGCTTGTTAGAATCCAAATATTCTATTGAGTGTTCTTGGTTCCTATCAAAAAGTTGCAGCTTTTCAATAAGTGTTTGGGAACTATATTTTAAAAGAGCTTTTAAAGTCAAAATGACTTTAAAATTTTTTAATAAGTAATTAAAAGAGTATAGTGACCAACATTTAGAAAGTTTAGGGTCATCTTGGTCAAAAAAAAATTAAACAGGGACCAAACCGTCACATTTTAAAAGAGATCAAGGACTATTTGGGAATATTACTCTAATTAAAATGCTAAATAAAGTTTATAATGTCTAACTTCTGATAGAAGTTTTAAAATCTACTCAAATGAGCTTTTTCCGAATGCCATATTGTTTTGGTTGGTTTCTATTAAGCTCTGCCAAACAACTAACATAAATTTGAATTTAACTCACTTACCCCTTCTATTAGAATTTCAGTTAACAACTAATGGAAAAAATAGAGAAATTAGTCTTACTAAATCATTATATTAGGAGCTCTACTAAAAACAAATAGAAAAAGACCACAAGACTGCACTTAACTCACTTTTTTTCCAGTTTGTTTTAACTGAAATTATGATATAAAGGGGTAAAGTGGGGGTTAAATTCAAAGTTTAGGAGGCAAAGTATGAGTTTTAAACGTTAAAAGGGGCAAAGTGGGAGTGACCCTACAAGTTCAAGAGACATAAATGAGAATAATTTTTTTTTTTTTTTTTTTACCCGTTAGGCTGTAAAGAAAGAAATTTAGTCTAAGATGGTATGTGAGACAACCAAACTAAGGATAATGGAGATAGCTTTCTATGATGAAGAAGAAAAGGGTACGCATAAAACTGCATATTGCTTATCAAAAATATTATACTGCCAAATTCCAATTTCATTTATAGCGGAATCCAAAGTCAGAGAGAAATTTAGTAACATATAAACTACGGTTTTCAACAAAATATCTGTGAACTCTTTACCATACCTCACTTTCTTCCAAAAGAAGTGATGTACAAGAAAGAAGGGATGCTACTTCCTCTTGTGTCGCCAATCCGAAACCTTGCCATCTTATTCTACCAAATTTGTCAAGCAGGAATATATATCTGTGAAGTAACAAACATTTTGACAATTTTTTTTATCTTCTCAACCAATTAAAAAGGGAATACTATCAAAAGCAGCAACTAACAAAGCTTTCATACCCAGTAAGAAGGTTCAATAATTTAAGTTCTTTTCTAAAGTAATAGTGATCACCGAATGAATATGCAATCTGCTTCTTAACCGTATCACTCCTTCCATCGTCCTTAGATTTCTTCATTATCTGAAGGAACAGCCTTTTAATTGGACTCCGACATAGGAGCCATGAATCTATAAATGATATCTGAAAGAACAAAGCTTAATTAGGAATAGATTAACATTTAGTATGGTTAAATACTGAACAGACAAAAAAAAAACCAGATTTATAAATAATCGGACAAAGCATTGCATGACGAATCAATGAGCATGATAAGCTGTCCCATCAGTCATCAGTGGAAATTAACAAAGTCCATTACCGCCGGGTAAAATGTCCAAAGTGATGAGCTTAAACTAAGCATAGAAGATCGTTTCTAGGTTTAGAATATAAACATCAAATTTTAGTTGGGACATCACATTACCTCATATAGATGGATATCTTTCGAACTACCATATGCATCGAGGAAAGGCAGACTCCAAGAATCGATCATTGACTGTCAAGGGAAGAACACTGTTTTAACATTATTTGTATAGCATCTACACCAATGAAAAGTCCCAGTTATGACGAGAAATAATCGAGTCTTGGCATATGGTACTTCGGAGTCTTGTCAAGCCTTAATCTACTCCAATGAATTTATTCAACCATTCTGATATGAAATTTAACCACCAAAAGTCTTTCACCAACCTTTTCCAAACTGATATTGCAATTTCACCCGTTCAATCTCTCAAAATATAATTTTCAGAATCCTATCACACCAAAATCTCCAAAGGTAGAACTAAAATCCCATACCTGTGAGTTTGCTCGAAATGAAAGGCACAGTAAAGACACCTTTGGGACAGGCGACCTATCAGCATCATCCGTATTTTCATTTCTCATGGGTTCAATAGGCAACTTCAATAATTTCCCATCAGAGAAGTTCACTTCTATGCTAGGAAACTTCACAGCTTCTAGTGCAGGAATAATTATCTTGGTTGCCATGGCAATCTACATAGACAAAAAGGAACGCACCCACCAACTAACGATTAATCCACTAATAATCAAATAATGACAATTAATCTATAGTCCTCCTATGATTAACAAACAATGAACCCTACAACAATCCTTGTCATAATCCTACAACAACTAATTTATCATAATCCAAGTCACTACACATTCCACAAAATTCCTAACTTTAATTTTTAGACCCAACAGAATTCCCCGACCTTGTCCCGCTTCCTTTTAGGCGGGGATAGTGGACCTTTAGGGGACGGGGATGGGGAAGCATTTCGTGGTGTTGCCCTGCCCCCATGCAATCTCTAGGAGCATTACTTCTCATAATCCTTGTTACTACTTAGTACTTACTACACAATCGACCGAATTCCTAACTAAGAAAATTTCTGTACGCAAGTTAAAATCAAACCCATTTAGTGCATTAAATAAGAGACTTGTTTACATATGTAAGGCTGCAATTATCAGCAAGCTCAGGATAATCCACAAAAAAAAAAAAAAAAAAAAAAAAAAAAAAAAAAAACTCTCTGAACTACATTTAAAAATGTGACATTAAGTGCGGTTGTAAGCATAACCTAGTGGTAATTTGACGGTTGAATGTGACAACCGTCACATTGCGTAGAGTCTAAATCCCAAAATCTCCAAGTTCAAAAAAGAAAATGCAACATTAAATTTGACAAGCCTATTACCTTGCCACCATGTTGCTTGAGCTCGGAAATCTCAGCAAAGTATCCCCGGTTCATCTCATCTACACTGGACACAAAATTGCACTAAAAACATGCTCTAACAAAAGGGTTTTTTTTTTTTTTTTTTCCCTCTCAAACACAAGAAAAGGAAAATAAAAGAAAAGAAACTCACAGCCGGGAACGTTCTTTCTCTATTGCATTCTTGTTTCCAAGCTGAAACCAAAAGTGGGGTTTCACGCAGTTTCCATAACAACAGAATAATATGAGCTAAAAAGAAAAAAGAACAAAAAAAAAAAAAAAGAAACAAAAATATGTTCTGGGAAAACCTGGTAAATGTCGAGGAAGCGATTGGAGGTCCATTGAGGTAAGAAATGGTGGGAAAGAGGAATCTCGTATAAGAGCTCCTTCTTGTTGTTTTCTTTGAGCCTCGAGAATTGAGAAGCCAGAATGGAAGATCGGCTTGTTATTCTCTTAAGCCCCAACATTTTTTTTTTCTTTTTCCTTTTTTCCTTTTCCCAAATTCTTCTTCTTCTTCTTCTTCTCTGTGTGTTCTGTGTGTGTGGGAAGTGAAACTCAGATACAATCCGAAGAATTGAAATGGTCCGAAGTATTGAAATGGTTTCGTAGAGGAACATAAGTGAGTGATTCGAATGTTACCGCTGCTTACAAGTCCCAAAGAGGCTCGGCCCAGGCCTAGTTACTTGAACAATTCTAGCCCAGACCCAACTTTTAAAGATGGTTCTTAACCCACTCAAATGTCTATTTTTAGAACACGTAAAACATCGAAATACATAAATTTAAAAATTATTATTAGATTAATATGATATAAAATCATAATTAAAGTTAACTTAAAATTTTTATCATGTTGGTTAAGAACAGAAAATTTATGTTATATTAGTCAATAGATAAAAAAAATATAATTATTTAAGTAATTTTCTCTTTTAGGATGCCTGTTTAAAAATATCGTTTTTTTTATATCGTTAGTTGTCGACACATACAAATACGTATGGATTTAACTTGTTAAGTTTTTTGTAATTTAAAGATGTCTTTTTAATATATACATAAGAAAATTATAGATGCTACAAGAATCAAGAGTTTAGTGGAATCATATTATACTATATTATACTAAAAAAGAAGGTGTTTTTACTGTTTTTTCTACAATATTTAACAGTGTTTTTCCCTTTTTTGTACAATGAAATTACACTCTTGCCCTCATACTTTTGCCTGCCGGTTGGTTCTCCCATAGTGGATGGATGAATTTGCCCTCCAAACTCTCTTTTTTCCCTTCCCTTCTTCTTTCCACCACCTATTAAGTCCTCCAGTTTTTCTCTCTAACTTTTTAGTTTTGTCTCTTTCTCTCTCTACTACTCTATCTCTCTCTATTTTCTTCTTTTTTGAATTTTTTTGTTTTTTCCCTTTTTCGTCTTGCTTCCCACCGCCCATTATGCCTCCATTTTGGTCTATCTAATTTTTTGGTTTCTGCCTCTTTCTCTCTCTACTGCTCAGTCTCTCTCTCTCTCTTCTTCTTCTTTAAATTTTTGAGGTCCAACTCTATTTTCCTCTTTCTCTTCTTTCCTTTCACTGCCGATTATGCTTCTCTGCCTCTCTCTCTCTCTTACGCTCTATTCTCTCTCTCTCTTCTTCTTCTTCGAATTTTTGCCGTCTAAATCCTAGATTTTGGGGTTCTTTTGCACCCTCGGCCGGTCATTCTCTCTTTCTTGGTTTTGGTTTGTATTATTGATGGTTTTTTTCGTTTGGTTATGTTTGTTCTCTCTAGATTTGCAAGTTTGGTTTTGTTCATTGTTCTTGGATTTTTTTTTTTTTTGAAATGTTTTTTGTTTTGGAAACTTTTGAATGATTTTTTTATTACTGGGTTTTCTTTATTTCATGTTTCGGAATGGTAAGTCTTGATTTTTGATTTTTTTTTGTTCCCTATCTCCGAACCCTAATTTTTGAATGTTGGAATATATATATTTTTTTGGGAAATGTTTTTTTTTGTTGAAAGTATAGATTCTAATCTTTATTGTGTTGTTTTGTGCTTCATTGTTGTTTTGGTTAGGATTTGTTTTTTTTTGGCTCAGATTTTGGGTTTTTGGTCTTGGAACCCTAATTTTTTATTGTGGGATTTTTCCCGGTTTTTCCCCCCCGGTACAGTTTTTGTGGTGGAGGTGTAAATTTTTGTTCAGATTATGGATTTTTTGGTCTTAGAACTCTAATTTTTTTTTTTTTTTGTTCGGTACATTTTTTGTGGTGCAAGTGTAGGTTTTTAGTTTTTAGTATGTTCTTTTTGGCTTCATTGTTGTTTTTGTTTGGTTTTTTTTTTCCTCTCCCTCAGACTTGGGTTTCGGTCTCTACTCTTCAAACGTTTTTCTTTTTTTATTATGAGTATTTTTTGATCTGTTTTCTCATTTTTGGAAACAAATGTAGTGTAAAAAACCTAAACAAAAGATTGGGTATGTTGAATTTTTTTTTTTTTGATTTAGTTTATTTCAGTATTGTTTTCCCGCTTTTTGCTTTTGTTTGATTTTTTTTTATTGGTTTTTGCAGATTGGATAACAATGGTGAGAAAATGAACAAATGCAAGTATGGAGAGGAACATTGAGGATTTTTTTCTTGTTGATTTCTAAATCTGTAATTTTTAGCCCTTTTTCTCCCCGGGGTAATATTTTGTTGCTTTTCTTTGCATTTCTGATATAATTGGGTTAGTATGTGTGATGTTTTATTATCATGATTTTTTATTTTGTTCTAAGTATTTGGTGAGAAATTTAGTAATTGTACTATATGATGATTTAGTTAGATTCAAATGAATTCTTTTTTTTTTTTTTTTTCTGTTGTAATTATGTGATTTGTTACAAGTCTATAGGTTATTGTTCATCATTATTTTGACCGAGATTTTTTTCGGTTGCAACTCTGTCATTAATGCAACTAATTATGCTAAATTTTTTCTCTTATCTGTTATCTGCAAAAAATTTTCCCACTCTCTCTTGCACCGACTCTTTTCATTTACTTACCTCTCTTTTATAAACAAATTCTCTTCATTTATTGTTTCATCTCTTTCCTTCCTTCACTATTAATGCTTTTGTAAAATCTTCTTAACTGCTTTGCTTTGAATCTTAATTGGCCTCTCTTCAAACCTGCTCTGTTATCCAGCAACTGTGTTTATTTAAGACTTTTATTTAGTCTTGATTGCTGTTTTCATTTTGTATATTGTTAATAGTTGTTTTCTTCTTCTTTCGCTTCTTCTTTCTCTTCATTTCTTCTCTTTTCTCTTCTCGGTTTCCTATTGATTTATATATTATCTCAAATGTTTATTATTATGATGATGATATGTAAAGAGATTTAATTTTTTTTTTGTGTTTTGTTTTTTTTTCCTCTGTTTTTTGTTTTTCTCCCTATTTTTTTTTCTTTGCCGTTTTTTGTTCCCACAGTGTATATAGTTGTTTTTCTCTTATTATGAATGTTCTATGAATATTATTGATATAAGTTACATGATTATGTTATATGTGATAAGTTCACTGTTTGTATTGTGTTCCCCGTTCCCCCCCCCCCCCCTTCTCCCATTCTGATTTCCGTCTTCTGTTGGTGTAAATATTTTAAACAAAACTTTTAAATCAGAATTTTAATATGCTATGATGATCTCTATTTAACTATACAATAATGCATATACCAGATTTGTTCTTTAATTTGGTATATGATGCTGAATATGGTATTATTGATAGCATATGTTACTATACTATTTGGCCATCTTTACTGTTGTCGTTGGTGTTTAGGATATGTGTTCATTTTGTTTTTGTCACTGCATAATAATATTCATTATATTGCTCTTTTCATATTATTGTAATATTAAGTTTTTTCTCTTTTATCTATTATCATCGTTTTTCCCATGGTGAAAACATTTCTAAGGCTTGCCCTTTTTTTTTTTTGGAACATTCCTAGACATTATACTTGATAGCTATTAAAGATGATGTTGAATGTATTATGGCTATCATCAATAGATAATATTAATGAGGATCTGAGCATAGTATAAAATATTTAATAGAATTTTTATGTTATTTTTTGTATATAATATGTTTATGTATATCTATATATTTAGTTATGTATTGAGATACTGTATAATTAAGCATAATGTACATTTAACTTTCTGTTTTTCATATCTTCCATTATTGTTATTAATTCTGTTTAATTTGTTGTTCTGTGGTTTGATTTTTTCATTCTTTTTTTTTTTTTTTTTTCCTATTACCCGGGGAGCTTTTTTTTTATTTTTTATTTTAAGTATATTGTTGTAATATTTAATTTATTATAAGAATTTATGTATTTAAATAGTTTTATGATTAGAAACTTATTGTAATTTAATTGCATGGTTAACTTTTTTTATTATGTATTCCATAGTTTTTATTGTATTGATAAATTTCTTTTCCCAGTATAATATTTAATGGTTAATTAGCACAACTTAATTTATTCATTATTTGATTTAGTTAATGCAAGTTTTTATTAAAGAGAATATATCTGTCAAAAAAATGGAGGTGTCCCAAAAAAAAAAAAACAAAAAGGTAACAGTACTTAACAATTTAGTGAATTAGGTTTTTTATTAATGTATATTAATTTTTTTATTGAGTATAAATTTATATTTTGTTTAAGAACATAACTGAACATAATTTATTGATTATTTAATTAAAAATCTAAGTTCTCATAAAAAAAGAAAAAATTAAAAAATAACATTTTGATAAATTGTTATATACTAGCAATAAATAAATTTGAGCCAAATTTTTTCCCATTCGTACGGATTGGTATAGTTAAAACGAATGATAAAAAATTGGAGTTACAAATATATATATATATATATATATGTATTAAGAAAGTTAAAATAATTTACTCCAATTAATTTTAAAACGTAAAATAACACTACATGAGTAAAACAATATATTGAAATTACAAAATACTCAATTCAAACAAATTGAGAGGCAAAAAAAAAAAAAAAAAAAAAAAAAATATATATATATATATATATATAATATATAGGAATACAAAGTACTCAATTGAAAAAAATTTACTGCACCAAAAAAAATATAGTTTAACATAATAACAAAAATAATTTAACCGGAAAATAAAATTTTTAACAACACAATATCATATATACCAACAAAAAAAAAACTAAATAAATTAAACTATAATTTAAAGAGTAATAATTTATTCAATAATTTTACATAAAATAAAACTGCATAAATAAAATAATATTTAGAAAATTGTAAAATGTTAAATTTAAAAAAAATTTACATAGAAATAAAAAAGAACTGAATTAAATTAATTTAAAATTAAATTAAACATAATTAAATTATAATATCAAAAAATTAAAGGGTAATTAAAAATTAAATTAAAAAATATCTAATGAAAATTGTAAAATATAAATTTAGAATAAGATGGGTAGATATAAATTTTCTCCATCTTTTTTTTTTCTTTTTTTCCCCCTGTGATAAGATTTTATTTTAGAAAAAATATATTTATAATAATCGAAACTAAATTATTATAGATGTTGTATATAAATTTTTTTTAAATTAGATTTATTAAATATGTAATATATTTTACATTTATTTATTAAGTAGATATTGTAAATGTTGTATATTAATATTATTCTCCAAAATAAATTTCTTAATTATCAAATATATTTTTGTATTTATTTAAAATTTAATTAGTTTTTTCTACTTTTTTTAACTATCTTTATTTAAGTTATTAAATTTTCTTACTGTTAAATTTTTAAATTTTTTATTTAATTTATTATTTATAGTCTTTTAGTTCCAATGTATTAATACATTTTATTACAATGAAAAAATTTCTAATACTGAATGTTTTCTTAATTTTAATATTTATTACTATATTATTTTACTGTTTCTTTTTTTTTTTTTTGGTTCTAAATAAATTGCATATTTCTTTTTTTTTTTTTTTTCACTTTTATATGGATAATATTTATCTGTAACAATATTTTATATTACTGTTTTTATAATTTATATTAAATAAAATGAAATTAAGCAAAATGAAAGAAAAACGAATAGTAATAACCATTATTTAAAATGTTCAAACGTTTTATACTATTATACTAAAGTAAATGTGGTTTTTTACTGTTCTTTAAACAGTGTTTTTTTGTTTTTTTTGTTTTTCTTTTCCCGTTACTGCTACAGTAACAAACAGTAATGCATAGTAAAATTACTTTCTTGCCTTTCTGCATGTGCTTGCCGGTTGTGATCTCACAATAAATATGCGATTTTGCCCTCGACATACTGTGAAGACAGTTTTGACCCTGATTGCTTGCCTGCCGGTTACTGTTTCTACAGTGAATGGACGACTTTGCCCTCCAAACCTTAATTCTCCATTTCTCTTCTCCTTCTACCGCCCATTGCCTCTTATACTTTCTCTCTCTATTTTTTTCCTCGCTTCTTCTCTCTCTACCGTTCGTCTGTCTCTCTTTCTCTTCTTCTTGGAATTTTTGGATTCTGCATGCATTTTTTGTGTGTCTTTTTTGTTTGTTTTGTTTGTTTTGTTTTATATTTAAAAATCCTTTTTATTTATTTATGCTTTTGCATGTATATAACCTGATAAAAATTTATTTTTTTATTTTTTGGTTTTTTTTAAAAACTGTAAAAAAAGGGAGAAATGAGATATATATTTTATTTTGTTAAATTTTTTTTTGTTAGGGTTAGTTTTTTTCGGTTCTTTTGAATATAAAGATTTTTGTTCTTTTTTTTTTGTTTTGTTTTATTTTTGTTGTAATTTTTTTTCTTAAATTAGAATGACTACATAAATTTTATTTTTAATTTTTTTGCTTTTGTTTTCGTTTTTATTATTGTTAGTACTATTGTCATTTTGATTTGCATCTTCACTATTGGGAGAGATTTTGGGAAGAATTATACTTATTATAATTATAATATTTATCTTAACTAACTGCTTTTATTATATAATACTCAGTTATTTATTTATTTTTTTTCTTCTTTCCCCGTGCAACGTACGGGTATTAAACTCGTAATTACTAATTAAGAAATTAACATTAAATTGAAAAAATAGAAACAAAACAAAATAATGTGTTTTAATGTGATACAAATTTACAATATAAAATTTAAGGAGGAAATACAAAGATTAAAAAAACAAAATGATGTGTTTTAATGATGTATAACTTTTGTGGCTCTATCAAAAAATGAAATTAAAAAAAAAAAAAACAAAAAAAAACAAAAAAAAAAACAAACAAACAAACTATTGTGGCTGTTTGGATTTAAGCCCAGGTCTCCACAGCCCAACGACAGCCGAATGAAGACAACGCGTAAATTAACAACGGGAAAGATTAAATAAAAAAAAAAAAAAGAAGGTTGAACCCAAAATGACAAAATAGATTGACGAAATTTTGAACAGTGTTTCAAAACGGAACTCTACTTTATGAGGTAGTTATGGATCAATTAAAATCGCTTGTGAATGCATACATATTAAAATTATTAAATATTTATTTTATAAATATAAATATTAAAGTTTTCAATGATATTTTATGATTAAAAATAAGAGAATAAAAAATACATTTAAAAAAGTTCTTAAAGAAAAATCAAGAAAAAGTAGAAAGTAAAAGTAAAAAATAAAAATAAAAATAAATAAATCAGCACAAAGAGACAAAATAACTTAATCAAATTTTTGAAAAATATTTTTAGACAACTTCACTCGTATAATATAGTTATGTATTATTGAAATGTCTATTTTAAATAAACAAATATTTGTATTATCCATTATATAGGATGTCCCTCGGAAGGTTTAGCTACGTCCTGTAAGAACTTGTTACAAGCGGGCAACTGTAATCTCGGTCAAAGAAATGCTTTTTCTTAGCTTTCTTCCACATTTTGCCTATTGGATATCATTTCCCTTATATAATCTCAATATTTTTCCTTATTTGTTTTTGTCATTCTTGTTTTGCTTATTTTAATGATTGTTCCGTAGTATAATGGTTGTTATAATTGTTGCCATTTGATAATTGATTGTTACTATGATTTAAGTTCTTTAGAAACCTATTTGTTAACTATGATTTAAGTTATTTACAAATATATTTCTTTAGTATGATTTAGTTTTTTTTTTAATTGTAAAGTAAATACGATAATACTTTTTTTCACCAAAACATATAGTGTTTTCATGAAAATTCTGGACTTAATTCCTTTTAACGGAAGAGTTAAGTCTAGCGTTTTACGGACATTACAAGTCAACTTTATTAACCAAATTTTTTATGATTTATTGCTTTTCATTTGCAACACTTTTAATATTGGTTTACCTTTTTCTATTTATAATTAATAAAATTAATTTGTTGTTTCTTTTGATATATATATATATATATATATAATTATATGTGTTTTATTTCGATTCATTGCGAAAGGATAATAATGTCATTGTAGGCATTATTTTAGACATTGATGTAAATAATAAAATTTATATTTTCTCTTAAATATGGACTTCGCAATAGAAATTTATGTAAATACTCCGTACATAGTTAATTTACTATATAAATAGTATATTTACGTCTAGTAAATAGATTATTTACAGCAATTTATTCTAAAAATATTTTAAAAAATTTGTTATGTACTTTAATTATTTATCGAAAGCTACTATTTACTTCTTTCTCTCCCCTTTTACACTTACATGTAAATATGTGTTTGATTGGTAGTGAAACATTTAAGGGCGTTTAAATAGTTTCATTATTCACAACAAAAACTCAAATCCAAACCTAAATTTTCACATTTATAGATTTGATCTACACTCATTTTTCTACTTTGCACTTTCAAATGTTGTTATTAATAAAATTATCTAAACACACATTTAATTTCAATATATAATTCAACTACTATATTTGGAGTCATACATTCAATTTTGAATGAAATATTATAAAGGGATATTAAATTAGTAATTTATAACATGAAAATTGTAGTAAATAACTTTTTATTTTTTTTATTTTTTTCAACTGCTAATATTTGGAGTAAATAGTTCTCCCATTTTCATAAATAAATAAATAAATAGTTATCTTGATATGAGTGAATGAGGGAAATAATGGTTGCATGTATAGTTTAGTGATAATACTATACCTGATTTCATATAAAGATGCAGAGTTCTAATCTCTCCATCTCTAAGTTCCAAAAAAAAAAAAAAAAATAACCGTTGTGTAGATTTTTTTTTAATGGGGGGAAAAAAAAAAAACAAGGGTGAATCTTTTGGACTAAAAAAATGGCCATTTTAAATTGAAACTTTGAAAATGCCGCCGGTCTCCTCCTCCATTCATGAATGAATATAACAATATCGGCGAAGATCACAATACCTAAAATTTATGAAAATTTAGGACGTAGGAATATCAAATAAATTACATAATTATAGAAATTTGCTTTAAAATATTTATTAAAACTTCATACATGTTGCATATCTCAATATCTGAAGAGGATAAATTACATAATTATATTTTTAATTTTTATTATTTATCAATTTATCCCTTTGTTTTTAAAAACTATTAAGATATTTTTGGAATTTGAAAAACTTGTTTTAATTTCATCCGTCACATCCTAGAAAGGCATCCCTCACATCATTTTCACAATTAATTTTCTTGCATATATAATTGTATATATACAATTTGTTTTAGTAAATAACGAGTTTAATACCCGTACGTTGTACGGGAATGAAGAAAAAAATAAATAAAAAAACTGAATATTATATGATAAAAACAGTTGGTTAAGATAAATATTATAATTATAATCAATATAATTCTTCTCAAGATCTCTTCCAACAATGAAGATGCAAAATCAAAATGACAATAGTACTAACAATAATAAAAATGAAAACAAAAGCAAAAAGAAAAAAAAAATTCTGTAATTATACTCATTTAAAGAAAAAAAAATATATAAAAAATAAAGCAGAAAAAAAAGGAACAAAAATCTTTAAACTCAAAAGAATCGGAAAAAACTAACCTTAACAAAAACATTATAATAAAATAAAATATATAACTCATTTTCTTCTTCTTTTACTGTTTAAAAAAAATAAAATATTTTTTATTAGGGTATATACATGCAAAAACTAAAAAAAAAAATGACTTCTAAAATATAATCAAACAAACAAAAAAGAAAAAAATTGCATGCAGAATCCTTAAAAAAAAAGGGGTATTTAAAAAATAGAACAAAAGAAACAAAAAAGACACAAAAAAAAAAAATCCGAAATAAAGATAAAAATTTAAAGTAAAAAATTGTTTAAAAAAAAAAAAAAGGGGCAAAGTGAGCAAAAACACAATACAACAATAGATCGAAATCTAATGTCTAAAATTTAACGTAAAAAAAAAGGCAAAATAAGTGAGGACAAAACCGTCCTTCCATTGTAGATAAGTCAAATCAGTACATAGGATAGGGGCAAAATCGACAGTTTAATGTAGAAAAAACAGCTACTGTGTATTACTGTAGGAAAAAAAGAACCATACAACAAAAGCAACAAAAATTAAAAAAAAAAAAAAACAAAAATCACTGTTTATTAAACAGTTAAATATTACATCTTTTTACTATAGCAAAACAACAAAAATTAAAAAAAAAAAAAACAACTGTAGTAAAGCAACAAAAATTAAAAAAAATATTTACTGAGCAATAAAACAAAGCAGTAAAAGTTAAAAAAAAAAAAAACATAACAAAGCACCAAAAGTTAATAAAAAAAAAAAAAAAACAACAACAGCAAAAGTAAAAAAAAAATTAATTAAATAAATACAACAACAACAAAAGTAAAAAAAGGAAAAAAAAAAAACACAGCAGCAAACGTAAAAAAAAAAAAAAGAAAAAAAGAAAAAAAGAAAAGAAAAGTAAAAAAAAACACAGCAAAAAAAAAAAAAAAAAAAAAAAAAACTGTTCATTGAACAGTGAATGACACAGTCGGGGACAGTGGCAGAGCAGCCTAGGAGGGGTAAAATGGGCATTTCACTGTGCGGGTCCAAAAAAAAAGAAGAAAACAGAAGGGCAAAACCGTAATTTCACTGTGCGGGACTGTGTATTCCTGTAGCTAAGCCTGCGAAAAGGAAAAAAGAAAAAAAGAAAAAAATACTGTTTGTTACTGTTCAAAAAACAGTAAAACTTCCCTCTCCTTTAGTATATGTATATAATAAGCTTCACGTTTACTTTGTTTATAACTAAAATGTTCACCAACCATCGAGAGAGCGTTTTCCTATTTGGAGAAGACTCCAAATGCCATACTATTTCAAAGCTTAATGTTGTGTTAACTGAAGCGTAATCGAAATGGACAATAATGAGACTGGGAAGGATTCGAAGTGAAAATAATTATTCATAGTCATAATAAGTTGTTTGCTTAGGTAACAAGATTCAAAAACAGAGCCACGAATCAACAATGGTAAAAGAAATAACACACACATCAAATATGGGAAACTAGTAGCTAGATGCTAAGATAAATCATAATATTTTGGAAAATTAAACAGACAAAGCTCATAACACACATATTATTAGAATATCCGGGAGAGAAGACGTTGACTAGTATTGGTTGCTCGAAAAATCATGGCTGCTCGAAGAATCATGGACGCTCGCAGAATCGGCGTGGTACCTGGAAATCCATCCTTCAACTATTTCTAATTCAGTCTTTCGTTGCTTCACCAACCAATGTTGGTCACTTGGTGTTGAACTTCGTATGTCCAAGCTATGAGATCCAGCGAGAGCGTGCATACAAAAATTAAGCTTTCTTTTAGACATGCTAACTAACTTGTAATATTGGTGTGATGGAATGTAATTAGTTAACACATGAGGTGAGAAAAAGAAACTTTCATTTTCTCTCCTGATTTTTTTGGTAGTAAAAAACTTACATGTATAAAATATATATATATATTCTTTTCCTTTTTGGTTTATGGTATATTTCTTTTAGTTTTGGTTTTTTTTTTTTTTAGTTTTCTTGTTCTTATTTTTTCACATCAAATTATATGAAACTCATGGAATGTTTTACCTTTAGCAGTAGTGACAGCAACAACACTATCCGTTATATTTGCCACGACACTGCCAAAAAAAGAAAAAAGAAAAAAGAAAAAAGAAAAAAGAAAAAAGAAAAAAGAAAAAGAAAACTAGGTTAAATAAGAAGGTGAAATGATCAGTAGACAAACACATAGAGTTTGCTGCTTTCCCGCTACTACTATAAGGATCTTTTAGCCCATTAGAGAAAATGATGTTGCTTGCAAACTTATGGAGAACCAACTTCAAATCCTGTCCCATTAATAATTAAACCAAATTATATCCATAAGAATTAAAGAAGTACCAACTGAGATTCATGTCAAAATCACATCAAATATTATACAAATGAAATAGTTGTGAAAGTTTGGAAAAGAATTTAATATTTAAGTTCAATAAGGTTAAAGTTTGGAATAGATCATAATTAACTAATATATATATATATATATATATGAGAATTATCTTAGATCTCACAGTTGTAAAATTTTCTATGTAAAATCTTATAATAACTAGTTGAGATACATGTAACTTTACATAAAATTATATGTAACATGATAATATTTAGAACTACTATGTATCATTGAAAAAACATTATATCGGAACCTCAATTGTGACTAAAAGTTCTTTTTTTTTTCCTTCTTTGTAGTGAGATATCATATTCAAATTAACAACTACATTAAAATATTTCTTTAATTCCATTTTTTCTTTTATGCGTGATCAGCATATTTTTGACATACATTGGAGAACATGATCATATATATATATATATATATATATATAACCTTTCTAGACTTATTGTAAGATTACTTTTACTTTTTGAAGGTCAACGAACAACCATAAAGAATGGCATAATCATCAGAGACGTAAACATGTTAAAATTCTACGCAATCCATTAGAATACTGTTTGATTTTAATTTCGTTTTTTTTTTTGTTTTTTATGGTATGGAACTTTATGGTCACTCATTTTGTTAATTTAAAAGAGAGTCTCTTAATTTTGACCGTCTGATTTAAGGCCTGAACCCCATTACCTGTTAACCTATCCTTAATTTACGGGAATTTACTTACTAACCCATAAAATAATAAGCTAAATTTTAGTTTTTGTCATAATTTTTTTTCAAGATCTGCCAAAAAGTCATTTGTACTCGTATTCTTATTTTCCACATGACAAATACTAAAATATCGTACATATGATCATACCATAAGCAATAGCTGCCCCTCGGTTCAAGGGGTTCCTTTGCACTTTTACCCCAAAAACATAAAGTTCGACAATTTTTTTCTTAATTCGACTACTAAAATTTCAAATTTCAATATTCAAATTAAAATTTTAGAAAAGTTTCAATTATATCCCGAAATTTGACATTTAACATACTTGTTTCACATATAAAAAGTAAATAAATAAAAAAAACAGCCATGCTGTTGAAAAAACTTGGTATTTTGTAAGCTGTAAACTTTAAAAGTCGCAAAACTATTTTAACTTAAAAATTTTAGTTCAATTCACGCCCCTCTGTTAAAACAAAAAACAAAATAAAAATAAAGCTCCGCCACTAATCATAATAGCATGTGTCTTTCATAAATAAGATATATACGAAATAAAATGCTGGACAGTGCATTAATATTTACATGTCTGAAAAAAATGCTTGTAATGGCATGTAAAGCTAGTCGTATTAATGAAGTATTTTAATAAAAGGGAGATAAAAGTACTCATGTTAGTCCAGGGTTAAGTGAACACTTACCTGCCAATTCCACTGGTCAAGAAGTTGGTCTTGGATAGAAGTTTCATCCATCTAAGAGCATGACCTGTTTACCTTAAAAGCCAAAAGGCCTGCTGATATTTTTCCAAGAATACCGGTTTCCTTAGGAGCTCCATCAATGGCATTACATAGACGGCCAAGTAAAGAACCTGCTGCTGAGCTGCTGTATATACTCCCTCCAAGTAGTCCTTGGGATTAAACTTCTTTTTAGTTTGCTGAAGAGAAAAATAGAAGAAAAAAAAAAAAAAAAATTAGAATAGAAAGAAATAGACGACATTTAAAAGTAAATTAAATGGACACCGTGGGATACTATTAAACTATGAATAATGCTATAGACAACAACTGAGTTAGTATACAAGTTGTTAATATTATATTAATTATTATCAATAATACTATTATTAGTTATTAATGTTAGGTGTTTGAAAGATTGTTATGTCAACTAATACAACAACAAACAATAATAATAATAATAATAGTTTACATACGTTAAATTGATGTCCGTAACATTATCCATAATATAATAGTACCCTACTATGTGATTGTTACGTCCGTTATATTTATTTGTGAAAATATGATAACTAACTGTTATTAAAAAGTAAGGGATTATAATTGGGGTTCACGATAGTAATCTCAAAAGGGATTAATATGGGATATGTAACTCTATTTCTTGTGCCAACACATACTTACTTGCAGGTTTTGAATGTCTTGCTAAGGATTGAAAAACCATTAGGCTTGGTAGCCACTTCATCAGTCTCTGCCCATGATCTACGTAGCAACTTTCACTAGTTTCCTGCTCCAAAATTGGTGACAGTTTGTTCGTTAGCTTAAATTATTGTAGTATTGTGATTAAAGAAAATATGTATGTTGTGATCAAAAAGAAAAAAGAACTTGGTCATGAAATTTGGTTACTTTAAAACTCTTGCTCTCGACATAATAGAATTCAGATTCAGGTGTGATATTATCGAAGTAGAGAATCGGAGCTGATGAAGCTAGAGCCCCAATGGCGACATGGAGATACTTAAGACGAAACCATGCTGCGAGCACTGTAAAAATCAGATAATGAAGATGTACTTGAGTACAAAAATACATTTTAATTATCAATATGCCGTTAGGTTAAAATATATTATAAATCTCAGCAATTAAAAATTCTGAATCGCTAGATTTTCATTACATCACAACCTTTGTTCATAAGCATTAGGTGGCAAGAAAAAAGGTTATCCCCCATAGGAGCCTCCAACAACGATTATTGGGGAGTTCTTTGCAGAAAGTTTCTCCTTCAAGTGTAAGAGCACAACAGCATAATCTGCAATCGCTTGGTCGGAGTTGAAATAACCGCAAAGAGTTGCATTTTGCATCGCTTCTTCGATTGGTCTAAACGGGACAGATTTTCCATAATACCGATGCTACAAATGTGCTTAGTAGTATGACTTCTCTCAAATTCTTAAGATAACATGCTTGATGTACCTTTTTTTTTTTTTTTTTTCCCTAATCGATATGTAATTTACTAATCCCAATTATCAAACGAAATGAAAACATAAAGTAAATTAAAATTGGAATGAACAGCCATATTAAGAATGAAACGAAAATCAGATTACACAATGATCAGTAGCTAATTAGGTTTTTTTCTTTTCATTAAGGGTAATACAATTTGTTCTCCTATAAACGTTTATTTTCTATTTTTGTTTTCAGTAAAAATAAAATAAAAATAAAAAACAAAAATTTGATACTCTCATCCCCTCCAATTCTTAATTTAATGATTATGTGAAAAACCGTTATCTACTGCATATAATATATGTACGTATGAAAATGGATGCTAAAGGGGTGCCGACGTAATCAAGATGTCTTGAGACACTGCTGATTCTGATTTTCATTAAAATAAAATATACATGTACGTATGTATCTGTAAATTGAAAATACTAAAAAATTAATTAGTTTCCTCAAATGATTTAGGTATCATTATTATTATTATTTTTATTATTATTTTTTTTTGGTGTCATTCTATGATTACGTACCTCAATATATACTTGGAAAGCCTTGAGCCGAGGGGCTTTTTCATTAAGAAAACCGACGTACCCTGCGTTGTTGTCGATGGAGGATTCCGCTCCTAAAAATGCCAAGATTGGTGCACCAGAATTTGCACCACCCCAGTACTTAGAATTTATCACATATCTTTGGGGGAATGTGGCAAAACTTTCAGGCAAGTAATTGAAGTGGTCGAGTGTCTGAGGGTAATACAATGTCTTGAAATCCTTCGGAAGAGAAGACGACGACAACGACAACGACACAATATTGCTACATCCTTCGGAAGAGATGACGACGACGACGCAATATTGCTATTCTTGGGCTCCATATTGGGAGTCTCTGAGGTATATTCTAAGCCCTGAAGGTGCTGCATAACAAGGAACTGAGATGAAAAGGAAGAGAGAAAACAAGTAAATTGATCTGTATTTTCTTAGAGATTTCATAGCCATAACGCCTTTATTCAGCTTTAAGTGTGTGGATTATCAATTTGTACGTACGATCCTTCAAAAAAAAAATAAAATTTGCACATATACGTAATTATATATATATAACAAAATTTAGACCCTTTTTTTTTTTTTGGATATCAAATATGGTTACAATCAGAAAATCTAAACCTTGTTTCAACATTTGACTAGATTTTCGGGTTCTCTTAAATCAATAATTTTTTAGAGAAAGAGAGAAGGATTTTACGGCTTTAGTTAATCACATCTCGTCTTGATTAAAGTTCAAAAAAAAAAAAAAAAAATATCGTCTTGATTATAATACAACATTTAGATTTTGGATAAGATCTTTCTTTGAATGGACCACCCCCCCCCCCCCCCCCCCCCCTTCCCCCCCCTCCTTTTTTTTAAGAAATGGGAGAATAAGATTTTCTATAGGTAATGTCAAATTCCGATTCTAAATAACAAAAATATTTGTTAAAAAATTAGTTTCAAAAAGAAATTTAACGACATGTTGCCCTATGGAAAAAAAAAAAAAACGTAGGTATAACCTGTCAACTAAAATAATAACTTATTATCCTTAAAAAAAAACAAACAATAACTTATTAGCGAACGCCCATCGTTGTGTACTTATGGGACAAAACATTACCAGAAGACAAGTATGAACCCTATAAGATCAGAACAAAAGTTGCCTGTTTCTCGTTTATCGACGGTACACTCTATCAACGGTCCTTACACTAATTTCCTTGGCAAGCAAGAAGCAACCTACGTCCTGAAAGAAATCTATGAAGGCAAGTATGGGAATCATTCTGGCGGGAGGTCTTTATGTAACAAGACCAAACGCCAAGCTACTACTATCCTACGATGCTCGTCGATAGTGAAGCCATCATCAAACGGTGCGACAAATGCCAACGGCATTATCCAGTCATCCACCAACCAACAAAATGATTGTCGAGCATCGGGTCCCCATACCCTTTCATGAAGTAGTCAATGGACATTGTTGGTCCATTACCATAAGCGTCCAGACAACGCAAGACTTGCTTATTCTGACTGACTATTTCACGAAGTGGGTCGAAGCGAAACCATATGCAGAGATCAAGGACATGGGCGTTGAAGGCTCATTTGGAGAAACATCAACTGCAGATTTGGCGTGCCTTAGGAGATCGTGACAGACAACGAATTGCAGTTCATCTTGGGCAACTTCAGGAAGTTCCGCATCTAGTGGAAGATCGAGCTAAGCTTCTCAACTCCAAGGTACCCTTAGGGCAATAGACAAGCCAAAGTAACGAATGAAATGACTATCCAGAGCCTGAAGAAGAAGCTCGAGGCTAGTAAGGGGAGATGGGCGGATGAGCTCCATAGCGTCCTTTGGGCCTACCGAACACCTCCAAGACTAGCAAGGGACGAATCTCCATTCTCGCTAACATTCAGAGCAGAGGCGTTCCTCCCAGCAAACATCAGTGTTCCTACACTTCATTGCCAACTATTCTGCGAGAACGAAGAGGATAACTAGAAGATGCTCCGCGACCATCTCGATATGCTCGATGAAAGATGAGATCAAGCCCTCTTACACATGGCAAACTACCAGTAATTAACCGCACGCTACTACAACTCTAAGGTTTATCCACAAACGTTCAATGAATGAGACTTGGTACTTTGCAAAGTCTTCCAGAACACCATCGAACCTAACGCTGGTAAATCAAAGCCCAACTAGGAAGGTCCTTCTTGAGTTTGAAGATCATTTATCTAGGTGTCTATCGTCATGAAATGCTCGATAGTATTGAAGTCCTTCGCAGGTGGAACGTTCATCACTTTAGAAAATATTACTTGTAATTTCACGCAATTCTTGTAATTTTTAATTTTCCCATGTATCATTCATTCTTTTAAAGGCTTCATCAATTACATCGGATGTTTAATGTTCTTCTGAACCATGTAGGTCGATGCCCAAAAGTCTATGTATTGAACTACGTTTGGCTTGATCCCTACACATGGGTACGCAGTCATCTCATGCACTTATAAATGGGTACAACCCCTTTATCAAAACAAAAACATGTTCCCAAAGTTACATATATGGTGGTTACCATTACCGGTACTCAATTTGTAATTCATCATCTATAGTTCATTGTCCGATCCTAGTTCCGGGTACTAGGAATTAAACTCCTAGTACCATTCTAATGGACTTGAAATTAGGACATGCCACTGCCTAAGCATGTCTTTCTTTCACGTCTGCTCAATCGTTTAGCATCCTAAATGATCACCTGATCGTTCATCTGAAAAGTCACATTTTTTTTTCGATCTACGATTGTTCACCCATCTTAATATGATCATTCATTTAGCACCCTAAATGATTGACTATTCGTTCGTTCATAAAACTATTTTTGCATTTGATTATTTTTTCTACATCCGTTCGTTCATTCAGCATCTGACTGCATGATCGGTCAATAAATCATTTTGGCATTCAAGTTCATTCTTTGGCGTTTGATTGTTTTGGTGTTTGTTTGTTAGACCATTAATGAGTTGAAACTGACCCAACTATGTCTCGCTCAACGATCGATGAGTTGGATTCATCGACCCTTTTACAGTATTTGCAGCAAATCTTAAACCCCTAGGTTGGTCCATCGCGCACATCATTTCCTAATCAAAGCATTTAAACAGTGCAAAACATGTGGAATAAACTTCAGCGATAAATTTCAACAAAAAAAATAATAATTACATTATAAGGGCTCGAAGCTTGACATTCGAATATCTAGGGCATGATGCCTGCTTGGTCAAAGAAAAGTGGCATGCAAGCCAAAAAAATAAAAAAACTAAGGCTTCATAGCCTTCTCGGTTTCTGGGGGATTGTCTCTAGGTTTGTCGGTTGCTCGAGGCTCGGAAGCGACAAGATTTAGCTCTTCGATTGTCAAAAGAATAGTTAAGGCTAGTGCTCGACGTTTGTTCTCGCAATGGACAGTGAGGCCTCGGCTTCAACAAGAGACTCCTCGTAAAGCTTGATTTTCTCATCCTCATCGGCATCTATAAGGAGGCCCTGCTTATAATCCTTCAAGAGCTCGTAACGAGCCTTTGAGAGTAGCCATCTCGTACTCACCCACGACTCAAGCAACAAGCCCTGCGATATCCTCATCTTTCTGCTTGATCGACTCTTTCAGGGCATCATTCTCGGCCTTTGTCTTTTTACTTCCTCCTCCCTGTACAGTTCTTTTCTTAACCTTTTATACTAGGGCAAGTTGAGGTACCCTAGGTACACGTGTCCCTCTAGTAGCTAAGGCTGGTAACACCCTAAATACAACTGCCTGATTCTTACAAAATAGGCAAGTAGACCAGCCTCCAGCTGTAAGGAGAGAATTGCGTCAGCATACACTTTTTGACTGTTTCTTCGCTACTGCAGCATTGTTGTAACATTGGTGTAGTATCGGGTGTCTTCCAGCTTCCCGTTTTATTGCTTCCACTTCTCTGATGGGCCTTCATTTATTCTTCACTTGGAGCTCCTGAAAGGCAAAGCACCAAATTAAATTTGAAAACCAAGTTCATGTTTAAGGCAAAAATAATCCACAATTATCTACCCTTTTCATCTAAAGAAAAAGTACCTAATATTATGTAAAATACGAAAAACTGAGACACATTATCTTGAGACATCAATAACTATTAAGCTCGAAAGCATAATAAATAACTCTATTTCATAGAGTTATCACACCGCCAAACTTGAGTCAATGCTCGTCCTCGAGTAATGCCACCAACAACACAAGATGAAACCAAAAAACAAAAAAAAAAAAAAACAAAAAACATAAAACATAAAAAATAAAAATAAAAAACTCAATACTCAAAATAGAAAGTTGCTCTGGTTGCTAAACAATTTGATTCTTCATTCTAAAAAGTGCTTCTTAATTCTCTGCTCACTTTCAAAATCAGCACTCATTAAATATCAGATTCATCCTTTATAAGCTCACTCCCAAATGAAATTCCTCAAGAGGTGTGTGTGTGTGTGTGTGATTATAGCTAAGCATCTTTGAGTCACCTTGGTCACTTAAATCACGATCATTGAGCCTAGTTAGTGATCTAATAGGCTGATTGCATAACTCCCTCTCCACCAGTATTAGTTTACCAAACACCTTGGGTTAGACATGTTCCACTGATTACTGCTTAGGGCGTTGGGCTAGGTGTATGAATTTATGATGGTTTTATTTATTTATTTATTTTTATTTTTTATTATCATGTCACTGTTACCTTTTTACGCGAATGCCAACATTGGTGATGGAGACACACGGTTACTCAGCAACGTCATAATTCAGATTTTCTATGGCACACTCATATTCTGAACCGCTGTTTGACGCAAAAGTACACATGGAGCTCATGTTACTTCTGGTTACTAGGCGGCTCCAAATAGCGGAGTTATTTATTTTATTTTATTATATAACACACCTTTAAACATCAACCCTTTTCAAAATATCAATACTTTTAATACAAATCACTTCACCACAGAATGTTTGGCTCCCTAAGGTTTCGCTTCAAAGGTTTCACACAACCAGTTCTCAAATCCCAAACTCTCACAGTGATTTGAAGTTTCCTAGGCTTTCCATAAGAAAAACAAAGCTATAGTCTATCGTGCAAAATTCTGAGTAATCTCATCCAAGGAGCAACAAATAACAAACATCACCAATGCTTGATTCATTCCATAAGCTGAAAATTTCAAAACACTACTACTCTTCATTGAATTTCCTCAAACTAACTTTGTTATGGCAAAACCAGAGCATTTATTTCACACACAACTGAAGCACTGAACTAAAAATATATATATATATATATTTTTATATTCATCAAATCAAATCATAAAAATAGAACAAACCATGAAAAACAAAACAAAATCACAACTACTAAATAGCACCTCACCATATCAAACCACCAAAAAAAAAAAAAAAAAAAAAAAAAAAAAAAAACACCAAACCAAACCAAACCACAAATACTAAGCAGTGTCCTCATTGCTTGGGAACAACACACGAATAGACAAAATAAAAGAAAACAAAACAAAGCAAAAAGAGCAAAGTTAAGAACTTCCTGTGGAGGTGGGAAAGTGGCCTATCACTCAGCCATCCTCATTGTCCTCCTAAGCATCTTCTGAGTTCTCCTCAGCAAAAATTGGCTCCATTACACTATCTGGGAATTCAAGAAAGAAGAATACAAGTTTTGTGAAGTTCTTCTGTAGGGATTTTCTCAAAGCAAAATCCCGTTGTTTGGCATAAGTCCAATATTACTGCTGTTGTCTGTGCATTTGCTGCAGCATTTCCATGGTTTGATACTGTTGAACCTTCGTCAGGCTCATGCTCTACTCCAACATTTTCAATGACTGGATCAGTTCTGCAGGTAAGGGTCCTTTGCTACTTGATGCTGCAGCATTGCGACTAGAGGTTGCCTATGGTACTGGGCCTTGCTCTTCTTCACCAATGGGGGATTGCTCTTGATTTCCTCTGGTCATCTTGATTTGTGTTATCCGTGCTATAGCAATGGTGGTGATAGCTCATTTTGACGATAACTGCTCATTAGTGTCAAACACCGGTACACCACTACTAAAGCATAAGCCTGTGATGAGGAATGGAAACCCAAACTGCCACGCTGCTTGCTTTCACAAGTACAAAGTTCTTGATAAATAATTTTAGCCACATCGATGGGGCGACCGAGATAATGGAATCCAACAACAACACTTGATCTTTGGACACCGTCTGAACATGTGTGGATGGCATCAAACGAGTTCTTAGGAAGTAATACCATACCTTACATTGTGGTGTAAGATTATTCCGCAGAATTGTCAGTGCTCCTTGGGCAGAAATATTCCAGGTGGTGCCCTCAACATAGACGTTTTCAAGAATAGCTTCCAGTCATGTCTTATTTGCATTAGCGGCGAACTCCATATGCAAATCATCAATTAGCACCTGTACACCGCGAACATACACCGTCTTTTGCCCTTCCCTTGTGAAATGGGCGTAAAATTCTCTGACTAATAGCATCACATTAGTAGTGGGATGGGAGCAAAATTGCCGCCACTGGTGCTCAGCAATTACCGTGTGTTTGAATTCATCATACCCCATAGTAGGGGTGTCTTGCATTTCAGGGCAGAAAGACCGTTCAGAAATGAATTTCTCATACCTGTCTTTGGCCTCATCGGATTGGAACGTGCGATAACTGGTGGTTGTATCCCTTGGTTTTCTTCTTGACTGCTTGTGGGCCACCTTCTTTGTGCATGGCATTTTGACACAGAGGAATTGCTTGAAAAATAGGTATGGCAGCAGATTGACAGCGAGTACCCCCAAACAAGTAAGTGGGGTCCTCGAATTCATGCCGAGATTAGAAGGGTCTGGGTCTAGTCACCGTTGCGATGGCAGATGGATGCCGGTTGAGGGATGCAGGAGAGCGGCAGGGAGCAATTCTTCGATGGAGTGGCTGGGGTCCTCACTTTCGAGTTGACGACGTAAAGGAGAAAAGTGGGGTATGCTAGGGTTCCTTTGTGAATAAAATAAAAGGGAAAGTGACTTTACCTTTTGTAACATCCCCTTATTTAACGAGATCATGAGCCCACTTTCCTTTATTCTTGGACTGCCTCCCACATAACTGTTTATACAATATATATATATAAATATATTTATATATTTTTTTAATTAATTTTTTTTATTTTTTTCATTAAATTTTTTTTTACACCTGGGATCCTTGCAGAGTCTCTCTGCATTCTCACTATTGCCCGAATTACTGCAGCATTTCTTTATGCTGAATAAGTTTGCTACAGCAAAACCTCCAGAGTGCTACCAAGTCATGTGAATCCAGTTTTTCTCTTTTTCGCTACCACTATTCCTGCATAACACCAAAATTGCTCAAAAATCAAAACATAACAAGAATGAATAAAGAAATCAACAGAAAACAAATCAATAGTAATTTCAAAAATAGAAGTATATGGTTGCCTCCCTTAAGCGCTTATTTTAGAGTCTTCAGCCTGACTGTGCTGCCATTCAGGCATCTTGTAGCGAGATGGAGGTTTTCTGACGGGTGAACTCATCACCCCAGTAATGCTTAAGCCTTTGACCGTTGACTTTGAAAGTTCTCCCTGAATTTGCTGCAGCAATCTCCACTGCTTCATGTGAGTAAGCTTGAACTACCACAAAAGAGCCCTAACCACCGTGATTTTAGCTTCCCTTGAAACAACTTCAATCTTGAGTTGAAGAGTATAACTTGTTGTCTAGCCTCAAATTGTCTTGAGATAATTCTGCTGTCATGCCACTTCTTTGTTTTTTCTTTGTATAACCTGGCTTTCTTATAAGCGTGTAAACGAAATTCGTCTAGCTCATTCAGTTGCAACAAATGTTTCTCTCCTGCCAGTTGGAGGTCCATGTTCAGCTGCTTGATTGCCCTGTATACCTTGTGCTCTAACTCCACTAGTAGATGACATGCCTTTTTGAAAACTAATCAGAATGGTGACGTTCCCACTGGTGTTTTAAATGCTGTTCTATATGCCCAAAGTGCGCCATCAAACCTCAGTGACCAATCTTTGCAATTTGGGTTGACCACTTTCTCTAAGATCCTCTTTATCTCTCGGTTTAAAATTTCTGCCTGCCCACTGGTTTATGGGTGGTATGCTGTAGCAATCTTGTGTTTCACTCCATACCTGCCCAAGAGAATCCCAAACTTCCTGCTACCAAAGTGAGTTCCTTCATCGCTGATGATCACTCTGGGTGTTCTAAAACGGGTGAAAATATTCTTGTGAAGGAATTATACCACTACATTGGAATCGTTTGTCTGAAGTGCCACGGCTTCCACGCATTTGGAGACGTAGTCGACCGCTACCAAAATATAATGGTTCCCATAAGATGGATGAATGGCCCCATTAAATCAATGCCCAATACATCAAATAGTTCAACCTCCAGAATGTTGTTTAAAGGCATTTCGTGTCTACGGGAGATGCTGCCAACACTTTGACAGCAGTCGCATGTCTTGGTGAACTCGTGAGCATCTTTAAATAAAAAAGGCCAGTAGAATTCTGATTTTAAGACCTTGGCAGTTGTTCTTGTTCCTCCAAAGTGTCCACCGTACGGAGATGAGTGACAGTGCTACAAAATGCTCTAGAATACCTCCTCTAGAACACATTTCCTGATAATCTGGTTGGCACATTGTTTATAGAAAAAAGGTTCATCCCATAAATAGAATTTTACCTCATGCATGAATTTCTTTCATCTCTAACTAGTCATCTCTGGCGGAAATAGCCCACTGACTATGTAATTAACAAAATCTGCATACAATGGGGCAGTAGCTTGTTGCAAGGCCAAAAGTTGCTCATCAGGGAAAGTCTCACGAATGGATTCCTTCTTCTCAGCTTTAGTCTCGGCTTCAAGCCTTGACAAATGATCTACAACCTGATTTTCAGAACCCTTCCTGTGTCTAATCTCCAAATCAAATTCCTGTAGGAGCAATATCCACATGATCAATCATGGTTTAGCATCTTTCTTGGCAATTAGGTACTTAATTGCTGAATGGTCTGTGTAAACTATCACCTTGGTGCCCACTAGATACGCCCTGAACTTATTGAATGCAAATACCACAGCCAAGAGCTCATTTTCAGTGGTAATGTAATTCAGCTAGGCTTCTTTCAGTGTCTTCCTTGCATGATAAATCGAGTGGAACACTTTCTAATGACGTTGTCCCAACACCGCACCTACTACATAGTCGTTGGTATCGTGCATCAACTCAAAGAGCAATGACCAATCAGGTGAAATGATGATGGGTGCAGAAACTAACCGTCTTTTAAGCTCCAAAAATGCTTGCTGACATTTTTCATCGAAATCAAAAGGTTGATTTTGCTCCAGCAAAGTGCACAACGGCTTAGAAATTTTTGAGAAGTCTTTTATGAACCTTCAATAAAAACCCGCATGTCCCAAAAAACTCCTAATTCCCTTTACAGATGTAGGTGGTGGTAGCTTGTCAATCACTTCAATCTTTGCCTAGTCTACTTCAATGCCTTTGTTGGAAACCTTGTGACCCAAAACGATGCCCTCTTGTACCATGAAGTGGCACTTTTCCCAATTGAGGACCAACTTGATTTCTTCACACCTCATCAAGACTTGTTCCAAATTCGCTACGCAGTCACCAAAGAATCATCGAACACCAAAAAATCATCTATAAAAACCTCCAGCGATTTCTCTACCATATCGGTAAAAATAGACATCATGCACCTCTAAAATGTTGCTGGAGCATTACAGAGTTCGAATGGCATCCGACTGAAGGTAAAATTTCCATATGGACAGGAGAAAGTTGTCTTTTCCTAATCCTCTGATGCTATAGCAATCTAGTTATATCCTGAGTATCCATCCAAGAAGTAGTAATGTTCCTTCCCCACCAATTCTATCAAGTATCTGGTCAATGAACGACAAAGGGAAATGATATTTCCTTATTGCTTTGTTTAATTTCCTATAATCCATACATACTCTCTAGCCAGTTACTGTTCTTGTAGGGATTAGCTCGTTGTAGTCGTTTACAATCACAGTGACTCCTCATTTCTTTGACATGCATTGAACTGGGCTGACCTAAGAACTGTTTGAGATATGATAGATAATCCCTGCATCTAGCCACTTAATCACCCCCTTCTTCACAACTTCTTTCATGATTGAGTTCAACCTCCTTTGTTGTTCAACAGAATTGCTGTAGCATTCCTCTAGCAAAATTTTATGCATGCAGATCGATGAGCTGATTCATTTAATATCTGCAATAGTCCACCAAATTGCCCTTTTGAACTTCTTCAGCACATCTAGTAGTTGAGTCTTCTGTAACCCTGTCAATCTAGAAGAAATAATCACGGGCAAAGTGTCTGAATCACCCAAATAAGCATACCTCAAGTGTGAAGGTAAAGGTTTTAGTTCCAAAGCAGGTGGTTCTTCAAAAGATGGTTTATACGATTTGAGGTGCCTTTCTGATAACTCAAGTGACTTGAATTGCCTTCCAGATCTAGCTAACGCGTGCCTACCTTCCATCCAAGATACTTGATTATCATTGTTTTCCTCATCTACTTCAAAGTCAATCAAGTCATCTTCTTTTGTCATCTTTGTAGAGGATGTCTTTTCAAACTCGACAGCCACTATTGAATCCAAAACATTGATGGCCAAACATTCCTCAGTATCATCTGTAAAATGCATCGCCTTGAATATGTTGAAAGTAACCTACTGATCATGGACTCTCATGGTCAGTTCACCCTTCTGCACATCTATTAATGTTCTGCCTGTAACCAAAATGGTCTTCTTAGGATAATCAGCACCTCTTTGTTTGCTTCATAATCTAGCATAATTGAAATCTACTGTGGTGGGTCTTGCTTCCCTAATTCCCAGCTTTTTGAAGACAGACATAGGCATCAGATTTATACTTGCCCCCAAGTCGCACAATGCCTTTCCAAAGTACTGATTACTAATGGAGCACGGTATGGTGAAGTTACCAGGATCTTTCAACTTAGGTGGCAGCTTGTTCTTTAGTATCGCACTGCACTCTTCGGTTAGTGCTACCATCTCAAACTCACCTAGCCTACGTTTTTTTTGAAAGAATGTCTTTTATGAATTTAATGTAGCTAGGCATCTGTTCTAATACTTCTACGAGTGGAATGTTGATGTGTAGCTACTTCAACACATCTAAAAACCTTCTGAACTATTTATCCTGCTTTTGACTCTGAAATCTCTGAGAGAATTATGGTCGAGGTCTCTCTGATCCACTTTGCTTCAGCTTTGCTGTAGTATCTTACTCTGCTATAACATTCTGACCTGCTTCAGTTTCTGATTGCTGGCCCTTTTTATTTTGGATTAAATATGGTTCTGCTTCTTTAGCAGATTGTCGAATTGGTTGTTCAATTTGTCTGCTATTCCAAAGTGAGATAGCCTTGCAATGCTCCTTGCCATCTCTCATGGGGTTCTCCGTATCGCTAGGAAGCAATCCTTAAGGCCTATTGTTCAAAGCAGTAGCTAGCTGCCCCACCTGTTTCTCCAAAGTCCTCAATGATGCAGCTTGACTCTGAATAATGGCTGATTGATTCTAAATGATAGCATCATTTTTCGCCATGTACTCTTTGAGCAGTGCCTCAATGGGATTTGACTGTTCTTAAGGTTGCTGTTGTAGGTGTTGATGCTATTGGAAACCTAGTGGGTGTGTTGGTTTGCTTGGCCTTGCTAAAGAATTAGCTCCTTGATTTGCCTAAGAAAAATTTGGATGCTACCTCCACCCTGGGTTGTATGTGTTGGGATATGGATTATTATTCCTGTTAAAATTGTTCACGTAGCATACCGAGGCTAGGTTGGCTGGGAAGTTTTCAAATGAATGTCCCTCACTGCAATAAACACAAGCACTGTCGACAGCTTGAACCGAACTTGCTCCTGCTGCCATGTTCATGGATTTCAATATGTTGGACAATGAAGAAACTTGAGCTGTCAATGCTATCACCGCATCCACTTCATGAACTCCAGCCATGCGTCTTCCTATAGCAACTCTCTCAGTAGGCCACTGGTAGTTGTTGTTGGACATTCTCTCTAAGATCTCATAGGCTTCATTGTAAGACTTCACAAGAAGGGCTCCATTACCTGATGCATCAATGATGGGTGTAAGCTAGAATTACTGATTTTTCCTCGGTTGCAAATTTGACTGCAAATGTTGTAGAAATGCTATAGCAAAGTTAATCCAATCAACCTAAAATTCTATATAAACCTCTTCCGAATGATTTATGCCTTCAATTCCTTAAACCAAAATCACACTTCCTAAGCACTTCAGTTTTCAAAACCTAAAATTAAGCACCAGTTTTACTGGGTCGTACATGGTAATAATATATTCCTACACCATTCACTTGTATTATCCAAGCTAGATCTAACTAAAACCAACCTTTCCAGAATTAATTTTAGTTTATGTTCTCCACCAATTAATGGCCAGTCAATCAATAAAGATTAAACATACAACACACTTGAATAAACAAGATAAAAATTACTAAGCAATTAACATAACAATTAAATCTTCATTGCAACCTCGGTTCCATCAATAATCCAAGCTAAAGAGGTTTAGTTCATGCTCAGTTCAATGAAATTGAGAATAATAAACACAACCAATGGGCTCATAGTTCACAGAGAGCAAAAAAACAAGAAAATTCAAAAGAATTGGGTGAACTAAAATCAGGAAAAATCCGGAGTTGGGTGTGTGAGATATCGTGTGCTTCCTTGTCTAGCCAATAGTCTAAGGCCATACTTTTCTGCTCACCTCTGGAATTTCAGATCTCTCCCTCTTATGTCCTCGTGCACCTTTCTCTCTTTCTGTTTTTCTCACAGCTTTTCCTTTCCACAATAAGTGCATTTCTGCCTCCTCCTCCCTGTACAGTTTTTTTCTTAACCTTTTATACTAGGGCAAGTTGAGGTACCCTAGGTACATGTGTCCCTCTAATAGCTAAGGCTAGTGACACCCTAAATACAGCTGCCTGATTCTTACAAAAGAGGCAAATGGACCAGCCTCCAGCTATAAGGAGAGAATTGCGTCAGCATGCACTTTTTTACTGTTTCTGCGCTGCTGTAACATTGGTGTAGCATTGGGTGTCTTCCAGCTTCCCGTTTTATTGCCTCCACTTCTCTGATGGGCCTTCATCTATTCTTCACTTGGAGCTTCTGAAAGGCAAAGCACCGAGTTAAATTTGAAAACCATGTTTATGTTTAAGGCGAAAATTATTCACAATTATATACCCTTTTCATATAAAGAAAAACAACCTAATATTATGTAAAATACTAAAAAATGAGACACATTATCATGAGACATCAACAACTATTAAGCCAGAAAGCATAATAAATAACTCTATTTCATAGAGTTATCACTCGATTTCCTCATCCTCATTGGCATCTATAAGGAGGCCCTGTTTATACTCCTTCAAAAGCTAGTAACGAGCCTTTGAGAGAAGCCTTCTCATACTCACCCACGACACAAGCAACAAGCCCTGCGATATCCTCATCTTTAAGCTTGATCGACTCTTTCAGGGCATCATTCTCGACCTTTGTATTTTTGAGGCTGTCGACCATGCTTTTTATCATCTCAGCTCCCTCTTTCACCATTCGATTGAGAGTCTATAGCTCCTTGATTAGATTGTTCGTGCTCGCATGAACGTCCTTGAACTTACGTTCGATGTCCAGTAGTTTTTCTACACATTCCCTATTGGTGACCTCAAGCTCCCTGATTTTCTCTCTTCGCTCAACCGCCCTTTTAGTTGAACGGTCAGCCTTATTCCCATGAGAATGCACTACAAAACAAAAAAGAAAAAAAAAAGAAAAAAAAGGAGAGAGAGTTAGCAACTCAATCGATCGTGATATAAGTGTGGAAAAAGTTTGAAAAGCAAACCTTAGCAGCATCCCATGATAACTCGTCAAGGTGGTCCTGGATGCGGCCTTCGCTCACCAGGTCCATGTCAGTGTCCATAAATAGCTGATAGATCAACCGGACAACGAGTTCCTTGTTCTAGAGGAGGCTCATCCCTAGAAGCAAGTTCACATCTACGTCCACCTTTTCTTCTTTAGTAGCTTGAACCTAGCCGCTTGGTTTAGAAACCACTTCCCTGCTCTGCTCCCTCTTCCTCTTACTTGCAACCTTCTTCGTTTGTTTCTCACCTGCCTTTTGCTTTTTGGCAAGGGGCTGCTCCGGCACGTTTGAAGGCTCATGAGAGGATTCGATAAGAGGAAGGGGAGAAGGAATCAAAGCTTGAGTAGCCTCAGTTGCCTTCATTGTTGTTGCTATCTTCGCAGAGAAGCTCTTTAAGGGAGAGCAAATCTATCTTCATCGTTTCCAGTGCTAACTCTACGATCAAAGCCTCTTCTTTAAATAATGGCTCGATGAACAGCGGAGTGCTGAAAAGTCTCCTTAACATTCCTCTAATCATGAATGGCCAATTAACCCAAGAAGGAATTCATTTAATTATTCCTGATGGGATTACGACGAAGTCCTTCCAAAGGCTTGACTGTTTAAATTGATGTGGCACGTTAATTTCATCCCACTCCCAATTTGGCTGGGCAAGCAATCTCTTGAGCTTCATCGCGAACAAGAGTGCTTTTGGCGGTGGCTTCCTTAGCTCCTTACATGCAATGCAAAACAACGAAGTTCAGAACATTCTAAACAATATTCTTACATCAACAATCAATGTTTGATCTTTTTCACAATGCTATTCATTCGATACTTACGAAAAGGACCTCACAAAGGGAAAAACACGTTCGCTAGTGCCCCCAATGTTTTCTCATTCACTAGCATGAAAAAATACTGATTTTGCCAATATGTATTGGCATTCCTCATTTCTCCTACCACTTGCCATTTTCGTCACGGGTACATCAAGTAGTGGCCGTAGTCCTTTGTGTTCTCTTGCAGGTAGTAGAGTGCAAGGAAATCATCCACCGTTAGCTTGATGCCCGCCTCATCGGCAACCACTATCAATCCCAAAAACACTAGCATCCTGTTCAACATCAGTTGAAGGATCGCTAGTTGATAATGATGCGTACACTGAATGATGAGCGGGTAGATCGGTAGTCGAAGCCTACATTCAAACTATATCACATACATGCAGATCCACCCCTCAGAAATGATGTCTGCTCATTCATTCGGAAAAGGGAGACACAGTTGGACTTTCTTCGGGAACCCATACCTATTCCTAGTAAGAGCTAAGTCATCTTCAATGAAGATGGAAAGGTGGTTCGCCATTCGCAACAAGGACTATGTGCTTATTCGGTGTGGAGGCCTTCTTAATCGAGGGATGGTAGGAATGGAAAGGGCTTTGGCACCCGACACCATTACAGGTCGGTTCCTCTCAGACGCCTCATTGCTCGACTTGGCACCCCTTTTGTTTTAAGGGCATTCGAGCTCCTCCCTCGAGCGTCGAAGGACAATGCTAGTTCATCGTCCTTAGCGTCACTGTTTTCTGGATTGACATTCACTGGGACATCAACGTTCTCCTCCAGGGGTCTCTTGCCACTCGCTTTGTCCATGTTAGTTTGCAAGCAGATTTATGGACGACCGGTGGAAGGATTTCAGATCTAAATCCTAAACTTTTGAAATCTTATAAGTTTTGAGATGAACACAAGGAACACAAACCAAGAAATTCAAAGGAATAACCCGGAAAAATACCACAAATTCCAAAACCAAATCACTCACCTAGTGAAAACATGTGAAACCGACCTCAAATGACTCGAATTCAACAGAAAAACAAATTTTTCGGATCAAAAGTGTAGAAACAAGAGAGAAGGGAAAGAAATCTTGCTTAAAAATCTCGGGTGTCTTTGAGGACTCTCGTACTCTCTCTGAGGATTTTGTTGGCTCCAATTAAAGAAATAGGGAAAGAAGGGGGGAGATGAAGAGTTATAACCTTTCCGAGGAAGATCCAACATTTTTGATGCTTTTATTATACCTCATCAAATTCCACGAATCACGAGACATTTCATATTCCCGTGCACAAGAATCATTTCACAACTTTACAAATTTCAAAAAGGTGACCGTCGTTTCAAGTCATCCAACCAGCACTTGTCATATGTAAAGAAAATTCTTTCTCTAACAGGCTTGACGACTATGAATGATTATGTCAGTATTCACCAGACTTACGTGATTGACACTCTTTTGATGATCACCAGGCATCGTTCTATGAATGATGATCATTGAGCACTCTATTGAGAATCATTACTCCATAGAGTGGGGACTATCTGTTGAGGTCAAACCGTCTCCCTATTATGCTATGCGTAGGTCACCACGACCACTGGATCAACGAACAATGAGCAACAAGCCATGGCCAATCGATTGCTCTTAATCTCAAACATTTGGGCTCGGCCTAACGAACGATTATCACTTACTAAGTGAGTGACAAAAGACGAACGATGGTCCTCGATCACTTGGTCTCAGTTCCTTTGAGGCCCATAAATTTACCAAGTGTGGATCGAGTGAACACTTGGTTCAACCAAATGAACGATGCTGATCGATTGCTCGATGCTCGGCCATCTATTGGTTATCACAGATATTCGTTTTATCGTCTAGCATTCATACGCAATGAACAATAAATGATGGGAGATTAGTCTCCATATCTGTCAAGCCCACGATCAATTGTGGCATCGTAGCCCATGTCTTTGTACATGTTTCGAATTATTTGAGTAATGGATAACTGACCACTATTGTCATGCAAGTCTAAACCCACTACTTTCCCTCTATAAATAGAGGAAGAGCCTTCTCATTAGGGGGAGACCTATGTTTACCATTATTCTGCTGGAATATACCCAGAAATTGTAACATTTTGTACTCAATATTCATTTAGTGAAGCCATAGACTTGGAGGACATAGCATGACATTCTGGCGAACCTCTCTAAATTTCGATGTTGCTATCTTTTGCTGTTTTATCTCAATTTATTATTTATATTTTCCGATTATGATTGCTTTATGATTCTTATATGTGATGTCGAAGGACCCTAATAATTTCCGTATAATATTTTTCTTATGATCGAATCATAGTTGAAATTTGATCGTAGATCCCATCATCTACAATTACTTTTATTATTATTTTAAGAAGGGAAATTGTAGCAAATAGCATATTAATTTTATAAGTAGTTTTAAAGTTTATAGCATGTTTTTTAAAATATGGTAAATTACAACATATATCTCTGATAAATCCTTAGATTTCCTTGATTTTCTAAAATTTTTTGAATTTATGGTTAATTTTTAATAACAAATATATGTGCATAGTTTTATGTTAGAGAGATAGAAGAGGAAGGAGAAGGAATTGTCTTGGTATTATATGATCATAAATTTGATTTTATTACTATGTTTTAAATTTTATGCTATAATTAATTGTTACTCTCTCTTCAAAAACACTATTTTATGCCTATAATTTTTTAAAATTGAAAAACAAAATAGAATAGAAGGAGTTGAACTCTGCATACTACAAGAATTCACTCTACTTAGTGACGATAATTTTCTTTGTTCAATTTTTTAAAATATTTTTTAAAACATAATAAACTTTAATTTTTTAAGAAATTATTAATTGAAGTTGTTTAGTTTTATAATTTCATACCTCAAAAAAAACGTTTTATAATTTCATATTTATTATTACTAAATTAATAGTTTTAGTGTGGTGTATAACCTAGTGGTAGTTTCACACCTGATTCCACTATAAAGTGTATAGTTTGAATCTCCCACAGGGTCCCAAATGAATTGGCTTATTCAAAAAGAGCCTTGTTCTTTGGAAGATCTATCTCGTGTCTGATACTGCATGGTTCCACTATGCAATAACTCCAAATCATTATTTTGAAGCTCATCCTCTTCATCATAAATGATCCGCTTACCCCTAGCCTAATAGGAAAATCCCAATTCACTGGGGCTTTCGATACAATCAAATAGAAAGCCCCAAGGGCGCCATGTTCTGGGAGCCCAAACTATGTGATTGAATAAATCAGTGCGAAAAAAATAACTTTAATAAAAAGATCATAAACTTACTCAATTTAAATTTATATTTGCAATAATTAACCAAACCATACCACAATAGTACAAATGAAAAAAAAAAATGGAAGTGGAATGCTAGTATATTTATATATCAATCAAGTGTCATAATAAAAACAGATGAATCATGTTTTAAAATAATAATAATAAATAAAAACACACACATGATACCAAAATAGTGTCTCAATACAGATACAAGAAAACCCAAATAATAGAAATAGTCAAATCTCCTAAATTTCATGTGTTTTCCTTGTATTGTCCTCGTCGTCGTCGTCATACCGGAGAGGCACAACATTGACCTGCGCACGATCTTAGGTTCATTTGCGAAACTATAGATTGCAATTGGGTGTAGGATGGATACAAAGTTTCTAAGTTATTGTTGCACCATATGCGAAAGTGTTTGAATGCTGAAATTGGGATTCAGATTCAGAGAATGAAGAATCGAAACCGCGAACTCTCTAGCTGAACGTCCGGCTGATTCCCGTCATGTGCCCTCGATGGCTCCCTATACCACATCTTCCATTTCATCGACTTGATTAAGTACAAGAAGTATAGCAATGTATGAAATTGTTAATCAGGGGAAAAAAAAATGTAACTAACACGAAACACAATGCTCATATGTTTTATTGTTTTCATCCGCATTAACTTATCCCTTAGTGTTGGTCATGCTAGATAGTTTTTCAATGATTGACCGTGGCCTCATCCCTTAGTGTTACATTAAAAGTTATTGTATAAGAGCTTTCTTTCTTTCTTTCTTTTTCTTTTTCTCTTGCTGAAGAAGTATAACATATCATATATATATATATATATATATATATGTATATGATTCCAGTGCTATCTATGTACTTATTCCTTTTCAACTTAATGACCAAATATTAATATAATAGATCCTCTCTCGTTGGTTAACTTCATTATGCCATGCATGTTCAAATTCATAATTTAGGGTCCTTTGGCGTCTAAACTCTAGTTGGAGTCTTTCAAATGTTTTTTTGTCTTTTCTTCAAAAATAAATTAATTTTTTTATTTGCATCTATAAATTTCTCTTCATATTCAAAAAACTCAAATTTTAAAAGTCCATAACTTTCTTATTTTCAAATCAAAAATGAGATGATATATACTTTTTTGCATAGAATGACGAGAGAAACAAACAATATCCATGTTGCTATTTTTTTTTTCTTAACACATTTTAAGTTTTTACACTTTTAACTATCATAGTTCATTTTCAACTAAATTCACACTTCCCAAATATTAATTCACTCATTTCCAATCAAAACATTTCGGAAACTCCTTCTCCAGTTGATATTCCAAGCACCCCCTTAGTCTCAAACAATGTTCAGTTTATCATATGTCTTGAGTAATAATTAACTTCTGAAAATATATAAATGTTTTTTTATTCCAATAAGCCGTAGAAATTTCAAAAATAATGATGTGGACATCATTAATGATTAAGAGATTAAAAAGAAAATTCCTATACAATCTTCTCATAGAGTTTTTGTTTAAGTCTATAATAATTATTTTAAATATACTTCTATAACAATTGTTTAAAAATAATAATGATTATTGGAATAAATAATTGAATTATTTGTATTCAAAAAAAAATGAGTACTATGCCAATATTAAATTTGCCTGTGCAAAGGAATGCGTGTGTTTCCTGAGTCCTAGGGTATTGGAAGTTCCAAGTACTAATGAAGTGTAACGACACGCCTAGCACGGACCGTTACCGTACATACATGCATACATAACTTGTTTTACATACTTACTTACTTAACAAATATAGTGAAATTTTTGTTTTTCTACTACTGAAGTACTTGTTTGGAATAATATAACATAAAATATTAAGCATAATTTTACGGAAGACGTAGCGGCTTATCCCTTCTTTCACAGTTGCCCCCGCCAGCTCCACCATGTTGTATCAACAAGCGCCAGTAGGTTGCTTACCTACAGCAGTAGACATAAGGCGTGAGCTTTCGTTCAGCAAGTACAACTATTTAAAACCGCAACAATACTATAAATATAAACTTAGCACGCCTATCATAACACATCTAATTATGCATGATTCAATTATGCTTTATTATGCTTATTTTATCATGCTCTCGTAACATACTTTCATTCCTGAACTTGCTTATGGGCCCCTTATCATGAGTGACCGTACCGGGCGCGCAACTATGGAGTGGTTGGGGCGGCCAATCCATTTCCAACTCAACCCACAGTTCTACCCGACCTTGGACGGGTCGGTACGTCACAGGCAAGCTCGCTTGCCATTATACTTATATGTCATCTTGACCTTGTTCTTATTATTTGGTGATCATGTTTCATGATGTCACATGAATATAACTTGTAATCATATATTAATCATGCCATTTAATTGATATTTCACATCATAGCACATAACATACATTGCATCATGTTACAACCAAAAAGCCTATGCTGTAGCGGAGTTGCACTTACCTTGTTTGCTATGTCCGATAGTGGGCTGATTTGAATCAGGACACCTCAGCAGGTTATCTTCTGCAGGACATAGGTAAGTATTAAAACTGTTGGTAATACAACCAACACTTATATGTCCCTACCCTTAACTGTATAATATCTTATTGGGTTACCTTAAATTACCCTTGAGTTTAAATAAACTTAACTGGCTCAAGTTAAAACTTAACTTTGGTCTACAAACCCATTCTCTTTTTGAAAATCTTATTCTTTAAAAAATCCCTTGTCCAATCTTATGAAAAAATTGTAATTTTTGGGTAATATTCATAAAATAATAAAGTGTTGGAGACTGCCTTTGAAACAGTCTTCCACAGTCAATTTCTTGGTGTTTGTGCAAAATATCACTTTTCTATATTGTTTTGGAAAATCCTGTGCAGGAATTTTCCTGTCTCCTGCACAGTTTTTGAAATCTGATTTTATTTAAAAATTCAAATCGAATTTGAAAAACTTTTCTTCACGAAAGTTTTACATCTTGAAAAATACTATAACTTTCGTGTTTTAAGAAAACCCAGTTCTGCATTTTACTTAGTCATTTTCCTTGTTGAAGTTCCCAGACCGAGAGCACAATTTTGACTCGTCCAGGAATTCTTGGTCTCGGGTTTTTGTAAAAACGAAGGCCTTTGGAGCCTTATTTTGAAAAACTGTCCACGATTTCCTCTAGGAAAAACCCTTCCGAACAATTTTCATGTTTTAAGTTTTCTCAAATTCGACCTCTAAGGGCCCCAAAATTTACTTTTCCAGAAACTCGCCAGTTTTCACCCGAGAATGGCAGTTTTGGTTTGAAATTTGTTTTGCGTCCTAATTCGAGCACACTACCCTCAACCGATCGAATCGGGAGCCTAAATTCAGTCACACAACGTCTTTCTAACATAAATTTTCTTTAAACACATTATCAATCAACCCATGCAATTTATTGCTTAAATTACACCAATTATGGTTTGCTTAATTTTTAGGTTGCACACATCATTCATAACATATGTCTAGCAACCTAACATACACATATCCATCATGCTTGGCACATTGTGGGGACATATAATTGTTCATCCATCATGCAATCACACATAACTAAGCATGTAATCTAAATATTTAGCCATGCAACATCATAAAAGGAAATCAAACCACCCTAACTCAAATCAAGCACAATTCTAAAATTAACCTAGGCATAACTTAAATTTGAGCTTATGCTCTTACAAACTTGGGGGAAATACACTTAAATTCCTCAATCAAGACTTAAATTGAGAAACTTAAAGCTTTAAAAGAAATTACCTCAATTAGGTTCAAGGGTTTGGGCTAGGGTTTGCTTGCTTTTCCTTGTCTCCACCAAACCGGCCTCCTTGGCTTGTTTGGCTCCAATTTTCTCCACCACCCTTGCTCTAGATTTCCGGCCACTCCAACACACAAAATCCGGCCACTCCAACTTTTCTTCTCCTCTCTTTCACTTCCTCCCACAACCGGCCCTAGGTCACAAAAGGGTTTCAAATTTTTTCTTCCAATTTTTGTTGGTTCCACACCAAAATCTAACTATCCTATCACCCTAAACACTCTTGGTTCTTGCTTTCCTTTTGATTTCTGATTTTGAGAGAGAATTTGGCAAGAATTTGGCTGCTTTTCTCCAATTTTTTCAGCCAAAATCCGCCCCCCCCCTTAGGCCTATTATAGGTGAAATTTTGGACTTCTTTGCAAATAACTTTGGTTCACCTTTTTCCTACAAGTCCTTGGGTCAAAATTAATTCTATTTTGACCCCAAGAAATCCGGCCACCTCATGGTCTAGAAGGGTCCAAGATTTTCTAATTATTTTTCTTAATCCCATTATGATGTCATTAATCAAAAAGGTGATGATGTAATCACCATTAGGGCTTGTTTGGCCTTATTCTTTAAATGCAGTCCACTTTAATGTCAATACAGATATTTCTAGTATTGTGTTCACTAACACACAATACTGTTATACTCCTACGCAGTCCAAAATTTATCTGTGTAAAATTTGACTGCATAAAAATTTTCTTATAACTTGAAGTCCTTTAGCCCAAGATGCTTTAATTTATGTGCTTGATTTTTCTAAGGTGATTTTAAATCTTAATCTTGTTATCTTGTCCGTAAAATGGTTTTTCGCAGTATATTATCCATACTGCTTGACCATAAAACAGTATCATTATATGGTTGACTTTTCTGGTCAACCCTTGACTTTTTGGGTCAACTTTGACTTTTTAGGTCAAACTTTGACCACCATGCAAGGCCATGCAAACGTGAAATTTTCTATCCCTTTTTCTTAAAATGATACTTACTTAGTTAAGCAATCATTTTTAAGTCGCATAGTATCGTGAGATCTTATAATTTCAAATAAAAACCTTGTCTCAGGTTTTTCATAAATACCTTTAGAACATAACGCAAGTTTCTTTACAAGAGAACGTAAGGTCGTAAAAATTTTAGTTATTACATGAAGTACCTAGTGCTATATGTTTTCTATGTTTAATGTTCTATCTTTCTTTTTTTTTTTTTTTTGGCTTTCATATGGGATTTTTCTGTGTACTCGTTTTTAATGCTAAGAAATGCATAGTCTAGATGAAGGATTGGGAGAATTCATCAGAATGTTTTGAGAAGATTCAATTGATGCCCATACACTAGATAATTCAACAAGAGGAGAATTGCGAAGAATATGTTAAGTGGTTGAGAAGCTGTTGATCATTATAGAATTGTTTTGCCAAATAGGTATGGAAAAAAAATATTTCCAAATGATAATTTTATACATAACCAGGAGATTCATTTGTACCGCAGTTTAGAAAAATTTTACCTTTTGTTTGGATGACATATCTAGTTTTGGAAATTGGAAAATTTTTTGCAAAAAAACGTTTTTCTCAACTTTTTCCATCATTCTCTCATTTTGAAAAAGAAAACTATCTCATTTTCAAACTAATTTTCTACAATACCTTTTTGGAAAAAGAAAATGAATCGTTTTAAAATCTTCTCACAATGCATAATTCCCAACACCATTTTCTCTCATTCAAAAAACTTTTTATTTTCAAAAAGAAAATTTTTTATACATCCAAATACCATTTTATTCTCAAAATGAAAAACTTTCTTATTTAAAACAATAAAATTTTCTTTTCTGAAAATGGACATGCGATCCAAACGGAAGAAATCCCCATTCCATTGTGTTTTACAATTTCCAAACTAACATATATTGTTGAAATATAAACTATTGTTGTCACAACTTCTAATAGCTTAAGCTTTTGGGAAAATTGGTAAACTAACATGGTATTTTGAACCCCGACAATTGCACTTTTTATAACCCCTTTATTATCATTGCATGTTAGGCCGTTAATATGTTTCGGGCTTCTTATAATTTGTGTTGCTTTCAAATTAACATTTGTTAGCAAGTTTGCCCATTGTTTGGCCTGCACGTGAGGGGGAGTATTAAAATACAAAACTATTGTTGGCCCAACTCCTAATAGCTTAAGCTTTTAAAAAAATTGGTAAACTAATACATATAACTACTATGGTTTTATAGAGGATACTTCAGAGCTTGATATAAAGTATTATGGTTTAAGTAAAATTAAGCCAATAATATTTATGTAAGGGCCCGTTTGGTTCACAAGTTTGAGTTAAGATTTTAAGTTTCAATAGTAATTTTGGTTGACTTTTTCAGAAAAGACAAAAAAATTTTGAGGAAAAAAACAAAAATTGAGTTGAAAAATTTAAGTTTAAACCGGAGGTCCAAACGGGCCCTAAAAATTGATAATGACGTCACTACGTAAAACTGTGCATTTTAGCCAAATCGGTTAGAAAATGATCCATTCATTATGATAATTCAAGCAATCCATGAATTTTATACAACCGATCCCAAGGAGTAAGAATTGTCATTAATTGTGTCGATAAAGTCAAGAGTAGTTCGTGATGGTGAAGAGGATGCGAAAAAGATCGCAGCAACATACCACTGTTTACAAAAGGGTCCGGTTGCCACCTGTATTTGATTAATTAGTTCCTGTAGTTGTCTAACGAAATGTGTCGAAAAAACTAAGAAAACAAAAGAGAAAAGAGTGATCATGTAACTTTATAAACAATTTTAGAACACATGGATGCGTGGGATTGGTTTTCTGGAAAGTAATAAAATCAATAATGAACAAAGTCAATCTATATTTCTTAAATCATTATTATTTTGTTGTTTTATTTCTCGTAAATTAATTTATCCGTTTATAAGTCTATTAGGATTTATAACTTTTATTGGTTTTTATTATAAAATGCATTCGATTACATACATGGATTAATTCTGTGACATTTGGGGTTTTAAAACTAACACATGAGGTAGGTCACCCGCGCGAAATTTGGAAAAACAACTAGCCTTTTTTTTTTCTTTATTTATTATTTTTTTCTTTCTAGGTAGCATTTGATGGTAATTTCCTGAGAAAACAAGAAAATTTTCGTTGAAACTGGTAACAACCATTTTTTATTTATTTTTTAAATAGGAAACCGTTGTCAAGTGATTAAAATAAAAAGATGCACTATGTATGGACATTTGAATAACTGCTTAAAACTGTCGGTGTATGTCAAAGATATACGACCACTTTGAATTTAAGGATAATTATTAAAGAATCGTCGTAAATTTTACAATCGTTATAAAATGCCATCAAATCCACGTTTTTATATTAGTGGGAGAAGATGATACCAAAGCTCAATAGGCCAAAACCTATTATTCATTGGAGGGGAAAAGCACAACTTGTCGGCCTTTATATATATATATGAAATGTCTCTCATGCCAACCTTATACCATACAGAATTTGTAATTTCCTATTTAAAACTTTATAACAAGTTGATTATTTATAACTTTCTATTTAAATTATTATCATATGGGACTATTCAACTATTGATATATAAAGGACAAGTATTATTTAAAAAATGTTATATTTAAATCACCTGATTGATATAATACAAATTGCATTATGTTACAAATAGAAATGTATGGGAAGGGTACCATATAAATTAAGAGCCCCACCCCAACATACATGTTTATAAGTTTTCAATGATTACGTGTTTTTTTTTTTTTTTTTAACCATCGGTGGTCAATGTTCGAACTATATATATAAAGATAAGTACATGCCTCATTAGTTTGTAGTATACTTTGCTTAGTCCCCTCCCTTCACATCACATAGAACGGTTGAAAACAAAATGAAGTTCTTATTCTTCACTTCTACAGTACTTATCATATATCAAGTAATAGGGAAACATACTGAATTTTCAGTGCCTAAAATTTAGCCGTTCAAAGTGATATTTCTTTTAATAGATTAGTGGAATATGGAAAGCATGAGTTAGTTGACCATACGTCTTTTTACAAAGCCCCACAATTCCTTCTAATGGGAAAGTTCATTTTCCTTTATTGTGTACCCAATAAACATTTTCTTTGCCTTTTTCAAATTCTGAGAAATTATAGGTGATGCATCTAGATAAAAGGGAACAGAAAAGGGTGGGAAGAAAAGAAGTCATTGGCAAGTGATTACCACACCAAGAACACGCAATAAAAACTCCACAAAGGTAGTGGTGGTACTCTATACGAAAGCACTATAACACTTCTATTTGTCCTTATGAAGTTGTAACTCCATTCATATAGTTCAAATTTTAGTAGGTTAAAACACCCTTTTCCACTTTTTTCTTTTTATTACAAAAAATTGAGGCCTAAATAACTTAACAAGAGTAATTACGTGATTGGTTGGTTCACTCCAACAAAATAATCTCAATTGTTTTTTTATCTTTTTCTTTAAACCTAAACTCAAACTATTCACATCTCCAACTTAAACTTAAAAACTCAAACTTTAAAAGTCCATAGCTTTGTTATTTTAAGTTGAAATAAGATATATTTTTTTTAATTGTATAGACTTTCGAGAGAAATGAAATAAGATCCATATTGATTTTTTTTTTTTCAGAATACATTTTAAGTTTCTACATTTTTTTAACTTCAAACAGGTCAATTTCAATCAAACGCACAATTTCAAAACTCAATTTAATTCAATCAAAATAACTCCAAATTCTAATTCAAGCGAACCAACCAAACTACCTCTAAGTATTAAGTACTATTATTCTTGAGCACCGTACAACACTAAGTTTAAGTAGACCTCACACAACCGAACGATAATGTCATCATGTTAATTAAGTTAACTGTAATAACTGAATTTTTTTTTACAATGTTACGATTTCTTGTAGAGAATTTCAAGTTGAACCATGAAGGTATTTATGCATAATCCTGATTAGGATTTTTATTAATTTTATGAGCTCTTATGACCTTATAAGACTCAATAATGAATTGCTTAGTGAAGCAAATAGCCTTTTTGGGTGAAAAAGGGGAAGAAAATCCATGAATTTATGTTGGTAAAAGTTTGACCAAGAAAGTCAAGGTTGACTAAAAATGGTCAAATATTTGACCATGCAAATGTATGATGAGCAGTATGGAAAATACACTGCAAAAGTCGTAATTACGGACAAGATAATATAAATGAGGATTAAAACCACCATAGAAAAATCAAGCACATTAAATAGAATTTATTGGGCCAAAAAGTTTTAAGCAAAAAGAAAACTTTTTCGTACAGTCCATTTTTACACAGATAAATTTTGGACTGCATTGGAGCATAACAGTATTGTGTATTAGTGAGCACAGTACTAGATATATCTTTGTTGGCATTAAAGTGGACTGCTTTTAAGAAAAAAAGGCAAACAAGCCTTAATTTTTGCTTGCATCACCAAAGCTCCCATTTATGACATCATTATTGGAATTAAGCAAAAATTGGAAAATCTTGGATCATTCTAGGGGATGAGGTGGCCGGCCCTTTTGGGGTCAAAATAGAATTAGTTTTGCTCCAAGGACTTGTAAGCAAATGGTGAACTAAAAATATTTGCAAAAGGGTCCAAAATTTCACCTATAAATAGCCCGGGGGGGGGGGGGGGGGGCGGTTTTTGGCTTCAAAAATTAGGAAAAAGTAGCCAAATTCTTGCCAAATTCTCTCTCAAAAATCCGAAAATCCTAGGGTGAGCAAGAACCAAGAAATCAACTCAAACTTTGGTGCAAATTTGGAGGAGGAACCGGTTGGTGGAGCCAAGGAGGGAGGAAATTTTGAAAGCCAAACCCTAACCCTAAAATTTTGGGGTTAATCAAGGTAATCATCCCTAAACCCCAAACTCTTTCCTTTGAGCATTCAATTTGAAATTTAAGTGTATTTCAAGTTGAATTTGTAAGAGCTTAAGCTCAATTTTATTTTGTGCCCAAGTTTAGGATTTAGAGTTTTGTGCTTGATCTAGAATTAAGGGTGGTTTGATTTTGATTTGCATGCTTGCTTTAGTTCTTGTGATTTTGCATGCTAAATACTCAATTTGTTGTATGTCCCTAAGTAAGCTCTAGTATGTGGATGGATATGGTATGTTAGGTTGCTAGAAATTGATTGGAGTATTAGAACCATGCAAACTTTGGTTGATCCAAAGTCAATTAGGGTTTGCATGGAGTTGATGGAAATTGGGTTTAAAGAAACCTTACGATAGAAAAACGTTGCATGTTTGAATTTTAGGCTCCCGCGTGTTCGGTTGAGGTAGATTACGCAAATAGGACGTAAAATGAACCTAAAACAAGAAAACTGCCAGATTCGGTTGAGTATTGCCCAGTTTTCTTGAGAGCTGGTTTTGAGGCCTTTAGAGGCCGAATTTGAGAAAACTTAAAAAATGAAAGTTGTTCAAAACAATTTTTCCTAGGGGTTAACATGAACAGTTTTCCAAAATTAGGCTCCAATGGCCTCCGTTTTCATGAAAACCCGAGACTGACGTGCCCAGACTTTATACACGGCCAGTCGAGTTTCAAGGGAGAATACGAAGAGGTTAAAGGCCGAACTGGGTTTTTCGTAAAACATGAAAGTTCTAGTATTTTTCGAGATCTAAAACTTTCATAGAGATAACTTTTTCAAATTCAGTATGGATTTCAAAGTAAAACAGGGCTTCTAAAAACTGTGCAGGAAACAGTAAATTCCTGTACAGGATTTTCGGAAAACAATGCGGGAAAATGGTATTTTGCTCAAAAACTGATAATTGACTATGGGGACGGTTCCAAAGGCAGTTCCAATATTTCAAAGCTCTTTCAAATACCTTTCTAAGAAACCCAAGTTTTTACAAGTTAAATAAAAAGGGTTTTTGTGAAAAGGGGTGGTAAAACACCAAGTTTTTATAAAAGAAAACAAACTGAAGTATAGACCTAAATTTTCTTAAAAGTTGGGTAGTCTAAAGGATAACCAACAATAATCGAGTAGAATAACCGAATTATAGGACTGGGTCCAAAGCCCAAGGTTACCCAATGTAACCTAATAAGTATGATCCAAGGAGGGTAATATTAACCACTAGGGTTACTTGTAGTAACCCAATAAGCTATTATATGATATGAAGGGGACATATAACTAGGATTATGTGCGAATGTTGGTTAGGTTACCAACATCCTATAATGATCAAGGCTTCTTACCTATGTCCTTCAATGAGCAGGAGTCAACCTGCACTGGCATCCTAAGTGGGAACAGACATATTTTGGACATAGCAATCCAGGTAAGTACAACTCCGCCTACAACATAGGCTTTGTTGTGATACTTACCTAAGTATGTTTGATGTGTAATATATGCTAGAAACATGTGTTGCTAGGATATGATGTTTGTTAACTTATGGTATGCTAAGTTTATGGTTTGATACATATTATGATATGCCAACTTTAAAGCATGATTATATTAAGATGATTACAAAGTATGATTATGTGACATCATGAGGCATGTTCACTAATTCTAAAAATAAGAACAAGACCAAGTAAGATGGCAAGCGAGCTTGCCTGTGACGTACCGACCCGTCCAAGGTCGAGTTGGACTGTGGATTGAGTTGGAAATGGACTTGCCGCCCCAACCACTCCATAGTTGCGCGCCCGGTACGGTCACTTATGTAAGGGGCCCATAAGCAAGATAAGTTATGTTAAGATGAGAATATTGTTACGAAAGTATAAGAAAGCATAATGAAGCATAAATGGCTCATGCATGATAAAGTATGTTATGTTAGGACAAGATTATGAAATGTTAGGTTATGTTAGTTGTGTCGCGGATAATTATGTTGTACTTGCTGAGCGAAAGCTCACGTTTTACGTCTATGCTGTAGGTAAGCAACCTATGGGCAACCAATGATGCAAGATGGAGGAGCGTGGCGAAGCGACTGTGAAATGTGGGAATGTTGACCGCTACGCGTTTTGTTTTATGAATATTTTATTTAACGTTAGAACATCGTTCCTTACTTATTGTTTATATGCTCGATAAACATCTTCGCGTATTTATTCCCTATATGTTAGTACGCTTGTAAAAAAAAAAAAAATTCCGCTAATTACGCTAAGTAAATAAGTACGTTATGTATGCATGTATGTATGGTAACGGCCTGTGCTAGGCGGATCGTTACAGAGTTGGTATCAGAGACAGGTTTCCTGCTATACCATTTCACAGTCTGCTTGCCATCGCCACCATCATTGTAAGTTGAATTTACATTTTTACGCATAAATAATTATTATGTGTTTATGATATGGTAGACTTGTTGCTATGGACCCGGCACTCATCGATGAGGATCGAGACGCAGTGACCTCCTTTTATGAGGCACATCCGTTATCATTTGACGGTACGAGTCGGACGATATCCTAAGGAGCATGGTTATACGACATGGAGCTAATTTTCCGTACTAGTCATATCCCGGATCGCGTGCAGGTCTCGTTGGGTAGTCGATGTTTGATTGGCGACGCCCGTCTTTGGTGGATATTAGTAGGAGAGCCGCAGCTGCCCAGTCGGACTTGGGTACATTTCCGTACGCTGGTGACTGCATGGTTTGGACCGATACTGGACTACGGACCAAGAGCGCCTCAGCGTGATCCCGACATATATAGAGATATGTATGATACGCGCTACCACAGTTATACGCTTGAGTGGCACGCATATCCTCTCGAGACCATGGCTCATTACTGCCTGAGATTTCAGGAGGCCATGTTGCCCTACGTTCCTCAGAACATAGACCACCCTGTGATGGAGGCATTGACGATTTTGCGAAATGGGTTACCTGGTCGTATTCGCCAGTATGTCCCATTTCCCACGCCCAGGATGACTGTTGGGCACATGATTGAGGATATATTAGGGGCTGAGGTACACGCTGACACTGAGCAGGCGGAGGCCACTGAGGGTGATCATCAGGCACCCGTAGACGATGCTGGCATAGGAAAGCCATTATACGAGGTAGGCCCAGCACCCCCAGAGGAGCCGATCCCCACAGTTCCGGAGCAGGAGGTGCCAGCCCATGAGGCTGAGGAGCAGGAGGATGCTGAGGGTGACCCGGATGCAGAGGGCCCGGAGGAGGACGATGTTATGGTTATACCCGCAGATCCACCAGCAGATCCTCTTATCATAGATATCTCCAGTGATGAGGAGGACGATATTATGGTTATACCCGCGGATCCACCAGCAGATGCTCTTGTCATAGATATATCCAGTGACGAGGAGGGCGACGACGAGGATATGGAGCCGGAGCCCGAGTTAGAGCAGGCAGGATGGTTAGAGGATCAGGAGGATTTTGGGGACGACCCAGAGGAGATCCTTTTTGACGACGGAGATTGGGAGGCCGACTCCGACGCACTCTCCTAGATGACAGTAGAGATCATCGTTTAGGATGACCATGTATATTTATTTTGACCTTAGGACTGATATGTACTCGCTTATCCTTTTTGAATAGTAGGCTTGTACTGATATATAATGGAAAGTGGTAGCCATTTCCATCGCCATTTTGAACATGTATGATGGTGAAGTGTTAGACACTCCCATTGCCATTTTGTCCATGTATATAAAGTATTATGAAACAGATATGTATTTACAGTATCGTAAAGATGATGTACTTTTTTTGTAAGAATGCAAAAAAAGACAGTTCAAGTATGGTAGTGTATTATGTTTATGAAATGCTATGTTATGATGTGATTACGATCCGATTATGTTATAATATGATTTAAATGATAACGTTATGACATATTATGTTATGATGTGATAATATGTGCATGAAAGAAAAGATATTTCTGGTATAATAATATCTTTTCATATGATCCCATAGGACATTAGAAGATGCCGCCACGACGCAGAACCGTACCTGTAAACCCACCTAAGCTGGATCTTGCTACTATTGTAGCCAATTTACAAAGACAGCTGCTAGAACAACAGCAAGAGACAACTAGATTACGGGAACAGTTGGCTCGGATGAACCAGAGACCCCAAGTTAACGAGGTTCCTCTTCGGGATGCTAGAGTACCCCCAATACCGGAAGTAACAACCAGAGGTTCAGCCAGAGGTTCCTCTGAATGCTGAAGTTCCTATAGCCCCGGCTGGAGGGCAGATGGTTCCACCGCTAGTAAGGGAAGACTTGCTGTATGAGCGATTTAGGCGGATGAAATCGCCTGAATTTGAGGGGCCGACAGACCCAATAGCGGTAGATAATTGGCTAATCGACACAAGTCATTCTGGACTTCATGAGGCTGACTGAGCAAGAAAAAGTCTTGTGTGCTTCTTTTGCACTAAAAAAGGACGCGCGACACTGGTGGATGACAGTTCAAATGCGTCGAGACGTTACCACTATGAGCTGGCAGGATTTCGTAACTGAGTTCCGATCCATGTATTACAACCAGGAGATTTTGGCAGCCCAACAGGACGAGTTTACGAACTTGAGACAAGGTTCGATGACGGTAATGGAGGCTGTCAAGAAGTTTGAACAATTAGCCCGTCTATGCCCGGAATTGGTGCCAAATGAGAAAGAAAAAGTAAGGCGAATGATGAAAATGTTCAGAACAGACATTTCCAAGCAAGTAAGTGCAGGAAGTAGTCCGCCTACCCTGGTGTCAGACTGTATAAGTCGAGCCATAAGAGCCGAGTATTGGATAAACCAGGATAAGGAGGCTAGGGCTCAAATTTTTAAAGCAAGAAAGGAAGAAAAAACTGTAGCAAAGCAGGTGCAGCCTCGTCAGAGTTCCGAGCCAAGTCAGAAAAGCCAGACCAATACCCCTGCTCAAAGTTCCAAATAGTTTGGGAGGAACAAAAGGAAGGGAAATTCCTTGGGCCAGAGTCAGCAAAAGAATTACCCTCAGAAAAGGAATAACAGGGGAAATGAGGGTAATAATACTGATTATCCGGTGTGTGTTAAATGTGGAAGAAAACACCCTGGAGTGTGCCGAATGGGGTCAAATGCTTGCTACCTGTGTGGGAAGGAGGGGCACTATGCAAGAAGTTGCCCTCTGAATAATCAGGCCCAGAACCCTCCACACCCAAGCCGGAATGACAACAGCCAACTACATGCAGCCCAAGTAAGGCTTGAAGGACCGTCAATTGCCCAGGGCAGACTAGAGGCTCCTGAGCCCCAAGCCAGGATCTATGTGTTGGAAAAATCGGATCGGTAATCAGAGTTACGGCACAGCGGAAGTTTTAAAAATTTTATGCCGTTTCCGGAAAAGAATCTCATGATGCATATAACAATAAATTAAATTTATGATCAAGCGTACCTTTATTCTTGGATTCCGGAATTACTAGAGCGTTTGACCAACGTGTCTTCTCTATTATTCTCGAGTTCCACGTCTCAGAGTGTGTGTGGGCACACGTTCTATGGATCCAAGCGACCGGTAATGCTTTTCGAAGTCTAGATCCCTCCTTCTCAATTCCGATGTACCTCGTTGAGAATATGATCAACCTTCTTCCTTCAAAACTGCAAAACAAGAACCAGTTAACCTCCTAATGAAAATAATCACTCGGTTTAACCTTCCTCTCAGTTTTGGTTCAATAGAATTTTCTCTCTTTTTCTTTCTCACAAGATAGCCGAATTTTTTATGTTCCGGAAAAACTAAATTTTTTCCTTTTCTCCAAAAATGTTTTTTGCTCTTGAAAAATTACCCAAAATTAGTTTTTCATGAATCCCTAGCCTTTATATAGAAGTCCAATCCTTTTTCAAAATTCATCTAAAAAAAAATAATTATTATTATTTTTCTGGATAAATTTTGAATCAAAAGATCACACAACTTTAGGGCTAGATTCATTGAACCTAAAAACGTTTTTCAAAGAGGAAATCTTCCTCAAAAATTCGGCCACATTGAGTTTGTTAAGCTAGATTGGTGATTCAAATTTTAAATCAAGAATCTAGACTAGTCAAAAGATCCTAGTCCTATCTAGATTCAAATTCCTTTTAAACCTTTTTGAATTTAAATAAGATTCACTTATTTGAATTAATATTTTCCATAAACATTAACCATATTAATTAATTTAAATCAATGAAATATTTCAAATTTCCTTTCCTCAAAAAAACGTGAACCACTTTTAATTAGGAAAGAAAAATACATGAAATAATCTACATTATTTAAATCAATTAATAATCTAATGTTAGGAATTTATTTGAATTATTTTGAAACAAAATTTTTCTTCCCTCCACCTATCTAAAAACCGTGCACCTTATTGAGATTAGGAGAGAAAAATTTGTTTTTCCAAAATTAAATAATCCAAATACAATCTTATTTCCAAAATTCAAATTAACCAATCACATGTTGACAAATCATTTGTCTACAAATTTTACATGTCCAATCCTTTCTGGATTGCATGTTAGAGAGTAACATGTCTTAATAGACATTACTAAATTCTATTTAAATTTACCGATCTCATAAGGAACAAATCCCGAGACGCTTTATGGAACTTTGCGAGCTAATAGAGGGACCCGATGGAAATATGTAAAGAGGCTCCTATAATTGTGAAAAATTAATCCCAGATTAATTATTCATCAATTATCAACTTCAAAACTATTCCACTAAAAGCTTGAAGCTGAACTCCTGTTTACATACCGTATTACGAAAGCTCTCTCACGTAGTACTTCTTCCATGATTTATTCATCGCTTGCTTAATCCCCATATGTCATCCATGATTGAATTAAGGATTTTTTCCGTTTTACCTTTTCAATCATTTTAACTTAAAGTTCCATTATTCTCTATTGAAAGAATCATCAATTATAAAACCATACAATTGGTAAACCACCAGAGAACACAAAGTAAACCGATGGCCAAGATCTTGTTATACTATCTTTCAATCCCCGAATAATGCCTTTAAGTATATAACATTTACTATCATTAAGATAGCTATGGATTCCGTACCTATGAATCTTGATTTCTCCATCCATAAGTCATGCACCCAAAACACAAGTATATTGACCATGAATTAACAGTGTCTCACCTGTAGTGCATTAAAGTACAAAAGTCATGGATGCGAATTTAAGTAATCATTTCAGGATTAAGATTAATGCAGGATGATAATCAAAGTGTCATTGATTCTTATAAACGGAATTATTAAATCGAAACAATTAACACTTTAGGTCTAGTCCAATGTCATACCTTAATACTGGTATACATTAAAGTTTCTACTCGGAACCTATCCGATGGTCAAGACAAACCATCCCTCCAAGGAAGTAGACAACTTGTACAATCTTATCATGAATAAGATCCCCAAATCTTATTCCATCGATTGCGGACTATTTATTTAGACTGTTATTAAATTACCACGTCTTCTATGTATACCCCGTATACATATGGTAATCTGATATATTACCAACAGTCAAGGAGTATTTTATGTTTGCTCAAAATAACCATACAATCAACAAATGAAAGTAAATAGGACACATCTTATTAAACATGAATAACCTCCTCTTATTAATATCAAAATGTCATATTTACAGAAAATCCTTAATATTGATTTTCTATCCTTAGGGCACATTTAGATCCCAACACTATGCCTATACAAAAAGGGATGCTGAAGCCGGGACTTCGCATGTGGTAACAGGTCAAATCTCTATCGCCACCTATGATGCCATTGCCTTGTTTGATTCTGGAGCTACTCATTCGTTTGTATCTTTAGAGTTCGCCCAGAAATTAGGAAGGGGTGTGGATACTTTAGAACAACCTGTCAAAACTTCTCTGCCATCCGGAGAAATTTTGTGGTCCAACTTTTGGATACGAAATACTTCCATAGTTATTTGCGGCAGAGAATTATTTGTAGATCTTATCGCGATCAAGCTTCAAGATTTCGATGTGATCTTAGGAATGGACTTCTTAGGTAAATACAACGCTAAGATTGACTGCCGCAAGCGTTGTGTGATATTTAGCCCCTACGATGAAGAAGAGTTCAACTTCTTTGGACGATCGCGGTGCCCAACCACCCGACTGGTTTCGGCAATGAAGGCTTGGAAGATGTTAGCAAATGGTTGCCAAGGATATTTAGCTAACATGGTGGATAAAGATAGGGAAATGGAGCTGACACCGAAAGATGTTCCCATTATAAAAGAATATGTGGATATCTTTCCAAAGGATTTACCAGGACTTCCTCCAGAACGGGAAATCTCGTTTGAAATCGAGCTATTGCCTGGAGTTGCACCTATATCCAAGGCACCTTACCGTATGGCACCCGCTGAGCTTAGGGAGCTTCAAGTGCAGTTGCAAGAACTGCTGGACAAGGGATTCATCCGACAGAGTCATTCTCCGTGGGGAGCGCCTGTTCTATTTGTCAAAAAGAAGGATGGATCGTTGCGTTTATGTATTGATTATCGTGAACTGAACAAGATCACAATCAATAACAAGTATCCCCTTCCGAGAATTGATGATCTTTTTTATCAACTTAGGGGAGCAGTAGTGTTCTCGAAAGTCGACTTACGATCAGGCTACCATCAGCTTAGGATTAAGGAGTCAGATATCGCCAAGACAGCTTTTCGAACGTGTTATGGGCACTACGAGTTTTTGGTTATGCCGTTTGGACTAACTAATGCCCCAGCTGCTTTTATGGACCTTATGAACCGTGTGTTCAAGGAATATCTGGACAAGTTTGTTATTGTTTTTATTGACGCTATCCTGATTTACTCAAGGTCCAAGGCGGAACATGAGCGTCACCTCAGATCGGTAATGGAGACGCTAAGGCGAAATCAGCTGTATGCCAAATTCACAAAATGTGAATTTTGGCTGGAGAAAGTGCATTTCTTGGGTCATGTGGTCCAAAAGGAAGGAATATCAGTAGACCCGGCGAAAGTGGAGGCAGTCAGTGCATGGTCAGCACCTAAGAATGTTACGGAAATAAGGAGTTTTCTTGGCCTTGCTGGATATTACCGACGATTTGTCGAAGGATTTTTCAAAATTGCTGCACCACTCACAGCTCTTACCCGGAAAGGAAAAAAGTTTGAATGGACTCAAAAGTGCGAAGAAAATTTCCAAGAGCTCAAAAGGAAGCTGACAAGCGCACCAGTGTTGATAATTCCTGATGTAGAAGCAGGAAATTTTGTAATCTACAGCGATGCTTCTAAAAATGGATTAGGAGCTGTCCTGATGCAAAATGGGAAGGTAGTAGCCTACGCATCACGACAACTAAAAATCCATGAAAGGAACTACCCTACTCATGATTTAGAGCTCGCAGCGGTAGTGTTTGCACTCAAGATCTGGAAGCACTACTTGTATGGAAGCAAGTGTGAAATCTACACGGATCATCAAAGCCTCAAGTACATCTTCACTCAGAAGGAGCTCAACATGAGACAACGTAGATGGCTTGAGCTTGTAAAGGACTATGATTGTGAGATCCTTTACCATCCCGGAAAGGCGAACAAGGTAGCTGATGCCCTAAGTAGGAAATTGGTAGGCATGTTGATGTTTATCGAAGCATTTCCGAAACCACTACAAAAGGAGATTTCTGATTTCAACCTGGAAATGATTACTGGGAAACTATCTTCTTTGACCCTCCAGTCTGATCTACTAGAATCCATTAAGGCGCACCAGGAAAAAGACTCATTTTTGCTGAAATGGCAACTGTTTGGCGGGAAAAATAAGGAGTTCAAAACCTCTGCTAATGGTGTCATTTACTTCAAAGGAAGAATTTGTGTTCCTAACTTCGAATTTTTAAAGGATCAAATCATGTCTGAAGCACATAAGACGCCATACTCAGTACATCCAGGAGCAACCAAGATGTACAAGGACCTCCGAGAGAATTATTGGTGGCCAAATATGAAGAATGAGATAGCAGAGTTTGTGTCAAAGTGCCTAACTTGTCAGAAGGTTAAGGCTGAACACCGCCATCCTGGAGGAGATTTACAAAAAATAGAGCTTCCTGAGTGGAAATGGGAACAAATTACTATGGATTTCATAGTAGGATTGCCTAGAACCTCAAGTGGGAATGATGTGATTTGGGTTATTGTGGATAGATTAACCAAATCGGCCCACTTTATCGTGATCAAGGCCACATTTTCAGTGGAGAAATTGACTGAAATTTATGTATCTCAGATCGTCAAACTACACGGAGTACCAAAATCAATCATCTCAGACCACGACGGACGTTTTACTTCTCGATTTTGGACAAGTGTTCACAATGCTATGGGGTCGAAATTGAAGTTTAGCACGGCATTTCATCCCCAAACAGACGGTCAATCATAACGAACTATCCAGACGCTAGAGGATATGCTAAGATCTTGCGTCTTGGACTTCAAAGGAAACTGGGATTAGAAGCTGCCATTGATCGAATTTTCGTACAACAACAGTTATCATGCTTCGATTGGCATGGCTCCATTTGAAGCATTGTATGGAAGAAAATGTCGATCTCCTATTCATTGCCAGGAAGTTGGGCAGAAGCAGCTTCAAACGATCGATTTCATCAGGAAGACCTCTGAAGACATCAAGAAGATTAAACAGAGACTCGACGTCGCTTTTAGCCGACAGAAAAGTTATGCCGACAAGCGAAAAAGACCTTTGGAGTTTCAAGTCGGAGAGGCTGTGTTTATTAAGATTGCTCCTATGAAAGGAGTAATGCGATTTGGCAAAAAGGGAAAGCTTAGCCCAAGGTATACGGGACCGTTTGAAATCCTGGAAAGGATTGGGAAAGTAGCCTACAAGCTTGCCCTACCGCCAGAATTAGCCTCGATGCACAACGTCTTTCATGTCTCGATGCTGAAAAAGTATGTACCAGACCCTTCTCATGTGCTTAGCCAATAACCCGTGGAGGTTGGAACCGACTTAACTTATGAAGAAAGGCCAGTACGAATTCTGGATCGAGAAGAAAAGGTCCTAAGAAACAAAACCATTCCCATGGTTAAGGTTTTATGGCGAAACCATAAGGTTGAAGAGGCAACCTGGGAACTAGAAGATGAGATGAGAAAGAATTACCCCGAATTGTTCTAATTTTCGAGGACGAAAATTTTTAAGGGGGGTAGATTGTAATAACTGAATTTTTTTTTACAATGTTACGATTTCTTGTAGAGAATTTCAAGTTGAACCATGAAGGTATTTATGCATAATCCTGATTAGGATTTTTATTAATTTTATGAGCTCTTATGACTTTATAAGACTCAATAATGAATTGCTTAGTGAAGCAAATAGCCTTTTTGGGTGAAAAATGGGAAGAAAATCCATGAATTTATGTTGGTCAAAGTTTGACCAAGAAAGTCAAGGTTGACTAAAAATGTTCAAAGATTTGACCATGCAAATGTATGATGAGCAGTATGGAAAATACACTGCAAAAGCCGTAATTACGGACAAGATAATATAAATGAGGATTAAAACCACCATAGAAAAATCAAGCACATTAAATAGAATTTATTGGGCCAAAAAGTTTTAAGCAAAAAGAAAACTTTTTCGTACAGTCCATTTTTATACAGATAAATTTTGGACTGCATTGGAGCATAACAGTATTGTGTATTAGTGAGCACAGTACTAGATATATCTTTGTTGGCATTAAAGTGGACTGCTTTTAAGAAAAAAAAGGCAAACAAGCCTTAATTTTTGCTTGCATCACCAAAGCTCCCATTTATGACATCATTATTGGAATTAAGCAAAAATTGGAAAATCTTGGATCATTCTAGGGGATGAGGTGGCCGGCCCTTTTGGGGTCAAAATAGAATCAGTTTTGCTCCAAGGACTTGTAAGCAAATGGTGAACTAAAAATATTTGCAAAAGGGTCCAAAATTTCACCTATAAATAGCCCAAGAGGGGGGGGGGGGGGCGGTTTTTGGCTTCAAAAATTAGGAAAAAGTAGCCAAATTCTTGCCAAATTCTCTCTCAAAAATCCGAAAATCCTAGGGTGAGCAAGAACCAAGAAATCAACTCAAACTTTGGTGTAAATTTTGGAGGAGGAACCGGTTGGTGGAGCCAAGGAGGGAGGAAATTTTGAAAGCCAAACCCTAACCCTAAAATTTTGGGGTTAATCAAGGTAATCATCCCTAAACCCCAAACTCTTTCCTTTGAGCATTCAATTTGAAATTTAAGTGTATTTCAAGTTGAATTTGTAAGAGCTTAACCTCAATTTTATTTTGTGCCCAAGTTTAGGATTTAGAGTTTTGTGCTTGATCTAGAATTAAGGGTGGTTTGATTTTGATTTGCATGCTTGCTTTAGTTCTTGTGATTTTGAATGCTAAATACTCAATTTGTTGTATGTCCCTAAGTAAGCTCTAGTATGTGGATGGATATGGTATGTTAGGTTGCTAGAAATTGATTGGAGTATTAGAACCATGCAAACTTTGGTTGATCCAAAGTCAATTAGGGTTTGCATGGAGTTGATGGAAATTGGGTTTAAAGAAACCTTACGATAGAAAAACGTTGCATGTTTGAATTTTAGGCTCCCGCGTGTTCGGTTGAGGTAGATTACGCAAATAGGACGTAAAATGAACCTAAAACAAGAAAACTGCCAGATTCGGGTGAGTATTGCTCAGTTTTCTTGAGAGCTGGTTTTGAGGCCTTTAGAAGCCGAATTTGAGAAAACTTAAAAAATGAAAGTTGTTCAAAACAATTTTTCCTAGGGGTTAACCTGAACAGTTTTCCAAAATGAGGCTCCAATGGCCTCCGTTTTCATGAAAACCCGAGACTGACGTGCCCAGACTTTATACACGGCCAGTCGAGTTTCAAGGGAGAATACGAAGAGGTTAAAGGCCGAACTGGGTTTTTCGTAAAACATGAAAGTTCTAGGATATTTCGAGATCTAAAACTTTTATGAAGATAACTTTTTCAAATTCAGTATGGATTTTAAAGTAAAACAGGGCTTCTAAAAACTGTGCAGGAAACAGTAAATTCCTGTACATGATTTTCGGAAAACAATGCGGGAAAATGGTATTTTGCTCAAAAACTGATAATTTGACTATGGGGATGGTTCCAAAGGCAGTTCCAATATTTTAAAGCTCTTTCAAATACCTTTCTAAGAAACCCAAGTTTTTACAAGTTAAATAAAAAGGGTTTTTGGGAAAAAGGGTGGTAAAACACCAAGTTTTTATAAAAGAAAACAAACTGAAGTATAGACCTAAATTTTTTTAAAAGTTGGGTAGTCTAAAGGATAACCAACAATAATCGAGTAGAATAACCGAATTATAGGACTGGGTTCAAAGCCCAAGGTTACCCAATGTAACCTAATAAGTATGATCTAAGGAGGGTAATATTAACCACTAGGGTTACTTGTAGTAACCCAATAAGCTATTATATGATATGAAGGGGACATATAACTAGGATTATGCATGAATGTTGGTTAGGTTACCAACATCCTATAATGATCAAGGCTTCTTACCTATGTCCTTCAATGAGCAGGAGTCAACCTGCACTGGCATCCTAAGTGGGAACAGACATATTTTGGACATAACAATCCAGGTAAGTACAACTCCGCCTACAGCATAGGCTTTGTTGTGATACTTACCCAAGTATGTTTGATGTGTAACATATGCTAGAAACATGTGTTGCTAGGATATGATGTTTGTTAATTTATGGTATGCTAAGTTTTTGGTTTGATACATATTATGATATGCCAACTTTAAAGCATGATTATATTAAGATGATTACAAAGTATGATTATGTGACATCATGAGGCATGTTCACTAATTCTAAAAATAAGAACAAGACCAAGTAAGATGGCAAGCGAGCTTGCCTGCGACGTACCGACCCGTCCAAGGTCGGGTTGGACTGTGGATTTAGTTGGAAATGGACTGGCCGTCCCAACCACTCCATAGTTGCGCGCCCGGTACGGTCACTTATGTAAGGGGCTCATAAGCAAGATAAGTTAGGTTAAGATGAGAATATTGTTACGAAAGTATAAGAAAGTATAAGAAAGCATAATGAAGCATAAATGGCTCATGCATGATAAAGTATGTTATGCTAGGACAAGATTATGAAATGTTAGGTTATGTTAGTTGTGTCGCGGATAATTATGTTGTACTTGCTGAGCGAAAGCTCACGTTTTACGTTTATGCTGTTGGTAAGCAACCTATGGGCAACCAATGATGCAAGATAGAGGAGCGTGGTGGAGCGACTGTGAAATGTGGGAATATTGACCGCTACGCGTTTTGTTTTATGAATATTTTATTTAACGTTAGAACATCGTTCCTTACTTATTGTTTATATGCTCGATAAACATCTTCGCGTATTTATTCCCTATATGTTAGTACGCTTGTAAAAAAAAAAAAAAATTCCGCTAATTACGCTAAGTAAATAAGTACGTTATGTATGCATGTATGTATGGTAACGGCCTGTGTTAGGCGGGTCGTTACATTAACATTGTTTACTCAATGAGACACTACGTTCTTAAGTAAAAGGGATATCCATTCTCATGGGATTAATGTAATTCTCATCAAATTACATGTTTGAATTATGAATTCGAGCATGTAATTTTGAAGATCTTATTCTGGTTTTCGATTGCGAACTTTATTCATTCAACACTGTAATTCCCTTTGAGCCTTTGATTTTCACTTTTTCAAGACTTTAAGATCAATGTAGTACCGGACGATCCACCTTTTAATGATAGCGACCTCAATCTTTCGCTGCTTGATTAACCAATCGGGATCGGTTTCCTTTGCTTGAAGAATATCCAAGCAATGAGATCCTGCAAAATCAAAATTTTGTCTTAGCACCAAACCTCTCTCCATAACTAAGATTATTTTTCTTTCTTTAAGTCCCCTTTAACATGTTCTGACAGGGAATCGAAATTAACTAAACACGCACCATTGGTAGTCGATATGGCGAGAACGCTGTTTGATATGTTCTCCAAAACCCTAATAGAATAAGTGAAAAAAAAAAAAAAAAAAAAAAAAAAAAAAAACCGTTAAGGCAACCATTAATTTTAGTTCATGGATTCAGATTTCTTTGCTAGTCTTATTTATTTATTTGGGTCAGATAATTAGTTGATAATTACCCGCCGCTACTGTAAGGATCTCGCAGCCCATTGGAGAAAATGATGTTGCTAGCAAACCTGTGGAGTATGAGCTTTATGTCCTGCAAAATATCCATGAAAAAACTTGAAGTGCTAACTAATTTGATGCTAGAAAGAAATAGAAATAATATCCAATCAATTAAAAACGATTCTAAAAACTTTTCAGGTAAAGATTTAGTCAAACCACTGCTAAAGAACATCACCAGTGTGCAATGTCACTCCGACATAACGAAAAGATCACGTTCTAAATGGAAGTGTCCAATACTTATCGAGTACTAACCATTAGTACCATTTAGAAAATTTTATTTAGTATTGAATTCATGAACCTAAATTTCTTCGATTTCTTTAGTAAAGAGCAATGAGATATGTCATGAAAAATTGTATTATAAATATCACAAAAATTCTTCGATTATGTAAAATTGAAATTTCTATGTTTTCCTAGCTTTGTTTTACTCCTAACAAGTTGTATCCTAATTGTTTCTTGAAAGGTGTATGACTTGAAGAGGAGAAAACAGTTATATATATATATATATATATATTTATATAGATACATACATGGCCTCCATAGTAAGTAGTGACCCAATGAGGGCGTGGAGGAACTCCATAATAGTCAGTGCAATCCTCGATGAATTCTTCTAAAACAAAAGGGGAAGACGGCAACATGGTATTGTTGGTGATGCCTATGGGGATCGCCATCTCGCTGCATGTCTATTTATTTACAAAATAATAATAATAATTATTATTATAATAATATAAATAAAATAACAATACTATTCTCACGTGTCTGTGTAATCGTTAGAGTACTAGTCATCATATGATATCTATATATGTCTACGTAATATTTATATATATATATGTGTGTGTGTGTGTGTGTGTGTGAGAGAGAGAGAGAGAGAGAATGTGAGTGTGAAAATCTACTTAATTCAATGTAAATGTCAATTCCAAGATTATATCTAAACCAAAAAAAAAAAAAAGTGACATTTTTATTCTCCAATGCATATTTCACGAAATTTAACTATAAATTTTTAATTTAAAATAAATTCAAAATTATTTTGTTGTAATGAATTCAATTATGTTATTGTAACAATCAAACCACCAAATTTAACCTCTGCTGTACTTGGAGATATGTGGTAATTGATAATTTTAGCATTAGAAACAACATTGCATTGGAGACTGGATGTCCTATTCGAATGTTGAAATTCGGTTTTTTTTTTTTTTTATCTATGGGCATCTACTTCATTAAATTAAAAAATAAAAAAAATAAAAAACCTTTTAGGTTTTAAACTTAAGACCTAATATCACCAACTTTTTTTTTCCATCAGTTGATTCATTCCACACCCCCCCCCCCCCCCCCCCCCCACACACAAAAAAAATTAAACTTTAATGGCATGTTTACTTACTCCTAATCGGAGTGAGCATGAATCGAAGTGAGTAAGATTCGGAGTGAACTAGATTTGGAATCTGGATTCGAAGTTAGAATATTTTGTTTACTTGGGTTCCAGGAATCGGAGTCAGAATCACTGTCAATCTCATTGATGCGTTTACTTGGAACAGGAATTGGAGTTAGTTGCTGTAAATTTACTTGTATACCCCTTTATTTATTGTATTTTCAAAAAGTAAAAAAATGATTAATTTTTTTTTAATTTATTATCATACTATTAATCAAAAGTAAAATAATCATTATGATATTAAAGCAATAAAATTAAATTGTGTAATTTTTTGTTTAAAAAAATTAAAAAGAGAAAAAAATGAATTTAAATAAGTAAAGTATAAAAAATATAAAAATAGAAACATAATAATACATTATGATAAAAAAAAGTTCTTTATTTACTTTAATAACGTTAATAGTAATTAGGATAGTTATATGATATTAATTAATAAAAATATATTATATTTAGTTAATAAAAATTATTAATATAAGTTGTTATTATTTTTTAATATAATTTTTTGTAAATGAACTAAGAATAAATTGGTAATTTAATGTTAATAGTAGAAATATAAGTCACAATCCGGAGAGGGCATGGGATTGCCAATCTCATTTCTCAATCCCAAATTGGTGTGGGACCCACCATTTTCACTCCCATTCCAGGAAAAAAAAAAAAAAAAAGAGCAAGTAAACAAGCGCAGGTAACAAGCGATTGACTCACATTCCCTACTCCTGATAAGTAAACATGCCATAAATGTAAACTTACTAATGGGTTTAGACATCTAGTTGATCTTTGTTTTTATTTTTTTCCTTTACTTTTCAATGCATGCAGGACACACAGTTTCTGTATATATTTAAGGAAAATTCTTTATATATTTATATACACACACACACACACGCGTTTGTGAAGAATAATAATTGCAAAGGAAAGCGCACAAAACTCTTATTTCATGATATGTGATGATTGCACGCAACATTTTCATGCCAAGAATAATTATCTCCTTAAGGACCACATTCACCACAACTTTTAAGAACGTATTTTTTTTTTCCATTTGAAGAGAACTGTATTTTCCCTAGTATTATATAGGTCTAAATATGGGAACTTTTGTTATCTATAAAATAAAAATAATAATAATAAGTAAAAAAAAAAAACTCCATGCTCAGCATATTTTATATATATATATATATATAAGTAAAAGAAATTAAATTTGTGCTTTTAATTACCTGCCAACTCCAGCCAACATCAGTTTCGGTAAGATTTCTCGGTGCGTTGACATAACAAGTCCTATTAGGTCTATAAGCAGAAAGGCCAGAGAATATTTTGCCAAGAATATCTTCATGATCATTAGCTCCATCAATTCCTCCACAAATCACACTCACTGGATATCTTGGTGGATGATTGTATTGTGCAGCACTCGCATACGTTGACTCTAGGTGATTCTTAAGCACTGAAGAATCCTTCAAAGGACTATATACGATTTGTTCATTAAAAAAAATTTCAGAAACTCATGCCTATATATATGTTTTTATGTATCCAACAAGATTTAAACCCGTTTGACGGAGTTTTTACTTTATTTTTTGTCAATGAAATAAGAGAGATAAAAGCTTTGACATTTTCAGTAATTGTTTGAGTTCCACATTTTTGAAAGAGCTTATGAAGATAAAGTAATTTTAATATGCAAGAAAAATATCTATCTAGGACTTTGGCTAAAAGCCCTTATAATAAATCATCCAAAGACATTAAAAAATGGATTTTGGACCAACAAAGTTAAAAAACAGCTTTTAAAAAACTCTGTCAAATAGACCCTTAGTGCTAGACTATAAACTTTTTTTTTTTTTAGATTATTGTATACATATATGACATAACAAAATTTCATAGTAGACGGTTTAGTTACCTGCACGTATTGAATTTCTTGCTAAGTATTTCAAGGCCATCTGGCAAAGCAGCAATTTTATCAATTTCAGACCATGACTTTTGTATGGTTTTGTAGCAACTCTCACTAGCTTCCTGCACATATGGTGGAAATAAAAATCAACATATATTTATATATATGTACACATAAGTAATGGAACTGATATTCAAAGCAAGAGGTGAAGGAATAGTATGTAATATTATTACTTTAAAATCTTTGGTGACAATGGAGAAGTATCCATCTTGTGGTGTGATATCGTCAAAGTAAAGGACTGGAGCTGATGATGCAAGAGCTCCAAGTGCTATATGGGGATATTTCAGCCTAAACCAAGAAGCCAACACTGCCATATAAAATATATTGAGAAAAATAATTAGAAAAAAAAAAGTTAAGGTTTCTTCTCTTTTTTTTTTTTTTGGAGGAAAAAAGCTAAGGTTTCTTTTTTTTTTTTTTTTTTTTTTGGAGGAAAAAAGTTAAGGTTGCTAAGTTAAATATTAATAATTAGGAGAATGATATATATATAAAATTATTCTACTACAATTGCGTAGTTCTAAAATGATAAATTACGTAGAAATCCCAACTAAATGAAGAAACAAAGCACGCAAATTTTGAGGCAGTCTTTTTTTTTTTTTTTTTTTTTTTTTGGCCTCCAATGTTATTTGATACCTTTAGTTTTTAAGTATTTTTAGTACTTAGTATAAAATAGTCAAATTCTTAAATTTAGATGACATAAAAAATCATTATGGAACGTAAAAGTCAATAAGATAAAAAATGAGGAACAACATTTAAACTTGTATCCTATCAAAGAATTTTCATATTAAAACTTATATGGTAATTCCAATTCTTGCTAATATATATATATATATATATATGTATAAACGGATAAATGCTTTAATTGAAAATCATAACTAATAAAGAGTGAGTCCTACTTGCAGTCTATTTTATATATGATATTCAACCTCACTTAAAATTTTTTTTTTTTTTGAAAGGTCTAAAATATTGTTCTTTGTGTGTGTATGTGTATATATATATATATATATATATATAGTCAAAAGACAGTTGTATACGTATTTAAATATTTCAACGAAAATTTGGCATAATAGGTAGGATATAATTACTAACTTCCTCCGTAAGATCCGCCTACAACAATGACCGGAGATTCTTCTGCCTGAAATCTCTGCTTCACATGAAGGAGCACTTCTGCATAATCTGCTATAGCTTGAGCCGAGTTAAAATACCCTAGAGTGCTTGCATTTCTCAGTGCCTCTTCCCTTGACCCAAATGGAACTGATTTCCCATAATATCTATGCTGATCAATCACAGACAATATTATTTATAGCAGTATACCTGGTCAAAAACATTTGTCTAATACAAACTGTTTTTCTGTATATATAGTTATGGAGTTAGAAATTTTTGTCAATTTTCACCCTATAAAACTATAATAATTATAAATAGGTTTTCCTTAAATAAGGACAGGGCTATATATCTCTTAGGGGGTGTTTGGTATAAGGTAATCTTTTATAAAGGAATAGGAATCTTAAGATTATCATGTTTGTTATGAGATTATCTTATTTTAAGATACCTGAGAATCTGAAACCCATGGGTTTCAGATACCCTTATAAAGGGGTAATCTGAAACCCACCTCCCCCTTGGGTTTCAGATTACCCCTTATCTAAATATCATGGTAATCTTAAATTTAAATAATTTAGACACAATTATCCTTTCAACTTTTAAAATTTAACTTTAAAAACCAAACACTATAATCTAATATTCCTAGGAATTTGATTACTTTAAAAAGATTGTCAGGTATCTGATTACATTTGATTACCTTCAACCAAGCACCCCCTTAAAATTAGAGCACAACCGGAATTCTACAAAGAAATTTTAAAAGTGAAAGTCTTTAAATCAATTTTTTAAAAATGTGAGTGAAAACGCATGTCCCTATTCGTATAATTGGCTTCGTCACTGTAAATATGTATATACCTCTATGTATATTAGGAGAGCTTTGAACTCGGGAGCGTTATCGGTGAGGAATCCAATAACGGAGAGATCGCCTTCCAAAGGACCTTCTGCTCCGAGGTAAGCGAAAATTGGTGCATTAGAGCCTCCCCAGTACTTAGAGTTGACAAAATATCTCTGTTGAAAAGTTGAGTAACTTTCACTTCTGTAGTTGAAGTGATCTAGCGTTTGGTTGTAGAAAAAAGTTTCGAGTTCTTCCAAATTCGATTCCGCTGATAGAGTCTCGGGGTCACGCAGAAACATTTCGTGATCGCCGATGGGACTCAGTCTTGGAATTTTATTAAACTTTGAAGCAGAAGAAATAGAGTCTATGAAGAAGAGGAATGGTACTAGAGAGAGAAGTTGAAGGCATAAATGCCATGAAAACACACAAGATTTCTTCATGGCTAAAATGGTTTTTAAGAGTTTGAAATATTGTATCTTTTGCTTCCGATTTGCATTTTCTTATATAGTGTTGGAAGGACTAAAGTTCCGCTAGCAAAAATCCAAGATTGAATAGTTTTTAATGGGGGGCGCTTAATTTTTTGTTTCTTAATTTGTTTTGTTTTGTTTTGTTATTATTATTTTTTTTTTAACTTGGGGGTTAAAGAATTAGAACTTTGCACTTTTAAGTGAAGTAAATGTGATATAAGTGATAGGTTATATCTGCAACCACAATGGGATGCTTAATTAATCTTCTATTTCACTTGTTTTTTTCAATTTATCATTTTCATCTTTAAAAACCATATAGGTATTTTTTGAATTTGAACAACTTGTTTACATTTCATCTCTTTCACACTTTGTTCTGAAAAACAAAACAAAAATAAAAAGACAAATATACCCTTACTCTAGCCAAATTAATTTCTGAAATTTTTTTTCTTGATAATATGATGAAGTCATATTGAGAAACAAATCGTGTTGAAATTAGAAGGCAATTTTTTTTTTATTGAAAAAGACAAATAAAAAATTTTACAAAAATATTTTATCTAAGGAAATTAGGAATCTTCTCAAAATTAAAAAGTATAATTTGGGATTAACTTTTGGGTAAAACACAAGTCATTGTTCTGTTTTTATTTTATTTTTTTAGTTTGGAAAATTAGGTCGGGTTGCATTTTTTTTTTTTTAGGAAAATGGTCATTTGCCATTTTTCAGATTTAGTCGATCATTAATTGACTAATGGTCGATCACCCTATAAAATTTGGTGATTGACTAATGATCGATCAGTTATCGACTAATGGTCAATCAGTGATCGATTATGAAATTTGGTGATTTAAGTTATGGTTAATCAATAATTAACCGTAACTCAATTACTAATTGGCTGTTATATGGTCAATCACTAATTGACCATTTAAGAAAATTTATTAATATTTTAGAAAAAATAGCCTTTTAACTAATTTGTAAAAACTTTGATCATTATTAAATAACTTCTTAAAAAAAAAAAAAAAAGGGCTATTTAGCTATAAATCTCTTTTAGTTTTCGGAATTCTAATTCTTATTTGTAGTTTTCAGTTTCCATTTGATATATTTTAACCTATAGATATGTTAGCCCATTACATATAACGGGAGGAATTTTTATAAATTTTTAGTATTTAGTCTTCTTCTTTTTCTTTTTTCTTTTTTTCTTTTTTTCTTTTTTTCTTTTTTTCTTTTTCTTTTCCTTTTGTGAATCAATAAATTTTGATGTTAATTTCTTATATTCTATGTAAATCAATGGATTTTAAAGCTATTTTCATGATATTTTTTGTGAATTAATACGTTAATCTATCCTTTAATTTATTGTTCTTATTTATTTAAACAAATGTTTCCGCTACTAATATGTGTAATCTTATTTTTTATTTTTTCATTTAAACGTATCTCTGAAGATTTTTCTGCCACCAAACGATTCGAGAGGTCTCCAATCTAGCAAATGGAAATTAAGTATTTTTTTCATTGATGACGCAATGATGAATATTACGTATACATATAATTTGCGAACTTATGTTAGTAGTTTTTTTTTTTTTTTTTTTTTTTTGGGAACTTATGAATTAATAGATAAAATTTTTAATTAATAATATTTCGTAAAATTCTATAATTCGGCCGGCAGTATTGATCTTGGCTAGTGTAGCCGATAAATGGAAAAGGACAGATTTGGATCTCAGACAGAGACAAGTTGACAGCTTGATGACCAATTTAAATTACAATATTTGAAATTAAAAAATATGATTTTTTTTAAATGAATTTGAATGGTAGTGACTTATCTTTTTATCTTTTAGTTTTTAATTTTCAATTTTCAACTTACATTTATACATGTCTGTTCGAATTATTCAAAATATTTAAATAAGTTGAGTTTATCTTGTTGTTGGTTCATACATTTACAAAGAAGCGATCGTAATTGCAAAAGAGAGAGTTGATTGATTAATGAACATGGAATTTCCCATTCCCCTTTTTGGATTCTTGTTATTAGTTTTATTTATCTCTTCAAGATAACTAATATTATCTCTTCAAGATTCGACTCATGTGTCCACTTATTATATATCTATGTAGTTGCTTGTCGTTCTATTTATATATATATATATATATATTTTTTTTTTTTTTTTTTTTTTTTTATAAAGCCGCCCTATATATTTGGTGCTTAATTATAAATTATGCTTTTAAACTTCAATTACGTATTGCTTAATGGATATCCTAATTTATGTATTAATGGCATTTTCCTTATCATTTCCCTTGATTAGAGAGCAACTAATCGATATACTTTCCTCATTATAGCCAAGACCCCAAAGTCAATGCATCAGAATTAGAGGCTAGCTGCCAAAACTGTCATGTTTTTCACGTTAAATTCAACACGTATTCAATTTTTAAAAATAGGGTTTTTTAGATCCTGTTTAACACTTTCATTTAACTCAAGTGAAACTGTATTTTTTTTTTTTTTTGGTCTTTTTCTGAAAAAGTTTTTGTCTTTTTCTGAAAAGTCAACAAAAATTACTATTGAAACTAAAATATTTCAACTCAAACTTACACACCAAACACCCCCTTAGTTTTTAAAGACTTTTCTCAAATTTCCTTTATTTAAAAAGTTACAAATCAATAAGCTTGCTAGTCTCGCTTTGACTAGCCTTAATAGTTATACTTTCTCAGATGCTATACCTCGTTATTTAACTTCTGTGGTTGTGGCAGATTTGGCCATTTAATGAAAGTTACACTTGATTCTTAAAAAAAAAAAAATTACAAATTAATATCATAAATTTCATTCCTGTTAATGGTACATATGATCAGGAAAACATGTAAAAAAAAGTATCAAATTTCTCCTTGGAATACAAGAGAATACTTGTATCCAAACAGCCTGTATTAATTAGTGCACTCAGGGAGGAACAAAAAATTGATTGTGTTTTAAATTTAAGAAGAAAAAAAATAATAAAAAGAGTTCGAGTTTGGCGTAAAAATATATATTGTTGCGCTGTACTTATTTGGCCATTAATTAAACAGAAAAAAAAAAAAATTTTATCCAAGATTCTGAGTTAACACCATATCGGGACTACACAGTAACTAGCACAGCAAAGATGCTAAAGTAAATAAATAACATATTTACGAAATTGTTAAAATAAATATATCATATTTACTTCCTAAAAAAAAATATCATATTTACTAGTAAATAAATGATTTAATTAATAAATAACATATATATTTACGAGAATGTTAAAATAAATATATCATATTCACTAGAAAAGAAATGATTTACTTTATAAGTAACTTTAATTACTAACTTTAATTACTATGCTATAGTAACTAACACATATACAGCTGCTTAATAAATAATTTATCATTCACAACCCCGAGTTTCTAGACATATTACCCAGTTTGCACTTCTGCTCGGGGCAAGGCTGTCACTCGACCATAAGACGAATTAAAGAACGTAGGGGAACCTCTCCTTGATTACAGTTTATACCTTGTAATAGAATCAAATGTGCAATTATCGTTAGATTATAGGACCATTTACATATATAGCCAAATTATCACCATGTTTTTAAAAAATATCTAAAACTAAACTTTTTTGCAAAATATAACAAAAAGCAAAATTGACCATGTTGTGCTAACAAAATACCCTTTAATCTAATTTAAGGAACAAAATGTAGATTTCGTCCTAAAAAATAGTCAAAATATAAATTTAAAAATCTATAAGAACAGTCATCCTTTAGTTTCACCTATTTGAACCCCTTTAAAATTTCTTCCATGAATACGCTTTATTTTGTATTATTATTTTTTTAATTACTGTCAATATTATATTAATACGATTAATATATTGTGAAATAGTATATTGTAAATATATAGATTGCTTTTGCTTAATGACACAGTCAATATAAAAGTAATCCAAAAAGCCATAAAAATCTGTGCTATTTGAAATTCTTCTATAAATAGTAGGTTCATTGTCATATAAACCATGACCATGTTATTATTGATCAAGAGAATTTATTATAATGGTCAAGTCCTTAAAGGATAAACATCGTATGATGCATAACACATCATTGTAATGAACACAATGTCAAACATAAACAAGTAATAAAATCAAGGCGGGTGAAAAAAAAAAAAAAAAAAGGGGAGAATCTCAGATGGATGGAAAAAGGAAAAAAAAAAAAAAATGAATGTGGTTTCAGATTTTTAACAATGAATTGAATGTGTTTATAGAAAAATACGTGAAAAAATTAAAAAACAATAAATACCAATCTCAAATTTTCAAATCAATTTAAAAGAGGAACAAAATGTTAGCATGAATAAGGGATTTAGTTTAATTCCTTAAAATAAAATTACAGCATTTAATCAAAGGGTACAGAAAAGTGCATTAATAATGTGAATAAATGTTTTTTTTTTTAAATGTAAAAAAATTCAGAAAACATAAATTGTGGAAGGGTAATTGTGGTATGAAAAAAACCTTAATTTCAAAATTCGTTCAAATTTGTAAATAAGCGCAGACATTTTTTAACAGAGGTGTTCAAAAATGACCATTTTATGTAAATACTTCTAGAGTATATCTACGGTCACTATTCAATATTTACAGACATACTTATATATACAAATATTTGTATTTGCTAGTTTTCAGCATTCTAACTATGTAGATAAAGTTTTTTTCTATAAAGAAAAAAATTAAAAGATAGAAAAAGAAAAAAGAATGCAACCTACCCCGTATTTCATGTAGAAAAACACACTTTATTAATATTGTTTTTTGAACTTGGTGTGGGAGGATTCGAATTATTCACCTTATGATGCAATCTTGGATGAAAATGCTAGCTAGATTATACATGTAACCACAAAAAACACATTTGAATGACACCTTTTTTTTTTTCTATATAATTTGACCACTTTATTAATCTTGTAGATAAATATAATTATTTCATAACTTAGGTGTACCATGTTATTTGTTTCCATGGTTACGTGGTGCACCCGTCTAATAAAAATTTAACATTTTGATATTTTGATCCATCTCATCTTTCATTTTATGTTTCTCTTTGTAAGGTCTAATTTGTGTCATCTTATTTACTGATTGAAAATCACCACAGTATCTCACATATATGTAGTAGTAAAGACATATAATCTTCTACTTGTTAAATTTGTTTATAGATTTAAATTCCTACTTTAGTATATCAGAATTGCTCATTATATATCATATATCTAATGTGATCAATTCTATAGCATTTTGCCTGTTCTGTCAAAAAAAATTATTTTCTTTTATTGAAAAAAGGGAGAAAAAGATGCATTTAATATACGGGGTTTTCCCTGACAAAACATTCACACTTGAATCTTGATGAAACTAGAGAACGAGAACTTTATTTATTTATTTTTTTTTTTTTTAAGAACAATATGATAGTGCACCTTCCAAAAAAAACAAAACAAAACATAATTCGCGGCTAATATCTTAAAACTTAAAAGAGTACATTAATATGTTTAAACTTCATATCCAAAATGGTTTTCTTATGTGACAGTCGCGACAGATATAAGGTGACCATCCCCAAATTCCAAAAAAGAGAGAGTGAAAATGGTTTTCTTCTTTATTTACTAAAGGATATATCATGAAATTACTTTTTTTTTTTTTTCCTTACTTCTCAGTTTCTTGTTTATTCAAATAAGTGAATTTCCTCGTTCCTTCTATACTAAGGTGGGAAAATCCTTCAAGATTTCGTTTATTAAGAAAACAAAATCGTAAAGGTTGGTTTTTTTCTTTTCTTTTCTATTTTTTTTTAATAGGAATTTCATTAAATTTAATAAGGAGATATAAAAACATAAAATATAACAAATGACTTCGTATTACATGAGACAAAACTCTTCTATAAGAAGGGATCTATCAATAATTTCTGATACCGCTCAAAAGGAAAGACGTATGCTTGAAACCCGATACCGGGTGCATACCTTAACACACTGAAATCGAACATATATAAGGCTTTTTTTTAACAACACCACAATAATTGATAGAATATCCCGATCGACTGAGGGCCAAGACTCAGTAGTACTAGGGCCACCACTAACTCCACATAGAAGCAATTCTAGCAGGACCAAAACAACGCCAAGACTCAGATCTGATGGACAAACAATCAACGCGGAAGGTGGGGATGCCACCTTCATTATTAGAATTGACAAACTAAAATACAACACTCAGATAAAAGACGGCAAAAATATCGCCATTATTACACACCAAATTACAGCCTAAAAAACAAAAAAACCAATCACATAGAAAGAGTCCTCGCCGAAAACAAAATCCACATCGTTGAGAGAACTGGGTTGACGAAGTCGAGCCGCTGCAGAACCTCTTTGTCTTGCTCCTTCCTGCAACGCCTATCCTCCTCCAACGGGCTCATCTCTTTTAGAACTCTCACCATATAACTCTCACATCCATCCCTAGGGCTGGGAAACCAGAGACAGTCCAAAGGTTACCACTGGAGTACGGCCCCAAGAGAAGAAAATGAGTAAAAAAACCTAACTCTCACGCATTAAAGAAAGAAGATAAAAGAGGGACGAGGAAAGTTTCTTTGTTTTGTTTTTTTTTTTTTTTCTCAAAATAGAAATTTAAATACATGAAATAATATTTAGAAAAGGATATTTATGTTAATTGACTAAGCTAACGAATTTAGGTGAGATATTTATTATGATTTTCATTTAACAATAAATGTGATACACAAAAGAATAAAACAAAAAGATGACATAAGTGCCGAAATGTTAAATTTTATTAAACTTATGCACCATGTAATCACGATTACATGATACACCTGATTTATTAAATAATTTCTTATAATAATCATAGTTGTGAATATATTTTGACAATATTTTTATGGACTCTAATATAAGGTATATATTTGAATCTCCCAATCCTAATATTTTTTTTTTTGTTTTGTTTTTGAGATGATAACCTTCACGATTTATAACTACTCATATATATATAATCAATATATAGTATAATTGGTTTTTGCGAGCAAAAAAAGGAAAATATATATATATATATATATAGTATAATTGGTAGCCACATCTTTTGTAATTATAGCAGATTATGATTTGATTCTATATATATTTTGAATTGAAAGTTCAAACCAAAGTATCTTAACTATGATCTGATACGTGGTTCTTTTCACATATCTTAACTATTTAAAAGTGTAGAGTTCGAATTTCCCCATCCCAAATTCAAAAAAAAAATAATAATAATAAAAACACTATTATCTGATACAAGCGATATAAAAGATAAAACCAAAATATCCCAAACAATATTTGAAAAGAAAAAGATCTTTGTTGACTAGGCAAATTAAAAAAGACATCTTCGACAACAACACAAAAAAAGAGACCCAAAAAAATTGAAGCAAAATATGGACCAAAGTTCCACTGATAAACAATTTGGAATATGCTTTTTATGTGGAATTTATATCTCTTCAAACACAAGTATGAGGACCAATTTTCCATTGATTTAAAAGCAAAGATTGGTCCTCTTTTGTCTTATTAAAATATTATTCAAATCCTCTTTGTTCCAACTCCATTGACCATAAATGGTCCTCTTCCATTGATTTAAAAGCAAAGATTGGTCCTCTTTTGTCTTATTAGAATATTATTCAAATCCTCTTTGTTGCAACTCCATTGACCAAAAACACATTAAGTGCAAGAACAAAAAATAAAAAATAAAAAATAAAAAATTCTTTTCATATATCTTTCCACATTTTGGCGTTAGAATACTTTTTCGAAGGCACCAACCAGAAAAAATTCAAACGTTATCTGCAGGCGTGCACGTTTACATCCCTACACCATTGTCTTTTATCTAGTCATATATATATAGTCAATATTGTTGCTTTCTACATATGTGTGTACTTTCTCACCATCAAGGATTACATTTTGACTGCTATTTTATAGTTTATACATATATGTGTGTGTGTGTATAGAGTATTGGAAAATGAATTTGTCTCCCTATACTGATTGACAGATACATATGGTTGAACGTGTATATGTTATTAATTATTGGGGCACGCAATGGAAAGCGACGCGTTAGTAATGAGAGGAATATATAATATTGCTAGGGTTAGATAGCATTAAGTTGTTCAAATCAGTTTTCTCCATCCAAAGGCTCTTCTCGACGAATTAATATTGTTTTTTTTTTTTAAGGAGAAATTTATTCCACAAAAAATAGAGATACGAACCCGATAAATAGTATAAAGGACTTCCATAATACATGAGATAAAACCAGGAGCAGAGTCAGAAATATATTCCAATGCGAATGTATATTAAAAAAAAAATTCATGATAAATAAATTTTAGTGGGGGCTACGTGAGAATTTTTAATTGTAGTGGGTTTATGTGAGAATTTTTAACTTTAGTGGGGGCAAAGTAGTAAAATTATAAACTTAAAATTAATTTTAGTAAGGATTATGTGAGAATTATTTTTTTTAATGGGAACTATATGATAATTTTTATTTTTAGTAGGGACTAATTATAAAAATTAAAAAAAAAAAAAAATTGGAGTGAATTTAAAAGAACAAAAAATTTCAGTACACCCCCCAGCTTCTCCGCTGGATAAAACCCTTCTTTGATGCTAGTTCCATCAATAGAGATTGATGATGTTTAAAGGGAAAGAGACGTAAGTCAAAGACCCGGTAACAAGAAAGTACCTCATTACACTAAGATTGAATATATGTAAGGCTCTTTTGCACAAAATCCTTATGGATGGAAGCATCTAATCGATAAGTATCGTGATTTTGTAATACTACTTGGGCCTCCATCAACTATGTATATAATCAAATCTAGCAGAAGCTAACCAAAACACCACCCAAGCACTGATTTGGTGGTCTCACAATAATTAAACCCAAAAGGTAGGAAAACCCCATCCGTTATTAGAAACATAACACAAGAATAATTAACCAAAAGGTAGATCCTATATAGCGAAGACATCATCCTTATTAATCCTAAAAATTTACCATACAATAAATTACGATATAACAAAGGGGAAAGCACTTAAATGACACAAATTTAAAGATCATTGTACTAATAAGACACAAAATCTAGTTCTAGACTAATATGACACAAATTAACACTAAAATTGTGTCATGTTGAAGAAGAATGAGAAATCTGTGTCATGTTAGTTAATGTATAAAAAACAATGACTATTTTGGGTAATTTTTCTTATAAAAGAAAACAAAGAAAAAAGTCTCACAGCATAGGCCCATCATGACAAAAACACTTAATACGCTTGTAACTGATGAAGTGTTTTTAAAGATGACAAAAAATGTGGGCGCTAAAAATTTTAGGTTAAAACAGGTAACAGTACAAGCGATTGTACTAAATATGTCTTGTTCTTTCATCTAAAAAAGAGGGAAAAAAATCTGTTTTTTATTTTTAGTGGGAGGACTGTAGCAAATAGCATTATAAATAAAATAATTGAAATTTCAATTGGGATTATTTGTCATGACTTTCAAGATTTGGGGTCAAGTTTATAAATTTAAAAAACAGGGGAGTAAATTGAAATGTGTAGAAGATTCTTCGGTCCGCACAAAACCACTCATGTGGTGCTCGCCACACACGATTTCTCTTGAAGCCAGAGCGCCACTCGGTCAGAACTTTGACTGCAAAGTTTTGATGTCATGAGCTTTCAAGCGAGATTCAATCATCATAATCTTATTAAAATATAGTGCTTCACTTCGCTAATACTAAGATCTTCATCGTCAAAACTAAAAAGTTCATACTAAGTTCTTGACACAATGGTGTTGACCGGTCGAAGGTTATTATGAATAGGATCTCATACATTTTTACATGTCAATCTCGGTCTGATTAAAAGTTATTAGTGATGATCACCGCTAATGATAAATAGAACTTTTCCTCATCTTGTGCTCTGCAATCCAGACTTCAATGATTTGGATCTCTCTATCTCGTTGGGAGATTAACCAGTCAGGATCATCTGGTGTAGGAGTGAGTATATCCAAACAATGTGCACCTGATTGCCATACCAAGCCCCAAAACGTCGTGATCCCTCATACTATATATATATATATACTTATATGTATATATGTTTGTGTGTGAACTATATACATATATGTATATTTATGGAAATGTGATGTGATACTATATTATCCGAAGTTCAAGTCACTTTTCTGATTTATACTTACCTTTGTCAGAATATAGAGCTACAACAGTACTAGAAATGTTCTCCAAGACACTGAAATTTAATAGATAAATGAAAAATATATAGATTAGTTCAATAACCAAAAAAAAAAATTTAATTTAAAATCTTCTCCATGTGCATTGTGTTTTTCCCCTTCTATAAAACATCATTTTTATAAATTTTTGGTTTTTCCCCTTTCTTACAAACATCGTTCTCATAAATTTCTTTAAAAATGAAAATTAATTATATAAATTTTCATAGTTATGACCAGCTCGAGTGAGGAACTATAAAAAATTTAAAATTTCTTTAATTTCTAAACTAGAAGGATAACTGTAGCCTGTAGGGAAAAATACAACACAAATCGGATTTTCAATTTATCTAAAAAGAAAAGTGTATGTTTATAATGATATGTGATGCAAATATCAAATACATGTCATCGTATAAAAACCATTGCGCAATAATATTAGACCCAACAATTTTACTGTCTAATGTGATCTTCACTTTACCTGTATGGCAAAACTTTACCAATAAGAAATAAATAACAGTCCTTAATAAATAAACAATAATAATAAGTATATAATTAAATAGAGAGAGAGGAAATATGGTTCTTTACCCTCCAGCACTGTAGGGGTCTCTTAGTCCATTTGAGAAAATGATATTGCTTGCAAAATTTCCAAGCACAGATTTTATAGCCTGAAAATGTTTTTTTTTTCCCCCTCTATTATCAGTTTCTTTTTTGTTATTTTTTATATATAAATTTATGTATTTAAAGAGATAAATAAAGTGGAAAGAGGTAAAAGTTTTACATGGCCACCAAATTCTGTGGTGATCCAATGAGGTCTTGGGGTTGCACCAAAGAGATCTTTGCACTTGTTGGTGTGTTTGATCAAGTCAAAAGGTGATGCTTGGAACATTGTCTCATTGGGACCACAACCAATTGGCATAATTATCTCAGTACATGTCTACAACCACATAAAATCAAATTTGTAATTCTTCGGGATGTGACTTTAAAAAACTCAATTAAACTGAATTTAGAATGTGTATTTAGATTAAAAATATATATATATATATATATGTTTAGATAGTTTTTATTACAGATATTATTTGAATAGTAAAAAAAGCAGAAAAATAAAATAAAAGTAAATATGAATGTTTAAAAAGTCAAAATTAAGTTAGACTGTTTTAAAATAGGAAAACATTCAAATAGTTTAATTTCAATAGTGATCTAATTAATTTAAATACGTATTGTATTTTAATATAATTATAACAATTCGGATATCATTCAAGACAATGAGGGCCTACTATAACATATTTTCAGTCCTGCCCTGGCATTAAAGATAGGTAGTGGTAGATGTACTCAACTACTCAAGGACGACCTGGGACACCCAAGCTAAACTCAAAATTCTTAATTATAAATGCAGTCTATCTTTTTTCTTTTTTTTTTTTTTTTTTTTTAAGGATTTTTATTTTGACCCAGTTATATTTTTTTCATGAATATGCCCCCATTTATTATTTAGACTACTTCCTCCTTTTTTTTTTCTTTTTTTTTTTCTTCCTTTTTTTGTTCCTTCACTTTATCTCTCAGCAAAAGAAAGTTCTGGATCCATTACTACTGACAGATTATTTTTCGTGGCATATGATACATGGACTCGTCCTAAAGATAATTGCTCTCTCGTTAAATAAGGAAAATTTTAAAAGATGGATGTAATATCAAAAAACTTTATCATTAAAAAATGTATGTGAATTTAACGGAATTTGACAAAACGGATACAAACACCAATTAGAAATACCTGCCATATCCATCCATTGTATCGTTGATTGTATAAATAGTGAAAAGCAAGAGGGCATGGTAGCAAAATATTAGCATTGGCTGCTACTGCAATTCTGCCAAGAACATCAGTTCCTTTGGTGCTCCATTAATGGTGTCACATATAGAGCTCACAAAATTACTAGGAGGATTGTCATACTGAGCTGTAGCTTCATATAAGAGTACTAAGAAGTCCTTCAGCTGCTGAGATGAATTAAAGGGCCTTCAAAAAATTAAAATTAAAAATTTAAAAAAAAAAAAAAACCACCTCAGGTTCCAAAACAAGCATATAATAAATTTAGCTAAAAACAACAACAACAACAACAATCAAACAAACCTAAGCGTAAAATAGCCCCCTCAGGGGCTTCTACCTCGGTGAATATTTTGTTTTTTTAATCTTTCCTTTAAAATTTTTACATTTTTCTCATTTTATCACCGACTAAAATTGATTATCCTTCTATAATCCCTCCTAAAAACTTCATCTTTTAATATACATCTACACTGAAATAAGAGGGCTGATTTCGCAGTTACTAATGAGACAATCAAAATGCAGGAGTCTTTAATTGGGACTTGAAGTAAGGGTACTCGGATTTACTTAGGTAATTCTGTAGTTTTTTTTAAGTGAAAATGGAACCAAAAGTCTAGTTCTCCTTAACATTGGGATTTCTTTTTTAATTCCTTCAACGATATTTGTCCACAAAACTAAACTCCTAATTTATTGGTAAACACATGAATAGGAGAAAACAGAACGCTCCCTTCATTCTCATAGGCAAAGCTACATATAGTCAACACTTAAAAATAAAACTTTTATCTATATTTCCATATTAAAATTTTTTAATTAATATTTTCTATATTATTCCTCAACTTTTGTTTTGACTCCGGTCTTCTTCTATCTGACGAATTTAATTCATGTGTCTATTTTATGTCCCTTTAATAATATCATGATAAATCAATTAAAATTTTCTTTTTAATATAAATTTTTAATTATAATATCATATCACATCAATTAAAAAGTCATGTTAATTAAATTCGTTTCATATTATTATTGGAGAGACATCAAAGTGGACACAAATAAGAGAACTTATGAGTCAAATCCCCAATGGATTTATAGAAAGTAAAAAAAAATGTCATAACCTGCAACTACTAAAGAGAGTGTTAAGCTTCTGAAGTCCTCCTTTTTCTGCTGCAACTCTATCAATTTCAGACCAAGACTGTCTTACTGTATCATAGCAACTTTCACTGGTTTCCTGCACCAAAAGCCAATAACAAAGAAATTTCATTCTTAAATACAATTTGGAAACGAAAAAAAAAAAAGGAAATTTTAGACATCAAGGGTACTCCATGATCTTTAGGCATCTTACTCTAAAATCCTTCGTGACGATGACACCATACGCGTTTTGTGGAGTAATATCATCGAAATAGAGAATCGGAGCGGATGATGCCAAAGCGCCAACGACAACATGCGGATATTTTAGGCGAAACCATGATGCAAGCACTAAAAAGAACAAATCATGAGCAGAACATATGTGAAATAAATTCTGTGTGAGTTGAGAGTTAAGTACGTGTACTGTGAACATACTTCCGCCATAGGACCCGCCAATTGCGATAACAGCACAACTTTCCGCAGAGAGATTCTTCTTTAGATCAGTTATCAACTGTGCATAATCTGCCAAAGCTTGTGTGGTGCTGAAGAATCCGAGCGTGCTGGCGTTTTTGAAAGCTTCCTCGGCGGATCCAAATGGCATTGAATCCCCATAGTAGCGATGCTGTAACGAGAAAATCATTCAGTTCAAGTGTTTCACTTCAGTTTCGTATGGAATCTTAACAGAATATCATCGGATTTAATCTCAAAACATCAATTCTCTCAAAAGCTTCAAGCTATTAAGAAAAGAGCCTAAATCGGTTTTCAAATCAAAGACTAATTTGTTAACAGAACATAAGCCACTGACCTCTATGTATAGCAATAGACCATTGAATCGAGAAGCAAGATTTAACATAAAACCAGCAGCAGACACCGCAACCGTGATTGCAGCTTCATCTCCGGTGTAGACGAAGATTGGCGAACTGGTATTGGGACCACCCCAGTAGTTGAAATTCACCACATATCTCTGTTGGAAGGTGCTGTAACTCTCTGGCCTGTAATTGAAGTGGTCAAGTGTCTGTGTGTAGAACTTCGTGACAAACTCCGACGAAAGTGTCCCGTAGTTCTTGTTCATAGCTTTCTCCCTAACATTTGCCACTCCAAATCCTCTTGTCCGGAGATTGGTTTTTGACAAACATACTGGAGTTGTCATCAAAAGGAGTAACATCGGCACTAGCGTTGTCACATGAAACGGTGATTTCCGCGTATGTTGTGCGGTAATATCCATGGATATGTAGTTTGGGTTTTCTTCTGTTCTGTAGGATGAAATTGTGACCGGGGTATCCCTTTGGTACAAGAACAATTTTTTTTTTTTTTTTTTTTTTTGGTGCTTGCGAGATTAACAAATTCAATTTGTGAAATTATTTTCGGAACTACAATAATGCTAGAAAATTAATAAATTTATTGATTGAGAACCAATACAATTATCAAATTAAAGTACAAAAGTGTTTAACAACTTGAAAATTTTCATAAAAGTTTGTGGGAGCGACAAAGGTAAAAAGAATCAAAGTCAACCAAAAGAGCACCATAGCTTTTTTGTTACAAAATGCTTTAAATTTCACGGCATGCAACAAATGCTCTTACATAGTGAATTATAATTTTCTAGTATTCAGTAAGAGTAAAGTTCTTTTTATTATTAATATTATTATTCTTTTTTTTTTTTTTTTAAGAAAAAAACGGGTTGTATGAGAACCAAGTTAGCGAACAAGTCTCGGCCCAATTCGGAAGAAACAAGCCAATGGTTATTCAACTTATGGCCCAATAGGTGATATGGGAGATTGTTAAGGTAATCTAATATCAATTATGAAAAAGTCTGGTCCTCTTTAGCCCTAAAAATTGAAATTAGTATTTCAAACAATAAAAAAAAATGTCATCTATTCTGCAACATCATTTGATATTAAAATTATATTTTTACCCTTTTTTTTTTTAAGTGACATTTTTACTCTTTTATTATTGTTTTATAATTACTCCGAAATTACTTTAATAAAAAAATAGATAGTATCTCATTTTTTTTAGTATTTGGCGGCAAGAATAACTAAATATAAGTCTCAAAATGACACAATGTATGAAGATTTAAACTCTTTCACATTTTTTTCCATCACTCAGAAATTACATCCCAAAAAAAAATAAATAAATAAAATTAAAAAAAAAAAAGAAGAAGTTTAGATTGTATCTCATTTTGTGGAGTGTTTGGCAACAACAATAACCAGATCTTCTCAAAATGAAAAGAAGTTAATGTCCAACCAAATACTATATATCACCATCGGTGACTATCGTATTACATTTTCAAAGAAGAGCCAACAATGCCAAAAATCAAAAGCACAAGGGCTTAGTGCCACGAAATTAGGGACTGAATGTAAAATTCAAAAAGTTAAGGGTGTCCAAACAAAATAGGCTTTTTAAGGTCCATGGTCTTAACTAGCTTGATTAGTATGGATCAATACTAGTTACATCACCATTGGTGATTACCATATTTCATTTTCAATCAACAACTTCATAAGAAGAAAAAGAAGAAGATAAACGATAATGTCCAATCAATAATTGAAAAAAAAAAAAAAAAAAAAAAAAAACTATGTCCATTGTCTTAATTACATTGATTGGTATTGGACCAATACTATATATCACCATCCGTGATTATTATTGTTGGACTTTGAATCTATGGATGATCCAATTGGTTGCCCGTATTGGCTTGGCTCATGTGACAATGTTATCTATGCGATTATATTTAATTAAATAAATAATTTAAATTCCACATATATCAGTTAGTGGGATTTCTCAGCTATTGGATTATCTGAGATATTTCTCAGTATAGAACTTTATGACAAATTATTTTAATGCGAGTGTCCCGTGGTTCTTGTTCACCACTTTCAATCTAATATTAACCACTCCAAATCCTCCTGTCCTGAGATTAGGTGCGGACAAGCATATTGGAGTAGTCATCATAACGACTAAAATCTGGACTAGCATTGTCATACGAGACGGTGATTTCTGCTTGTCTGATCATCTCCATGTGTGTGTATATATATATTTGAATTTGTGGATTAGAGGATTCGAACTCTACATATTATAATAAAGTTTGTGAAATTATCTCTAAGTTTTGCTTGCAACCACTGTCCATGGATATTTAGTTTCCTTCTATTCTATAAGATGAAATGGTGAACCATAGTATCCCTCTGGTTCAAGAAAACATTTTTCTTGTTTTTCTTGCGAGATTAACAAAGTTGAGTTTGGATTTTTTTTTTTTTTTTTTTTTTTTTTTTTTTTTTGAGGTAAGTTTGGATTGATTTTGGGAACATGTCGTGCTTATTGACGGGGAAGCCTTCCCAAATGGGCTAAGTATTCGATTCTCTGAGTTTTCAATATAATACCGTTGTTTTCAAGTCCCGCTTGGTTTCATGATCCAATTGATCATGATCAAATCTATACAAAAAACCTCATTAGTAAAAATAAGTGATTAAATCCTTACAGGTTGCTTCACCCTTGTACGTCATTCGAATTTACTGATTGAACCGATTGTTTATTGGTATCAAGTTTTATGTCATAGGAGGCTTTGGGTGTGAATTGGTGATTGTGTTACCTTTTATATTTGGAATATAATTTTCATTTTCAAAAAAATAATAATAATAATAAATAAAAGAGAGAGAGAGAGAGAGAGACGGGGATTCTTAGCGAAATTCATTGATTAGACTCTTAACATACCATAAAATAGAACAATAATAGAAAGTTATTGTGACGACACAGTAATAGTTTCACAAGTATGAACCAAATTTTTACTGATATTACAACAAATACGGTACATTTCCACTTCCAAAAATTAGCAACTAGTATACGCGAAAGCTAAGAAAACCGGAAATTGAAAACAGAAGGTAAGGCCCTTCAATCGATACAAGAATGCTCAGCAAACAGAGAAGCGAAAAAGAAAAAAGCCGCTTACGGTGGTCATATAATACACAAATGGATATCTCAACCAAAAACACGAGACAATATAATAGATATCACGATGCAGGCCAATAGAGCCCATACAAACGACGCGCTATTCACATTAAAAAAACTGTACGGTTAAACTTGAAGCGTGCAGTGCAACATGCACACATAGCTGAACTCAACTAGCAGCAGTAGTGCATAGGATGCAACGCATACGAGGGGTACCCGATTCGGCATCATCATCTTCGTCGTCATCATAACCATTATCGTACTCATATTCCGACACTCGCTCCCGAGTGGTCTCACTAACTTTATTGGCACTTGTATAGGTGGAGTCCATAAGACAAGTCGTGTGGTAGGCATGACAACAGAAGAACACAATCACCGAGACACTTTGAATGGAGAAAGGATCGAAACACATGCAACACCTTCCACCTCCGCTAGTTTTTGACTTGACACCCATGTTTCTAATACTCAGAGATTTCTCAATTGCCTGAGAAGCTCTGCTGTCATCCCTTGTTGCTCGTGTTTTGTCTTCTTCATTGCTCAAGTAAATTCCATGTTTTGCCTCGTTGTAGTATTTAACCAAGAGGTTGACACAATCAGCCTGTTTCCCATTTCACGATAAATTCCAAGACTTATCTCATAATTCTCTACCCAAAAAAAAAAGGAAACAATTTAATGAGATACACGCATTACCTTGAGGATATCATTACACCCGTGTCTAAGAGATGTTTCTGTCCGATAATCGGTGATAATTTTGACTAGCCGATCCCTAAGCCTGAAAACAAGAATAAAACTATCAGCATAAATGATCCAAAAAAATGAGTTACTAGTGCCACTATTTGCAGCCAAGTTGCAACAAGCATCGAAGTTTTATATAGATTTCAGTCAAAATTTTTATATACACGTGTACATAAATACAAATCTACATGTATACATATGTAGAAGGAACATAAGAAATTCATCCAAAACGACGTACAACATCGCTCTAACCATACTAACCTAGGTATCTCCAAGCCATTTGGAACCATGTTCACAATATAGAGAGGATCTAGATTGCCAACTGTGTGTTCCAACAACATGCCGACCTGCCAATTAGCAGAAACACTCAGACATGCATATACATAAACTAGTAAAAAATTCATAGAAAAAACTAAACATTGTGGAATTTTATCTAATAATTATACCATTTCTGGTTTGTTGAGACATTGCCTAATCAACTCTTCCCAGAGTTCATCATCATGTTGCATCGTTACAAACTCCACAGCCTGTATGCAATTACAGAACTTGTCCGATCAACAAAAAACCTCCAAATAAACAGGAACATAAAAACCAACCTTTAAAAATAAAAATTAAAATTAAAAAAAGCAAACAGAATCTATCCGTTAAGCAACATTTTCCTGAATAAGAAGACAGGGGTGTACCTCTTCTATATCCCCTAATTGATTTATAGTTACAGCAAGAGCTTGTTTCGTATTTCCCATCCTCCCAAGAACGAATACTTGCTCCCTCAAAAGATCTCTTTTGACACATATTTCATATGCCTGATATTCAAATTACAGAGTTAACTCATAGATAATGATAGTCTCATCTAAATTGATCATTCACCAACTGTTCAAACCTTCTCGAGCGTATAATGTTGACTACTACGAAGAAAAGGAAGCATCATCTTTGGATCATAATCTGCATAAAGCTCAACCTAGCACCACAAAACAGAAAACAAGACATGAGAGATGAGGTCCATAGCACACAAAAGGATATGCTGATACCAACTTCGTATAAGAACTTTAAAAAGGATAGTGATACTGATGAAGAAGAAGATTAAAATGAAATCCTTAGGTTTTTTTTTTTTTTTTTTGAGGAAATATATTTTGTTTTTAATTATTTAGAGATTTGTGTTATTAGTTCGTCTATAAATTAGTTAGTTTGTAATTTCAACTCAAAGAATGGTTAAGCAATATATATTGAGATTTATTGGTTTTCCTCGTCAAGAGTTCTCCTTCTCTAGAATCCTCTATTTTTCTCCTTTGATTCTAATTCTCTCTCTCTATTGGTTCTATTTTTCTTTCTTAGTTCTATTCTTCTGTCTAGATTCCATCTCTTCTATCTTGGTCCTACATAAGACAGATTATCCTAAATAAGTGGAGGGTAAAATAGCTTTAGGTTCACTCCTGTTTGAAACTCCATTTTAAACCTACTTTTTAAACTTTTACGGTTTTTTTCAAACAAAAATTTGAATTTTTTTTTTTGAAATTGTGGGTTTCAACCTCTGATCCAAACGGGCCCCGATTTCAAGTGATCCCTGGGTATAATAGATTATGAGTACAATAGGAACAACCAAACCTGTTTCATCCATTGTCAATACCTGCATATCATGATAATCCTTCCCAGCGTGAGGGTTGACTTCAAATAATGAATGCAGATATAGATGCAAGAAATATCGCGAGTCACACTTTTTTCTTGCATTCAAAAGTTGCGTGACAACTTCTGATGGAGTAATTAAATCCTTATTTTGAAGTAACAAAGGAACTGCACGCTTGCAATCTAGCATCATAAGTTGAACAACCTGAAAATCCAGAACACAAAAAAATGAGGTCACTGTGTAATGGAATAAAGTATGACAGAAAACAAAATAAGAATTTACAAGGAAAAAAAACTTATTAAGGATTGTGTTAAATGCATGAATTTCCAAATCCTAGATATATATTTCAAGACTCACTGATTCCATTGGCATTGCAAATATATCCTTTTCAAAAACGGCATTGTTAGTGACTAGATCTATTTTTCTTTTCTTTTCTTATAAAGACCATGAAGTTCCAAATCTTCGAAGAGACGTGCAAATAAAAAATAACAAATGAAAAACATGAAAAAAATTTCTTCTGGAATAAAACTCGGAAGACCACTGCATGAACCGTAAAACCCTAAACTCCAGTTTATGCTTTAGCTGTTCAAACACAACTTTACCTTTTCCCTTATAGAATCATGTAGGTTATACTTCTCAATGAAGTCAAATATGTCTGGCTTCAAAAGCTGCAAATTTCAAGCAAAAGGGGGAAAAGGGGAAGACAACAAAAAAAATGTCAGAAGCGTACATGACATTGATTCTAAGACAAACATTGATTTGGATCTGACGCACACTCGTTTAAGACTTACATCAGCATATAGTGAAAATGCTTTCTCGAATTGCCCATCAATTACATACAACTCAGCTAGTGCCTGAATCAAAGACGGGAAATGTGAATGACATCATAATTGTCAAAGGATTCAAACTATAATATGATAAAGCATATTCTTGAACCTCTTTTAGAGCATCAGTCATGGATGAAGTATTTAGCTGAGGTTCAATAGCTGAGATAATAGGCAATGCAGAATATAACACAGATGGCCACGATTTCACAGTTGACAAGAGATCCTTATGGAAAGATGGATTTGTTGCCAGAGCTACAAGAGCAACCTGTGCCATGAAAAGCAAATTACCATGATTCCTGGTTGGCACACAAGCCGTAAAGACAGAACAGCAACCAATGTTTTTCCAAACAAACCTCATAAGCAGTATCACGTAGTCTCGGGTTTTCGGTTGGTATATATGGAACCAACACAGGAAGCTGACGAAGTTGAGCAAAATGGAAACCCATCTGCAAAATGCAGTCCAATCATAATCTCAAACAATCGGAAAAATTGGATACCAGTTACTCGGTACTCAAGAATTTACGAACAAATATAAAGTCATTGGTACCTCTCCCATGCTGAAGCAGATCCTCGCAACAATTTGGGGCACAAAGATGCAGCTTCAGCATACTTTCTTTCCACAATCAAATGATCAAGGTATCTAGATCCAACCTAAGTAGATAGACATGAACCATCTACACTGTTACTCAATGTTTCTCTAATTAGCAATTACATTAATAGAAAATAAAGAGGAAAGCTAGTTCTTAAAAATGTTGATGTCAAACTAGAAAAAAAAAAAAAAAAAAGGTTTTAAATACCTCATCAAGGAGTTCACTGCGACCCTGTCCTGCTTCAACTGCAGCCAAAGCTTTTTCGTGCCATCCATGTTCTAGCAGCCAAGCTATATGGTCTTCAGCATCCCTGAATCATGGAGAAAATAACAATTCACATGTAGATTAGTAATTACCAAAATGCAAAAATCACAAATTAGAATAAAATAGAAGGGAAAAAAAGAGCGGAGGATTAATATAGTTGCAATAAAAGCTCTCAAATGAGTTTTGTTGTTTAACAAGAACATTGGTTCAAAAAATTATATTTTAAAGTATAATTCTTTCTGTAGAGTTCATATCTGGACTTTGCCCTTGATTTGAATTTCTAATTACAATGCAACCTGACAAAAACATAAATAACAAGAGTTGACATTTAAAACGCAAATTACGACAACCATTATCACTATCTAAATAGTTTCCCAACTCACTCCTCAGCATGAAAGAGCAAGGGACATTGAGAAATCTATGGAGAAATCCATAACAAGAGAATTTAAGTACTTAAAAAGCAGATAGTTTTTGAAACTGAGTGTTTATCTGGGTCCTTTTTTTTTTTCTTTTTTTTTTTTTGGGTTTCTGTAGATAGTTCATTTTTTTTTTTTTAATTTTTTAATTTAAGAGGATGCCTTGTCCTCTTCATGTATACCCCTTTTTGGCATTCAATCAAGTTTCATTGTGTCTTGTCAAAAAAAAAAAATCCACAACAAGACCATTCGAAAATGAATACATATAGGACATAGAGAACAAACCTAGGTTTTGCAATGACTACATCCTTTGGGGATACAACATAGTAAAGGGGTTCGTCACCTGCAGCCCACTGCCCGCCGGCATAGCTGCTACCTAGATCCATATGAAAATGCTTTACAACTGTTTGGAGATATATATGTGTACATATATCAGAAATCCATAGCTTAGACCATAAACTTAAATGCCAAACATGTTAACCTGAGAAAGGAGCATGAGCAAGAGAATAGTCTTTTGCCTTGTAATGCTCAAAACCATGTACAGGTAGGGCATCTGTTGAAAGTTCATCGTTATTCCAGGATACAATCCGTACTTCTGGTCTTTGGGCATTTCCCTACTTAAATATATCACACATGTTAGAAAAACACACAAATGCTATGTATAATCTTTCTGAACACAGTGCAAATCACACTCACTTTCCTGGCTTACAAAAACTTTTGACAGGAAATCACATCTTTCTCTAATTCCAAACAATGACAGTTTGCCAGGATAAAGACACACATCACAATATAGCAGCAGTAACGTATGAAACCTAGGTAGCTTTCCAGATGAACACTGCAGCCAAGACACTATTTTTGTAGCAATGTTTCATATATTAAACAAAAAAGCCTAAACTTGGTTAATCTATTAAAAGTAACAACCCTGAATACAGTACTTTCTATTTAGCTAAAGAAATTGCGAAAAATAGAAAATGACACGTGCACATGTGCACTCAAGTCAATTCATATGGAGAATAAAAGGTCATATAAACATTTCCCGAAAGAACACTCAAAGTAGTAAGTGGGAATATGCAATTTGCACTTTTGCAATACTCGAAAAGAAAGAAGTGCATCTACAATGCAATGTTAACTGTAGTAACTTGGATTATATTAGTTAGTTTAAAACTCTTGCCACCAAGGTGCTTCATCCAGTGTTAATTGCTTCCATACATGTTACAGTTACTTAACTACCAGTTTAAACAACTATTGCATCTCTTGAGTATGAAGGAGAAAGTACCTGCCGTATTGGGATGGAGCTACCGAAATCCTTCTCCTGATCTTCTTCACCAGGGATATAGGCCAGAACAACCAAAGAATCACCAAAGGGTGCAATTCCGGCAATGTGATATCTGGTCTGGAAAGATGCCACAATATCAACTAGATTCATGCTAGACAGAGGAATATGCTTATACGACCCATTGGTTGATCTCTGCAGATTTGTCCTTATTGATGCAATTTTCACGGATGTTCCCCAGCCAATCACTAATAACGAATCATCCTAAATTGGATAGACGGATGGTATAAGAAAAAAAAACATATACAAAAGACATTTTACGTCACAGTAGGTTTAAAATATTGCATAAATGAAAAATGCTTTTCTCGTGTTACCCTCTGGCTCACCTGCCAAACTAAGTGGGGGAGCAAAATCTCAGGTCGTGGGCTTCCGCGTGGTCTTTCAATAAATGTAATGCGTTGATCATTAGCAGCATCATAAACTTTCACCCCAGCATCATTTGCCCACGCAATAAGATTTCCTCTCCACTTAACTGCATGTATTGGACCTTCACCAGAGTGCAAAACCTAACAAACAAAACTTCTAGTCTTTAGAGAGCTAAATTAAATACATCTTAAGCAATGTTTCAACTTGTCAATAAGTCCAGCGCAAACCTGGTCTCGAAAGCCCAGCCATTTCTTAGAATTAAAATATAAATGACCAGCTAAACCACCAGCTACAAATCTTTTAGACGCTTTTCTGACATAATCTGGGTCTAAAGCAATAGCCTTCATTGGACGATGGTACTCAAACTTCATTTTTTCGTCGGTGAAAAGGCTGTTTATTACAACAGATCCATCATCTGAACAGCTTCCTATGTATTCACCTTCTATGTCAAAGCTGAGGTCGTTTACTGCAGCAGTGTGAGCATTAAATTCCTTGACCTGAAAAGAGGCCAATCCAGATCATGATATTTCTTCGCATGGAAGGCAGCAGCTAAATGTGAAAAGAAAGGACAGTCCACCATGGATGTTGTAACAAAACCATCCTGAACAACATGGCTTAAATAGATAATTTCTCAAAGTAATCCTGGAGGATATTTCTACAACAAAAAATATTTTAAATCATTGAAAGATATTGGATAAGTAGATTTTCAACCATAACAGATCGAATCTAATTTCCTAACATTGAGGCTTCTTTGGCATCTGGAATTGGAATTACACTTCTTCCTGAATCTTGTGTCAGCTAATAAGTAAAATGAAATTTATGAATAAAAACAACAACTGCCATACTGAAACCTTAAGTGTCAAAAAAATCATCAAACGAAGCATGGATTCAGATGCTAAAGCCTGAAGTCACCAAAGTTAATAGAGGATTTTCTTCACCTTCACTACTTGAAAACTAAAAGTATACCCATTCTTCATACTTATTTCCTTTCTCTCTCTCTTTTCTTTCCTTTTTGTCCTTTTAAGCGAATTAGATAAATCCAAATGAAGCTCATACAAATTGATCATGCCCTGTTCTTGAATTTCCAAAACCCATAACTCATAAAACTCAAACTTCGAAAGTACCTTTAAGATCCAAGAAGACAACCAAACCAAATCCACAATTCATACATCAAATTAACCTCCAACTCAACAAATAATTCAAAAAATAAATAAATAAATAAAGCATTCCTAACCCATCAGAAACATTATTTAAAAAAAAAAAAAAAAATTCAATCCAAGACGCTCAAATTTTCACCAAAAGCAGACCAACTCATACTCATATCAACCTCCAAATTACCCAATTCTTAAAGCTCAACCTGACAAATCAGAATCGAACAGAAAACAGAAAATTCCAATTCAGTCCAAGAATCTCGAACTTTTACCAAAACCACAATTCACACTTCAAATTAACCTCCCAAAAAAAAAAAAAAAAAAAGCACACACACACACACTATTGCGCCTTTCTTAACACTTAAGCTAATCAATCAAAAATCACAAGATAACCCAAAATTCCAATCCAAGATAACGATGCCAATCCAAAATTCACAACTCAAATTGAACAAAAAGTAGAAAAAAAGCACGCATTTCTGAACCGATCGGAAATCAAACAAAAAACCAAAAATTCCAATCCAATCTTAAGAATCTCTAACATTTACCAAAACCACAGTTCATACTACAAATCAACCTCCAATGCAACAAAAAGTAGAAACAAGTACACATTTATTAACCTAACTGATCAAAAATCAAAAGAAAAACGAAAAATTCCAATTCAAGAAGCGGGAATTTTCACCTAAATCAGACGAAAACTGCAATTCATACCTCAAATCCAACAAACATCGCATTACTTAACCAATCGGGAATCTCTAACTTTTACCAAAACCACAGTTCATACTTCAAATCAACCTCCAATGCAACAAAAAGTAAAACAAGTACACATTTCTTCAGTTCAAAAAAAAAAAAAAAAAAAAGGTACACATTTCTTAACCTAATGGATCAAAAATCAAAAGAAAAACATAAAATTCCAATCCAAGAAGCTGGAATTTCACCTAAACAAGACCAAAACCACAATTCATACGCCAAATCCAACAAAAATCCCGAAAGAAACACGCATTACTTAACCGATCGGGAAACCAAATCAAATCAAAGCAGGTGATGAAAAACCGACCTGATTCCCGAGAAAATCGAGGATATGAACGGTCCCGCCCTGGGTGCCGAGGGCGATCATCCGCTCGGCGACGGCGATGCAGGAGGTGGCGTCGGTGGCGAGGAGCGACGGAATACTCCCTCCCAATCTCTGGTACTTGAGCCTCGGCTCTTCCTCTTCCTCTTCCTCTTCCTCTTCCTCTTCCTCCTCTCTCTCGTCGTCTCCTTCGACACCATTCTCCGACGGAATCGGAGCCATTTGCATCACTCTCTCCTTCTTCTTCGTCTTCTTCTTTGGTTTGATTGATCAGAAGAAGAAGGTTTGATCTGATTGAATTGAATTGAATTGAATTGAATGAAAATCCTTTTCTGGGTTTCGCGAAGAAGGTGAATATTAAGATTAAGGATTATTAATAATATTAATTTGCAAAACAACAAAAGAGTTGCGGGGTTGGTGACGAATGACGACGATATGTGGGAAATCGGAAGTGGAAAGTGGAAAGTGAGAACTTCCTTCCCTTACTTAAAAAAAGCTTTTTTCTTGTGGGGGTACAAAAATGTCCTTACAGCATTTTTGAGTTTTTGACTAATTTATCCGACAAATTTCACCTCGGAGGAAATTTTGAAGACAGAATTTTAGAGATATTTTATTTGTAGTTGACCTATGTGTTTGAGATTAAAACTTTTGAAAAAAAAGTTGAGACGATTTTTCTTTTCTTTTTCTTTTCTTTTTTTTTTTTTTTTTCTTTTTTTGAGAGAGAGAGTAGAGTTGTTTATAGGCCCATTTTATAGTATATTGATAATTATTTTGTTTTAGATATGAAATTTTTTTGCGAATGAATACTAAAATTGTTTTTTAAATCATGTTTATTTGTATTGTTATTAAAGAGATTGGCTTGAAATTGTGGTTAAATATGTTTCTAAAAAGTTGTTTTAAGTTATAAGACCTGCATAAAGAACGAGAAGGGAAAATAATATTAAGTCGGTTTGTATTGGGATTTATAATTAATTGGTCTTTTTAAAACGTTTTTTCCAACAAATATTAAAGTTTTAAAATTAGAAAAATGGTAGATTTTCCTAAAATGATTGACCGTAGTAAATCATAGGAAAAATAACAAATAAAAATCAGGTTTTATTCGTATCTTATATTGTCTCAATCGCTCCCCTATCTCCCTACCCTAGCCTATCCAAACCTAACCTTGTAATCTCCACAAACTAGGTTTTAATCGTATAATGTTATTTCAAATATTTTGGCATAATTAATAAGGGTTTGCTTCGACCTCCTCCAACCTCTTTTTTTACATATAAATACATATTTCTCTTTTTCTCTTCTCCATTTCCATGAAATTAAGACCATCTTTGGTAGAGTAGAAAAGGGATAGGAAGGAAGTTGGAGGAGGGAATTTAGAGAGGAAAGTGAAATAATGGTTGTTTGGTAGAGTGGAAAATGAGAATGAAAGAAAATTGTAAATTCATGTGACTCGCTATAGTTAATCCTTCAACTTTGAAAGGAAATTAAAAGGGAAAAAGTTTGACAAAAAAAAAAAGTGATGTAAAATAATTATCTTGACCTTCGTCCATTGTAATCTTCTAATATATGTAAGGACATAATTATAAAATGCATTAGATTTGATATTTTTTCCTATTTTCTTTCTCTTTTGTCAAACAATATGAAAACTTTCTTATTTCAAGTCGAAATAATATATTTTTTGTTTCCTTTGCTACATGCTCACAATGATGAGGGAAGAAAAAAATAGCTATATTGCCCATCAAAATCCAAACAAAATTTAGGTTTTTCATTATTCAAAAATCACAGTTTACTTCAATTATACATCAACAAAACATACATTTCCAAATAAAATTACAAAAGTCCAACTCTAGCCTACTGTCCAAACAGGTCCTAAGTTTTGAAACTTATATATATAAGTACTTTTCATTCTATACAACATGAAAAAGTACAAGGTTTTTTTTTGCATAAACACCCATGAACTTTTATATTTGATAATTTAGAATCTAAACTTTTTTAATTTACAATTAACCCCTTAAACTTTAATTTTTGACACTGTCAGTCCTTTTTACTCATATTCGTTAAATTTGGACAGCCTCTTACACGTGATTGCACATGATAGCCCAAAAAAGGTACTGTTGGTCATTTTTAATTTAAGTTTGATATAAATTCATTTGAAAACTTGAACCTAATTTAACTCAAACTTAAACCTAAACTTTAAAATGAATTTTTATTCAAATTAAGTGAAAAAGACCAGCAATACCATTATTGGACTATCACGTGCAAGTAAGGGAAAAAAATCGTTTAAATTTCAACGTTGGCCCAAAAAGGTTTCATGCATTTTTATTTTGATGATAACAAATAATTTGATTGGAAAGTTCCAATGCCTCTCTCGAGTCTTCTTTTAAGCTTAATTTGCGTGATTAGTGATTAAACTCAAGAAGTGGAGTTAGCGCTCAAGAAGGATCAAGCTCTTGGATCAAATACATTTGAAGATGGATTAGAGCTTCATGACTCATCAAGACCATATCATCTAGATTTATCTCTTTTAGTCTTGTAATGAATTTTGTGTGCAATCTTTGAATGTGTGAATTGAAGTTTGCTTGCGCACACACACACTTTAGAATATCCTTGGCACTTTTTAAATTGCTTTAAATCCTTTATGATATATATTTTCTAAAGTGTGATAAAAATTGTTTTTGACTCCATCAGATTCTTAAATTGAATGGAAATTGCTATAAAATATTTTTTGGTGCTAAAAATAGGAAAGAAAGAGGCTATGTCTCTTTCCGATCAACCCTCCCGATGGGTCTGGTTGACTGGATGACTCCCAGTGGGACTGGTCACCTAGAAGCTCTTGTCCGATCGATTAAACGGAGACCAAGAACAGTGCTTTGCTTTCTGCCTTTATCTAGTCAACCAGACAGGGGTGTCTGGTAAACCAATACTGTAGACACGACTCTTTTTAAGATTGTTGTACAGCGATGTTTTTGAGGGTTTTGAGTGGGTTTTCAGTATAAAAGGGGTTTTTGAGGTCTTTTATATCTACTGATGAAAGGATATTGCTCTAAACTTGTGGAAGTCTCTTGAAAACTTACATTTGCAAAAAGCCCTCTTTTTTCATCTCTCATTCACACTCTTGAGCCTACTTTGTTTCTTATAGTCTTTGAGTGTTCACAATTCTCCTAGGTTTTAAAATTGTATTCATCTTTTTGTCTAGTTGAGTTATAATTTTCATTCTTTCAATTTCATAGTTTGATTTGTATAGGTTGTCAATTCCTTGTAATTTGGTGGGTTTGGATAGTTGGCATCCGTAGTTAAAGTCGATGTGTTTGTAAAAGGTTTGGTGCGCCTTGGGTAAAGAAAGTTTCACCAACTTGTATTGGAGTGTTCGTGCCAAAAAGACAATTGATATAGTGAAGCGGCCAAGTTTGGAGTAGCTCGGAGACAAAGGAGTAGGCTTTTCGCCGAACCTCTATAAAAATCCGTTTGAATTTCTCTTCCCTTTCTCTCTTTATTTATTGCTATTTACTTGTTCTTGCATTTATGTGTTTGGTTATTGTTTAACCTCATTATCAATCTCTTAATTGCAATACTTATTCATAGAAAATTCCAATAATTGCAAAAAGTTTTAAAAAAATTTTGAAAACCTAATTCACCCCCCTCTTGGGTAGCTATTTTTGGACAACACAACGGACGTGAATAAAAAGAACTGAAAAATTACAAATTTTGGGATTGATTGCTAAGAAAATAAATTTAAGAACTAAATTGTCTAATTAGATAAGTTCAAGAAATGTCTGTACAAAATAGCCAAAAGACATGTCATACCTATTAAATGAAAAATCAACACATTAATTAATAGCAATTATATACTAAGAATTGAGTTATGCTTGTGATGCTAAAATTAACACTAAACATAGCATATGCCAAATCTAATAAAAAAAATATATCATTGTGTTGGAGAATTTTTTTTTTTTTAAATGTCGAAATTTTACAGATCAATCAATTTGTCATTACACCGAAGATGCTCTTAAAGTGAGTTTCTTTTATTTGGATTTCTAGGATAGCCAAGAGTTTAACTTGCCATGCACGGGTGGAACATAACCTTTAGATTTGAAAATCTTATTTTTTATTATTATTTTTTTTTTTATTGAATGCAAGTTGTTTTGAAGAAGTTTAATTATGCCCAATAAATTTAGAAAATTCTATTTGTACCCTTACCCAACAAAATAAAAACATGTATCCATTTATTAATGTAGAATTCTAACTATACGTCACTCATGTCTTTAGTAGTTTATATTATGCATTCACTGAACAGAATTCCTGATTCCACCACTATACACGGAGAGCTTGCAAGATGAAATTCTCTACGTACTAGAAATGAGGTTATTAGGGATGAGGCTTTTACAGCCGGTATGAATATCTGTGGATACCCACCTTTAATAGACCGACTATGGCGGTTATTAAATGGGATTGGAAGCGGATACAGGGGCTAACGTTATCCCTAAGTACTGAATCTGAACACGCAATCAATCTTAATCTACAAAAAACTAAGTAGTTATCCCTTGAATTTTACAAATAAAAGGGGAAGGAACTTAACGACTCATTCGGCCCCTTTCTTTAAGATCCCGTTTGGGGTCATGTTGCGAAAAGTATTTTCCAAACTTTTTTATATTGTCTTTTCACTTTTCTAAATATTTCTAAAAACTCAAATTTTAAAAGTCCATAACTTTATCATTTTAAGTCCAAATGAAAAAAAAAATTTCCTTCAAATTGCATAGAATTTCAAGAGAAACAAAACAATATTTATATTGTTAAATTTTTTTAAACACGTTTTAAGTTTTACACTTTTTACTCAAACCAGTTCATTTTTACCAAACACACATTTCTAAAACTCAAACCATCTCAAACCTTCAAAATACAATCTCTAAACGTGATCCTAAATTTAAAAGGGCTTTGTGCCTATCATTTGTCCAAAGGGATAACTACTAGTTGGGACCCGCGCCGTTACTTTACAAGGCGCCTGACCACGCCAAATGAAATATCGGAAGTGTAGTCCCGCCCCAAAGGCACATTTCTTAGTTGGGGTAGGGGGCTGCCTTTGAAAAAGGTGTGGCTCAATGTAGCAGTAAAGCTGGCTTTTTTCGCTTCTTTGTTTGAATGAAATAATTACTTGATTTTTTTAAACAAAACTTATTAAAGGTGCGTTTGGAACACCAGTTCAAACTCAACTTTTCAACTCAAATTTTGTCTTTTTCCTCAAAAGTCTTTGTCTTTTTCCTAAAAAGTTTTTGTCTTTTCTGAAAAGTCAATAAAATTTACTATTTCAACTTCAAAAACACAACTCAAACTAACGAACCAAACGAACCCTAAGTTATATTTTAAAAAAAAATCTTGACATTTTCATAACTTTAATTATTTTTTGTGATATTTGTGATTGATTTTACAAATATATGGGGTATTTTAGACATTTGGATGATAAAGGGCCAAAAGTGATATTTAAGCTAAACACATGGGTTTTTGCGTATTTTCTTGAAATACATTACTTCAAACAATGTAAGTTAGAGAACTTAGTGTTGCAATGAATTCAACATCATGTATACCTAGTTTCATGCGTCCTTGTTAAATTAAAACAAGTGTTTACTTAAAATGCTTGACAATTATTCTTTTAGATCAGTCATATTAATTAAATTTAAACTATTCGTAAAATAACTACTTCTGATGTTATTTGATCTGTAAAAGTTAATTCGAATTTTGTTATACATCACGTGATACATTTCGGAGAGTTTGTGGCAATACGTGACAATTTTCCTAAAAGTGTCTAAACATGAGTTTGTTCTGAATAATCTGTAAGACATGAACATAAAAGGAGAATTACGTGTTCACCCCTGATAGTTTGATTCACATTACTCTGGACCTTAGTAGTATTATGAGCAAACATCACATTAATTTACCTAATTTCATGCGTTGGAAAAAAAAAAATTAAAAAGTTGAGTTCACTCAAAATGATTGACGTTTATTTTTCTTTTCATTTATACGTACTAGTGCAAAGCATGTGCCATGCACATGTGGGACAAGTTTTAGAAAATTTATCTAAGAGAAAAATTAAAATAATAAGTAAAAAATATATACATAAAAAGACCAAGAAAAAACCAAAAAAATAAAAGGACTAAAATGAAAAAAAAATATCAACACGAAGAAGGACTAAAATGAAAAAAAAGTTGGGCCTAAAAAAAACAAAAAAGGGATTAAAATTATTTTAAAAAAAATTCCGTGAGAAAACACAGGACCAAAAAATAAATACAGAAGTAAAAAGAAGGACCAAAACAAAAAAAATGACAAAAAGAAGATAAAAATGGACTAAAATGAAAAAAATGGTCCAAAAAAAAAATCAGAGGACCAAAAGGCAAATATAAAAATTTTTCATTCAAAACGAATCGTTTTGGACGAAGGCGGTGAACAGTAGAACGTTTTCTCCTTTCTTACATATGTATAGATTAGTTAAATTAAAATAATTCGTAAAACAACTACTTCTGACGTTGTTTGATGGGTGTAAAATAATTACTAATGTTTTATATGTTACGTGATAGGTTAAAGAGATTTTTTGGTTTTTTTGATAAGAATAGAGATTGTTTGGTTACACGTGATAATTTCTTCATGATTGTACCTAGGGGCGGAGCCAGAAACAAACTCCAATGAGGGTGTACACCAAAAATTTTTTTTTTCAAGATAAAATAAATTTTAGTGGGGGTTATGTAAGAATTTTTAGTTTTAGTGGGTTTATGTAAGAATTTTTAATTTTAGTTAGGACAAAGCAGTAAAATTATTAACATATAATTAATTTTAATAGGAATTAAATGAGAATTATTTATTTTAGTGGGGGTAAAATATGAACTATATGAGAATTTTTTTTCAGTGGGGGTAAATTATATAAATTACAAAATTTTTGAGGTAAATTTAAAAGAAAAAAAATTCAATGGGGCTACTAGCACCCCCCTAGCTCCGCCCCCTGAGTGTACCGCATAGTTCTTCTCTCAAAATCTTTAGAAGAGTTCATTCTAGGCTCCTGTAATCATTTGAGGACATTTGAACCGTTTCATTTGTATGGTTCATCCAAATATGCGTTTGTTAAAAATAATTGGAAATTAAACATCTAAATGTAATTTGGGTTTGTTTTTAAATGGCAAAAAACCCCCATAAAAAATTTACCTCCATTCTCATATATACACTATTGTGATTTAACAAAATAAAAAAATAAAAAACTATTTCAGATGTCATTTTTCCTTTCTGTCTTTATGTCTTTTCAGATAGTTATTTTCAAACATATATTTAAATATTTATGTTCAAATATTTTATCCGGAATGTTAACATTCAAATGCTAATTTGCATGACAGTTCAAATGTTTTTGTTCAAAATTTTCATCCCAAATGTTTCTATTCCAAATATTTCCGTTTGGATGCTTTCCCAAATAGATCTAAAAACTTGCAAGATAGCATAGTTTAGCATCATTAAGCACAAACTGAGGCAAGCGGTAGTATACCGGTAGTTTACTTTCTCAAAATCTTCTTCCCAAGGAATTTCATCTTTTATTTTGAGGTCCAATTCTTGTGGTCAGGGATGAATTGCAAAACCTAACGACCTATCAAGTTGAAAAGGGTACAAATCGTAGTACGTCTCAAGTTTAAACCTAGTTACAACAAAATCCGTATTGTGATCCATGCACATCTTGCGGAGTATCAAACACCACTCCATAAAATTATAGTATGCTTCTCCGATGCTTAAGAAAGGAGGCTCCAAATGCTGAAGTGGGAACCGAACTGAATTGCAAAACCTAACCACCTATCAGCTTGAGAAGGGTACTCATCATAGTACGTCTCAAGTTTAAGCTAATTACAACAAAATCCATATTTTGATCCATGCACATCTTGTGGAGTATCAATCACCACTCCACAAAATTCTAGAACGATACTCCAATGCTAAAGAAAGGAGGCTACAAATGCTAAAGTGGGAATTGAATACCACATTCATCTCCTAAGGTCTAGAAAGGAGGCTCGTCCGAACAGCATCAATAGTGCGCAAGAAAGAAAGAATCCGATGGATAACATGATTGGTAGTTTTGACAATAGATCAGCGTCCATGCTTTGTTGTTCTCGGCCACCATTTTTGCTTTCAGTATTTACTTTTCTTCTCTCTCCGGTCATGTCATTTGGTATTCAAAAAGCATGTTTGATTGAGTAGACATAAAAAATATCAGAGGACTTTAACGACACACGAAGTAAAGTTGTCTCAAAGAAATTTTGGCTAAAAAAAAAGAAAAAACAGAGAGAGAGATTAAAATATCCCATTTCAATTAATTACACTGCATAAAATATTTGAAACCAATAAAGTAAAAACCAATTTCAAAAATATAAATATTGTCACTTTACGTGATACATTATCAAGTTGTCACTCACATAAAAATATAAATATTACCCTCTAATGAAAACTATGCAGTTCCACATTTAAAATCCTGTTGATTTCTGGAGAAGAAAACAATTAAAAAAAAAAAAAAACTCTTTTGATTATTATTATTATTATTATTATTATTTTTAAGTTTTTTGATGCACTTCATGCATTTCAAAAGGCACAAGTAATTTTCCAAGCGAAAAAAAGAGGCACAAGTTCTCAAATTTTTTTTAAAAATAATATTTTGCCTGCTTGATAGACTTCGGCACTCAGACATCAGTAGCGACATAAAGGGAGCTTGAAGGAGTTAATGGACTGCGTTCGTGTCAACTCATTTATTAGTCGTATTAGAAAACATAAACTTAAAACACTGCCCGTTTACTTACCGTGCTATGATGGTTCAATTCTAACACGATCCGTCTATTAATCGTGTTAATTGTGTCAAACCGCATAACCCATTTAAAAGAGTAAGAACCAAATAACATATTTGAAGACTAATTTAAAATTATAGTATAATTTTTAAAGACTAATAATAAATAACATATTCCTAATAATTATACATGAAAATATCGTATTTATATGTTGGTCAACTTATCTTTTTCTTTTAAGAAAAGAAGTAAAGTTTACTAGCAAATTTTAAAACGTACTTAACTAATTATATACGTACAACTAATTATATAGGCTTTTATATTGTGTCACATATAATTAGATTCTAAATGATACATATAGTTAATCATATCAGCAGGTCACCTCAAATATAACTTTTAATAATCATGTTAATTACATCAATATGTTATTGACTCAAACCCATTCATAAAAAACTCAAATCCTCCAACTTCTTATCGTATTCATGCGTGACCAAGTTTGCCAAACCTACATTTTCCTAAGCAACTAAAGAGCTCCACTAGTGTTTCCCATCTCACAAAAAGTATTAAGCAATTTGTAATAAGTAGTCACCCTAGGCTTACAACCTCCCTTATGATTTGTTTGGTAATGTTTTTGGAGACTCCAAAAGTCCTTTACAGAAACTACGATGCAAATATTATTTTTGGTAAAAGTGCTATGCAAATGCATTATAATAGTCATTTGGAGAAATTAAGATTTGTAACTTTTGCTTTTAGCTTCTAGTTCTCATTTTACTAGAAATAAAAGTTAAAATTTTGTCAAAACACAACAACGCCAAAACCCTTAATTCATTTTGTGAAACCATTACGATCTCACCCTCATGGAAAACCCCCTTTATGAGAGTTCTCATGATCATAGCATTTAGTTCATGGCCACATTTAATTAAATTTCCAAAGACACATAAACTCAGTGGATTTGGTTCAAATGGCAGAAACAATTCATCACAATAGTTCATTATCTAATAGATTTTTCCATTCTAATACTCCATATGAGAGTTACCAGTATTTATCAAAGCTGTTCTACAATGAAATAACAAGTCAACAATGTTTGGTCTTGACGATTATACCCAACAATTGATTAAAAGCCACAACAGAAGACACAGCACACCTTTGGAGCATTCTCTCAAAGGAACCCAAAGCATCTTCAAGATTCATCTGGAAGTGGGCATTGTTGGTTTTGATTCTATTGCCGTCTTTGCGAGAAGCTTTGGAATGACTGTGAGCTATCAAATTATTCTTCAACCCATGGCAAAACCTCAATGCAGTGTTGGGAAACACTTCTCTGCATCTTTTCAGATCTAAGTACGAAATCGGGTTTTGATCATACTGCAAAATCGGTGTCAAAACCTCCAAAAGAAAGAAAAAGAGAAAAAGAAAGTATGGTTTTTTTTTTTTGAGCTGAATTATTTTGATTTAGTAATAGTATAACTTAAACATATAGTGACAGGGAGTATAGAACTATTCTTCCCCTATAAAAAATATCTTTTCTACACAAAGCAATCTACCAATGATCCTCGTAAGCAAAACAGCAAAAAAAAAAAAAAAAAGAATTGTGTGATCTTTCCATGGTAAATGTCTGACCACAGCTAATTTCATTTGCCCTTCTGAAACCGATCCCAGCGCAACAGGAAATCAGAGAAGTTTCTGCCCATGACTTTCTTCCTAATAACCCGGTGAAGAGGGTCAATTGGATTAGCTTTTGAGGCTATAAACGTTTCCGACCACTCCTACAATGCTAACCACTACAGCCATTATCAACATCAACCATGAAAGGAGCTTCATTCCAAGGCTTAAACTCTCACCTTTCTGGCTTAATCTCAAGGCAATAAGTGAAGGAAATATAAAGCCCAACGACACGGCTGTGGTCGCCCCTGTAAACTTAAATGCCGTCCAAATGTTTGGAATCATGGTTGATCCTAAATAAATCAGTGCCAACAGGACAACTGTCAAAACCAATGATCTCTTCCTACTCTCAGATAAAGGAGCTGAGCCCTCAAACACCAAAGCATTAACTGTCTGCCTCAGTGAGAAATGGATAACCGGGAAAACAAGAACCAAATGAAGAATGTAGCCGACCCGGACAATATAATTCAACGCAGAACTGAATCGAATTCCAAGATCTTTATCGAAGTTGGTCAGCACATCAGCCTCTGTATCCTTTCCAAAGAGGAGATAACCAGATATAGCTGTTGAAGCATAAACCACTACGCAAAGAACCGTCGTGATCCTTCCCACGCGGTTCATCTTCTGCGGAGACCGATCTTGAAGCTCATTGTAAATAGGCGGAACATTGAAGTGGCAAATGTAAGCATTTGTCATGATGGGAATCACCACAAGCAAATCCAAGATCGCCTCTTTGGACCGAAAATCCGGGCTCATCCTCGGCGCATTGATTCCCCCTTCGACGAGCTTGATCAACGTGACGACACAAGCGACCACAACAAAGACAACGGCAAGTGCAACCGAAGCAGCCGAAGTCAAGCTCAAAGAATCAATCTTTTCCAACGAGCAAAGTGGCGCGAGAAAAACAATCAAAACGACCAAAATCAAAAGCTTCCGGTGATCCCAAAACCCATGTCCCAACCACTGATCAAAAACCCCGACATGGTGGATCGAACCCGACATGACATCCCCCATGATTATCAGATAAACCACCAGAACACCTGCATTGTTCACAATTATACAGATCTCCGACACGACTCTCGCCGGTCTTCCCATTGCGCATTGAACGACCTCGCCGTAAGATTTGGCATTACACAAAACCGAAAACCTAACCAACAATTCAACGCTAATCTGCGACAAAATTCCCATCAGAATTATCAACAAAAACCCCAAAATCAATCCAAGTACCTTCATCGTCGCCGGCAGGGCCATAATCCCGGCGCCGATAATCGACGTCGTGAGATTAAAAACTGCTCCGGAGATACCAGACCCATGATTAGACCTTGACTCGCCGACAACGAGGGGATAGTTATCGACATGGAAGTCGAGTCTGTCGTCGAAATCGTCGTCGAAATCATGCCCATTAGAGTTCTTGGAATTCAGATGGCTTTCTTCGGAAGGAAGGAAGTTGGCTGGAGATCTAGGGTTTCGTAGATTGTTGTTTCTCTGCAATTCGAGATATGAGGTTTTGGGAATGGCGGAATAATTGCTGTCCATTGGAGGAGATGGGACGAATTCCAGATCCGGAGAAGCGGAAATGCATGAGAAAGTGCACACGGAAGGTGCGAATTTTCTGATTGGGAAGAGAGAAACGGAAAAATTTTCAGATCTGGAATTTGGGGGAAAATTTATCGCTAGATCCCCGGGTCAATGAGTTCCTACCTCTTTAACACTGACTATTGTGGAAGAGTCCTTGAAGAGAAGAGGATGAGAGAGCCATCTTTTTTGGAAAAAAAACTGTGATACAATATTTTATATATTATATTGAAAGAGTTCATATTTTAGATCATTTGATATATTTTAATGGCTAAAATTTTACTTATATATGATAATAATAATGTACCTTAGCTCACAGTATTATAGATTAAGAAATTAAAAGAAAAAAATTTAAAAAATACGCTAACCCTTCCACCGAAAAACCCTACCCTCACCCCTACCCGGCCGCCGCCCTCACCCCTGCCCCCGCCCCTCGCCCTTGGCAACCTTTAGGCACCAACCGGCCCCGCATCAGCGACCCCCCCCCCCCCCCCAAGTCGGAAATCGCCTTCTCCAAGGCGACCAACACCCAGCCCCTCAAACCACCACGAAATCAACCCCCCACCCCCGACGAGATTCCTAGACAACGACCACCCACCACCCCAGACTTGCGATTCCCCCTCCCCCCCCCCCAACCGAAATTGCCTTTCCCCAGGCGACCTCCCCCACCACCACCTTGCAACCGCGAAATTGCCAAAGTCGATGAAATCGCCCCTCGTCCCACATGCGACCTCCGGATCCCCACCAACCCCCCTCTCTGGCGTCCTTCCACTATCCCCAGCGACCTTCCACCCATGCGGCCACGTTCAGGTGCCTACTGACAGCCCTATTACAATTTTTACTTTTTTATAATTTTTAATTTTTAATTAAAAAATTAATAAAAGATGTTCAATTTTTATTTTTATTTTTTTTCCTATTATAAATCAGTGCTTATTTTAGTTATCATACGCTTTTAATATTTTATCCATTATATTGAATTTCAATGGTCTTAAATAAAATTCTACCGATAGGGTACACTTTTACCACAGAGTCTCCCCCTTTTTGAATAGGCAAAATATTATTTGAAAAAAAAAATACTAAATCAAACAAAATAAAATTTATAACATTTTCCTTTCAGCTGAAACAATTCAACTTCTTATTTGTTATCTTCTGAAAAATCAATCTAGTTTCATTATTTACAGTTTCAACTATAATTTAATAAACTAAAAATTTAAAACTTTAACTTTGTATATATGAAACTTTTTTAACTTTGTAAAAATCTATAATTTTGTGTATACAAGTCTAAATGAAATGATTTTTTTTTAAATAGCATAGAATTTCAAGACGAACGAAACCATATTGATTTTTCTTTAAAAAAAATTCAAGTTTTATATATTTTAATTTTAATCAGCTAAACGAACAACCGAATGCACTATTTAACTCCAAATCAAAATTTTCAACTCAAGTGGACGCCTCTACTCATTCATTTACAAGCCCTAAGCTTGTAAGGGACTGGGATCATATGTCTCGTATTTCTTATCGCACTAATCAGATTTGGTCACGTGGGTCACCCAACGGGGTGGGTAGGGACTTAAGTTATCGTTCATGAACTTCAAGCCCTAGATCAACGGGGATGAAAGTGGTTAGAATGTCTTTTTCTTTTTTTAAAAAAATTATTTCAATTATTTATTATTTATAAATTTATTTCACTTTTAATTGAGATTTACGAGAGAAATTTAAACCTACTCAAATTAATTATATCAAATCATCTTTTATTAATCCATTTTGAACATGTTATATCAAGCCAACTTTACCAGTTTTAAATGAATTTTCTTTTTTGTTCTTTACAATTTTAATTTGGATTTATAAGACAAATTGAGAGCTTACTCATCTTTTCTTTTTAACGCAATTTAACAGCCACTTTTAAAAAATCAAGCGACCAGTTGACATAAAAAAAACAATTGTTTGGGTGGGGGTATTTTGAAATTAATTAGTGTCACGTCAACCAATCTATTAAGGATAGAGGCATAAGTGAATGAAGGGGCATTTTTGATATTTTCTGTATATCAAGAAGCATTTTGAATTATCTGAAACAATCACAGATATTTTAAACGAGAGTATATTTCGAAAGATATTATGAGATTAATCCTCATATCAAAGGTTCGTTTGATTCAAGAGTTTGAGTTAGAAATTTTTAAGTTTTAACAGTAAATTTTTTAAATTTTTAAAAAAGGTAAAAAAAATTTTGGAAAAAAAATAAAATTTTTTTTAAAAAAAAGATAAAAAAAATTAATAATTATGATTTGAACTTGTGAACCAAACAAACACTTAATTTTTTATTATTAAAATTACACATTTGTTCTCAAGCAATTAATTATATGCCTAAGGATAGAGGAGAAAATGGACAGAGGGGCATTTCAATATTTTTGTATATACTAGTTGTACAGTATGTATTTCGTACGTGTGAAATAGACAAATAAAGAAAAAATAATGACAAAAAAAAATATTCCCGTGATAATATATGATCACCATATGACGATGACATGACAACCACATGACTGTCATATGATAAATAAAAAAGGCATGATCAAAAGAGTCAATGATACTTTTAAATATAGGTAAGGGATCAAGAAGCATTTTGACGGTTTTGAACAAATCACAGACATTTTTAAATCATACTTTTTTTTTTTGAACTTAAAAATAAAGGGGATTCAAACTCTATATCTTTTAAATAAAATTAGATATAATATTATTGTAAGATTGTACTTGCAACCATCAATTTAAATCAGAATTAAGTCAAAGGGTATTCATTAAATTATCTTCAGACTTTTTTTTTTTTTTTGGGTTAAAAGTACTCAGAAGCAATATATATATATATATTTTAATGAATCAATTAAATTTTGCTGCCTGAACGTCACACTAACACCAAATTTATTATACTTCTCATGAATTTCTATGGCGGACAATATGTCCTTTAGTCATGGCATTTTCATGTCTCTTTATGACAGGTTAAATGAAAACCTATATTTAATTATAATATTATATCACATTAATTAAAAAATTATATTAGTTAAATACATATCATAATATATGATATTATTAGAGTAATAAAAATAGACACAAATAAAGAGATATATAAATTAAATCTCCATTAATGTTTAAAAATCTTTTTTCAAAATTGCTCATTAGTTTCTAAATTTTTAGCCTTGTGCAACTTTAGTTATTGAACTTTTTGTCGTAGTTGGAATGCCCATAAACTTTTAAAATATTACTACTATAGTATTTTTTGTTAATTTTTGGACATAATCTATTAGTGATTTTGTCAAAAAGTGATGGTAACTATGGATTCCGTTAAAAAATTAATGGAAAACTACTGTAGCAACGTTTTTAATAGTTTAAGGTCATTCCTGTTACGAAAAAAAGAGTAAAAAATGCCTATAAACAAATAAAATATTACTACAATAGTTATTTTTGTTAATTTTTAAACGAAATATATTAATAATTTGATTAAAAAGTTATGTTAATTAATAAATTTCGTTTAAAAATTAATGTAAATAACTATTATAGTAATAATTTTAATAGTTTAGGGGTATTCTAGTTATAAAAAAAATAAGGATTAAAGTTATATAAAATTAAAAATTTAAGAACTAACTTGGTAATTTATCCAAAATTTAATTATAAAAAGGATAGATTATTAAAGTTCACCGCATAAACGGGCTAATTAGTTAGGTTTTTAGTTTTTTTTTTTTTTTAGTTTTTATGTCGTTCCTTTTTTTTTTTTTTTTGAACTGCCACCTACTACCCTGCTACTCAAAACGCAAGTCGTTTTGAAGTTTCGAAGTTCGGGGGGGAAGGGGGGGTTCGTCTTTACTTTTCATCCGGACTTTCTCACTTTCCTTGTCTGCCGAGTCTGCTCTCTCGCCCCACCCCACCCTGCTCCTCCATTTCCTTTGAACTTTGTAAGTTTTTTTGTTTTTATTTTATTCTTATAATTTCTCGTTCAAATTATTGAGTTTTTCATGACTAGATCAAGTTCAAAGTACAAAAACTTTATTTTACCATGTTGGGTTTTTTTTTTTTTTTTTGGATAAGTAACCATGTTGGGTTGTTAACATTACATGTTGCTTTATGCAAATGGATAAAGGTCCAAATTCACCATCACGGGGAGACGGAGCCCAATCACGTAGCCGTTTGCGACAAATTCACAATCTTGTTTGGTCTTTGCTAGAAGATTAGTTAGACACACTAATTACATATAGCATTTTAACACATTTAAGTATTTTTTTAGAATAAATCTGTTACCAAATATATATATATATATATATATATATCTATATTTCTTGTCGAGCTGCTACATAGCTGTATTAGGAATATTAGGAACGTTTCCTGATTTCTGGTTTCCTGATTTCTAGGCTGATTTGTCAACTGTAATTAGTTTCCTTTTTTGTAAAGATCTTGTTGCTAATATAGGGCAATAGACTGTGTATATAAGGCACCCATTGTAACCTATTCAATATAATAGAATCAATTATTCTCATATGGTATCAGAGCCTTTGACTCTTTCCTGAAGCTGTCTTTTTCCCTTCTGGCCGAATTCCTTCTGTTCTTTCTTTTCCCAGCCTCAGACCTTTTCCCTCACACCCACCAGAAACCATCCTTCAAGCCAATATGTCCGAGACCACAGAGTACAGCCCTGCTTCAGATGCTCCAGCAACTGAAATTACTGCTGCTGCTGCTGCCTCAACCGGTGACTTACAGAACATTCAACCAGCCTATCGGTTTAATGGAAAAAATTACTTGAAGTGGTCACAACTGGTGCGTACTTTCCTGAAGGGCAGAGGGAAATTGAGCCACTTACTGGGTACGGGTCCTTCACAGGAAGATCCCAGATTTGCAGCATGGGATGAACAGGATTCGATGGTGATGTCGTGGCTATGGAATTCGATGCTACCAGAAATCAGCGACACGTGTATGTTCCTTGGAACCGCCAAGGAGATTTGGGATACAATCCAACAAACATACTCCAAGGTAAATGATGCTGCCCAAATATTTGAAATTAAAACAAAAATTTCAGCAACCAAACAAGGGACTCGGACTGTCACCGAATATTCGAGTTCCTTGCAAGTTTTGTGGCAGGAGTTGGATCATTATCAATGTATTCAAATGAAGTGTGTCACGGATGCTGCAATCCTGAGACGTTTTTTGGAAAAGGATCGCATATATGACTTTCTTGCAGGTCTCAATATCGAATTTGATGCTGTTAGAGTGCAGATTTTGGGAAAACAAGACCTGCCCTCCTTGAATGAGACCATCGCCATTGTACGGGCAGAAGAAGGACGCCGAAGTGTCATGCTTGAGACCCACGGAGGAGAAGGATCTGCCATGGTGACCAAAGGCACAGGTTTGAAGGAGTCCAATCCATATCAACCTGTTGTTCAAGGAACCGCCACATCAAGGAGCGCTAGAGATTCTCTTTTTTGCACATATTGCAAAAAACATCGCCACACCAGGGAACAATGCTGGAAACTCCATGGCAGACCTAACCGAAATACAAATGACAGAGGCCAAGCACACGTTGCGAGCAGTCAGTCAAACAACGAGGGAAATCTACAGGGTTTGGCTTCAGATTTCAACAATGAGGAGATTGAAAAACTGAAGAATTTTTTGGGAACCCTTGAAAAACCCTCCGCGGCAGGTACTTGTTCATTGGCGTTTTCAGGTATCTCTTCTTCCTCTTGTGTTGCTAATGTCTCAGAAAAAATTTCTCCAAAGATGTGGGTAATAGACTCAGGTGCCACCGATCACATGACTAGTTCTTACAAATTTTTTTCCTCATATACTCCATGTTCTAGCCATAAGAAAATAACCATAGCTGATGGATCCATTACCACTGTAGCCGGTCAAGGGGACATTTACATTAGTGATTCTTTCACTCTCAAGAATGTTCTTCACGTTCCAAAATTATTTGCAAATCTAGTCTCCATTCAAAAACTCACCAAAGATTCCAATTGCAGTGTAACGTTTTTTCCTTCACATTGTGTGTTTCAGGAACAGGACACGAAGAGGACGATTGGACGTGCTAGTGAGAGAGATGGTCTTTACTACCTGGAAAATCAAAGTGGAAAAACTAGAGTTGAGGATCCTCTATCTACATCATTTCTTTCTGAGTCAGTTATGTCAAACAAAAATAAAATTTGGCTTTATCATCGCCGTTTAGGTCATCCGTCTTTTAACGTTCTTAAAATTATGTTTCCGTCATTATTTAAAGGATCTAGCGTTGAGTCATTTCATTGTACTGAATGTGAATTTGCCAAACACAAACGTACCTCTTTTCCGAAAAGCAATACAATAACCCTTCATCCTTTTTCTCTTATTCATAGTGATATCTGGGGTCCCGCTACTGTTTCCAATATTTCTGGTGCTAAATGGTTTGTTTCATTCATAGATGATTGTACACGAGTCTCGTGGGTTTACCTTTTGAAAAATAAATCTGATGTGAGCACTGTTTTTCCTAATTTTTACAACATGATCAAGACACAGTTTGATATGCGAATTAAACGATTTCGTTCTGACAATGCCAAAGATTATTTCAACCAAACCCTCACCCCATTTTTTCAAAAAGAAGGGATTATTCATGAGTCCTCTTGTGTCAATACACCACAACAAAACGGAGTGGCTGAACGTAAGAACGGTCATTTTCTGGATACCACAAGGGCGTTATTATTTCACAAAAATGTTCCTAAACAATATTGGGGGGAAGCTGTTTTAACCGCTGCACACCTTATTAATAGACTTCCAACTCGGGTCCTTGGCTTTAAAAGTCCAATTGAAATTCTCACAAACTTTTTTCCCAATTTCAATGCTTCTAACAATCTTATTCCTAGAATTTTTGGAAGTGTTGCTTTTGTTCATATCCATTCTCAGCATAGGGGAAAACTTGATCCACGTGCTCTTAGGTGTGTTTTCATTGGGTATTCTTCCACACAAAAGGGGTATAAGTGCTTTCATCCGCCTACCAGAAAATTCTTTGTCTCGGCTGATGTTACGTTTGTCGAAAATGAGTCCTTTTTCCCACACTCCTATCTTCGGGGAGAATCTTCGTGAAGATAGAGCAAAGGACAGGTTCCTTCTTGATTTTCCGAGTCTGAGTCCATCTCGTCCCAGCTTGTCTCAATCTCCATTAGAGTCTCGTCCCAGCTTGTCTCAATCTCCATTAGAGTCTGTTCCAACATCAGCTGAACCTGAACCCATCTCAGTCTCGGTTGAGTCCACTCAGATAGAGTCTGTCGAACCACTCAAGTCGTGTGAGGTGATTAAAGATAAGGGGAAACAAGATAATAGTCGACCACTACAGGTTTTTTCCAGGAAGAAAATACCAGCCTCTCGATCGGTACAGGTACAATCTCCTATTCGTGCTAATGTTCAAATTCCCGAAATTATTCCCACATCCACCGAAATTATTCTCACATCCACCGAAAATGTCATACCATCAGCTGAACCTTATGAATCCATGGATGAGCATGAAAAACCAAGTGATGCTGACCTACCAATTGCACTTAGGAAAGGATCCAGAACCTGCACTAAACATCCACTATATCTATTTCTGACCTACCAGAAACTGTCCCAAAGCCATAGAGCCTTCTTAAGCAACCTCCATACAATACCCATTCCGAGAAATCTATCTGAGGCATTAGGGGACAAGAAGTGGGAGGATGCTATGAGAATAGAGATGGAAGCACTTGCAAAAAACAAGACATGGGAGCTGGTCGAATTGCCGAGAGGAATCAAACCGGTTGGATGTCGATGGGTGTTTACGGTGAAGTACAAATCTGATGGTTCTGTGGAAAGATATAAGGCAAGGTTAGTCGCCAAAGGGTACACTCAAACCTATGGCATTGATTATCTTGAGACGTTTGCCCCTGTTGCAAAGATGAACACAGTGCGAGTTCTTTTGTCGTTAGCTGCCAATCTTGGGTGGAGTTTACAACAGTTTGATGTTAAAAATGCATTTCTCCACGGGGATCTAGAAGAAGAGATTTACATGGAAGTTCCTCCCGGGTTTGAATCCAAAGAAGGAATGGTATGCAAGTTGAAGAAAGCACTCTACGGACTCAAACAGTCACCAAGAGCATGGTTTGGAAGACTTACTAGAGTGATGGTCACCTTAGGGTACAAACAAAGCCAAGGAGACCATTCGTTGTTTATAAGACACTCGAACTCAGGGGGAGTGACAGCCTTGCTGGTGTATGTAGATGACATGATAGTGACAGGTAATGATGCAAGTGAGATGCACAATCTAAAACAGTGCCTTCTGAAAGAATTCGACATCAAGGAACTTGGAAGATTGAAATACTTCCTAGGTATTGAAGTGGCTCATTCAGAACAAGGAATCTTTATTTCTCAGCAAAAGTATGTGCTTGATTTATTGAGAGACACAGGGAAGTTAGGGTGTAAGCCGATTGATACACCCATCGAGTTCAATCATGGATTATGTGAGGCTCCTGACGATCCCATAGTAGATAAGAGTGCCTATCAGAAGCTTGTTGGGAGGCTGATCTACTTGGCGCATACAAGACCAGATATTGCTTTTGCTGTGAGTGTAGTCAGCAGGTTTATGCACAATCCCAAAGAAACACATCTCAAGGCCGTTCACCGAATCTTGCATTACTTGAAGGGCAATCCTGGTAGAGGTATTTTGTTCAAGAAAGGAGAAAACTTGACATTAGAAGCCTACACCGATGCAGATTATGCAGGATCACTAGATGACAGAAGGTCAACCTCGGGCTATTGTACTCTTTTAGGGGGAAATCTTGTAACGTGGAGGAGTAAGAAGCAAAACGTAGTGGCAAGATCAAGTGCAGAGTCAGAATTCAGGTCAATGGCGATGGGAATATGCGAGTTGCTGTGGTTGAAGATAATTCTCGATGATTTGAAGATTAAGTGCGAAGGACCAATGAGATTATACTGCGACAACAAATCTGCCATCAGTATTGCTCACAATCCTGTACAACACGATCGAACGAAGCACATAGAAGTCGACAGACACTTTATCAAAGAGAAACTTGAAAGTGGTCTAATATGTACTCCATTTGTTTCAACAAAGGATCAATTAGCAGATATTCTCACAAAGGGGCTGCCAAGCACTGTGTTTCGAAATATCATTAGCAAGCTTGGAATGGAGGATATCCATTCACCAGCTTGAGGGGGAGTGTCGAGCTGCTACATAGCTGTATTAGGAATATTAGGAACGTTTCCTGATTTCTGGTTTCCTGATTTCTAGGCTGATTTGTCAACTGTAATTAGTTTCCTTTTTTGTAAAGATCTTGTTGCTAATATAGGGCAATAGACTGTGTATATAAGGCACCCATTGTAACCTATTCAATATAATAGAATCAATTATTCTCATATTTCTTTTAACAGTTGGTTTTTTTTTTTTCAAATTCCGGGGGGGGGGGGGGGAGTGTTTTTGTTTTTGTTTTTGTTTTGTGTTTAGAGTTCTGTGGTTCCTTTTTTGTTTATGTTTTTGTCATTCGTTTTATATGAAGGATTTCTCTATGAAGCCTTTCTACTTTTTCATGTCTAAACCGGAATGCTTCACCAGATCTAAGATTTGTTGCAAAATCCATTTCCTTTTCGCCTCTGAAATTTTTGTTGGAAAAGATGCTGAAGATGCAGATAACTGGTTCTAAAGCCAACTTAATTTTCAAACACTGCTTCCTCTCTTGCTCTGTTGAACAAGAATTTGATAGCTTACAATCATTCCGTAGCCTCTCCAAAACACGACCGTAGAAGCAAAACCAAGAAGAACGATACCCACGTTGAGATGAATCTTGAAGATATCTTGGATTCCCTTGACAGGATGCTCCGAATGCATCAAATTCCTTCTGTTGTCGTTTTCAATCAATTGTTGGGTAAGATCGTCAAAACCAAACGTTATTCTATAGTTATTTCTTTGTATAAGCAGATGGGCATGCAAGGAATAGAGCCTGATGATTACACTCTGCATATGGTGATAAATTGCTTTTGTAATTTGAACCAAATGTGCTCTAGTTTGTTTGTCTATGCAAATTTCATTTAATTTGGTTACGAACTAGACGTTGTGACGATGAGTACTCTAATCAAGGGGTTTTTCCTTGAGGGTAAGGTTGATGAAGCAGCAGAGTGCTTTCACAAAATGATTAAAGGAGGTTGTAAGCCTGATGTGTTCACTTATAAAATATTGCTTAATGGTAACTGTAAGATGGGATACAGTGTTGCAGCTATTCAGTTACTCAGGAAGATGGAAAAGGAAGAGAACTGCATGCCTAACGTTGTTTCCTATTGCACCGTTATTGATGGCCTTTGCAAGGAAGGGCTAATGATCGTGCTCTAGACCTTTTCTTTAAAATGACTAGAAAAGGTATTATTCCGAATGCTGTTACTTACACCACCTTGATTCGTGGGTTGTGCATGATTGGGGAATTGAAAGAAGCTATGAGGTTATTTGATGGAATGGTCAATCGAAATATCTCTCCCACGGTACATACTTTTATTGTCTTGGTTGATGCGCATTGCATAGAAGGAATGGTTGTGAAGGCACAAGATGTTTTAAAACGTATGGTTCAACAAGGTGTCAAGCCTGACACTGCGACGTATAATTCACTCATTGATGGTTATTGGTTGCGAGGAGAAATTGATGAGGCAAGAAAACTGCTTGATACGATGATTAACAACGGTTGCGAAAGTGATGTATATAGTTGTAGCACTATGATAAGTGGATACTGTAAGAAAAGGATGATAAATGAGGCTCTTAGATTGTTTGAAGAAATGACGTCTAAGGGATTAGTTCCAAATGTTGTTACTTATGGCTCTCTTATTGCTGGTTTATGTAAAGTGGGGAGAACTCGGCCTGCTCATGATCTGCTTCACAAGATGCAAGCTGTTGAGCAGCCACCAAATATTCAAACATATGCTATTTTACTCGATGGCTTATGCAAAATGGAAAATTTGAAGAGGCAATGACATTGTTTCAAGATATGGAAGAGAAGAAGTTACCACTCAATATTGTGATCTACAATACCCTCATTGGTGGTATGTGTAAGGCCGGAATTCCAGCTGGACAGGATCTCTTTTGCAGCATACCATCCAAGGGTGTACAACCTAATGCGAGGACTTATAACATAATGATCAATGGACTTCTTACCGGAGGCCTCGTAGGTGAAGCTTTAAATTTGGCTAGAGAAATGGAAGAAAAAGGATGCGCTCCAGATGGATGCACTTATAATTTAATGATCCGTGGGCTTGTTCAGAACGATGATATATCAAGAGCATTGCAGTTTAAAGATGAAATGGTGGCAAAGGGTTTCTCTGGAGACGCTTCACCTTATGAGTTGTTTATCGATTTGATTTCCAATAGTATATTAGATCCTTCCTTGCAACCAGTGGTGTGAAAGATTTTACGAGGTCTATCTGTTATTTTTCAGCTTACTTTATTTACATGATTTACTTGAAGGGCTTGTTCTTGTCTATAGGATAATTTAGATTTTGCAAGTTTAACCCAACCTAGAAAGTTTTACATTTGATTTGTATTAAGTGCACAGACATATATGCTTTTATCTTGTAATTTCGTTAAAGTTATTGACATTTCCCTAGAAAAGCTACTCTATTTCAGTACAAAAGATTGTAGCATCACGATTGGCATCTTACCAAAAAAATAAAACCAAAAAAAAAAAACAAAAAACCAAAAAGAAAGTGTTTTTGGAAACAAAAAGCTTCGGAAAGAAGTCCTTTCTTTCTGCGTATATAAGATAATTTTTCTAGGATGTACTTGTATTGCCTAGTGGTTTATTTTTTTTACTTTTGTTTATTTTTTTTTTAGCCATAACTTCTGCTCTGTGTGTTCATAGTTAATCGCACATTTGGCAGGTGATATGTTGCTTAGCAACATGTTGTGTCGATTGTGCTTTGCCAAATTGCAGAGGTTTGCTCGAAGATTTTTTTACGTTCTGCATCACTTATTTTATTTTATTCTGCTTTGATATACTGATATTCATTCGTATTCTTGGAATTTAATAGATTGAATCTGGTTAATACTGAGAAAGCTAAATGAAGTGAACTACTATCATGTGCTGATTAGTGATTCTTGTTAGTTAAGTAAGGAATTATTTTTGCCATATAAATTTCGGTTTGCCTATTCATTTTAAGTCAAGTGACTGAGAAGCCAGTAGGTTGCTTTACATGCTTAATGTCGCATAAAGGAATAGCTGCATTTTTTGGTACTAAGTTTATCAGCAACTAGCTGTTTATGGCCAATGCAAGCCAATTTTTGTTACAAGATGTTTGAAGATAAAGCCTCCATGTGTTATCTGAAAACGATTTCTTTGTTGGTTGGTGGCCATTTCTCTTGCTCTGTTTCTGTAGAAAGAATAATTGGGGTTTACTATTAGTTGGATTCTATCAAGTTTTGTAGTATTGGGACTGATTATGTCTCTGCTCTGTCATTTTCTTTCTGAAGAGCTAAGCAGGTCTAAATGTTTAGATTGAATATTGTTATTTGGATTTGAACCCTTTTTTTTTTTTTTTTAATTTTACTTGCTTGCTTAATAGTATGGACGTGGCTTTTAAGTGTTTATGTGGTTAGTGCCTCGTGCCAAAATTAACACTAGTAATTTGCTGCGGAAAAGAAGACCACAAAAAAAAAAAAAGGGTTTTTGAAGTGCAATGCAAGCCTGTTTTGCTGTTAGATGTTTTCCATTGGTGGTGTTCTTGCTGTTTAAGCAGTATGCTAGTTGCTAGAGATTAGGTTTTTTATTTTTATTTTTTAAAGAAAGAAAACAAGTATTTGTCTGTAATTTGTAATTGAATCTGTGCTTGCTCTGTCATTTTCTTCCGGATAATTATAAAGGAATAGGAAGGTCTTCGTGTTAGAACTCTGAATATTGTTGTTGGACGCGAACCTTTATTTTCTTTCGTCGATAAATTTGTGTCATGGACATGATTTTTAGGTGTTTGTGTGGTTAGTGGGTCATGGAAGGATTGGTACATTTGTAATTGGGAGCAGAAAAAAAGACCTCATCTGGTTTACTCTCCATCGCAAAATTTCTTTCCGGTATCTTTCATGTGGAGCTTGGCCGGGTAAACTCTTTTGCTTGATCATGATTATCAATGATTTTTTGTTATGGCATCTACTACAGTTATGGCAAGTAAGTTCAGTGCTTCTCTATGCTCACTTTAGCCTAGTTTCCATTAGCGTGTAGTGTATATAGAGCAGACTCGATCTCAGGATGAAGACTGACGACAAGGGCTTAAGATGATCGTGTTTGATGTTCAAATTACTTCTTCTGAGATGTAAATGCACAAACCAGTGTCGATATGATGAAAGCAAAGATTTCACTGTGAAAATTTAATGGCAACGTTGATATGAAGGAAACTTGTAACTATTTCCAACATCAATCTACAACAGTGCCTTGTGGAGAGAAGAGTTTGCGCGAAAGCATTCCTCCTAAATGGCCACGCTATGTTTGGAAGCTACTTCATGGACGCCTAGCTATGTCAATTGGTTCTTATTGTCGGCTTTGCAATTCTGAGGAAGAAAATCAACATTTATTTGCTCGTTGTTCTTGGAGACTCTGGAAAAGAAGGGAAAAAAAAATAAAAATGGGATGACATATTTCATGCTTGGAAGCTACTTCATGGACGCCTAGGGCTAACTAGCTATGGAGGACAAACTGAAACAAAATAGGTTTCCTTGTCGGTTCTTATTGTCGTATTTTGCATTTCTGCGGAAGAAAATTTAACAAAATTTATATTATTTGTTGTTCTTTTGTGGAGACTATTTTGAAACAATTGGAAGACATATTTCTTTGTTCACTAGCTCTTTTATTATGAATAAATAGATAGACTATAATAAATTACAAATTTCCTTTCATAAGTCATGCATTAAACCATAACTTTTCAAAACTGGTCTTGACCATCGTTTCCCTGTTTCCCGCTAAAGGATTAACGAACTGCATATATCAAAGCGAACAAACCTACATTTAAAACAAAACAAAACAAAAACAAAACAAAAACAAAACAAAAAAATCTTAGAAGATCAGCAAAAACCGAAAATTATATCAGCAAATAATGTCATTTAGCTTTCACGTCACGTAAACTTGAATTAGAATATTGAGTCGATAGGAAAGGGCGCAGATGATGATCAGTTCTGTCTTGACATCACCATCCGCAAGTGCTGCTGCCAGGCAAGTTGGCTCCTCTGATCAAGCAGATGCATAAGAATTCCATGCCGATCCACGGGAGGTCCAGCGAAATCATGACCAGGAGTCACTGTTTGCGAATAGTTGTTGTGCCTAATCTGTGTGTTTAGATCACCAGCAGCATGCATTGTTGGAGAGCCAGCCATGACCATCGGACAGTGAGCGTTCTGATCAGGTAAGTGCATCGGAAACAGAAGAGGAGAAGCGAGCTGCATTGAACTGATGGTCAACATCTGGAGATACTGCGAAAACTGATTGTTCTGATCTCGTAACATGATGTTCTCCGATTGAAGATTTTGTACAGTTTCCTCCAGTTCCTGAAGTCGCTCCTCAAGGGCAATACTTGATGATCCTTTGTGGCGCAGCTCGCTTCCAGTACTCTCAGATTTCTTCCCAAAAAGACCCTCACAAAGCTCTGCACCCAAATTCCATTGGTAGGTTCTCCAGTTAAAATAAAAAAAAAAAAAAATGGAAAGCGAGTATTGAATAAAAATATTTTATCCTCACCTTTAAAATGGGAGAGAAACAGGAAGCAACCACATGCAATTGATTTTGGATCTTCTGCCTCCTCATCTTTCTCTGCAGTTTTTGAGAGCTCCATAATCCCACTTCCGCTTTGTTCATCTTCTTCAACTTCTGTAGCAGAGTTGGGTACTAATTCAATTTCGGTTGGTGCTTCTCCATCTTCGTCGGCACCAGCAGAGTCATTAATACCAGTTCGACAAGCAAATGTTCTACTTGGTTCACACTTGGTAAAGCTGCATGTAGCACCATCTTCTTCCACTTTTGATTCCCTGAACTCCCGAATTAAATGATCACCCGTGCTCGGTGTGTCGTGATCATTTCTTTCTTCAACCGAGCCAAATCTTTCTCTTCTGTTTGGTTTTTCGACATTTTCTAGTGGATAAATCTCTCTTGGTTCAGACCACTTGCTCGTCGCACCATCAACTTCTTTGTATGAACTCCAGTATTCAGGATTAGTCAAGAGACCAAATTCTTGTGCGTCTTTGTGACTTAGCAGCCGAACACCGCATGATTTGATTATACATGAGTTTCCAAGCACACACGATCCTGTTACCCAATCTAATGCGTAGATGTGAAATGACATTCCGGTGATGTTGTTATCATCTGCTTCTTTACAAGCCGAAGCCCAAGAACAAGGGTACTTGAAGCACAAGAAAACATGATCAGAATCGAGTATTTGAGTACCTTTTATGCCATTGTCATAGCATGTCCACAATAATGTTTCCAGTCTAACACTTTCACCATACTTGGTCCTCAAATGGAAGTCACATCGGAAATCCTTCTTGGAATAATGGTACTCATCAAATTCAGCAACAAAGCATATCGAAAAACCCAAGCAGCTCGAACTTCGCCATTTTTCGGGAAGCGTGACATCTATAGAAGAACCTCTGGTTGATGGTCAATAAACCCCGGCATTTCACTACCCGGGAAAAAGATACAAGCATCATAATCCTGCACCATTAACAGAGAAGTCAAGATTATTAAATTCGTGAAAACTTGCTAGATTATCTTTTTTATTCCAAACACACTAGAAGAAAGAGACTTACAATGTGGCTCTCTGAGATTGCTGCATGTGCTGCCATTGAAGAAATTCTAAGCTGTGCATCAGCTATTATGTTATCCCGTGCATTCTGGTCCAGTTTGTGGCAATTCAAAAATAAAATCTTCTGATTCTGTTCAAACTTTTTCGGATCACAAAGTCTCATGAGTGCACTCCTCGAGCTTGACACACAGTCCAGTGAGGTGCAACCTTGTGCATCCAAAACGCATACGTACGGAAGTTCGGGTATAGATCGAAGGTTCTTCCATTTGTTTATTCCAAGGATTCTCAATTTAGAAAGTTGCTTGATGCTCGCAGGTATTTCATCGGCAAACCTTGCACTTAGATGCAATTCTTCTAGTGAAGATAAACAGTCAAGGCAATCAGGAAGTTTCAGTGCGTTACATTCATACATATGTAGCCGCGACAAATTGGAGAAACCATTAACAGTTCTCAGGGGAGGCAGCTGTGTAAGTTGCAAACAGCCAGAGAGGTCGAGAGACTCGATTTTCAAATTATAGATGCTGCTTGGGAGAGATTGGAGATTTTCACACTTATTCAAGTGTATGCTTTTAAGCCTGGCCAGTTTTTCGACTGATGACGGTAGCTCTCTAATAGCTGTTCCAGATAAACTGACAGAAAATAAACTCTCCATAGGCTCCAAGATTTCTGGGAAATTGTCAAATTTTGAGCAACCTTGTAGATAAATATACCTGAGAGACTTGAGCTTACAAATGCTCGTAGGCAGAGTTCGAAGCCTTTTGCAGTCGATTAGATGAAGATTAACAAGATTAGAGAGAGCTCCAATTGATGAGGGAACCTGTTCTATTGCCGTCCCACTCATATCCAATTTAAATAGATTCCTTGGAAGCTCTAGCACTTGTTCAAGAGATGAGCAGCCCGCGAGATAAAGTTCTTCCAGGGAATCCAATTCACGCATGCTTGTCGGAAGCGTCTTAAGGAATGTACAGCTTTTAAGTTCCAAATATTCAAGTTTTCCCAAGAGCCCAATTGATGCAGGCAAATCTTCGATTCTGGTCTCACTCAAACATAACTTTGTCAGATTCCTTGGAAGGTCTGGTATCTTTTGAAGAGATGAGCAGCCCGATAGATAAAGAAATTTCAGAGAACTCAATTGAAACATGCTTGTCGGAAGATTCTTTAGGTAGCGACAATTCTGAAGACGCAAATCGACAAGTTTTTCCAACAACCCAAGTGATGCAGGCAACTCTTTTACTCTAGTCTCATTTAAATACAAGTAACACACGTTCTCACTTATTTCCGGAACTGTTTCAAGATTTCGGCAGTCCCAGAGACGAAGAGTCTCAAGGGATCTTAACCGAGTAATCTCCGGAAGACTCCTTAGCATATCACAGTTGTCCATATACAAATGAATAAGCTTGTAAAGGTTGCGGAAATTATGTGATGGAATTAGAAACAAGCTCGTACACTTGATGAGAGATATGATCTCAAGATTCGGAGCTTGAGAGAGATCCGGCATATGTTTCAGGTGCTGACAGAAACTGAGGTTTATAACTTTTAAGCTCGGTAAAGGCTGTAACAGAAAGACAAATGCAAGAATAGAAACTTTAGTACTAGAAAGACTTTACAACATATGTATAATTATATATCAAATTTGTAACAAATTAATTTACCTGAACTCCATCCCAGAGTTTCTCAACTCGGCTGTTAGGCAGGATAAGTTCCACAAGCTGCTCGGAATCAAAATTTGCAGGCAAAGATTTTGAAGGGTACTCATCCCACTGAAGATATCGAAGCGCATCGGGGAGGAACTGAAGATCTTGAGGAAGGTACAATTTGCACTCTTTACTGTTGCTAGAGTTATAAATTTTAAGCAATCTGAGATTGCATGCCTCTTTGAACATTACAGGACTCAAGTGCAGTTCTTTGATCATCGAAACGTCAACTAGTATTACTTCAACCATTGCGCTCACCTGAAGACAATTATGAAAATGAACAAATGAGCATGCAGTATAAACTCTTTACCTAGACAGAAAATTGAGATACTCATACACACACATATATATATATATATATATGAGCATGCAGTATATGTACTTACTTTATTATTTTTGAATACGTGATAGACATCCTGGGGAATCCACAACCTACTACGCTTCCCAGGCTGCTTAATGGATTGTTGACGAACAATTTCCCAACCCGTTTCTTGTATCAAATCATGCATCGAGAGCTCATCTTTGGGAGAAATAGTTATGAGCGACTTTTCAACAAGATCGTCTATTTTTGTATCATCAAAGAAGTCACAACCATCTAGCACTCTTCTTACGAAATCTCTCTTTTCCCCTTTGAAAAAGCACGCAATGTCGAGAAATAAATCCTTATGCTTTTCGGTTAGTGCATCATAACTAACTTTGTACACATTCTGAACTCTGCCATCGGGAGAATTTTTCAGGTCAGCTAGTATACTTTCCCATTTCTTTTTGCTCTTGTAAGCGAAAAGAGAACCCATCAAAACTTCGAGAGCTAACGGAATGCCTCTAGCATAATTCACCACCCTTTCTGATAGCTCTTTATCCTTTATTATGGGAGTTTTTCTTTAAAGCATTCAATTGAAAGAGATGAAAGCTTCATCGAAACTTAATTCTTCCACTTTGTATGTTGCATCAGCCCGATTCTCAAGCAATCGCATATCTCGAGTTGTGATAATGATTCTACTACGGAGACCAAACCAACGTCTGTCTCCAACCAGAAATTCTAATTGCTCATGATTATTCACATCGTCAAGCACTATGAGAACTCTTTTGCTTTGAAGCCTGTCCATGTCGAAATCTAACCTTACGAAAGGGATGTTCATAGTTGTACATTTTTCATCCAACAACCTTGAGAGAAGCTCATTCTGTAAGTCGCCCTGTTTTCGGCTGCCTTTCTCCCATTCCTCTCTAACATTTGAAAGAAAGCAACAACTCTCAAATTGAGAACACAACCTGCTATATAAAACAGAAGCAAGTGTTGTTTTTCCTATACCGCCTGTGCCCCAAATGCCTATAACGCGGACATCAGGTGAGTCAATCGACAACAACGAGTCGATTTTCTCAATGCGTTGGTTAATTCCAACGAGATCTTTGACACTCTCACTCGATGATTTTGATTTCAGCTTTCTGATTATCTCTTCAACAATTGCCTCTACAAATTTGGATTCAGGCCTAACACGGGCACAAACAAATATATTTAGTTAGTAAAAAGCTATAAGAGCCAGAATGGAATAGAATCTACTATATCGTGCATGGCATCTCGTGTGTTCGTGAGTCTATAATGTAAACGGATTCTCAAATGGTGTCTAACCAAACACATTACACCCCATCATTCAATGTATTCAAATATAAAAAGGACTGAAAATTCAGTTTAAAAAAAAAAAAAAGTACTTTAAATAACGCAGCATAATATATATATGATTGGTTAGATACCATCTCGGACAACAAAAACTGGATTAAATCTGTGAATTCCAGTGAAATATAACATAAAATTACCGCAACTGGTCGGAATGCCAACCGGATAAATTAGCTGCTTTCTTCAAAGCATCCCTCCACGCTTGTACCTTGAGCATATTGTCATCTTTGAAGCGGTTTTCGTGATCGGAAAATGCATTTTCATAACTCCCCCGTTGTTTCCGCACACACGAGGGATCTACGTTGTAAAAAATAGGCACAACTTCTTGTCCATTATTCTCTCTGCATTTCAGAATATGCAACAGTTCATCCAAACACCATGTGGAAGACGCGTAGTTTTCCGAAAAGATTATGACCGAAATCTTTGAATTCTCTATGGCTTGTACAAGTGCCGGTGAAATTTCTTTCCCTCTCTCAAGCTCGTCCTCATCTATATAGATATCGACTTTTCTCCTACGTAAAGCAGCACAGAGATGGCTTGTGAAGTTATGCCGAGTATCTTCTTCACCTCTGAAACTGATGAAAACCTCGTACTTCTTCGAACAAAAAGACGAAGAAGAAGCTGACATAATCCTACTTTAAGATCAATAAATAAATAAAAATGCCAAGAATTCTTCTTCTTCAAAAAAAAAAAAAAAAAAAATCTTGGAAGGAAGAAAGAGGAAAGAAGAAAGACTAGCAATGTGAGAAGGAAGAGGAGAGAAATAAAAGAAGCAGAAGGGAATCCTGTGGACAAAAGCTTGTGAAAGCGCGTATATGGTACGCAGAGGTATGGAAAAGTCAATCATGCTAATGTTGGCATCCACTAGAAAAATGATTTTAAAAAATCACTGTGGTCTCTTTCATAATCTCTGTGCAGTTGAGCAAGTTGTTTTTTTAATTCCAAGTCAATGTTCTATGCGTAATAATTAACAATTTATAATCTTTTTTTGTTATTAGGGAAGCAAATACTTTATTTCTACTTAATAACAATGTATGTATACACATGATGATTTGTACAAATATATGTATGTAGTTGTTAAGAATTAGTCATCTGTTATGAATAAATTAATAATTTATCAAGTGTAAATGTTCATCTGTCAAATTCCCTTCATGAATTATATCATCTCCATTTTGATTACACATGATATTAATTTGGTATTCATAACCTCCAGATTAACACTCATATAACTCAAGGCTTTTAGCTTCTCTTAGAGCATGTTTGGTTGGAGGGAGAGATGAATGGATGGTGAGGGATGGAGGGAGAGTCATCCTCGCTTGTTTGGTTGGAGGAAAGACAAAAGGTAGACGAGAAATGGAGGGAGACTTCATCCACCCGAGCCCACCAATTTGCATCCTTCCATATGGAAGGATGCAAGCTCTCACACCATTTGAGGTTGAAAAGACAATTTTGTCCCCTAAAAAACTTATTAATAAATATTATAAAAAGACAATATAGTAATTAGATAAAAATAAATAGTATTCATTAATTTAACTCTCTCTCCCTCTTATCATATAACATAAAAGATTTATATAATAATCTTTATCCTTTATATTCTCTATCTTTCCAACTCTCTCTATCATTCCTACCAAACATAACCTTACTTTATGATTCTAGGCCTACATATATGGCCCTTGTGAGAATGTAATAACATACAACAACACAACAATGAGATGAATAATATTAGCTCTTCTTTTTATTTCTCTTGTGTCTCTCTTTTTACTTATGCAATATTGTAGTTTATCATTTTATGCTATTTTGAATTTATTTTATAACACGTCATCAGCACGAGTCCCTAATCATTATTTGTTGTTGATTAAGAATACTTCAACAAGATCTGAAGATTTTGTTCTATTACCATGATACTTAACTTGTATGGTCAATATGCCTTCAAAGCTATGTGACTGAGTTTCTATCATGATCAAGGTATATATTTTATATTGTCTTGTTTATTGATGATAATATGATGAACTCTTTATATTAAGAATTTGATGTCTTATATACATATATTTCATGATGCCTTTCATAAATTGACACATTATTTCTCTCGGTTTATTCGACATGTCTTATGATATTATTTCTGAAACTCTTATGATGTTTCATCATTGATCCCTTATATGTATATTGACTAATATCATGATTTTTGCATTCTTGATATGAACTTTTGTGCACGTGACTTTAGTTATATGAGATCTAGCCTTTAACGTTGTTACGGTACAAGATTTTATTTTATTGATATTTCAATATCTTGATATACATTTCTATACCTTCTTCGTTGAAGGCTTCATCATGTGAGATTTGATTGTCATCTATAGAATTAAACATGATTTGATCATAATATTTTATGGGTTTCTTGTATTATTATCTAGTGGGAATTACAAAGATACTAAATTTTTTACAAATTACAAGTGCATGCATTGATATGGATATATGATATTAGCATGTATTTTTTAGCCAATAATTAAAGAGTCACTTATTTTGTTTAATTGTTCATTTGGCTTTACACATTATATGGAGTGAATGTTATATAATATTGCAATTGCAATTAAAATGAGATGATGAAAGATCATGACATTATGAAAAGGCCATCAATATTGTCTAATTATTTTCGTGTATACCATAAAGTGAATATTGCATATCCAGTGCCGGCCCAAGAAAATCTGGTGCCTAAGGGAAAGTTCTGAAAAGAGGCCTTTAAATTAAATAAAAAAAAAAGTTTTCAAAAATTATTTAAATATTTAAAGAAAAAATTGATTTTCTATTGGGGGCCTTGGCTTGTTTTGTTTTCCTCGGCTAAATTCCTTGTTTTCTTTTTCTTTTATTCAATTGAAATTTTAGAATGGGGTCTTGGACAAGAGTCTTCCGTAAATGATAATTTAGTTAGGATGTTTGTGAGGTTCTTAATATTAATTGATCCTTCTCCTTTTCCTTCTTTTTTGTAGGAAAAAAAAATTATATAACATACTAGCTCCGGCGCATTAAATTAATTATTAAGTAACACTATATGGTATTCTTAGTAAAGAATACATTACAGATTAATTATTATATGTTATCTAGTTAATTGATTTTGCTTAAAATTAAAAAAACGACGGAAAAACTAGAAAGTGAAAAAAAAAAAAAATCAAAAGGCAGCAAAAGACAGCTAAAACCATCATAATTAGATAAACAAGGAAAAAAAAAAAAAAAAAAAAGAAGTTAAATTACACTAGATGAAATTGGGGGCCTTGGCTCAAGTATTGATGGTGGCCTAAACTAATTGGGGGCCTTAAGCAGCGGCCTCATCTGTCTTGAGACTGGACCGGCACTGTACAAGTGTGCATATTTAAGAGAAAATTACTTAAATAATTACATTTTTTTCGTCTATTTACCAACATAACACAAATTTCTTATTCTTGACCAACATGACACAAAGTTTAGTTAACTTTAGTTTAATTTTGTATTATATTGATCTAGTATTAATATTTATGTCATATTGATACAATAGTCCTTAAATTTGTATTATTTAGGTGCCTTCCCCCATTTCTTATGGCCATGGGACTTTTGAAATTCTTCAATCTCCCCATTAACAAGAGAGACAAAGCACCATTGAGAGTGTGAAATTGTATTAATAAGAGAAGTTGCAAAGGTAAAAGCTCCCTTTGATTATAAGTTGTGTGATATAGAAAGGTTTAGAACATACCTATTGTACGTGGAAATAAATGACTTTGATATCAAGCCTAAATAGAGAGAGAAATTTTGTGGTTACCGATTTATTCCCCGGAATTTTATGATGGCATATGAAAAGGCTTAGGTCTCGTTTCGCGTTCGAGTTTAAACTCGAAATTTTCATCTCAGTTTTTATCTTTTTTTGAAAAAGCTTTTGTCTTTTCTGAAAGTTAACAAAATTTTTTAACTCAAACTTAAAATTTTCAACTCAACTTATCCACCAAACGGACCCTTAGACTTTTGGTTATATATACATGTGATCTTTATAAAAGTCTTTATGGCGATTTTTTTTTTTTTTTTTTTTTAAAGAGTAGAGTAATTTGTTATCTCATCTTAATTTTATTTAAGGCTATTTTACGAAGCTATTAAAACATGATATGCCAATATTCTCCGAAGCATCCTCCAATTTGGGGGAAAAAAAGCCTCATAAATTACCACCAGATATGGAAAGTTGATGATCAGAATAGGAAATTTAAAGGCTTTTGATATAAAATTATCAATGGAGAGTGAAAGATCACATATATAATATATGTCTAAAAGATCAATGTACTTATCCTAATTACAAAGTCTAATGCAATGGACAATTGAATACGATCTTTGAAGTTTTCAAATTTGTTTGAGAGTCCAAATTAAATGTTGCTTATATAATTGAGGGTGGAAATATCAATGTTATTTTTAGTATAATGATGAGAAAATTATTAATAATGGTAATGAATGAGACATGCATGAGTATAATTTGTGATTTATTTATGTTTTCATGCAATAAGGATAAATAAGAAAATATTTCTACTTTCACTTGTTGTAATAAGAGAACTATAAGAATTGTTGCGATGAACTAGAAAAGTTCGTTGACCCAAAAGGTTTACTGGGTAAATTAAAAATCTCTACAAACTACAGGTAATATTACTTGAAAAAGTCTTCTCACCATTTACTAAAGGGAAACAAAAGCATTTCTAGATTTCAAACTTGAAAACTCCTACTCAAACCCTCTTTTCTTACTCGCTAAGCTAGCACCAACGGGGCTAAACATAATCTTTTTGTTATTTATATTTTATTATCAATTTTTTGTTTTAAATAAGTGGTGGGGGATGGTTATGTCCTTCCTCATTAATTAGCTAGAATTGACAACAGCGTATAGCAATAAAGCTGCATTTTAAATTGACTGATTAAGCATTTCAATGCAATATAGAACTGTTAATATGACAAAGAAAGTGATTGAATCACTTCTCCAACTGTTAATTTCAGTCTAAGACACGCCTGAACCGTTGAAGACTTGTTTGGTTTAAAATACCACATTTAATGGAAGAAAAAGATATTAATTAATATAATAATACACCTGAAGAATTTATACTTTTGAAGAGGATATAATCATAAAAGGTTATTGACATCAGAAATTGACGCTCTTGTTAGAGGTTAACTCTTTTGACAATATTATTATAATTATTGAACGCCTGTAGCAGTTCAAGAGGTGTACCTGAAATTTAGAAAGATGGAAGAAAGAGAGATCTCAATAATTTTGTCAATATACAAGAAAAATTGAATTAATTATTCTCAATAATTTATAAATGCAAGAATTCTTGATATTCGATGAAGGAAATGAGGATCCTGAATATGTATAAAATCCGTAAAAAAAATATCGATGTCGACAAGTGACCAAAAGTAAAAAAAAAATACAAATTCAGACAATAATTTCTCGTTGATGGAAAGTAACATGAACCAAAAGTCCAAATGATTGTAGGGTATAAATAAATATTAATATAAAACACTGCATATGATAAAATATAGGGTTATAGATATTAATTAGAGATAATGATAAGTTTCTTGTGTAAAAACAAAAAACAAAAAAACAAAAAAAAAAACTTATGAAGAATATTGAGTAGAGTAGGATATGCAATTACATTTTCATAGCCTGGTAGTTTATAATGAGTCGCTATAAGTCTGAAAAATATGTTACAGTAACATAATGATATCTATAAAGTCTTATATTGAATTAAAAGGCCTGAAAGATACAGTTTGAGATTGCGCACTTTATTATTAAGGTCACAAAGATCTTTGTATGCAATCCAGATATAATTAATGGTACCATACTATTTTTATAATATAAAGAATAAAAGTGCTAGTAAATTAATTACTCCATTACTCTGTTATAAGTTCAAAATACTAAATTTTCTATTAGTTATAAAGACTCTTGAAGAGCTTATAAGAGAAATTAGAAAAAATAAAAACAAAAAACAAAAAACAAAAAACAAAACAAATCTCACATAAGAAAGTTTTAATTAAACCTGAAAATTAAGATTTGTTAAATAGAATGGGTTATCCATAATTTCTCTTAGTCTTGAAGAACTTCCATGAATATTGTGGAGTTTTATAAGTTATCTACTAGTTGTTTGGTGACTTGATGTGAAAGAAACTCATTCCATGATTTGATAATATATTGAGATAAATATTTATTTGAAATGATAAATCGTTGGCAATGGAATTAATTTATTTTATACTCACCGAAATTGAATTTTTATGTGGATTATTATCTTATTATTATTCTATCAATCCGAAAATAAATATGTGTAAAGATTTATACTATACCCATCAGAGTTAGCCAACACTTTGTATCGAATTTGTTTATCACAATTGTACTCCGGAAGAGCGGTAATATAATGCGTTGATTCAAATTATTTCATATTAAATTGATGATTATTAAAATAACAATAGATATTAATATGAGGAGGAGAAAAATACGCATTGTACTGTTTTTTCCTTTGTCAAGGTTTTGTCTCACTGAGTTTACTTGATAAGGTTTTAACGAGACAGTTTTTAGTAGCGTATTATCAGAATGTTATACTCTTTTTTTTTCATTAAGATATTTTTTCCTCACAAGGTTTTTATCTTATAAGGTTTTAATGAGACATATTCTTACGTGATGAACTTTCAAGGAGGAATGTTGTGAAAAACTTATTAAGTGTGAATGTTCATCTTTCAAATTTCCCTCATAAATTACATCATCTCCATTTGATTACACATGATATTTGGTATTCCATAACCTTCATAACCTCCCAATTAACACTCTATTAGTGTCATTTTATTGTTATAACTCAAGACTTTTGGCTTCTCTTACTTTATAACAACAACACAACAATGAGATGTATTAGCTCTTCTCTCTATTTCTCTTGTGTCTCTCTTTTACTTATGCAATATTGTAGCTTATCATTTTTATGCTATTTTGCATTTGTTTTATAACATCATCTTAGTTTTATGTCACCGACAACAATAAAATTCAGAGATATATGGGTAAATGGTCATTTTTTAAAGAAGTTTTTAAATAAATGACAGAAGTTTTTAAAAATTAAAAATATAATAGTTTTTTTTAAAGGTCAATCAATGATTAATTGATTAATCATGGTTAATTAGTGATTGATCAATGTTAATATGTATTTTTTTTAATAAACCATGATCAAATAGTCAAGCATTGATTGATATCGATCAGTCACTAATTAACAGTCATTTTTTTAAATGTTAAAATTTTTACCATTTATTTAAATAAGTGTTTAAAACCTGCTTAATTATCTTTTTTTTTTTTTCCTAAAATCTACAAAAGAACATAAATAATCACAAAACCGTTACAACAATTCACTATAATAATTGAGAAGTTTAAAAAACTCACGTACGGTTTGTCAAACCCTATGTTTTTTCCAATAATCCATAAGTGAGTTCCTACCAAAAATAACAACAATAATAATAATCCTCAAGTGAGAAAGAATAACTATGGTACAACATCAACCACACTTCCAATACCGTCCAAACCTTTCATCTTCAAACTACAGTTACTGCACAATCTATTAATCGTTTGATGGAGTACTATAAATAGTTCTCCTCATGAGATTACTACCACAGTCTCTCTGGACAAAAGTAGTTTGTTTGTCTATTTGTTTTGTATTTTTTTTAGGTAAATTACTCGTTTAGTTCCTAATCTTTTTAAGAAGTTACGATTTGGTCTTTAACCTTTTTTTGTAGGTAAAAGGTCTCCAAACTCTTTTAAATGGTATAATTTGATCTTTTTTATTAGCAAATGTTAAAAATTGGATGGAATATATCACATGTATAGCGCATATTAGTTTAATCATGTAATTTGGTTTCCTTAAGGGTCGTTTGGAGGAGGGTTTGGAAACCACATTTCCAAACTTTTTTTTTTTTTTTTTTCCTCTTTAACTCAAAATAACTTTTCACTATTCACATATCCAAAATGTCTATAGTAAACTCAAACTTTAAATGTCCATAATTTTGTTATGTCAAGTCCAAATGAGATAATATAAATAAAAAAAAATTTGCATAGAATTTCAAGATAAACGAAATAAGATTCATTTTGATATTTTTTTTTCCGAACACATTTCAAATTTTTAAACTTTTTCACTGTAAACAGTTATTTTCAACTAAACACATATTTCCAAAAATCATCTCAACTCCAATCCAAATATCTCCAAAACTTTGTCTCCAACACATCCCCCAAACGGGCTCTTAACTACCCTAAATAGTAAATTATGTATGTTACATTTTATTTTTATTAATAAAAAGGATCAAAATGTACCCTTTTTAAAAGTTTAAGGACCTTTTAGCCACAAAAAATGATGGGGATCAAATAATAACTTCATAAAAAGGTTAAGGATTACACAAGCAATTTACCCTTTTGATTTTTGTTTTTTTCTTTTTGCCAAGAATGTAACAACAATACAAGTTCAAAAAAAAAAAAAAATGTAACAATAATATGTTGGTGACTTCGACTTTCAGCCTATCTCACTCTCAAGTTCTATAACTCATAGACTTCAGTCGCCGCCCTGCTCCGATGACACAAACTCCTACCAGCTCACACGTCGTCGGCTGATTTGTGGTTTTGCTTGAATCAAATATGCAAACAACTCTTCCTAAAGCCAACTTCATTTCCGCCTCTGCTTTTGGGTTTGTCCATGGTACTTTTTTTCATGTGATTTTGTTTCTTTATTTTTTTAGAGATTTTATAGTTGTCAATTAAGAAATGTCAATTAGGTGTTAGTATGCGCTGATAATTGTTAATCAGGCTTTATTTATTGATATATAACTTCTTCAATCAGTGTGAAAGATTAAATTACACGTTCTTTATTTTTCAAGTAAACTGCCACAAAAACGACACGAAACAATCGTGTCGTTTTCATTCAAACAGACGACATGTCGTATTATTTCCCACTTATAGATTTTTTTTTTTAATTTCTAACTACCGTACTTTATCAATGTCAGGTGTCAGCCATTAATCGTGACTCAGCTCCTCTAACATTACAAACTTAGCCCCAAAAAATTCAAAAACTCCAAACCATGACCAATTCCTCCAACCTCCACCACCAGCAGCAGCGGTTGTTCTCCGATTCCGACGAGACCCAGCTCCTCAAAGCCTTCCGCAAGGTCTCCAAAGACTCCTTCTCAAACCCATCTTCTACCTCACTCTCACCGTCGTCGTCGTCGTCGTCGTCGCTCACCATCACTTCCCAGCACTTGGACCTGATCGAAAAATCTCTCGGCCAGAGATTCAGCCAGACCCAGATCATCGACAAGCTCCGCCGACTCAAGCTCAAGTACCACCGCCAGGCCAGGACCAAGTCCCTCATCCGAACCCCACACGACCTCCGCCTCCACAACATCTCCCGCAAGATCTGGGGCCGCAGGAACCTCCCCACCCCCTACAACGCCAAACGACAAGTTGTTTTTCACCCCGAGGAAGAGAAGGGGAAGGAGGATTTGAGCTTCCTGAGGGAGGAATACTCCCGGATTTTCCCGGAAAATGGGGTTTGGGAAAAGGGGTTGGAGTGTTTGGGAGGAGAGAAAATCAGGGGATTTAATGAGGAGTGGACGTTGGTGAGGAAGGAGGAGGCTGAGTTGAGGGCTAAGAGGGCTGAGTTGGAGAAGGAGCTCATTCACTTGGTGCTTCAGGTAGTTGGGACTCGTTTTTGATTTTACCTGTTATTTGTTTTATCTCAAAATTTAGACTGTAACTTTTTCCCTTTTTTTTTTTTTTTTTTTTTTTTTGGGTGTGTGTGTGTTAATTTTCTGCGTTCTGCTGTTTCTTGGAATTTCTTTCTGGTGAGTTTCTTGTCAGATAGATAGAGGTGACTGGCAAGAGTAGAGAAGAGAACTCATTTGGCTGACATAGATAGAAATAGAATGGATTTGGTGTTAATTAGGCTGACATCTTCTTGATCCTAATTTTGTTGGTGTTTTCTTTAAATTTCCTGTACAAGAAAAAATGAGGAAGAAATGCATGGTGTCAAATTTTCCTTTTCTTTGAGTAATCCTCATCTCCATTTATGGGTTATCAAAAGTTGTCTTAGTATGCTACCAAAAAAAAAGTGTTGTCCTACTAGCAATAAATCTTTCGGGATTGACCATTAAATTCTCTTGTATGAGACTTTTTTTTTTTTTTTTTTTTTTTTTTTTTTAATCTGGTAATGCCAGACTATTTACTAAAGTGGGTATTCGTTTAAAAAAAAAAAAAAAAAAAACCATCTAGATTGGTGTGTTTGTGGTAAGATTTATGTAGGAAGGAACTATAGCTTTGATTTATTCTTACAAGCATAATGCTTCCACAAACTCATATATCGGTCAATTGATAAAATGATAATAATAGAATTACTGTGGTGACATTATTTACTTTTACTTTATGCTTACAAACTTGGCGTAGTTCCATCAAAGTTGACTTAGCAACTAAAGTCTCATGACTCCATTGATGTATTGATTCTTTCTTTTTATTTACGAAATGTAATAATACTCGGATTTTGAATTTTGTAAGCTCCTATCTGAACTCTTCTTCTAGCATTGGTGCATCCAACAAGGCATTTGAGACATTGTTGTGTGGGAACAATAGATAATTAACATTATGGAGGACTAGATATTACAAATTTACAAGAGAAATGGGCATTCAAGTTGTGCTTCGTAAAGGCATCAAAAACAACTTGTAATCTAAATCCAAGTACCACTAATTATGGGTACAATCTATTAGACCAATCTAACAAATGGGCGGTCCAATCAATTGGTAATCAGAGAGCACACAAAAAAAAAAAAAAAAATGTTGATTAACAAAAAAAAGAGAGATGATTTAGAAGAGAGAATCTATTTGTATTTACAAAATTTATAATATTAAAAAAAAAAGAGTAATTCTTTTTCCTGATTTCTTACTTGTTCAGTTACTGAATTGATTTAAGTGGATTTACATACTCATAAAAAAATAATTTATTGATTTAAACTATTTCACTTTATGACAATGTCTGTGTACATTTACTTTTTTTGCTCTAATCAGAGTTCAACAGAAACTTTAGTTAAGTTATGGTATAGAAAAAAGAGGAAGAGAATTCTTGAGTTATAGGTTTTTTCCCTTTTGCTAAGAATAAGAAAGCATTGGCCTTTTTTCAAATTACTTCAATTGATACACACAAGAAATAGGCCAATTTAGCAGCTTTCTGATCAATTTCTTATAGAGTCAAATTCTCATTAGTACAAGTCAAGGGAATGGACCCCTGACCTCTGATTTCCATATAAAGAACACGACGAGTATAAATACCCTCTTTAACTTCTATTCGGATGGATTGAATGTCTTTCATAAGGAATCGGAGAAAGATGCGATGATTTTTTCTAGGAAATCCCCAACGAAAAATACATACTATTCCTTCTTTAATATCGAATCGATCATAACCACTACTCCCATTCCACGAAATTGTGCACCACAAATATGAACTAATAAAAAGACACCACTAGACAAGAAAGACTTTCTATACTTTATTGAAATCTCTATACCCACATTCCACGAAATTGTGCACCACTCGTATTTGAATTTGAAAGCTCCTATCTGAACTGTTCTTCTAGCAGTTGAACTAACACCAATCGTGTTTCATTGGTGCACCCATTAATTAGGCATATGAGTCATTGTTGTGCGGGAACAATAGATAATCAACATTAAGGACTAAATATTACAAATTTACTAGAGAAATGGGCATTCAAGTTGTGCTTCGTTAAGACATCAAAAACAACTTGTAATCTAAATCCAAGCACCACTAATTATGGGTACAATCTAAAAAATGATATACCAAATTATTAAACCACCTTTATTCTAAAAAATAGGGAGCTATATATGTATATGTACGTATGCAGTGTACATCTCTAATTCTAATCAAAAGCATATTTTTTAATACAAAAATGACAAAACGTGATATGATTTGGTGTACGAATCACAGCGAGGCAGGTTTGGAGAATGCTTCCCAATCCCCATCCCCACCATGATCCCTGCTTAATGACACACGGGGATGAGGTCAGGAAAGCCCAGTTGAGAGTGCCATAATGCAAAATTTGTAAGTGTAAACCACACGATGCGCAAGAGGTAAACAACTAAACAAAACAAGAAAGTAGTGCACAAGAGGCAAACGAAACTGGCAATCTTTCGGCATTACAAACGACATGAAGTCATCCAAAGGTGGGTTTAACTAAAAGTACCAGGTTCTATCATGAGATTCTCCAAATGGGAGAACCATATAGCACAAAGCACACAAAGATCAGACCATTCAAACTTGTCTTAACAAACATAACTGTGTATCTCCTTTCCAGATACCTAAAACATTAAACCTATAATATTGAGTACTTTAGAGACAAGTTCAGAGCTTAGGCTTGGTTCTCCTGCTGCTGCTGTTGATAGTTGAGAGGCCTCCTGAAGAGCATGATGTGAGGCTCAGGGCGGTGGATGGCATAGTGAACCCACCCACGACTCTGCTGTACGCCAATGGCACGCCATTCATTCTGAAATCCAAATCACAAAAAAAAAAAAATAACATGACAAGATCATCATAGTCATATACACTTGGAGTTTGAAGACATTAAAGCAAAACCAAAGTTGACAGATGAAAAACATTTGTTTCCTACTAGTTTCTATGAAGGTACTTATTTGACACATTGCTTTCATTTTCAACACTAACCCATTTCTTCAAAATCATAGAGGATCAAACGGAAAAAATCTGTGCTATCCAGTCACTAAAACAACAAATGCTATATCAGACTTTCGTTAGTAGATAAAACAAAATTAGTTTTACTTGGATTCTTAAGAACGTTATTGTGAAAGCAATTATTTGATGCATTGCCTTTCACGTTTAACACAAACCCATGTCCACAAAATCATTGAGGACCAAACAGAAAACCTTTGTGCACGATCCAGTCACTATAACAACAAATGCTCGTTCATGCTTTCGTTTTTGGAATAAAGTATGAAAGAAGATGCAAACAATAAAGTCTAGAACTTAAACAATCCAAAATTCTAAGACAGACAGTAAATGATTCATATTTTAGTATCCTCTTCTATTCCTACAAAAACAGATAAACTATAATTCAGAGATATAACCACAGTTGAACTCTGGTTTTTCATCCAACACCATAACCCAAAATACAGATAAACTATAATTCTGAGATATAACCACAGTTCAACTCTGGTTTTCATCCAACACCATAACCCCAAATACTACTCCTAGATCACAAGCTTTCGACACGACTTGAAGAATCCATAAAGATATACAAATGAAAATAGCAGTGAAAAAAAATGTGGCACTTAAACTCAGAAATCAATAACTACTCGGTTTAAAAATGTATAGCTGGGACTAGTTATTCATTTTTCCTTGCATTTACACCACCCATTAACAAGGACCCAACGAAATTTATTCAAGTTTCATTTCTTTTTCTCAGTAACCAAACAGAAAGTTCTCTCAATAACAACCAAAAGAACAACTCTTGAAAAAAATAAAATAAATAAAATAAAATTCCCGAACTAAGTACTTACTTCAGACAGTAAGCGATTCTTGGGAAGAAGTTTGGCTACCTCCGGAGGAAGAACGACATGCCTGTATTTTCACCGATTAAATTGATATCTATATATGTGTGTGTGTGTGTGTGTGTGTGTGTGTGTGTGTGTGTGAAACTGGAAAAAGACGAAGCTACATATCTATATATATATATATATATATATATATATCTCGAGAGAGAGAGAGAGAGAGAGTACCTATACTCGTAAGTGTCATCGAAGTATTTCTCAGAGTACTGGATCTGACCCATATTCACTACTCGCTGATCACAACAAAAGTCACAATCACTTCTTCTTCAGAGAGAGTCGAAAATTGAAAATTAGGGTTTTATCTGTGGCCGAAAATTTTCGATGATTTGATCTGCGAAGAAGACAAAACGAAAATGGAAAATCAAACAACCAAAATGCAAATATCAATATGAGAAAAAACGAATTACTCGAGAATAATTCAATTGAAAAATACAGGAAAAAGAAATACCTGTGGCTGTGAGAGAGAGAGAGAGAGGGAAATGGAAATTGAAATGAGGGCGAAATTGAGAGGAAATGAGGAATTTTTAAGCAAGGCTTTGGTGGGAGCGGAATCTGAAATATATATATATAATTTGAAAAAGGAAATTTTTTTAATTATGTTTTAAATTTTACTTACTTTTTATATAAAGAAAATTCTAGAGCGAGTGAGCCTGCATTGCCTTCCTTGCCCTTGGTTTTCTTTTTTAATTTTATTTTGAATTTCTTTTTTTTTTTTTTAAGAAAAATTTATTTTGAATTTCAAATTTTAAAAAATTTTCCCGCTTTAGATTAACAATCGGGTTTGTAACGTTTTATTGACGTTCAAACTTGGAATATTGTTTTGGCAACGGTAAGAAAACGCCAGAAATAAAATATTAAGAAAATGATATTTTTTGGGGAGACAAGCATATCCACGCAGCTTTTCAGTTTTTTATATGGAGAATTATATTTACCAATATTAAGCAACCTTCAAAATTTATTATATGCTTGAATCACGTATGTGCAGAGGCCTAAGAATAGTTGTAGACTTACCTTAAAAAAAAAAAATTGTTGTAGAATTTCAAGTGATATTTTACTTTACATCTGAGTTCACCACAAAATACAATTCCGTCTCCGTCTACCAAAACAACAAGAAAAATGTTTCGAAAAAAAGTAGGCATACGTACATAAAGTTCAACTCTTATCTTGTTCTTTCTTTATCCGGGAGACAATCTCAAATAAACAGGTATGGAAGCTATAATTGTAAACCACTAATTTGAATCTCTCACTCTAATTTTTTTTTATTTTAAAAAAACAATGAAAATGAAAGAACATGTTTAACAAAAATTAATTATATAATGCCTTTTAAGAAAATTGCGTTATTATATATTCTAGCTAACTATTTCTCAATTTATCCATATATTTTTAGAAAATAAATTTTTTTTATAAAAGTATAAAACTACAATTCCAAATGAAAATATTTTTCCTTTTGGTGCTTGGTTAAAAAAAAAAGAGTGTAGTGTAAATTTTGAAAACAATAAAATTGGATATATATATTTTTTTCATTTATCTTTTCACACATGTGTAAAACATATGCCTGATCTAATAAAAGAGGTATATTTTATCTTTCTTTCCTTTTTTTTTTTTTTTTTTAATTCAAAAGTGTGCAAGGATGAAATTGAAACAAGTTTTACAATTTAAAGGCTCATAGAGATAAATTGAGAAACAATTCAAACTAACAGATTAATTTACGTGACTATCTAACAATATGCTTCTGACCAAATATGTCTTCATTAAGCTCTTCAAAAACTTTGGCATCAGATATTACTGGGAGGATACAAAATAACAAAAACTAATCAATATCATATCATCAAATTTCCAAAGCTTTTTTCTCTCGAATAAAAATGAACAACATAAGTAGACCAATCGATTAATAGTACAGTTAAAGTAGGAGTAACATCATTGTTCTTAAAACTGATTTTGCCGCCTCGAGATACTCAATCCGGTGGAACAAGGTTGTGGCGGCCGGTGGAATTAGTGTGCTTTAAAAAGCAAGTCACAGGCAGACTCTCAATTGCACACTCAATTCTTGGGATGTCCTCGAGGACATGAAAATAAACTCGAATATATAAGAGAGTGTTTGATATTTGAGTTGAGTTTGAAATAAAATAAAATATTTAAGTTAAAATTGGTTAATTTTTCAAAAATTAATTATAATTTTTATTGAATTTTTCATAAAAAGACAAAAAATCAGCCGTAAAATACTGTTTTGTTCAAAATAAAATGAAACACCATACATAAGCTAAGATTTCGAATAATTCTCCCGCATGAAAATGATTTTACATAAGTCTCATAAAAGGAAAACCATGGAGAGATTAAAAAGATTATCACTTTCATTTGAGCTATGGTTCGGATATCTGTCAGCTACAAAATTTTGAAAGGAACTCTAAATTCCTCCTCCTATTTCTATGTTCTCATCTATCTGACATCTCTTTCCTCTATTTTCTCTCTCTATATAAATATGTATATATATATGTATCCCAAGAAGGAAAACAGCTCCGAATATTGTTATATTAAACTGTTCCCAATTCTCAGGTACACAAAACAGAAAATGCAAGGCCCCTGTACATTTGAAGGAAAAGGCTCTGCAAAATAGTTGCTTCTCTGTTCTTAAAAAAGCTAACAAACATCCGGTTTACACCATCTTATCTCTCAACGATTCGGCGCTCGGGATTGACTTCCATAGCATTGATGTCCCTTGGAAGAACATCATTGGATATTGTTTTCTGAAATGGTTGAGCTGTAACAAAAATTTTATTCATATACAATCTTAAACTCTTTGTATATCAAAAGAAGGAAAAAAAACAAAAAAAAAGAAAGAAAGAGTGATTCGCTCACCACATCTTGGGTTAACCTACTAAAACCAAACTTGTTGATCCATATCGATTCTGCCTCATTGGCAGCCGGTAGCACAAGATTTCTCACGTTCAAGGAGCAAAGAAATCTCTCAAAACACGAAAATAAGGCTTGGAAATAACCCTAAAAGAAAGAGAGAGAACTTCAACTTAGCAAAACTCTACTCATCTAAATTCCATCGCTTTCATATTCAAACAGAAAAAGGATTAGTATGAAAGATAAAACATCATGCTAATAGCTAAGCCAAACCTGTCCTTGGTATATAGAATGAGTTGCCACCAAAGGAAGCTCAGCCACTTCGGACCCATAAATACGAAATATTCCAGCTGAAACGAGGCATTGGCTGAAATACAAGCATAACAATATAAATTAATCATCTATCATCTAAAGAAAATAATATGACAATAAGTTCGGGCAGTTTCTTACTCGACCGTCAGTATTGCACAGTACATTTGACTAAAATCTTGGCCCATGATGCTGTTTCTGTATGATTAATCGATATTAGTAGTGAAGAATAAGCTTCAATCCATAATTCACATAAAGAGAAAATAAATTGGCATCCAATTATTAAGTATATAATATTGCTCACCCATAGATCATCTCAGGAATCAAATCCCGGCGAGTGGCAGCATCAATGATCGGAGCAAATTGATCCTAGAGCAGAAATTAGAAAACGAACGAGTACTTGTCATCAAAATAAAACTTCAAACCCTCAATTCAAGACTATAAATTATGGCCAAAGGCCACCACAACCACATCTGAAAGGCTAAAAAGAATGGTGGATTAAAGGCAACAGAGGAGGCCATAATAGCAGCTTAACATTAAGAGAAACACGTTGAACACTGCTCGAAACAAACTTCTCTTACTTACATGTATAAACATAATAACAACAAACACTCACCTGAAAAATGGTAACAGCGGTAGAGAGCAGTAATTCAGTATCTTCACTAGAAGCCATTTTACCATTCAGGACTCTCCATTTTATCTCTGGCTGAGCTTCAAAATGATTCTTCTTTGTCAAAACATTGAGCAGAGTGTCTGGAAGCTCCTTTTCACCAGAAACGACCAATTTCTCTAAAGTTGCATTAATCCTGTCGCATTCTTCGCAACAGAACCACATGCCTTGGGGCAGTTCCTGGTACATAACCATTTTCAACCTTGAGAAAATTATTCTGCCAATAATATGGATATAAATAAGAACAGAATGAATGACAGGCACCTTGAGATCTTGCAATCCATGATCCTTCAAACAGCCTACATGAAACTCCTTCTCACACTGGGGAAAAACAGGAAAACCAAATGAGTACAAAAATTTAGAACTGTTACAAATCCAGAATCGAAGCATTAAAGGTTTACGAATAGACTGTTACAAAAATTTAGAAACCTTTAGTCTTTTGATTAAATGTATACCTGATCACAAAAAAGAACCGTCTGTGGACCAAAACCAGATTTGCTGAAATCATGACCTCTGCAGATGCAAAGATGAGAATATATTTAGAAGTAAGGAAAACCGCAGGGTTTGCAACAGTCAGGAGAAAATATTTAATACACAACAGGTCAATTCATAATGAAAAGATTTGCTGCTTCAACAAAATTACTTTAAAGCAATATTGACTAACTAAAAATGAGGACATACCCACAGAGTGCACATCCGCCAAACTCAATTTCTCCGGTATTCATAATGCGGATGCATCGGTTGGTAATCTGTTCTATAGAATCAATACCTAGAACCCTTCCAGCAGCAAGGGCATTGGTTTTATGCTCCACATGTTTTTCTTTTAGAGACAGATTCTGGCATAATTTGCAGAACCAGGAACCAGTAGGGGCACTAGGTAGATTAATGCACCCTGCAATGGACAAAAAATTTGGGACGTGAACAGGAAGTTTGAACTTCAAAACTGTAAACATTGACTAATGAGGAAGCAGAGAGGTAAAGATTAATGGCAGAAAAGAGATAAAACCACCAAGTTCATGGAAATTTAAATGCAAAAAATTAGTCGCAAAAACATAAGAGAACCAGAAAAGAGTATTGCTTTGTCATGCAAGAAATGGAGAAACGGGACAAAAATCAGGTCTACCATACACATCTTGCTATTTTTTTTTACTCTCGAGTTTTTCTCAATTACTAGACTTCATACAAATTAGTGTAGTTCTTTAACAATACCTACCATCTTCACTCTAAAAGAAATTCCCATCCATATTTTCATCTTAAATAAATCCAAATAAAGTATAGAAAAAAATCAAAATTAAAGAGATCCAGGCATTTTTTTTTCTTTTATTTTTTGGTGAAAGGATAGTAAAAGAAGAAAAAAAAAAAAAAAAAAAGATCCAGGCATTTGAACATCAAGAAACATGCTATAAAAGAGGGAGAAAAGAATGCAAAACAATTTCAAGCCCAAAAAAAATGCATATCATCATTAACTCAGACACATAATACCTACATCCATGGAAAGCCCTTGGACATCCATCACAGCACAAGAGATCTCCCCCATCTCGACAAACAAAGCAGAGATCATCATTTTCATGAGTAGAGAACTTGCGATCCCTTGAGACAGACAACGACAATTCATGGAGAGATACCCCATTCGATGTGTAAATATGTAAGTAGCTGCCACATAAAACACACCCAAGTCAAAATACAAGGTAACAAAATCATGGATTATTATTCTTTTAAACATGCCATTTGGAAACAAAAGCGCATTAGTGTCTCAAATATTACAAAATTACTGGATCCTAGACCAAAGTTTAGATCTAATCACCAAAAATAACTGAACAAAGACAGACTTACGGCTTCCGACGTGTTGCCCAACCGGCATGTGATTCAAACTGTGAGGGGCTGACCTGTGCGTTTGGGGTAAAAAATAAATTAATAAATAATTTCCCAGTATGCTAAGGAGAATCTCAACTGCAGTGTGGACTTATAGTACCTCAGAATTGCAGCAACTACAAATGATTCCAGATCCCATTTTATAACCAACCAAATATTTCTGCCAAAAACATATGACTAATTAAAACAAACTCGAAATAAAAATCACCGAATACTAAAATTTGCTGTTCTCTATTGATACCTTTCCACGAGAGTAATATGCTACTTCAGTTCCATCTGGCAGAACATCTTCCTCAAAAACCAATTTATGCAGCCTACCATCCCTTTGTGTAACAGAGAAAGTGAAGTTTAGATCAGGTTAGCATAATAATTGAAGGCAAGGATCTCAATGAACATGTAAGATAGAGGAGAGAGAGAGTAAGTACTTTTTGGTTATTCGTCCCTGACTCTTACTTTGTGATGAGTTACCCTTTAGCAAACTATCAGCAAACTTTGGGGTGAAAACTGGTTTCGGTGGCCTGAGATATTACAAAAAGAAGCTTTCTAAAATCATGAACTAAGAAAGTTTTCTGCATCCATATAAATAACAAGATAGTTGAGTAGAACTCATTCAAGCAGACAAATAAACACATATCCACAGATAACATGGTGGGAAAAGTTCACAGAACAATGCGTTCCTCAGCATACATCCGTGGAGTGAATGGATAGCAACTACTAGATAACCTTTCATCTTGCTAAGTGTGTGCGTGTGTGTGCATATATATAAATAATCTTGCTCAAATTACTAACTTGAAAATAAAGCTTACTCGTCACAGTTGTTAGCAATTCCGACCATGTTAGGCTGGGATTCTTTCAACTCTACGCATGAATTACAAAGTAGTATTGCTTTCCTATTGGCAGCTTCAGGCATCGACCCTATAATTCATTTAAACATCAATGATGCTGCATTTTCATGCAAATGCAAGAAGACATAATAAAGAATTAAATTGGACAAATTGGAGATAAAAGCAACCTTTGCAATAGAAACAGATGGTACACTTTCCAATCAACGAGCAACCAATGACGCTTTGAACAGCTTCTTCCAAACTGATCAATGGAGAATTTTGACATGCTTTAATGACATCGCGGAGGGTACTTCCATTCTCCAAGTATGTATACTCCGGTGGACGCTTATTTGAACTACCCGCGTGTAGCTCAAAAACAGTAGGAGAAACAACCTACACAAGATCAATAAGACTCAACCTTAGACATTTGACATGTCATTGACAGTCTTCTATTTAAAAAAATATAATAATAAACAGATAAATAAATACTAAAAGAAAAACAAAATTAGCATTTACACAGTTCTTACTTCCTTTCCTTTGCAACTATCACAATGACACACTATCCCAGTGCCTTCGATCACTCCTTCAAGTCCCATATAATCTTTGGCTGCTCTTGCCTAGAATATTGACAAATCACGGTAATAAACTTTAAAAAGACGCTAGCATTCATAGGAAACAATGAATACATAAAGAAAAGGAACTTAAAATTAATACCTTTGGGCCTTTCATGTACTTCACGTGCTGTCCCTCGAGAATTCCTGTCTCAAGAAGGTCTTTCAATTTGGTGGGAAACTTCTTCCTTGCGTGGGAAAATTTCTTGGAAACCTTCGCCGGCAGTGTGACCATCCGGCCACGGATATTGATATCTCTGTCTTCCTCATCATCTTCCACTGCTGCATTCTTTCCCGACCGAGTCAACCGCCTTAACATCTTCTTGGGCATCGCATCTCTTGCCTTATTTAAGTCCTCCAAGGAAGGCTCTGTGGGATCCATGTTCTCTCCTTGGTTCTCCAAGGCATTGTGTACAGACGCAAGTTCTTTTCCCGAAGGCTCCAATTTCTTCAGTATCTCCGACTCTGTCTTTCGCCTGAACACCGTCCGAGTAAACGTCTTCAAAGGCTTCTCACCCACTCGAGCCTTTGCGGGATCAGTTCCGGCGGCTTGCTCCTTTTCAAACGTGGCTTCATCCACTAAAGGGTCGTCTATCGACCACATTCTCGATTCGACTTTCTCCTTTTCCTCCTCCTTAGGCTCGTTACCGCACATCAAATAATCGTCCACAGCCTTATAACCTAACAAGAGCGGGTTTTCGCCATCCATTCTCGCTCCTTCCCCCTCCCCAGACACAACAACACCATCACCACCACTTCCCAGCTCGCATTCGCCACCACCTAATTCATCATCCACCACCAAACCATCACCACCGGAACCGTCGACCACATCGCTCTTCGCCTCATCCTCCTCCTCATCCACGACATTGCCGCCCGCGTTCTTCGCCTCCGATATCTTCAACTTCTTCTCCCTCCGGCCACCATTCAAACGCCCTCCTCCTCCTCCCCCAACTCCGACCTTCCTCGTCGACCGGGTCCGACCGAGCGAGCCGCTAATCTCATTCTGGACCTTCATCGCGAAAGCGAATTCCCGCTTCAACCCCGCCCGGACCTGAGACAGCACCACAAACTCCTCCGTATCCGCCCCCTTCGCCATGAAAACCTCCCAAAATAAAATTCAAAAAAAAAAAAAAAAAAAAAAAAACCGACTCCAAAAACCCTAGAAAAACTAAAAAAGAAATAAATAGATAAACTAAAAAATAAATAAATTCTAATCTCTCCCCTTCAGATTGAGCCACAAAATCAAGCAAAATCCCAAGATTTGGGGGGCAAAAAAAATAAAATAAAACAGAGACTATGAAGAAGAAGATTTTTAGGGTTTTTGAAAGAGGGAATTTTTTTTTTTTTTTTTTTTTTTGGGGTTTACAACATTAAAGGTTTGGTGTGGTTAAGGGAATGGCATCTTTAAGGTCGGTTTCTCAGAAGAAGAGAAGAGGAAGAGAAAGAGAGGACCAACAGCCTACACAAACAAAGAGATTTGGAAGAGAGAGAAATAGAGGAGAGAGAAAGAAACAGCAAACCTGTCAAATTATCGAATGACCAAAATACCCCTTAGGGGTTAAGATGGTTTGATTTTCTGGAATTTGCTCTAGCCCTTCAACTTCTATGCTTTGTTGGTGTTTTTGTGTGATTTTCACTCTCAAAAGTTCTGATCTTTCTTCATAACCTGCATAGAATTCTGGTGAGGACGGCGTAAATAAAAACCGATGAGAATCACTGAAAGAGTTACTAGTTTTTGATAAGACAAAACTACGTTACGACTCTCAGAACTTATTCACCGAATCTTTCTATGTAATTTTGAGTCTAGAATGTGAATTATATATTTCATGGCCATCGGTTTTTTTCCCTTGGTAATATCCCCTTGGTAATATCGGTTAGAGATAAGAATGAATTTATTGCGAATCCTTGAGGAATGCAATTGATTGAGAGAAAATTTATTAGTAGGATGTAAAAATTAAAAACATATAGAAAAGATAGAACTGTACTGCACAGAATATTGCTTCTTTTTTTTTTTTTTTTTCTCTCCATACACAGAATATAGCTTTTTACCAATTATTTCTTATCCTTCTCATTTTTCCCTTTCCACCTTCACAAATAAGGAAAACAACATCGTTTTTTATAGACATTTATTGATTCTATTTAAGTAAAACGTGTTACTCGGCATGTCTGTCACGTGTTACTCGGCATGTTTGTCACGTGTTAATTGGCATGTCTGTCACGTCTGTCACGTGTTACTCGTCATGTTTGTCACGTGTTAATTGGCATGTCTACCACGTGTTACTTACAAAAATCACACAGGTAAATGTTTAATTCGCGTTACACTTGAATTCGCATCGTTATCTCCGTTATTTCAACAACGTGTAAGACAACAAAACTACATTGATTCATAATCAAAACATATAACTACTTGTGTCGTTAATTGTATCGTGTCTGCCACGTGTTACTTACAAAAATCGCACAAGTAAACGTTTAATTTACGTTACATATTTGCGTCGCTATCTTCGTCATTTCAGCAACGTGCAAGACAACAAAACTTCTTTGATTCATAATTAAAACATATAACTACTTGTGTCAATAATTATATCAAACTTAACCAATAAACCCATCTTCTCTTATCCTTCAAACACACATTTATCAACCTCTAATTGTAAGTTAGATCTTAAAATCTTTGTAATTCAAAGTGTAAAAATCTGTAGGTACTACCATTGAAATTTCAAATCTACAAAATGTGTTTATGAACTAAAACATATCATGACTTACTATCTTTAAGTGCACCTATATATATATATATAAATGTATATGTGTGTGTATATATAACAATATGCATCCATATTCCTATCCAGATAATCTGTCTATATGCACGTCCTAATCATAACAGAGAGCCAAAAAATGATAAAGAACATCGAGTCTTGTAGCCTTGTTACACGAAATTACAAGGACTTGAATGTAATAAAAAAGAAAAAAAAAAAAAAAACCTTTAGGATGTTAACTTAGGGGTATTTTCGTCCATACGGTACGAAACTGGTATGGTCGTTTTATTTTTCTTGCAAAAGAAGTTTTTGGAATTCGAGATTTTTTGTGGGGGGAATGAGAGAGCCGACCTCTGAAGCCCAATCATATGACGCCGCGTGTAAAAATATTGGGTGAATGACACGTGCGTCTTTGGTGGGCCCAATTGCTATCATGTGTAGTGAGGTTCACCGTAAGGATTTTGACGAATTTTGATTAGTCAATTTTTGGAAAGCATTTTCGCGGTGGCGGGAATTGTTGTTCATATGGTTAGTAACGGTAGCCGTTGGAAATTCTTATATAAATATATATATATATATTTTTTTTTTTTGCTAAAAAAAAAAATTGTTGGTACATATCGCATAAGCACTATTGTTTTGGTTTTTGTTCTACTAGCAAAATTTATTAAAAAAGAGTAACCAATCTAGTTTTTTAAAAATTAATTCTTTGTTTGTTTTTACAACAAATTATTTATTTAATTCTTAAATTTTTAAATTTGTGCAACTTTAATCATTATTCTTTATTTTTTGTAGTTTAAATGACACTAAACTATTAAAATAATTTTATAAGTAAGATACCGTTAGTAATTTGATCAAAAATGATGCTCACTAATGGATTCCGTAAAAAAAATTAACGGAAAGAATTTTTGTAACAACATCTTTAATAGTTTATATGGTCACTCCATCTATGAGAAAAAAAAAAAAAAAAAAAAAGAATAATGACCAAAGCTACACAAATTTTAAAGTTTAGAAACCAACCTAGTAATTTATTCTAGTTTTTGTTGGAAGCATATATGGTAAAGTTAAAGGATTTGGTTCATATATCCCCTTATTTGTATCTCATTTCATGTCTCTTTTGTATTCCCTTTATTTGTATCCTCTTATTATGACATGTATTTAATTTACGCTACTTTTTAACTAATGTGGTATGACATTTTAATTAAAAAGATATTTTTAATTGACATGTTATAATATTATTAAAGGTATTTGAGTGGAATATAAATAATGGGACATATTAGTTGAATCCAAAGTGGATAATTTTAAACTAATTTTAACTACAAAATACCAAGTATTAGGGGTTGGGGGGGAGGAAGCTCGAAGGCTTTTTTTTTTTTTTTTTTTAAATCAAATTAAGGTTGTTTTAAATATCTATGTATTTTTTTTAATCTATCTTTTAGTTACTAAACCACTCAAGGATATATATGAACTGAGAGTTTTGTTTTATTTTATTTTATTTTTTTAGAAAAAGATTTTTCTAAGAAAAAATCTTTTACAACAAACAACTAAACAATTTGATCATTGTTAGGTTTTTTTAGTTGGCATTTATGGCAATAAATTCAATGAAAAACCAAAAACAGTTTTGTAGAAATCTCAAATAAAGTCAGTCCTAGGATCAAGGGATTTGTGTTTTATTAGTTTCCCTATTTAAATTATTTTATAATAAAGAGAATCTGGTAAGATGTTACCTAATTTCTCTCTAGTTTTAGTTTCCAATTATTCTCGGTAAACAGACTGTAATTACCTAGATTTGAGGCAGCTTTCTAGCTGGCCTAGTTATGTATTTAGTCTCTAGTTTTTCTCTTGAAGAAATAAGAAGAAAGAGTGCATTGTCTATCTTTCTATAAGGTATCAGAGACAGGCTCTGAGAATCCGAAATTTCTCCCATGACCAAGTATGGCATGGCAACTGAGAGGGAAACCTCAAACCCTTCCGAAGTCGCCACTAATATAGAGGCTACCAGTTCGAACCACAATGGAGGAACCGAAGGCTCTTTTCTCTCAGTCACTGGACACAAACTGAATGGGCATAATTATCTACAATGGTCCCAATCAGTGATGATGTTTATCTGTGGACGAGGTAAAGATAAGTATCTTACAAGCGCTGCTGTTGAACTAAAGAAGGAAGACCCCAAGTACAAGATCTGGAAGACAGAAAACAATATGGTGATGTTGTAATTGATTAATTCCATGACCAACGACATAAGCGAGAACTTCCTATTGTATGGAACCGCCAAGGAGATTTGGGATGCAGCCAAAGAAACCTATTCAAACAACAAGAACACAGCCGAGTTGTTTGAAATAGATACCATTCTTCACGACCAATATCAAGGTGATTTTTCAGTTACTCAATACTTTAATGTTCTCACTCGCCATTAGCAACATCTAGACATGTTTGCAAAACCAAGTGGTCATGTTTAGAGGATGAGATCCAGTACAGAAAATTGTTGAAAAAAATGAATTTTCAAATTTCTTTTGGGGCTTAATAAAAATCTCGATGAAGTCAAGGGCCGTGTGTTAGGTACAAAACCCCTTCCTAGCATCCGGGCTACATTTTCAGAGGCTCGATGAGAAGAAAGTCGGAAAAAGGTGATGATGGGCAGTGAAGAATCCACCTCCCAGCTCGAGACTACTGCACTTGCTGCACGAGGAATCCAACCTGCCAATGGTGACACCCGTCAGAAGAAAGGGCGACCCTGGTGTGATCATTGCCGGCGGCCAGGACATACAAGGGAAAATTGTTGGAAGATCCATGGCAAACCAGCTGATTGGAAACCATCCCGTAGCAGAGAAGGCCGTGGCAACACTACTTCAACTAAGGACAGTCCGACAACACATGAACCTAGTCCTTTCAGCCAGGAACAATTTGAGGTGCTACAGAAATTGATCAATCAATCTACACAACAAAACATGACCCCTTTAATCATTGGAACAGGTTTAGTAGCACAAAAAGGTAAGTTCTTGGATGCTCTAACAGTTAATAAATGGAAAACATGTACATGGATCGTTGACTCGGGTGCATTAGACCACATGACAAGAGACCCAACTGTTTTTCATAAATACAGCCCATGTTATGAAAATTATACCATTCATATTGCTGATGGATCACTCTCAAAGGTGGTAGGAACAGGTTCTATTGTGCTCTCAAAGGACCTAACACTCAACTCTGTGCTTCTTGATCCTAATCTTGATTGCAATTTACTATCAATTAGCAAGCTCACCCGTGATCTAAATTGTGTTGCTGAGTTCTCCTCTAATCTGTGTGAATTTCAGGTATTGGGCTCGGGGAGGACGATTGGCAGTGCTAAGGCGTGTTCGGGGCTCTATCTTCTCCACCATAATTCTTCTCTTGAAAAACAAGCCCAAACAACAAGTTGTGCACCATTGTTGAGTCAGTTAAATAAAAATCCGAGTCCTATTAGTAGTTCCAATAATGATAGTGAGGTGATGTTATGGCACTATCGTCTAGGTCATCCAAACTTTATGTACCTAGAAAAATTGTTTCCTACTCTGTTTATCAATAAAAATCCAAAGCATTTTCATTTTGAGATATGTCAACTTGCCAAACACTCCTGCAGCTCTTATCCTAGTCATATATACAAACCATCACAACCATTTGCATTAGTACATAGTGATGTGTGGGGCCCATCAAGAGTGAAAAATCTAACGGGTACTAGGTGGTTTATTTCTTTTGTCGATGATCACACACGACTTACATGGATTTTCCTATTGAAAGAAAAATCTGAGGCCGGTCAAATATTTAGAAATTTTAACACCATGATTCACACTCAATTTCAATCAAAAATCCAAGTGCTAAAAACCGATAATGCCAAAGAATATTTTGAGTCCACATTCGGAACTTATCTTTTGAGTCAGGGAATAATCCATCAAAGTTCTTATGTCGATACCCCACAGCAAAATGGGATTGTAGAAAGAAAAAATAGACACATTCTTGAAGTAGCTCGATCATTAATGTTCTCCACCCATGTCTTAAAACATTTTTGAGGAGTGGATGTCCTCACATCCACATATCTTATCAATAGAATGCCCTCAAGAGTACTCTAATTCCAAACTCCGTGTCAAGTCATTCTTCGGTCATTTCCAAATACTAGAGTCATTTCCTCAATTCCCAAAAAAATCTTTGGATGTTCAGCCTTTGTACATATTCATTCCCATCAGCGGAGCAAATTAGATCCAAAATCAGTCAAGTGTATCTTCATTGGATATTCTCCAAATCAAAAGGGGTACAAGTGATATTCACCTATTACAAGAAAGGTATACAACTCCATGGATGTCACCTTTTTTGAGCATAATGCCTATTACCCCAAACCTGCAATTCAGGGGGAGAATATACAGGAATTCCAGTTTTGGGATCCAACCACCAATGACCATTCTTCACATAAGGAGTCTATCTCAGATATAGTACCATATCTGAATCCCACCATTTCCTTTGAAAACCCTGGTCCGGATCCGAGTCCATCATCTCCACTGTCCACTCCTTTAAATCATCCAAGTCATGGTTCACCAACTCCATCCTCTCAGCCTTCACAACTTATACAAAGTGAGCTCCGTGTTTTCTCAAGGGAAGAAAGAAACAACCAAGAAATAGAGCAATGAACACAGCTGGAGCAACTCCAAGACTCTACCCGAATCCAACGCCAAGTAAAAGTCACTCAGGTGAGAATATTTCTGAGAATATTGATAATGACACATCAAGTAATGATCTGCAGTGGCCCATTGCACTACGAAAAGGAGTGAGATCCTGCACTACTAAGCATCCAATTTATAATTTCATTTCATGCAAGGGATTGTCCCCTGCATTTCAGGCATTTGTTATTTGTCTTGATAAAGTACATTTTCCAAACAACATACAAGAAGCACTCAAAGTCCCAAAATGGAGGAAAGCCGTGTTTGAAGAAATTCGAGCATTGGAGAAAAATGGAACATGGGAACTATCTGAACTTCCATCGGGAAAAAAAGGCAGTCGGTTGCAAATGGATTTTCACTATCAAAGACAAAACAAATGAGTATTGACCGGTTCAAGGCTCGTCTTGTTGCTAAAGGATACACTTAATCTTATGGAAATGACTATCAGGAGACATTTGCTCCAGTCGCCAAGCTCAACACTATTCGAGTGCTTCTCACCTTAGCGGTCAATCTGGATTGGCCTCTTCAGCAACTCGACATCAAGAATGCATTCCTCAATGGAGACTTGGAGGAGGAAGTATACATGGAGGTCCCACCAGGTTTCGAGAATCAAAAGAGTGCGAGCAAGGTTTGCAGACTAAGAAAGTCACTCTATGGTCTTAAACAATCCCCTCGAGTTTGGTTTGGCAAGTTCTCGAAATCAGTGACTAAGTACGGTTACATACAATGCCAAGCAGATCATACTCTGTTTATCAAACAATCACATGAAGGGAAAAAGGCAATCTTGATTGTGTATGTAGACAACATCATACTGACAGGTGATTTCAAAGAGGAATTAACTAGATTGAAAAAGTTCCTAGCTAAGGAGTTCGAAGTAAAGGATCTGGGGAATTTAAGATACTTTCTAGGAATGGAGGTGGCACGGTCACAACAAGGTATATTCATTTCTCAACGCAAATATATCATTGATCTACTACAAGAAACCGGGATGCTTGGGTGTAAACCTGTAGATACTCCAATGGATCCAACGAAGAAAATTGGAATTTCCAAGGACATCGCACTAGTTGACAGGGGTAGATATCGACTTGTGGGAAAACTAATTTACCTCTCACACACTCGACCGGATATTGGTTTTTCTGTGAGTGTTGTAAGTCAATACATGAACAATCCAACCGAAAAACACATGGAAGCTGTCAACCGAATTCTGAGGTATCTCAAAATGACATCTGGAAGAGGTTTGCTCTACAAGAAATCCTTAAGCAATGAAGTTGAAGTCTATTCGGATGCTGATTGGGCTGGAGATATCTCAGATCGAAGTTCCACGTCAGGTTATTGCACTTATGTGTGGGGAAATCTTGTGACATAGAGAAGCAAGAAGCAATCAGTGGTCTCAAGGAGTAGTGCAAAAGCAGAATTCAGAGCATTGACATTCAAAATTTGCGAGGGAATGTGGTTAAGAAGGCTGCTTAACGAATTGAAGTTTGCAGTTGATAAATCACTTAAGATGAGTTGTGATAATCAAGCTGCCATAAATATTGCAAAGAATCCAGTTCACCATGACAGGACAAAACATATTGAGATAGTTCGCCACTTTATCTCAGAAAAAATAGAGAAGGAAATAGTGCAGCTGATCTATGTTCCAACAGGCTCTCAATTTGCAGATATTCTCACTAAAGCCCTGCCTAGGACAAACTTTGAGCATCTGACCAACAAGCTAGGTATGTTGAACATTTACAACCCAACTTAAGGGGGAGTGTAGAAATCTCGAATAAAGTCAGTCCTAGGATCAAGGGATTTGTGTTTTATTAGTTTCCCTATTTAGATTATTTTATAAAAAAGAGAATCTTGTAAGATGTTACCTGATTTCTCTCTAGTTTTAGTTTCCAATTATTCTCGATAAACAAACTGTAATTACCGAGATTTGAGGCTGCTTTCTAGCTGGCCTAGTTGTGTATTTAGTCTCCAGTTTTTCTCTTGAAGAAATAAGAAGAAAGAGTGTCTTGTCTATCTTTCTATATTAGGCAGTCATTGTGTCATGAAGTGTTACAACAACTGTTGTTACAGTAGATTGCAGTGCGGATCTAAAGAAATCATGCTGATTTGAAGATATCTTAAAGAATTGTTGAGTTAGAATTCCGTTTTGGTCAAAGCTGCGATTGGGAAACAATTGCTGAGAAGATTCTCTATAATCTGTCAAGAATTAAATATGTGATCAGATTTGGGAGTTGACTTTTAAAAATGGTAATTCTAATTTAAGAAGGTTTCCTAATTTTATTTGAATTAGAATTTCAAAGATTGTCTCAAAATTACTTTCCAGATTTCTCCAAAATATCTTGATGGAGTTGAGAGATATTTGCTGAAGATTTAGTCAGTTATTAGCAAATCAAATCAAATCCTTGATTGTATCATGATCTTGGATTATGTGAGGGATGTTACTCGATTTGTTGCAACAGTAGACTGTAATAAACTATGATTAAAAGTCTATTCCGTGATTCTATCTTGATTTGGGCAAGTTGATTTACTTAAGTCTCAAGTATTTTCAAGTATGGGAGTTGAGCACAGAGGGAGTTTTACAGTATATTTTGAGAATTAGTCTTTTGACATATTTCATTCTTCGGGAGAAGAATTTTGAGTCTTTGGGAGGAGACGTATTGTTCTTTGGGAGAGGAACTTGAAGCCTTTGAGAAAAATGTGTTTTCAGTTGAAAGGAGTTCAACGACAGGACAAGTGGTGCTCGCCAAACACATCCAGCTAATTGATTCTAGACGACTGGCAAAAGAGGGATTTTTTAAGTTGTTTAAGTTCGAGTGTATTCGTAGTCATTTTGATATTAGTGGAGTGTTTGATAGTTGGGCGTGGCCCCTAAGAATAGGTGTGATTGAACCTCATAAAAATTGCATGTGTTCTTTATTTATTATGCTTTTAGTAATTTAATTTAATTGGTAATTTAATTACATTTGGCAATTTAATAAAAACGGATCTAACAATTGGTATCAAAGCAAGTTACGGACATTTACGTTTCAAGTTAGATCTTGGAGACTAATCTGTCTTGTAGGTATGAATCTATTATGTGAAGGAGGATCTGGCTCGAGGTCACCACTACTTGATGGGACAAACTAGCCTTATTGGAAGGCAAAGATAAGAGCTTTTATCAGAGCCCTGGATGAGAAGGCTTGGCGAGCAATTCAGACTAGTTGGACACATCCGACCAAAATCGATGATGCCGAAAAGACAATTCTCAAACATGATGAAACTTGGTCGACAGCGGAAGATCTCCTTGCAAATTACAACTCGAAGGCGTTGAATGCAATCTTTTAGAGACCGCCAAGGATGCTTGGAAAATTCTTGAAACCGCCTATAAAGGGACATCAACAATGAAGATGCCAAAACTACAATTGTTGGCCACCAGGTTTGAGGATCTGAGAATGATGGAGTTCGAGACAATAGTCGAGTACAACGCCAAAATTTGTGACATAGCAAATGAGGCGTTTGCACTTGGTGAAAAATACTCCGAGACCAAGCTTATGATGAACGTTCTCTTATCTCTCGCACAAAGGTTTGCATACAAAGTCACTGCTATTGAATAAGCCCGAGATGTGAGCTCTATAAGGTTAGATGAACTAATGGGCTCTTTGCAAACTTTTGAGATAAATTTGGAGCATAACAAAAAGGAGGAAAACATCACCTTGCAAGCCGAGGTTCAAAATTCTACTGATGAAGATACATTGATGGCAAGGAAGATTTGACCAAGACACTTACCGCCTTGACTGAAAATTTCAACAAGAATTTGAAGAAGATGAACTGAAAGAAGAACTTTGGCAAATCCAACAATTTCCAAAAAGGCAAAGCTGCTACAAAATTGTTTGAATCCAAGAAGAAAAGCAAAGGAATTCAATGCCATAAATGTGAAGGTTTCAAGCACATTCAATTCGAGCGTGCAAATACCCTCAAGAAAAAGGGTAAATCACTCAATACCACTTGGAGTGGTGAGGAATCTAAAGGTAGCTAGGAGAAGGATGAAGATCAAGTGAGAAACTACGTTGCTTTCAACATTGTGATTGATTCTGCCATCATTGTTACAAAGACTGTTGCAATACCTGCTGTAACATCGGATACTGTTGCAACATCATCTACAATAGTAACTGAAATTGATGATTCCGGATCAGACTGCAATAGTGATGATGATCTGAACGATGAAGACATCCAGAGTATAAGGAGATGTACACCAAGTGGATCCAAGTATGCAAGATCAACAAGACTTTTGAGATCCGTATTGATGAACTTCGTAAAGAGAAAGATATCTTGAAGAGAGCCATGATAAATTATGAATTTCTTGCTGCTGAGAAGGAAATGAAGCTTCAAGAAACCAAACTTCAGTTGGAGAACACACAAAAGTCCTTGAAGATGCTCAATTTTGGCATAGCCAAACTCGACCATATTCTATCCATTGGAAAATCAAGTAGGGATCATCATGGCCTAGGTTACACGGGTGATTCTTCTTCATCAAAGATCGTGTTTGTCAGAGGTACATCTATTCATGAACCTAATCCTCAGTCAGGTATGATTTTTGATCCTAAACCTCTTAGGCGAAAACCAAAGAGGTTTATTCCTACTGACCATTATTGCAATTTGCCAGGACATATTAGGCTTAGATGTTTTAAGTATTTGAATGCTTTAAAGAGAGGAATGATTTTTAACCCACCAAATTTTGCTAAGTCAAAATTTGCACCTAAGTTGAAAATTGATTTGAAAACTAATTTTTCTTGAAAAATTTGTGTTAGAAAATCTGATCTTAGGTGCTCTGCAGTTCATCCCTTTTTAAAGGCAAGTACTTTTGAAAGCAAGTTCATTGTGCTAGAATATGTTGCAACATAAAATCAACTTGCAGATATTTTCACCAATGCTCTTGATTCTTCTAGATTTGTATCATTGAGAAAATCCCTAGGAATTTGTTTAATGTGAGTTGCATTTTGTTTCTACATTGCATATTAAAAGGTTTGCATTTAGGCATCAAGCATTTGACCTGTGATTTGATTTGATTCTAATTCACAATTTTCAAATCTTAAAGTTTGATTCTGGGTGAATTGTTTTTGCAGGATATTGATCATGAATTGGAACCAACCCCTTTTTCATATGAAGTGAGATTGAAGGGATCTAAGTTAAGAAGAATTTTGTTTGATCTTTTTTGTAGTTCCCAAAAAGAAAGAATCTAGAAAGAAAAGAGATGAAATAGGGAGGAAAGTTTTAAAATAAAAAGGGGGCATTTGACGGAAAAAAAAACTACCCACCCTAATGTGCGAAGCTATTTATAAGTAACTGGGCCTATGTATCACCAATATGTAGAGGACGATCTACTGTGAGAAAAGAGCTGCTTTAGGGATAGAGTGAAAGCTACCGACTGGTCGTCCACAAATTTAAAAAAAAAATTGGTGAAAGGGAATTTGCAATAAGATTTTACAAAGATCTTTATGAAACTAAATATGTATCTCGAGCTTTGGTATATGTCTGTGATGTTGCACCTAATGTTGCAACATATTCAACAACATTCAGCTTCTTGTGTTTTTGAATGAGTTTTTGAAACGAAAAACATGTATTTTGTTGTAAATCAGGTTGAGAGCTTTGTGGGTTCTCAAAGTCATTCTTCGGCTTTAATATTTGATATTTCCCATATTTCATGTTTTTTTACTTTCTTTCTGATTTTTCACCTCCCCGAAGGAAAGCCTAACCCCTAAAAATAATAGATTTTCTTCAAATTTTTGGTTCGTTTTCTATTTGCATTCTCTTGCAGGTATGAAGGAAAAAGGAAATTATGGTGAGAATTTAATCTAGATCAGCTTCAATTCCAAAGAAGTTTCCTCAAAGGTTTTTGTTTTTTTGTTTTTGTTTTTGTTTTGTCTTTTTGTCTTTTTGTTTTTTTCTTTTCTTTTGTTTTTTTTTGTTTTTTTTTTTTGTTTGCATTTGTTGTACCAAAAAGGGGGAGAACAAAGACTTAAGGGAGCTCGTTTCTCGAGTTTTAGGGACTGTCGTTGGCGAAACCCCGCCATCACTGTCACGTAACACTATCATCGCCGTTGGGAGAATCATGAGTCACCGTTGATGAAGCAAGAAATCGCCGTTGCATCTCGTTGCATCTTTTAGTCACTGGTGGGAGACCTCGAGTCCTCGGCGCACATCGCGTTAAGCAGTCCTCACCAGATTGACGCGATCCTTCCTCCTCGCCACCTAGATTGTCGTCGCAAGGAACTCACGGGAGCATCGGGACCATCCATCGTCACCGGGTCACTGTTGTGCCGCCACCCTTCTTCCTCGTTGGCGAGATTGCTATCGCGAGCAATATTTCTCCAGCGGTTGATTTCTTCCTTTTGGAGGCACCTGTTTTGGATTTGTAAATAGATCTAGGGTATGTGGGGTAGTTGTAGGATTTTCAATAAGCTGAGAGTTATTTTGTAATTAAAGAAATGTTTTATACACATTAGTAAAATATCACTATTTACTTTGAAAACAAAAATCATTATTTACTATGAATTAATAAATATGTAAATATATATTCACCAAATAAATAAATATGTAAATATATTGCTTATTAAATATTTCTTATAAATATATTAAAATATTTCCAAGTAAATACTTATATTTATTCTACTTGCATAATATTTGTAAAATTTTACGTAGGTAATATTTACTAATTTTTATTAGTAAATATAAGTATTTATTAATAAATCCGATATTTACGTTGTTGTAAATCCAATACTTATTATTTAAAAAAAAAATCTAATATTTATCTAATATTATAATAAAAAAGTATATTTATTATTTATCGGTAAATAATGATATTTACTTGATTTAAAAATAATAACTCTAATATTTACTTGGTGAATCCATTTTATTTTAATTAGTAAATCCAAATATTTATTGGTAAATAAATAGATTTACTAAGTAGAATATATGAAAATCAATAAATCTAATTGTTTAGAAAATAAATTTAGTATTAATTAGGTAAATCCAATTATTAACACGGAAATCTGATTATTAATAAGGAAATCCAATATTAATTTGTAAATAGTATTCATCCGATCGAAACAGAGGGTTCACACGCCCCCGGGGGGGGGGGGTGGTGAAGAGCAAGATTGCAGAGGGATAGAAATTGGAAACAAATAATTATTTTTAAAACAAGAAATTAAAATATGCTATAATTTATTATGCTTTTGAAATCCTGCTATAATTTTTAATAGTTCTTGTAGGATATGTTATATGCTATAATTTCTATTATTTTTTCACCTATCCATCAACAAATAACACCTCCCTTCTTTTTTTATTTTTTTTATTTTTTTATTTTTGTCCAACGTCGTAAGATTTATTCACAAATTTTTTAATTTGTTTGGGGAATTAATAGAGTCATCTGTATATGTATATATAGTTTTCTGTTTTATATCGGCATCTAATTTCATTTTTTCATGTTTTTAACTCTTTTTTTTCTCCACCCCCCCCCCCCCCCCCCCCTCTCTCTCTCTCTCTCTCTCTCTTAAAGTCATGCTTTTTTATGCATTTTTTAAACGTTGTCGTTTCAAAATAAAACTTTGATTTTACATCCTTTGTTTTCTTTATTCTTGGTTGTTTTAAATCATTTGTTTCAATATTTTGCCATTAAAAATAATCTTGTTCTGTGAACATAATATATCTTAAATTTCCTTCGTATTTTTACATCACCATCTTTATTAAAAAAGAGAAAAAGAAAAATTCTGCAAACAAAATGGTAATCATAATATTTTAAAGAAAATAACTTTTACAAAATTTGTTTTAATCAAAAGACATACTATATATATATATATATATATATTTCTTTTACAAATTTGCTTTATAAGATTAATATGAATTTTATATAAAAGGGTGTATTTTAATTTTTTTAATTACTAGATTGAGGTGTGTGTATAGTATCTTTAACAACACTTTTGTCCTTAAAAAGTAATTTTATTCATAGGAAATTTAGCAATAATAAAATACATTAAATACGGGGTGGGAAGAGAAGAAAGATGGATGTCAATAAACTCCTTTAGTGTAAAATTGCCGTTAGACTATGTCTACAAACATAAATAATACACTTTTGAATTGCATTTTAACAGTAAATAACGTCTAATAAATATACATACATGAGACATTATTTACAGAAACAACAAAAATAAATCCCTAAACGTATTACATTTAACTATATATTAGAACAAGAACTTACATAAATTGCGAAATTAGTGCCACCGACCTTGATGGAGATGACCAAGGATGACTATAGTCCTCAAAGTATCACCACATAAGCAAACCAACTTTAATTACACACGAAAAAAAAACAAAAGAAAAAGAAAAAACCAAAGCTGAAAATGCTTTGGGGACATGGAATAGTAGAACACATTGGAGAAGTTACATTTTTTACCTCTCCAAAGTGTTCTACTATTCCATGTCCCCAAAGCATTTTCAGCTTTGGTTTTTTTTTTTTTTTAAAGAATTTTTAGCTTAGGTGTTGGGGATTCAGGGAATGGTATATTTAAGGTCGGTTTTGTTTCTCGGTGGAAGAGAAGACAAGACCAACAGCTAAGTACAAACAGAGATTTAGAAGAGAGAGAGAGAGAGAGAGAGAGAGAGAGATAGCAAACCTGTCAAAATTTTCCAATGACCAAAATGCACGTTTGGTTTAAGATTGTCTGATGATTTTCTGGAATCTGTTCAAAGGAGTCCCTTCTACTTGTATGCTTTGTGGGTGTTTTTGTGTCATCAGCACTAGCAAAAGTTTTGATCTTTCTTCATAACTTGTATCGAATTCTGGCGATGACAGCGTAAATAAAACCAGCTTGACAGATTGAACTAGTGAGAATCAATGAAAGAGTTGCTGATTTCTGTTGAGAAAAAACTATGCTATGACTTAGTGTTAAACAAACCTACACACTGAATATCTCGTGCGATTCCAAGACTTAAATTGGGAATTTTATATTTCAGGGGCACCCATTTTTTTTTTCCCTTGGTAATATCGGTTTGAGATATAAGAACGAATTTTATTGCATATTCTTGAGGAATGTAACTAATTGGAAGAGAATTAATTATCAAAATTTAGGAGTAAAAACATACAAAAAAAGATACAGTTGTAACGCACCGAATACAATTTTTTACCAATTATTTATCAACCTTATTTTTTCTTTCCACATTCCTTATAAAGAAAACACAAATAAAGAAAACAATATCATTTTCGACAGACGGTTATCGATTCTATTTAAGTAAAACGTGTTATTCGGTATGTCTGTCACATGTTACTTATCAAAATTACTCAGGTTTCACATGATTCACGTTACATTTGAATTAGCATTATTATCTCCGGATTTCATCTTCGCACAAGATGACAAAGTCCCATCTGATCCAGAATCAAAACATAAAACTACGTGTCGTTATCGAACTAAACCTATCTTCTCTAATCCTTCAAATACACATTTATCAACCTGTAATTGCAAGTTAGATCTTTTAAACTTTGTAATTCAAAGTGAAAAAATCTGTAGGTAATACCGTTGACGTTTCAAATCTAGAAAATATGTTTATGAAACAATACATATCATCAAATTCAGACCAAGCTAACACTTACTACCTTTAAGTGCATCTATATATTTGTATATGTATATGTATATGTGTGTGTGTGTATATATGACAAGTACTTTGTTTTTGTATTGCTAACAATATGCAGCCATATTCCAATGCAGATTGTCTGTATATATTTACTTCCTAGTCCCTAATCATAACAGAGAGCCCAAAAAATGAAAGAAAATTATCGAGCCTTGCACCCTTGTTTCACGAAAATACAAGGACTGTTGAATCATGAATGTAATAAAAAAGGATTTTGGTCCATACAGTTGAAAACTGGTTTTGTCGTTTATTTTTCTTTTCGTCTGAAGGCCAATCAGAAGACGCCACGTGTAAACACTTAATGTCAGGTGTGAAGCTCAACAGTCTTTTCCCCGTCCGTGAATTACACGTGCGTTGTTTTGGTGGGCCCAATTACAATCATGTGTGGTGAGGCTCATCGTAAGGATGTAGAGGAATGTGTATTATTGAATTTTTGAAAAACATTTGCGCGTTGTCGGGAAGCCGGAATGCTTGTTTACATGGCTGGTAACGGTAGCCGTTGGAGATTCTAAAGGGGTGTTTGGTGTGTAAGTTTGAGTTGAAATTGATAAGTTTAAATAGTAATTTTTGTTGACTTTTCAGAAAAGATAAAAAACTTTTTTAGAAAAAGACAAAAATTGAGTTGATGGGTGTAAGTTTAAACTTACACCCCAAACACCCCTATAGTTTTTATTTAGAGATTTATAACGAAATAGTTTTTTTTTAATAAGTTCTTATGATTGAAGTTTTTAAAAATTAATTAAAAGAAATTTTTTTTAAAAGGTGGGTCTATTGACACTCCTTATTTTACTTTTCACATCCACTTTTTAAAATCACTTATCATATTAATTTTAAAATTAAAAAATCAATTATTATGTCCCTTAATTTTTTCAAAAAACCTTTATAAATAAATTATTTACTTTTTTCTTTCTCCTCCTATTGAAGTCTAAATTGCTGTACAATTTTTTTCCTTTCTTTTTTTTAAGAAAAATATTCTATTTTATTGTTATTTTTTAAATTTATTTTCAAGAGAATTTTTTAAGAGAATATTGGTTTATTTTGCTTATTATTATTCTTATTTTTAAATAGTTTTTGTAATTTCATGTTATAACTAGTTTTTTGTTTTCTAAGAAATAACACGCAAATGGAAGATCCAGATATATATATATATATATATATTCAAATATATTGATTTGATTGAATATTCATTTTATGAATAATTGAGAAAAATTGTTAGGAATTTACACTGAATTATGAGTTTTTTTAGTTATCTAATAAAAATATTGACCAAATTCATAACATTTTCAACCATACTTGTGAAATACTCAGTTTCATCAGTATATTATCCTCAAGTTTTTATTGTATCAAAAAAAGTGTACCAAAGAATAAGTTCATAGATTTTTATCTCAACGTATAAACTGATGAACAATTTTTATTGGATATCTAAAAAGAAAAAAAGAAAAAAGATATCTTGTGAGAAGAAAATTTAAAAATAAAAAATAAAAAAGTAACAAAACATATTAAAAAAAGAAACTGTGCAGAGTTTAGACTTAGTATGTGGAGAAAGAAAAAAGACAAATAATTTTGTTATAAGGGTTTTTGAGAAAACTAAGGGGTGGAACGAGTAATTTTTAATTTTAAAATTAATTGTTAATGATTTTGGAAAGTAGGTGGGAAAAGAAAAATGGAGGTTGTCAATAGACTTACCTTTTCTAAAATGGGTAATCAATTTTCTTAAATAATCGATCAGTGATTGACCATATAATATAGTTAATTTGGTCAATCAGTGATTGACCTGACCATAAACGCAAATCATCAAATTTTATAATCAATAACTCAAATTTTCATATTTCATAATCAATCATTGATTGACCATTAATTAATCATTAATTAACCAAATATGAAAAAAAAAAAAAAAAGATTAACCAAATCAGAAAAAAAAGAAAAAAAATAATTGACCAATTTTGAAAAAATGACAAACATCTATTTTGCTAAATAAAAAAAAAAAAATTGGATCATCTATTAGATTAGATTAGGTGACTAAAAAAGACCACCCAACCTAATTTTCTTTTTATTTATTATTATTATTATTTTTTCTTTTTCTAATACGTCATGACATAAGCACTGTTGTTTTATTTATTTATTTTTTAATGAGAGATTTACTATTGTTTTTGTTTTTGTTCTACTTGCAAAATTTACCATTTGTAATTAAAAAAAAAAAAACTACCCAATCTTGTTTTAAAAAATCAATTATTTTTGTTTTTGTTGGAAGCGTATGTGGTGAAAGTGAAGGATTTTGTTTATATGTCTCATTATTTGCATAATATTTCATGTCACTCCAAGAATTAGGATACATATTCAATTAACATGTTCTTAACTGATGTTGTATGTTATTGTAATTGAAAAATATATATTTTTAATTGATGTATCATTATATTGTTATAGTGGACAATTAGGAATAAAGTGACATAGGAGTCGAGTCCGAAATGGAACAATTCAAATCTTAATTTTATACTAGTTTTAATTGCAAAATATCCAATATTAATAAAAGAAAAAAAAGAGCTCGAAACTTTTATTTTATTTTATTTTAAAAATCGTATTAAGGTTGTTTTTAATTGTAAACATATTTTCTAATATATCTTTCCGTTACTAAATTAGTCAAGGATATATATGAACTGAGAGCAAAGCTTTATTTCGTAAAAAATAAAAATAAAAATAAAACTTTTTCTCTATTTTAAGATCAACAACTAATGCTACTTCACGTCACATTTCATTTTTAAGGATAGCTTTTTATAAGAATGAATATCACCTAATAGTTGACTTATTATGAACTAAATAATCATAAATAATAACAGTCACAGCTTATTAGGTGGGAGTACGTTTTTATCTGTAAAGTTGTTATAAAACTTAAGTTGTGCTTCCAATGTATTAAAAAAAAAAAAAAATTCCTATCAAATAGAATATTATCTTTATTTTATTTTACTTCAATAATGCACTCACTGAAAGACGTTGCTTTCCATGAAACTAAAGACTAGAGAATAGTATTTTTGGCAAATCATGCCCTTAGATTTAGATTTTTGTTTGTGAATAATGCACTGTTTAATTGCATTAGCAGTAAATAACGTATAATAAATACACATATATGATACTTTTTACAGAAAAAAAAAGAAAAAAAAAGATCCCTAAGCTTTAGGAGATTAATTATATTTAACTTTACGTAAGAACGATTAATTGCATCTTTCCTGTCAATTTTTCGAATGACCAAAATGCCCCTATGGTCAAAGATTGTCTGAGATTTTCTGGAATTTGCTCTAGGGAGTCTCTTCTACTTCTATGCTTTGTTGGTGTTTTTGTGTCATCAGCACTGACAAAAGTTTTGATCTTTCTTCATAATCTGTATAGAATTCTGGTGAGGGCAGCGTAAATAAACCAATTTGATAGATTGAACAATTGAGAATCAATGAAAGAGTTGTTCGTTTTTATTGATAAAAAACTTCGTTATGACTCAGTTTTAAATAAATCTACACAATAAACATCTCGTGCAATTCTATGTATAAAATGAGAATTATATATTTAATGGGCATTGGTTTTCTTTTCCTTTTTGTAATATCATTAGAGATAAAAATGAATTTATTATGAATTAGTGAGCAATTCGATTCATTAGAAGAAAATTAATTATCATAATATAAGAGTAAAAACATACAGAAAATATACAAATATAGCTTTTTACTAATAATTTCTTAGCCTTTTCATTTTTTTTTACTTTCCACCTTACTCATAGAGAAAACACAAACAAAGAAAACAACATTATTTCTGACAAACGGTTTCTGATTCTATTTAAATAAAATATATTAATCGACATATCTGTTACGTGTTACTTATCAAAACTGCTCAGGTAAACATTTCATATGATTCTTGTTACACTTGAATTTGTATCATTATCTCTGATTTCATCTTCGCATAAGACGACAGAGTCCCATTTGATCCAAAATTAAAACATATAACTACATGTGTCGTTAATTGTATGGAACTGAATCAATAAACCTATATTCTATTATCCTTCAGATACACATTCCTGAAAAACATCTAATTGCAAGTTAGATCTTTAAACATTCTGTAAATCAAAGTGTAAAAATCTGCTGGTAATACCATTGCCGATCGTCTCAAATATACAATACATGTTTATGAACCAATATATATCAAATGTTTACCAAATTTACAACTATTGTACAGTTTGTTCTTCAAGTTCAGACCAAGCTAACACTTACTACCCTTTAAGTGCATCTATATATATATATACATATATAAATAAATATACATATATGAAATGTTATTTACAGAAAACAACGAAAAAGATCTCCTAAACTGTAGGACATTAATTATATTTAACTATATATTACACAAACTGCGAAATTAGTGCCACTGATCTTGATAGAGCTGACCAAGGATGACTAATAGTCCTCAGAGCATCACCACGTGAGCAAACTTGTCAGTTTTCGAAAGACCAAAATGCCCCTATGGCTTATGATTGTCTGATTTTCTGGAAATTTGCTCTAGGGAGTCCCTTCTACTACTATACTTCGTTGGTATTTTTGTGTGATCAGCACTAACAAAAGTTTTCTTCTTTCTTCATAACCTGTATAGAATTCCGGTGAGGACAGCATAAATAAACCAGTTTGACAGATTGAACTAGTTATAGTCAATGAATGAGTTGCTGGTTCCTGTTGATAAAAAACTTCGTTATGACTCGGTTTTGAACAAACTGCACACTGAACGTCTTGTGCGATTTCATGTCTAAAATGAGAGTTATATATTTCATGAGCATTAGTATTTTTCCTTGGCAATATCGGTTAGAGATGAGAACGAATTTATTGCCAATATGTGAGCAATGCAACTGATTGGGAGACAATAAAATTATCAGAATGGAAGAGTAAAAACATGTAGAAAAGATACAAATGTAAGGCACTGAATGCAATTCTTTACTAATTATTTCTCAGCCTCTTTCCTTTCTTTTCACCTTCCTTATAGAAAAAACACAAATAAAGAAAACAATATCATTTTTGACAGACGGTTTATGATTTTATTTAAGTAAAACGTATTACTAGACATGTCTGTCACGTGTTACTTATCAAAATCGTACAGGTAAACGTTTCATGTAATTCGTGTTACACTTGAATTCGCATCGTTATCTCTACCATTTCATCAACATGCAAGATGACAAAACCCCATCTAATCCAGAATCAAAACATATAACTACTTAAATCGTTAATTGCACCGAACTAAATTAGTAAACCTATCTTCTCTTATCCTTCAAATACACAATTATCAACCGCTAATTGCAAGTTAGATCTTTAAAAGCTTTGTAATTTAAAGCGTAAAAGTGTGTGGGTAATAGCATTGGGCCTTCAAATCTGCAATACATGCCTATGAACAATCACATATGATTGAGCTTAATCATGTGATAATAATCTTTCATTCTGTTCATCAAGTTCAAACCAAGTTAACACTTACTACTCTTTAAGTGCATCAATATATAGAAGAGTTTTGAATGCATGTATATATATTTGAGTGTGACTTTTTTTTTTTGGCTAACAATGTGAACCCCATATTCGTATGCAGATAGTTTGAATTTATGCACCTTTTTTTTATTTTTTATTTTTTTAGGAGCACTTCCTGTTGCGGAAAATAATGAGTGTTGATGTAATGAAAAAAGGAAAACAGCTTTGGGAAGACAAAACAGGGGTGTTTTCGTCCAGCCAATCCGCCGCGTGGAATAATTAAGGTCATGCTCGAATTCCGTGATTACACCTGCGTCGTTTTTGTTGGTCTGATTGCAAGCATATGTGATGAAAGGAATTTGGATTTATTAATTAAAGCGACTTTTGTATTAGTTGATTATGAAAACTGACCCAAGCATAAGAAATATAATGGTTGTATGTATAATTTAGTGATAATTTTATATTTGACTTCATATTAAGGTGTAGAGTTTGAATTCCTAACTCTAATTTAAAAAAAAAAAAAATACAAGTTGAATTTCTCACTTTATTTTCAAAGTATTTTTTGGTATGTTTGACATAAGCAATGATACTTTGGTGTTTGTTCGATTTGAAAATAATTGCTCAATTGGTCCCTTTATTTATTACGTTTGTGACATTTTGATCTATACTCTTTTTTTTTTTTTTTTTTTTTTTTTCAAGCTGAAATCTTAATTTATGTTGAATTTACTAAACAAATTTTAAGAAAAATAAAAAAAAACCTTAAAAAAATGAAAAAAGAAAATTAAAATCTTTCCCTCTCTCTCTCTCTCTCTCTCTATCTTCCTATCTCTAAATTATTGCTTGGTCTGTTGGTTCCGGTCTCAATTTTTTTTAAAGCTAAAGTCTCAATTTGTGTTAAATGTTCTAAACAAATTTAAGACATAAAAAAAAAAAAAAAAAAAAATGTTAAAATCTTTTTAACAGGGCCGGAACCGTCGTGTAATCCAAGGCCTTTTCTTCCATTTTATCGGGATTACATGACGGTTTTGAAACCGTCGTGTAAAGCTTAGATACGACGACGGTATTTAAAACCGTCGTGTTATCTTACACGACGCTGGATTACACGACGGTTAAGGAACCGTCGTGAAAACTTTACACGACGGGTAAAACCCGTCGTGTAATCCCTCTTTTCTAGTAGTGTGTCATATATTTATTTATCAAAAGCGCTCAATTAAGTTTCACTTGATTCATGTTATTACATTTGAATTTGCATTGTGGTTTTTGGATTTCATCTTAGTGCAATACGGCGACTCATCTACAATCAAAGCATATAACTATGTGTGTTATATAACTATGTGTGTTGTTAATTGTATCAAAGTGAACCAATAAGCCTCTCTTCTCTCATCATTCAAATACATATTCATCAACATCAGAATTGCAAATAAGATCATTAAACCTTCTCTAATCCAAGTCATGTAAAAATATATAGGGGAATACCATTGACCTTTCAAATCTGCAATATATGCTTATGAACAAATAACATGGTTAAGCTTTCCCAATTTACAGTAACTGTTCATTTTGTTCAAACCAAGCATTAAAGCTTTTGGTGTGGGGGATTAAGGAATCGAATGACAATTAAGGTCACTTTGGTTTCTCAGAAGAAGAGAAGAGAAGACCAATAGCCACGCAACGAGAGATTTTAGAAGAGAAAGAAAGGAATATTAATTGAGAAATAACAAACCTGCCAAATTTTCGAAAGACCAAAATGCCCCTATGGTTTAAGATTGTTTGATTTTCTGAATTTGCTCTAGGGAGTCCCTTCTACTTGGTGTTTTTGGGTCATGGCAGTAACAAAGTGTTGATTTTTCTGCATAACTTGTATTGAATTCCGGTGAGAACAGGGTAAATAAAATTAGTATGACAAACTGAACCAGTGAGAATCAATGAAAGAGTTGTTAGTTTCTGTGGATAAAAACTTTGTTATGACTTAACTTGAACAAAATTACACACCGAACATCTTGTATGATCTCATGTCTGAAATAGAATTCTCTATATTTCGTCGGCATTGGTTTTCTTCTTTTGTAACATCGATTAGAAATAAGAATGAATTTATTGCGTATTCATGAGTAATTAAACTAAGTAGGCAAAAATTAATTATGGGAATATAAAAGTAAAAGTATACAGAAAATATACAACCATGACGCACTAAGTACAATTGTTAACCAATAATTTCTCAGCACCCTTCCGTACGAAGAAAACACATAAAAAGAAAACACATAAAAAGAAAACAACATCAGCTCTGGCAGTAAAACGTATAATATAGCATGTCTGTCACGTATTACTTATCAAAAGCACTCAGGTAAATGTTTTACATGATTCGTGTTATTTTTGGATTTACATCATGATCTCCAAATTTCATATTGACGCAAGATGTCCAAGTCTAATCTCATATAAAATCAAAACATATGGCCACATGTGTTGTTAATTGTATCAAAGTGAACCAAAAAGACTCTCTTCTCTTATCCTTCAAATACACATTCATCAACATCTAACTATAAATAAGATCATTAAAACTTTTGTAATCCAAATGTAAAAATCTGCAATATATGCTTAGAACAAATACAGATCCTTAACGTTACCCAATTTACAATTATTGTTCATTTCGTTCATCAAGTTCGAACCAATCAAACACTTACTATTCTTTAAGTGCATCTATATATTACGTTTATTATTATTATTTTTTAATTATGTTTATCATGTTTTTATCTATATTCTTTTTTTTTTAAGCTGAAATCTCAATTTTTGTTGCTACACAGATCTTAAGAAAAATAGAACAAAAACCTTATAAAAAACAAAAGTAATTGAATATTTAAAAATATCACTTTCTCTCTCTCTTTTTCTCTCGATCTCTCTCTTTTTCTCTTATGCTCTCACATTGCATCATGATCTCCAACTCTCAATCTCTTAACATATGTTCTAATTTAAAAGTATATACGATGCACATGATTGAATATATTTGAGAAAATTTATTTAAATACAAAAAAATATATAAGTAATAAGTAAACAAAGAGAAAAAAAAAAAAATCAGCAAAATACTTGAAAATAAAAAAAAAAATCCATGAAAAAACCAAGAAGATAAAAAAAAAAAACTAAAATGTTAAAAATAGACTAATACAAAAAAAAAAGGACTAAAATGAAAAAAAAATATTTTGAAGACTATATTTTAAGATTTAATGAAAAGTATTTTTTTAAATTAATATGATTTCTTAATAACGAACTGTCTTAAAAAATTCCAAAAAATATACAAAAATTTACAAAATATGAAATATATCCTTTTTTTTTAATATAAAAAAAAAATTTGAAACGTCTCTCTAAATCTTTCTCATGAACTACTTTCATTTTCTCTCTCTCCATTCGAACCCCAGCACCCACTCTTTCTTTTACTTTTTCTTTTTATTTTTCTTTTTCCCCTTCTCTCTCTCACTTCATCTCATATTTCTCTTTTTTCTCCTCTCTCCTCTCTCACTTTACCATTATTTCAAGTGGACCCACCTGTCCCCCCCCCATTTCTTTTTTTCCCACGCCCCTCGCGTCCCCTCTCCCCGTCTCTCTCTCTACAGGCACATTTCAAAACAGTGATTTTCCACCCCCCCCCCCCCCGCCCAAAAGAGCTGTCTCACTCTCTCTTTTCTCTCTCCCTGAAATTTGAGAGACGTTTCAGCTAAAGAAGAAAACTAATTTCAAAATATAACAAATGTAATAGTTTAGGAAACCACAAAGTGATTAAGGCTTAGTTTGGCTCTCCAGTTTAACTCAAGTTAAACTGTATTTTTTTTTTATCTTTTTCTGAAAAAGTTTTTATTTTTTCTGAAAAAGTCAACAAAAATTACTATTCAAACTTAAAAATTTCAACTCAACTCAAACTCAATTCAAACACCAAACACCCCTTAAGTCAATATATTAGCATTAATTATCATATTCCGTTTCCGAAGGATGTTAGTATGCTTTTAAAGAGTTTAGAGTCATTTCAAATATATAAAAAAAGAAAGTCACAAATTTAATATATCAGAGACCAACCAAGCATTGGAAACAAAAATTAACTATTTTAATTTTTTGTTGGTAGTGTATGTGGTGATTGAATTTTTGATACTAAACTAGTCAAAGGATATATATTAACTGAGAGTGCTATGCTTTTATATAAAAAATGAAAAAAAAAAAAAGTTATTTTTTTAAGGAAGAAAACTTTTTTTTTAAATGACAGGAAAATATATATATATATTTTTTCAACTTAGGAAAAATCTTTTAAGATCAACAACTAATGCATGTTGATCAAATTTCATTTTTTAGGGAATATCAGGATACGTCATTTGAGAATGCAATCTTCGATGGAGGGGATAGGGAATGGCCTATTTAAGATGGTTTGGTTTCTTAGAAGAAGAGAAGTGAAAAAGAAGAGAAAATTGGACGAAAATATTTAACTAAAAAAAAACTAAACGAAAATTGAACACATTTTGATCGTGTAATATTTAACTAAAGCTGAAATCGTTATTAAATGTTTTTAGAAAGAAAACTTACATCTTAAATATATCTTATGGCGTTATATATCTTTGATAAAAATACCGTTTACTTTAAAAATATCTATGATGAAGGTATGATTTCACTCCAAAATTATTTTTAATTATTACTTTATGAATAAATAATGCTCATATGGTCTTTTTTTTTTTTTACACGGAATATTGATAGATGGACTATTGACGTTAATATTATAGAAGTTTAAAAATGTGATTTATAAAATTAAAAGTCATAGACCAATTTAAAATACATTATATAGTTCGAGGGCCATTGTACCTAATTTGAATTTGTTGTTCTAGTGGTGCTATCTCTCTTGCATTCTTGACGTAAGCATTAAAATGTAGTAGTTGTCATTGTGTATTACACTAAATAAATAGTAAATTACATACAATAATATCTAGTAGTGACAGTAAAATGATCATTCTAAATCCAAGAAGCTAGGGATTGTATTAAGAATAATATTAAGGATATTAATTCTAATTCAAAATTTTGAGTAACAACAACTTACATGATATGTAAGTTGTTATTTTGTTATTGATAGATTTTTCAAAAATTACTATATCAATTAAAATTAAAAAGATTATTATTAATAAAAATATGAAAAAGCAACGTACATGAATTGATGTTCAAAAATTTATAATAAAATTAATGTCATCAGTATTATTCTTGTGTTAATAATCCCGTTAAAGTGGGGAATATGATACAACTGATCAGCAATATTTGAACTTATTTCATAGAACGTGTAAAACTACTTTCGACTTTAATGAAAAGGTACAAAGGTTGACTCTTCACTAAAATTCCAGACCAGATAACCAAGTAACACTACCTTATTATCCGTACACTCCCAAAACCAGAAAAAAAAAAAAAAAAAAAAAAAAAAAAAAGGGAGGATATTTATAATCAAACACTCAAACTGAGTTTGATTATGGTACAAACAAAAACAAAACAAAAACAAAAACAAAACATATTTATGGATCACCATGGAGGCAGTTGGAAGACGTATTCCCAGGTGAGATGCGCATGCCAAAGGATCGAAATTGCCCTGCAGGGGGAGAACCTAATGCTGCTAGCCATAGCCACCCAACCATCTCTCCGAAAACCAACCCGAAAGCCGGGTAGCCATCGCCCGCGGTGGTCGGGTGGCTCTAATTCTATGGAAAACAAATAGTGCAACTAGTACTAGATAGAAGTATTAAGCTTGAGAGAAAAGGTTTAAAACACATCATGAATGAAGAATAAACAAGAGAAATCAGACCACTTTCATGAAAGTAACACATGAACAAAAATTATATTATGGGCATGGTATTTATATGGACGGATCAGAAGCCAAAAAGTGTGAATAGTGTGGAGAATGTGTGGGGGATTTTGGTTTTGGTTTGGTTTGGTTTAAAAGGTGTGGGAGGGACAGCATCTTCCATGGCATATGCGGCAACCACCTCCACTCCAATATAGTTTTATAGTCCATCACATTCTTGTACTTGGCTTTGTTTCACTGCTATCATGTGGAGACCCTTTTGCTGTTGTCCAAGCACTCACTCGCCACGCGCTTTTCATGCTTGCATAGCCTTATTTATATAGATGTTTAATGGCTCGTTGGGATCATAAATTGTAACTGAATGTTTCCATTCAAAGCTGGTAGAATTTAATTGTGTCTTCAAATAAAATATGTGTTTGGATAGTTTTTGTTTAAAGTAACTTAAGGTAGAAAAATGAGTGCAGTGCGTATTTTTAAAAATGAATTTTTGGATTTACATTTGAATTTAAGTTGAATTATTGAAAAGTAATGAAATATTATGAATAAATTCATTCAAGTAGTTGACCAACTAAATTAACATTATATTGAAGTTTAATAATAACTATTAGAATAATTCATCTAAACACACCATTAGATTACAAAAAAATTTAAGTCCAAACGTTTGTTCCAAACAATTGCTTAAACTTCTAATGTGTAGCATTTTTTTTTTTTTTTTTGTAATTTAGTGTCTAAATTATTTTTAAAACTAGTCTTTCTTTTTTATCAATTATACTATCATTAACGTTAGAAAAATAATTTATACTGTTTCAAAAATTTATAAATTAAATATCAACATACAAGTACGCAAAGATGAAAGCATCAAAGGACGAAACACAAAAAACTCAATTTAATGTTTCTTTCTTTTTCTTTTTTCTTTTCTCTCTCCCCCCCCCCCCCCCCCCCCCCCCCCCCCCCCCCCCCCTCCCTCCCTTTTCTACTGCCTTCGCTTTTCATGCCTCCACTAAGTGTTTTTTCTTTTTCCCTTCTTCTTTTTCTTCTTTTTAATTCTCTTATCGGAGAAAAGAATTGTGTCCTAAAAAAATAAAATAAAATAAAACTTCACATTCGTTGACAAAAATGCTATATCTTAATTATAAAAGAGGGGGGGGGGGGGGGGGGGGGGGAACTTGTTTTGGTTTAGTTCTAAAACCACGTTCTCGATGATTGCGTAATTAGAAAATAGAGGAAATGAAAATGCGCGTCATGTGAATGTGAGTCATCGATTTTATTATTATTATTTTTTAAGGCCGACAGCCCCTGATATACTAAGAATTTTTTTTAATATTAAGAAGTGGATGTTTTTTACTCAAAAAAAAAAAAAAAAAAAAAAGCAGTAAATGTTTTTATTGTTAGGTAAAGTAAAGTTGGGGCACTTAGACTTGTATTAAAGGAACAAATATAATTAAAAAAAAAAGAGTTTAAAATACCGTTGTACCTTAAACTTTTAGATTACTTCTAATTTTGATAATTACCTCATTTTTTTAATGTTGCAAGCGCGTCATTTTATTTAACTTCCCATTAAATTGGTTGAAAAAAAAAATCCGAGATGCTCCTCATGTGTGGAAGTAAAATTCCATACCCAATCAAAATTTTCAAATCTTAATGCAAATAATTCAAATGCAAATTGTCAATTTAATGTGAAGTATGCAAAATGGCGCACATTGAGAACATTTAAAAAATTTGGGGGTAAATTGCAAAATTAGAAATTTAGGGTGCCAATTGCAAAAGGTTGAAGAGTTTAGGGGGGTAACAATTCTAAAGATCCTAAAAAGTATGCTCTCAGGAAACATTTTTAACTGTCTTCTCATATTAGAAGTATCAAATTAAAAAGTATGATTATTTAAGAAATTTGATGAAGATTTGACGGTGAAAAACTGTACCAATAAAGAATTTTTTGTAGTCATTTTTCTAATACTACGTATTATTTACTCTGCAAAACAAACTACAGTAAAACCCCTATAATTTAATAGTCTTGGGACTAAATAAATATATTAATTAAATGAAGTATTAACTAATCGATCAATTATTAATTTATTAATTTATATCTTGATTAATAATTTATATTTTAGCAAAATCTCTTACATTTTTCTTAATTTTCTTATTTAATCTGTAACACCCATTATCCTAATATATAATTAATTAGGTTAGTAAATGTCACCAATAGTTTTTCATAATAATTTAATCAAGCGAAATTTAAAAAATAAAAATAAAATACTTGTTTCATGATAATAATTCTTCAATAAGAACTATTTAAATCCCAATATTCAGACTGAAATTAAGAAAATAAAAGTTCTTAAAAATAATTAAGTTTAAACTTTCAAACTCGAAAAATCTTTTATTCAATAACCACTATGACACGCCGCCTAGTCATGCCTTGTTGCCGTCCGGTCTCAATTCACTCATCATATGAAATGTTAAAAGAATAATTTAGTGAGCTAAGGCTCATAAGTAAACCTTGCTACATGCATAAGATAATCACAATTAATTCAATAAATGCTCAATCCTTTTTAATATCTCATGTTTTCATTAAAACTTTTCATTATTAACATTTTAGAGCACTAGGTGTCATGCCTATACTTTCGGTAATTAGTGGGCCATTGTTTTCGGAATCTGTATATAATTTGGCCAATTAAAAAAATCATGAATACGGGTTTTCCATCTTAGTTTTTCAACTTCAAGTATTAACCGTATATCAATTTTACTCTTTGTGACTTTTCTATCTTGATCTTTCAACCTCAAGTATTTACCACATTTTATCAATTATTTCATTCATTCGTGAAGGGTTCACCGGTTCCCCGCGTCTCTTGCCCACTCGGCCCTCCAATATTGTAACGTCCCAAATTAAGGAGCTTAAGAATTAATATCTTAACGAGCCTTTTGATAGGTTATAATTTTATTGTAAAGTACTTTTACTCTTATTTTGTAAGAGATAAGGATTATTTTGGATGCTTACTCATTAGTCATTTGCTAGCTGTCAAGTCTCCAAGTCTATCAATTAGTTGCCACGTTGTTCAACCATGATAGTTATCCAAGGTTCTGTGATTATAAACATAAAGGTTGCTTAGCAACCATTCGGAATATAAGTAGAAGTGCGTGACGCGACGAGAGAAAGAAAGAAGAAGAAAAAAAAATTGAGAGAATTGTTTCTATTATCTAGCAAGTAATTAGTTGCTATTATCTAGCAAGTAGTTAATTGATGTAAGTATACTTTTCACTGTATCACTTGAATAATATTATGTTTTGAAGTATGTTTTCAGTTATGTTATTTATTATTGTCATGTTTTGACAAGGTTTAAGGAAGTTGTTTTTATGTATGGTGTGAAATCTTATGTTTATTAGAACCAACTGAGATACAATTTAAAAGGCCAAATCCTTGAACAAAGAGTTCCAAGAAAGAGGCCATACATAAAAGTAAGGGTTAATGACACGAGATTAATATCATACTCCAGGGCCTTAAGCTAAAGTTAACGAGAAGTATTTTTCATGTGGAAAAGTTATTTAGTATACTTACTGAGCTATTTGCTCATATAGTTCTTGTGATGCAGTTTACAGGGTCAATAAGATTTGGGGGTTAACAGAGCCAGAGGTTCTAGGGTCCCATGACAATATTATAATTTTTTTTTTGATATTTGAGATTTTTGTATTATAAGAACATTTTTTTTTTGTCTCAATGATAAATAGAATTTTTTAGCTGCATAGTATTATTTCTTTCAAGTATGAGGTTTTAGTTTGCTAACGTTCTTTTCGAGCTGCTAGCTCGAGAGGGGCATATATTATATTATAAATTTTTACGCCCTTGTGTACTATTGAGATAGTCCATATATAATTTCAAAAAAAAAAAAAAAAAAAAAGGAAAGGAAAGAAAGAAAAGAGAGAGAGAGATAGAGTATTGGACTTAGACTCTTATCATATATATTTTTCAGAAAAAAAAATTATATTTGTAGCTAGTTGTAGGTCAAGGAACTTGTTCAGTATAAGGTAAGTTCAAACCTCACCTATAGTATGAAGTTCAATTGTTTTCTTAAATGTTTTTACTGTGCCATGTTGTGTAAACATGTTTATATTTTTAAACACATGATAACCAAGTAATAATAACAAGATAAGAACAAGTTAAGTAAGTGATGACGTACCAACTTACACTGAGGGGAGGATAAAAATCTCCAAAAGGGTGAGATATTCATGGAAATGTCAATGACCAATAGTGAGAGTATGTGGGTTGCTCCCTTGGTCCCTTTTTTGGTCGTGCGGAGTCGGTATATTCACATGGGCTCATTACAAGTTCAAGACAAGATATAAAAGATAAAAGTTTCATAAGAAAGCATAATTGGAATTTTTATGCTTATTTATGCTCATGTATTTTTTTTTTCAATGTTTTGTGAGAATTGTTTGGACTTGCTGAGCAAAAGCTCATCTAATTCCTTCATGCTATAGGTAATCCCGCAAAAAGACCGATGTGATTGGTTGATGGACTAAATGTAGCGGCGAGACGAGTGCAAGGACGAGCTATGGATATTGCTGCAATTTTTTCGCTTTTAACTTAATATTAGTATAAAAGATTTCTTAAATCATTATAGTAATACTGTTTGTTATTTTCTCTTTTGAGACAATACCAGACTAATATTACTTATGACTGTAAGTTAGTATTATTTTTACTAGACATGATATGTTTATGTTTTTATTATTGGAACTAATATGCTGGTTAGAAACTAGCTTATGATTTAAAAAAAAAATTTGTTCCACATTTTTACAAGTAATTAAGTAAAGTTTAAGTAAAGAAATCAGTTTTGAGACGGCTCAAATAGTCGGGTCGTCATAAGTATAAACACAAACCTATTCTTTTTAAAGCATTTCTTTCATAAACTTGGAAAATAGCATTTAGACATTTCGCATGATCATATAATTTCATAAAAATTTTGAAAACATAAGAAGTAAAATCAAGTAGAATTACTTACCTGAATTCCAAGCAAAAGTAATAGTGGAGAAAGTGATTGATTCAATCTTCTATTAGGTATACCCTTCATCTCATATCATATTATTATGCATCAATTGAATTCTTTTGTTTTATCATTTTTTTACCATGTCACGATTTCTTATTAAAAATGTTTACTGTCTGCGTTGGACGAATTTTATTAATACATAAAAGTTGATTTTTGAGCCGTATTTTCTTGAGTGAGTGCATCATTTTGTTGGTATTGTTGTATAAAATTTTCGGAATTTTTGATGCTTGTTTGGAATTATTATAAATTTTTTCACTCTGCATAGTCTAAACCTGTCAAAACTACTGTTATGAAATCTCACGTTTTTGTAATCGACATTTATGACTCTTTTCATCCTTAAATTTATATGAGACGCTTGTATATATGTCCTTTATGAGCTGTAATTTTTATTGGAATTTACATTGCTTTCTTGAATTGATATGAAGTTTTTAAATCATGTTGGGTCACTGTGATTTTGTGTTGGACTCTGTCAAATCTGGTTTTTGTAAAATAGTAAATAAATAGTTTTTATTTGTTTTATAGTCTACTAAATTTTTAATAGGTCGATATACATGTCTAATATGTCCATATAAATTTTGGGTTCGTCACGTACTGTGAATCTTGAGATAAAATCCGTCTTCCTTTATTGTCTGAATTTTTGAGGACCTGGGCAGATTTGTTTAGTGAGTTTAAAATTTTCTAAAACCCATCTTAAAAGTGTTATTTAGTTCTATAAAAATTTATGATGATGGATTTATGTGTTATTCTCGACTAATTAAAATTTAGGTTTGATTTGATGCTCCTATAATACAGTAAAAATATCGGTATCGCTTACTGCCTTTTTTAAATTATTTTCTCAGTTTCCTCCTTTAAAAGATTTCTTATGTGAAAATCTAAGTTTATAGATGTAAAAGTGTTTTATTCATATTTTCTACTTCATCGTAGTTACCAATTTAATTTCATATTTTTACCTATGGTTTCGTTTAAAGTATATCACGGTTAAAAAAAAAAGGGGGACATATTCGGTATATATTTTTGGTGCATATAGTATTCTTATTTTTTAAATATGCAGTCATAATAAACGAACTATCGGAATTTAAGGGAACATAAGTCGTGGGCATTTGGAGAACATTATCACTTGCTATTATATTACTTTTGCTTGGAATCAGGTAAGTAATCCTACTTGATTTTACTTCTTATGTTTAAATGTTTTTTATGAAATTACATGATCGTTCGAAATGTCTAAATGTTATATTCCAAGTTTATGAAAGAAATGCTTTAAAAAGAATGTGTGTGTGTTTATACTAGAGGGCCGAGTGGGCAAGGGACGTGGGGGACTGGCGGACCCATCATGAATGAATGAAATGACTGATAAAGGGTGGTAAATATCTGAGGTTGAAAGACCAAGATGGAACAGCCACAAAGACTAAAAATGATATACAATTAATACCTGAAATTGAAAAACTAAGATGGAAAACTCGTATTACTGTTTTTATTATTGGCCAAATTATTCTACAGGTTTCGAAAATCATGGACTACTGGTTACCGAAAGTATATGCATGACACCGAGCGCTCTAAAATGTTAATAATGAAAAATTTTAATGACAACATGAGATATTAAAAAGGATTGAGCATTTATTGAATTAATTGTGATCATCTTATGCATGCAGCATGGTTTACTTACTAAGCCTTAGCTCCCTAAATTATTCTTCTAACATTTCAGATGATGAGTGAATGGAGACCGGATGGCAGCGAGGCGTGGCATAGTGGTTATTGAAAAAAAGAATATTCAAGTTTGAAAGTTTAAAATTGATTGTTATTAAGAACTTTAATTTTCTTAATTTCAGTCTGAATATTGAGATTTAAATAGTTCTTCTTGAATGATTATTATTATGAAACAAGTTTAATTATTTTATTATTTAAAAAAAATTCCGCTTGATTAAATTATTATGGAAAGCTATTGGTGACATTTACTAACCTAATTAAATATATAGGTTAGTGGGTGTTACGATTTTTGGTATCAAAGCCTATACCGAACCGGAAGTGTGGCCAACAAGGACGTTGGGCCCCAAAAAGAGGGGTGATTGCGACAGTCATTAGTCGCTACAAGGAAATGGTAAGTTGTGCAGTTTCACTTCGTTTGGGGATAGATATATGTGATGGTTCATAAGTAAAGAAACTACTTCATAATGATATGAGGTTTTTTTTTGGTGAGCCCAAAAGCAAAACCATGAGGGTACAAGACCCAAAACGGAAAATATCATACCAAAAGAAGACACGGGTCATTACAAAACTAGCAATTTAATGTACTTATTACTTAAATAACTAAGATTAATTGTACTAAGTTAACTTAATAATTTTCATGAATGTACTTAATTATCAGCATAGATCCAATGCACATCCTTCTAATTTATTTGCTTATGAACAATTAATCAAATAAAACAAATTCTTAATTTATATTATTAGTAGGACATATATATAGAAAACTTTTAAAGGTTTATTGACATGTATTATCCTATAAATTTATCAGATTTATTAAATTAGCCCGTTGGCCCAAGTCAATACCAGCAAAAAAAAAAATGTTGTTCTACAGCGATTATTAATTTATCGGGTTTTTACTGTATATGCTAAGCAATATCTCGATTCTAGTTCTTAAAAATAATAATAATAATAATAATAATAATAATTCTTCTAAGGATCTAACACAAGAAAACTTGTATTGCAGATTTTTTTTTTTTTTAGTAGAATTACACGCTCTTAATAGATTTGATGGTCCAAAATTTCGTAGTGCTAACATTTCCATTTTGCTCCCTACCTAAGCTGGTGTGAAAAAATATTTGAAACAATATTAGTTTGCTATTACCAAAGCTGGTAGTTTCATTTGATGTTGGAAGAGCTGTGCCTCTGTTAATTGTTGATTATGTATAATTGATCTTACTATGGAACTCATTTACAATTTATTCCACTCCAGTGGAGAAAGAACTTTGTGGTATTTCTACATAGAAATAACTCTATGGTGCGAAGCACCGAGTGAGAGTATATGCACTCTTGTTTAGTACAAGCATATTGCAATTCGTAAGTAATATTATTGTGTTACTCCCATGAATTTCACATGCATGCCAGATTCACCAATTTTGAATAGATTAATATGTGTGTGTGTATTTATATTTAAATGACAGTGAAATAATAATTTAATAGACTTAAAAAATTAGAAGAAAATATAAAAATAAACATTCTTATATATAAGTTTTTCAAAGGGAATCAGGAATGAGAAATAAGATCGGGTAACATAATAAGAGTAATATTTTTAGGGATTAATGGGCAGCGAGAAAGGAGATCACTTGTGTTAAGAATTAGTGCCCTAATTCTATATTACCGAGAGCAATATAAAATAGCAGAAGAAAAATAAACAATCACAGAACATGTAAATTTCTATATAAGTTTGTCTCAATGTGAGACTACGTCTTGTTTCAGCTACTATATATGAAGTCATTCATTATGACGATCAAGAAGTTTTACAAGAGAAATTCACATCCGCACACTCTCTGCATCTTTTCTCTAACCTCTAATGATTAAAACCTAATTACGATGCCCTCTTTTATAAATAAATCCTACGCAAATGAAATTACATAAATCTCCAAAATACCCTTAATGAAACAACTTGCAAATATGGTAAACCTTTCTCTAACCTCAAGGTTGATCCGCGTGCTGTCTCTGTTTAAGACGTTTTTTCGTAGGGTATTAATTAGACTCTACAACTTAACAATTTGTTTGTTCTTTCGAAAAAAAAGAAAAAGATGAATCATATGATAATTCATGGTTCAAATGGTTATTAAGAATAAGAAAGGCGGATACTACTGATATGATGACCAAATACTAAGGGTGCTTTTGGTTCGCCGGTTGGAGATGAAAATTTTAAATTAGAGTAAATTGACTTAAAAAAAAAAAAGGGGACAAAAACTGAGATGAAAAATTTGAATTAGAGATGTCAAACCAAATGGAAGCTAAATAATTAACAATATAGTATGTTTGAAGACACATAACTTACCTCTAATTGCATTGAAAGGAACTAATGATAAAAAATTAAAAGAGAACTTGCTAGAGCATGTAGACATGATTTTCAAGTTCTTCTCGTAGAGAAAGATATTCTTTGTTCCCTGCTTGTGTCAAATTGACTCAAAGTCATGGCTTTGGAATAACTTCGAGGGAAAGCAAGGGTCCAAAAGAGAATTTTAAGCCCCGGTTAGCCATGTAACTTGAAATATATATATATATATATATATATATATTTGTTTTTTAAACTAAAAACTTAGTCTCTTAAAGCAAAACAAATGTTTGGATCTTCTTTTCTTAGAACAAATTTAAAATATTAAAGTTAGAAAAAGCACAAAATTAGAAGGCAACATTCTTTTTCTTATTCTCCTGTGAAAACTAGCACTCTTTAAAGCATATTTTTACATAATATAAGTGTAAAGATACTATATTATTCTGAATTGTTAGATTTTTATTTGTTTTATTAAATATATATATATATATATACACGTGTTCTGATATGATCAAGATATATATCTGATATTTAGAAACGCACAATATTAGTATATGGAACCAAAAATCTATATTGTTAGGGCAGTTGATGGATTTAATAGTAGACAAACGTAAGCTATTCATCCACATCTTCCTACCATTTTCAGAATTCGCAAACTTCTATTATTCAAAACACAAACAATAGAACAGTACTCTGAAGAAAACTAAAAAAGCCGGATTTGTAGTACGTACTCATTTTGGAAATGATCATATTTAATTATTAATAATTGACTATATTATATGTTTCTAATATTTGTTGTGGTGACACCAGATTTTGTAAATGGAATCCAAAATGGAACTTGGCCACTAAATTAGCATATTCTTTTCTTGGGTTTCCCTAAATAGTCTAGATACGTAGCATATTCATGCACACATAACAGCAACTTCTCCAATATATTATATCCATAAGTCTCCCATATTATTAGCCACACTTCTATTATCCTTATTTCATTTATTTTCGTAAAAATACTATTTATTATAATTTATGTATTGTCTACACGATACCTTTACCTCTATTTCTATGTCTATAGTCTATATATAATAATAATAAGTAGCTTTGTTTGCTTTCCTTACTATTATTTTTTAAAAGATATCTTGTATTTTAAAATATTTTCATTAAAATATTTTTTTTTCTCTACTTTATACTTTAAAACGTTTTTTGCACATATGCTCCTACTTCTTTTTTTTTTTTTTTTTTTTCTATGCAGTCCTTTAAAAGTATTATTTTTCCCAAATACAAATCTCAATAATTACTTTATTTAGTTAATTACCCACTGAAAAAACTTATGATTCTCTCTTTTCAGGTTCTGCACTTGATTGCTTGCTTAGTTTTTATTTTTTATTTTTATTTATTTTTTTATTTTTTAACACAATAAGAATATTTTATATTTTCAAACACTATTATTAAATTATGTAGCCTCCGTTTGGTAAATTAATTGGAGATAAAATTTTTAAGTTGGAGTTTGTTGATTTTCAAAAACTAGTTATATATTTTGTTGACTTTTTAGAAAAAATACATAAATTGAGATAAAAAAAAAGTATAGTTTAGTTTGAGTTAAATTTGAATACCAAACGAAGGTGTAGCGTTTCGTTCAAAACCTACATATTGATTTTCGTAATGAGTCCTGGATGCCTTAGACAGGGATTGAAGCGCTTTGAACTCACTACCGTTTGGATTGGATTCCTGCAATGATAATTGAATTAGAGCACATACCTCTTTTTCTTTTTTTCTTTTTTTTTTCTTTTTTTTTTTAATATTTAAACTTGTGAATCTCCAAATACGTTCTAATCTGTATATAGTATTGATATGTCATTTAAATTTAATAAGTTTACACTAAATATTATCTTAGAAAGGTTATGGTAGTGTTTTTTTTTTTAATTTGAAAATCAATAATAGGTTGGTTATATTTATTAAACTTTATATTTCTATACTTGGAGATGTAAATGCTATAGATGTTCAAGTTTAACTCAAATTATATGTTGGAATTAGTACATTTTATTTATTTTAATATGGGAAAAATAATTAGAAGAAAATTTTCTTTCTACTGATACATTTTTAAAATAAACTGATTTCATATGAAATTTTTGTAATAGAAACTCATGCAACAATAAAAATATTTAAGTATTTATGTATACTAGATTTAAGCATATAATATATATATATATATATATGTATATATAATTTATTTATATATTTGACTACTAATGGGACGTGCATAAGGCACACCTCTCAAACCAATCTAAGGGAGAATGAGGGGTGGAAATTTTTTTAACTTAGTTGCTTGCCAAGTCTTTTTTTTTTTTTTTTTTTTTTCCTTTTTTCTTTTAAAACAAATTGTAATTTTAAATCTTTCTTTTTAAACAAATTGTATTTTTAAATCTTTCTTATTAAAAATGTTTACAAAGAAAGAAGAATAAGCGGTATAAATTTTAATACCACCTTGGTTGCTTAATTTTTCATATAATTATAAGATTTTTTATTTTAAGATGTTGCTCAATAGCTTTTGTTTTCTCTAAGCAACCCTTCAAAATTATTTTTTCAAATACATTCCCACTTGAGCTTTTTTTCATCCAATCCTTTAATATACTATTTTCTCAAATATGACCCTAATTAATTTGTTTTTTCTGAAATTGTCCCACTAAAATAATGTTCTCAAATGTGTGCAAAGTTTTTTCAAATCTTACTACAAAATTTTTGTACTTCTCTTCGTTTGGTTGCTTGCTTAGTTTTTTTTTTTTTTAATCTTGTATTTTCAAATTAAAATATTGTATATAACTTATATAAGAAGGTAGATTGAGGTAAGAAATTTTTTTTTCTTGGTTACTTTTCACCTTTCCTTGCTTGTTTGTTTTGTTTTGTTTTTTTTTTTTTTTTTTTTTTTTTTTAAACTTTGTATTTTGAAATATTTGTCATTTAATATAAAATTTGTCAAAAATGTCCCTACTTACACTTTCTCTTTAATGAAATGCTCTAGAATAAGTTAAAAAGAAAAAAAAAAAAAAAAAAAAAAAAAAGGAACGTGTCTCCAGTAAAAGAAAATTGCACATTCTTTTTCTTTCTAATTTTTGAAGGCAAGAAAATTGCAAATTCCATTTCTAAAGAAATACATCTGAATAGTGTACTCTTGTTTGGTAAACTGTTGGATCAAATTGTCTAGTGGGAAAAAAAAAAAAAAAAAAAGGCTTCAAAATGAAAAAAAAAAAATTATGATCAAAGTACTAAACCTATAGGAGTACTACAATACCAAATATCATTACTATAAAAAGTGAATGTACCAAATTTCATGCTTATATTTTTTAACTAAGATTTGGAGAATAGACCTAAACGGAATTAACTTTAACTAAAAATTAAATTTGAAACATAATGAGTATAATTTAACTATCAATGTTAAATTTTTTGAAGTTATTTTATGTAACAAACTGTAATTACTATTTAAAGAATTTAGGGAGATTCTTTAAAAAAGAAAAAAGAAAAAAGAAAAAAAGAAAAGGGAGTAAAAAAAGAATCTGGAGAGGCAAGTAGGGAAAAACTAGACCTCAAGGCTTATTTTTGCCTAAATTTTATCCTTTTTAATTTTATTTCTTTATCAGTGCAGGATATGTATTCAGAAAATGATAGTGATAAGTACTATGATTAAAATGCCTTTAAATTTTATGGTTATAGGCCCAGTCTAAAATTAATTCCCTCAACCTCAAGTAAAAAATAAAATAAAATAAAATAAAATAAAATAAAAAACACCTAAGTATCTTGGAGTAACCTACCAGATTGCTACCAGTAACTCACTACTTCCAAATGGCCAGAGGCCTGGAGTAATTTGGCGGGTGACAACTTTCCTCCAAGGATTTTCAGGCATTGCAGTAAAGTTAATATGACAGTAATGAAAAAAGAGTCTTTTTATTGTTAAAAAGAAAAAAGGTTTTAAATACACATATCCAAAGTAAATTTGCTTAGGATGTTCTTAATAAAGTTCGATACTTCCTAATACAAAGGATCTTGTTTGTTAATAAGTTGTACGGCGTATGACTCACGGTGTTTGAGTGAAATTAGGCCTATCATTTGAGTAAAATTGAGTCATGTTCTTTTGGAATTAGTTGTTCCAAAGATTTTTTTTATAGACAAATGGAGGACAGAATGAAACCAATAACAATCCCCTTATATGATTAATAATTACTAATAAGATATACAGTACGGGGACTATTTTCAGCGGCGCCGCAAACATGTATATATAACTTTGTAGTGCCAAACAAAAAAGATTGGAAAAGTTTCATCCCCAGTCTGATGCTCTATATATTGGCTTTTAAGTTTAAATATTTGCTTAAAAGTATAAACATTGGCATTAATCATGTAACATATGAGATTTTTCATCTACATATAAAACAATTACAAAGAGTGAAAACTCAATTAATTTGGGTATTTTATATCTTGCTCAACATTTGCATCTAAAATATTGGTAGGTAGAGTTTAACATTTGATTAGAAAATTAATTAGATTAATCTCTTAACCAATAGTCTTCTGATTTAGATATACGATCGATTAGAACCGTCATGGTAATCATCTAGCAAAAACACCTTTTTCTTTAGCCTAAAAAAGAGGAAAGAAAATTTAAATAAAGACAAAAAAAAAAAAAAAAAAGACAACTAGTAAAACACCTATCCAATCTGGTCTAGATAATATATGTATTATCCTATTACTTAATTTTACTTTTAGGCTCTTAATTGGGACTTAAATAATCTTTCTAATTGAGCTCTTTATTTTCTCTTGTGTCGCTATCTTTTTTGCACTTTTGAATGTTCCAAGCGTTCATGTTGAAGAAAAGAACAAGCAAGCTAGATTGGAACCTCGATATTAAATTCCTCCAAGATTTCTTGAGTTTCATACACGAAAACTAAAAGTGCAACAAAATAAAAAAAATGTGTCATTGTCAAAAAGAAATTTATAAAAAGCACCAAATATGCAGTGCTCCCTTGTCTCAAACCCTAACCAAACCTCTAATCCCTTCTCAACTGAAGTCCCAAACTCCAAATTCTGATGGCCCAAGATAGCGGAACCAAGCAGAATCCTCAACTACCAACACACCAACCAACCCAACAGCCTACTCAGCGAAGAAAACCGCACATCCTTCGTTGGATTGCCATATTCTTTCTAGCCTTAATTGTCCTTGTGGGCATAGCCGTGCTTGTAATATGGCTCGTCGTGAAGCCAAAACGACTCGTTTTCAGTGTGGACGACGCGTTGATTCAAAACTTCAACATCAACAACAATCATCTCAACGCGTCGTTCCATTTCGTTATTAGGTCGTACAATCCCAACACCAAAGTCTCAATTTACTACGACAAAATAGAGTCTAGGGTGGACTATGATGACCAAACCCTAGCCTACAATTTGGTGGAGCCATTTTACCAGCCTCATAAGAACGTGACTCGGCTAGGGGTAAAGCTGAAGGCTGATTCAGTGGCGCTGGTGGGGTCTGTCCCAACCGACCTGAAGCTCGAGAAGTCGTCGGGGGAGATAGAACTTAACGTGTGGCTCAAGGCAAGGATTAGGTTTAAGGTCGGAGCTTGGAAATCGTCTCATCGGACTTTGAAGGTCTTCTGTTCACCTGTTTTGGTTCACTTCTCTAGATCCAAGAACTTTGAGAGGACTATCTGTGATGTGGAGCTTTGATTTCTCAAGGGTTTTCATTATTCCGTCCCTAATTTGTTTGTTATACTTGTTTCGTCTTGCTCTGTCCCATGACTAATACCTTTTTATATTTTATACTTTTAAATTTCTTTCCTTTCTTTTTTTCTGAATCTTAAATGTTCAATCTTGTGTGTGATTATTAATTTGTTTTATAACATTGATTGGTGAGTGGTTGTTTGTAATATTTGGATTTGCGTAATTTAATTAAGAAGAAGAGTACTTTTCCTTGTCAATTATTGTTGATTAATATTCCCCCTTCATTTTTAAGTGTTTTTTTTTTTTTTTTCCTTTTAATTACATTTTTTAATTTTAAAGTCATTGTAGTTTTGTGTTCATTTGGGTTTGAACTACTTTATTCTGCAGTAACTCGGTTTCTTCTCTTTCAAGCTATCTAGCCCCTCTTCTCTCTCTCTCTCTCTCTCCAACCTTCTTCCTCATTCATTTAGGGGGTGTTTGGTGTGTAAGTTTGAGTTGAAATATTTTAGTTTCAATAGTAATTTTTGTTGACTTTTCAGAAAAGACAAAAAATTTTTTCAGAAAAAGACAAAAAAAAGTACAATTTCACTTGAGTGAAACGAATCCGCCAAACAGGGCCTTAGTCCTCCGCTCTCACTCCTTTAAGCCTAGGGTGCTGCTTTCCTCTTCCCGCCACTTAGTTTTTAACATCGCGAGATTGCTTTTTTTTTTTTTTTTTTTTTAAATAAGTTTTTTACGATTCAGATTAGAAAACCTGCAGTAACACGTTAGGCTACCGTCTTGTATCACAGTACAATACCGATGATTACCAGCGGCCTACTGCAGAGTATCACCAGCAATCTCCTACAACTGCTAAGCATCACATTAGGATACCTGTGCTCTGCCGCAGGCGACCACATAGTATCACGGTAGGATACCGGTGGTCACTAAATGGCCAGTGCCAATTATCGGAATATTTAATATCACGACGGACTATTTCTAGGTATCATACTAGGATACCGACAATCAACGTGAGTATCATAGTGGCTTTGATATAACTGGATTGTGTTATAAGAATGATTATAAGAATGATTAAATGGCTTTGATTATAAGAATGATACCGACAATCACCGTGAGTATCATAGTGGCTTTGATATAACTGGATTGTGTTATAAGAATGATTATAACATGAAAACAGTGAACAAGAAACTACTTTTATTAAAACTATGAAAATTTCCAAACTTTATCTCACCTGACATCAATAGACTGCTACTATTTGACAAAAGAATCAAGGGACAAAATACATCCTAGGCCACGTTATTAAAGACCAAATATTTCCGGAAATACGTACGAGGGAAAAAGGGGTTGCCTGAAGACCTTGACGATGGAATTTTGCCTAAGAAGGCCATACGTTATGATCGAAAAGGTTAATTTTAGACGTTACTGCTTCGATAGGACACCCAATTAGTCCACATGATCCAATTCCCTTTGATAGCCCCTGAAAATTCTGAAACTCTTAATAGCCTTATTGAGTTTAGGGGTGTTCCCGAATCGGTCATGAAGGCTAAATCTATTCATGACTGCATCGAGATTGCTATAATGATATATTGGAATCATTTTAGCATAATGTTTGTCTCAGATTGATGTGTTTGGTTACACACAAGTCAATCGAAAATGTTATTGTAAAAAAAAAAAAAAAAAAAAAAACATAAATAATAGAAAATGAGAAAATAGATTTAGTTGAGGCAGAAGAATGAATTTATGTCAATGAAAGCGTATGGTACCTTGAATGGAATCATTAAAGGTAAGGGAAATAAAAAGAGAACAATGATCCAAAAGGAATACGACATACACAGAAACTCCAAATTTAAAAGATTAGAACAGATCATAAATAGGAATCTGCCTTGAGTTTGGTGCAAGAAATCAAAACAAAAGGAGAGGGAAAAAAAAAAAAAAAAGTGAAAAGCTCTTGTGGCAAAGAAAAGCCACTAAAAGACAACTTAAAAAAATTTAAACTAATTGACAAGGAATGTTATCTGTACTAGTTCATTAAGTTAGGTGCTCAAATTTAAGAATTACTTTACTTCTCCACCAGTGCAATAGGTCTAGACTCGGCAAAAACAATTTCAAAAGAAAAATAATAATTAAGAATAAAGTTAAAAGGATATTAGTGGAGTTGGGCATCACTCACTTAATAAATAGTGGATCTCAAATTTACAAATAAAATCACTTTTTATTAGTGGTGATGTTTAATACAAATGGTGCTCTGTAATATTTTTTTTTTTTTAAATAATAATGCCAGTACCAAAAAGAAAGAAATAACATTTACAAATAGGTGTACACATGTCCGGTGATCGTATGATCCTACACTTGGAATAAATGAGTTGTAATACTAATTTATTAATGTGGAAATGGTGTTTCGGAAAAGTTTAGTTATCTCATAATATTTGCATTCCCTTCCAACCTCATATTGAGTAAATATCACATTATGCTTCTCAAATGATTATGTTATATAGAAAAAATGGTCCTTCAAGAAGGACTATAGACAAGCTTCTATTTATCAATTGGGTTTTAGGGTGGACTTTGGTTGAAACAAGAAAGAAACGGCTATTACTTTTCACTATTTACATCTCCAAATCTTTGTAACACACTCAACAAGATCCATATTGATTTTTTTTCCAAACATGTTTTAAGATTTTACACTTTTCCACTCAAAACAGTTTTTTAAACCATACGCGCATTTTCAGTAGCTCAACTCATCTCCAATCAAAATATTTCTGAATTCCGTCTCCAATTATTCCCAAAGGCTCATAAATTGGGGCTTGGATATCGTTGATTTTCTAAATGGGCTATGCTTCATACCCTTTCCTTGTGACAAAATGTGATCCTTTTTTTACCACCTAGTGTATTACGTTTTTAGCATTTTTGTCCGTATTAATTTTAACACTTTACCCCCTTAATCTAAATCATTGCAATGTGCCCCATTTCACCTTTTTTGGGCTGGATTTTGGAGATATCATTGATTTTGTGTTAGAGCTTGAATCAAGATTTGAGAAGTAAAGTGCCAAAATTAATGTTCGGGGGCAATTGCTGTACAATCTGAAAAGTTGACCCCTTGAAATACTTTGCAATAATATTTCTGGGTGTTGTTGTTGTACCTAATTAACAGTTCAAGTATATAAAAAGCTTCAAATTGTTTTGGATGCATCGTCCTCCCATTAAAACACTAAACTTCACTTTTAATTTTCCCCTAAAAAAAAAAAAAAAAAACCACTTCCATGAGATGACTTGAACTGTAAGATTTTGACATGTAACTATTGGATATTTTATTTCACCGTATCACGTTATTCTCTCTATCTCTTTTTAGAGTTTGAGGGTAAGGGGTCAGGATTTGAACTCTACACTCATAATTAAGTTACGTATAGAATTATTGTTAAGTTATATATTTGCAATCACTTCTCTTTCTGGTTTCGTAAAGAGGAGAATTGTTGCATAAATATGATGTGGAATGAGGCCAAAACTTGTCCAATTGATTTTAAGTCTTGGCTTGCAATACAACCGATACACACACACACACACACAAGGAAAGCATGCAGAGTGAGAGTGAATTGATTTCCCTCTCTTGGCAGATCATTAATGTCTGTCATTTATCAGAAATGAATAAAGGAGTACTGGTAGTTGCCCTTTGCCCAGGTTGCCTTCCTTTGAGGAAACCCCACTTCCTGGCTTCTGCACTACTTTTTTTTTTTTTTTTTTTTTTTTTTTTTTTTTTTTTTTTACTGTTTCTTTTTCCTTTTTGGGCTTGAAATTTGCCACTCCCACAATTTCCATTAATTTGACAAGTACAAAATTTTAGGTAATATCTTCAAGTTTGCTACTACTATTATTATTATTATTATTTTACTGGAGGGTTTATCTAGAAGTACTTTTGAGTCAAGTAACAACAATAATAATAAACCCTCCAAAAATATTGATTTTTAACTTTGCAAAATTTGAAGTGTAAAAGTTGCTTCAACCTTGTAGTGCTATAAATTTATGCTTCAAAAGCAAGAAAATATGCTTTGAATGCAAAAAATATAAATAAATAAATAAATAAATTTATGTGAATGACTTTTAATGTGAGGGTTAGGGTTTCTCAATCGTTTTTCTTTTTAGGGCCGGATTCCGGTAGTGGCCTTTGGTCTTTCTTAGGGCCAGATTCCGGTAGTGGCATTTGGTCTGTCATTGGTTTCCCGACCCTAGAGATAAAGGTGAGAATCATATGGTAAGGGTCTTGGCTAAGGCGAGCATGTGGAAGGAGGATGAATGTTGTGGAAAAGAGCAGTGCATAAATGAAATAGTTGGTGGTGGTGTGTGGTTGTCACGCGCTGGGGAGGTCCTGCAGCAGCTCGGCTTCAGCAATCCAGTTTCTCCTGATAATGTGGTTCATTTCATCAGCAATGACTCTTTTTGTGTGAATGATTTTTTTTTAGGTGTGTAAGTTTGTGTCTAATAATAACGATGTCTTCATCGTCTTTTCTTTAGGTGTTTTATTTCTTTTTGTTATTTATAATAACAGAGGTGGTTTCTTCACCTTCCAAGTTGGTTGTTTATCTATCAGATCTGAGTTTTGACGATATTTTGATTCCGCTAGAGTTACTTTTATGCAGAGTTAGTGGTAGTCCTAGTGCTATTGAGTTTTGGCCTTCGATTGATTATAAAAATCCATTAATTGTCGGGGTTTTTTCAAAAAGAACCTTACATGTGCTCGATTTCAGTGTGCCGAGGTATATTCCCATTATCGAGTCTCAAGCATATTTCTTTTCCTTTGAGCATTATTAGATTTTACTGATTGATCCGTTCTTGTTGAAGGTTTTGTCTCATATAATACAAAGTTTCTTATGTTTGATATTTTTGTAAATTTTTAGTGAATTTAATGAAATTTCCCCTTAGAAAAAAAATTAGCAGCAAGCTTAATTATGGGTCAGGGATTAATTAGTTAGCTCACCGACTTCTTCTAGATGCATCGAAAAAAAAAAACCATCCAAAGCTTTTATATTTCAATATTGCAATGTTTCAATAGTAAATATCAACTTTTTATCGCCTTAAAAAAAAATATCAACTTTTTATCTTCTTTTTCCTTTTCTCTATTGAGAAATAACAATACACATGTCGTAAGATAACTTTACTGTTGTTTTATATTTTTGAAGGTCAAATCAAATTAAAACAACGTATACAAATTTAGTTACATTTTTAAGAAATTATATACTACAAGTAGTTTAAGGATTTTGTCATACCCGACTATCAAAATCAAATTTTATGTCAGAAAAAGAGTGCACGAAGACGATAAGAAAGATAGCAATGTTTGGCTTGGGATTAGAAAGATATAGCATTTAAAATGACTCGAGTTTCTTAAAATTTCAGCGACGATATTTATTTTGTCGTAGCTGTAGAAAGATCTTTAGCGACAATATAAAATTGATTGCCGGTAATTTCACCCATAAAAATCCTATATCTTGTAGTGCCTAGACATACTGAGAAACATTTGATGAAAAACTGGACCGAAAACTGTTTGGATACAAGAAAACAGGACAGAAAAATGAGGAAAGTTTACAGGGGGAAGTATAGTATCCTATTACATATATTTTACACATGATTTTTTTTTTCCTTAATAAAAATCATTTCTTACCATGATTAATGGGGATTGACATGTTTACTCTCGAACTCCTTCTAGAAGATCGAAAAACAATATTTTATAAATGCAAAATATTTTGGATATCAACTCTAATATCAATTTTTGAATATCAATTTATGTGACATAAAGTTGTCATTTTCTTTGAAGTATTGTCACATCAATTTATTACATTTATTACCAATCAAAGTATGAGACCTGAGTTGATACTCAAAAAATTGAGATTGAAATTGATATACTTAACACTACTCTTTATAAATCTACGTGCACAAAACACTAGAACTTAGGTTTATATATGCATTATTGATAATTTATTTCTTGAATATTAGTATTGTTAGTCCATAAACTATTAGCATTTATCAGTTTGATGCCTTGTTATAAATATTATTTTATAGTAGATTACTTCTCTAACTTTTTTTTTTTGGACAGTTTTCACTGAAAATTTAAAAAAAAAAATAAAAGGTTTATGAAATTATTTAGCACGTGATTACTTTAATTTTATAGATTTAATTACAAAGTGAAAAACATTCTCTTTGATTATTATTGTCAGAAACCCTTCAAAACTATGACATTTTGTAACACTAATAAAAATTTTTTAGTTCTATATTAATACAGTTGGGATGTTATTGTTTCTGTTAAATTTGATAAATGGTTTTTTTTTTTTTTTTTTTGGTTAACTTAGCGTCAAATATTAAAATTGACAAAAATTCAAAGTTTCGGAAGTGATCTTTCAAAATAAAAGGTTCAGATACAAAAATACACATGCACGTACGATACTCATAGTTAAAGTGAAATAAGGAAGAGTTTGGCTCTCCCTTTCAACTCAAGTTAAACCGTAATTTTTTTTTCTGAAATTTTTTTTTATTTTTTTTAAACAAAATCAAATAAAAATTATTATTTAAATTTAAAAATTTCTAACTCGTATTATTACATCAAACACCCTATATAATCTTGTATATTAACCCCACTATAGCGTTGTCAGTGAAATAAAGTGAACTACTACAACAGCAACACGAGATACAACGTTATCTCAGCTGGATGATAATGACAGTTTTTGTTGGTACGCTTCTATTGTACAAGTTACAACAAACACTAAGGGATCTTTAGCCAAAATTGGGAAATTAAAACTTAAAAGATCTTATATTTCGTTTAAAAAAAAAAAAAAAAAAAGAGAGGAAGAAATATCTAGATCCTATGAAGTAGACAGAGGAAACAAAAGGGCTCCAAGCTCTATAGTCAATGTCAACTTGATATGACTAAATAGACCACAGCAAAATGGAATGATATCCATTCCCTGTTTGACAAAATATTTACATATATATATATATATATGCCAAATTGCCATTTCATGATGACGTTACAAATTGATGAACTTAGTACAAAGAGACTGGCTTTTGTACCTGATGCATTTGATTGAAAATGCTTACTTAATTAGGATACATTTTTACTATAAAAATGAAATTAATGTTTTTGAGAGAGTTGGTGAAGTAATAATTAACTTTTGTTATGAGTTGGGTAATAAAAATTGACACACTTTCTGTCAATTTAAACTTTAAAGATAATTCAAGGGCTCCTTTAAGTGCTTGTCCCTGTATTAAATTTTTTTTAAAATTTATTTATGTCGCTGAAGATTCTTAACTTTAATACTTACATAATTTTTAACATAAGCCTTGATTATAAATATTGACATTCCAATTCTAAAATCTCAAATAAATGAATGAAAAATCAGCTATATTACTATATAAATGCAGAACTTTTTAGAATTTCAAACTTCACAACTATAATGTAATTACTATCAATTATATTGAACTCAATTTCAAGCTTAGTTAAGGGGGGAAAAAAATCAATAGTTTACTTCATGCATCCTTGAAAAATAATTCTCAACTCTGCTATTACTAACACGGTGTCATTTTTCACTTTGTCAATTAAGTCTTGCATTATGAAATCTGAACATTATCAAAACCCAAATGTATATAGGGAAGTCTCTAGAAACTAAAATGGATTTTGGACCCTTTTTTTTTTTTCTTTTTTCTTTTTTTTTTTTTCTTTTTTTGTTTTTGTTTTTGTTTTTGTTTTTTTTTTTTGGGGGGGGGGGGGGGTGTGATTGGCTAATTTACGCGTATATATATATATATATATTTATTTATTTATGAACTCGTGCATGCACTAAGTTGGCCTCGTAAAAGCGAGGCAAAAATATTTATGTATCTCAAGCAATACGGATTGAAACAAACGAAACAAGTTATGGAGTTTGGACCCCCAATTTAACAAGGGCTCCATTAAATATTATAAAGAAAAAAAAAAAAAAAAAACCGGGTAGATATTTTGACATTTGCAAGGCAAAGCGAAGCGCCACTTTTTGGGCCCTTAGACAAGAACAAGACCTGCAGATATTTAGACAATGGTAACACACTTTTTTGCTCTCTACTTGCCCAACACCCACATGGACCGAAAGTTTCTCTCCTTTGTTGTTCTCTTTTCATTTTTCATCTCAAAAGAGAAAGAACTTGAGCAAGAGATGTGGAGTTTTGTCTGAGGGGGCATATCTTTTTGAAAATCACAAGTGATAAAAAAAAAAAAAAAATTCATGAGACTTCATCAAAACTTGTTAGTTGTTAGTTAGGGAAAAAAAAAAAAAAAAACGAAAACAAAATTTGTAACTTAGGGGTGGTTAAACATTCTTGTGTCTGCCGATTTTTTTGAAATAACGTTTGTTTTCCTTTTAGTTAGGAAACAACAATTTTAAAAAAAGAAAATAGTTATCATAATTAGTTAAGAAAATAAGAAAACCCGCCTTTAAAGTCATTTTCTCATTTTTGTTTTCATTTTCTAGGGTTTAGATATCCAATAAATACTTTAAACATATATCAATTTTGTTATTTGTCTCTTATTCTCAAAACAATATCTCAAGAAAAAACAACTAAATGCATTTTGTCCTAGCTAGCACTATTCTAGAAAAAAAATCTCATTTTCTTATTTCTATACACAAAACACATTTCCTAAATACTACCAAAATTCTACAAAATTCTGCCAATTTTGATTATTTAATATTCATAATATTTAAGATAAACATACTTCCATGATGTGGATCATTACTCTGCAGTCTCTATAAGCACTTACCAATTGACAATTCTGGAACTGAGAAAATGTTTAACAAAAAGACCTTCCTAAATACTACTAAAATTTTACAAAATTCACAAAATTTTGATATGCTTATTAGTTTATATTCATACTATTTATGATATATATATTTTTCATGATGTGGTTCATTACCATGCAGTCTCTGTATGTACTTACCAATTGACAATGCTGGAACTAAGAAATTTTTTTTTTTTTTTAAATGTTTCCTAAATACTACCAAAATTTGCGAATTTTGATATGTATATATTTACCATATTCATGATATATTTTTCATGATATGCATCACTAAACCGTTATTATAAGCAATTTTCAATGTGACAACACTGGACTGAGAGAATGTTAAACACAAACATATTTAACACTTTACCTTGCTGTCTCCTCCTTTGTCTATGTGTTGCTGGTTTTGGTCCCTCTCTCTCTCTATATGTATCTATCTGTTCTATCTTTCTCACTCTCTTTACAATTTCTCTCTCTCCCAAAAGGCCCAATGCATACGATACAGACTTTCCTTTGCTCACCAGCTCTTTCTTCTTTTTCATTCTATTTTGTCCTGTACGGTTTTTTTTTTTCCCCGTCATTTTTTGGGCTTGAATATGAAAAGTCCTATTCATATGTTAATTTAGCTTAGCTTATGCTAAACTTTGCTTCTTATCGCACTACAAAACTTTCAACAATTCTTCTTTTTGGTAAATAAATCCATGGGGAATTTTATGGTAGCTAGGGTAAATTAAAAAAAAAAAATGTATACCAATGTTGATAAGATTCTGATTTTAGGAGTTACATTTCAATTAAATTCTCCGTATTTTTTTATTATTATTTTGAAGTGATTTTAAATACTTCTAACATCAAAAAAACTTCCATAAAGCTCAGTTTCAATATAATTTATATTTGTGGCAGTTTTTACTTTATACTGCCAGGATGATGTGAAAGAATGTTCAAGTAAATAAATTAATGACACTGTGCTATTCTCTCTATGTCACCCTTCCATCAGTATTAACAAAACCACCGCTACAACATATACATACACTTATACATATTTGTTGGATTGGTTTTTGTTATATCTAGTAATCAGTAGTGAGCTGTCTAATAAAGGGTCGCTTTTTATATATATAGTACTAGCTAGGACCAGTTTGGCTACTTGGAAAATAAAAAGAAAGTTATCTAGAACTTTCAAATAATTATTGATCGATATGTTTGAAAAGAAATTAAAGGGGTTGGTCTTAAAAAAAAAAAAAATGGTGAAATGACTATTTGGCAGAAAGGAGCATGATCCTTTAAGCATGCTAGGACCCCATGCTGGCAAGGTTTATAACTCTTCATTTAAGGGGTGAAAACAAGAAGTAGCTAAAGCAGGGGGGAAAAAAAATGCTAGCTGGGTTTTTCTTTTTGCATAAAGTCTAAAGTTCGTACCCCGACCTAACTATAGTTGAATATATATTTTTAAACTTTGTGGTCCATGAGCGAGGAGCGCTAAGGACACACGCTAGTACGAGTAAAGCATCTGTCTATTTTTAATCGTTGATCGACTTGGGATCATAATATGAATCCAGAACACCCGCGTCATGTCCTTAGCATTTAACTTTTTAACGAGATTTTGCAGTACTTTATAGCATCTCTTGTCAAACTTTACAATGTGAAAAATTTTCAAAAATCTACTTCTTCTTCTTGTTCCTCTTCTTAAAATTATAGGTTACTTGAAATGACAGCAAAGGGATAATTCAACAGCATGCATGTGGATCTTCAACCTCCAACAATTTTGGGGACCCACATTATTTGAGGGGGCAATGTGGGCACTTAGTGGTATCATGATAGGGCTTTTTTTAAAATGGATTTATTAGATCAGCAATACCATTTCTTGTTTGTGGTTAGTATCAAATTAAGATATGGTTGGATTATTATTATTATAAGGTTTGTCACCTACGTTGTTGGCAACCAATCTCAGTCAACTCGGCCAATATTTATTTTTATTTCTATTTTTCCAAAAAAAAAAAAAAGGGGGCAAAATATTCTATAATTAGGAGATTTGAAAATAATTGGTTTATTATGAGTTGAAAATAATCACTCACTCATTGCAAACTGCCTTTATATATATATATATATATATAAACATCTTTATATATATATACACACATTTTTATTTTGGTCTTTGCATCTATATATATCTAGCTAGTTGACACTTTTACAATCCATTTTGTTTTTGTTTTTGTTTTTTTAATTTTTATTTATTTTTGGTTTTTTATAGCTATCAAGATAATGGAAAATTACATAAACTCATGTCTAACCAACTTCTATAGTGCACGACATCATTCATGGAATCAAAAATAGATTTTCGATGCGTGTGTATTAAAATATTGATTACATATCCCTTGAAATGCATGTACGTGTATATTTGTATTTATATGTATATAAACTATTTGGGAAGGGTTCAAGAAATTAAATGCTCCCGGTACTACGTATAGATCAGATTAATTCACGTATTTTTATGATTTATATGATATGATCCATAATGTGTTTGACACCGTATTATTAGGAATATTTTTTTAACCTACCATGGAATCCTCAAATTGTATGTGTTTATAAAATAAATATTATTTAGTAATCATATTATATATCATGGAATAAGAAAAATATATACAATTTGTTGGTGAGGCAAAAAAAAAGTTTGGTTCTATCATATGACAGAATTAATACGATGAGTCCCTATATCAATAAAATACATATTAAATATGACGAAAATCATATCAAAATAATAAAAAATATATATAAATAAAAATTGTTAGAAAACGATATAAATCTGACAAGTAGAATTATAATTATTGTTAAGATATGAAAAATACCCTACCGTAGAATTCAAAATAATAATAATAATAATAAGTTAAAAAATAAAGATATAGTACCTCTTGTTCATTGGATGGAAATTAATAACTAGCTAGTTGGGCGATCAAAAGAATGAATATATATTAATCTTGTCTGACTATAGCAGGTCTTACACATTTGATGAGATCTGTGTGCAATATTTACTTAATTAGAAGTGTACAGAAAAGAAAAAAAAATTAAAAAGGAGAATGGAGGAAATCAAGGGAAATTAAGATATATAGTTGGTGGTGGTTGAAAAGGAGTTGTTGAAGCTTTTAGGAGAAAACCTTGTTGTCTGGTTGCATTAGGGTTTAGGGGACAGCCCATAATCCATATGTGTAATATATTAGAAAGTAATAAGAAAGTTTTGGGATTGGAGTTAGGAAAAGTTTATAATTATTCAAGTACTAATTATTACAATGTCAACTTTTTGTTATAATATGCAAATAATACATGAAAACAAGCTTCAAATCGCTTTTGGCCACACATATTAATTGACTAATTATAATTTTAATAACTTAAAAAAAAAAAAAAAAACACAACTCACTTCATGTTTAAGATTCCAATCTATTCATAGATTTCATATATAAAGCTAAATTTGCAGCCATTCCAAAAGGTAAGTTTTTTTGTATATCTTTTTTTCCTAAATTATTAATAGTGATTTGCCACTTGTCATAAAGTTATATATATGTTATACCCCGTTTTGTGATGCATGCCAAATTAACTTTCTAAATGTTGATATACCGAAGCTAGAATTTTTTTATTAAAAGGGATTAGCAACTGTATAATGGGTAATTAAATGACTATTATGATCAAGTTTTCCTTTTTAGGTGGACTAATTATATGAAATTTTATTCTAATTAGACTATGTTTAAAAGAAGAAAAGAAAATAAAATAAAAGTTAAGGCGGGTCTTAAACCTCCAAGTCTTTCATTCCGTCCATATGCATCCAAACCCAATTTTAATTCGCCATTAATTATTTTCCCCCACATGAAGTCCATTTAACTTGAATTATGAATTCTCTGACTCAACAAACAAGAATGCCAAAATAAATTCATTTATGTGTTAGTTGTTTTTCTTTTAAGTCTACTAATTGTTAGTTCATTTTCAGAATACTGTAAAAATTGCATGTAAAACGAGGGAATTGTAATAATATTTATTTTTAATTTCAATATTTACGTGTAAATAGGGAATAATTAACATTAAATAACCCTATCATAATTACCTAAAAAAAATAACCGTATCATAATTGATTAAGATTATTTAAAAAAAAAATGAGAATAGTCATTTTATTATTTTTTTTTCGCTTAAAAAACAAGTTAACCCTATTTTTCTATGTAACTTGTGTGGTTAGCTTGTTATTCCCTTAATAGAGACTTTATAACTACTCATTTGATGCTTCACAATTTTTAACATAGTTTAATTATGTGAACACTTCCAAACGTTTTGCATTTGTTCATAAGGTTTAATCATGGTTTATTCATGTACTTATGGGAATATATTCAAGCATAGGAAATAGGTGTCATAGGAAAACGATGTTATATTTATAGAACGCCAGTTATATATACTAGTACAAAATGTGGATATCACGACGGTTTTTAACCGTCGTGTTAACATTTCTACGACGGTTTTCTAACCGTTGTGGAATTCAGAGTCGTGGAATCTATTTAGATTCCACGACGGTTTTTTACCCGTCGTGAAATAGGCAAAAATATGACCTAAATATGGACATTTAAGAACATACCACGACAGTTCTACGTAAAAAATCATCGTGATAGGCTGACCTACCATGATGATTTTTCTTGAAAAACCGTCGTGGTAGGTCCACCTATCATGACGGTTGAAAAACCGTCGTGGTAGGATCTGTCGAAAAAAAAAATTTGCGAATTCATTTCATTTCCCACGGGTGGCAAATCCGGAAAATTTAACTCACAAAATCAACATTTTTTCTGGAAAATTCCCAAATCCGTGTCTTACCCAATCAATTTTAAAGCAATCTAAATCACAACGACTGACAACAATCACCGAAATGACAAATTTTGGACAATTTTCTACGGAAAATTCCCAAATCAACAATCAACCAAATCAACATTTTGGAAGGAACATTGTGGATTTTTGACATTTTGGACGGAAATTTCACAATCAACAAAATCAACATTTTGGACGGAAAATTCACAAATCCGTGCCTCACCCAAGCAAGATACATTTCAACTTACCGGATTGTCGAGCGTGGGTACGGGTGGAGTGGTAGAGAATGTAGGGGACGGAGGAATAGCGGCGAGAGGGAGAGGGAAAAAGGCTTGGAGTTAGAGAGAGAGAGGGAGGAATGGCGACTAGAGAGAGAGGGAAAAAGGCTCGGAGTTAGAGAGAGAGAGAGGAATGGCGGTGAGAATGTAGAGAGGGAGCGGAGAGCGATAAATGGAAGGAGGATATGGGCGGCTTTGGGTTTGGAGTTAGAGTTTGTATTAGAGAGTGAAAAAGGCTTGGAATGTAATGGGGTGGGAAATATGGTATTTTTTGGGTTTTAATATACGCTCCAAAAAGTTTAACAATTTCAAAATTTTTTAAAATTCCTGCATTCATACCTACCACGACGGTTTTTTGAAAAAACCGTCGTGGTAGGGTGAAAAATAAAAAAAAAAATTTGGCCTACCATGACGGTTTTTCTCAAAAACCTTCGTGATAGGTCAAAAAAAAATCAAAAAAATGAAAAAAACCGTCGTAGTAGGTCAAAAAAAAATTTTTTTGATTTTTTTTATAAAATTTTTGAAAAAATTCCCTCCTTCGTACCTACCACGACGGTTTTTCGAAAACCGTCGTGGAAGCACCCCGCTTCCACGACGGTTTTCGAAAACTTTGTTCCGCTCCGTGTTTTTACGTATTTTCCACGACGGTTTTTTTAAAAACGGTCGTGAAAACGCCGTCGTGGAATCCATATTTTGTAGTAGTGATAATTACACAATAAACTATCCGAACAATGGAGATCATTTTCATATTATTTTTCCACAATTTTTAAAATTTCCAACGGTAAAGCATGTTGAATTTATTTATTATTATTTTTCCTTTTGGGACCAAGTTAATGTTGTTTTCATTAGTTTAATATTTCTTTTCTTTCACCAAATATATATATATATATATATATGTATGTATGTATGTATGTTAACCATATTTTCCCTTTCTTTCCTTTTATACTCCCTTCAAGCTTTAGAACCAAGATAATTTAAGATATTACATGAAAGCATGGTGTTGTAAAAATTAAAATATATGCAAATCTAATAATACTGTTACATAAAATGATGATCTAAAAGTATCCTAACACAAAATGTGAGGGAGTTGTGGCAAATTATGCGGTTTATCGACAGCAAATTAATATGATAGCTATGAAACAATCAATACCATTATGATTCTCTAAACATGGAGAAATTAATACTCACAATTATGTTTTGTTTTCCAAAGAAATTAATGGTTAATTATGTTATATGTTTCTTTTCTCCTTCTTCTCTTTTTATCTTTATCTCTAATTTTGACAATTCTTATTCCCACCGAAGAGGGAGATTATTTGGGATTTCTCTCTCTACAAGGATGTGTCTATTTACTTTTATTATATTTCATAGTGTCGCATTTCATGTTTAAAAAACATTTGTCCATTTAGATCTTGTTCTATGGTGATAATAAGTTTTTGTCTGTACAGAACTTAGTTTGATTGTGGAAACTTGTTTATGTTTATTATTTTAATATGTGTTTGTGCAGTGTCTTGTCAGATTTGTAGTTTTTATGCGTTAGATTTGAAAGATATTAAGCATGCAAAGATCGACATCTATAAATATGTATATTTTTGTATCAGTTAGAAGAGCCTACATTAGAGATAGAGATATTTTTAAAGAGCGTGTCAATTGAAAAGAGTGCACGAGAAAATCCTCCCCGTTCTATAATGGAAATGATGTTTAAAAGGATTATTTATTATGTAAATCTTGTTTTTTCTACAATATCTATGATTGTAATAAATATTTCACTTGAATAAAATTTCCGTCCATATTAAAAATGTTTATTTAAGAATAAAATTAAATATCAAAGCGTAACAAGCATTTTTTACTCGGCAAAAATCTTCTTAATAATTAAGAGAATTTCTATACTAGATTAGTAAACCAGAAAAAAAAAAATCCTAACATTGTTTTGTAGTTTTAGATAGTTATTGTTTAGGTTTTTTTATGTAGATATAATTATGATATAATCTAATATGTGCAATATCAAATAAAATTCATACTATTAAAATTCCCATTATTTTTAGCACGTTTCACTCAAGCGGAAAAATTTTCAAACCACTACATGAAAATAACTTTTGCTTTACAATATCTCTATCAGCAATACCCATTTCAAAACACTCTAAATCAAAGTAGAATTCCAACTTTTGAGAGAAAAAAAAAAAAAAAAAAAAGTAAAATTACAACGACAGAAGTTTCTGGTCTTCAATGTATTATTTCTTCAAAAAGAAAAGGAAAAAAAAAATCAGTATTATTAAAAGAGAACTTTTGTGGTCGGTATCTCTATCACTAGTACATATTTCTAGAGTGTTGAATCATGATCATGATGTTATCAATTATTAGAATCAAATAATAGACAATTTGATAGATTCAAATCTCTAAATTCAAGCTCTCTACGAATTAAAAATCTCTAAAAATTCAAAATTTCACACAAAAAAACCTCGAAAAATTTCACAAAAGTTTTCAAACTAAAAAAGTGATAAAAATTCAAAAAAATGTATGCTTTGGAAGATGAGAATGCCCACGGCCGCAAGGACTTGGATCCTTTGTATAATAAAGTGTTTAGATAAAAGGTTTAAATACAATTTGTTGATTTTAATTCAAAATTTGAGATTCTATAAGATATAATAATGTAAAAACAAAATTTCCTTTCAAAAAAAAAAGTTTGAATTAAATTACTATGAATTCAAATACTAAAAGACATGATAATTTAGAATGCGCTTGGTGCTAAGGTTTGGCTTATAGAATTTTTATTTAGATTGATTGTGTGTTTATTGAGGCGTTTGAATTACTGAAGTTAAAAAGTCTAAAAACTTGAAATGTGTTTGGAAAAAAAAAATGTAACTTGTTTCGTTCGTCTCGAAATTCTATGCAATTTTAAAAAAATCATCTTATTTGGACTTGTCTATGCAAAGTTATTGACTTTTTAAAGTTTGAGTTACAAAACTGTGTGAATAGTTGAACTGAGGGAAAAAAAAATTAGATTGTTATTGTATGATTTGGATTGTAGTACCAAACACCCCATTAGTTATTATATAATATCTAATTAACCATACTAATCTAATTAACCATACTATGTCAAAAAAATAAATTTAGATTTTAAAGCACATAATAAATAATCAAAAAATATAAATGTAATACGATTAGTTAAACAACATTATACCTCATTTGGATGAATTATTGTAATAATTATTATTGTATTCAAATGCAATAGCTATTGGATTGATTAGTTAAAGTACGTAAATTCATATGAATATTTCACTAGTTTAAGACAATTCAACTCAACTCAAATCTAAGTTCAATTTTTTTAGAAACCATATCACACTCATTTTCGACATATTCAAATGTAACATGTAACAAAAATTATTCAAACACACATTTTTATTTGAATACACATTCTAAATCTTATATTTGAAAGCAAATATTTAGTTTTAATAAATATTCAAATGTAATTTAAAATCCAGAGCATTAATAATTTTTTCTAAAGCGAGATTACTGGATTAAGATACTAGAATATACAATTTTTAATTAAATAATATTTAATATAATATAATCGGCTATATAATATATAAACTTGAAAAAAAAAAAAAAAAGAATTGAAGTCATCACAAGGACAACACGTGCAATTTTAACGCGATTCCCTCCGAACAGAAACTCCCAAGTCCCATTGCCAAAAGAAAAGCAAAAGCCAAAACCCAAAAGCGCGCGCCGTGTGACAAACGGCGCCGTTTGACTGATCAATTTTGTCATTTCCACGTGCCGTTAAATTCAAGATTTCGTTCGTAACTCGCCAAAGGGGAAAAAGAGACATGCCACGTGTCGCTTCAAGGTGGCCCTTTTTTTTTTTTTTTCCCCCTAATTTTTTTAAGGCGTTGGAATTACGGCAATATATTTACTAGAAAAACGGTGACGTCTTGAACCATTTGTTATTCGTAAATCCCCCCTCCTCTTCCCTCTCACTCTTCTTCCTCTCTCTCTAAAACTCTCTCTCTCTCTCTGAAACTTCAACTTTCTCTCTCTAAAACTCTCTCTCTCATGCTTCTCTCTCCTTCTGTTACTTTCCATACAGCCTAGGGTTTCTTTTCCTTTACTTCGAGATCTCTGGTAAGTTTTCTCTCTCCCCAATTTCTTCAAATCTCGCATTTAAGCAATGCCTTCCCTTCTCGCTTTTGTGTTCTTCTCTCTATAAATTTTTTTTTCATTTTTTTTTTGGTCGAGTGATTTGTAATGCTGATTCAGTGATTTTCCGAATTTGTTTTCGGCTTGTTAAGTTTTCCGGAAATTTTTCTGGAAAATGGAGGAGAATATACGTATGACCTGCATCCTGTTTTGGATGTTGTTAGATGTGGAAAATTCATTGTTGACTATTTCAAAATCTCGCGTTTCGCTCAATTTGATTGAGGTTTTTGTTTTCTCGGTTCCGTACGAGAGGAATTTTTGTTCTTTTTGTTAATTCTTGTGTTTTTGGGTGCTTTGTTGGATTCATTTCCGAATGGAGAATTGAGATCAATTCTAATTGATTTGTGATTCTGGTGGCTTTGGAGTTTTGGATATAAGCAAGTTCGTTTCTCTATAAAAAGGTCTAAAATCTCCTTACACACACACACACACACACATATACATATAAACATATATATATATATATATACATATAAACATATATATATATATATATATATATATAGAGTTATATTTAAATTTAAGTTTTTAGGTACTGAAATTAGAAAAGTTTTGATTTTTTTTTTCTTTTGGCTTTTCAACATAAAAACATATATATAATTCTTGTGTTTTTGGGTGCTTTGTTGGATTAATTTCCGAATGGAGAATTGAGGAATCAATTTTTAATTGATTTGTGATTCTGGTGGCTTTGGAGTTTTGGATATAAGCAAGTTCGTTTCTCTCTAAAAAGGTCTAAAATCTCCTTATATATATATATATATATGTATACATATAAACATATATATATATAGAGTTATTTTTATTTTTGAGTATTTAGGTACTGAAATTATAAAAGTTTGATTTTTTTTTTCTTTTGGCTTTTCAACTTATTATTAGTCGGTTAGAGATGGGGAAAAAAAAATGACCCTGTTTTGTTGTTTCCTTTTCCTTTTTCCCCTTTTTTTTTTTTTTCCTATTGCAGAAAAGTTGGTGAGTTCATCACTTTGGTGATGTCAATTCTCGGTGATCGATGATTTAATGGTGGATAGAATCAACGGTTGCATTTCTTTACCTGGTTCCACCCTGAATGATGAAAGAGACGATGACTATGAGCAAGGCTAATATGGTTTCCATATGATGATCTGATTTTTAAAGGAATCATCTGACTGTTCTATTTGATTTTCCCTGGGGATAAATGCGCCTTTTTATGCATTTTATACATATGGGTTGAAATCGAAAAGCTTAATTTTCTTTCTGCTTTTTGGGGTGAGTCTTGAAGATGGCTATTGCTGGTCTACACAATGTTTCTGTGCTTGAATCGTCTTTCCTTAGGGACTCTCAAACTCAATCTCCTCAGCAAATAAGCGAGGAAGGGACAAGGGTAAGCACCCGGGCATCCTCTATTCTCCAAATGTGGAGAGAGTTGGAGGATGTGCATGTGGTGAGTCATGCCCAGGAGAGAGTGAGGGAGAGGTTGTTCCAACAAAGGGCTAACAGTTCTATCTCAGACCTCTCAAGGTCGGACACTTTTGGAAGCCGGGGGAGCGAACGTAGTGGCTATTTGGAGGATGCGAGTGTGGGTGAGCAGGAGTGCAGCGTGTGGTATGAGGGTCAAACTGGATCACAGAATGATCAGGACGTTTCCAGTATTTATAACAGCGAGAATTCATCTGATTTCGGCGAGGTTGATAGGGGCAGGGTGAGACAAGTTTTCCGAGAATGGATGAATAGTGGTGGAGGGGAATGTGCGTCTAATGTTTCTCATATCAACAACAATTCAAGGGCAGAGTGGCCTGGCGAAACTGAACATGAGAGGGTGAGAGTTATGAGGGAGTGGGTGCAGATAAACAGTCAGCGGAGGGGTACTTGTGACGGCGGCAGAGAAAATCAACCTGCCGAATTTGATAGTCAAATTGAACAAGCCCGGGATGGGTTGGTTGTTAACCAGAATGAAGGTCGGAATCAACTTCCCCGGAGGGGAATCCGTAAATTGTGTGGTAGGCAGGCTCTGCTTGACATGGTAAAAAAGGCCGAGATGGAAAGGAAAATGGAACTTCAAGGATTGTCGGAGCACAGAGCTGTAACGAATTTCCCTCATCGCAACCGCATTCAGGTCTCTTGCTAAAACTTATGTTGTGTTTGAAAACTACTAGGTCATCACTGTCTCTTGTATTACTTCTATTTATCTACCTTCAAGTAAAACCATAGGTGAGTTTTGTGCCTCATTAACTGTGTTTGCTGTGTATCTCAGTATTGATTTTGTAAGCCTTTTGTGAACAAGTGTCTATGTATAGTATTGGTGCACATTTGGGAGTGGGCATTCAAATACTTAAAGCAGTTGTTGTAGCCTCAGCAAGTCAGGAGAGACACGTAGGCATAGTTGTTACCTGATCTAAGAAATAATGATGCCTAAGGTTACAGTTTTCGGCACAACTTGATAACATGCTTCAAATGCAACATTTTGCTGGGTGGCACAATCACAAAATTTAACATGTAAATATTCCATTAGCACATGTTTGTCAATAACCATTTAATTCATTTAAAAGTTAGACGTAAAGTATAAATACAAGATTTAGGAGTAACTTATGGTAAATAATGAAAAATTAATAGCAAACCTTCCAGCAAAATGAAGAATGAAATAAAATTATCAATCAGATCCATTTTATTTGTTGTGTTATGCCAATCTCAATGACGTTTGTTAAGTCTGAACACGACTAGTTGAATAAATGATTCCACTCAGACATGACCTGCGAACGCATGTTGCTACCCTTTAATAGTATTGCTGTCTGTGTCAGTTATCCCGGTGCATGGTGTTTGTGTGCTGTGTTTTGTGGAAATCTGGAGCTTTGATGTTCACTTTGAAGCCTGGAAACTTTTTAACATTATTAATTATTCAAAGTGCCTTTTTTTTCCCCAGTCATTACTTAGAGGTTGGTTCTTGCGAAATGGAAGATCGGTTGAGACTAAGAAACCATCTTCTGTGGCTGAAAGTGAACTGGGTTTATTGCGGCAAAGAAGTACAGTCTCTGGTCTGAGGTATTTTTTTTCTTTTCCATATCACTATTATGTTTGCTATCTATTTGTAAGATTTTCATGTTTTACTACATTTTTATCATCCGTTGAGGTTTTTTCCCCTGATTTTGACGGATGATATTATTTTTGTCATTATTTTTCATTTGAATTTACGGGAAGTCTCATGATTTAATATTGAGTCAATGCTTTCTGCGCTAACATGTTAGAAGCCTTTCTTTATTGTAGGGAAGGGTTTTTCTCCAGATGTAATTCTGTTTGTGGTCAAGCAAGCAGCAGTGTTTCTGATCCATCGAAAGATGACGGTAATGCAAATGGAGATGAACAAACTCGAGGAAATAACTCATATGAGGTCATAAATGATTTTTGTGAACAATCAGAACTGAGTTCTGAAGGAAGTGATGACCAAGAATGTGACAGCCATGGAATATCCGATGAAATGGTTGAGTCAGGTGACAATCCGGAACAAGTTCCAGATAATGCCGTAAGAGAGTCGCAATGGTCAAACAGTGTTGAGTTAGTTGAAAGAAGAGATGGTAGTGAACAAAACATGGATGCAAACTCACAGGAAAACATGGGCTCAAACTCACAGGAAAATATTAGTGAGGAATGGGCTCGAAATACCTTGCAAGTTGGTGTACAAGAAGCTGGCAACGTAGCCAATGATCAGTCTGAGCCAAGCAGGGAGGCAAATGAGTTTGCTGGTTTATTTGGTGATGCAGATAATGCAGAAGGAAATACTGTTGATGATGTAAACGGGTTAGAATCTGCTTCAGAAAACGAGGAGAGAGACTGGGAGCCAGATGTTGCTGAATATACTGAATGGAGAGACAACCCTGGCGAAAATTCGGATGAAAATCAGCAACAAACTACGGAGTTTGGTTGGTCAGTAAGAAATGAGGACAGAGAAAACAGTCAGTTAGAAGAAACTCCTGACGAGTGGCACGAGGTTGGTGGTTTCCAAGAGGCTGTTCAAAGTTGGCTAGAAGAGCCATCTGAAGCTGTTCCAGCTGGGCGGGTTGATACATATTATTTTCCCGAGGATGATAATGTTCATAGCATGGAACTCAGGGAACTATTAAGCAGGTATCAAATTCACCCACAAAGGACTTCTGCTTTGACACTTGACGATATAATTTTTTAACGTGTAGTTTTTATTGTATTGCAGGAGAAGAGTCTCTAGTCTGCTCGACAGTGGCTTCCGGGAGAATCTTGACCAATTGATACAATCATATGTGGAAAGACAAGGTCACGCTGCCATGGACTGGGAGCTGCATGGTTCACATTCACCTGGTTCAGTAGAGCAAGATCTGGAGCAGACAAGTGCAAATCGGAGTGAAGCACAGGGGGATGATGTTGTCAGACCATCTGTTACTCTACCCTCTCAGCCGATACCATCTCCCCCAATTTGGGAGCAAGAGTCACACCATGATAATTGGACACAGCATGACATGCATCAGCGGCTGGGAATTGTACGTATCATATTGGATAAAGGATTTTGTTCATTTCTTGGTGATTAATTTTCATCTTGCTATTATATATGATAAATACATTGGCGAGATAATTATTTGTCGTGGGACTTGCGTATGCAAAATTTTCAGACTTGGCGCTTAAAAGTTAAGTCACAATGTTTATTGCGGTACAGGAGTGGGAGATCATCAATGATATGAGGATTGATATGGCGAGGCTGCAGCAGAGGATGAATAACTTGCAGAGGATGATGGAAACCTGCATGGATATGCAACTCGAGTTGCAGCGCTCCATTAGACAAGAAGTCTCGGCTGCCCTGAATAGGTCATCTGGTTGCCTAGGTATGTGTATAAATCTTTTAACACAGTTGAGTGTACTTGTGTTCTCTTTAACCGAGTTTCGGTCATAGTTCCTTGAGAAAGTTTTAAGTATTTCAATTTCGAATTATTTCTTTGACTGCAAGAAATTGGATTTGAATACCAAATTTTTAAATGCCATACAAATGGTCCCTAAACTTTCAAAAAGTTGTTACTTTTAGACCCCAAAATGGCTCTCTTTCTAATCTTTTACAGATTAGTCCCTCAACTTTTTAAAAGTCACACCTTGAGTCCTTAAGATCCAACAAAACTTGTAACATTAGTCATTATGCCTCCTTTCTGTTAAACTTAACGGAAAATGAAGGGATTAAGCTGTCACTTTTGAAAGTTTAGATACTAGAACACAACTTTTGCAAAGTTTAGGAACCAACCCGAGAATTAACCGTGCAATTTGTGGATCATGCACTGTGCTTGTCTTTCGAAAATAAGATTTTTTCTTGGATGGTACAAGAACTGACTCGGGGTCCATATTGTATTGCTGCAGGGGTGTGCGAGGTTGGTTTGCCAGGTGACGACTCGAAGTGGGATCATGTGAGAAAAGGGGTTTGCTGTGTCTGTTGTGGTAGCAATATTGACTCTTTACTGTACAGGTAGGCCTCTTAAAGCTGAGCTTGTGTACCTTAATTACGCACTTTTTTTGCATGCGGAAAAAAAAAAAAAAAAAAAAAACAACGATACATAATGTGAAATCGCGTTGGTCCTATCTTGTGGTTGCAGATGTGGGCACATGTGCACATGTGAAAAATGTGCTACTGAGTTGGTCGAGAGTAGAGGAAAGTGTCCGATGTGCCGAGCACCGGTAATTGAGGTGATCCGTGCATATTCTATACTATAAATGGAAAACAAAAAGTGAAGAGGAAAAAGGAATGAAAAAAGGAAAGAGTTTGATTATAACAGCATAGGCTTTTACATAGTTTTGTGATTTGGGTTCTTGATAATGCTTTCTGATGTATAATGAGTGTATGGTTTTCAATAACAATGATTTGACCCAATAAAAATACTGAGTGGAGAAAACGCCCCTATTTATTATACATCACTGCCCTCTTTGGTGGAATTTACCTTCGCCTTTTCAATTTATATATTTGTATATATATAAAACGTAGATTAGTTAGGATATACATATCTATTCATTAATACAAGCGAGAATAAGTTTCTTTTGTAAGGGAGTTTCGTCTTAATTTTTTAATCCCGGTTAAAAAGGCTGTCCTTCAAGGTGTTGTGTTTTGTTTTGTTTTGTTTTTTTTTTTTTAAGTTTTGTAAAGGAGTATCGAGTTTTTTTTTTTGGGTCAAGTTTCTCAAGGAAATTTCAGTCTTTTTTAACTTTATTTTCCTTATTTCATCGTTTTGTGTGTGCGTGTGTGTGTGTGTGTTTTTTTTTTGTTTTTTTTTGTTTGTTTATCGTTAAGTTCTTATTTCATTTCGATATTATACTATTTTACCTGCGATGCGTGTGTTTCAACTAGTGTATGTGTTACCAAAGTAGGAAGAAAGAAACCTTTTTGTTTAAAAGGACACAAGCATTAACGCATAGAAGAAGAATATTGAATTGCAAAGATTAGCCAAATTTGGCTCATCTAATCACGATATAGAGGCATTAGTCTTTTTCCTATCACACAAATTGCTGCTGGCATTAAAGAGATTTTCCAGCTCCTCAACAGCAATCTGCATTCCACGAGCCCTTTGCTGGCCTTTCTCAAGTAAACAAAGAACATGTTTTGAAGATCACAAATCAATCATTGCTTCCTCTTAAAGCATCCAAAAAGACCAAAGCTCGCATGACCTCACTTTTTTTTTTTTTTTTTTGTTGCTAAAAACTCGCATGAACTCACTTGTCATATCGTGAGGCCTATTTTATTTTTTGTATATGAAATGAGGCTTACTTTGTAAGAGGATTGAGTCACTGAGTTATTCTCGAGTCATAAGCTGAAACTTACTTTCTGTTATTCTTGAGTTGTAAGGTAAAACTCATTTTCTAAAATCACTTAGTGCATCTCTAACACAAAACTCTATTTTAGCACAACTTTTATACTAAAATGGTGCAATTTTAACATCAAACTTAAAATTCATCTTTAACCCATCTACTTCAAATTTTACTCTAAAAAGAATATTCCTTGTATATTTCATATATATTATTTTTATTATATTTTTTAACAATTAATCTAGTTCTTCAATTTTTAAACACAAACAAAAAATAATAATTATAATAATTAATGAAAAAGAGATGGCGCAAAGCGTTATTTTCAATAGTACCGTGCCAAATCTGGCGTGGTACTGTACACAACTCCAAAATAGAGTTGCGGTATAGCATTGGGTTGGAGCTCGTTTTTTGCTTCATGTTGGTGTTTTGCCTCAGTTTGAAGCCCGATTGGAGATGGTCTTGGTTAATTTTAACTAGAGTATGATTTTAATCATTTGTAAATTTAAATGTTATTTTAAAATAATTCAAGCATATTATTTTCTTTCTTCAAAGCATTGATGGTATGAAAAAAAAAAGAAGAAGGTCAAAGTCTCTTTAATTATCAAGTATAACCTATCTTGTGAGGGGACCCAGATGCTCTTTAAACTTCTTTAATTTCCTTTAAAACCCGAGTTGGTGAATATATAATGACGACTGAGCTTACCTCATAAATGCATCAAATTACTTTTTTATTATAATGACTCATCTTCTAGAGGATTAAGGTTTTTTTTTTTTTTTTAATAATAATAATAATTATTTTCTCTCGTCCTCTATAGGGATGAGAATGTGGTGGACATGTGACGGATGTTAGGAACCTGAAGATGTGAATTGATAAATAACAAGATACAGGGTGATTTTTGAGGACCCCCAACCTCCCAAAAGCCTCGTTCACATAACCTTCTAAATGCCCTTATCCCCTTTCATACTAACTATTTCCCTCTAACAAGCTACTCATCACACTCAAACAATTCACTAACCACAAACTTAGCAAATCTAATATTAAAGGTTCCTAACAACGGCCGATACGCGCCCAACTTAAGATGGAGTTGGGGTTGGGAAATCTCCATCAAGGAGGCTTTCCTCAAACTCTACTTATTTACCCCTTAAGGCTTCACAAATTCTTGAAACATTTATCAAAATTCCATAGCAACATAAATCACTAATGTCTTGTGAAAACAAACCAAAATTTCAAAACTACATCCAAACTTCAAAAGAACGAACCCAAGTTTCAAATTTGAACTCTAGTTATATGAAACTAAATTCTTAAAATTTAATCTTGTAACTTAGGATCCATTTACCATTGTTTTTGAAAACTGCTTTTGGATTCTCAAAATTTCTACAGCACATCATTAATGTTTGTTAAATCCTATTTTTGTTTAGCCGATTCTAAAAACTATTTGACTAGCACATAAGGAGTTATTTTTACGTAGCTACTTTTTTGTCATTGTACAAATTTATTAAATTTTCTTAACAAGAAAAATATATAGTTTTTAATTATTCCTACAACAAATATTTTTTAAAATTTTTTTAAGAATAAAGATTCTTAGCTTTCAAAAAATATATACTAATTCAAAAAATATTTCCATTGAACTATTCCTATTTTCTAGAAGAAAAAGAAGTGTATTAAAATATTTTATTATATATAAAAATTTTGTACCAAAATATTTCTAAAATTAAAAAAATTGTCTATTTTATTTATGTCTCCACAATAATATTATATTATTCATAGTTTACCAAACATCTAAAATTTTGCTTTTGTATTCACAATAAATTTGAAGGAAAAAAAAAAAAAAAAGTACCAAATACCTGTAGCTAGGTTTTTGGACATAATAACTTTGTACACACACCACAGCAACAAAGATTTTTCATAATTACGACAATACTAAAATGACACAAAAAAACGAACAAAACTAAATTATATAATACATATTGGTACACGTTTACATTTTATATGTAGAGTACATATATTGGGACAGGGCGAGTTGGGATGCTTCCCGTCGTTGTCCCTTCTTTGAGCCTTAATCAAGGGGTTAATTTCAACTTCGAGTCTTGATTAATCTTCATAATCATTTTATTAAAAACGGACACCTATAGATTTAGATCTTCGTCGATAAAAATGTCATCCTCATTCCTCAAAAAATCGGGTGGACCGACAGATCGGACAGGACATATGCAACACCAGCCACGTGTCAATACATTCGGCGTGGAACACGTGGCTGCAAAACGGCATCACCTTGACGTCGTCTCCCTCCCCCAACTCCCCGAGACAAACCGCGCAGTCCCTACCGATCCGGTGCATCGCGGCCCCACCGTATGACCTAACCGGAATAGACCGGACGACGGCGGCGGGTCCACCGACTTGCACCCCGGCGCCGGAGAAGAAGAGGGATTCCGGCGGCGGGCGTAAAAGCAGAAGAAGAAGGCGGCGGACAAGAGGGCGGTGCAGAGCACAAGGATGAAAAGAACGGTGGAGGAGTACATGGCTGTCGAGCTTGATTTCTCCGGCGTTAAGGGCGATGGCGGCGTTATGGTGGTGAACGGCGCGTCGTTGTTGAGGAAGAAGATTCGGTTGGTGGGTTTCATTTTTTTTTTTTTTTTTCCGTATTTCTCTGCTGCAACTAGTATTTATAACAGTGAATGAGACTAATTATAGTTGCTGATAGGTTGGTGAAGTGTGTGGAAGAGTAAAACATTAATCTTTGCTTTTCGATTTGTGGGAACTTACTATTGTAAACGTATTCTCTTTAGAAGGGGAAACAAAATAATTAAAACATAAAAACGAATCAATTATCCAAAAAAAAAAAAAAAAAAAAACAAGTTAAGCAGATAACGACAGTAAATTAAAAAATGACAGTAAACTGAAAAATGACTTATTGTGGAAAGCGATATAAACTGATGACGACACTTAACCTGAAGCGATAACAGCCTAAAAACAACGCCACAACCCCTCAAGACAATTTTACTGTATCCATTTGAAACATATCATATCAATCCTTTCTTTAGTTTATTGGCCGATTTTGAACACCTTATGTTTTAGTTGAATGAAGTGGAATAATCATTTTTTAAAAAGATAAGGTGACAAGTTGATGTAAAATCAATAATTCAAGAAGGTCTTTTAAAACTACAATTAATGACAAATCAACTCCGTTGGGTATATATAGATGAGAATGGACGGAAGGGGCATATATGTACTGGGTATTTAGAACGGTTTTTAAAATTCAAATGACAAAATAGATGAGACTATATAATTCAAGGGGCGTTTAATTCTTTCATTTATTTAATATTTTAATAGTACCTTCATACAAGTATTAGAGTCAAAATTATTATTTGAAATACGATTTCTTTTGTTAAGTATTTCATCAAATCTATATTTGAACTTAGACGTGCTCACATGCTGATTAGACATAAAATTTAAAATGCGTTTAAACGGACTTGAGCTATTCTCTTAATAAGTAAATCTTTTAAAACGTAACCTCAAGGACTCACGAAGTAAAATTAAATCAGATTCTAAACATAATCATGTTTTTGCACAAGATGAAAGTGGAAAATTCGTGTGGTGAAAAATGACCTCTCAAAATGGAAACCTCATAGTAACGCACAGAGAATTGACACAATGGAGGTCTACATGGTGTTGTGCATAGTGAAAAGTGCTTTCAGGATGGAAACTTCATGATATTGCAAGACTTAATAGACTTGTGATATTCCTAGAACAACTGTGATCACTTTTAACTTTGATAGTAGAGAGGATAATCAATAGTCCATGAACAAAAATCCTACATTAGCTAAATATGAAATTGAGTCACTACTACAATTTACCTCTTTAGAGACGACATTATTGACGATGACAATGACGACACACTATTACAGAATGTGGATTCCACGACGGAGCTTTCACGACCGTTTTTTAAAAAACGGTCGTGAGGAGTTAGGCAAAAAATAGGGTGGAACACGGTTTCTAGAAACCGTCGTGGAAGTCCCGGCCTTCCACGACGGTTTCCAGAAACTGTTGTGGAAGCATGAATCTTCCACAACAGTTTCTAAATTTTTTTTTTTGAATTTTTCCAAATTTGTTTTTGAATTTCTCACCCTACCACGATGGTTTTTTCCAAAAACCGTCGTGGTAGATGTGAAGGCAAGGGAATTTTGAAAATTTTTGAAATTGTTCAACTTTTTGGAGCATATATTAAACAAAAATAAATACCATCTTTCCCACCCCATTACATTCGAGTCTTTTTCACTCTCTAATACAAACTCAAACTCCAAACCCAAAGCCGCCCATATCCTCCCTCCATTTATCTCTCTCTGCTCCCTCTCTACATTCTCGCCGCCATTCCTCTCTCTCTTTCTAACTCCGAGCCTTTTTCCCTCTCTCTTAGCCGCCATTCCTCCCTCTCTCTCTACTCCGAGCCTTTTTCCCTCTCTCTCTCGCCGTCATTCCTCCGTCCCCTACATACTATACCACTCCGCCCGTACCCACGCTCGACAATCCGGTAAGTTGAAATGTATCTTGCTTAGGTAAGGCACAGATTTGATAATTTTCCGTCCAAAATGTTGATTTTGTTGATTGTTGATTTGGGAATTTTCCGTCCAAAATGTCCAAAATCCGTCCCCTACATTTTCGGTGATTGTTGATTGTGCTTGTGATTTAGATTACTTTAAAATTGCTTGGGTAACGTATAGGATTTGAGAATTTTCCGGAAAAAAGTGTTGATTTGATTTTTGAAAAAACCATCGTGATAGGGTTCGCCTACCACGACGGTTTTTTACGCAGAACTGTCGTGGTATGTTATTAAATATCCACTTTTAGGTCCTATTTTTGCCCATTCCAAGACGGATAAAAACCGTCGGGAATTTGAAAAGATTCCACGACCTTGGATTCCACGACGGTTAGAAACCGTCGTGGTAGTCGCATTTTGTAGTAGTGACATTTGTCGTCGCTAATAAACGACAATTTGTGATGACATATCGTTGCTAAAACTGTCAGTCATTTTTTAAAAAAAAATTGTCGTTGTAATTGGTTATTGCAATGACTTGTCGTTGCTTCAAACAATTAATTTACGACGACGTGCCGTATCTTCTGTATTTGCGACGACATCATCACAAACAAACATTTGCGAGCCAAATAATGAATGGCAGGAGTTTTTTTACTCCAATAGATGCCATTTGCGACAATAATATCATAAATAATTTCATACATTACAGTTGGTAACAGATATGAATTAAATTATTGGGAATCTATTTGTGACGACTATGTTGTTAAATACTTAAAAAAATTCAATTTTTGTGAAAAAAAGTGATTCCCGAAATATTATTGCTACGACATGTAAAAATTGTCATCGCAAATAATGTTTCGGGAATCTTCCCCAAATTTAAGGCAGTTTTTAAAAAATTTTGGAAATTTTGAAAGTATTATGTCGTTGCAAATACTCAAGCATCGAGAAGCTTCTTAATGAATTCTACGAAGATGACGTAGTTTCAGAGGTTATTTGCGATGACAATTAAGGTTATTAGCAACGACGTGTCGTCGCAAATATAAAGGGGTATAACCCATATCAGTAACCTTCTTCTTTATTTTCCTGCACGATTTCCCTCCCCCCTCCGATTCTCTCCCTCTTTCCCACATTTTACCCCAAAAAACTCCGAATCTCTCCGTCCCCCTCTCCCTCTCGGATTCAGACACCCCTCCAACAGAAAAAAAAAAGTCTCGGTCACCGCCGAGCCTTTCCCTTTCGCCGCTGATTCCTCCATTCTAGGGTTTGGTTTTTGTGAGTTGTTTTTTTTTTTTTTTTGGTATTTTGGTTGATGATGATGATGATATGGTGATAAATGCACAAAATCACATTTTTGTTCATATAATTTATTAGATAATTATGTTTTAAATGTGTATTTCCATAATTTTAACTCATAATATTTTATTTTAAAAGTATTTAATATTTTATTTATTTGATTGATTTTATTTTATTTTCCTTTCTTTTCCTCTCCTTTCTTCCGCAGGTATCGCCAGCTGGGCTCAACCCTGCGCGCACCACTCCAGCCCGCGTGGTCCAAGCCCGCGAGAAATCCTCCTCCAGCTGGCCCAGCACAAGTTTCGGGCCGTGACTCCAGCCCATCCCACGTGAAGCAGTCAGCCCCAGATCGCCAGTCAAGCCCGCGTGATCCAGCCCGCGGGAATCCAGCTGCCAGCAGGCCCGAGACCCAAGCCTGCGCACCACTTCCAGTCCAAGCCCGCGCCAGCTGCTCCCTCCACATGCGCCAGCTCAGCCTTGATTCCAGGCCCGCGTGATTCTAGGCCCGAATCCTCAGCAAAGCCTTCCAGCAGTTGTCCAGCTTGGCAGCAGAACTCCTGGGCCGAAACTCAAGCCCGCGAATCACGGGCCTTGCATCTAGCTTCCCTGATCCTCAGCCAATTGATTTCTCACGAGTATCCGGCTGATTTACCAGCTTGGGTGGCGAAATTGTAGCGCCAAAACGTCTCTCTAACATGTGGATTAATGGCTATATAATCAGAGTTTCTCAAGAGAGCAAGGGTTAATTTTTCTTATCAATTTTTGGGTTGAGTTTAGAGCTTATTTCTATCATATTTTCCTTGAGAGTTTTTGTGAGAATGTTGAGCATGTTTGGCTAAAATTCTCTTGGTGAAGCTAGAGATGAACTCATGTGTTGAGTATTCCAATTGAGGTTTTGTTTGTTTGATTCTATAATGCATATTATTTGAGTGAAATATTCTTCTCCATTTCTAATTTTCTTTGAATGCAAAATATTTTTGCTAAGTTTTTATATAGATTAGTCAAGCTTTTTCTATGTAAATGTTATCATGCAATATTTTGTAACTAGAATTATTTTATAAATTGATCTTTTACTGCAATATTATCAATCTGATATATTATCGATTTTAGATAATTTATAATAATAATCTTTTTGGTCTTAACGTGAGAAGTTTAATTATTTGAATACTTTTGTTGAATAAAAACTGAAATTGGAAAACAACATACATGAAGGATTCTCGATGCTTTACCACTTTTAAATTATTGAATTTTTCTCCATTTTAAATTACGTTGTCTTTAAATTTATTTCAAAATCACAAAAATAATTCTTTTTCTTCTTTCTTTGATTATTTATTCCTCTAACGCTTTTGTTCCACTAATCTTTTCTTGTTTATTTTTATCACCTCCTCGTGGGATCGACCGTCCTAATTGTGCTACAATCGACCGCTTGTTTTTGTACACATTTGGGCGTAATCAAATTTTGGCGCCGTTGCCGGGGAGGTGCCAATGAGCAAGATTGATCAGTAGATATTAAGCCAAAGAGGTAAGTACATTTTTGTTTATTTTTATTTTTATTTTTATTTTTTTCTCTTCCGTAGTTTTAGTCATGTGTTTTTGTTTACAGATTGATTAGTCAAGTTTGATAACTTAGCGTGTTTTGATAACTTAGTTTTTACAGATTTATTCTTTTGTTTTGCCTGTATAGAAATCTTTCTTTTACTTAATTTGTCTTCCGTTCTCTTTAGTTAGTTTTTATAAATAAATAAAAAAAATTGTTGTCATTGTATTCAGTTTATTTTTTTTTTTTTAATTTTTTTTACGTATACTGTTCATTGTGTGTTCTATTTGATTTCATTTTTTTTTTCTTTTTCTTCTTTCGGTTAAGTTTTTTTTAAAAAAAAAAAAAAAAAAAAAAAAAAACGTTAAGAGTTTTAAAATACATATTATAGTTAGAGTTTTTATTGATTGTTTTTAAACGTTTAAAAATAAAAAAAAAAAATTACTGTTCATTTTTTTTTTTTTTTCACTTGTTATTATTATTAATATAATTAGTTTTGTCATATCTATTTTATCAAGTTGCCAGTTTTTTTTTATTTTTTTTATTTTTTATTTTATTTTTCTGTCAGTTTTTGTTTTTATTAATTTTCATTTATTTCCATTTTATAGCTTGTTTCAATTCTTTGTAATAATTTTAGGTTTTAATTGTTTAGGTTACTAATTTAGTGTTAATAAATTAGGACTCATAATTTGCGTAACTTAGGTTTTAGTTTAGCATTATTTAGGACTAATTTCTAACATCTAACATTTCATAAAATACGCCATAAAATTTAATAAATTTTCCAAGCAATTGTGTGGAAACGTTGGAAAGTACGAACTAAGAAAGTTCTGTCTAGGAGGTTGGTTTTTAAGGAGGCCTCGCCCCACCAATTTTCCTGGGAGCATTCTTAGGGATTGCGATTCGCGGTTTTACACTATTGTTGTTTTTGTAAAAGTTTTCTTTGTTTAAAAAAAAAAAAAAAAAAAAAAAACGCTTAAGGTGAATGAATCGTTATAGAAACGAACTAGGGAGATTCGCAAGAAGACCTGAAGACCCTAGTGAAGTTTCTTCTTCTACGTCTAGCCTTCCTCCATCTCCAAACGCTTTAGCAATTCCAAATCCTTTTGCGATGGCTCAAAACGAGGAGGTCCAACAAAAGACGTTGAACGACTACCTTCACCCTACGCGTACGGCCACACCATCATGCATAATGTTTCCACCTAATTTGCCGAATTTGGATTTCAAGCCGGGAATGATTCAACTTTTGCCAACCTTTCATGGGTTAGAAAGCGAAAATCCGTACGTGCACATTCGGGAGTTTGACGAGGTGGTGGCCACTTTCCACAACCGAGCTGAGGCTGCAGATTCTGTGCGATTAAAATTTTTCCCTTTCTCTCTGAAGGACAAAGCCAAAAGCTGGTTGTATTCTTTGCGACCTAGGTCTATTGGATCATGGGAAGAGATGACAACTGCATTCTTCAACAAGTATTTCCCACACCATAAGACTAATGGTCTTAAACGACAGATCTCGACCTTTACTCAGAAGGACAATGAAACTCTCTATCAAGTCTGGGAGCGGTTTAAAGATCTGTTGAATCAATGTCCCCACCATGGTTACGAGAGTTGGCGCCTCGTCAGTTATTTCTACGAAGGACTCACAATCCGAGAGCGTCAATTTGTGGAGATGATGTGCAATGGTGAGTTTCTCCAGAAGGATCCCGAAGAGGCTTTCGAGTATCTCAACGAGCTAGCCGAGAAAGCCCACACATGGACTGGACCAAGTGCTACTGACAGCACTAGTCGTTCCCGACCTACTGGAGTCTACCAACTAAGGGAAGAGGATAACCTCAAGGCCCAAATCGAGTCTTTGACACGACAGATTGAGGCCCTCAAAACCAAGGAAGGAAGAGGAATCCACATGGTCGCAAGGGCAGAGTCACAAGAGCCATGCTTCGTTTGTGGAGGGATGGAACATTTAGCTAAGGATTGCCTTGTTTATAGTGAAATGAGAGGGAGTTACGAGGAGCAATGTAATGCCTTAGGGGCATACAACAAGCCTTTCTCTAACATACAATCCTGGCTGGAGGAACCATCCGAACTTCAGTTGGAGAGATTCCAATCAAACTCAACCATCAGGTGGACAATGGAGAACGGAGCAACAGCCACAACCACCAAAGGCAAATTCTGCACCTCAGTATCATGCACAACCGCCGAGGAATTCTCTCGAGAATACCTTGCATTCTTTCATGGAGGCACAGACTAGGATGAACCAAAAGTTCGAATCACTTTTCACGCAAATGGTGGAAGAAAGTAAAGAGATGAAGAGCCAGATCACAAAGCTGACTGGTGCCTTGGCTGTTCAAGAACGAGGCAAATTTCCTTCCCAAGCCCAATCCAACCTCACGGGGCAACACATGGCACAAACCTCCAACTCTGAAGGGCGAAACATCAAGGAGGTCAATGCCATCACCACTCGTAGTGGCAAGAGTTTGGATGAACCATCAAGAACTACTGTCACTTCAAGTAGTGAGAAGTCGCCCCCAAGAAAGATGAACCAACTGAACTTCCAGTAAAGGTGCCTTTCCCCCAAGCTCTGCGATCTGCTGGGAAAGTGCTGGACAGTCAAAGTGAGATCCTAGAGCATTTGACTCAAGTGAAGATTAATCTTCCTTTGCTTCATGTGATCAAACAAGTGCCGGCTTATGCCAAAGTCATCAAGGATCTGTGCACCGTCAAAAGGAAGCACCACGTTAAGAAGACCGCCTTCTTGACGGAACAAGTGAGTGCGGTGATCGAGCAGAAGGCGCCGCCCAAGTACAAAGATCCTGGTTGTCCCACCATCTCGTGCCAAATTGGGACTCAGGAATTCGGCCAAGCTTTGCTCGACCTTGGAGCGAGTGTCAATCTCATGCCTTACTCTATCTACTCGCAACTTGGTTAGGAGAGATTAAGCCCACATCTGTGGTTTTGCAACTGGCCGATCGTTCGATCAAGAAGCCTCGGGGTATAGTTGAGGATGTTCTGGTTCAAGTTGAGAAATTTTATTACCCCGTTGATTTCCTTGTCCTAGATACCCAATCTGTGGTGAGCATGGAGTCCAAGATTCCCATCATCCTCGGTAGACCTTTCCTTGCTACAGCCAATGCTTTGATCAACTGTAGGAATGGTCTCATGAAGATATCTTTCGGGAACATGACCTTGGAGGTAAATGTTTTCCACATTGCGAAGCAGCCACACGATGACGAGTGTCACCAAACATTTCTGATCGACACACTCGTCTCGGAGGAGATTCAACTGCAAAGTGATTCCGATAATCTTGATGATTCTCCACAATTCTGACTCTGAAGTTCCGTCCTTGTGAGTTGGCCAACAACGCTACCATTTAAAGACTCACAAGGCAGAGGAACAAGTTTTGGCAACCACGTTTTGAAGAGCTTCCTCGAGAGAAAGAAAAGCCAAAACCATCCACCGAAGAGATCCCAACACTTAAGCTAGCTCAACTACCTGAGGGTCTGAAACATGTCTTCCTGGGAGCTGGTGATACCTTTCCTGTTATCATTTAATCTAAACTTGACGCATCACAAGACACAGCGGCTAGTCGACATGCTGCGAGAGCACAAGGCTGCGTTAGGTTGGACGATTGCTGACATTAAGGGTATCAGCCCCTTAATTTGCTGCCATCACATCAAATTGGAAGACGGGGCTATTCCACGAAGAGATCCCCAAAGGAGACTGAACCCAACGATGAAAGAAGTTGTGAAGAATGAGGTCTTGAAGCTTTTGGATGCAGGTATCATCTATCCAATCGCCTGATAGCAAGTGGGTCAGTCCAACTCATGTAGTGCCCAAGAAATCGAGGGTGACAGTGGTGGAGAACGAGAAGGGGCTTTGGTCCCCACAAGGACTGTTACGGGTTGGCGCATGTTTATCGACTACCGAAAGCTGAACGCCGCCACCCGCAAGGATCATTTTCCTCTTCCGTTCATCGACCAAATCTTTAGAACGCGTAGCTGGTCATCCTTCTACTTCTACTGCTTTCTTGATGGTTACTCAGGTTATTATCAGATCGAGATTGCATTGGAGGATCAAGAGAAGACTACTTTTACCTGTCCTTTTGGTACTTATGCCTTCCGGCGCATGCCATTTTGGACTGTGTAATGCGCCGGCCACCTTTCAGAGATGCATGATGAGCATTTTCAGCGACATGGTCGAGAAATATATGGAAGTGTTCATGTATGACTTGACCGTCTTCGCGACTTCCTTTGATTCGTGCCTTCTCAACTTGGAAGCTGTTCTGACAAGATGTGAACAGAAAGGTCTCGTGCTCAACTGGGAGAAGTGCCATTTCATGGTACCATCTTGGCATAGTCTTGGGCATGTTGTTTCTGAGAAAGGGATTGAGGTCGATCAGTCTAAGATTGAACTTATCTCTAAATTGCCCACCCCAAGTCAGTAAAGAAGTTCGGTCATTTTCTCGGGCATGCTGGTTTTTATAGGAGGTTCATACATAACTTTTCTGTGATTCTCGTCCGTTATGTAATCTCCTAGCCAAAGATGCCATTTTGGAGTGGACGCAAGAGTGTGAGGATGCCTTCCGAACGCTTGTGGTGAAGTTGACTTCTGCCCCCATCATTCAGTCACCAGATTGGAGCTTACCATTCGAGATTATGTGTGACGCAAGTAACCATGCTGTTGGGGCAGTCCTTGTCAAAGAAGAGAGGGGAAGTCCTTTGTGGTGTATTACGCAAGCCGCACTCTGAAAATGCTCAATTGAACTACTCAACCACTGAGAAAGAGTTGCTCGCTGTTGTGTTTTGCACTTGACAAGTTCCGTGCATATCTGATTGGTTCACCCATCACCATCTTCACAGATCATGCAGCCCTTAAGTATCTCCTTCCAAAAAGGATGCCAAGGCGCGATTGATTAGGTGGATCCTCTTGTTGCAGGAATTGGACATCACAATCAAGGACAAGAAAGGAGTCGAAAACGTTGTGGCGGACCAATCTCTCTCGACTTGAATTTAGTGACCCCGCTGATGGTCCTGCCATCCGAGATGTTTCCCCGAAGGGAACATCTGTTTGCTGTCACTAAGCTACCTTGGTACGCTCACATCGTCAATTACTTGGTGACCGACGAACTTCCTGCTGATTGGAGTGCTCAAGATAAGCGTAAATTTTCTGGTCGAGGTGCGTAATTTCTACTGGGACGATCCGTACCTGTTCAAATACTGCCCTGACCAAATCCTGAGGCGATGCATTCCCGATGACGAGATTCATAGTGTTCTGAACTTTATTCATAGATTGCATTGTGGTGGTCACTTCTCCGTGAGAAGACTGCTACAAAAATCTTGCAGTGTGGTCTTTATGGCCACGTTGTTTAAAGACACTATGAGTGTTGTCGCTCTTGTCCTAGGTGCCAAAAGTTAGGTGCTTGTCCCGTCGCCATATGATGCCCTTGAACCCAATTATTGTGATAGAGATATTTGATTGTTGGGGATAGATTTTAATGGGACCCGTTTCCATCTTCTTTTGGTTACCTCTACATTCTCCTCGCTGTGGATTATACGTTTCTAATGGGTAGAAGCCGTGCCGTGTCGAACCATGATAATGCAACAGTTGTGAAGTTCTTGAAAGAGAATGTGTTATTTCGGTTTGGTACACCTCGCGCTATCATCAGTGATCAAGGCACACATTTCTGCATCGTTCTTTCGAGGCCTTGATGCGGCAATACGGGGTGATCCACAAAGTTTCAACCGCTTATCACCCACAAAACGAACGGCCAAGCTGAGCTAGCAAACCGGGAGATTAAAGCAAATCTTGGAGAAGACGGTAAACCCTCATCGCAAAGATTGGGCTTTACGCCTTTGCTGATGCACTGTGGGCAATCCACTGCTTACAAAACACCCTTGGAATGTCTCCTTATCGCGTGGTCTTGGAAAAGCCTGTCATTTACCTGTAGAGCTTGAACATAAGGCTTTATTGGGCTAGCAAAGCCCTTAACTTTGATCTCAGTGCTGCAGGAATACATCGCAAGCTCCAGCTGTCGAGAAATTGAGGAGTTGAGAAATGATGCATATAATAACTCCAAGATTTACAAGGCTAGAATGAAGGTGGCTCATGACAAGCAGATTTTGAGGAAGAACTTCGAGCCAAATCAGAGGGTGCATCTTTATGACTCCCGTCTGCATCTCCACCCAGGTAAGTTGAGGTCGCGGTGGACTGGTCCATTTGTGGTGAAACAAGTCTTTCCCAACGGTGCTGTGTCGAGGTCGAGGACCCAAGCGATGGGAGAATTTTCAGAGTCAATGGTCAGAGACTGAAGCATTACATTGACGAGTGAGCAGGCTGAAGAAACCATTCTTGAGGCCCCGGTTTATGAGTAGTTTGCTTCCAACCCTTTTGTATCATATTTTTTTGTTCTTTTCTGTGTTTTGTGTGCTTTATTTTCAGTTTGTTATTATGTGATTTCTTTGTGTGTTTTGGAGCTTCAGATCAGGTAGCCCATCTATGTTCCCACCGTCATCATCCAGGTGTTCTCCTTCCCTTTTTCCCATTTGTACATATTATTTATAGACATTGAGGACACCTGTCTGATTTTTGGTTGGGGGTGGTTAGCATATTCATGCGTAAGTTTAAATTTTTGTCAATTTGGATTTGGATCAAAATTTTTGCAAAGTTACCTAAGTGTGGATCTCAAAATTTTAGTTTGAGTCCGTTTTTTTATCTTGACTATTAGAAATGATTTCCAGAGTTCTTTTGTGCACAACTAAACCTTGTGGTAAGATGGTTGTTAACACATTTAGTTGAGAAAAAATTCTCGAGTTCAAGTGTTTTCATTTTTTGGTGAGTTGTGAGAGTTGAGAAAACAGCTTTTTGAAACTTTTATGGATTATTTGGAGTGGTAAAGTCACTATTTGGAACAACGCCACTACTTAACTTGTACGTTTGCTTAGGGCTGGATTTGTGATTAGATAGAATTGATCTTTTGTAATAAGAGCCTTGCGTCTTTGGTATTGGTTCAAAAAAAAAAAAAAAAAAAAGAAAAATAAAATAAAAAAAAGAAAAGAAAGAAAAGAAAAAAAAGAAAAGACAAGCAAGGCATTCATTTCATCATCATATTCATGTAGTTCGGTTATAATCTCATCTGGTGCTGCTGCATAGCAGTCAAAATTCCTTACTACATTTGTTCTATTAGTGTAATGTCTCTTGTAAAAAAAAAAAAAAAAAATGTGTATATTTATTTGTTTGATTTTAGGCTCTTTGTTTATGTAATTTTCTATTTGATCCGAATGAAGTCCAAAAGCTGGTTATGGTAAATAGTGCAACGTTCCGAATATTTGATTGGCCTATCATTTGATCAATGGTTGTTTATTAGCTTGTCCTTAAATTGCCTCTCTATTTGAGCTTGACGATTCATTTCCAACTCCATGAGTGAAACCCTTTGCACTAAAATATTTCCAAACCGTGAGGTAATGGAGTTGAGACTTTTTCTTGGTGAATTTTTCGATGCTTTTGTTACGGACTGTGTAAGAAGGATATGGTTTGGTGCACACAACACAACTCTGGAGTAATGACTGAAGTAGTTTTGATAGCATTTTCTGATTTCTTGCTGATATTTTGTTTGAGTGCTTAGATGATTTTGCAGGTTTGATTTGAATTTTCAGCTTGACTTGATTTTTCTTACGCTTGAATTGCTAGAGACTAGCAATAAGTTGGTTGGGGGTTGTGATAAATGCACAAAATCACATTTTTGTCATATAATTTATTAGATAATTTATGTTTTAAATGTGTATTTCCATAATTTAACTCATAATATTTTATTTTAAAAGTATTAATATTTTTTATTTATTGATTGATTTTATTTTATTTTCCTTTCTTTTCCTCTCCTTTCTTCCGCAGGTATCGCCAGCTGGGCTCAACCCTGCGCACCAACTCCAGCCCACGTGTCCAAGCCTGCGAGAAATCCTCCTCCAGCTGGCCCAGCGCAAGTTTCGGGCCGTGACTCCAGCCCATCCCACGTGAAGCAGTCAGCCCCAGATCGCCAGTCAAGCCCGCGTGATCCAGCCCGGGAATCCAGCTGCCAGCAGGCCCGCCGAGACCCAAGCCCGCGCACCACTTCCAGTCCAAGCCCGCGCCAGCTGCTCCCTCCACATGCGCCAGCTCAGCCTTGATTCCAGGCCCGCGTGATTCTAGGCCCGAATCCTCAGCAAAGCTTCCAGCAGTTGTCAGCGTGGCAGCAGAACTCTGGGCCGAAAACTCAAGCCCGCGAATCACGGGCCTTGCATCTAGCTTCCCTGATCCTCAGCCAATTGATTTCTCACGAGTATCGGCTGATTTACCAGCTTGGGTGGCGAAATTGTAGCGCCAAAATCTATCTAACATGTGGATTAATGGCTATATAATCAGAGTTTCTCTAGAGCAAGGGTTAATTTTCTTATCAATTTTTGGGTTGAGTTTAGAGCTTATTTCTACCCTATTTTCCTTAAGAGTTTTGTGAGAACGTTGAGCATGTTTGGCTAAAATTCTCTTGGTGAAGCTAGAGATGAACTCATGTGTTGAGTATTCCAATTGAGGTTTTGTTTGTTTGATTCTATAATGCATATTATTTGAGTGAAATATTCTTCTCCATTTCTAATTTTCTTTGAATGCAAAATATTATTTGCTAAGTTTTTATATAGATTCAGTCAAGCTTTTTCTATGTAAATGTTATCATGCAATATTTTGTAACTAGAATTATTTTATAAATTGATTTTTACTGCATATTATCAATCTGATATATTGTCGATTTTAGATAATTTTAATAATAATCTTTTTGGTCTTAACGTGAGAAGTTTAATTCATTTGAATACTTTTGTTGAATAAAAACTGAAATTGGAAAACAACATACATGAAGGATTCTCGATGCTTTACCACTTTTAAATTATTGAATTTTTCTCCATTTTAAATTACGTTGTCTTTAAATTTATTTCAAAATCACAAAAATAATTCTTTTCTTCTTTCTTTGATTATTTATACCTCTAACGCTTTTGTTCCACTAATCTTTTCTTGTTTATTTTTATCACCTTCTCGTGGGATCGACCGTCCTAATTGTGCTACAATCGACCGCTTGTTTTGTACACATTTGGGCGTAATCATATGGGATTGTGGTTTTTTGGTTTTTTTGATGTGGAATATTGTTTTTTTGATGGAATGATGATGAGGATATTGATGATGATGTGGTTTGTGTGTGTGTTTTTATGTTGAAATGTTTTTTTTGATGGTTTCAAAATTTTATATAAGTAAAACATTATTGAAATTATTTTATTTATTTTAACTAAAATTAATGACATAATAAATATTTAAAATAAAAAAGTAAATTAATTTTAGAAATAGTTAAAAAAAAATTCCTTAATCTATTGAAATAAAATGTAAAAAAAAATATTAAATTTTTTTAAAAAAATTGAAAAAAAATAAAAATTAATTTTAAAAATATTTAGATTAATATAATCAACAATTATATAAGTTAAAAAATAATTAAAAAATTTAGTTTATGTTTAAGAAATTAATAATATATTAATAATAATTAATAAATCAATAATAATTAATAAACTAATACTAAAAATTTATTAATATTAATTAGTAAATTAATAATTAATAAATTAATAGAAATTAATTAAATAAAAATTAAGAAATTATATTAATTAATAATTTAATATTAATTAGAAAATAATAATAATTAATAAAAAGTCATAAGACTTCATTAATATTTAGAATTTCATGGTGAAGTAGAAGTAGTTCAAAGTAATGAGAATGTTGTGAGAGAACCTATGGATGAGATGCTGGTTGTTTTGAATGACATTGCTGGAGTTAATGAAGATTATGAGTCGATGGTGATGCAAGTTGATGATGATGCTGCGCAGCATGATGAATTGAAAGATCTATTTTCCAAGCTTCAGATGGCATTGCATCCAGGGTGTACGAAGTACTCATATATAAATTTCCTAATCAAATTCATGCACTTAAAAGTGCTCTACAAGTGGACTAATGAGTGCATGGAGGGATCTTGATGAAAAATTTCCTGACTTCACGCATGAACCGCGAAACGTTTGTTTGGGGCTAGCTACTGATGGCACTACAACCAAAGCTGGAATAGACGATGGAGATTATACAACGGTTTTGCAAAAATCGTCGTCTAAAATGGGTCAAACATACGGAACAGAGCAAGTTATCCGAAATCTGTCATAAAATATCCAAATATGACAACAGTTTAAATACTGTCGCGTAAGTCCTTGATTACACAACCGTTTAAGAAAATCGTGTTGAAAGTAGTGATTACACAACGGTTTCAATCAACCGTCGTCGAAAATCTTCTTTCAACAACAGTTTTCTTAAATTGTTGTGTAATCTCCAATAAAAAAACCCTACCAGCCATGATTTCATTTTGTAGAATAGTTCCCCAGCCATAAAAAACAGTACAGAGAACTGTAAAAATAGATCCTCTGCTACCGTTGAATGTCGTTACCACCGTCCACCATAACAACACTCTTTTCTAGTCATTATTTGTAAGTGATTACTTATTTTTTTTGAGTTATTTATATTTATTGTAGATATTTTAGATATATATAACTTTAGATTTTCATTTTTTTTAAAGCTTGATTTGTTAAATTATGCCAAAAGCTTGATATATTATTTTAATTGCAAAAAACTTGATTATTGAATATATTTTATGAAAGGATATAAGATTCGCATTACTAAGTTATGCTCATTTTTCAATTCGATATGCTCCAAGTAATTAATCCACTTATGCTAGATTCACTATAATCGGAGTTGGTAAAACATTGTGCATGCTTGAGAAGTATTTTTCACCATCCTTTTTTGACATAATGATTCATCTAACGGTGCAATTAGTTCGGGAAGTTAAGCTATGTGGACCGGTGTTGTTGAGGTGGATGTATCCTTTTAAAAGGAATATGAAGGTTTTGAATAGGCTGGAGGGATGTATAGTAGAAAGTTACATAGCGGAGGAATCGGTCGAATTTTGCTCCAAGTGTTTTTCCAATGCGGAAGTAATAGGGTTGTCAAAGACTACAAACATTGACTCGAAAGGACTATCCGTCGGTATTCGTTCTTCGGTAAATCGAGGTGAATGGGAGCAAGCTTGTCTTTATACTTTACATAATACTAAGGAAGTTGAGCCTTTTATTGAGGTTCACCTAAAGGAATTAAGAGATGCAAATCTAAGAAGATGAAGAAAGGAAAAGTGGCTACAAGATGAACACAATCAGACCTTTCGAGAGTGGATACGAAGACATGTCTTTAAGAAGGTCGGCATTTCACAAGACTTGATGAAGCTAGCTAGAGGATCGTCGCTGATAGTTACGGTGTAGATCATACTTTGTCAATAGTTATACATTCTACACTCGTAAAAGAGATGAGAAACATCCCGTTCAAAATAGTGTGAGTCTCCGTGCCGAGGCTATGCATATTTCATCCACAAAGGACATGAATACAGTATATGGGACTGTGAACTACTTTAGTTTCATTAAAGACATTTGAGAACTTGATTATTATGGGTTGTAAGTAGTACTCTTTAAGTACAAGTGGGACACCAATAATTTTATCAGGATCAATAGTGATGGCATCACAGTGGTGGGCTTTAGACGACTAGGATACAAAAAATAATATGTTCATTATGGCATCACAAGCAATCCAAGTATTTTATACAACAGATCCCAACAATTTAGAGTTCTCCTTAGTTGTGCCGATGAAGTCAAGAATGATTCGTGATGGTCAGAAGATGAGAAAGATTGCACCGATATTCCATCATTCACAAAGATATTGTCACCGGTTAAGAGATTAATGATTTGATGATGATGTTTCTCAATTGATTCGACTCGATATTGAGTGGACGTGTGTTGAGAAAGCAAAAAAAAAAAAAGGAGTAAAACTTGAACATTTTATCATTTGTAATCATTATTGTTAATTAACTCATTTTTATTTTTTTTATTTTAATTCGCTATATATTGGAGTTTATTTGTTATGTTGCTTGATATATATTGAACATTAATATTTGTTTAAGGACAACAGTCAAATAGAGATCAATATAAAAGCATATTGGGTCACTGTTTAAATAAACACACGGGGTAGTAGGCCGTATGATGACATAAAAAAAATGAAAAAAAATTTAAAAAATACAATAACACGAGGAAACTATCGTGGTATATTAAGATACGACGATGGTTTATTTGGAAACTGTCGTTGTATCACAACATAACACGATAGTTTCTACAGGAATTGTCATGTAAGCTTTCAAAAAAAAAAAAATTAAAATATGAATTTGGGCATTGAAATCCGCACGTAAACCTTATTAAAAACTCAATTTTCCTAGTGCCTTCCCACACCCTTTCTCATTTTCTTCTCTTTCCTCATCCCTCTCATCCCCGCTGCCCTCCCATCTCTCTCCCTCTCGCCCACACGACGGTTTCTCCTCCCTCTCACGGCCACTGTCGCCCTCTCCTCTCAGCAACTGCATCGCCCTCCCCCTCTCTATCCTTATCCTGTCACATTCCCACACCCTCCCATCTTTCTCTTTCTCCCGCCGCCACCACCGCCGTCCTCTCCTCCCAGCAAGTTCATCACCCTCCCTTCTCTCTCTTTCTCCAGCCGCCGCCGCTGCCCTCTTCCCAGCAAGACCGTCTGGAAAAAGACGTGACTCTTTTGTTTCTGAGAAAAGTAAAGTGGCTCTTTGCTCAATTTCTGTTTTCTTAAAGAAAATGCTGTCTTTCAATGTTTAAATCTTGCGTGGTTTAGGTTTTTTGGGAAATTGGAGTTTGAGATGATTTGGTCAAGGGTTTTGCAAAATGTTTGGTTGTGAGAAATTGTGGAGAAAGAAACAAGAAATTTTTGATGAGTTAGTTCCAACAAAAATACAAACACATATTTTTTAGTAACTTTCTTGGAGTGTAATTTGTATACTTACTGGTGTTCAATATTTTTTTTTGCTTGCTTTTGTAGACTATATTATGTTGAGAATTGGCAGTTTAGGATATTTGTAGACTATATTCTGTCCTTTTTTTTCCGCCCACCACATGCTTGATGATATGTGAAAATAGAATTTTGTTTGGTTATATATATGGAATTTGTTTATAGTGTTTTTATACATATTTTTTTGACATAGATTTAGCTTAATATGCTTGAATTTGTTGTAATCTTGGTGAATGTGAATTTCATTAGATTGAATTGAAATGATTATTTGTTTGATTATTTGATATACAAGCAAAAAAGTGGTATTTTAATAATCTAGGTTTAGTGTAGTTTGCTTGAATTTGTTGTTTTCTTGGTGAATGTGAATTTGATTGGATTGAATTGAACCGATTATTTGTTTGTTTTGTGTATTTATGTTGCTATAAATATAAGTGAGTGTTGCAATAAATGATAACACAAAATAGAGCTAGAGTATGCAAATAGGGAAAACCACGAAGAATAGACTCATTAATCCCAATGCCGATGGTAAACGAAGGGAAACTTTAATGAAACAAGTCCATGGAGTAAGGAAAAGAGAGAGAACAAATTCAAGTCACCTTTGATGAGAAAGGACAACCGAAAGGGAAGCATGGTGATGAATTGATGAGTTGGATTTGTGTACTCGCTCGAAAGCACGTTCCAATGTGGATACAGGATTTGAGATCCCGAGATTTAGACGGAATGAAATACCTAATTTGTAAAGAAACAATTACCTATTTCATCGTGGACAAAGGGTTTCAAAGTGCTTGTTTAAAATATTGTGGTGAAGATGAAAGGATTTTTCGACATGATCTTTACAAGACTTTTGTCGAGGACTTCCTTTCATAAGAAAGTGTGTGGAAACGACCTCAAAAAGTAATTGACAACTACCCTAATATAAAAGAAGATGACTGAGTGAAATTCATTTAGTATAAAACATTCTTACATTTCAACAATTTTTGGATCGTGGAAGCGAATTAAGGTCCAATAGCGAATACACATCAAGGGGAGGCCGAGACAATATAGAAGCTTGACTAAAAATTAGTATGTCATTAAGTTCTGTTTCTAGTAAATCATATCGAATTTTTTTTTTAATTATTCATGTATACCAATGATAATAAATTACAGTTTAAAGAGAGGGGGAAATGGGAAAAAAGAGATGCATTGTGGCTAGAATCACGGATAAAAAAAGATGGTGAGTTCAAGGATGTATCATATCGACAAGTTGACGAGTTGATAATAAGTTTACTAATACATAGTAAATTCTTCATCACTTGATACACTTATAACTCTTTAATTTATTTGTGACATTGTTTTTAATTCTCCTACCGGAGGAGTACAACACACAAAAGACCTAAGGCAAGTTTGAATCTGTTGGCACTAATTATATATTGACCCAAGAATTAGCCAAACTCGAACACCTAGGATGTACTCATGGTCAATTAAAGTTTGTAAAGCAGTGTCAATACTTCAACCTCAAGCGAAGTTTAAAAGCTAACACTGTAGTATTGTTAATGAGATGCGAAATTGAAGAATTAAGGAAATTAGTGCGTGGTCTATGTGCAAAGAAAGATATGGAGCCGTCGGTTGATCAGGAGAATATGTCAACCGTTGACCAACACATGGTTTTAAGGTTAGTTGCACTCTCCATGATAAACAACCTATAGTGTTTGATCCGCCAACCATGCCGGTCAAAAGTCAGAAGTGTAAGCTCTTTATTAATGATGAACTTTACTGTGGACAGTTGCTTGTTGCGATTAGAAGGGCATGGATGGAGAGCTTTCCCACCGATACAGTCCATGGGATACCACTAGGTGAAGGGAACGTGCGAATGTCAATCATTATGCCAAAATTAAAAAAGTAACAGTGGAGAAAGGCTGTAAATGGGTGTCACTTGGCCGAAAGTTTAATTGAGGTCAACACGAGTATAAACAAGGCGAGTTGAGGGCCTAGTCACATTCTTAACCAAGTAGTTGAGGGAAACAAACGCCCAAAAAAGAGAGGTAAAAAACCAATCAACTCTTAAACTAAGATATAATAAGATGTGGAACAACAAAGACCTTCGTTTGACTTTAATACAATGAACATGGAGTTGAGGCCTTTGGCTTATTATGCACTTAGTTTCATGCATGAAGATAGGCATATAGAAGTCCCGATACCATGCATAATCAGTGGTGCTGACTTGCTTGTGTTTCTTAACTTTGATGATATTCATGAGTTTATTATTTTCAAAAATCAGTGCAAATTGTATATTAGAATACCTCAGGAATTTCATTATATCTTTAAACTTTATTCATTTTATCTAAAAAATCTTATATATGTCGTCCAGTGTAACAATTTTGATATTCTTATACATATTTGGTGGAACTATGTGTCGCTAATGGGCGAGTTAAAAGTTTGTGTTTGTGCCTCCAACCCTGATCTCACTGATTAAAAAAGATAATCCAGATGCCGGCCTTAGAGAGTGAGCCAAAGCTCTTGTCGCCTTTTTGCGTAACGCACCTAAAAGGCAACTTTATCTTGTGCCATATAATAGACGAAGACATTGGGTTTTAAGAGTTATTGACCCATGAGAAGACCTTATCATTTTTTTTTATCCTTTTCAGGAGAAGGAATGAGACAATTTTACTAATCTAATGAATATATAAGTAAATTCTCATATGCTAAATTGTGAGTTCATCTTAATGGTATTCATCTTAATTATTTTGAATTTCGTAAACTTGCTAGGGCCCTAATGGATTGGAAGCATATAGTCGGAGAAGGGATTAAAAGGAGATGAGACTATAAAACAAAAATCTCGGATCATCCTTGTTCTCGCCAAGAGGGTAGTGTTGAATGTGGTTTTTTTTTGTTTTAGGTTTTATGAGGGACACAATCTCCAATGCTAATGGATTAGACTTACTTTGAAACCAAATATTTATACCGGTGATGATATGGATTCGATTAAGGGAGAATGGTCTAAATTCGTAATGCAATTCATTAAATATGATATGTAAACTTGTTATGTAGTGGATGGTATTTGTAGATAATATATATACTAACATTTCAATTTGTTATATGTTTTTTCTTTTACCCAAATCACGCACTTTGTACGTTGTTTTATATTAGATTAATTTGAGTGTTTATTCTATTTTGATAACATGACATCGATGTCTGGACCAATTGCTACATGTATTTATTCTAACGAAATCAATTTGTTGCACAGTCAAATGCACAGACCCAACAGCTGCAGTTGATGATCGATAACTGGGGTGACATGCATCATCACGGGCCAAACTGGGTTAACCCCCAAGCTGAGCAAACATTTGTAAGTATTAATATTTATTACTTTTACTTATTCAAATTAACATTGTATTAACAAATCAATTTATTTTTCTAATGTGTTTGTTCATCAAATCTTGCAGAAATTGATGAAGGGTGACAAAGCAACTCAGATGTCTCAGTCGGCTTCCAGCTCATCTTCATCTACAGTTCAGGAGGATTGCAACGACCTGACTTTTTAGACCGTTAACTAGCTTTTATTCTTATTTAATTTAGTCTTAGCACTTATTATATTTAGTTCCAAAAATACAAAAAATTTTTTGTTTTTACATAAACCATATTCATAATACAAAAGTTAAATTTACTAAATTTTTTAACTGAGGAAATTGAAAACCTCTAGATAATAAATATCCTATTCAAATTCGTATTTAGATAATATTTAAAAAGCTATAACTTTATGTAAGTTAAAAGGAAAGTGTCTAAATTTTTTTTCTCGTAAAGTACTCCTACTAGTTTAGTAGTACCAAAACATTGGAAACATAGTTATAAATATAATCGATACAAAATAATTTAAGAAGTCTAAATGTGAAAATTAAATTCGTAGTGGTATCCCACTCCTTTCCTTCATTGCCTCCGCACACCTTCACCGGTTCATTAAACAACTAAGTAGTGGGCTGCTTACCCGCGTTGCCTACAACACGACACACACCTATGAGCTTTTACTCAGCAAGTACAAACAATATCTCAAAATATTTTCATAAAATCATATCATCACATGTAACATCATGAATGTTCAAAAATGCATGTGATCTATGTGTGTTTATCTATACTTCATTATATACATGTATTATCTACTTAAGGGCCCATATGTCGTACCCCATATGCACAACCAATGGGAGTTCGGGGAACGACCCTCCAATAACCTCTAAGGTCATATCTTATAACTTTTGTTCTTATCATATCCTCTCACTAATTGTAGGTTGGTACGACAAATCTATATTTTGTTTGCCTCATTCTTATTAATTGTGATAATGTGTAGATTTACATGTCACTATATCATTATGACATAAATATCTGTGAGACGTGTCGATCATGCCAATGCAAGAGAAATTATGCACGTCAAATGCTTATCAAAGCAATACGTATAACTCATATACTCATCACATCATCAAGTCAAGTCATAGCAAATTAGAGGATCAACAAAGAAAAACATTTTGTTCCATACTGTAAGTGAGATTTGTACTTACTTGTCTTATGTGCATAAACTTCTGAGTTGTATCCCCTGCTACGTAGATTTGAGAAATTATCCTGATTTAACAATATATCATTATTAGATAGAATCATAATTATATTACTTTATTCATTTATTTATTTCTTTTATAAATTAAAGTGAGCTTAATTTACTTATATCATAATTAATCTTAACAATTAATTCATATTAATTATTAAGTATTAAAATAAATTTACACTAATTATTATTTAATTAATTTAATTTAATTTAATTTAATTGATTAATTAATCAATTAATTAACTAATTAATTTGGTAGTAATTAATTATTACATTTTTAATTGAGTAATTATAATTAATTTACATAATTTCAATTGAGTAATTAATAATTATATTGTTAATAATTTTATTATGTTACTTAAATATTCTTTCTCATATAATACTTATCAATTATTAATTCTTATTTTAATAATTAATAATTAGATTATTCTAATAATTAATGTTTGATTAATATCTAATTAATCACCCATATTTATAATAATAATATCAATGATTAATGATTAATTAATCATATATTATAATTTTATAGTTACTAAACATAATAATCTTATTTACACAGCTAATTATCACTAACTTTTATAATTAATTAATTAATTAGTTACTTTATTAATTACTAATTAACTTTCTTAGCATAATTATATTTTATCATATCTTTATTAGTTTAATTATTTATTTATTTCTTAATTAATTAATCACTCAAGGTGACAAACACTACTACAAAAAGTACATTACACGACGGAGATTACACGACGGTTCCTTGAAACCGTCGTGTAAAGTCGGACTTTACATGACGGTTCTTTGGAACCGTCGTGTAAAGTGCTCCGCGAGGGACTTTACACTACGGTTCCTTGAAACCGTCGTGTAAAGTCGGACTTTACACTACGGTTCCAAAGAACCGTCGTGTAAGTGCTTTGCGGAGCCACTTTACACGACGGTTTCAAGGAACCATCGTGTAAAGTCTGACTTTACACTACGGTTCCAAGGAACCGTCGTGTAAAGTGCATCGCGGAGCCACTTTACACTACGGTTCCAAAGAACCGTCGTGTAAAGTCCGACTTTACACTACGGTTCCAACGAACCGTCGTGTAAAGTGCCTCGCGGGGCCACTTTACACTACGGTTCCAATGAACCGTAGTGTAAAGTCCGACTTTACACTACGGTTCCAAGGAACCGTCGTGTAAAGTGCCTCGCGGAGAAACTTTACACTATGGTTCCTTGGAACCGTCGTGTAAAGTGCGATTTTACACGACGGGTTTTAAGAACCCGTCGTGTATTTCTAACTTTTTACCCTTCAATTCCTCTCATTTCATCTCATTACAGATCTATCGCGCAGCCGCGAAAAACATCACAGACACCTGCGAACACACGTCTCCTCCTCTGCGAAACCAACACTCGCGTATATTAAATATTTGTAAGTATTGTGATTATTACTTACTCTTCTTTTTATTTATTTGATTTTTATGGACGATTTATTGTAGATGTCAAAAATGGTATATATTCTTTTTTTTTTTCTTTCGGTTTGTTTGATTAGTTGTTGACTATACATTGTGTTTTTAAATGCAAAAACTTGATTATTGAATAATTTGTATGATAAATTTAATATCGATTTAGGTCGGGTTCTTGGAAATGGATCGAAAATGGATGTGGGCTAATAGATTGACTAGAAAATATCGAGAAGAAATTGAAGAATTTTTGTCATTTGCGGAAACTCACATGAAGAATGATAAGATTCGATGTCCTTGTGTGGATTGTGGAAATCATAGATCTCATCCAGTTGATGAAGTTAGAAGACACTTGTTTGCGCGTGGGATTATTTGTTCGTACCAAACGTGGTATTTACACGGTGAAATATTTTTAATCCATCATCGAACAACAAGCGAAAGATGATGTTGTTGAGGAAGTTGTAGGAGATAATTTGTTTGATATGGTTAATGATTTGGAAGAACAATTTGTGCATCGTCCGGAGTTATTTGAAGCAATGATGAATGATGTCGAGATGCCCTTGTATGACGGGTGTAGTAAATATACGAAATTGTCCGCATTGGTCAAATTATGGAACATGAAGGCATCGGGAGGGTGGACAAATTCTAGTTTCACGGCTCTTTTAGAATTTCTAAGAGAGGTTCTACCGGTTGATAATAAAATACCTGCTAGTATGTACGAAGCTAAGAAGACGTTGAGCACTTTGGGAATGGAATATGAAAAAATTCATGCATGTCCAAATGATTGCGCCCTTTACCGAAATGCGTACGAGAATTTAGATGAATGTCCGGTTTGTAAGGAGTCAAGATGGAAGAAGGAAGAAGGCAAGAAGCCAACGAATGGCAGCAAAGGTGTGCCGACAAAGGTGTTATGGTACATTCCTCTGGCACCGCGTCTACGACGTTTATTCCGTAATGTCGAGCATGCCAAGAATTTGACTTGGCACCATGATAAACGTGTTGAAGATGGTATGCTTAGACATCCAGCCGATGCACCACAATGGAAGACCTTTGATGCCGATCATCCTGAATTTTGTGCGGAACCACGGAATCTACGTCTTGGTTTGTCGGCGGACGGAATTAACCCGCATGGTAATATGAGTAGTAGGCATAGTACTTGGCCCGTCATACTTGTCAACTACAATCTCCCTCCGAAGTTGAGCATGAAGCGAAAGTTCTTGATGTTGACCTTATTGATATTTGGTTCTCAACAACCAGGGAATGACATTGATGTGTACTTAGCACCACTAATCGATGATCTAAAGAGCTTATGGGAAAAGGGGATCGAAGTTAGAGATGCTTACCGTCAAGAGACATTCACACTCCGTGCAGTGTTGATGTGGACAATCAATGACTTTCCTGCTTATGGAAATCTATCTGGTTATTCAGTCAAGAGTTCTATCGGTTGTCCCGTTTGTATGAAAGAAACATCCTCCATCCGATTGAAGAATGGTAAGAAAACCGTTTACCTTGGCCATAGGAGATTTTTACCACAAAATCATCGATACCGCAAAGAAAAAGGCTTTCGATGGCAAAACGGAAGAAAAGAAACCCTCCCCGGGTTTTGACCGGCGAAGACGTTTATGAGATGGTTAAGGATTTGAAAGTGGTGCTCGGGAAAAGAAAACGGCGTAACAATGATCCCGTGGTTGACGGTCTTTGGAAAAAAACGGTCAATCTTCTAACGAACTTCCATATTGGAGGACACTTTTTGTTCGTCATTGCTTGGATGTGTGCATATTGAGAAAAACGTGGTGAATCAATAGTGGGCACATTGCTAGACATTCCTAATAAGAGCAAAGATGGTGAGAAGGCACGGTTGGATCTTAAGGAATTGAAGATTAGACTTAACTTGATCCCTACGAAGAAAGGGAATGCAACTTACTTACCTCCGGCGAAGTACACACTATCAAGACAAGAAAAAGAAGCTTTGTGAGTGGCTCGCTTCTATAAAAGTGCCCAACGGGTATTCTTCCAACTTGAAAAGGTTGGTGTCTATGAAGGATCTGAGGCTGATTGGCATGAAATCACATGATTGTCATATCTTGATGCAACAGTTATTACTGCTGGCGTTGCGAGGAGTTTTAACGAAGGATGTGAGATTCGCAATTACCAAGTTATGCTCATTTTTCAACTCGATATGCTCTAAGGTAATAGATCCATTGACACTAGATTCGCTACAATTAGAGTTGGTTAAGACTTTGTGCTTGCTTGAAAAGTACTTTCCACCTCATTTTTTGACATAATGATTCATCTAACGGTGTACTTAGTCCGGGAATTAAAGCTATGTGGACCGGTGTACTTGAGATGAATGTATCCTTTTGAAAGGTACATGAAGGTTTTGAAGCGTTATGTCAAGAATCGAAATCGAGCAGAAGGATGTATAGTAGAAAGCTACATTGCGGAGGAAGGAATCGGTCGAATTTTGCTCCGAGTATTTGTCCACTACGGAGGCGATTGGGTTGCCGAAGACTACAAACATTGACTGGAAAAGACTATCCGTCGGCGTTCCATCACAGGTAAATCGATGTGAATGGGAGAAAGTTGTCTCTATACTTTACATAATAGGGTTGAAGTTGAGCCTTTTATCGAGATTCACCTACAGGAAATAAGAGATAAATATCCTAGAAGAGGACGAAATGAAAAGTTGATACACGATGACCACAATCGGACGTTTCGTCTGTGGCTACGAAGTCATGTCTTTCAGAAGGACGGCTGTTCGCAGAGTTAATGAACCTCGCTAGAGGTCCGTCGACGATTGTTACACGGTATACATCGTACTTCGTCAATGGTTATACATTCTACACTCGCGAAAGAGATGAGAAGCATCCCGTTCAAAATAGTGTGTTAGTATCCGTGCTAAGTCAATGCATATTTCATCTGCAAAGGACAAGAATCCAGTTTATGGAACTATGAACTACTTCGGTTTCATTGAAGATATTTGGGAACTCGATTACTGTGGTTTACATGTAGCACTCTTTAAGTGCAAATGGGCAGACAATAATTATGTAAGGATTGACAGTGATGGCATCACAGTTGTGGACTTTAGACGATTGGGATACAAAAATGATCCATTCATTATGGCATCACAAGCAATCTAAGTATTTTATACAACGGATCCCAGCAGCATGCAGAGTTGACCTTAGTTGTGCCCATGAAGCCAAAATTGTACCGTGATGGGCAAGAAGATGAGGAAGATTGCTCCGACATTCCATCTTTCACATAGGGAATGCCACCGGTTGAGGAGATTGACGAATTCGATGATGATGTTTCACACTTGGTTCGACCAGATATTGAATGGACACGTGTTGAGGCAGCAAAGAGAAAAAAGAAAAAAACTTGAACATTATGCCATTTACTGTATACAGTACATTAATTAATTTCTATTATAATTCATCATAATCTATACAATCTTTAATTTGTTATGTTGATTGCTATATATATATATTGAATATTAAATTTGAATCAGGACCAATGCTACAGTTTGCGTAATTTTTTGTATACAACACAGTGGTATGTGGCCGTCGGAATGTGGTGACAAATTTTCAAATTTTTTAAAGATTACACGACGATGCATTTTAAAACCGTCGTGTAATAGGGAGATTACAAGACGGGCCCTATGGGACAGTCGTGTATATCCACTAAGTCGATGGATTACACGACGGGCCCCTTAGGGCCCGTCTTGTAATCCCCCGTCTTTAAGATTGCACGACGGGCCCAAGGGAGGAACCGTCGTGTAATGTTTATTTTTTTTCTTTCACCACATATTTTTTTACCGGGATTACACGACGGTTTTAAAACCGTCGTGTAAAACTTAGATACGACGACGGTATTAAAACCGTCGTGTTATCTTTCACGACGCTGGATTACACGACGGTTAAGGAACCGTCGTGAAAACTTTACACGACGGGTAAAACCCGTCGTGTAATCCCTCTTTTCTAGTAGTGAAAGAGTCACCTAAGTGTATAACTTCCATCTAGTATTGGGCTTGTAAGGCCCAATCCCATTAGTTATGATCATTTAGTTGGGCTGAGGTAGTCTCTTGGTATATGCCCAGTAACCCTCTAGTCTCTTAATGTTTAATCGTTTTGTCGGTGTAGGATTTTAACTTGTAAGATTTATTTAAATTTGATTATAATCCCGTTTTGGACATTTGATAACTCTTGGAAAGCTTGAAGTATCTAGTTTCTGTCGTAATAATTTGTTTTCCAGATTTCAAGCATTTCAAATATTAATGTGGAGTTTTCCTAAGTATCTTATGGTGAAATCTTAGTTTACCAGATTTCAATACAATATTATGTGATTTATTAAAATTTATGTACATATCGTTTTAAACTTATGATATTTCATTTCGAAACTTGAGATGTCTACTTTATAGATGTAAAGTTATTTCCTTTATTGTTTGAGCGTTTCATATCATAAACTTAGGTTTTGTTACTGTTGGTCCCACATATGTACCACAAGTCCAGATTCATGGGTAAACTTAAAAAATCATAACATTCACTTACAAGTCCAAATAAGGCAAAATATATGTCATTGGAAAGTTTATAGTGTCTATTTCATATAATAAGAATAGTTTTATAAAAAATTATGGTTTACTAACCCAAAATATACAAAAACCCGTGGCTAGTATAGGATTCCAACAAGACTTTCGGTTCGTAGTCCAAAATTGTAAAATTCACCAAAAATTGTACATTTATCAATTTAAGGGGTATAATATCATTGGAAAGCATAAAGAATCTAGCTTTTAGATATATAACTTATAATCCAAAATTTTGAGGTTAACAGGTTCGGAGTACATAAAACTAATGGCTAGACTATACCCCAGAGGTTCATTTTCTCTCTAGTTTTGTGTCACAACTTCAAATGTACATAAATTTAGACATACAAAAGCAAACCAAATGACTTCAAAGCCAAAAATGAAGCTTATCCTCTATAGAATATTATCATATAATTTATTTTCATACCAGAGTTTCTAATGCATGCTATATTACCACAACAACTACAAGCTTTAACAAAGTTCATCGATCTTACCGAAATGTTCCGTGGATCCTTTAAGATCTCGGACCTCCAAAGTTCTTCTCAAAAATTTTTCCTAGGTAAGAAGAATCTAATATTAAGATTATAACTAAACATCATGCTTTAGTTCTCCAAAAATGACTAAAACACAAAGAATACCACTAGGTTACCTCTAGTAAAACGTCCTCTAACTCCATTTCACACTTCTTTGAACTTGGTAACGGGGTTGCTTAGAGCTTGAAAATGGAGGGAGGAGGGTGCTAGAGGGGTGTTGGAGATGGATATTAGTGGTGGTTCTTTTTCTGTTTTGAGCTTGGTGGTGGCTAGAGAAGCTAGGGTTTTGAACTAGTGTGAACTTGCGTTTCATATCATAAACTTAGGTTTTTTCTGTTTTGAACTTGTGTGAATAAAATGAGGTGTTAGGGGCTTATTTTTAGCCAACATTTACCTTAAAGGAGCTGTATTTTGAAGGGTAAAATTGAAATTTTTTTGGCTGATTCTCCCTTCATTGCCGCCACTTAAAGGGAGGGAGTTGGGTTGAAAATTTAGTTCAACAAAGTGGAAACAAGGGGTTACTTTCACTTGTCTCTTTTTTGGGTCAATTGCCAAATAAACCATGTCATCTCTTACATGAGGTTGCATGCATGCACCATTTTCTTTTTTTTCTCATTTGTTCAAATTTCTTCTTGCTTTTTGATACAAAAATCCAAATCACCTTGGTTATTTTCTCATTTTCATTTTATTTTTCTTTCTCCCAATTTTTCCACCATTAATCAAAAGTTGTCATCTTTATGCTCATCCATTGGATCTTCTATCACACCAATCCTTACCTTAAGCTCTCATTAGTTACTTATCATCCAAAGCTTGGCAATTGATTTGCCTAGGATTCTTTAACAAAATCTACATCATTGATTTCAAACTTAAGCACAATTCTTGATCAATCTTCACCTTTGGATTTTCTGATAGTAAATACTAATCACTCATCTTCTATTTATGTGACACATTAATTTCCCAATCATACTCTCAAAACTTAACTATTGATATGGCCAAAATAAATATTAAAATCATTAAATTGACCTACTAATAAAAATCGGGGTTCTTCCCAAAAATTAACATTTATCCCTATAATACGACATAATAAACTTTTCGTATAAATTTATATGTGTTCAACTTATTATTTACGTATTTATAATTTCTCTTTTAAATAGAGAAACTTAACATTGTTAGATCATCAACATCATCATACTGATGATACATATACAATCATTCATGATCTTGAAATTTGATATTCATCAAAATAATTCATTAGAAATATACTAATGAAGGAAATCCATGATAATAGTTCATGAATCAAGTTTATGAATTTCTAGGGCATCACAAGGACGTCATTCTTCAGCTGGTCCTATGTACGCGTCGAGGGCAAATGAAGGGATTAGGCCCCACACTTTCGGAGGACCGTCCCAGGCGCTTCTTCATCCTTGGGATCCCAGTCGGAGTGCTCGTCGTCAACTAAACTTCTGTTGGAATATAAACCCTTGATTAATCGCATACATGTCAATCACAAGAACATGTACATGAATCAGATGGCGATGTAGTAGGCAATATCCGAGTTATTACCTAACCTCAGATTCATGCCTATTATTCCTCCCAACGACCTTGTCCCTCTAGGCACCTCGACGAATCCCCCGCCCCCGCAGGCAGATGATGATGCTGCTGATGATGACGATGAGGCAACAATTTAGGCGATTAGATGTTTGCTTTTTTAATTATCATGTTTAACTATTAAGACATATCTAACATTGTATTTACGAATTTTATATTTTATCATGGAAAATTTTTTTTTATTAATTTCATTTGTAATTTTTTTTTGATAATTCATTTGCAATATTGATACTAAAATTAATCTGCATTTTATTATCCATTGATATTTTATTTACTTATTATATTATAAAAAAAATTATTATTTGCACATTTGCAACGATGTTGTCGCAAAAACAAAAGAGACAAGAAGTATTTGTGACGAAAAATTCTTAGTTTGCCGTCGCAAATACGCTATGACATGTCAACTAAATGATGTTTTAGCGACGAAAAATTTTAAATTTGTCGTCGCAAATAATCTTGTGCCACATCATTTTTGACAGATTTGGCCATCTTAATTGTGACAGCCTTTTTAACGATGACTATCGTCGCAATAGTATATGTGACGGCTCATTGTCATCGCTAATAAAGCTTTTGCAATCAAGTTTTAACAACGACTTATTTATTTGCGACGACATACCATTATTAGTGACGATATTTCGTCTATCGCTAATAGTGTTGTTTGTTGTAGTGAGTATAAATTTAAAAGCAGTTAAACTACTACTAATAAGTTAACTTTTAGGATGAAATAACCCCAATTTATTCCCCCTAATTTTTCTCTACCAAACGATCCACGAATTCCTTACTTTTTTCTCTAAATTTTCTCATCCATTAATTTTATTCTTACCTCTCTTTTACAGTATAGACAAATGTTTATGACACGCCATTTCTTTTATGTCGGTTTCAAAGGGATCCTTTTAACGTCAATTAATGTCACATTCTTTTATGATATTTAGCTGGAAATATTATGGTTGTTTAGATGAAAGGTCCAAAATTTTTTTAAGGTTTTTTTTTTTGTTTTTTTTTAAATCAACAAAATAATTAATTTTTAAAAATTAAATTAATTTTAACCTAAAAATTTCATCTCAAACTTGTATTTTCATCTCAAACCCGTATTCCAAACGCATGCTTAATTATTCCAAACGCATGCTTAATTTGCATTTGAATGATGGTTCCTTGCAAGGGTCATGTCGTTTCTCACCAGTCCCAACTTCCCAAGTGGTAACGTGGTTTTATCTTAAATCAAAATACAAAAATTCCTTTTTACTGAACCTCTTAGATAAATTTTTTTTCCCCTCCTTTTTAATAGCAACAATTGTCTTCTTCTAGACATAGGCAACACATAATTTTGTTTATCATCTCCATCGATACGTGTGGACATTTTGCTTTCATGCATTTCATTCTCAGATAATATTTAGGAACTGCTTTGTGAAGCCCGCTCTTCCATTTAAAAAAAGAATTAAAAAAAAAAAAAGGTATCCAATTCGTATTTTAAAAAAACAAACATATTTCATCCCCTTTTCAAGTATATACAACAAATCAAAAATTCAAAAGGGGGGCATCATGATCACATGCATAATTCGCTACCACTATCCCTACACAACAAAAACATTAAGTTCATAACAAAACCAAACTCCCCTAAAAAAAAAACAAAACAACCTTCGTAACTTCTTTATTCCCAAAACCAAACTAGTTAATCAAAGTGTACTAGAAAGACTAGCTAGCTAGGACGTCTTAGTCTTGGCCTTCTTGGCCCTGGCTGCATGCTTATCATGAGGATGGTCATGATCGATATTATTGGACGACATGTAGTTTGTGACGGCCTTGGACCCCTCGGCAATGGCGTGCTTGGCAAGGTCCCCGGGCAAGACCAGCTTCACCGCCCCCTGAATCCCTCGACGACAACGTCCGCCTGCCGGAGTAGGCCACCAGCCGTGCCGCCTCCTCCGCGAGCCGCTCAAACATGTCGTTCATCATGTTGTTCACCACCGTCATCGCCTTCGACGATATCGCCATCCCCGGGTGCACCTGCTTTAGTACCCCATACACGTACCTCTTGTACTCCCTCCCTGTCCGGCCTTGCACCTGATTTTCGAGAAATCGTAGCAAATAACATATTTATATAATTGAAGTAAATAGAATGGTTTTCAAATATTTATTAGGTAAACAACAATTTATCAGAGAAATTAATTTTCTGAAATATGGACAACAAAAATTTTATAAGAGAGGTTGAACCATGTTTAAAATTCTCCTATATACTAAAAATCATACAAAATCATACAAGATAATGTTTATTTTTATGAATTGGTGTATGGTTATATACATTTTAATTTTATTAATAAAGATCGAAATTAACCTTTTTTTCCACCAATTTTACACTATAAATTGCAAAACATTAAAAAAAAAAAAAAAAAAAACTTATATATGTTTTTGTTTGAAGTACCATTTCAAACTAAAATTCTAAAATTTTATTCTGTCTTTTTCGTAAACAAAATTTTTAACAAAAAAACTCCCATCGAAATTTGAGTTAACCAAATGCAAGTTTAGTGTGGACATGCATGTCACCTGATCCAATCTAGATTTTGACCTCCTCCTCTTCCTCTTCTTAGCCACCACCGCCTTCGCCTTCATCTTCTCCTCCTCTTTCTCATCCTTCTCCTTCTCTGTATCGCCGTCTTCGCGAGCCTGATCGGTTTTGTCTCCTTCCGCCGCCGATTCGTACTTAGAAGTAGTATTAGTACTCTCCTCCTCGGCCTCCTGATCATCATGATCGTTATCATCGGTAGTAGTACTTGTTTCCTTTGGCTGATCTTGTTGACCGTCACCAACCGGTTTTGGTGGTTGAAATGGGTCTTGTTCTTTAGTACTAGTTTCTTTATGAGCTTCTTCAACAGGAATAGTTCTAATTTCATGCTCTTTCTCTTCAAGAGCAGTAGTAGTACTAGTTGTCACATCTTCTAACTCTTTCTCTTGGCTGTTGTGTTGGTTTTCACCACAGCCACTTGAAACGTCTCTTTCATCTACCTTCTTTAACCGATACCCACGTTCCTTTTGGAGCCATTTTTCTTTTTTCACCTCTTATGGATACAATATGTTTAAATAATGGATATCATATAGATATATACGGTGTGTATATATGTTATAGGGACAGCTAAAGAACCGATATATAAGCGGTAACTTCTTGTTGGGAGAGGAAAGGAGTGACAAGTGGTGGACAGGTGTCATGTAAATTCTGGCTCAAAGGCTACGTGGTTAAAAAGTTTTTAAAAAATGGGAAGCAAAAGAGGTTTCCGGATCTAATTTTTTATTTTTTATTTTATCTTATTTTAGTTTAGGTTTGTGATAGATGTTATATATATAGTATATTTTCTTTTTCGCTGAGAATATTGAATTTGAAGTGACCTACTCCATGCCTCAAGGAAATTCCGTGATAATGGATAACTTCTCCTTTTTTTTTATTAGTATTTTTTTAATTCGAGGATGAAAGAGTATGTTTTGTTTGGTGTTTGTGTAAGTTTGAGATGAGATGGAATTTTTAAGTTTGAGTTGGTTAACTTTTTAAAAATAGTTATAATTTTGTAGACTTTTCAGAAAAGATAAAAATTAACATGAAACAGTAAAATTTAGTTAGAGTTAAACCTGAATGTTGTTTCTCCTCTCATTTTGTGTTCAGTTTATTCTTTTTTGTATTTTTATTCGAGGAGGTTGTGATCGCACTACTACAAAAGGTAGATTACACGACGTTTTCATCAAAACCGTCGTGTAAACCTCACTTTACACGACGGGTTCTATAGAACCGTCGTGTAAAGTCAGGTTTCGACCAACTTTAAACACGACGGTTCATTAAAACCATCGTGTAAAGTGTCACTTTACACGACGGTTCGGTCAAACCGTCGTGTAAAGTTAGTTGATACTCACACTTTACACGACGGTTCACAAACCGTCGTGTAAAATGGTATTTTACACGACGGTTTGTTGAACCGTCGTGTAATCTTTAGATTGCACGATGGGTTTTAAAAACCCGTCGTGTATTCCTAATTTTTTATCCCTAGCAGTAGCCCTCATTTAATCTCACAGAATTCTCGCGCAGCCGTAAAAACATCACAGAGACCTGCGAAATCACGTCTCCTCCACTGCGAAACCAACACTCGCGTATACTGAATATTTGTGAGTATAGTGATTATTACTTACCCTTCTTTTTAGTTATTTAATATTTATTGACGATTTATTGTATATGTCAAAAAATGGTATATTCTCGTTTTTTTCTTCTTCTTTTAAGTATGATAATTTGGTTGACTTTTTCAATAGCTTAATATATATATATATATATATGTTGTGTTTTTAAATGCAAAAACTTGATTATTGAATAAATTGTATGATATATTTAATATCAATTTAGGTCGGGTTCTTGGAAATGGATCGAAATGGATGTGGGCTAATAGATTGACTAAGAAAATATCGAGATGGTGTTGAAGAATTTTTGTCATTTGCGGAAACTCACATGAAGAATGATAAGATTCGATGTCCGTGTGTGGATTGTGGAAATCATAGATCTCATTCAATTGATGAAATTAGAAGACACTTACTTGCCCGTGGGATTATTTGTTCGTACCAACATGGTATTTACACGGTGAAATGTGTTTAAATCCATCATCGAAGAACAAAGCGAAAATACCTATTGTTGAGGAGATGTAGGAGATAATTTGTTTGATATGGTTAATGATTTGGAAGAACAGTTTGTGCATCGTCCGGAGTTATTTGAAGCAATGATGAATGATGTCGAGATGCCCTTGTATGACGGGTGTAGTAAATATACGAAATTGTCCGCATTGGTTCAAATTATGGAACATGAAGGCATCGGGAGGGTGGACAAATTCTAGTTTCATCACACGGCTCTTTTAGAATTTCTAAGAGAAGTTCTACCGGTTGATAATAAATACCTGCTAGTATCTAGGGGATTAAACGACGGTCCCCAGTTTGGGGGATTCAACGACGGTCCATCGGTGGACCGTCGTTTAATCCCCCATTTGTTTGGGGATTACACGACGGGGTTCTTCCGACCCGTCGTGTAATCGTAAAATAATTTGAAACTTTTCAATTTCATTTCTCGAAATCCGTGCGAAAACCCATTACTTATAACAATAGCCTTTTTCATTCTCTTTATATTTGAGCGCGAATTTCTTTATTCTTCTTCACATTCTCTAAATTCTTAAGTACCCATATCCTTCACCAACCCGGCGCCAACCACTATTTTAAATCCGGTCAAGCCGCCGTGCCGTCATTGCCGTCGCCGCCTCCCTCTTGGTGTGGCCGTATATTCTTCTTCAAGCACAAGCAAGGGGACTTCGTATATAAACTAAAAACCCATTTACTTTTTTGTATAGTTGTTTGTCACTAAAGATCCATTGTTGAAAAGTTAGTGTTTTTGTTTTAAAATATTTCTCTTTGTAGAGAAGAAAGAGGTTTGTGGATCGTTAAATTTGGCACTTTACACATATTTATGAACATGTTTTTTTCTCGCACGCAATATGCTTGACGGAATGCCATAATGAGTTTTTCTTTTCGAAAAACATAATAGAGTTTGATAAATATTCATAGCACAACTATAGCAAAATTACATGAATTCCTCTAGCATGAAATCCAAAAATAATGGCTCAAAACGGCCTATGACCGTGGAGACCGCGACGGGCGCATGCGGCCGTGGGGTGGCGGGGCGCGCCTGGCGCCCGGGGGTTGGGAGGCGCCTGGTGCCCGGGGGGTTGGGGGGGCGCCTGGCGCCCTCTCGGTGGGGGGCACTTGGCGCTCGTGGGGGGCGCCAGGCTCCCTCTTCGTGCGCCTGAGCGCCTATGGGTATTTTAAAAAAATCAGTTTGTGCCCGTGCTTTTTTTTGGACGAAATTCCAACTAAATATGTTTGTGCACATTTGCGTTTTTTAAAAAAATTAATGTATCGTGTGCTTAGTAATTTAAAGTTAAATTGCTTCGATTATATTGGTATGACATAATTATTACTTTTTTTTTACAATAACTATAGGTGAACGAATACAATGGAACATTCCAAAAAGGGACTGCACGAAGGAAAACCCGTCGGATCCAAATGTCGAAGGCAAGAGAAGGGCAACTATAATGAAACGCGTCCATATGGCAAGGAAAAGGGGTGAACGAATTCCCGTCACGTTTGACGAGAAAGGACAACCGGAAGGAAAGCACTGTGACGAATTGATGAGTTGGATTGGTGTGCTAGCTAGCTCGAGAGCACATTCCAATATGGATACAAGATTGGAGATCTCATGATTTAGAACGAATTGAAAAGATATTATTTGGAAAGAACCGTTACTTCTTTCACCGTTGATGAAAGCTTTCGGACTGCGTGTATAAATTCATGTGGTGAAGCTGCACGAAATTTCAAGCATGATCTGTACAAGACGTTTGTCGAGGGATTTTTAAAAGAAGAAAGTGTTTGGACACGGCCGCAAAAAGTTGTTGACAACTACCCTAATATAGAAGAAGAGGATTGGGTGAAATTCGTTAAGTATAGAACATCCTCACAATTCCAACAACTATCTGATCGTGGAAGCGAAATAAGGACAAACAACGAATACTCATCAAGAGGAGGCCGAGACGGATATAGGAAGCTCGACCAGGAAAAGGTATGTTAATAAATTTTGTTCAAACTAAATCATATGTCATTTAATTTATAGAACATTATGCCCTCATTTATACTAACAATGTTCAATTACATGCAGTTTAAGAAGACTGGGAAATGGGAAAGAAGAGATGGCTTGTGGCTTGAGCAACAGATGGGCCTTGATGGAGAGTTGAAAGATCCAGCATGTAAAAAAGCTAGCGAGTTGATAGTAAGTTTGCTAACTAACAATGAATTTTTCATCACTAGTATATGTACTTACAACCCTTAATCTTAAATGAGTTATGTTAATTATCTTGTAGATGGAGTACAACACACAGGAAAGCCAAGGCACTTTCGAATCAGTTGGCACTAGTGATGTATTATCGCATGCATTATCTAGACCCGAACACAAAGGGCGTGTCCGTGGACAATCAAAGTTCGTAAAGCCGTCTCAGTACTTTAACCTAAATCGAAGTTCGAGTAAAGACAATGAAGTACAGTCAATGAGACGTGAAATAGAAGAATTAAAGGCGTTGGTGCGTGATCTATGTGCGAACAAAGATGTGGCGCCGTCGGTTGATCCCAACAATGTGCCAACTGTGGACCAACACAACAGCTTTAAGGCTAGTTGCTCTGCCCAAGAAAAACAACATGGAGTTTTTGATCCGCCAACCATGCCTGTCGACAGTCAGGAGTGTAAGCTCTATATTTTCGATGAAGTACAGGGTGGACAGGTGCTTGTTGCGTTTGGAAGAGCATGGCTGGAGAGCCTTCCAACCGATACGGTGCATGTGATTCCACTGGGGGAAGGGAACGTGCGAGTGTCAATCAATATGCCAACATTAAAAAAATCACCATTACCTATACCGACGTACGAGGCAACAACTGTGGAGGATGCTATTAATGGGTTTGTTGCTTGGCCTAAAATATTAGTCGAGCTCGACACGAGTATGAACAAGACGAATCGAGGGCCTACTCACATTCCTGACCCAGCATCTGGAATAAAAAAACGCCAAAGAAAGCTTGGAAATAAAACCATCGACTCTCGGACAGAGGTACAACAAGGTGTGCAACAACAACAACCTTTGTTCGACTTGAATAACATGAACATGGCGATGAGGCCTTTGGCTTATTATGCCCATAGTTTCCATGCGTCAAGGTAATCAGATTGAGTCCCAATACCATACAACGATCATGACTTTTAAAATGCCTGTCTTTCTGAGCTTTGAAGATATTTATGAGTTCATTAATTTACAAGAAATCAGTGCAAATTGTATATTAGTCTACATGAGGTACGACATTCTATCTCTAAAATTTGTTTAATCTAGAAATTCTTCTATATGTCAGGTACAGTAACAATTTTGATACGCTTATATGCAGATATTTGGAGGAACTATGTAGGATTAACGGGCAAGCTGAGAAGTTTGCATTTGTGTCTCCAACCTTGATCTCACCGGTGAGAACAGATACTGAAGATGCTGGCATGAGAGATCGAGCCGACAATCTTATCAGCTTTTTGCGTGACGCATCAAAAGGCCGACTTTATCTTGTGCCACATAACAGAGGGAGACATTGGGTTTTGGGAGTCATTGACCCATGGGAGGACCTCGTCCTTTATTTTGATCCTCTTCAAGAGAAGAAACGAGAAGATTTTTCGAAGCTAATGAACATGTAAGTCAATTTTAATATGTTAATTTTTTAATCTTAATTATTATATGTATCTTAATTAATTAGTTTGAATTTAAACCAATTTGCTAGGGCCCTATCGGATTGGAAGATTATAGCCGGAGAAGGGATTAGAAGGAGACAAGACTATAAAACCAAAATCTCGAACCGTCCTTGTCCTCTTCAAGAGGGAAGTGTTGAATGTGGTTATATTATTTTAGGTTTTATGAGGGACATAGTGTTAAATGGAATTGACGTACTTGAAAGTAAAGAATTTTTTACTTCTGAGGATTTGGATTTAATTAGGGGAGAATGAGCTAGCCATGTAATGCAATTCATTAATTATGATATGTGAACTTGTAATGTAAATATTGGTATGTATTTTTAATTTGATCACTTGGATCGTGTATTGGATAACATACAGTTTAGGCTAGCACGGGAAATCACTAAAAATCCCAATTTTTTTAAATAAAATAATATTACACGACGGTTCGGCTAAGACCGTCGTGTAATGTTTCTAATATTTATATTACACGACGGTTTGACCACGAACCGTCGTTTAATGTGTGATATTACACGACGGTTCGATCAAGAACCGTCGTGTAATGTGTATATTACACGACGGTTCGGCCAAGAACCGTCGTGTAATGTGATTATGATGACGGTGTACCGTAGTGTAACATTGAGATACCACGACGGTAATGGAACCGTCGTGTTATCTACCACGACATTGAATTACACGACGGTTGGTAAACTGTCGTGTAAACTTTACACGACGGTAAAAAACCGTCATGTAATCCACAATTTTTACTAGTGTCAGTGTTTGTTGGAAATTATTTATATATCTATTTTACATAATAAGTGCATTGCCCAATTTTGTCAATCTTTCATATTCTCTTTTGCCCTTGTTTTATTGACCTGGTTGTCTATTACGCTTTAAACGCATGCTACATTAATAACAGCTATTCCATTTTCTGACAAAAACCAAGTAACCCAACTTCCTCATCAGCAGTCACGTCCCCAAATTTTTTAATTCTAAATTTTTCCTCCGTATATCACTTGATCCTTTTTCTTTTTTCCTTCAAATTTCTTTGTCTAATTTTCTTTCTAATTTTTATTTAGACTTTTTATTTGTTTTTAAAATTTTATGAACTTCAATATTAGTGTGTGTAGTTTTTATTTATTAGTAAAAATAATTATCTTTAAAGGAAAAAAATAATGGTGTAAAATAAATTAAAGTAAAACTTAACTTTCAATTTAAATGACAAATAATAGACAATAAATCATGAGCTAGAAATTTCTATTTTGTATTATAAAATTAACATGTAATAAACTTCAAAAATAAATATTACAATGTTTTCAAAATATAAAAATAATTATTATATATTATATTGTAATAAACGTGAATGAAATAGAACAAAAAATTACAAAAATATTATCATATTGTTGTGATGCTGCCAATGACAACGGTGGGGGTGACTTGTAGGACCGTTAAAAATATTTATGTTGCTCTTTAAGAATGATAAAGATGAGACTTTATTAAAATATAAATTAGACGCAATAATGAAACCCCAAGATCAAACGTGGATTCAAACCCAACATCAAACGTGGATTCAAACCCCAAGATCTTCAAGACGCAAGCTTGTTTGAGCCTTGACCCGTTACCTAGCAAGATAATAACCAAGACTTCAGATATTGACAAACATCACACCAAGACTCTCAAGAACGTCTCAAGAACCTAGATGATAAGTTTGGTTGTTGAAACCCAACACCAAACGTGGATACAAACCCCAAGACCTTCAAGACGCAAGCTTGTTTGAGCCTTGAACCGTTACCTAGCAAGATAAGAACCAAGACTTCACATATGGACAAACGCCATACCAAGACTCTCAAGAACGTCTCAAGAACCTAAATGATAAGTTTGGTTGTTGAAAGCCACAAGAATAACTTGATAAGTTCAAAAGTCTTTTCAAGAATGCAAGAAAACACACTCTCACTTTTTTTTCTTCTGAATTCCCAAAACTCATCATTACCTTCAAAACACGCCTTTTATAGGCTGCTAGGTACAAATCTTTTCTTCCTAAATTATCCTCTAATAAATTCGGATTTGACAAAAGGAAAACAATTCAGGAAACTAATCTACTCTTTCTAAATCACGGCTACAACTAGCAAAGGAAAAATTAAGTATTTAATTTGGCTTTATTATCAGCCATTACACCTAAAGAATCATGCCTAACAAATAAGGAAAGTTAAATAAATTGGCATGCAAGCCTTGCAATCAAACCTATAACACCAAAAGGGAAAGTAACCATGCCAATTTACTTGCTGAAATTAAGCTTGTTTTAACCGGACTCTTCTAGAACTTTAATCATGGTGATGCTCCTCTGATGATAATGTGGTCCATGTTCAATAGGCCTACACGAATTTACTTGAGTCCAAACTTCTTGAATCAGCCCATTCAATGCTTCTTTAAATCGCTTGGCTCTAAGTTTAGTAATTGGCCCAATTGATAAGCTTAATGGATCAAGTGGGTGCTGCCCTTAAGTCCCTCCAAACCCACCTGTTAGTTCCCCCTCATGTATGCTTGGTTGTGCAACCTTATTTGCATCATTCTCCCCCTCTTGAAGAGGATTTGCCTCAAATCATCACCTACATCAAAAGAAGATAAATCAGAAACATTAAAGCTCGCACTAACACCATACTCACCTCGTAATTCAAGCTTATAGATATTGTCATTGATGCGTTCCAACACTCGAAATGGTCCATCACCCCTCGGGAGTAGTTTTGAACTTCTTTGCTTGGGAAATCGGTCCTTCCTCATATGCAGCCAAACCCAATCCTCCGGTTCAAAAATAACCTTCTTGCGTCCCTTATTGGCTTGCTTGACATATTGTTCCGTTCGCCGTTCTATGTGTTGCTTTGCTATCTGCTTAACAAAATCAGCTTTCTTCTTGCCATCTAAGTTAACACGTTTACTCAAAGGTAAAGGAGTTAAATCCAAAGGAGTCAATGGATTAAATCCATAAACAATCTCAAACGGTGAAAACTTAGTTGCAGAATGGACACATCGATTATAAGCAAATTCAACATGTGGCAAACAATCTTCCCACGTTTTCAAATTCTTTTGTACGATAGCACGCAATAACGCAGACAAAGTCATATTCACTACTTCGGTTTGACCATCAGTTTGTGGATGACTAGTAGTAGAAAACAATAGCTTAGTTCCCAACTTCCCCCACAAAGTCTTCCAAAAGTAACTTAAGAAATTTGCATCCCGATCAGAAACGATAGTCCTAGGCATGCCATGCAACCTAACAATCTCCTTGAAAAACAAATCGGCTATATGTGATGCATCATTGGTCTTATGACATGCAATAAAGTGTGCCAGCTTAGAGAATCTATCTACAACCACAAAAACTGAGTCTCTCCCCCTCTTAGTCCTAGGTAATCCCAAAACAAAATCCATTGAAATATCGACCCAAGATACACTAGGAAAAAGAAGTGGTGTGTACAACTCATGCGGTTGCTGCCTAGACTTAGCTTACCTACAGGTAACTCATCTCGCACAGATCCTCTCCACATCACGTTTCATATGCAGCCAAAATAAATGCTCATGCAATACACCTAAAGTCTTAGCTATTCCAAAGTGTCCCATCAAACCACCCCTATGAGCTTCCCGAACAAGTAATTCACGCAAAGATGAATGTGGAACACATAATTTATTTTCTTGAAATAAGAACCCATCATGCAAATAATACTTCCCACACGCCCCGTTAGTGCAATTTTTAAACAGGTCACCAAAATCAGAATCCATTGCATATATACAAGTCCTTAATGTACTCAAATCCAAGTAATTTAGCATCAAGAGTTGAAAGTAAAGCGTACCTGTGAGATAGTGCATCGACAACTATGTTTTTCTTACCTTGCTTGTATTTGATCACATAAGGAAATGTTTCGATGAACTCCACCCATTTGGCATGGCGACGGCTCAACTTATGTTGCCCTTTTAAATGCTTCAAAGATTTATGATCCGTATGAATCACAAACTCTCTCGGCCAAAGGTAGTGTTGCCAAGTCTCTAAAGTTCGAACCAATGCATACAATTCTTTGTCGTAAGTGGGATAGTTTAGCGCTGCCCACTCAATTTTTCACTAAAGTATGCAACCGGTCTTCCATCTTGCATCAATACGCCTCCAATACCTATACCTGAAGCATCACACTCAATCTCAAACGTTTTAGCAAAGTTAGGAAGGATAAGTAAATGTGCATTAGTCAATTTTTCCTTGATGAGTTTGAATGCCTTCTCTTGCTCCTCTCCCCACTTAAACGAAATGTCCTTTTTGATGACTTCGGTCAGGGGCGTGGCGATACTATTGAAATCTCAAACAAAGCGTCGGTAAAAACTAGCCAATCCATAAAAGCTTCTTACCTGGTTCACTAAAGTAGGCATTGGCCAATCCTGAATTGCCTTGACCTTTTCCTCGTCCACCTCGATTCCTTTAGCACTTACAACAAATCCAAGAAACACAAGCTTATCCGTGCAAAAGGTACATTTCTTAAGATTAGCAAATAACCTTTCTTTCCTTAAAACCTCTAAAATGAGTCTTAAGTGTTCAACATGATCGCTCAAGTTTTTGCTCTAAATTAGGATATCATCAAAGTAGACAACTACAAATATGCCAATGAAAGCACGCTAAACATGGTTCATAAGTTTCATGAAGGTACTAGGTGCATTAGTTAATCCAAAAGGCATAACTAACAATTCATGCAAACCATATTTTGTTTTGAATGCAGTTTTCCACTCATCCCCTTCTTTCATTCTAATTTGGTGATATCCACTTTTAAGATCAATTGTAGAAAATACATAAGACCCATGCAATTCATCTAGCATATCATCTAATCGAGGAATGGGGTTTCGATACTTTACCGTAATGTTGTTGATGGCTCGGCAATCAACACATATCCTCCATGTCACATCCTTCTTAGGCACTAGTATTGTCGGAACCGCACAACGACTCATGCTCTCTCTAACATACCCTTTTTCCATCAGCTCGTGGACTTGCCGTTAAAGTTCCTTCGTTTCCTCGAGATTAGTTTGATAGGCTGGTCGGTTTGGAATTGTCGCACCGGGTATGAAATCAATTTGATGTTTAATTCCTTGAATTGGTGGTAAGCCGGAAGGCAACTCCTTCGGAAGACATCCTCAAAATCCTGCAAAAGATATTCAACACTGCTCGGCAAAGAACTAACGAGAACATTAGTACACAAAAGGGCCTCCTTGTACAATAGTACTATAAGGGGCTAATGTAAAAGTAACGCTATTTTGATCTCACTTTTTTTTGCAATGAAATTGTATTTTTCCTCTTCTGCACTCAAGAAGGCCGTAACTCTCTCCTTTCCCCTCTCACTCTCTTTTTCGTTTTTGTCTTTCTCTTTTTCTCTCTTTTCTTTTTCTTTCTTCTTAGTTTCGGCCTTTCTCTCTTTTTCTTTTCTCTTTTCACTCGCTCTTTGCATCTTCTGTTGGTCTTCAAGAACTTGTTTTGGAGTTAATGGAACAAGTGATATAGGCTGTTTTTTAATGATGAAGGAGTACCTATTGGTGAATCCATCATGTGTGACTCGCCGATCGTACTGCCATGGTCGGCCCAATAGGATGTGACATGCGTGCATAGGTACCACATGGCAAAGCACCTCATCTTCATACTTGCCAATGGAAAACGCTACCATCACTCGTCTCGTTACCTTGATTTCCCCGCAATTGTTTAGCCATTGCAGCCGGTATGGTCATGGATGCTTCAAGATAGGTAACGCCAATTTCTCCACTAACTCGGTGCTAGTCACGTTGGTGCAGCTTCCTCCATCAATAATAACACTGCAAACTTTGTTATTCACAAAACACCGATTATGGAACAGATTCTCCCGCTGGTAGTTTTCTTCTTTTTTAAACTATGCGCTAAGCGCTCGTCTTGCCACTAATGACTCTCCTTCCACCGCGAACTACCCTTCATAAGCATCCTCAAGAGGTGGCATTTCATCGACTTCATCCTCTTGTTCATCTTCCGTCTCAATCTCTCCTTGAGCATTTATCACCATCAACCTTTTATTCGGGCACTGGCTAGCTATGTGACTTCTGCCTTGACACTTGAAACACTTTATGTCACGGTTTCTAGAAGTAGAGGGGTCGATTTTACCTTTAGAAATCTCGTTGGTGTTTTCAGACTTCGGCTCGAATTTGTACTTGAGAGTTGAAGATAAATTTTTAAAGCTTGTCTTCCTTCCTTGCGGTACTCGGTCTCGAAGGGTTGGAACCCGAGTTATGGCTTGCACGCGTACCACCCCTTATCTTAAGTTGTTTCTCCACTTTGATGGCCATGTGCACCATGTCTTCTAACTCCACGTAATGATGCATCTCAACCCTATCATGGATCTCTCGGTTTAGTCCCATTAAAAACCTAGCCATTGTAGCCTCTCGATCTTCCTCTACATTAGCTCGGATCATGACAACCTCCATCTCCTTATAATAATCCTCTACACTCCAACTTCCTTGCCTAAGACCTTGCAGCTTCTTATACAACTTCCTATAGTAATGACTTGGAACGAACCGCTTTCTCATCACAGTTTTCATCTCCTCCCACGTCTCTATTGGTCATTCTCCATTCTGTATGCTAGTCAAAACAAGTTGATCCCACCAAGTAATAGCATAATCAGAAAATTCAACAACAGCAAATTTTACCTTCTTGGTTTTGGAGTAGTTGTTGTAGTCAAACACAAACTCCATTTTCTTTTCCCACTGAAGGTATGTTTCGGGATCAGATTTTCCTTGGAAAGACGGAATCTTCATCTTAATACTACCCAAGTTGTTATCTCCCTGATTCCTAGCTTATCTAAACCCATAACCACGCCCAAACCTGCCTCGGTTCATTGGTGGTTCTTCTAACTCATCCATCTCTTCTTCATCTTCAATATCCCCCCATTGCACCCCTTGTTGCACTAGCCTATATGGTTGTCTAATGGGAGCGTTTCGTGGATGCCTCTGAGTTAACCCTTCTTCCAACCTATCCATTCTCTTATGAATTTGTTCTAATTCAGTCCTTATCATCAGTCTCATCTCCCCCAACAACGCCTGTACTTGTAGGTTCAGAATTGTTGGTTGTTGTGCCTCTTCTGTTGAGTTATCTTCTTGATTGCAAGACATATTTAGAATCTACAAAAATAAGGTTAGGGATCCTCTCAAGCATTCGCTCATGTGTTTCACTCCAGAAAGATTTGCTCACTCTCGTGTTTGTCACTCAATTGGCTTTTACCCTCTTATGTTCTCACCACTCTTGCCTTTTTCCACTCGTTGTGCCTTCTTTGATTCTTAATTAGACTCAAGAACAATTAGGATTCAAGCAACAATTCGATGAGAAAAGCAACCAAAACAAACCACAAGATTCAATAGGCAATTCCCAAGAAACTGGTGCAAGCAATTAAAATGACAAAGATGGTTCTAAAGTAAGAGATGCTAGGTCAAAACCACAACGAATTACAATAATGAATCTGATATATATATATATATATATATATTTTACTTGTTGATAATTTGGATTTCTTCTTCTGCTTCTTCTTTTGATAATCTGGATTTTTTTTTTAGGACAATCTCCAACAAAGGTCTGAATGAGAACAAAAAAAAGGAGTATTAATCCCAAAGAAATTTTGACCCCCAGCAGTAACAAGAAAAAACCTAGTTAGACCCCAAGAACCCTAATTTCTGAAAATTTCGGACAACTTTTTTTTTTTTTTTTTAATTCGAACATAAGAAAAACAATAAAACAATTAAAGGATAATTCAAACTTGCCTTGGAACCTAGGCCTTGATACCAACTAATATGAACCTCGCTGATGAAACAACGAAACCCAACACCAAACGTGGATTCAAACCCTAAGACCTTCAAGACGCAAGCTTGTTTGAGCCTTGACCCGTTACCTAGCAAGATAAGAACCAAGATTTCGGATATTGACAAACGCCACACCAAGACTCTCAAGAACGTCTCAAGAACCCAGATGATAAGTTTGGCTATTGACCGCCACAAGAATAACTTGATAAGTTCAAAAGTCTTTTCAAGAATGCAAAAAAACACACTCTCACTTTTTTCTGAATTCCCAAAACTCATCATTACCTTCAAAACACGCCTTTTATAGGCTGCTAGGTACAAATCTTTTCTTCCTAAATTGTCCTCTAATAAATCGGATTTGACAAAAGGAAAACAAATCAGGAAACTAACCTACTCTTCCTAAATCAAGCCTACAACTAGAAAAGGAAAAATTAAGTATTTAAATTGGCTTTATTATCAATCATTACACCTAAAGAATCACGCCTAACAGATAAGGAAAATTAAATAAATTGTCATGCAAGCCTTGCAATCAGACCTATAACACCAAAAGGGAAAGTAACCATGCCAATTTACTTGCTGAAATTAAGCTTGTTTTGACCGCACTCTTCTAGAACTTCAATCATGGTGATGCTCCTCTGATGATAATGTGGACCATGCTTAATGGGCCTCCACGAATTTACTTAAGTCTAAACTTCTTGAATCAGCTCATTCAATACTTCTTTAAATCGCTTAGCTCTAAATCTAGTAATTGACCCAATTGACAAGCTTAATGGATCATGTGGGTGCCGCCCTTGTGTCCCTCCAAACCCATCTGTTAGTTCCCCCTCATGTATGCTTGGTTGATCAGTCTCATTAAAAATTCTTTTGAAAAGAATTAATATTAATATATATACATATATAGCAAATTAAATCTTAGTCTTTCTATTTTAAATTTTACAAACAATGCAGAAATTTTTAAGAAAATAATTTTAATATGAAATTCATATATATATATATATATACACATACACATTCTTAGTGTAAACTTGGATCTAAAGTTTATTGGAGATAAGATTAGTTTTTTTTTTTTTTAAGTTTTGATTAAATATACATGGAATTTCACTAATATTGTTCTAAAGAACGAAAAAATAAAGATAAATGAAAAAATAATAATGATTAAAATGAATGATTATTTTAATGTAAAAATTAAAATGAATGATTGTTTTTTTTGTAAAAAAAAAAAAAAAAAAAATTAGAAAAAGTGTTAAATATGGAATACAAAACACACGCCTAAAAAACTAATGGGTAAATTGCAATAATACGTTGTAAATTTCACTATTGAAATGAATGATTACTTTTATGTAAAAAAGTAAAATGAATTATTGTTTTTATGTAAAAAAAAATTTAGAAAAAGTGCTAATTATGTAATAAGAAACACACGTTTCATGGACATGCTTAAAAAACTAATGGGTAAATTGTTTTAATATGTTGAAAGTTTCTCACTTAATTTCCCTAAAAGAAAAAAAAGTTCGAATCCATTCATTCTCAATTTAAATAAAGGAAAAAAAAAAAAAAAGAAGAAGAAAAGTTTAGGTATAAACAAGGATTTAGTTGTTATTTGATTAGTCAATCTTTTAAAAAAAATTAAAAATATCCTAATGGGCATGAATGCACGTGCAATGCACGTGCCCAACATACCTAGTATATTACCAAGTGCCTTGGCACTTTTGTTGTCAATCTTCTTCTGTCAGTTTTGCCCTTCCTTTTTCTTTTAAATTACCATCAACCGCATTGCTATGTTGCCTTTGTCCATATTCTGATTGGCAATAATGTCAATTTGCTTTTGGTTAAATGCCTTGTACACGGTCACAAGAACGCAAAAACACGTGTCATACTTGCGGATAGAAAAAGCATGAATTATCTCTCCCTCGATCTTCTTCTGTCAGTTTTGCCCTTTCTTTTTCTTTTAAATTACCATCAACCACGTTGTTGTGTTGCCTTTGTCATATTTTGATTGGCAATAATGTCAATTTGCTTTTGGTTAAGTCTCTTGTCCACGGAGAAGAAGGCAAAAACACGTGTCATACTTGCGATAGAAAAGTATCAATTCTCTCTCCCTCACCAGTTACAATTTTTTTTTTTTTTTTAAATATTACTCTCTCTACTCCTATTTCTTTTTCAATCTCTTACTTTTCTTCTTTGCTCACTTAATACATTCAACTATTAATAATTGAATCTACTGATTTATTAACTTATTTTATCGATATAGCGAAATAATGTACCTTATCATCAAAATTTTTTTTTTTATTATGATATTCAAATATTTTATTAAAGCTCTTCATTAAGAGATAAGAGTCGTTAATAAGACTATCAACTAATATTCATTTCCCAGTATTTTGAGAGTTCTTTTAAAGCGGTTATAAGGTTTTCATTTTCACACTTTTCTTCTTTGCCCAATTAATAGGTCCAACTATTAATAATTTAATCTAATAGTTTATTAACTTATTTTATTGATATGGTGAAATAATATACCTTTATCATCAAAATATTCTTTTTTTTATTATGATATTCAAATATTTTATTAAGATTCTTTGTCAAAGAGATAAGACTCGTCAATATAATTATTAATTGATACTCATATCAGTATTTAGGAAGTTCTTTTAAAAGCGCTTAAAAGGTATGCAAAGGTTGATGTCTGCTTGTTGGACTTTTGATTATCACAAAATATCTATTATCTATTATATATAACTAAGGGGTATTTGGTGAATAAGTTTAGTTTAAGATTTTTAAGTTTCAATAGTAATTTTTCAGAAAAGACAAAAAAAAATTTCAGAAAAGACAAAAAAAAATTTCAGAAAAAGATAAAAATCATGATGAAAAAAGTACAATTTGGTTTAAAATAAGTGTATTGCCAAACGGGCCCTAAGTCTCTTGCTCACTTTTTGTCAATCTTTTATTTCCTCCATTTGTCCTTGACTTTATGGAATTGCCTCCAATTATTTGTCTTTTGTTACTTTCATTTCTACCGTTGTATACTTCTATGAAGGCTAGATTTGGAAATCCAAGCCACAGGCATGTCCTTTTCTATCTACAGAGTGCCAGTCGCCAGTTGAGGTGCATTACACGAGTAAAGACACACGGTCACTTCTGAATGGGCGCAAAGAAACAGCTAGATGGGTGGCATGGTACCAATGGGTGAGGGCGAGGGTGCATAAGGAGATCCGTGGAACACGTGGCAGGGGATCCAGCTACTCCGGAACTTTTTTCTTTTTGCTCCAACCGTGCCTGTCTAGGGTGAATGCTACGCGCCCACTGGAGCAATTTGACGGAGAGTTGATGGCTCTCAGCGCGCGTAAAGAAGTGTGCAATTAATTTGCACGTGGGCATGGCTGATTCCAGTGTTATTTCTTTTTTTTTTTAATATGTTTAACAACCTTTTTACCGCTAATTTGAGTCTAAAAAGCCTCTTATGGTCCTTCTTACCTAATTTTCCTATACAATCAAGGAAAAATAACTATTTAAAGGAATAATTAAATAAAATTCTAAAAAATATAGCTGACTAAAATGCATAAAAATGATGTGATTACAAATATAGTCTATCAGTAATAATACATATATTTTCACCTAAAGATGTAGAATTTGAATCCGAACACTCTCAATTCAAAAATAAATAAAATAAATAAAAATTATAAAATAACTCAATGAAATAGCATTATCATTTTACATGAGATTAGTCCAACAAACGACAGAGAAACGCCAATTGAGAGAGAAAGGGCTCAGTTTTATATTTAGACCCACTTAAAAGAAAAGGAGTAGAACGAAATAATTTTTGTTCTTCTTGATTAATTTTAAGGTTAAAAAATATAAAGGATTGAGACGATGACATGATGACATGATTAAGCGAGTGTGAAAATCTAAGAATAAGGAATATAATATAATCACCGAAGTTAGTTTAGTTTGTGAGAGCTATTAAAATAAAATTTTAAACAATGTATCTGTACTTGGCCAATTAGCCATCTTTAAAAATAACACATTAATTTTTTTTCCTTTGTAAAAAAAACATAATTCTCGATGCAATTATAATAAAAAATATAAATTACGTTATACATATTCAAAAAAAAAAAAAAAAAAAAAAAAAAAAAAAAAAAAAAAACTTGTGCAACTAAAAGAATAGGCATAAGCAAGGATTGAAATTGCTGATTTATTCATTTAATATGCTTTTAATTATCATTATTTTTTCAACAAAAAAATATCATTATTTTTTCTTCAATGAAATTTCCAAAAATTACATTCTCTATTGTTGTTATTTGATTGGTCTATTTTTTGTTTTTCAAAACAAATGTCCTAATGGACATGAATGCTCGTGCATTTCATGTGCCCAACATACCTAGTATTCACATCAAATCTGTCTACATCTTTCATCGTTTTTCTCTGCTCTTCATCACAGGAGATGTTCGGTCCTTATATACATAAAAATTTAAATTAGAGTTTTGATGAAGTGAAGCGTGAAATTATCATTAAGCTGTCTATATACGGATTCTTATACCACACTCTGATGCTCCAAGTTAAAAAAAAAATATATATATATATATATATATATATATATATGAAGACATACTTGGAAAGAAAAAAAAAAAAAAAAGGAAGAAAATTGGGAAAATAGCTACATATTCAGGAATTTTGTGCTCCTTTAATGCATGTTTGGAATTTTAACCTCTAGAAATTTTTATCTTTTGACTTTCTAGTAAAAAAAAACTACATACCTACCGTCGCAGCCTCCATTTCTCCCTTCCTCCCTTTCTCTCTCTCTCTCTCTGCGGCATCGTTTCCTCTACGAATTAAGGACCAAGCGTTTTCGACTATTCATCACCGGCATCTTCATAAGAAATCATGCATAGTGGATAAAGTCGTGAGTCTTCGTCCTCCGCCCGAATTGATCCTCGCCATCACATATCTGATGTTGAATCATTGCTTGTCTCAGCCATATTTTGACTACACAGCGGTTATAATCCACTGTCGTGGACAGTTTGAAGATTACAACATAGTTTCGAAACCGCATTCCATGATGGTGTTATTCTACGACAATTAACACCATCGTGGAAGTGATCAAAATGACGACAAAAATAGAAGTTTACATGACGGTTTTCAATCGGAACTGTCATGTAAACTCCACCTGAGACGACAGTTTTACGTCAAAATCGTCGTGTAAAAACAAAAGATTAAAAAAGATAATTTTGATTTTTAGTGATTTCCCACAGGCAGCCTATCCCGTGTATTATTCAATAATGGCCCAAAAATAGAAATGATAAAATAATAGTCACATTACATCAATACAAATACCATCCATTACATTACAAGTTTACATTCCATCACTACTACAAAATGTGGATTTCACGACGGAACTTCCACGACCGTTTTTAAAAAACCGTCGTGGAAAATGCGGCAAAAACACGGAGTGGAACAGAGTTTCCGAAACCGTCGTGGAAGCCGAAGCTTCCACGACGGTTATAAAAAAACCGTCGTGGAAGCTTGCAAAAAAAAACAAAAAAACAAAAAAAAAAAATTTTTTTGCTTCCACGACGGTTTTTAAAACCGTCGTGGAATCCCATTCTTCCACGACGGTTAAAACCGTCGTGGAAGCTAAATTTTTTTTTTTTTTGCAAGCTTCCACGACGGTTTTTAATAACCGTCGTGGAAGCATGCTCTTCCACGACGGTTTTTTATAACCGTCGTGGAAGCTTCGGCTTCCATGACGGTTTTCGGAAACTCTGTTTCGCTCCGTGTTTTTGTCGCATTTTTCACGACGGTTTTTTAAAAAACGGTCGTGGAAGGGTCTTTTTTCAAAAAAAAATTTTAAAATTTTTGGACTCTACCACGACGGTTTTTGGGGAAAACTGTCGTGGTATGTTACATACCACGACAGTTTTCCCCAAAAACCGTCGTGGTAGGTATTAAGGCGGGAATTTTGAAATTTTTTAAATTCAATTCAATTTTTTGGAGCGTGTATTAAAACCCAAAAAAATGTCCTCTTTCCCACCCCATTACATTCTGAGCATTTTTTCACTTTTTCACTCTCTAACTCCATACCCAAAGCCACCCAATTTCTTCCCTCTATTTCTCTCTCGCCACTCCCTCCCTACTTAAAATCTCCAAAAACTCACTTTATCTCACCGCGCCTCCTCTCTCTATCTCACCTCTCAAATTTTTCTCTTGGCTCCATTCTCCGATGGCCTCCTCCACCACTCACGCGGCCTCCTCCATTCTCCGACGGGTCCACCAAGGAACTCACGCGGCTTTCCCTCTCTCTCTCGCCACACTCCACCCATACCGACGCTCGACAAGCCGGAAAGTTGTAATGTATATTGCTTGGGTAATGCACGGATTTGGGAATTTTTCGTCCAAAATGTTGATTTTGTTGATTGTGGTTGTTGATAAAATGTTCCGTCCAAAATGTTGATTTTGTAGATTGTTGAGTTGGGAAGATTCCGTCCGAAATGGCCAAAATCCGTCCCCTACATTTTCTGTGATTGTTCATTGTGTTTTAGATTGAATTAAATTGGTTGAATAAGGCACGGATTTAGTGGGAATTCGTAAATTTTTTTTTTTGTTGTTACCTACCACGACGGTTACTCGACCGTCGTGGTAGCTCCATTCGTAATTTTTTTTTTCATTGTTACCTACCACGACGGTTTTCAAACCGTCGTGGAATCCAAATATATACCACGACTGTGGATTCCACGACGGTTAGAAAACCGTCGTTTAAGTATTACCACGACGGTTTTTAACCGTCGTCGAATCTCTATTTTGTAGTAGTGCATATTTAAAGAATTGCAAATTTACACCATTCTCCACTAATCGAATCCATATAATCACCATTATAATATGTTTTACTTTGGAGTAAGTCTTATTCATTAGCATTGAAAACTATGTCCCTCATAATACCTAAAACAAAAAAAAAACAACCACATTCAACACTACCCTCTTGGCGAGGACAAGGAGGAGCCCAGATATTTGTTTTACAATCTCGTCACTTTTTAATCCCTTCTCCCGCTATAAAGCTTCCAGTCCATTAGGGCCTTAGTAATTTTGCAAAATTCAGAATAATTAAGTTGAATACCATTAAGGTGAAATCACAATTTAGTATGTCAAAATTTACGTACATGGTCATTATATTAGTAAAATCCTGACGTGGCTCGTGCCGAAGAGGATCAAATTAAAAGACTTGGGTCATCCTATGGTCAATAACTCCCAAAACCCAATGTTGCCCGTTATTATATGGCACAAGATAAAGTCGCCCTTTTAGTGCGTTACGCAAAAAGGTGACAAGGACGTTAGCTCACTCTCTAAGGCTGGCATCTGGATTCTCTCAACCTGTTGAGGTCAGGGCTGGAAAAACAAACCTACCAAATAGTTGCATGAAAAGATAAAAATTGTTAAATCAGACTACATAAGATTAATAGATGAAATGAATAAAGTTTAAAGATAGAATGAAATACCTGAGATATATCTATATACAATTTGCATGAAGGTTTTGCCTAACCGTCGTGTAATCTAGGACTTACATGATGATTTAGGAAACCGTCGTAAAATCTTTGAATTTCAAGATGGTTTTCGGATAAATTTATCCATTATGCATTTTTTACCCATATTAGATGACGGTATTTAGAAAGCTGTTATGTAATCTCCGTCGTTTATTCCAATATATGTGTAGTAGTGATAGATTATTTACACCTTTTGGTTTTATGGATGTGTACTTTTTGTAACTTTGGTGGGGTTTTGTGTGGTTATATGGAATGGTGGAATAAAAGTAAAAACAAAGCTTAATAAGGTTTTTAAAACTTTTTCAAAGCACCTATAATACGACTTATATTGCTATATAAAATAATCATACATTCAAACTAATTGTAGATAACCTATTGTACAATAGTTTATTGTCTCTTTCCTCTTATATCTATTATGAACGTCCTCATAACGGTTGACCTTATTCTCTAACTTTGGTCGTCCTTGTCATTTTTCTCTACTAAATAATTAGTCTGTGGAAACTGTGAAGCTTCTTGGACGTCACTAGATAACAAGTTATCAATCCATTATCCTTATTTTTTGCTGGATTACTACTTATGGTAATTAATCTGATAGAACGCAAAAAATAACCTGACAGAGTACAAAAAATAATCCGTTAAAAAATAATCTCATTTTTTGTGGATTACTTTTGATAATCTACCAGATTATTTTTTATATTATACCAGATTATTTTCTATACCCTACTAGATTATTTTTTTAATGTAAAATTGAACATCAAATTAATTTCACTTTATCTCAGACGAAGTTTTTGTTATTATTCTTTTTGGTAAAATATCGTTCTGATTTTTTTTTTTTTTATAGAAATTTATATTATTTTCTCTGAAATAGATGTCATTTTTGTAAAATAAACAAAAAATAATAAAGTTTTATGAAAATAATTAAAGTAAATAATAATAAGGCTTAAAATATATAAAATAAATTACTCGGTAAATAGAAAATTGGTAAACAATAAATTTACTAAGTCATAATATATATATATATATTTATAAGAAGTAACTAAATCATTTATTTGATAAATTCATTATTTACTGTGTTATTTGCTCTAAATACTTTTAAAACATGTTATTTACTTTAATTACTATCGTGAAAATGCTATTTGCTTCTGTCTCCTAAAAAATCATTTTTTAATTAATAAATTCAGGGTTTTAACTAATTTTCATTTTATGTCTCAAAAAGAGAGTTAAAATCTTGGATGATATTCATTAAAATAATAGAATACCATCAAACATGGGGTTAATAAAGTGAAAACGTGATAAACTACATGGGCATAAATAAAATGATATTTTCCTTCTTTTTTAAAACCCCCTTTTCCTCGAAAACAGGAGTGTAGTACAATTAGCTAGTTTCGTTTTAACTTTCAAAAAAAAAAAAAAAATGAAGAAGAAGAAGAAGAGGAAGAGGAAGAAGCTAGTTTCGTTTTTTTTCTTTTTTTGTCCAACAAATGTTCGGTGGTACTAGTTTTTAGGATGCTTTAGAATTTGGGGAATTTACCAGCATGGGAACAAATTAATACAGCTTCCTTACTCTCTAAATGCCCGATATATTTCACCCAGAAAGAGCCGAATCAAACAATTTATTAGACCTATAATTAGTACAAACTGACGGACTCTTGTTGCAGTATTTTATTATTACTATTTGATAAATAAATGAAGGCTTTGGTGGTGGCTTCATCCATTATCACCCTAATTTTAGTACTACAGGCGAGATCCATTTTCTTGAGTATGATAAGGAAGAGATGTACTTTTAACGCAGTTTCTTTCCGCCGTCAACCAAGACCCACCTTTAACATCATCAACCCAATGCTACTACAGCCTAAGTTGGAGTAGGGGTCTTACGGTAATTCCACGAGATTCGAACTTTGGTGAATGAAAGAAGAAGCTAAAACGTCATCCTCCTTTGTCAACTTATCCATCCCTGTGGATGTTTCTTGTTGCATTAATTATATAACAATATATATATATATATATATATATATATATAACATGCATATGTACATCAAATGAATTACCAGTTATTTCCAAACTGACTGAGTATGTTTTTTGGGAAAGGGGAGGAGGTTGCGAAATGCATGGGGGAGTTTCTGTTCTTTTCTTTTCTTATTTAATTTCTTTTAAGAAAAAAGACATAATTTATTGATTTTTTTTTTTGTTTATAACTTTAGGACGGAGGATTCGAAGATATATTGTAGTAATTTAATTTTGCTAATTTATTTCATAGATTGAGGGCTAAATAATTCATATATATATATATATATATATATATACGAATTGATGTCTTATTTAGATCTTCGACAGTCAAACTAACATCAAAGTTTGACTTCACTTTTAGGTCTAGTTTTAATAGATAAATTTGTTGTGGGGAACTATAGAACTTTATCTCCCAAAAAGTCATAGATTGAGGAATAAATCATATTCAAATGGATACCATTGACTGTAGATGTCTTTATAGGTCCCTTGCCGTCTAAACATTAAACTTTGAACTCACAAATCATCAATTTTAAGTCCAATCTTAAAAGTGACATTATCCATGGAAACTTTTTTATTTTTTGGTTGAAAATTAAGCTTCCCTGCCCCCGAGCTCTATAGATTTGTAGCGAAGAAGGTAATAATGAGCCAAATCTGATGTTCTAGTCCATTAGACCGAAAACGGCAAATGTTAGAACTATGAATCCAATATATATAAGGGGGTAGAATGAGCAAAATAACATTTTTTAAAAAATAAGAGTAAATTATAACATAAAATTTTAAACATAGTAATAAAATAGCATAATTAAATTTATGATACCACGATATCCAAAAATCTCTCCTTTCTACTCTCTTTCTCACTCATCTTTTCTCTTTCTTTCTCTAACATAAAATAATGCACATAAATTTGTTACTAAAAATTAGCTATAAATCGGTTATTATCTAGAAAATCCAAGGAAATCCGTAGACTTATAAAAAAAAATGCTATAATTTATCATCTTTTAAAAAACTTACTATAAATTTCAAAAGTACCTATAAAATATACTATTTGCTATTATTTTCCTATATGGGGATGCCTCAATTGTGAAGCTAAGAGCCCGTTTGGGGGCACAATATTTGGTATCTGGGTTTACAGATTTTTTTTTAAAATCTTTTTACTAAACTCAAAACTACTTTTACTATTCACAAATCCAAATGTATATAATAAACTCAAACTTCAAAAATTTCATAATTGTTATTTCAAGACCAAAGAGATGAATTTTTTAATAAAAAAAATTATATATAATTTCGAAAAGAATGAATCAAGATTTGTATTGATATTTTTCTTCCGAATACACTTTAAGCTTTACAATTTTTACTTCAAATAGTTTTTCTCAACAAAACTCCAATTTAAATATTTCTAAAACTTCAGTTCAAATATTTTCAAAATTACATATCCAAAAACCCTTTTAAACGGACCATAATATTATATGAATTATAATAAATGGGGAAAGACAAACGTATACATATGCGATCATACATACATATCTGCGTCTTCGACCAATAATAGAAAATTATTTGTTCAATTTTTACCTCGTCCAATAAATTTTGCATATGTTTACGAACTTATGAATAGCTTTCTTTTGTTTTATATCTTTAAATTTGATAGTTAGCCAAAAAAAAAAATGATAATTTGATTAATAATTAACCAAGAAAATTAATAAGATTTATAGATTTGTCTTTATAAGCAGGGCATTCCTATTGGTTTCCTTAACCACTTAGATCGGCCAAAAAACTTTTTCAAATAGACGTAATAAATCTCACAAATCGTTACTAGATTTCACAGATCTTTCATACGTAACTAAAGTATCAACGACTGAAATTGTCAGAAACTCAAAATTCACAGAATAATCTATCAAAATGAAGCAACATATTTGACTCTCAGTCTGCATAAAAAAAATCAATTTCAGTTTTATTCTTTTATGGAAAGTCAACAAAAATTTTAACTAATTTTTGAATATTTAACCAATTCTAATATAAAAATTTCATTCATGCAAAGAGTTTAATAAAATAAATAACACAACATTATAGTTCTGCAGGACTAATTACTTGTTTTAACGAAGATGAACTGTGGAGAACAACACAAACAAATTATGTACTTCTTTTGTATTATTTATATAACCAATGCAGATATATGTAGGTAAATATTCTATGGTACATGGTAGCTGCCTATTACTTAATCAACAATATAATGTCTATAGACTACAAATGTGATATTGTACGGTTAATATCAAACAAACCGGTAACAAAATAGAATACTATAAAGCTTATGCTTGAAACTGGATTGTTATATATCGATAGATATTATTACTTTAATAACTGAATTTATATTTTGATCATCAGATTTGTGAATGTTAATGTTGAAAATTTACAATATAACACATAAAATTGTTTCTAATCACATATTAAACAATTGAAAAGTTGATTTAATGACTAATACACAACCAGAATTACCAACCGTATGATAAAAATACATTTACTTCCTACCATTTATTCTGCTTTAAAAAAAAAGGGAGGGGGGTGGGGGGGAGTGAGATAAAAAAAATAGAAATATTATGGTATAGAAATCAAAACGTTTTATATTGTAAAAATATATATTTATTCTACCATTGAGTATGGTCCTATAGTCTAACAATTATAAAAACTTACCGTATTGGATATGTGACCAAACATTCCAATGTTGGGTGATGCTTTTAAGAATCTTAGATATGAATGCATGCTTTTCTATCATTCTAGCTAGCACTATAAAGAGATTGGGATCGTACCTGTACACATAGGGCCCACCTATATATATATATATAGATTTAGCAAAAATATAAATGTTCGATTTTAATTAAATTTCTCTAGATGTCTATATTTGTGTTTTAACATAACGTCTATATTTTCTATGATCGAATTTCCTGAAAAAAAAAAAAAAAAAGGAAAAAGAAAAAGAAAAAGAATAGGAAAGGAAAGACCCCCCCCCCCCCCCCCCCCCCCCCCCCCCCCCCCAACCCAAAAAAAAAAATTCCAAAAGTTTCCGTTTATTACATACAGTTCAATTAAAGTTTATACTTCTTTTGTACGGTATTCTCTTGGCTTGGATAATGATTACATAATCTTAGGGCAGTTGTACCTCTTCTGATTTTCACATAATTTGAAGTTGAAATCAAAATTGGTGATTGCAAATTGTAGAATTAATACAACTAGAAAAAGAAAAAAAAAAAGAAAAAAAAAAAGCACTCTTTTACAAGCAAAATATTCAAGAGTAGTCATGTCCTTTAAGTAGTAGTACTCTCTTAAGTGTATTAACTAATGCAATAGCACTAAAAAAAGTGATATATATAATGCAATATATGCATGCATAATCAATAAAAACTGTATTAAATCGATAGAAAAATAATGACAAACTATTTACAATTTTTCTTCTCTCTTTTCTCTTTTTGGATTAACTGTTCTACTACAAAAATCAAAGTAATAGCTATAGACAAGTGAATTGTGTAGAGAATATTCTTTGATTCATGAAGAAAATTTCTTAATTAATTAATTTTGGCATATATAAATACTACGTACAACCATTAATTATCAAGTGGTCACGCTTAGTATACCAATTATTGCACTCCCAAAGTATATCATGGGTCTACACACATATATATACATTTATATGCATACGTTATCCATACATGATAACATGTAGATACATATATTAAAATTTCTCATAAATATTTAAGACAAGATTTTTTAGGAGATCATGAACTAAGAGGAACATTCACATGGGCATAAATATTCACAATATATATATATATAAATATATATATATATGGGATATATGTACCTAGCTAGATAGAGCAAGGTCAAACGCTCATACATCTCTTCTTCTGCCCAGGGAATTTGAAGGTTGATGATCGGAAGAAGGACTCTACCTCTTCGCGGCCTGTGGATTCGAAGAAGTGAAGCTCCGAAAGCGTCCTCTTTCGGCGAAATACTCGATCAGAGGCCGGCTTTCTTGGCGTTGATGGACAGCTTTGAGTTGTGGGAATCTTCTGATCCTCAGAAGTTGGCGTTTTACAGCTGTTGAAGTAGTCTAATTTCTGCTCCTCATGATGATCTAGTGTTGATGGTATCAATAGCTGCTCCATCTTTGGCTTACCATCTTCTAATTGATCATGATAATCATGATCTTGTTGATCATCATGATGAGTTTTTTGTGGACTTTGATTATGATCATGATCGTCGGGTTTTGTAGGGTTTGACATGGAATTTCATGAAGAGGGTTGAGTTTTGTGAACCCTAATTTGAAATAAATAATTGCTATTTTTGAAGAGAGAAGAAGATAAGAGAAGTTTGACAAAGATTGTCTAGTCTTATTCTCTTTTCTCTTATCTTCCGGTTAAAGCTATATGCAACTCTAGTCCACTTGTTAGCACCTTCTTCTCTTGTACGCTTCTTATTTCTAATAATATAAAATATAAAATAATCAATTATAAATATATATACATATATACACACTCACATACATGTGAATACCAAATGTGTGTATATATTGGAAATTTTTGGCGGTACGGCACACAATAGGACACTTACAACTTTTTATTTAAATACTTGTAACAATTAATTGATTTATATATAATTACATTATTTAAAATATTTTCACATGATGCTATTTAATTATCGGTTATCGGTATAAAAAATAAATATAATTATAATATTTGAATCATCTTATTAATGTAATATAATCCAAATCATACTAGCATCTTCTTCTCTTGTACGCTTCTTGTTTTTTATATTATAAAGTAATAATATATATATATATATATATATTCATCTATACACTGGATGTACGTACCATATGTATGAATTATATATTTATATAGCGTTCGACCGAAATAGGGGGAGGGCATCAAAGCTCGGTCACGATGCTCGGTCACTGTTAACAATGACACCCACAGTCAGCATCCGTTTGAGTAGGGACAGATTAAGGCATGTCCTCATGTGCAATTAATAATTGATAACATATAATATATCAACACTCTTTATCCAAATTTTTATTATCCAGATACAGTTCGGTTAATATATATATTGTGTTAATATTGAAAATAATTTTAAAAATAATCAATATATGACTATAATGATATAATTTCCTGTAACAATGTATAATAATAAGTCTGTTTTCCATTTTTAGGTCATCCATTTTTCCTTTTAAGTTTTTAGGGAAAACACACAACAATTTATTGATTTTTTTTTTAATGATTGATCATGAATTGTTCTGAATTTTAAACATGTTAAATAGAAGGTATTTAATTATTTTTTCAATTAATTTCCTTAAATTTGCATATTTTCTATTTGGATATAACTCTAATAAAATCTAAAGATTACAAACACCAATAAAAAATAAGAAAATTAATAAATGTTGGATTTTTCTATGAATGGGAGGTCCCTCTAACATAACATAGGCGTTATAACGTAATATTAAATAAGTAAGATGCATCACTAACTCAAATATATATATATATATATATATATATAAATAAGAGTAGCATAACACATGATAAACCTGAAAGATATAAATTTTTTATATGTTGACTCATAGAAAATATGATTTCCATTATTAAATAATACTGATAATTAATCTAGGTTTATCATGTGTTATATATATATTTTCTTACATTACTGTTATGCTTTACGTATTCATTTAATATTAGGTTGGAGATATCTTTGTTACATCGGAGTGACATTCCACTGAAACAACTATAGAAATATAGATTACAACGAGATTGTGGGGCTCTTGAGAAGAATCCCATGGATACATTGTACATAACACAGTACTAGTGTTACATATATATATATATATATATGTATATATATGTATATAGCTGTCATATCAAGATCTTTATCAATCTCTCCTACTTGTCTGTATTCATACACAAACTGCCTTAATTCCTTAGCCACATTGGATACCTTTCTTTAGACATATATGGGAATGTAACTTCCTACCCGACTTTGTATGTCCATCCAAACATAATATTCCACTCCTCAACCCACCATCTTTTCCTCTCCTTAGTACCACAACCAATCACGTCTTACCACATTTCTCTCATGTGGAATTTTATGCAATTTCTCTGCGATCAAAATTCCAACCACCGTCCCACTTTTATGATGGGGGTAAAGAATAGGATTACTTGTTTTTTTCGTAGGGATTTCTCTCTTTTTTTTTTTCTTTTTTTTTTGGTTGTTGTTGTTGTTAGTAAGAGTAGTTACATACAAGAATGAACCAATTCAGAAGAGTTAAAAGAGATTTAAATGAAAAAAGAAAAAAGAAAGAAAAGGATAAAATATTGCATTTAATTATACCCCTCAAGTTTGGTACCTTTGGGCAGTTTTCCCCCGATAAATGTTTTTATTGCACATTGTTGCACTATATTTTCCAATCTCTTGTAATAGAAGTCAAATTATAATTAGATTTTTTATCTCTGATAAAAGACACTGTTTTTTTGTGGGATGATAATAATAGTAATAATGAAAATTAAATTAATTAATTTAATTTAATTGAAAATGATTCTGTTGTGGACCAATGATAATAGTAAAGGTTATAGGTAATTTGTCTCTTATTTGACTATCGGACAAGTCCTGCAACCGTAACTTTTTACTAAACTATTTATAACTAGTTGATTTACTAACGAAATTTCTATAAAATTTTGTAATATAGTTCTATTTAGATTATTAGTGCAAAATACAAGTATCTGCTTAAAAAAAAGTCACAATGAAATCGACTAGTTATTATAATAATATTTAAAAATAATTTACAAATGCGGCAGTTTAATGCCTACATACACATAATATATTTATTTATTTATTCATGAATGTCGACAAAATTTTGACAGAAAACCATATGTGGCTGGTTTTTTTTTTTTTTTTTTTTTTTTTTTTTTTTGACAAAATAAAATCTCGTTCAAAAAATTATGAAAAATCTTTAGCAAATAGTTCATAAGGCTAATTAAAAAAGCAAAAATATAAGCGGTACTAAAGAGTAAAAAATAATTTAATGAGGGAGTGTGTATATAAATATCCATATACGATGAAACTCCGTGGGAAAAGGACGATGGGAAATGTACCAAAAGCGAAGCAGAAAGCAGAAAATATATATAGCCTCCTCCGTCAATTGGGGTTGGGGCAGTTTCCTGTCTCTTGTCTTCTTCTTTCCAATTTGTTTTCTAATGTTTTCAATTATCTCTCAGTTTCTGAAAAGAACAATATCAGGGTACATAATAATATTTAATATCACTTATTAATAAAAAAAATATAATGTATTTCTCTATGATGTTCAACATTATTAATATTTTAAAGTATTTTTCTTCTGAAAAATGTATTTATTGCTTTCTTTGACGTACATGTTTTGGGAACGTACGTGGCTCTCTCTGTCTCTCTCGTACCATAGCATAGGATGCGACCGTTAGACATTCATGGCCCTTGATCAATTCTATTTGCATCTTTGGAGAAAATAAAACGAGTCATCCTAAAAGGACACACACAAACACACTTAAAAATTAAAGTGGGGTCCTTTTAAACCATACTAATGACGTAGTGATTTGAAAATTGGATGAATGGTCCTTAGGAATATATTTTTAAAAAATGGCCTTTTTTCAGGTATGTTTTTACGATATTTCTCTTATGTATCCCTTTAGGGTGATTTTCATTTTTTTCTAATAAAAAAAATATGTAGTCTGATTTACACACCAAAATTCACCCGATTTAAGTACAAAATAATCCTAACCGAACCAATCTAATCTCAAGATTAAGTTAACCTATCCAACCCAAATTTCATTGTTTGAATTATCCATATCCTTTTGGGGAGATTTCCTAAAAGCTACATCATCTTCTTTTCTTCGAAATCGGTTCCTTGAACAATATTCGAATATTGGGTTTTCATACACAGGTTCAAGGTAAGGAGCCGGGTAAATTGGATTTTCCTTCGAAAGTTGTAAGTTTTTAGTTATCCTAAAGGAACAAAAGGAGGTTTTTTTTTGTTTGTTTGTTTGCTTTTTTTTTTTTTTTTTTAAAAACGGAAGCTAAATAAAGTCTTGGTTTCTACATATATAATATTCCTTGATAAAAGTTACATGCAAGCCTTTAAGCCTCATAACAAAGTGGTACTTAGTACATGTCGGCTAATGATACCCCTGTGGTTTCTAATATTGTGGAAATTTCTCCGATCATGGAAGAAATTAGATCAAAATAACAACAACTTCTTAGGGAGCTTTGTCGTGTAGTGGGAGGATTGTTCAACAACTTGATAGGTATATTTTCTTTGGTGAGGTCTACGAGGCCGAGGCCATATATAGGACAGAACTCTGACGATCCTTGTACCTTCAATGGAGCTATATATGGAGGATGTGGATGCAAAACTCTTAAAAAAGGCCTTGAACGCTGAAATTGAATCAATGGATTCTAAGAAGGTGTCTGAGAACTTGCGAACTTTTCCAAAAGGACAAAACCCATTGGTTGCAAGAGGGAAATAGGAGCGAATGAGAAAGTAGAAACTTTTAAAACAAGACTTGTAGCAGAAGTGCATACGCAAAAGGAAGGCATCAACTACAATGAAACCTTTTTTCCTGTTGCAATGCCCAAGTCTACTCACATTCTCTTGTACAATGCAGCTACTTTTGCTTACGAGTTTTGGTAAATGGAAGTCAAGACATCATTCTTTCGTGGCCATTTTGAGGAAAGTATCTATATCGTACAACTAAAAGGGTATCAAGACAAATGGTCAAGAGGAGATAGTTTGCAAGTTATCGAAATCCATTTATCCATTGAAGCATGCTTCTCTTCTTGGAATATGAGATTTGATCGGGCAATTATATCTTATAGGTGGAACAAAATATTGGTGAACTTTGTGTTTGTAAACATATTAAGGATAGGACGATGGTCTTTCTAGTACTCCATATGCTATTAACATTGTGTTAATTAATGAGTTATTTACATTTGATACCTTGTATTTTTGTTTTTATTAAGAAAGTATATCCTACGTTTTGAAGTTTTATATTTGTATATTAAGTGTAATCTGATAGTACAAAATCGAATAAATTCAAAATGTAATGTACACTTTATGAATAAAAACAAAATACAAAGTATAAAAAGGTAACTAACAAAAAATGACCTTTTCTATTAAGTATGTTTTTATGATTATTATCTTCCATATCTCTCAACTTTAGGGACATTTTCACTTTGTCCCAACAAAAAACCTGTAACCTAGTTATTTAATCCAAAAGAACCCTACCCAAACTAACCCACTCTCAAGATTGAGTGAAACCATCCAGCCCATATTTTTCATTGTGTGGATTTGGCTTGGTTCATTTTTTAGCAGCATGTCATGACCCTTGTTAAGTGGGCTTAGATAGAGCTCATATCCAAAAATTAGCTTAAAAGGAGAGAGAGTCTATTTCACATATAAGCACTACGTTAGCCCAGTAACTTAACGATGTGGAATAAATACATAATTTAACACCCACTCTCACGCCTAGTGTGAACCAAGGTCCAAATCCACTATCGCCTACAAAACCTAGCTCTAATACCAAGATAATGGGCCTGGGTAGAACTCATTTCAAAAAACTAGGTCAAGGGAAGAGGAATTCCATTCCATATTAAGACAACACAATAGTTCAATAACTTTGTGATGTGAAACAGATACACAATCTAACATAACCCACCCAATGAAATTTTATTTGTTTCAGAAATTACAATATATGATTAGCTGGGATGAAATTGAAATATAAAAAAAGTTTTGCAAGATTTTAAGAGTAGCAAATTTTGAAATTCCCTTACATTTGTGGTTTGTTTTACCCTATAGTTGACTTTTTTTTGGGTAAAATTTTATCTAATTACATTAACGATTTTCCTTCTTTAATTTTTTTTTTTTTTTTTTTTTTTGTTCATTAATTGACTAGCAAATAACATTTACGAAATATAAACATACAATTGATGTACTTCTCTCATCACAATTACACGAATCATAATAATACCATGACACTTATATGAATCATAATAATTTATACCATTATAATAAAGGTAAATTGCTCGTTTGTCTCGATGTGGTCCCCAAACTTCTTTTTTTTTTTTTTTAATGGTTAAAATATCCCTAAACTCTTTAAAATGATGCATATTGATCATTTTTATTAAAAAAAAATGTTTGAATTGGATGGAATAGCATATCACATATATGACACATATCAGTTGAATTACGTAAAACGTTTTCTTAATTATCTTCAACTAGTAAATCATGTGTGATTCGCGTGATATTTTCTGTTAAATATTTAACTTTTTTTTTTTTTTTTTTTTTAACGTAAAAATGACCACACCTCATTTTGTTAACCTCTGTCCATTTTGGCTACACATTGGGCTGCATCATATACATGTACAAATTTTCTAAACAAAGAAAATTAAAAAAAAAAGAAGAAAAGATCCTTTTCAAATATGAAACCGGACATGTGATTTTATGGCATTTACAACTTGCAACTTAATTAAATCCAAAATTTTAATGCAACATTATTGCACCTCCAAAAGGCCAGCCAAATCCCCCAAAAGGGTACTACCTAATTTAACCGATATATATTCCCTTCTGTTAATTAAACTCTATTATAATTCAGGACAGCTAATCCATGTTTAGAACACTTAATTAATGAACCCCACATGTCACATGTAATGGCCTTTATGTGGATGGTTAATAATGATAGCTGTACACACATAATATAATTAATTAGCTATGGCCCTAAAGGTGCCCTATGAGGAATGCCCTTTCTTCTTCTTGATGAAGTGGAATGAGGTGGACAAAGCGTGCTTTGGTACATTTTGCCATTTTCTTGTTTGATTAATTTTCCTTCACTTACTATTTCCTCTTCTTCTTCTCCTTGATCTTCTTCTTCTTCTTTTATTTGTTTTGATGACGTTATTCTTCTTCTTGCCATTCCTTCCCTATTTCCCACTTCTCCTTCATTCTTTGCGCTTAAGATAAAGTTTGCATCCCCATTCTTCTTTATTCCTACAAGCTATATTTAATATAAATTTGGAAACAAAGAATATTTATCTACATTAGTTAACCAACCAATTTTAGTACAGTCACGGAAATTATATATACCATTAGAAGAGCACATGTACACGGAAATTATCTAAGGGTTGCTAAAAAAAGAGAAAAAAAGAAAGAAAGAGAGAGAGAAAACAGTTTAGAAATTCCCAAAGAAGCAAATGTATATTCTTGAATTGTAAATTACAAGTGATGAGCAAATTAATATAGTAATTATAAGTACTCATATTGAAATCAAGTTTCTACCGTATTAGGATAGTTGTGATATGGGTCAAAAACATGGCAATAAATATAATACTTTCAATTTAAAAAAATCATAATTGGGAAATTTATTAAAGGAAAAATATTGAGAAGCTCGAATATCTATGTTACTAGATAAACCAAAGTTAGTAACTAATTAACAATGTTACAATGCGATAATAGAGCAACACATACACCAAAACGCAACTATAATTTTACAAAAAGGCAAGTGTATCTCCTAATGAAAAAAGAAAACAAAAACAAAGTACTCAAATTGGTCACCTAATATTGTATAAGATTATACCATCAATTAGGATACTATGGTGTGAAATATAAATGTATTGCGGTTGCAAGTATAATCTAATGATGAATTCATATCTGACCATATATGTGCAACTTAAATCCTCCGTTTCAAATTCCCGAAAAGAAAAAACTGATAAGATTATGAAGTAAATAATATTGAGAAAGCTAGAGAGGGCATGCATACCTTGCAACCCAAAGAGCAATAACGAAAGGGGTCCAAGAGACTTCTGGCACAAATCTCACAAACATGAGGACCTCCTTTGACAGCAGTTCTAGGTTGAGGCCTCTCATTCAGAAATAAAACTCTTGCACTGTTTATTACATAAGTCTGAACTCCACTTATGTCTAGTGCCTTCTGAATTTCCACTACTCTCACTACGTCATGGTACGACGACCTTCTTATCTGCAACCATATAATACAAGACAACACAATCTCAGAATTCCTTAAGAAAATTGTACAATTAAAGAAATTATAGAAAATATTTTTGTAGTAATTAATTATTTAGATAATGATGGGATCTATAAATGTTTTTGAACTGTTAGATTTTAATCATGATTCAACTAATTTCCAAGTGACTATAAGTACCCTAACTATGTTTGCAATGAACACGTACATAAGAACATTATGAAAGAACTCAACTAGATTCATGACATGCTCATCCAATTTGAATCTAATTTAATTTTAACATTGAAAAGAATACAATGTATTTTTTTTCTTTTTTACCGACATCAAAAAAAGATAAATATCTTAACTAGATTGACACTCGATATCACAGCCCTCCCACACCAAACTTGATCTCATCTCAATATTAATAAAATAAAACGAAAAAAAAATAATATTGTAATGAAACGGAAAATACAACCCCTTGGGGCACACAAACCCAAAACAAAGCTCTAAAACAACAAATATTAATTAGCCTCAACTAATAGAAACTGATGCAAAAAGACTAATGTGATAATTTGCTATCCCTATGATAAGTCATCCCCAAGTAATTATATATATATATATATGTATCAGATTGATAACAAGATAAATGTTTGAGTCATTTTTTAATGTTCAAAAAATGTGCATCGTTTATTGATAGATAAATCCAGATATGGAAATTGTAAACTTAACAAAATTTGGCCAATATTTTTGCATACTAATTTAATTTAATTTTCGCGTTTAAAATATGCATTTGTATCTGGTCTTTACATAAATCCGACGATGAAAACAATGTGTTATGTATATATATACGCACTTGAATAACGATGTGATCCTTGTGACGGGAAGATCGGCAGTAGAAGCAGAAGGCGGCGCCGTGGCAGTCGAGGCAATACATGTTGCATTCACTGCGCGGGGCGTCTCGGTGTGCGCCGCAGACAGTGAAGAACGCCGTCGATAGCAACGCCTCCAGCCATGGAGGTGCAAGAATTCTCTCCTACACAAAAATAATAATATTGTTTGGAAACCAAGAAAAGCAAAATTATTGCAAAACAAAAGACAAGTTATAATGTGCATTACCATTATCAAGGTTTGATCAATAATCAACTTTGCAATTTAGAGAGAGAAAGGGAAGAGAAGAGAGAGAGAGAGAGAGAGTTTAAAGAAGACGAAAGAGTAATTGCATAAGATTCATCAGCAAAAGAAAGGAAGGATTAGTTAAAGGACAAGATTAGTAATATATATAAAAAAGAGCTAATTAACTATATTATATGGTATTAATGTTATTATATAAATACGCACTAAAACTAGGTGGTGTCGACGGTTCTGATCGGATGATGGAGGGTCAAGTGGGTTCTGGACCGTTGGATCGAGGAAGATGTGGAGTGTTTGGGGGTCACGCAAATGCTCTTTTTTGGTTTTTGGTACGTTTCTTTGTGAAGGCACAAAGGTCGGCAGAACACAGCTGGGGTTTGGCAAACGTCGCTTTTTAGGCGGGGAACTGAAAACCCTTTTTGCAAAAACACTTCGGAGTATAAAAAGAAAGAAAGAAAAAGAAAAAGAAAAATAACAAGAAGACAAAATTAAAGAGGAAATTTTGGGAATAACCATCGAATTTTTGTTTTGAAATCACTTTTTTATTTGATATTGTAAAAGAGCAAATATCTGAATCATGAGATAATATTTTAGAGATATACTCTTTTTGAGACATTCCTCTAAAATCCCCCAAAACGAAAAGCGCTTACTTAAAAAGAAATATTACAATATTGTCGTGTAAACACTGAGGAAAAAAAAAAAAAAAAAGATTCCAAACGTGGCATAGTCAATATAATCACTGGTTAAGCAATGACGTTAATCATCAAATTTCTAAAACAATAATCCTTTAAGACAAAAATCCTTTAGAATTTTGTTTGGATTAAATCATCTAGAACTTCTAAAATCTAAACTATCTCTACCTTGTGTTGTGTTAGAGTAGTGCCTTCAATTTTAAAAATCATCGGATTGATGAATTTTATTCTGCAGCTGAATAGATTATGTTTTTTCTCATTCTTTTTAAAAGTGGATCACGAATAATATATTAATTATTCCAGAATTTGGAGATAGCATAGTCTGCAAGTTTACAAATGAAATTAATTAACAGGGGGTTATATTAAATGATACAAGATACTGTTGATTTTTTTTTTTTTTTTTTTTTTTTTTTTTTTGGGAATCAGATATTGTTTGATTTGTTTTTTTTTTTTTCCTCTTTTTTTTTTAAATTAGAATTATTTTCAAAATTAAAGAACGTTTATAAATACCAAAGCGAATAACTCCATAGTATACGAGACAAAACTCTTAACTGAGGATCCATCAGTAATTTCTGATGGAGCTTAAGGAGAATACATACACCAAGATCTAATGATGAAAAAAGTTTGTTGGCACACTATTATTCGAGTACATATAAACCTCATTTTAAACAAACCTTTACAATTAATGGACTCTTCCGATCGATTGAGAGTCAGTAATATGTAGCACTAAAGCCATCACCACCTCCGCAAAAATAAGTCTCGCGGAACTAGAGATTCCAAACGTGCCCACCTTATGTATTTTTTATTTTATTAGGAATATTTCATCTATTTTGAATTTTTACTTAATAAGTTTTTTAGTATTGTAGTTTATTTTTACTAATATGCTTTCTTTTTATTAGAAATCAATTTTTCTATGGTATTCAAAACTTACTTTTCTTATTTATCTAAAAATTTTGTTATTAGGCACGATTAAGACACGAGGTACGTTAAGAGCACGACATGATTATAAATGGGCTGTATGCCGGGTTTGACACTATAATTTTTTTTATGAGCGCGGCACGGCACAACATATTTATTAAATGGGCCGTCATGAGCACGGCACGAAGCACTAATGGGTTGAAAATAAATGGACAAGACCTGGCTGGGCTGGCCCGTTTGACATCTCTAAACGGAACCAAAATACTGTCAAGATATAGATCTAGTGGACCACAAACAAACTTGAAAGGTGGGGAGACTATCTCTGCTATTACTAACTTAAAATAAAAGCAAAACCACAAGGCACCAAAGTCCAATGAGAACTTTTAAATGGTCTCTACCTTGTGTTGCGTTAGAGTAGTTTTTCAACTTTAAAAACGGTCAGAATAATTCATGAATTTTATTTTCGTAGCTGTATATATGTTGAATATTTTTTTCTCTGGCTAATTTAAAGAGTATGAAGCAAACGAAGAGATACTGTTGGATTTACCATGCGAGTTATTTTTATTTTTTGAAGGAGAAAATTTCATTCAACTCAAAAGAAATACAAGCATAACAAAAACTATAAATGACCTCATTATATGTAAGACATAATCTTAGGGGAAAACGTATATATGCTTGAGGCCCGATAACGAAAAAGTATTTTGACATATTAAAATCGAGCACATGTAAGATTCTCTTTGATAAAATCCCTATAGTCGATGGGAAGCTACTGACAATTGAGGGCTAAGACCATGTAGCACTATGACAACCACTCATTCCACATAGAATCAAATCTAGCAAAAACCAAACAAACACATCGCTAAGACATTGATCTGACAAATAATAAGTAAATCTGGAAGATGGAGAAACATTCTTCGTTAGTAGAATCTTAACAAAATATTTTTTTTTTTATAAAAATTTTATCACACCAAAACTCAAATCTTATCAACATCGCCCTTATTAATCCTACGAATCTGCCACACAACAAATTATAGAAAACACCCTACCGCACAAGCCCATCATGACAAAAACACCCAAATGCTTCGGATTGCTGCAAGGCATTGGGTCGGTCTCCCCACTAGCATAGCCATCTCCACAAGGGGATCCGAGCCCCCCTCAACTACAGATACTCCGTATGGATCTCACTTCACCTTGCCCAAACTTGACCCCCTCCGCTATCGAGGTAGATTCCACCACATGAATCTTCACCGTAAAGCCCTTCCCTCCAACTCTAATTAAGGCCGGGAATCCAGAGAATATCCTCAGGCCGCCGCCAAAAACTGGTCCCAAAAAAGGGTGCACACAAAAAATTTTAGATCTTACAAAATAAATATATATATATTTATATATATATATAACTTGCGAGTCATAGTAAACCATACCATGATATTGTTAGATTTAGGATGTTTTTTATTTATTATTTATTTATTTTCTAAATATATGCGAGGAGATAGAGCAATTGACATAAAGAAAATCTATTACATATTAGTCAAGTTCGCACCCATTAAAATTTGATTACTACTACATCTATAGTATTCTGGTTCAATTATCCTGCAGTAGAATTATATTATAATATATATATATATATATATATATATTCCGGCTTTTGTTTCTCACTTAATTTTTGTTTTTGTTTTTGTTTTTTTTTTTAACTTCTTTTAGCCTGTTTATTTTTCTTTCCCCTTCTACTGTTTACAATCTTTATCTCTTTTTTTTTTCTTCAATACTATCAAGTTGGGGATCTGATAGAAGACATAAATTTTAAACAGAAGTCAATTTAATTGGGATTAAATTGCTTGATATCAATTATCTCCTCTCTCAATTTCTGTGGGGGAAAAAAAAGTGTAAGGTTTATCAATGAGTTCTTTGTGCATTACGCCGGGACAAACTCTCAGTTTATGTAAAAAAAAAAGGTGTGTCAATGAGTTCTTTTTTTGGGCATTACGCGGGACAAAGGAGGAGTTTAGGTGGGTGAAAATTTTTTCATTTCTCCCATTTTATTTTCATGATATATTGCTGGGAGATTCCAATAGCCAAAAAAAAAAAAATGCTTAATTTCCGCTCAAGATAGTTATGTGACAAATTGATCAAAGATTATTGTTTTTTCCTTCTCACCCTCGTTTTAAGACCTCTCTCCTTTCTCCCCCAAAAAATGAAGATTTAAAAACAAAAAACCAAACAAACAAAAACAAAAACAGGGATAGAGAACTTTCAATACTTTGAGTAAATAATTACACAAAAAATTCATTTTTAGAATCATGTTTTAAAACATGTCCGTTTTTTAACAATATTATGTATATATCTATTTTTTAAGAAATAAATCCAAATTAGCTATAGACATCAAAATAATTATAATAAATATAAAATATTTACTATAAAGATGATGGTTCATTCCGAATAATACAATACAAAATATTAACGACAAAAATTAATGAAATTAAAATATTCACACTTTTCATTTAAAAAACCAATGGATTCTTTATGAAAAAACCTATTTATTTATGTAATCCACTACAAATTATATGGATATGTCATTTATGCTTCAACCAACCAAATTGAAGAATAACACAACAAACAATATCGAATTCTTTATGAAAAAAAAAAAAACCCTATTATTTATTTAATAGAAGTGAAATCAAACATATCTTTTGATAAAGACCAATTAATTATACAAAATATTTTTATTTTTTTTAGATGTTCTTTTCTCTTTATTTAGCTCATTCTTATTAATGTGAAAACTGATTTTGAGAAGGAAAAAAAAAATTCTTTTTTAGTTCATTATGAAGATTTACACATTCTTAATAATAAATAAAGGAAATTACATTTTCTTTTTATATCATTTCTTTTAGCAATTCCATTAAAACAACTTTAGCCCTCTTTGATAAACATCTTAGTTTTCATTTTTTTAATTTCTTTTTTTGTAATTTCTTAATTTGTTATTCTCCATTTTTTATGAAAATTGTCTTACGTAATGAAAAGAAAACATGGACATTTTTCAAATCAATACCTATAATTTGGACATATACGTGAATAACAATTAGGTTAGACAATGACTTCCCCCAAGCCCAAGTATAGCGTTGTGTTTTGTACTTCCTTTTTCGGCTGCTTGGCTTCAGAAGTGATTAAAATATTTCCAACTTCATGTGGTAGGTTCAAATCTTACGGAGTATGATTCCGTTCTTGTAAGGTCTAATTACAATGAAATAACTTTACTAACTCGAACAACAACATGAATTTGACCAACTACAAATGTGATTTCTTGATGAGGTGCAACAAAGGAAGATAGCTAGGTGAGGTTGAGTGCTTGCTTCGTCCACCAGTAATGTATCAGGTAATTTTAATATTCCGTTTGGGAAAAATATTTGGAATAAAACATTTGAATGGATTCATTTTGAATCAAAATATTGAAAACTACATAGAAAGATCCAAATGGTCAAATGTTACCTCCTATCATTTAGAATTTTCCCTTAAAGTTGCAAAATGATAAAATTTTGCAACATTTCATTCCATTTTAAATGTTTCTCAAACACCCATTTGAAATGGGAAATGAAAAAAATATTTGAAAAGTAACAAAATGGTTGAAATGAGCAGAGAACAAGTTTTTCCACAAAATTCACCAATCTTAATTTCTTAGTGCTGGTTATCGAAGTTAATTTGGTAGATAATCTCCCAAATTAATTGTTTGGAATCCACATAAAACAAAAAAAATTTCCAACTCAAATCAAGTTCTGGGAGTCTCAATCAATAATCACCAATGAGCTTTTAACTTACCATTTCTTAATCTTTTTACAACAAAAACATTCATTTCATACTTCTACTGAAACGACATGTCTTTTCCAAATAGGTACAATTAGCATTCAGCTTATAATTTCCAAGTTTCAAATTTTTACCACATCAAAATTCCGGCCAAAAACAAAATATTATTTGTCAAAATTGGCCCCTAGATCAATAATACTCTATCATAATGTTATCGGTAATCTACTGGATGTTGCTGGAACAACCATCAGTGACCGCTAGAGGTTGTCGCGTCGAAGAGTAATCTGATAGATAATCGTCGGTTATCTGCTAGATTATTTCCACTTTTTGGCAAATATAAACGGTCTTCTCTGATGCTGATCGCCATAGAGTAATATACTACGTTATCACTAAAAATCTATCAGATTATTCTACTTTTGCAACGAATATCACCAGTCTTCTCCAGTATTGGTTGCCCAAGTGTAATCTACCGGATTACTTCTAATTTTGCAACTAAAACCAACCGAACAGTAAAGAGGTCGATTAACACCAACAGCCTATTAGATTATTTTTACTTGTTAAACAATTATCGCCAGTTTTCTCCGGCGTTGGTTATTGAAATGTTTATCAACTATATTACTTTTCAAAATCCACATAAAAAAATATAATATCCAAAAAAAAAAAAAATATATATATATATATATATATATATACATATAAAACAAAAAACAACAATCTAACAATTACTCATTTTAACATCACCATATTACCAAAAAAAAAAAAAACTTTGAAAAACCCTAACTATTGCTGCTCCTCACCACCACGTCCACCATGCCCCGCCATGTCATCAGCCACCGGCAACACTACCAACCGGCCACTAAACTTAAGCGACGAAAAATCTACGAGCGGGAATTGGGCGACAGAACAAAACAAAATAAGAAAATCCTCTTATTGGAGGCACATAACTTCTAAATATTGAGAGCATTACTCTCGTGTATGAAATCCATAACTCAAAAAGAGTAAATTTATATTCTTAAAAATAATTTTTGGAGATTTCAAAAAAAAAATTTATATATATATATATATATATATATATATGGGCGCTTGATCCTTTGGTTTGACTAAAATACAGGGGTTAATGTGGTATTTGGCTAAAACTCAAGGGATGTTTTTTAGATTTTCTCTAATTTTCTTACATCCTTAAAATATATGGTTTAATTTGTTTTCCAAATGTAGCAAATTTTCACTATTATTTTAATTTTAACAAATTACATGTAAAATTAATTAAAGTGATGCAAATGCCTCTAAATCGAGGACAGCTGTTAAATTTGGACCCAAAAAAAAATCCCTTTTACATGTTTCTTAATCTCGTTTGAAGGAAGAGATGGAAATTTTAGATAACAATAGAGCATATCATATCACGTGCACAAAGACGTTTCTGTCAAATTATAATATGTTTCAGCGATTCAAGACTCTCTAACATTTATATATGTAATTCATTAGATGATTTGTCAAAATTTAAAATTAAAGGGATAATTTTCTAATCCATTGAAAATTTTATAGGAAAAAACACGCTTACCAAAAACCCCTAAAAAGTTTGTTGATGGAGAGAGAAAATCTATTGTTTAGTTGGAGGGAGGACAGAGTAAGAGGGAAGAGACAGATGAAGCAATGAGCTCTTCTCTTGGGTCACAAAATTGAATCCTTTAATTAGTTAAAAGATTCAGGAAATATATCATGTTAAACTTCAAAATGCCTATTTCATCCTTTAATAAAATTTTTAAGAAATAATAGAAAGAGCAATAAAGTAATTGACGAACAATCGTCTCTTTATCCTTTCAACTCTACCTTTCTCTTACACAATATGAAAAATGTACTATAATCATTTTCATCTTTTTACGTTCTCCATCATTTCTAACTCTTTTATTATTTCTGCTCTCCATCCCTTCAATTTCTTTCCATTTTTTCATTTTTTATTGAAATTATTACACAGAAAGTCTACTTTTAGGACACCATTTTAAAATATGTTCATTTTTCATAATATTATATAAATGTCCGTTTTTGTTAAAACAATCATTCATAATATCTATTTTGCACTTTTATTATATTTAACATCATTTTCTCTCTTCATAATTCTTATTTTTTTTCCTCATTTGTTTATCATTGTTGTATCTTTATGTTAATGACTAGTTCTTTATTATAATAATTGTTTGTTAGTAAGATTTATGTTTTTTATAAACCTATTTCTTAAGTATGATTTAGGTTTCTGACAAGTGCACAAAAATACACTTTTGTTCATATTAATTTTTAGATAATTTAAGTTTTAATTGAGTATTTTCATGAAATTAATTCAAAATATTTTACTTTGCATATATTTAATTTTAATTAATTTTATTTAATATTCTAGTTATTTTGGTTTATTTGATTTTCCTTTTCCTTTCTTTTTCTTTTTCCTCTTATTCGCTCTTTTCTTTTTCTTTCTTTTATCTTCTTTCTATCCGCAGGTGCGCCTCCCCAGCAGCCGCCACGTGTCTCCTGGCTTTGTTCACTCCGTGCGATCTCCTCCCACGCGTGCGAGATTGCTCAGCGTTATTGTTGGGCTGGGTTTCAGCCCATGATTCCCTTCTCCAGCTAGCCCGTAATTCGTGGCCCTTGTCTCAAGCCTGCAACCGTAGCTGCAGCTGATTGCCCAGCGAGTCTCCAGCTGATATACCAGCCTGGGTGGCGGATTTGTTGCGCCAAAATTCTCTCTAGCATGTTGGACTTCATGGCTGTATAATCAGGGCTTCTCAAGAGTGCAAACATTTTTCGCTCAGCATTTTTGGCTGTGTTTTTCTTTTATTCTCTTTTCATCTTGCATTTTCATCTCATGTTTTCTTTTAGAATTTTATGAGATGAATTGCAAGTTAGGCTAGACACTTTAATGAGACTAGTGATGAATTCATGTATGAAATATGTTTTCTTTTAGTTTGTAAAGATTATATGTTTTAGTAGATTGAATCTCTTTATCTCATTTTTCTATTCAAAATATTGTGTGTTAATCTTTTATACAAATTCAGTCATGCTTTCTTTATGTAATATTGTCACATTCTATTTTTACAAAATTTGTTTTATGAGTTGTCCTTTATTGCAATTTGCTAAAAATAGTACTTTGTCGATTTTGGATAACTTGTAACGACAGATCTGTTTGGTTCAACATTGAGATTTAATCCACTGAAACACATTCGTTTATTTTTATTCGTCTTTAATTCCATATTTTCTAGTTGCATATTTGGGATGTGAAACTTGCAATTGGGCCTTAAATTGAAGATTTGATTGAAATTGGAAAATGAAACATATGAATGATTCACAACGCCTTGCCTCATTTATTATTGAATTTTTCTCTACCAAAATCTTATCTTTTTCATATTTTGTTTATTTTCTCTATCACAAAAATTCACCAAAAATATCTTCACTTTTTATTATTTTATTTTCTTGTCTTTGGAACGTTTATCTCTGATAATATTTTTTTTTTTTTTGTTACTTACCTGTGGATACGACCACCTGATCTGTACTACAACCGACCGCTTTGCGAGTGTATCTTTGGGCGTTAATTAGTTTCTTAAAAATCTAATGTTTTTAGTATGATTTAGGTTTTTTATAATAATTGTAACGTTATTATGATAATTTATTTGATTTATTATTATCGAAATTGTTTAAATAATTAGTTTTTAAAGTTTAAATGTTATATGAAATTACTTATTTCTTTATGATAATTTCCATAATATTATAATACTTTTTTGAATGTAGTTTTTTTTTTTTTTCTCTTTATGATTACTATATCAATATAATGTTTTTTTCTTTCTGATAATTATCATATCATTATGATGTCTTTTTTAGATTTTAAAGTATTTAATATTTTTGTACAATGTCTATGTTGATGTCGTGGCTCCGACCACAAAGTACCACCTCCAACTGCCCCGGTAACGTGAAAGTGAGTGCCCGACCACTGGATCAGATGTCGTTCTTGGAGAACACGGACAGCCGACCAGAATCCATTGTCTCAGCATGGTGATCCGTGTACCCGGGCTAGATTGTGCTCCGAGCACCTCACCTCAAGGAGCGTGTCCAGGGCTGGCAGGAGCTCCCTAGGGCCACGCTCTACTTACCACCTAGCATCTGACACAAGCTCTGTCACTATAATCATCAACTACAGGCTCCGCCCACCTACTACTGCAGCACATCACATCACCACCCGCCGCCACCCACTCTGACAGGGTCTGCTCCTGCAGGCGTCGGTGACAGCAACCCTACTGTCCCCTGCACCGGGTCAGGGACACGTGGCGCCAGTCCATTGGTCCTATTGTATCTGCAGGCCTAAGGCCTAGTAACCCCTCGGGTGCCCTAGGTAGCTGACTCGGCTAGGTCACCCCGAGCACCCAGACCCGCGAGAGGCGCCAATAAATAGGGAATGGATCGACAAATTCAGGTATGGTCATTTTTCCTTGTCAAAGCTCTACCTCTCCCTTCGCTCACCAGTTCCCCGACTGACTTAAGCATCGGAGTGCCCACGGCAGACACCACACCGGTGTCCCCATCATTCCTAAGTGCTTCCCTTTTGCAAGTGATCGACGGCGGAGCGACTGGTCAGCCCCCACCGGACAACCCGACCACATTGGGTGTTGCTGTTGGAGGTATTTTCGGCATCAACATTTTGGCGCTAGAAGGAGGGCATCCGCCTTTCCAGCAACCGAAACTCATACTCGCTTCCCGAGCGACCAATCACTAGCCATGGACGAGCAAGGCAACCAAGATTTCTAGGATCTCGACAACCCGGCTCCAACCGGATTGCAGAGCACCCGGAGACCTCAGCGTCGACGGGGTGCCCGAGCACAGCGTAAGCCCACGCAGACGAAGATCTGCACGGAGAATGTCAGAAGCCTGACCAAGGTTGTCAGGGCACTCGTGGACAGAGAAGCGCATAATGTACAACTCCCCCCAGCACAGCAGGAGGCCGCTGAGTCAACGCCGAGCAGGCCGCCCAGATCGGCTAGCCGACCAAGGAACCCTTCGCCCCCGGGCGACCAAAGGAGCAATCGTTTCAATCGGGAGGGCCTCGGACAACAGCAGCGAGACGGAAACGTAGACCCGGGTAGGGTGCGTTCGAGAAGCCGTCACACTCAGGCCACCCACTCGGGAGCAGCCGAGCCGTTGGCTGCCGCGAGGGATAACCCCGACCGTGACCGGGGAGAGGCCGAGGACGTGCGAAGGAACCCGACTTCCATTTTCGATCACCTGGGAAGACCAAGGATCTACCAGCGTATAGGCCGAGAACGCTCCGTGGACAAGCCGACGGAGAGTCACGATCGGCGCATAGATCACCTACAGCGGCAACTCGACCAGCTCGTGGGGCAGCAATATGGGATGGAACAGGTCGGAACGGTTGACCCGCCCTTCACCCCGGTCGTCATGGCCTCACCGTACCCGGTCAGGTTCAAGATGCCCTCCGTGACATCGTACGACGGTTCCACGGATGCAGATGAGCACCTAGAAAACTACCAAGCCCACATGCTAATACAGAACGCCAACGAGGCTGCCCTCTGCAAGTCCTTTTGCCTGACCCTAACCGGAGCCGCCCGGCAGTGGTACCGGAGGATGGCTCTCGGATCGATCGGCTGCTTCAAAGAGCTGGCAGACTCCTTTGCAGCTGCATTCCTGGGCTCAAAGACCAGGAAGTTAGGAGCGTCCCACCTGTTCGGCATAAAGCAAGGCGAGGCCGAAACGTTGAAAAAGTATCTCGAGCGCTTTGACAATGCCATCATGCAGGTCAAGAGCTGCACGGACGACACCCTCATACAGGCCTTCCGGGAAGGCGTCAAAGACACCCGCCTCGTCTGGACGCTTGCCTACGACAAGCCACCCCCCTTTGCACATTTGAGGGGGATCGCCTTGAGGCATGCCAAATACATTCGAGGGCTAAGGTTGGTAGCCCGAGTACAACCCCGGCTTCCCGGAAGGAAGACGGATAGAAACCAACCCGACCAAAGCCGACCAGAAAAAGGGAAGGCCGCCGCGGTCGAGAACACCCGGACGGATTTCAATTCCGGTCTAAGAACACCGGCGGGGAGATTCCAACAATATACCCCGTTGGTCACAACCATCGAGCACGTCCTTAACCAGGTGTCTAGTCGAGGACTGCTCCGAGACCCACCGCCACTCCGGGCGGATCGTATTTGGAAAAACCAGAACAAATACTACAACTTCCACAAGAATGTGGGCCACGACACTAAAGACTGCATACAGCTTCGAGACCAGATCGAGCTGTTGATCAGAGATGGCCACTTGCGGGAGTTTGTGGAGAGAATAATCACCCCAGCCGGGCCGAGCGGAAAAACGGCGCCGGCCGTCAGGCAGAATCCGGGACCGAGCAATCGGACGAATGAGCCGGAGCAGGAACATATAGTCCACACCATCTTTGGCGGAACGGCTACTGGAGACTCCGTTAGCAGCCGGAGAAGTTACGCTCACCAAGCTAGGCGGTTCGCTCATGGGGATTTTATCAATATGGCGGAGCATATTTCCAAGATATGTCGCCAAGACAGCACCCCGATCACCTTCACGGATGATGAGGCGGATCGGCTACTCCACCCGCACAACGATGCACTGATCAGGGAAATCCAAGTAGCCGACAACATCATCCGCCGTGTCCTAATTGACAACGGAAGCTCAGCGAACATTATGTTCATGGACGCGTTCTCGAGGCTGAGGATCGAGGAAGCCGTGTTGACACCCGCCCAAACACCTTTGTACGAGTTCGCCGGGGAGTGCGTCCGCACAGCCGGCACTGTAAGCCTCCCGGTAACGATCGGTGACGGCACAGAAAGGGTAACCCGAATGGTGGAGTTCATCGTTGTAGATCGGTCATCCGTCTACAATGTCATCCTAGGAAGGCCAACCCTGAACGCATTAAAGGCGGTAGTCTCCACTTACCACTTGGCCATGAAGTTCCCCACCGGGAGTGGAGTCGGCGTCTTCCGGGGAAACCAGGAAGGGGCGAGGAAGTGTTACCTGGAGGCGGTGAACAAAGTATGCCGAAAGGTCCCTGCCCCGGACACCGTCGCCGCCATCTTCACGGCGGATGAGATCGAAGCCCCCCGAGGAGAGGTCAAGTGCCTGAGCAACTTGGATTCTCGGATACCCGAGTAAGAGATCCGGGTACATCCCGTGGAAGAACTAGTACCCTACCAGTTGGACCCCGGGCACCCGGAGAGAACAGTGATGCTCGGGTCGAAACTCGACCCGGGTACCCGAGCAGAACTCGAGCAATTCCTCCGAGAGCATAGGGTCGTCTTCGCCTGGTCCCACGAGGATATGCCTGGAATTGACCCGGCGGTGATGTCCCACCAGCTGAGCGTCAATCCAAGGCACAAGCTTGTGATCCAGAAGAGAATGGCCTTCAACCCGAAGAGATACAAGGTCATCAACGTGGAGGTGAAGAAGCTGCTCGCAGCGGGGTTTATCCGGGAGGTAACCTATCCGGAATGGCTGGCCAATGTGGTTCTGGTCAAGAAGTCCATCGGGAAGTGATGAGTTTGCATAGACTACACCAACCTTAACAAGGCGTGCCCAAAGGACTACTTCCCGCTTCCTCGAATAGACCAACTCGTCGACGCGACAGCCGGGCACGAGCTGCTCAGCTTAATGGATGCGTACTCGGGGTATAATCAGATACCCCTGAGCAAATCCAACCAAGCCAAGACGGCATTCACAACCGACCAGGGGTTGTACTGTTACCAGGTCATGTCGTTTAGTCTCAAGAATGCAGGGACAACCTACCAGTGGTTGATAAACAAGATGTTCACCCCGCTTATTGGGAGGTCCATGGAAGTGTACGTCGACGACATGTTAGTGAAAAGCCGACGCGCCGGCGACCACATCAAGGATCTCCACGACTGCTTCAACACCCTACGGCAGTACAGGATGAAGCTCAACTCCGCCAAGTGTGCGTTCGGGGTGGAATCGAGAAAATTCCTCGGATTTGTGGTTAACCACCGAGGGTTCGAGATCAACCCCGCCAAGGCCCAGGCCGTAGTTGACTTACAGCCCCCGCGCATGACCAAGGAAGTCCAAAAACTGACCGAGATAATCGGAGCCCTCTCCCGGTTCGTGTCCAGGTCCACTGACAAGTGCTTCCCGTTCTTCCAAGCGCTCAAGGGCAAAGGTAAGATCGACTGGGACGACAAATACGGTGAAGCCTTCGAAGGCTTGAAGAAGTACCTAGCGAGTCCACCACTGCTATCGAAGCCACTACCCGGGGAGGTATTGTACGTTTACCTTGTCATCTCCGAGAAGGCCGTCAGCTCTGTCTTGATCCGGGAAGACCAAAAGGTACAGTTCCCCGTCTACTATAGCAGCAAGGCATTCCAGGGAGGTACACCCCTCTAGAGAAGTTGGCCCTCGCACTGGTCTCATCTACCCGTAAGTTGAGGCCCTATTTCCAAGGTCACCCAATCCGTGTCCCTATCAGTTACCCGCTTCGCCAGGTTCTCCAGAACCCCGAGTTGTCTGAACAAATCGTGAAGTGGGCTATAGAACTTGGAGAATTCGACATCGAATACATCCCCCGCACCGCGGTCAAAGCACAAGCGCTGGCTGATTTCGTGGCCGAATTCACGGGTGCTCCCGGACCGACTCCAGAGTCCTCGGAGAAGGTGGTTGATGCACCCGGGGAGAACAGCCTGGCAGCTAATGACCCGAGCAGCGAGAGGGGGAGGCTATTTGTTGACGGGTCCTCTAACTCAGGGGGCTCCAGAGTGGGCTTTGTCCTGGTAAGCCTTGATCAGTACAAGACCAGCCAGACACTACGCTTCAACTTCAAAGCGTCTAACAATGAGGTGAAGTACGAGGCTGTCATAGCCGGGCTCGGTTTACCTCGGGAACTCGGAGTCCAGGATATCGAGGTTTTTAGCGACTCGATGCTCATCGTCAATCAAGTAATCGAGGAATTCCAGGCAAAAGAGGAGCGAATGGCAAAGTACCTAGAGAAGGTGAAAATTCTACTTGGTCAGTTCAGAAGCCAGCTTGTAATCCGGATACCACGTTCAGAGAACACCGAGGCGGATGCCCTCGCTCGACTAGCCTCGGGGAATGACATAGAGGGCCTAGTCTCGTTTCTCATAGAGCGGCTCGACCAGCCGAGTATCGAGCGAGAAGAGCAGATCCTCTGTTCCAAAAACACTACAACTTGGATGGACCTGATTGTTCGTTACCTCACCGAGTCCCAGTTGCCCGAGAACAGAGAAGAAACCCGGAGGATCAAGAACACCTCGGCAAGGTACGCGCTTATCAATGGGAAGTTGTATCTTCGAGGACATTCTGTCTCGTACCAACGGTGCATTGGTCCAGCTGAAGTCGAATACCTGATGAAGGAAATACACAGTGAGGTGTACGGGAACCATTCTGGTGGGAGAGCCCTTTCGTTCAAGTGCCTTTGACAGGGGTACTATTGGCCGACCATGGGTAAGGATACGATGGAGTTCACCCAAAAGTACCTCAAATGCCAACAGTTTGCCAAGGCCATCAAGTCTCATTCCGAGAAGCTCACCTCAGTGGTATGTGCCTGGCCATTCACCAAGTGGGCCCTCGACTTGATTGGACCACTACCAATGGCCCGGTCTCAATTTCGCTATTGCTTCGTTGCTTTAGACTATCTTACGAAGTGGGTCGAAGTAGAACCTTTGGCCCAGCAAACTGAGACAAAATATACAAACTTTTTGTGGAAGAACATCATATATCGCTTCGGGCTCCCCCACACCGTGGTCACGGACAATGGAAAACAATTCGACAACCCGAAATTCATCGCACTCTGTGAGCAGTTTGGAATTAAGAAAGTGTTATTCTCCCCCGGGCACCCTCAGAGCAATGGACAGGTGGAAGCCGCCAATAAAATCATCAAGGAGAACTTGAAAAAGAACCTTGAGAAGCACAAGGGAGCTTAGATCGATGAATTGCCCCGAGTACTCTGGGCCTACCGGACTATAAAGCGCACCACAACCGAAGAAACCCCCTTCGCTATGGCCTTCGGAGTAGAGGCTGTTATTCTGGTTGAGGTAAGGTTGCCAAGTCTCCGAGTAGAAAACTACGATGAAGAAATCAACGCCGAGCAGATGTTGCCCGAGCTTGACCTGGTTGAAGAACGACGAGACCAAGCTCTGATTCGAACGGTTACCCGTAACCAGGTCATAGCCAAGTACTATGACAAGAAATTTTGACCGCGAGTCTTCAGAGTAGGGGACTTTGTGCTAAAGAAGGTATTGGTCCAAGAACCCGAGCTAGGTTCATTCGGTCCTAAATGAGACGGACCGTACAGGGTCACTGAAGTAGTGCGGTCGGGAACGTACCGGCTAGCCGATCAAGAGGACAGGATCCTGAGGCACCCGTGGATTGCCGACCACATAAAGCGCTTCTACCAGTAGTTTTATTTGAACAATTTTTGTAAAAAATTGATCAATAAAGAAGAGTATTCATTCCGATCAGTTTGACATGAAGAAAATATTTTTAAGGTCCCACGACCGGGCACTAACCGAAAGGAGGTGCCCGAGCAGGACCCAAGATAAGATATGCCCTTGCAGACCCCCCCTAACTCCTGTAGTTCTCGGACCTCGGAATAAGGTCCCATGACCGAGCACTGACCGAAAGGAGGTGCTTGGGCAGTACACAACACATACCCTTGCATACCCGACCAGGGTTAGAGTTGGGTAAATTTTAAATTAAATTCACCCAAACCAACCAGGGGGGAAGGTGCTCCGAATATAATCACACTTTGTAAAAAAAAAAATATATATATATATATAATAATGAACAAGGAATGAAAAAATAATAATAATAATAATAAAAATATTATTGATTGAATAGAGGAGGGGGGTACAATTTGGGCACCCCCGAACCCAAAAAAAAAAAAAGAAAAAAAAAAGTCGTCAATCCAGCTGATCTAGAAGGGAGAAGCCAGGTTGCTCGCTAGGCGGCTGCTCGGGGGCGACGGGCTGCTCAAGGGTGGCAGGTTGCTCTGAGACAACGGGCTGTTCAGGGGCGACGGGTTCCTCCGGATCATCGAGGACAACTACGTCCTTGGATACACGTGCGGCTCCAGATACCTCCCCCTCCTCTGGGACCTCCTCGGCCACGGTTTCCTCGGACTCCGCCGGTCCTTCCTCGGACTCTGCCGGCACGAAGGACCAGTCCACCCCAACCAGCGATGGGTTGACCGCGGTGAACCCAGTCTTCATATCCCGCATACCCTCTTGGTACTCGTGGACCAGCCAGGAGTTGAAGTCCTCGGATTGCTGGAAGTCCTCCACAGCTTGTGCTCGGGCCTCTTCGAGGGCGGCAGGAAGAGCGACCTTGACGTAACGGTCATGCTCTGCTTGGGCTGAAGCGAGATCACTCTCAGCCTTCCTTAGAGCCTCCTCCATCCCGCACCGAACAATCTCTCCATTCGAGGCATCCGTCTCGGCAATCCGAGCCCACTCCTTTGCGGACTTCGACCTATCCTCTGCGAACTTCGCCCGAGCCTCTACCTTTTTTTGGGCCTCCTTCGCAGCATCCCTGGCGGCCTTGGCGTCCTTCTCAGCCTGCCTCGCGCTCTGGGTCTCGGCCTCTGCCGACTTCACCTCGTCCGCCATTCGGTTGGCGTACCCCCTCGCAGCTACGTTCACGGCGAGAGCGAGACATAAGCCCTGGCAACAGAAATTGATTAGATATGGCAGTAAACGGCTACTCAGAGAAGGCCAGGCATTACCACTTACCTCGATCAGCTTCTCGGCGCAGTCGTTGAAGGCTACTTCGGGGTCGGAGCGCTTAGACGATTCGACCACTTTGTGAGTCAGCTTCTCGCCGAATTTAGAGACGAACGCCTTGTGAGTCGACTTCTGCCTAGCCAGCTCATCCTCAGACGTAGAAACGTCTCGAGGTCTTGAGTCTTCTCTGTGACTCCGAGAAGCGGGGGCTGCGGGTTGCCAGTCATCCCTTGGACGGCTGGAGCGTGACTCAGAGCGGTCAGACGGTCGGGGAGCCGGAGGCAAAGCAGCCTGGGGAGCCGGAGCCAATGGAGTTGTCATGACCTTGGTAGCCGGAGCGGCCGGAAGCCTCACACCCCGACTGGGCGGATCAGCAGCCGAGGTCCCGGCTTTGCCCTTGTCCTTGCCTAACTTGGCCATCTTCAATAGCCTCCTCTCCTCCTCGCTCGGACGCTTGGTCCCGCGTGGCTGACAATCGGCCATTGGCTCTGCAAACAAAAATTGCAAAGTAGGTTAGTGCTCGACCGTGCAGACCAGGTAGAGACAAAAAAGTGAAACGACCTTCGATCAGGAGGCCTCGAGCAGGGAAGAGTCCCCAGATCACAAGGTCCATATCCTCGTCGGTGACCCATGGACCCCAAGTCCCAGGGGACTGTTCGTCGGACCGGTCGGGCGTGGTCGCTGTATCGGTGTCGCTTGTCCGAGAGCGATAGTGGACAGCAGGCTCTGGCATGCGGGCGATAGCGACCTCCCCGGGTCGGGAGCTCCTCGGCTGGTCGACGGCATGGCCAGATGTCGATGAGGAGCCGAACCAACTGTGTCCCTCCAGGCTCGACCGAGATAGCAGTCCCTGTTGGTTCCGCTCAAGATCAGACAGTTCCCGGAGCGCTTCTACCTTCGCCAAGGTCATCTCTGGTATGTGTAGTGCCCGTGTCCACACATAACCCCTCCTGAACACCAAGGGAACCCTCTCTGAGGGGGGAACGTCGTTGTGTGCGAGGTACCCGTGCAATCACCGACCACCCGCGTAGAACCACAGGTGCTTGAACTGCTTGTCGGAGTCCGGGCACCCCATAATGAACGTCCCCTTGAAGCCTTGGAAGTAATAGAACCCCGAGGACGAGGGGGCCGACTTCATCCTATATAGATTCTGGAAAGCCCTGAACGGCAGCTTGGCAGTAAAGTGCTTAGTCCATAGGATGAAGCAGCTGATAAGGATGCGGTAGGCATTGACGTTCAGTTGTGCTTGGGCTACGTTTAGCCTATGGAGCGCTCGCCTCAGGTAGGTGTGAAAGGGAAGACGGAGCCCGGCTCGGAAGTACTCCGACGATAGCATTATGTAGCCGGGAGGTGGGCGGGAAGGGAGATTATTCTCGTCGGGAACCACCAAGTCCACGTTGTCGGGGATACGGAACTCTTCCCAGAGCGTGCGAGGTACCCCGGAGTAACAGCGCTCGTAAAGTAGTCCACGGAGTACACCGGGCGACCTTCCGCCAGGCCCACCATCTCTTGATCAGCACTGCGATACACTTGTTGGTCGTTGATACGCATGGCTCTGCCAGGAGGCCGCTGGCGGGCCTGGATAGGCTCCCCGGATGGGGCAGAGCTCTCGGAGCCCTGGGAGTCTTCTCGGCCAGAGGTGCTGGCCTGGCTAGCTGCCCTCTCGGGCACCTCCCCCACGTCAGCCGTGAGATCAACCACTGGGGCTGGTTGCGCCTGAGCGACCCCATTTAGATCTTCGATAAACCAACGGTCCGGACGAGTACCCGGACCAACCCGCAGAATCTCCTCTAGTTGAGCGGTGCCCTCTTGTCCTCGAATGATCGGCGTTATTGGGTCGCTCTGAAAAGGGACATCCGAAAGACCCGAGAGGTGGTCGGGTGTTCGGTCCCTCAGGGCCGTTGCTCTGGTAGACGACGAACTTGTGCTCGAGATTAGACTCGAGCTTCCCGTGATGTTCGCGCTCTCGGACAAGGCTTCGTTCTTAGAGTTTGAAAAATCACTCATATTTAAAATACTTGGAAAAGTAAATTATTTACCTTCTCGGATGTTCTTGGTACTGGTCTTCGAAGCAACCTTAATCGGCAGTTCTCGGCAGATGTTGAATTTCTTCGCAAGCGATGTGAGAAATGAGGAATACCCCCCGCTATTTATAGGCGAGGGTCCAGCGAGAAATCCGGGCTCGGGGATCAAGGCAATGATTCAGCCTCCCGCCAGTCCCGACCTGGATTCGAAATTCGAAATTTGAAAATTTAAAGTGTCGTTCTGTCCTCCTACCAATCACGGCACGACACGTGGCAACAATCGGCATGGGACAATAGTACGAGTAAACGTCTCCGAAAGCCCGACTACTTCCAAACGCCCAACTACACCCCAGCGACAAGAATAGTGGCCGAGCAGCGAACAACCAGACAAGTACTCGGAGCATCCCTGGCCACGTCAACCCAGAGATGCTGGGGGGCTTATGTTGATGTCGTTATCTGCTCCGACCACAAAGTACCACCTCTAACTGCCCCGGTAACGTGAAAGCGAGTGTCCGACCCCTGGATCAGATGCCGTTCTCGAAGAACACGGACAGCCGACCAGAATCCATCGTCTCACTAGGGTGATCCGCGTACCCGGGCTAGATTGTGCTTCGAGCACCTCACCTTGGGGAGCGTGTCCAGGGTTGGCAAGAGCTCCCCGGGGCCACGCTCTACTTACCACCTAGCATCTGACACAAGTCCTGTCACTATACACATCAGCTACAGGCTCCGCCCACCTACTACTGCAGCACATCACATCGTCACCCGCCGCCACCCACTCTGACAGGGTCTGCCCCTGCAGGTGTCGGCGACAGTAACCCTACTGTCCCCTGCACCGGGTCAGGGACACGTGGCACCGGTCCATTAGTCCGATTGTATCTACAGGCCTAAGGCCTAGTCACCCCCTGGGTGCCCTAGGTAGCCGACCCGGCTGGGTCGCCCCGAGCACCCAAACCTGCGAGAGGCGCCTATAAATAGGGAATGGATCCACAAATTCAGGTATGGTCATTTTTCCTTGCCAAAACTCTGCCTCTCCCTTCGCTCACCAGTTCCCCGACTGACTTAAGCATCGGAGTACCCACGGCAGACACCACACCGGTGTCCCCATCATTCCTAGGTGCTTCCCTTTTGTAGGTGATCGACGGCGGAGTGACTGGCCAACCCCCACCGGACAACCCAACCACATTGGGTGTTGCTGCTGGAGGTATTTTTGGCATCAACAGTCTATTTTATTTTATTTTATATGTTCATTGTGAATTTATCTTAATGACCAATTATTTATTATAATAACTGTTTTTCATTTACAGTACAACTAATATTTGTTATGGTCTTTTTTTCTTTATAATAAATCAAGAAAAATGGTTTTTTCCTTTTATAAAAGATTTGCTTAGTTTGAATTTTTTTAGAGATTTTTTCTTTCCTTTTTTTTATCAATTCTTTATTTGTTTATATTCAATTTTTGATTAAAAAAAAAATAATGTGGTCTTTATAAGTAACATACTGTAGATAAATAAATAAATAATATACATATTTAAAATTATTGTCTTCAATTTAGACATTCATGTAAATAATCCTTTTTTATTTGGTATTTCAAACATAATAAATTTCGACTTGATTGCCTACGTTCCTTTTGTACAAGAAATTATAAACCAATAAAGTAAGCTTAATTAGGCATTAACGAACTGAAGTAGTGACGGGGTTTTGGAATATTAATATCATTTCATGCATGTTGGCATCACACTTCTCATAGTAATTTCACACACTATAAAAACTGAGGTCTAAAATTTAATCTCTTGTCCAAACTTTAGAAACATATATTGTTGAAGCCACAAATTACATAGGCAGGGAGTACTGGGGCAAACCATGATCAAGTAAAAATTTCCGCCCCCATAAGTTTTTCTATCTTTTAATTTTACTTATAAAAAGATTATATATTTTTTTTCATTTTATCTTTAATAAAAATTTTATCTTTTAATGTAAGTCCGATCCCGCTGTTATAGACAGGGGATGTAAAAGCAAGCAGTATTATATCCATTTTAATTGCAAACTCCATGTCTAGCAATGTCCACATAGCTCCAACCTGCATATATCCAAAAACGACAAAAAAAAGAAAAGAAAAAATATCAGTGGCTTTATAACCAGAAAAGAAATGATCATTACAAACGAACAAACGAGCAACATGCAAATGATACTAAAAAGTCTCAAAACCATATCTAAGGGTAATTGTCAGTGAATCTCATGATTACTGACCATGGTTTCTTTTCTTTTCGGATGATATATACCGAAGACTGCACTCTCAAATTTAATCAAAACTGCACAAATCTTTTTTCAGCAAGCGTGTAGATCGATCAAACCCCATTAATTCAGCGTGTGCATAACTTCTTATATATCGAATATGAAAATCTTCTATCGTTCTAAGACAAAATCAAACTACCTTACGCGGTGACCAAAAAAAATCTTATTTAGATATTTTGTTTTTTTGTTTTTTTTTTTAAAATTTTCATGTTCATGTTAATTTTGACACATGTAATATGTTGAGGGGGCAATTTGATATGGCGACGGAATTCCCTGTCCGGGGGTGAACCGGTCGCGTGAGAATGTTAAAACCAGATCCCTTTGCTTTGACCGAGTACTCCCGACCGGACCCGAGCCGACCAAGTAAGATTCTTCCCGGGGGACCTCGTTGACTTGCCCAAGTTTGCCACACTGCCGATATCCGCCGTATACCCTGGACAGGTCACAACCGGGGCCCGTGCCATTGGCCCAGGCAGAGCTTTCCAGACAACTCCTAAATGCCACTAGCTTAGTGGGTCCCTCGCTGTCCGCGTCACACCGCCCCGTATGAGTTGATGGCGGTGTCCTGGCCCGACACTCAGAAGCCGCCGCCTGACACTTGACACGCCGCCTGTTGCTGCGCCTGTCCCATCGTCGATATCCGCCGCCTGTTCACTGGGGCTATGCCTGCTGGTGCCGGCGCTAGCCTACCCTAGTGTCCCCCGACACTAGACCATGGACATGCAGCATCGGCCTATTGGACGCACGGTGCCTGTGCACCTGAAGCATGTCTACCCGCCGGGAGCACTCGGAGTTCAACCCGATCGAGTCACCTGAACACCCGAGCCCGCAGGGAATGTTTATAAATAGAGTGTCAGCCCGCCTATTCAGGTATGGACAATTATTCATTGTCAAAACTCTGCCTTTCCACTTGCTCATCAATACCATCACTGACTTAAGCATCGGAATGCCCATGGTAGACACCCCACTGGTGTCCTCATCACTGTGCTTCCCTTTTGTAGGTGACCAGCCGCAGAGTGACTGTGCAAGGCCGATTAGACCAAGCAATTATATCGGGTGTTGTTCCGGAGATTTTCGGCGTCAACATAATATTTAGTATTTAATAAAAGAAATGATATTTTATCTGAAATGTAAAGTTAGAATTCTTATCTCACATACGATCTCAATATATTTATAATTTTTAATAATGTTGGGGAGCATAAAAATTATATTATTTTTAAAGAAGAATAATGATAATAACAGACAAAATCACATTTCACTTATAAGGAAAATAAATATTATCATCTCCCCTCAAAATAAATAAATTATGTTGCCAGGATCTGTCTTTTAAGCTACACATGCCGCAAGTGCCAAATACCACACTAGTACTACTTATCATAGTTGTTCATTCAGAGAGAGAGAGAGAGAGGGAGAGAATTGTGGCAGAATACGAAATTTAAACACCCCTTCAAATTCAAGTATAGTTTTTATTTATCAGGAAAGTTAGAATCATATCAGATAAAATAATAATAATTATTATTACAATTATATTTTTAATAAAATTTAATAAAAATCTTACAGTTATGATATTGATCTTATTATTGAAGTCAGATTATTTTATCTCCGTTCACATATCAAATCTGATTGACTCCAACCAACAGAACAGGTTAGCCAGCAAGGCCTAAGGAAGAGCCACGATCAGACAACTTCAACAAGAAGGTGGACTAGACCTCAGAACAATTTCTCATTATATATATATATATATATATATATATATATATATTTTGTTGTCCTTGCAATTTCCTCACTCTCACCCATCTCTCTACCATTTTGATTTTCCTCACCCATCACTCTCATTCCCAAACAACTTCACGCTATTTTATCTACTACATAAAATTTAACATAAGTAATCATCTATTGATTGCATGACAGCATGAAATTTTCGCGAAATAGTTACATCTATATACAAAATGTTCTCTTTATTATTTTAATTAGAAACCTTTAAAAGCGATTAATTTGCACTTAAAGTAGCAATTTCTTTAAATTTTGGAGTTCTTATTATATACTAGCTAGAATGTGATTATCTCCATTAATTTTAAAATATTTCATCAATTTTAGTTTCAGTACCAAAACTTTCAAAAAATAAAAATTCAAGAAGAATTTGTAGAAAATTAAAAATTAAATTATAAAAGTCACAGAATATCAATAGTTCAAGGATTAATAAGTCTAAGTACATTCAATGTTCTTTACAACAATATTATCGAGTACAAACTAGATCAATATTAAATTATTATTTCTGTATTTTTTTTCCCAAATAATATTAATATTGATATTTGCATTAAAAACAAATAACTCAAACGGCATGTTTACCAAACTTTTAAAATATATATGATGAGAAAAATATTGGAATTGTAAAGAAGCGTAAAGGAATACGAATGGAGAAATAATTTAATTTTCTATCTAGTGTTTACTAAATTGAGAAATGAGAATCTTCTTAATGTAGTTACTAATTAAATTATCTTTCGCTGTATACAACATGTGAACTTATTAAACTATATGAGTAAATCTTGTATTCATTTTCTTTAACCAATAATTGAATTAAGGGGTGTAAATATTCTTATATATATATTCTGTGGGACTTATTAAATTCTCATTATTGATTCTGGTGCGAGTTGAGGGACAATGACTGACTGAGTGGCAAAGAGGGTTTGAGAGTAGCTGACTAGTTGTGGCGTACGTGCTACGGTTCTAAGAAAGAGGAGAGGAGAGGAGTTGGAGAGGCCAATAGGAAGAGAGGAGAGATTAGGGTTTTTTGTTCTGAAGACTAAAGAGAATAAGTATGGGAGAGGCAAAAACACAACGGCATTTCAATTTTTTTTTATTTGTTTGTAAACTCATACTACTCTTTAAAAACACAGATGCGTTTTTTCGTCACCCCCTCCCTGGCTAGGTCGTTGTCATGTGGCTGCTTACGTGGTGGCCTAGTCAACACCATGTGGCATTTTTTCTTTGCTTTGATTTGGTTTTTAATCTATTCCACACGCATAATATGCATGCTACACAATTAATGAACTAAAAAAGTGGTCAGAACCGAGATCCAAAAGGGAAAAAACCGAGTTGAGCATTTTGATTTTTCCAAACCAAGCTATTTGGTTTGTTTCGGTCGGTGTGGATATTGTTGGCTTAGTTGATCACTTCGATTGAATCGGTTTTTCAATGCAGTAAACACAAAAAGAAAAGTAATTGGCAATACCGAAGTTCATCTTTCAATAGTCAACCCATTTTATCACTATTCATCCCAAACACGCGAAACCTTTGCGAAGCAGACCATGAAATAAAGTCATGAACCAAGTACAAAGAATTGATATTTCCTAAGTGAGGCTGTATAAATCCCTTGTCTTTCATAGATATTTTCTAGGTAGATTATACAATTATATCTTGTTTTTTGTACATTATATTGATTTGTTATTATATATGTGTATATAATATATCTATATGTTGGTACTAACTTGTTTACAATAGTTGATTCCTCGCTGGCCATGATCGTTTCTGAGTTTTGACTTTGGAACATTGATAGTAAGTAGTAACTTTCAACATTTACCCAAAAAATAATAATAAGTTGGGGAGCTTTAGGCTTTCCACATACGTGTCTTGATTTCCTTCTCTCGTATTCTCTTTATTTTATTGTTTTATTTTTAATTAAATTATTCTCTATATAAATTTCAGGTTCTAGGCAAAGCCCATGCTTGTTTTAAAAAAAAAAAAAAAAAGGGAGGAAAATATGCAAGTTTAGTTTTTAAATGTTGCAAATGATCAGCTGATCATCCCTTAATCAATACAAGATTGTTTTTCATACGTCATTCTTTTGCATTACTAGGAAATTACATTAATAATAACATTTTTCATGCATGAACAGAACATGTCTACTTATTTAATCGTCTGTTGACCTTCCTTTTTTTTTTTTTTCTTTTTTTCTTTTTTTAACTAGAAGCCAGGTGGGGGATTTGAATTATGAGCTCATTTGAATCCAAAACTTCCAATTCTATATTAAATTTTCTCTCTATTTCATTTTCAAAAAACTCAAATTTTAAAAGTGCATAATTTTCTCATTTCAAATCGAAATGAGATGATTCTAATGTGTCAAAATACTTATAATGACGAGATAAATACGACAAGAATGTTCATGTTTTATTGTGATAGAGTCAAATATGAAATTACTGTTAGATTATATTTACAATCATTGTCTATTACGTATTAAATTATGCTTTATTGTGGCTATTTAAAGTAAGAAAAAAAAAAAAAAAAAAAAAACCATCCATTTACCATACTAATAGTTCTATATATGCTTTACAGTAGCAATGGCCTGTAGTAGTGGTTCGAATTTATTATTGTGGATTTTGTTGTAATATACGGTTGGTATTATATGGATCAAATTAAACATGTTCATTATTACTACGGTTTCTTTTCTTTATTTGTTTATTAATTTTTGGATAAATTACTAGGTTGGTCCCTGAATTTATAACTTTGTGCAACTTTAGTCTATTAACTTTTTTTCGTAGCTAGAATGCCCCTAAACTATTAAAATGTTGTTATAATAGTCTTTAACGTTAATTTTAGGACGAAATATGTAGTTAATACCACTTTTTGATCAAATTACTAATAGATTCCATCAAAAAATTGATGGAAATGACTATTGTAACAACATTATAAAAGTACAGGGGCATCCTAGCTACGAAAAAAGTCCAGGGACCTAAGATGCAGAAGGTTAAAAATTTCGGAACTAAATGAGTAATTTAACCCTTTTTTTTTTTTTTTAAAGATAGTATATTACTAGTTTTGATGATGCTAGAAATTAGTGGTTTTATAAAAATTAAATAAGAAAATAATGATAATAATAATAATAATAAGAGAAGAGAATATCAAGATAATACAAAGATGTTTAACATGGATGTACTTAAGTCCATGGACTAATAACAAAGAATCAATTAGTAAGGAGCACTATAAATAAGCTTATATATAAATACAAATTACAATATACACAATCAAATAAGTTTTCTAATACAAACAAATCGCCAAAAATCAATATATATCTTAAATTACAATAAATATAAAATTTCTAATAAAGATAATTACATACTAATATTAACTTTCCTAATAGTTTAACCAATCAATTTTTTCCATAAATAAATGCTGCAATTAGATAGGAGATTTTTTTTTATACGCATAAATAAATAATCAATTCTTTATAAATGCTAAGAAACTGAAATATCAAAATTTCATCTGAGCACTTTATAAGATTTGTATATAATTTTATTATGGTATGATTCCAATATTGATTATTGATATTTTTGTATAATACCATTACGGATATCGAACCATTAAATTATACAAATACGGAAATCATTAAAAAAAAGAAAGAAAGAAAAAGGAGTGATTTGATTCTCTTTAGTGTTATTATTATTATTATTTTAAGGTTTTGTTAGTTGTCATTTTTCGTAGAGGAGCCCTATTATTTAACTATCATTACGTACCTGACCAAAAATTAAAATAGTAATAAAACAGAATCAATGTCTACCCACTTTCTTTGCGTGCTAATTTCTCAGTATTGACGCTTTTAGAAAAACAAAAAAACAAAAAAAATAAATAAATGCTATATATAATATGGAATGTACTTGACTTAACATTATTCCGCGCATCACTAAATACACACGCAAACAGAAAAAGAAATCTTGTACACTGTTTAGACAACCAAAAAAGGAAAAGATATTCTAAATTTTTATCTTTGCTAGACCTTCAATTATAAATGTTGTAACATATATATATATTTTTAAAACTGATTAGTCCGTGAACTCACTTAAAATTACAATTAATTTTTTTATCTTTTTTTTTTCAGGTTTACTATTTACAGTTATTAAGGGTGCGTTTGGACCACAGGTCCAAACCCATGGATTTTAACTCAATTTTTGTCTTTTTCCCCAAAAGTTTTTTGTCTTTTCTGAAAAAGTACACATCAATCACTATTTAAACTTATCAATTTCAACTCAAACTCATACACCAAACAAACCCTAAAAGTTCATAACTTTTCTAGACAAATCCAAATAAGATTAGTATTTTTTTTAAATTACATAGAATTTCGAGACGAACAAAACAAACTATATATTAATATATATTTTTTTTCTGAACACATTTTAAGTTTTTACATTTTTTAACTCCAATAATTCAAATGTCATATCAAACGCACAATTTAATTCAAATCCAAATTCTACAATTCAAACATTTTATACCAAACACAATAATGACAACATAAACAACTATGTAAAGGTAATCTTCAAGTTGACCTGCACATCAAATTCTACTGCTAAACAAGGCTTATCAAACACCTATGATCTATTGTAGAATCTTTAATATTATAAAAACAGCCTCTAAAAGCAATATCAAACTAGAATGAAGGTCTAGATTAGACAAAAAAAAAAAAAAAATTCTTTTTATCTATATCTCTTGAATTTTAGAATTATTCTTACTTTACCTTCTGAAAAACTCATACTTTACTTTTCAAACTCATTTGGCGATTAAAAATTCATACTTTGATTAAAAATTCATACTTTATGACTTTTAAAAGTTTAGAAGTGACTTAAATTTTAAAATTCAGCGGGCATAGGCAACTTACTTATAATAAGTTTTTTTTTTTTTTTTTAAAGGAAAAAAGAAAAAAAATATATTAATAACTGATAAGCCTTGAGATGAGGGGTAAAATAGGAGAGAGATATATTTTCATCTCCTTATTTTCTCTATGGGACGTAAAAGCTCCCTCCTTTTTGATATTTCTGTTACAGAGAAAGAAAGAGAAAGAGATAGAAGCCGTTGAACTTTCATCATCCTCTCTCTCTCTCTATATATATGTAATATTTATATATACGAACTCATATACTCCCTTTTGTAACCAACCATTTGTTGAAGAGGTTTTCCTTTCTCTCCTACTTGCGGTTGTGAAAATGGGAAAGCTTTTCACTTTCTTAGTTGTTGTCTGCTTTTTTCCACTCTTTCATGGTGGATTAAGAGCCACTGCTAGAAGAAGAGCTAATGACGCTTCTGAGGACTGGGGATATGTTGAAGTCCGACCCAGTAAGCCCTTCAAAATACTCTCTCTCTCTCTCTCTCTCTCTTTTTCCCTTTCATTTTCTTAAATTTTTTTTTTTTTTGGGTTCTTGGAGAACACAAAATCTGATATTTTTGGGAAATTGGAATTGGGTTCACATTTTTTTTCCCCCCACAGAAGCCCACATGTTCTGGTGGCTTTACAGAAGTCCTAACAGAGTTGAAGACCCCTCCAAGCCATGGCCAATCATTCTCTGGCTTCAAGGAGGACCTGTAAGTGCTAATACATGGACTTTGGAGAACATTTTTAAAGTCTGCTTTTTTTTTTTTTTTTTTTCTCAATTATTATTTTATCTTATTGTTTTTGATTGCACTACCCAATGAAATAAAGATCGTACCTTTTTCTTTTCTTTTCTTCTTTTTTATGAATTCTTTACATATTCTTTAATAACTGAATAGTGCCCAGATGATGTTTTATATTGAAAAAGCCATATCAGTGATTAATTTCTTTTTCTTTTCTTTTTTTTTTTTTAATTATTTTGGGAGATAAGGGTGCTTCAGGAGTTGGAATTGGGAACTTTGAGGAGGTTGGACCATTGGACACAGACTTGAAGCCCAGGAATTCAACTTGGCTGCAGAAAGGAGATCTCTTGTTTGTTGTAAGTGAGACCCTTTTTTTTTTTTTTTTGGGTGAGCAAGTTTCTTAATTTGAAGGAAATGAATGAGTTGTGATTTTCTGGGTTTTTTTTTTGGGTGAATTAAAGGACAACCCAGTTGGAACAGGATACAGTTTTGTGGAGGACTTGAGTCTGCTAGTGAAAACAGATGAGGAAGCAGCCGAAGACCTGACCACATTGTTGAGGAAGCTTTTTAATGGGAATGAGAAACTCCAGAAGAGTCCTCTGTTCATTGTGGCAGAGTCTTATGGAGGCAAGTTTGCAGTTACTCTTGGATTATCAGCTCTGAAAGCCATCGAAGCCGGGAAATTGAAACTCGAACTCGGAGGTAAAATAATTTCCAACTCTCTTTAGCATTAGCGTTTACTAATGATGTTTTGAAGCACAATGTTTGATTCCAATTAATGAATCGTGTTGTGATTTTTGGAGATTTCGTTACACTTTGCAGGAGTGGCACTGGGAGACTCTTGGATCTCGCCGGAAGATTTCGTTGTATGTTCTGATACTTTCTAGACAATTTCAAAGAATACACACTCCATAATTGATCATTTCTCTTTGTTGTCTGAGATTTTCAAAATGTGATCCGATGAGCACTTCTGCAGCTTTCATGGGGTCCTCTTCTCAAAGACGTATCGCGGCTTGACGAAAACGGAGTGAAGAAATCAAACATGTCTGTTTTTTTATTTTATTTTATTTTATTTTTTCTTTTTGTCATACGAATCGCGGCGAGAAAATCATGAAAGTCCAAGAATTTTTTTAGAGATCTAACAAAGCCTATTTCATAAAACCAGTGTGGTAGAGAAGATCAGGCAGCAAATTCAGGAGGGTCATTATGAGGATGCAACCACATCTTGGAGTGAACTTGAGCAAGTGATAACCAGTAGCAGCAATCATGTGGTACTAATTTCTTTTCCCTTTTTTTTTTTTTTTTTAAATTTCTGGCAGCCATTATGTTTCACTTGATTTTCCAAGGGCTGTTAAGTTATTTCATTTGCTTATGCTTTTGGTTAATAGAAGAACGAGAAGTAACAATTATAATTTTTCAAATTATTATTTGGAATCACAATTTAAATATGATATTTAAATCTTTTTAAAAGAGCTTTTGTAAAAGCAAAGCTCTTTTTTTTTTAGACCGAAGAAATTTAAAGTAACTTTTAGTAAGCAATGTCAAACACGTCGTATGTTATTGAGAACATTAATGAAGTTTATATCTGTATGTTAAGGGCATTGTTTTTTGTTTTTGGAACATTTTTCAGGACTTCTACAATTTTCTGTCGGATACAGAAACAGATTCAGATTCATCCTTGGCAACACTCGAAATGTCGAAAATGACCTCAACCAAGAGATACTCGAGATATCTCAGCTCCTTGAGGGCCTCACCAGGTGGTGGTGGTGATCTTGATAGCTTGATGAATGGCGCCATTAAGAAGAAACTCAAGATAATCCCGGAAAACGTATCGTGAGTATGCAAAACTGTTTATTTCATTTTCTCATTTCTTAAGAAAATACGATAACGATCTTTTGATTTCGTTTTTATTTTCCGATTTGGTGTAAAACAAATAACTATTATTTTATCAGAAAACGTGAAAAACATTTTCAAAACGATACATTATTTAGTTGTTGATAATGGCAGATGGGGGGGACAGTCGGATGCTGTGTTCGCAACACTACAAGGAGATTTCATGAGACCAAGGATTGATGAGGTAATTGACAAAATTAGTAAAGCATTGAATTATTATTATCATTATTATCATTTCTATTTTTGTGAAAAATCATAGTTTGCTTATTAGGGGAAAGATGAAAAATCCAAAATTGTTTCATTAATATCTTTTTGACTTGTTGGCCACCAATAGAAATGACAAAAATAGTTAGGTAAAAAAACAATAATTGAAAGCGAGACCCACCTTCTTTTCCTAATTCCATGTACTATTTTTTTTTTTTTTTCAAGATTTTTTAATTGGTAATTTTCCCACCATTTTGGTTCACGTGTAAGATTATTTCTTAAGCTTTAACTTTACCCTTTTCTATTCACCGAAAAAAAAAAAAACTTTACCCTTTTCTTGTACTTCTAGTAAGGTCATACTTGCCTGTTGTTCACGCCAAAACATTATATTTAATTTCAACTCAATTTTTGAGGTATAAGTTTAAACTTACACCCATCAACTCAATTTTTGTCTTTTTCTGAAAAATTTTTTTATCTTTTCTGAAAAAGTCAACAAAAATTACTATTTAAACTTATCAATTTCAACTCAAACTTACACACCAAACACCCCCATTTTCTTTAGCTTAACTCTGTTTTATACTTGTCTTCTGCTCTTTCCATTTTTGTCCCTCAAGTTTGATGTGTCTTATAAACAAGAACTTTAATTCAAAATTCGTCACAATTCTTTTTTTCTCTTTTTATGCAGGTGGACCAAATCCTTGCTAAAGGAGTCAATGTCACAATCTACAGTGGCCAAGTAAGGTTTTCCTTTTCCCATTCAACAACATTCCCCTCCCCCCTCTGTCTCTATATATATAAATATATAGACACACACATACACACAACTACGTAACAAGTCTATTATTTTAGTAAAAGTATTCAATAAAAGATAAAATTTCTAGAGAGTTTATTTAAGGATAATAATTTTTTAATGGAAACAGAGCAAAATGAGAAAAATATAAAGTTTTTAAAAGTAAAATTGAAAATAATTAAATAAATAAATAAATCATTATGGCTTTGGCCCTTACTGGGTAACTCCATTCCTATGTGTGTATATATGTATGAAGATATCATCACATGTAACTATTTAAAAGGTAATAAATGTTAATTTGACATATAAAAGAGACAATATATTTATTATGAAAGTATCTTTAATTTGCAAAGCTAAATATTTGTGTTTTTATGTTTGTATATATATGTTTGTATTTTGTGTGCGTATCTTGTTCGATTGAATCCACTGAATTATGTCCTCACGATATGTCAAAATGGGATAACCCTCAGAAAATGGGTTGGATTTCATCTGGACCACTCCACTTATGTTACATCATCTTTTCTGCCTTTGGACGATTTTATTTTACTTATATTGTATAACAATAAAAATAATACTTGGAATTTGGCTTCGGAATTTAAAATAATAATAATAATAATAATAAAATTTTTGCATGATCCTGAAGTAAAAAACAAGAGTGTCAAATTTCATTTGAAAAAAAGGTGTCAAATTGGCACAAACCAATATATGTATGGAGATAAATATTATCAAGAAAATGGCAATGATGACATATTTTGGTTGTTAATTGCAGCTTGATGTCATTTGTTCAACCAAGGGGACTGAAGCCTGGGTTACTAAGCTCAAGTACTCTCTCTCTCTCTCTCTCTCTCTCTCTCTCTATATATATATATATATATACACACACATATACATATATAAAGTGTCTCGAATCCAACAACAGGATAGATCTAAAAACTAAAACATTATATTTAAAATCTTATAATAACTACTAAATCATTTACATGTACTCTTCTATTTATAATCTTGTGACGTTATACTATATAGAACTATTAGTGAAAACTATTAGTGAAAAGGATTAATATGATTGAAAAATATTACATTTAAATCAACTGATTGTTACAATAATTTACTAAAAAAATTACAAATATCGTTTTATAAAGGTGTAGAATATGAGATTATACTTATATAAATACATATATTATCATTTGTTTTTTACATACCCTTATATTCTTCCATGTGTTTGTATATATATATATAGGTGGGAAGGACTCCAAACATTTTTGAACAAGGATAGAATGCCACTCTATTGTGGAAATGAAAGATCCACAAAAGGGTTCTTCAGATCATACAAAAACCTCCATTTCTACTGGATTCTTGGAGCAGGACATTTTGTAAGTCCCACAACTTGTCCTCAGCTGTCAACCATAAGTTCCTTTCTTGCTTTTTTCCATATGCTAGGCTGTCATGTCCTAATCCTCCTATAATCATTATCAAACTTAGTCAATAATGATTAAATTAAAAAAAAAATAAAATAAAAAAGAAATTAATAATGAACAAAAACAATGCTAAAAAGAATTAAATAGTTGAGATGTCACAGTCATTATTTGTTAGGTGTGACTTACAGTAATTGATGTAATTAGGATACTATTGGGTGTACTTTCTATGTCAATCTCACGAGTAGGGAAAAATTGCAATAGTTGGACAAAAATCATGAAATCTTCCAGGAAGAAGAGATAAAAAACAATTGTCCTAGAATGGTATTTAAAAAAAAAAAAGAAAAAAAAAAAGAAGGTCCTAGAATGAAACTATTGGAATCGGGAAAATAATATGGTAAAGATTTTTTTGTTTATATATTGTGTTTTTTAAATTTGATATCATATCGTAAGTATAGTATAAAAAGTACAAACATTTAATCAAATTTAATGAAAATTTATGTGAGCCTGGTACTGAATTACAAATTCCAACATATGGCAACTGACAAGGGATTACAACAATTCACACACTTTGACTGGATATAAAATCAAATCAAAACGGCATAAAAACTCAGGCTTACTGAGCCAGACTATTCAGAGGTTATTTTTTGTTATTAAAGAAGAAAATAAAACTTCAAAAAAAAAAAAAAAAAAAAAAAAAAAAAAAAAGGGAAAATGAGCTAGTTGAGTTCCATCATGATCAGATTACCTAGTCTCTTGTACCTTGGTGAGTTGTCTACCCCACAATCAGCTGAAAACAACAAAAACATTTAATGAATCTTTGAGGTGTATCCAGCATCCTATCTGGCTCCTCTAGCATGTAAAACTTCTTGTATCCATTTTGACTAGATATAATGTTGAATAATGACGACTCTTACAGAAATAATCCTACAGTACCAATGATTTGTTGATTGGTCTTTTAGAACCCTAATAAATTTATAGATATATTCTCATTCATTTTTAATTAAAAATGATTTTGATTAAATATAATATCTGATTAACCACAGGGATAGCTTACTATACCAAAGCTTTGTTGAATTTGTATAAAATTCCGATAGAATTGCTCTTCTTTTTCTTTTTTCTTTTTTCTTTTTTTGATTTTTTTTAATTTTTTTTATTTAGAGGTGTGGATTTGAATTATATACCATAGTTATAACTATGCTTACAACTACTATTTTGTATATTATTTTTAATCTATATTTTAATCATCATGTAACATGGCCATCCTCCTTTGTTTGTTGATGTGTTGTCTTTTGTTTTGTTTAACGTAAAGCATCACCATGTTAGTATGTCACATTTACATCCAACAACAACACACACAAACAACGCATTTAACACATAAAATAATCAACTAATAATTCGTAACCAACTAAGGAAAATGTATAGTGTCATTATAATTCATTAAAAAAAATTTCCTGTTTTTTAATAAATTATTTATCATCAGAAATTATAAGATCACCACACTCTAAGTTCACACACAACAATAATGGAAAAATCTAGACAACCCAACTCAGTGGGGTTGGGTGGGGTTGGGTTGTGAGGGTGGAGGTGGGACTCATTTACCGAGTTACCGAGTTACCCGATTCGGGTTATTTAACTGAACTCCAATATAATTCCTCATTTATCCGGTGGATGATCTCATCACTAGTCAGGGTGAAAAGATTTAATTTTAACTGTCCGTTTGGAACCTCCACTCCAATTGGAGTGTGGAGTGAAGTTTTTCAATTGTTTTTTGTTTTGTTTTTGTTTTTTATTTTTAAATAAATTAATTTCACTATTTCACATCTCCAATTCTCTCTTTTTCGTTTTCAAAAAAACTTAAGACTTTATTTAGTATTTAAGTTTAATTCCAACTAAACCGTATTTTTTTCATCTAAGTTTGTATTTTTTTGAAAAGTCAACAAAATTTATAACTAGTTTTTGAAAAGTTAATCAACTTTAAATTAAAAATTTTATCTCGAATTGGTGAACCAAACGGAAGCTTAAACTTTAAAAATCCATAACTTTCTTATTTTAAGTTAAAATAAGATGAATTTCTTTTTTTAATTGTATAAAATGACGACAGAAACGAATGAAGACACAAATTGCTTTTTTTCCAAATAGATTTTAAGTTTGTACAGTTTTAAGCTATCACAATTCATTTCAACTAAACGCTTCCAGACATTAACGCATGTTCAATTAATACATTTTCAAAACTTTAGCTTTAGTTGGTAGTTTATACAAAATTGGAGTAGTTTTTCTCCTCCACCAACTATCGCTTTTTTTTTTTTTTTTATTTATTTAGTTTAATTTTATTTTAAATCTCCTTATAATTGGTAAGTGACAAAATTGGAGTAGTTTTTCTCTTCCACCAATTATCGCTTTGGAGTAGAAAATGCACCAATTGTGTCTGGTCTGCCCCACACGTGGGTTTAACAAACGTGGAGGTGTGAGTAGCCCATACGGCTATGAATATGCGTAGGGTCGGGTAAATTGCTCTTTTCCTCCCTGATTGTTTTACTATTATGAGTTGATTCCCAAATTTTTTATTTTTATTTATTTTTATTTTATTAAAAGATCCCTAAATTTTTTAAAATGATGTTAATTAATCCTTTTCTACTAGCAAAAGTTTAACACTTTAACAAAAATTACACATAAATCGCACGTGATTTATTATTTAAAGATAACTGAGAAAAAAAATACAAGATTTAAATTACATGCATAATATATGTGATTTATTTCATCTAGTTTTTTTTTTCTTAGATTATGTTTCGTTCGTCGGTTGAAGATGAAATATTTAAGATAGATTGGTTGATTTTATAAAAACTAGTTATAAATTTTATTAACTTTTTAGAAAATAAAAATAAAAATTGATATGAAAAAGTATAATTTAATTGGAATTAAGCTATAAGATCAAACAAAGAATTAAATTTTTACACTATTTTCTATATCATATAATTTTTTTAAAAAATTTCTCCCCAAACATATATTTTCAACTTAATTTTTAAAATATAATCTCATAAGAGACATGGAGACTTTTATGCTAAAAAAAAAATGGAGACTGAAACATTATTTCCTAAAATAAACTGACAGACTAAACTACAAAGTTATCCATATGCTTATTATTGGTCCATGTATATCTGGCTTCTGACTTTGCCTTGCATGCATCTCAAAAGGAGTGACTGACAATTACGAGAGAAAATACACAACACACAACACACACTCTGGTCTGTGGTGGTCACAGTCACAGACAAGTACTACACCACCACCATCAGTAGCAGTACTAGTGTCCACCCCCAACACTTTGTCAGACACATGCCCCCCACTTTTACCACTTTCCCTTCCTCTCTCTTCCTGCTTCTTCTTCTTCTACTTCATCTTCTTCTTCTTTTGCTCTGTTCCTATTCCTACTCATGTGGAAAATGGCCAAACAATTCTCCACTAGGAGTAAATGGGAAATCATTCTCATCTTTTTCTACCTTTCGACCTTCTATCCACTTGAATCGTAAATTACATTTAAATGTTTCTTCAGCTGCTGAGCATTTTCATTTATAAAATGTAGAACCCGAATTGTGTATTGAAATGAAACATAAGTTTCGATGGTTTTTATTAATGTTTACATTTGATTAGTGTAAAGGCAGAAAACATAACTTTACCAATAGAGCATGTGTAGAATTCTCTATCTCTCCCCTTTTTATTTTTTATTTTATTTTTTTTTATTTTTTTAACTTGTATATATTGCAGGTACCTGTGGATCAGCCCTGCCTTGCATTAAACATGGTGGGCCAGATTACAAACTCTCCAAGGTAGATATTGTACTTACAGAACTAAAAACCACCCAAAAAAAAAAAATAAATAATAATAAGCAAACATTGAAAAGGATCGATGAGAAGGACATTGGCAGGGCTGCAAGGAAAGCAATAACGATGTAAGACTCTCAGAGATAGATATGTAGAAGATGGAGGGTTCCCTTTTTTTCTTTTTCTTTTTTTTTTTTTTTGGGAAAAACAAAATAAGATAATTGATTTTTTTTTCTTTGGGGGAAAAAAAAAAGCCCAGTTTCAAGTTTCTCCTCTCTTCTTGATTGGCAGCCTTGTCTTTTTGAACCTTGTCATTCTAATAAAATTTTAATCTGTTTTAGTGAGATAAACATAAAAATAAACATAAACATGACATGTTTATTCACTTAATGATCAAGTTTGCAAGTCTTTGGCAACACGCTAAAGCATGAAAAACACAACCTCAAAGTAAAATGGTTGTGTTTTTTTTTTTTGGTACGAGACAATGGACTTTCAGTTATTAGTTGGTACTGCATTATGTACTGGGCGGATTAAAATTTAGTAAAATCAATGTTTCATCCAAGCTCTTTGAACTCACACCATTCTACACTTAAAAAAATGAAGAACCGTTTTCATTTTTGGTTCTTGTAAGACCTGTTTGTTTGCTCAGGCTTTAATCAGTAGTTTGAAACTTTTTGTTTTTCGTCACTAGTTTGCTCAGGAAATTATGGATAAAGCTCGTTTAATCCATATGTTTAGAATTTTTGTCCTCCGTTAATTATTAGTTGCAATTATCACAACAAAAATATCCCAACAAATCTAGTTTGGATCTTTTCTCCCTCTCCTCTTTCCCCCATCTCTCCATTCTTTCTCTCTCTGCTTCCACCCACTCTCTCTCTCCTTTCTCTCCTCTACCCCCGTCACTTCTCTCCCTAATAGGTTTATCTCTCACTTGACGGAGCTGAAATGCAGCTCTTCTGTGGCGGAATAACAGCCCAAAACGTTCATCCCGACCGGGGCTTGAATCGAGGACTTGAGCCTCACTTGACGGTCGACACTGCTAAAATGTTGCACGACTAGAAGTTGCAATCTGTCGATGGGAAACCAAATATTCTCTTTACTTGTCTAATAAAATATCTGTTCTTCCTCTACAGCCACCACCTAAAATAGCGTCAAGACAACACACTCCAAAGTCGTCACTGCAAGATTGATTGAAGGATCACCCATTAAAACCAGCTATTGCAACTTGACGACGTAAAAACAAATGATTCATATTTTCATTCAGTAGCATGCCACAAGAATACTCTCTATGGAAAGATAAAAGAGAAATCGCCACCACTAAACATAGGAAACATTTTCAAAAGACACTGGAGCGTAAATGTCTTCTGGGGAAAATTGGTCTGCATTGTCATTAAACAGCTTCTTTTTCTTTTCTTTTTTTAATTATTTTTTCAATTTGATTGAAACCAAGTTTGGACGAAAACGGGTAATTTAACACAATTAGTATGGCTGCAAACTCCTAAATTACCCAACTAACAGAAGTCTAGAATTGAAAGAATCCTCTTTTTTCGAAGTAAAACACACCACCGTTGTCTAAGCATATCATATTAATCAGTTGACAAAAGAAAAAAAAGAAAAAAAAGAAAAAACAAAGAACGATAAACAACATCCATAACTACTACTAATTTCGCAGTTCGATCAACTCACCACAGAAAAAATGACCAACTTAAACTGGCCACGTGGATGTCCTTAGGCATGAGGGCGACAAGCTTCACTTGGTCACAAAGGTTGGTTTCGTGCATTAAACAAACCCGCAAGGTAAGCCTGAGAAGCCCTGCTGCAAGGCAAGCACGCCGTGGCTCTATAAACGCAGATCAGCCTTGAAGCCCAAGGCAATGTCAAGAACAAGCATCAGGACTAGCAACTGATAAGACGATTGGTCCTCTTCCTTAATCTTCTCATCTGCTCTCTTAAATTCCGAGAACACAACTGACTTTTTCCGCCCTTTTTTTCCCTTGGCCTTTTAGTTTTGTATTTGTACTCAATATAAACAATCCTCAATCTCAAAAACACCTATTTTTCACGCCACAAACAATCATACTGAAAATAAAGTAATTTCCAAGGCAAATATCTACAATGATTTAACTAGCCAAAGTCACATACGCCTATAAATGTAATACATATCGAAAGAAAACTTTCTAGTTAGGATTTTAAATCCATAGAATTCAAACTAGACAAGAACACGTCCTTCGTGCAAATCAAGCAAAAAAAGATGACAAGATTAAAAAATGGAGCATAATATCTTGATCTTCCCAAACTAAAATAACAGATAGAGTCATTCAATCTTTTTTACCACTGGCTGAAAGGAAGGATCAAATTTCCCCTTAGAATTCAATCAGCAAACAACTTAAAAATTGAAGCGTCTCCAGAGAAACCCTTGGCCACCATCTCATCAGTAAACTGCAATGCTCTCAATAACTCATCATTATGAATGAGCCCTCGGATCATTAAATTATATGTGCAATTATATGGAGGGCATTCATTTTCTACCATTTCTCTATGCAAATTAAGATTTTCACCTACAAGACCTCCACCAAGAAGTCCATTTATCATAAGTCCTCACATTACGTTGTAAGCCTTTGGATGGTAATTTGCAAAAGAGATCTTTTGCCGCTGCAAGATTTTCAGCTTTACACATACCTCCAATGAGGGTGTTATAGATCACGATACTGAGTGGTAACTTTTTCTCTTCCACATCGTGAAATAATGTCATTGCCTCTTCCAGTTCTTATTTGACGAGTTTGAATATAGATCACCCTCGTTTGACGAGTTTATCCAAAAATTGATTGAAAGCCACAACAGAAGGCAGAGGACGTGTTCAGAGCATTCTATAAAACGAATAGACCAAAGCATCTTCAACATTGATCTTCACGTCCAAGTGGGTATTGTTGGATTTGTCCATTCTTTGATCACCAATGTCACTCTACTGAAGAAAGTGTAGATGCTAGGATCTACGGTCAAATTTTAACTATGGTTAGATCATAAGGAAAATATCATACGGGAATTATTAGGGTCTTTGAACATCACATAAAAGAATCATAAAACAATCATAATCGGAAAATATAAACAATAAACTGCAACACCGAAATTTAGAGAGGTTCGCCGGAATGTCGTGCGACGTCCTCTAAGTCTGTGGTTTCACTATATGAACTTTGAGTACAAAAGGTTACAATTTCTAGGTATATTCTAGCAGAATAACAGTAAAACTCGAGGTCACCCTCAAATGAGAAGGATCTTCCTCTATTTTTAGAGGGAAGATCGTGAGTTTGGACTCACATGATGGTAGTGGGCCATTCCCTACTACCCGAATTGTTCAGAACATATACTAGGACATAGGCCTCGATGCCGCGATTGATCATGGGCCTAGCAGTTACAGAGACTGATCTCTCACCGTTCATTGCTTGCTGAATATGAATGCTGGATGACGAATTGATCATCCGTGATGACCAATAAATGGTTGAGCATCGAGTGACCGATCAGCATCGTTCATCATTAATTTTGTTGAACCAAGTGCTTACCCGATCCACACTTGGTAAATTTATGGGCTCTAAGGAATTGAGACCAAGTGGTCGAGGACCACCATTCGTCGTTCGTCACTCTCCTAACGAGTGGTAATCATTCGTTGGGCTGAGCCCGAATGTTCAAGATTAGGAGCACTTAATTTGTCATGGCTCATTGTTCGTCGTTCGTTAGTCCAGTGATCGTGATGACCGAGTCAACATTATGGGGAGACGAAATATAACCCCAACAGATAACCCCCCACTCTATCGAGCAATGATTCTCGATAGAGTGGTTGATGACCATCATTCGTAAAATGATGTCTGCTGATCATCAAAAGTATCAATCACGCAAGTCTGGTGAATAGTGATGCTAGTCAATCATAGCTGTCGAGCCCGAGAGAAAAGGATATTCTTTACACATGACAAGTGCTGGTTGGATGACCTGAAACGACGGTTGCCTTTTCGAATTTTGAAAAGGCGTGAAATGATTTCTCTGCATGAGAATATGAAACTCTCATAATTCATGTAGTTTGATAAGGCATGATAAAAGCATCAGAGCCTTTGGATCTTCCCCTGGAGGGTAACTCTTCATCTGCCCACTTCTTTCCATTTTTGTTTGCTTGGAGCCACCAGAATCCTCAGAGAGAAAGTCCAAGAGTTCTCAAAGTCACCTGAGATTTTCATGCAAGATTTATTTTCCTTTTCTTTGTTTTATGCTCTTTTTATCTAATAAATTTGTTTTTCTGCTGATTTCGAGTCATTTAAGGTTGGTTTTATGTGTTTCCACCGGGTGAGTGATTTGGTTTGGGGATTTGTGTTATTTTTCTGGGTTTTTCTTTGAATATTTGTTGTGTTCCTCGTGTTCATCCCAAAAATCATAGGATTTCAAAGGTTTAGGATTTAGATCCGAAATCCTTTCACCGTTCGTCCATAAATCTGTTCGCGAGCTAATATGAACAAAGCGAGAGGCAAGAGACCATTAGAGGAGGACATCGATGTCCCAGCAAACATCGATCTGGAGGAAAGCGACACCGAAGACAATGAACTGGATCCATCCTTCGATGTTCAAGGAAGGAACACGAACACCTCCAAATGAAAAGGGCGCCGAGTCTAGCAACGAGGCATCTGAGAGGAATCGATCGGCAACAATGTTAGGGACTAGAGTCGTTTCCATAACTCCCATCACTCGATTGAGCAGTCCTCCACGCCGGATAAGTATGGAGTCCTTCTTGCGAACAACGAACCCCCCTTCCATCTTGACTGAAGATGACTTAGCCCTTATCAGGGGGGTAGGTACGGGTTCCCAAACGAAGTCCAACTTCTTCTTCCTTTCCCGAATGAATGAGCGAACACCGTCTCTGAGGGATGGATTTGCATGTATACGATATACTTTGAATGTGGGCTTCGACTGCCGATCCACCCACTCATTATTCAGGGTTTGTTTGGTGGAGTAGTTTGAGTTGGGATTTTTAAGTTTCAATAGTAAGGGCCTGTTTGGTGCACAAGTTCAGTTTGAGTTGAGTTGAAATTTTTAAGTTTAAATAGCAATTTTTGTTGACTTTTTCAGAAAAGACAAAAAAAATTTTGGGGAAAAGACAAAAAACATGATGAAAAAAGTACAGTTTAGTTTAAACCAAACTGGTAAACCAAACGGGCCCTAAATTTTTTTGAATTTTCAGAAAAGACAAAAAACTTTTTGGGAAAAAGACAAAAAAAAGTTTGAGTTGAATGGTTTGAGTTGGTGAAACAAACAGGCCCTCAGTGTATGCATCATTATCAGCTCGCGATCCCTCAGCTAATGCTGAATGGGATGTGAGTGTTTCTGGGATTGATTGTGGTTGCCGACGAGGCGGGCGTCAAGGTAAATTTTTCTGTCATTGATTTTATCTTTCAAATACTTTCTTATTCCTCTAAAAAAAAAAAAAAAAAAAAAAAAAAACGTAATCTGATAAAAAAAAATGCAAAAGTTCATTTGCACAAAAAGAAATGCAAAAATTCAAAATATTGGGTGCACTTTTTTAATAAAAACAAAACACCGGATAAGAAAAAAAAAAAAAAAAAAAAAAAAAAAAAAAAAAAAAAGGGAAAGAAAGGAAAGAAATAGTAGCAGAGTTCTAATGAGGAGCACTACTGGTAGTGATCCATTTAACGATTGAAAATGATTGTGTGGCTAAATAAACAATTATGATATATAAGATGCATCCAATGTTATTATAATCTCGTTTACACCCAATTCTTTATTTTCCTTCAAATTTACATTTTTTTCCTTCCACACAAAATTCTGATATGTTACTTTCAGGAAAAAAAAAAAAAAAGGAATTGGATCTGATCGCCATTGCCTCATTTGCCTCGCCGCCTCCTTTCTCCGGCATAGACACGTCCATCGTAGCCACAATCCGATTGGCCTCCGATGTTGCGGTGAGTGAGGTTCCACTGGAGCGCATATGATGAGGAGGAAAAAGAGGGAATACAAACCGCAGCCGTGAAACGTGACTGAGATGAAGAAGATGACTCCGATTCGATGGTAAGGGACCTCGGACGCCGTGCTGAAAGCCTGAGATCGAACGGAAGATGGCATGAGTTTAGGCTTCTAGCGAAGGTTGAGTTGTGGCTGGGTTTGATCAAAGGGTTCGGTACTCTCTCTCTCTATAGCTGTGTGTGGAGGGTGAGAGTTGAGAGTTGAGTCTATGACTCCACTTCTACAATTTCTCTGGCAACCACGCTCCGCCCACTGTAGAGATCCGTCCGATCCTCGGATCTTCGAAGCACAAAATTCAATTGGAGCGAGCTTGGCCGATACACTGGTGGCTCGGCAAACAATCCGACAGCTTCTTCGGCAGTCGAGTGTTGGTGAGAGCTAGGGGATTTTTGGTTGAATTTTGGGTTTGTTTTTTTCTCATTTTTGAAAAAAAAAAAACTTTGTATTTAATAAATTTTCATTCAATACACAAATGTACATAATAAAAAAAAAGGGTAAAATTTGTTTGTTCTTCTATATTGTTAACCGTTAGAATTCATGTTAACCGTTTATAAATGGGTAAAGTTATGGTAAAATCTTTTTTATATACCCTATCAGTAAAATTTATTTTTAAATCGTTTCGATTTAATCGAACGGTTTGAGATGTTGTTTGTACATAATAACTATAATGTACTTTAACCCATAGTATTATATACTAAAAATAAAAAAATTAGAAATTCAAAAAACTTAAAAAAAACTGGTTTCCCAACCAATAAACCAGCGGGACCCTCGATGTCGGCAAAGACATCGAGGAGCCCCCCTCCTTAAACATCGACGCCCCCCCCCCCCAAAACGCTGACTAGATCTAGCTTCGGGGGGGGGGGGAGGGGGGGGGGCACTCTGGTTGGGGCTCGTGGGCATTTGGGGGGGGCGCTTGGGCTCGAGCACCGGTGGGGTAGGGGGGGCTGTGGTTGGGGCTCTTCGGCATCAGGAGGGGGGTGCCTAGGGTTGGGCGTCGGGGGAAAGGGGGCTTGGCTCGTCGGCGGGGGCTTGGCTGGGAGGTAATGGGTGTTTTACTCATTTCTTTTTAATTTATTTTTTATATATTATTTTTAATTTATTTTTTGTTTATTCTAGCATAAAGTAAGATGTATTATAACTATCATACATAAGCAATATGTCAATCCTTTGATTATATTTTAATGATTTAAAAATGAGTTTTATCGATATGATATATTAATAAGAATTTACCACATATTTATCCAAAAATAATAATTCACGGTCTCACACGTGCGTCCGTGCCTTGGTTCACTAATGGACAATGCTCTTCCCCACATCCCCATTTTTCATTCATTTTTGTTGTTTCCTTGTGGCATCTCACTTTTTCAGGAACCAGTGGAGCTTTCTTCCTTTTGGTCAATGTTGAAAGTGGCAAAAGAGTCTGTCTTGCTCCATTTCTTGTAAAACACAGTAGGCGCTTTTTATTTTTATTTTTTATTTTTTATTTTTTAAATCGTTTTTTTTTATTTATTTTTTATTTTTTTCGTTACTAGCGCTTTTACTGGAGCCCCTTTTCTTCTCTTTTTCTCTTTTTTCTTTTTTTCTTTCCTAAATTTTTTCCATCACTTTTTGATTGACCTTTTGCTTTTAAACCAAATAACATTCTGATCAAGGCAAATATATTCTTCAGATCTGAAACTTAATTGGAAGGATGCAAAGAATTGGCTCTAGAACCAATCTCCTTCCCAACTCTAGATCTGCTTTGGGGTTTCAACATGGCCTTGTTGGACTTATTTTCTTTTCTCGCACTCATTCCAAAGCCTCTCCGAAAGACGGCTGTAGAATGACCTTGGTCAATCAAAGAATGGCCAAATCCAACAATACCCACTTGGATATGAAGATGAATGTTGAAGATGCTTTGGTGGATTCGTTTCGTAGGATGCTCCGAACTCGTCCTCTTCCTTCTCTTGTGGCTTTCACTCAATTGCTTGGTAAACTCGTCAAATCCAAACACTATTCTCTTGTCGTTTCTTTGTATAACCAAATGGGCATGCGAGGAATCAGGCCTGATGATTACACTCTCAACGTTGTGCTCAATTGCTTCTGTCGTTTGAACCAAATGCCTTCTAGTTTATGTGTCGTTGGAAATTTCATTAAATTTGGTCTTCAACCAGACGTTGTGACCTTAAATACTCTAATGATGGGGTTTTTCCTTGTGGGGAAGGTTGTTGAAGCAGAAGAATGCTTTAACAAAATGATCAAGGGTGGTTGTAAGCCTGATGTAGTCACTTATAACACATTGCTAAATGGGAATTGTAAGGTGGGACACAGTGTTGCAGCTATTCAGTTGCTCAAGAAGATGGAAAAGGAAGAGAATTTCAAGCCTGACATTTTTTCCTACAGCATAGTTATTGACGGCCTTTGCAAGGAGGGGCTAGTTGATCATGCTCTAGACCTCTTCCTGAAAATGACCCGTAAAGGAGTTGTTCCAGATGTTGTTTCTTACACCTCCTTGATTCATGGAGTGTGCATGATAGGGGAACTGGAAGAAGCTATGAGGTTATTCAATGGAATGGTCGATCGAAATATCTCTCCCGATGTACAGACTTTCAGTGTCTTGGTTGATGCCCTTTGTAAAGAAGGGATGGTTGTGAAGGCACAAGATATGATGGAAGTTATGATTCAAAGAGGAGTCAAGCCTAATGTTATAACATATAATTCACTCATTGACGGTCATTGTTTGCGAGGAGAAATTGACGAGGCAAGAAAGGTGTTTGATATGATGATCGACAATGGTTGTGAAAGTACTGTATTTAGTTATAGCATTTTGATAAATGGATATGGTAAGAAAAAGATGATAAGTGAGGCTCTTAGTCTGTATGAAGAAATGACATCTAAGGGATTGGTTCCAGATGTTGTTACTTATAGCTCTCTTATTGCTGGTCTGTGTAAAGTAGGGAGAACTCAGTCTGCTCAAGATCTTCTTCACAAGATGCAAGCTGTTGGGCAGCCACCAAATAGTCAAACATATGCTATTTTACTAGATGGGTTATGCAAAAATGGAGAACTTGAAGAGGCAAAACTTTTATTTCATGATATGGAAGAGAAAAAGTTACCACTCAATATCGTGATCTACAATACCCTGATTGGAGGCATGTGTAAAGCTGGAAATCTTGCAGCGGCAAAAGATCACTTTTGCAAATTACCATCCAAAGGTTTACAATGTAATGTGTGGACATATAACATAATGATTGATGGATTTCTTTGCGGAGGCCTCGTAGGTGAAGCTCTCAATTTGCGTAGAGAAATGGAAGAAAAAGGATGCACTCCAGACGAATGCACTTACAATATAATGATCCGTGGGTTTATTCATAACGATGACATATCAAGAGCATTGCAGTTTAAAGATGAAATGGTGGCAAATGGTTTCTCTGTGGATGCTTCAACTTATGAGTTGTTTATGGATTTGGTTTCTATGGGTAAATTAGATTCTTCCTTGCGGGCAGTGGTACAAAAGATTGTATGACTTTTGTTTGCTCTTACGTACTTCCGCTGTTAAGCGACTGATATGGTATGCAGTGCCATTTACATCCCAGTAGCGCTCTCTATGGTATGGGTTGCGTGCCAGAGTGTGTGGTTTTACCATGAATTAACTTTCGTCAACCTAAGAGTATATGCGATATGCAACAGCAGTGGATGGCTGAGTTGGGCCTATGTTCTTTTCTGTTAAGGACTCGGACAGGTTGGTGTTGGAGCACAAAAAGAAACATAATTTAAGAGAAAACAACAACGGAGGAAGGAGCAAGCTGAAGCAGACAGAGTAAACAAGGAGAAGGAGAGGAAAAAGAGGAGCCAAACAAAAACAAGGTGCGTCGATGCCGGGGACCAAAGTGTCTTGGAGACCAAAGAGTTTCTGTTTAGTGATGCTAAATGAACTTTGCCAAAACAGTTGACTCTTTTACGTTCCAAATTGAAAAGAAGATTTAATTTAAAATCTGAGATTTAGCCTTAAAAATAGCGCTTAATACCCCGCTTAGAAGTTAGAAATGGATACAGTCTGGTAGGTGAGCTAGTAGGCCTTTTGATTCTATAGCCATGTAAGATCAATGACGATTGAATTTATTTTTGAACTTTAGAGTCATTAGGAGTTGAAATAATCAGTAAACCTCAAACTAGGACTTAATTTGATCAGATTATCATTAGTCAGTTAAAAATAATATTATGTACACGTGAAGTTGTACAATAAGATGATAGTTACCCCACGATTTTCGAAATAGTTCTTCTAAGTTTGATATTAACAGGAAATATCTATACATAAATAGTTTAAACTTATGCATTTTAAATAATTTTTTACTCACTTTTTTCTTTTCTCTACAACAGGCCAAGAATCATCTTCTTGAATTTCATCTTAGTTATTATTTCAATATTAGAAGTCTGCGAAGAAGCTATAGCTGTGCGTGTATACGGACGGTTTTATTCAATGGAGATCCGACAGGCTATCGATTTGCGCCAACAGACGAAGAGTTGATTTCTTACTACTTGGCAAGGAAGTTGCGTAGGAAGCCTTTGCCTTAAACGTGTTCAAAGAAGCTGATTTTTATGACTACACACCACAACAACTTGAAGGTAAATTTATAACCATAGTATATACATATTTATGTATATACTATAAGCTTGCTTTTTGTCACGTGTTACTGTTTTTTCTTTACGCAATATTATTTTGTATTATGGTTGGGTTCTAATTTTTATGAGGAGAAGTCGACGAGGCAAGAAAGATGTTTGATGCGCTGACTGCCAATGGTTGTGAAAGTAATGTATTTACTTACAACATTCTTATAAATGGATTTTGTAAGAAAAAGATGATAAATGAAGCTCTTAGACTGTTTGAAGAAATGACAACCAGGGGAGTGGTTCCAGATGTTGTTACTTATAGCTCTCTTATTGCTGGTCTATGTAAAGTAGGGAAAACTTGGCCTGCTCAAGATCTGCTTCACAAGATGCAAGTTATTGGGCAGCCACCAGATGCTCAAACTTATGCTATTTTATTCGATGGCTTTTGCAAAAACGGAGAGCTTGAAGAGGCAATGACTTTATTTTGTGATATGGAAGAGAAAAAGTTACCACTCAGTATTGTGATCTACACTACCCTATTGGAGGAATGTGTAAAGCTGGAAATCTTGCAGCGGCAAAAGATCTCTTTTGCAAATTACCATCCAAAGGTTTTCAATGTAATGTGTGGACGTATAACATAACGATCAATGGAATTCTTTGTGAAGGCCTCGTAGGTCAAGCTCTCAACTTGCTTAGAGAAATGGAAGAAAAAGGATGCGCTCCAAACGAGTGCACTTATAATTTACTGATCCGTGGGCTTATTCATAATGATGATATATCGAGGGCGTTGCAGTTTAAAGGTGAAATGGTGGCAAAGGGTTTCTATGGAGATGTCTCAACTTAGGAGTTGTTTCTCGATTTGGTTTCTTAGGGTAAATTAGATCCTTCCTTGCAGCCAGTGGTAAAAAAGATTGCATGACTTGTATTTGTTATTCCACTGTGGCATGATTAAGATATTGTACTGTGTTTTTCAACTTACTTTTGTTTACCTGATCTGTATGAATGGATATTTGGATTCTGTCGGTTTACAGACAAACTAGAAAGTTTCCCACTTGACGTGTCATGTGTTTGGCCAGTAAAAAAAAGTTTGTGCTCTGAATCGAGGATTGTGTATAAAGCTGAAAGCCCAAAGAAGAAAAACGAAGAAAAAGAATCAGGCTTTATAGAATCTTGCTTTATTGTATCAGTTGGAAAGTTCTCTTTTTAAGTTTCCGAGGACACCTTGTCCTCTTCATTTGTAATTTAACAATCAAAAGGAGTTTTTTCTTATCGAGAAGTAATTGTTGCAAAGTTGCAAAGATTTTCGTTTTTGTTAAAAAGTTTATCAGGAATTTGGTACCAATTGAATAAACAACTGTTGCTGACATTTTTATTTCTGGAGTTAATCTCTGTGAGATAATGTTTGAAATTGCGAAAAATTATAATAGAGTTCTGCAAGATTGAAATTTCCGCTTACTCTCTGCTTCCTTTTTTTTTGTTTTTTTTTTTTTTTATAACTTATAACTGAAGTCTTTGCTCTTGACACAAAGCTAACCAACAAGAAACAAAAACATTGAGAAAGGTACATATTAATACATCTTTCCCAGCAATCCAACAGTTCGTTTTCCTAGTTTTAATGCAATGTATATGAGGTTTTGCTGTCCACCAGGTTTTAGCGAAGTACAGAGAATGATGAGAAAGATTCTGGTAAGACAAGTAACTACAGCATTGAACAGGATTTGCTTAGATAGGCCTTCTGGTTAATTTGAGTGGACATGCTCTTTTTTTTTTTTTTTTTTTTTTTTTTAATAATTTATGTCTTAGTAGTAATTGCAGTAAATACAGCATAATATTTCCAAGTTTTAAAAGCAGAATGCTCCATTGATTGTAGTCGCCAAGTTTGAGATGAGTTGCTAAAAGGTTTGTATAAGTCCATCTCTCTCTCTTCCTTATTTTTTTTTTTTTTTTTTTTTTTTCCATCATTTTCTGGGTACTGATATTCATTCATGTTTTTAAATTTCAACAGAAATCTAAAATCAAAATGACTTGAACAAGTGCCATATGCTAAATAGTGATTTTGTTAGGTGCAAAAGCAGTCACAAAATCTTACTGAGCATCAGTAGAAGGCCAAGGAACATTACTGAGCGTCAGGAAGTTTTCCAATCTGGAGGATTGTTTATGAAATTGGCAAAGACTTCAATACTGATCTGTGTTTCCAGAGCCACACCATGCTTTTGGGTTTGTTCAACGACACCAACCTTTTTAAACTTTCGAACGATCTGCTTTTCTGTTGTGGGTGCATCATTTCATTTGTGATCCTGTCTTAACGAGGCCAATTTGCCAGCAAACGCTGTGCAAACATTGAATCTGTTGTGGATACTATTGAAGTCATTGTACATGATGCTGAAATCGGAGTAGATCTAGAGAAAGATGATGACAACTTTTACATCCTTCGGAACATGGAGGATGTGACAATATGACTTCTGAAAAATGGAGGCCAACCTTGTAGAAGGGAATTGGAAATAATAATCTGTAGTTCTGTGAATCCAGATGCAATCCATACATAACTGACGGAACGCAAAAATCACTGCCAAGAGTTCCGCAATTGAGGTTTATGGTGCAAGTTTTCTTCTTCTTTCTCTTTAAGTTCCAAAGTTTTCATTAGAATAATATTAACATATTTACATCTTCAATATGTTTCCGTGATGCGTCTCTTTTTCGCTCTCTCTCAATCAAGAATGTTCTATATCCACTATTCTTCTTCTGTGTGCTTGATGATTTTGTAGATGTCACAAACAATTGCAAATGAAACTGGACGAAAATTGCAAGGATGCATCTTTCAAGAAAATTGGTAATGAGGTCTCCGTAAGGGGATTTATTGTGATAAATTTCTTCTTTGAATAAAATAGTTTTTGAGTGTTCTACAGAAATGACAAAATGATTTAGTACTCAGATTTAAAAGTCTAGACTTTTTTAAATTATTTGTTTTTCCTATTAGCAAAAATTGGCAGAAGTCGATACAAAATAAAAAGTGACATACTATTTAGCGCGATTACAAACTTTTTTCTTTCATTTCTTTTAGTTAAAACAAGCATAACTTGAGAGAACAAAAGTGAAAGCATAACTCTTTTTTTCTACACAAAAAAAAAAAAAAAAAAACCTATTCTTTGATACCTTCTATTCTTCCGGCATAAATATTTTGCTTTGAGCCAACATGGCATTCAAGAGTAAGGCTCCATTGTCAGAGCCAAAGGAATCCTAATGTGATCAAAGTGTTTGTTAAACCAGGCACTGTTGACCAGTCACAATCCAGACGGTCTTTAACGCCGGCTGTGTTTGTGCATTGCAATGATCTAAAACCATTCCGGAACTCCTCCATTTGGCAATAGGTCTCGTAGTACCACCTATATATCCATTTGGCGGGATGTCATTGACGCCTCCCAGTTTTATCCATGGCCATGATGGAGCCGACCATGAGAAATGATTTGGAAACACAGCATAGCTAATGTTCGAAGTAACAGTGAGGATTAGAGAACTGACCTGGGATCTCAAAGCAAAACCTCGTGGCAAGGTAGCTAAAATGGGAAATTGATGGAAATGAAACAGAAATGGTTGATGTTGAAATTAGAGTAGATCTAGTAAAATATAATGGGAAATTTTACGTCCTTCTGAACCTGGAAGTTGTGACAGTATGACTCCTGAAAAATGGAGACCAATTTTAAAGAAGGAACTCGAAATAATTATACAAGTGTTTTGGATACAGATGAAATCCAGACATCACTGTTGAGCACAGAAATACCTGCCTTCCGCAATTGAGGTTTGTGGTGCAAGTTTTCTTCTTCTTGCTCTTCAAGTTCTGAGTTTTACTGTTTATGAATGTTGGCAGAGTTTCGAATACCATACAGCATACACGTAAGGCATATATTGTCTCTTACGGTTGCTGATTTGTTGCCCATGTGATGCAGGATGATTTTGGAGATGTAACAATTGCAAATGACACTTTTAAGAAAACTGGTATTTAGGTTTGAGTAAAGGCATGTACATTGCAATTATTCAAACCAATTTCGGAACTCCTCCATTTGGCAATTGGGTCTGGTAATACCTCCTATTCATCCATTCGGCAGGATGTCATCAATGCCTCCCATCTGTAGCCATGGCGATAATGGAGCTACATCTCGAAGGTTCCAGAGCAAAGTGCAGGCAAAAGCCCTTTGACAACGTTAATGTAAAACCTTGAATCAGACTTCTGAACTCTTTTACCAAGGGAAAGCACATCACAGTTGAAAACGAAGTAGTGCTGGTATGGCTGATCATTTTTTTTGCCCTTCACTTCGATTTTTTTTTTTTTTTCCTACTTGGATAGAGTGTCCTTTTGTTGTTGTATTTTTATGGAATGAGAGAAATGGAGGGTTCTTGTTTGATTGAAGGGGAGGGGAAAATAGGATAAAATATCATATTGATCTTCCTGTTTATTGTAGAAACAACATTGTGACAGGGACTTGCCTGCTTTGCATTTTAAGGGGGGAAAAACACACACACACACACTGTGACAATGACTTATTTGTGAATATATTTGTAGCATATTATCATTTCAACTGTAGAGGCTAATTTATTTGTTTTAATCTGCATTAAGTCCTTTGATTTGACTATCTATATATGTTTCTTAAAATTTAGGTAGGGGAGTCGATTATAGTTAGACAATGACGGCAATCACTTCTTGTTCGTGAAATATCCAATTATCTGTCATGGTTTTCTCATAAAGTAAGGTCGTCAAAAGTTCACTTTTTGAATAGAAGCATTCCTCCAAAATTGGAAGGATACATAATGCAATAGAATAAGTTTCTCCTTTAAATGCATCTCTTTTTCGGTGGTTTACAAAAATAACGATTTTACTACTCAATTTAAAAAAAAAAAATTTTGCATTTTATTTTTACTACTTACAAAAATGGCACAGTTCAGCAAGAAAAAGAGGTGAATTAGAAATATGAAAAACAATGTACATATTACTTGGTAAATATTTTTTTGAACTTGGGATGGGGGATTCAAACTCTACTCCTTAAAATGAAGTCAAGTATGGAATTACCATTAGGTTATACCAACAACCACGACTTAGTAAATATCAGGTATACTAGATCAACTAAAAATCTTATTTACTCAATAATTAAGTAGATATTACAGGTAAATCTTTATTTTTCTTCCCTGAGACAAATGTATTATCTTATATATGCTATGTTTGGTAGGGTGGAAAAGAGGAAGGAAGGAAGGAGTCCAAATCTGACATTGTTACGGATGATGAGAATAACGAGACGGAGGAATATGAGGCTTGGAATTAGAGGGAGATAGCCAGAATCAAGAGGGACAGGGAGGACCGAGAAGCAATGTTGAAAAATGACAGAGCAGGAAAGGAGGGAGTGTAATAGAAAAAATTCGAAAGCTCCTCTGAAGTCAAAGCAGAAGTGGAGGTTCATGTAGAAATATAATCACAAATGAGCTTTCTTCCAATCAGAACCCAACGACCGTGCTACTACTAATTTTCGGATCAATGGTATGTAGACACGAGATTTCTCTGCCCCGACTGTAGTAGATAAGATGGACAAGACTATATTGCCCAAGGTAATGCAGGTCAAGCATTTTGGTCGGAGTGGGAGGACTAAATGAAGGCATCTTGTCAACTAGGATACTACTGACTGGGGATAATCTGTAAGTTTTTAAGTGTTTTTTTTTTTTTTTTTTTAAAACAAGCTATTGCACTTTGCATTCCAATACAGGTTGCATTCAATTTTCTAGATTTCCCAGGCACTCACTATATAGTTCTTTTTAATTTCAAAAAATAAAATAAAATATAGTTCTTTTTCTTTCTGATTCTGAATGAGTTATAATGTGCATGGATTTACTTTTCTTTTCCAAAATGGCAAAGGGGGACTTCGGAGAAACACAACTGAAGTCTCGCTCTACTCTCCATTTTTTTCCTGATATATATATATATATATAATATAGATTTTTATTTCGTCGTTTGAATTTCCTTGTTTTTTATTCCAGAGGATTTCTCTTGTTGTTCTTCTGTATGGCGTGCGCATGTGAGTTATCTCCTGATTCGAGAAATAGTTAGATATTCACCAGTCATTTGTAGGGAACTTCATGGATACAAGTTTGGTAAACTTTTGATTGATACATGCCCTGCAGAAATAGCTTTTGATATAATTGTACATAATATATACTAGCTTAAATGCGTTAAGTAGCGGACAAATTGGTGGATGTTGACGGCTTCCATTTTTTATAGGACTGGGATTTAGCATTTGTTGAACTTGATAGTTCGTAGGTCATCCATAACAAGAGAACTCTTGAAAACTGATGATTCTTTTCAATTGCGATTATACACATTGATCATGATCTAGTTACTACATATCAAGTTGGCGTTTCATTTGTAATAGAACGATCCTCTTCGTGCAAAGTTCAATGCAAAACTGGCTGGAATGAATGCACCAATAGCGAAACCTAAAGGAAGCAAGAAATTGAAAGACTAGGAAGCTGCTCCGAAACCAATCGAAGAATGACAGCTCTTAGGTACTTCCATTGTTTAGTGACTGATAAGGTATGCAGTGCCATTTACATCCCAGTAGCGCTCTCTATGGTATGGGGTTGCATGCCAGGGTGAGTGGTTTTACCATGAATTAACTTTCGACAACCGAAGAGTATATGCGATATGCAATGGCAGTGGAGCCACAGTGGCTGGCTGAGGTGGGATCTGTGTCCTTTTCTGTTACGAACTCGGACAGGTTGGTGTTGGAGCACAAAAAGAGATGTAATTTAAGAGAGAAAACAAACAATTGGGGGAGGAGAAAGCTGAAGCAGACACAGTAAACAAGGAGAAGGAGAGGTAAAAGAGCAGCCAAATGAAAAGGAGGTACGTCGATGCCGGGGACCAAAGTGTCTCGGAGACGAAAGATTTTCCGTTTATAGATGTGTAATGAACAATGCCAAAATAGTTGAATCTTGTACGTTCCAAATTGAAAAGAAGATTTTGATATTTAGCCTGAAGCAAAAAAAAAAAAAAAAAGGGCACTAAATACCCTGCTTAGAAATAGATACAGTCTGGTTACTGCTAGGTAACCTATTAGGCCTTTTGATTCCATAGCCATGTAAAGAAGTTTCTTTTCCAATACTTTGGAAAGAAGTTGTTAAAAATTTAGGTCAAGGTGATAATATATGTAAGAAAATGATCATGGTATAAAAAACAATTAAATATTATTTATATCTGAGTAGAAAGTAAAGTGGAGTATGTGTACAATTCTCGTTAGTTAAGATATGCCTATAAGTAATAACCACAAATTAAATATATGTAAGCAATTTTATTTTCCAAGTTAAAAGAACCTTTATTTTTTTCTTTCATGAAAATTTGTGGTTATTACTTATTAAAAATTTTCAACAACTTTTTTAATTTTATTTTAAATCGATGAAAATTTTTCTTTCATTCCAAAAAGTTGTTGTTCTTTGTTTATGTTAAATATTAATTAAATACATCAGAAAACTTGATTTGATATACTAACACGTGTACGTAGTTAGTTGTATACCAACACAAACATGATATTTAACCCACGATTTTTAAAATAGTTCTTCTAGTTTGATTTAAACACGAAATATCTACATATAAATAGCTCAAACTTATTCATTCTAACTCATTATTTACTCACTTTTTTCTTTTCTCTACAACAGGCCAAGAATTGTCTTCTTGAATTTCATCTTAGTTATTATTTCAATAATTGAGGCCTTCGAAGAAGCTATATCTGTGCGTGAATTCGGACGTTTCTCTTCAATGAAGATTCCGACAGGATATCGATTTGCGCCGACGGATGAAGAGTTGATCTCTTATTTCTTGGCGAGGAAGTTGCGTGGGATGGATTTACCTCCGAACGTATTCAAAGAAGTTGATATTTATGGCTACACACCTCAACAACTTGAAGGTAAATTTACATCCATAATACATATATATATATATATATATACATACATACATATATAGATATATGCTTGCTTTTTGTCATGTGTTACTGTTGTTTCTTTACGTAATACATCTTTGTATTATGGTTGGGATCTAACTTTTGCGATTTTGTAGTTTTTTGTTTCTCGCGGACATAATTTCAGACAGTTTGTATATATATCTTCTTTTTTACTTCTATGGAGAGAATTATTCCACTTGTTGATCTCTTTTTTGTCATAAAGATTTGTATTTTTTAAATTAAAAGTAGTCTCTTTTTTTTTTTAATTTATTGTAAACTTTCGTAATATTTATCTTCGTATGTTGATTGATACTGTGTTTTACGTAATATATTTGATATTTGTGACCATATACCACAGCTTCTTGAAGGTATATGTATATCCATAATATATAATAAATAATTTTTGGGGGTAACCTTCAAGTTGCTTTTTAAAGGAGGAAAGTCCCGATAATTCAAATAAATTCTAAATTATTATTTGTTTTAAGAAATTCTAGTTGTTTTTTTTTTTTTTTTTTTTTATCATGTGTAATTGTTTTTCTAGAAATGTAATTTATTCTGCATTATGGTTGCGTTTCTAATTTTTACAATTTTGAATTTTCCTGTTAGTCTGAGTAGGTTTTATTTTATTGGGGATTATAGCTAAATAGTCTTTTGTTTTTTTAAATATTTAATAAATAGCTGAAATTTTTAAAAATTAGTTAAAATGTCATTTTTTTAAATGATTAATCAATTGTCTGAAATGATCAATCAGTGATTGACTATTTGATTAATCATAATGTAAATTATCAAATTTCATAGTCAATTATTGATTGACTATTTATCAATAACTGATTAATCAAATCTGAAAAATGACAAACGGTCATTTTCCTAAATAAATTAAAAAAAAAAAAAAAAAGTTGAGCCATTGATTAGATTGGAGATTAAAAAAGCCCACCCAGCCTACTTTTTCTATTTCATTTTTTTATTTTTCCATATCTTTAAGATACCATTCATCTTAACCCTTTTTTTCATTTGATTGTGTTTTTTATTATTTCTCCTATTTTCGATATAATTAGTTAAATGACAGGTATTAACAAATCCTGATTACCTGTTTGCCTTCACTAAGAATAGTTTCCAATATAAGTCTGTCGTTTAGCTGCCAATTTTTCTCTTCAGGTGTCCTTTTTTTTTTTTTTTTTTTGCTTTACTTTGCAGCTGTTTATTTTCCCTGAGTGGTTTTTGTTCAAACTCTTGATGCGTTTTGTTTAATTTCATCATGTTTAGCTGTCGTTTTTCTCTTAATTAGATGTCGTTTTTCTTTGCTTTTATTTATTTATTTATTTATTTTTTTCGTTGGTTATTTCTACCCAAAGATGCTTTTGATGAATCTGTTTTTGTCTATTTTTCACTTCAGTCTGTCTCGGTTACAAGTACTGCTCTGTTTTGTTGAAATAGTCCATCTTTATGTTTGTATTTTGCTAATTTACTTCTCACTTTGTATAGAATAACTTAGTTTTACTTGCAAATGCACAGATGGATATGGAGCTAGAAGAGAAAAGGAGATGTTTTTTTTCACTAAAAACAAGCTCAAGTATGAAAACGGAAGTCGTCCTACCCGTCAAGCTCGTGATGGATTTTGGAGGGCTAGTACTCGCAAAATACCCATAAAAGATGACAATGGACATGAGATCGGGCACAAGATGTTGCTAAATTATCGTATCAATGCTGATAAAAAACGAAACACCGAGTGGCTCATGTATGAGTACACTATTTCACCAAACTCTAAGAAGGTATTTATTCTCATACAATCATGCATTTATAATAGTATTGATACAATTTGAAATTCGACTAAATTGTTTTAATATTACTAACGAACTTTTTGTTTCATTTTACAGATGGATGGGTATGTTTTATGCAAGATATATACCAAAGACAATAAACAAGAGGTTCAAATTAATGCACAACTGGAGGAGCATCATCCGAAGATGAAGCAGCAACCACAACCGAATCACGGTACCGCTAATTGCCTTCAACAGCAACATCTTGGTTATGAGAATCAAAATGTGGACTCTCAATATGCCACTGGAGATGAAGTATTTGACCTAATAATGGAGGAGATAGCCAAAAGTGGATCGGATGTGCAAGTACCAGAGTATGAGCCTGATTTTCATCATGTTGACAATACTGTTGCTTATCTTTACCAACAAAACTTGCCATTGCAAGTATCACAGAGCCGTCCTAACTTTCTTCATCAACAAGAACCTGCTTATGAGTCTGCAGCTGTACATGATGTCGGTTTCGAGAATCAATACATGGAGCTATCTGCCATTATGGAAGATGAATTATTAGCTGCAGAGGTGTTAGATAGAATAGAAGGATCGTACATGAAATTATTGATGGAGGATTAACCTGATATTCAACATATTGACGCTGATGATGTTCGTGATGAAGGAGACTTGGGGCAAAATGCTATTCAACTGGAGTTTTAGCAATAGTTAGAAACAACTTAGAAGTCGCTGGTTGTAATGTGTAGAAGTTGAATATGGGAAGCTTAGGCTCAAGATCATGCACTCTTTTTCCTTGCTTGGAGTTTTTTCCGATGATTTCGGGTTTTATCCTTGCAAGGTTTTAACGAGGCATCCTTCACAAAGGATTAGATCTTGTGGTTATCCATCCCATGGTTTTGTCTGAATGTTTGTCTAATTAATTACTTTTGTTTAGAGACGGATTTTGTTTATTTGTAATTATAGAAACCAACATCATATTAGTTACAGGGACAAATTATGATAAGGAAACAAAAGTTACATATCCAAATATTGTGCAGATATATACAAAAATATAGCGCACGCACACACATATTTATTTGTTCCGGTTCTATTTTGTGTTTGTGTTTGTTGATATGTAGATTAAAAGTATAACTAATGGGTACACGTATCACTTGTGGATTTCTTTTTTTTTTTAATCTGCAATGATTTGTGGGCAAATTTCGTTCAAATTGTACTATATTAGACACGAAGACATTTACTATTTTGTTCAGATACGAATAGAATTCCATTTTATATTTTTTTTTCCTATTGTAATCTGTTTGTTGCATCTGTTGATGTTTGTAAAAAATAATAGTACTGCATCAAGTTCTGCTCTCTGCCCACGCATGGGTGGATGAGTTAGAACATGAGGCAACTTAAAAGATCTCACCAACCGAGAGGTTGGAGGTTTGAATTCCCAGCCGACTCAGGGAAGTGTAAACCCTGTCTGCATGATATTATGAAATAGAAAATGACGGGACCACCACTAGATCCTTTATTTAGCCCAAAAAAAAAAAAAGTTAGGCTCTCTGTTTTGCGAAAGGGATGTAAAATTGTTGAGGATGCTATTGGATATCAAGGACATCTCAGTTTTAGCATTGACGACAACAGTTTTTGTTCTTGTTCTTGTTTTTATTTTTATTTATTTTTGCTCCAATTGAAGACAACTGGTTATCTCTTTATTTTTTATGTTATATCGTTTTTTTATCTGATTGAAGGTGGCTAATAAAATCAAGTAGTTGGCAGCTGAAGCGTGCTAAAAGCAGAATATTGCATTGATTTTACTCTTTACAAACAATCTTATATCATGTTTGTGATTGCCGTTATGACTAGAAATAGATACAGTCTGGTTACTGCTAGGTAACCTATTAGGCCTTTTGATTCCACAGCCATGTAAAGAAGTTTTTTTTTCCAATACGCTGGAAAGAAGTTGTGAAAAATTTAGGTCAAGGTGATAATATATGTAAGAAAATGATCATGGTGTTAAAAAAAAATTAAATATTATTTATATCTGAGTAGAAAGTAAAGTGGAGTATGTGTACAATTCTCGTTAGTTAAGATATGCCTATAAGTAATAACCACAAATTAAATATATGTAAGCAATTTTATTTTCCAAGTTAAAAGAACCTTTATTTTTTCCTTTTTCAATTTTATTTGCAAAAAGAGTACTAATACCACAACCTATGAATTTATAAATATAAAAGCACTTTAATTATCTCCTATTTAACTCTATGTGAGAAGGGGGAAAAATTAGACTGTTATATTACCGACTTCATTATATTTGAGCAATTTTAAGTTGTTGTTGTGTTTTTGTTTTTTTTGGTTTTTTTTTTTTTTTTTTGTGTGTGTGTGTGTGTGTATATATATATATATATATATATATTTTATATTTAGCCAAACATGCAAGCTGGTTTATAAGTTCTTTCAGTTTCTGTTCTTTATTTTTAAAAGCGAAAAAACGAAATAGCAGAGGTCATATTCTTCAAGTAGCATATATTGAGATCTCCACCCCTTAATTTAAGTTTTGAATAAAAAGAGAGACAATCGAATCTTGTTACCATTTACCATAGTAGTGAAGGACTAAATTTTTAATTTGAAAAAAAATATATATACCTTAGTATTAGGACAAGTAATTAAGGACATTAATACAACATATATTAGGACTTCATTTAAATCTCCTACAACAATTCTTTTTTTTTTTTTTTCTTAATATTTATAACTGAATTTTGGTTTTCTTCTCGAAGTTGACTTACTATACAAATTTTTAACCCAAAAAAAGAGGGGGGGTGGGGGGTGACTTATAAATCGATGAAAATTTTTCTTTCATTCCAAAAAGTTGTCGTTCTTTGTTTATGTTAAATATTAATTAAATACATCAGAAAACTTGAAAAAAAAAATGTTCTGTTTAAAATTTAAAAAAGATCAATGACGATCGAATTTATTTTTGAACTTAAGAGTCATAAGGAGTTGAAATAATTAAAGTAAACCTCAAACTAGGACTTTATTTGATATACTAACACGTGTACGTAGTTAGTTGTATACCAACACAAACATGATATTTAACCCACGATTTTTAAAATAGTTCTTCTAGTTTGATTTAAACACGAAATATCTACATATAAATAGCTCAAACTTATTCATTCTAACTCATTATTTACTCACTTTTTTCTTTTCTCTACAACAGGCCAAGAATTGTCTTCTTGAATTTCATCTTAGTTATTATTTAAATATTTGAGGCCTACGAAGAAGCTATATCTGTGCGTGAATTCGGACGTTTCTCTTCAATGAAGATTCCGACAGGATATCGATTTGCGCCGACGGATGAAGAGTTGATCTCTTATTTCTTGGCGAGGAAGTTGCGTGGGATGGATTTACCTCCGAACGTATTCAAAGAAGTTGATATTTATGGCTACACACCTCAACAACTTGAAGGTAAATTTACATTCATAATACATATATATATATATATAGATATATATAGATATATGCTTGCTTTTTGTCATGTGTTACTGTTGTTTTTTACGTAATACATCTTTGTATTATGGTTGGTTTCTAACTTTTGCGATTTTGTAGTTTTTTGTTTCTCGCGGACATAATTTCAGACAGTTTGCATATATATCTTCTTTTTTACTTCTATGGAGAGAATTATTCCACTTGTTGATCTCTTTTTTGTCATAAAGATTTGTATTTTTTAAATTAAAAGTAGTCTCTTTTTTTTTTTAATTTATTGTAAACTTTCGTAATATTTATCTTCGTATGTTGATTGATACTGTGTTTTACGTAATATATTTGATATTTGTGACCATATACCACAGCTTCTTGAAGGTATATGTATATCCATAATATATAATAAATAATTTTTGGGGGTAACCTTCAAGTTGCTTTTTAAAGGAGGAAAGTCCCGATAATTCAAATAATTTCTAAATTATTATTTTTTTTAAGAAATTCTTGTTGTTTTTTTTTTATCATGTGTAATTGTTTTTCTAGTAATGTAATTTATTCTGCATTATGGTTGCGTTTCTAATTTTTGCAATTTTGAATTTTCCAGTTAGTCTGAGTAGGTTTTATTTTATTGGGGATTATAGCTAAATAGTCTTTTGTTTTTTTAAATATTTAATAAATAGTTAAAATTTTTAAAAATTAGTTAAAATGTCATTTTTTTAAATGATTAATCAATTGTCTGAAATGATCAATCAGTGATTGACTATTTGATTAATCATAATGTAAATTATCAAATTTTATAGTCAATTATTGATTGACTATTTGTCAATAACTGATAAACCAAATCTAAAAATGACAAACGGTCATTTTCCTAAATAAAATAAAATAAAAAAAGTTGAGCCATTGATTAGATTGGAGATTAAAAAAGCCCACCCAGCCTAATTTTTCTATTTCATTTTTTTATTTTTCCATACCTTTAAGATATCATTCATCTTAACCCTTTTTTTCATTTGATTGTGTTTTTTATTAGTTCTCCTATTTTCGATATAATTAGTTAAATGACAGGTATTAACAAATCCTGATTACCTGTTTGCCTTCACTAAGAATAATTTCCAATATAAGTCTGTCATTTAGCTGTCAATTTTTCTCTTTAGGTGTCCTTTTTTTTTTTTTTTTTGCTTTACTTTGCAGTTATTTATTTTCCCCGAGTGGCTTTTGTTGAAACTCTTGATGCGTTTTGTTTAATTTCATCATGTTTAGCTGTCGTTTTTCTCTTAATTAGATGTCGTTTTTCTTTGCTTTTATTTATTTATTTATTTATTTTTGTCGTTGGTTATTTCTACCCAAAGATGCTTTTGATGAATCTGTTTTTGTCTGTTTTTCACTTCAGTCTGTCTCGGTTACATGTACTGCTCTGTTTTGCTGAAATAGTCCATCTTTATGTTTGTATTTTGCTAATTTACTTCTCACTTTGTATAGAATAACTTAGTTTTACTCGCAAATGCACAGATGGACGTGGAGCTAGAAGAGAAAAGGAGATGTACTTTTTCACTAAAAACAAGCTCAAGTATGAAAACGGAAGTCGTCCTACCCGTCAAGCTCGTGATGGATTTTGGAGGGCTAGTACTCGCAAAATACCCATAAAAGATGACAATGGACATGAGATCGGGCACAAGATGTTGCTAAATTATCGTATCAATGCCGATAAAAAACGAAACACCGAGTGGCTCATGTATGAGTAGACTATTCCACCAAACTCTAAGAAGGTATTTATTCTCATGCAATCATGCATTTATAATAGTATTGATACAATTTGAAATTAGACCAAATTGTTTTAATATTACTAACGAACTTTTTGTTTCATTTTACAGATGGATGGGTATGTTTTATGCAAGATATATACCAAAGACAATAAACAAGAGGTTCAAATTAATGCACAACTGGAGGAGCATCATCCGAAGATGGAGCAGCAACCACAACCGAATCACGGTACCGCTAATTGTCTTCAACAGCAACATCTTGGTTATGAGAATCAAAATGTGGACTCTCAATATGCCACTGGAGATGAAGTATTTGACCTAATAATGGAGGAGATAGCCGAAAGTGGATCGGATGTGCAAGTACCGGAGTATGAGCCTGATTTTCATCAGGTTGACAATACTGTTGCTTATCTTTACCAACAAAACTTGCCATTGCAAGTATCACAGAGCCGTCCTAACTTTCTTCATCAACAAGAACCTGCTTATGAGTCTGCAGCTGTACATGATGTCGGTTTCGAGAATCAATACATGGAGCTATCTGCCATTATGGAAGATGAATTATTAGCTGCAGAGGTGTTAGATAGAATAGAAGGATCGTACATGAAATTATTGATGGAGGATTAACCTGATATTCAACATATTGACGCTGATGATGTTCGTGATGAAGGAGACTTGGGGCAAAATGCTATTCAACTGGAGTTTTAGCAATAGTTAGAAACAACTTAGAAGTCGCTGGTTGTAATGTGTAGAAGTTGAATAAGGGAAGCTTAGGCTCAAGATCATGCACTCTTTTTCCTTGCTTGGAGTTTTTTCCGATGATTTCGGGTTTTATCCTTGCAAGGTTTTAACGAGGCATCCTTCACAAAGGATTAGATCTTGTGGTTATCCATCCCATGGTTTTGTCTGAATGTTTGTCTAATTAATTACTTTTGTTTAGAGACGGATTTTGTTTATTTGTAATTATAGAAACCAACATCATATTAGTTACAGGGACAAATTATGATAAGGAAACAAAAGTTACATATCCAAATATTGTGCAGATAAATACAAAAATATAGCGCACGCACGCACATATTTATTTGTTCCGGTTCTATTTTGTGTTCTTGTTTGTTGATATGTAGATTAAAAGTATAACTAATGGGTACACGTATCGCTTGTGGATTTCTTTTTTTTTTTTTTAATCTGCAATGATTTGTGGGCAAATTTCGTTCAAATTGTACTATATTAGACATGAAGACATTTTCTATTTTTTTCGGATACGAATTGAATTCCATTTTACATTTTTTTTTTCCTATTGTAATCTGTTTGTTGCATCTGTTCATGTTTGTGAAAAATAATAGTACTGCATCAAGTTCTGCTCTCTGTCCACGCATGGGTGGATGAGTTAGCACATGAGGCAACTTAAAGGATCTCACCAACCGAGAGGTTAGAGGTTTGAATCCCCAGCCGACTCAAGGAAGTGTAAACCCTATCTGCATGGTATTATGAAATAGAAAATGACGGGACCACCACTAGATCCTTTATTTAGCCCAAAAAAAAAAAGTTATGCTCTCTGTTTTGCGAAAGGAATGTAAAATTGTTGAGGATGCTATTGGATATCAAGGACAACTCAGTTTTAGCATTGACGACAACAGTTTTTGTTCTTGTTTTTTCTTTTTTTTACTTTTATTTTTTGCTCCAATTGAAGACAACTGGTTATCTCTTTATTTTTTATATTATATCGTTTTTTTATCTGATTAAAGATGGATAGTAAAATCAAGTAGTTGGCAGCTTAAGCGTCCTAAAAGCAGAATGTTGCATAGATTTTACTCTTTACAAACAATCTTATATCATGTTTGTGATTGGCGTTATGACTAGAAAAGAATGTCGGCCACAACATGATGAGCCATAGCTCTCTAGAATTGTTTCTCATGACTTGATTTGTTAACGAATTATTATTATTATTATTATTTTTTCCAGTTAGAAGAAGTCTAAGAATTAATATTGGGAATGTTGAGATGTGAAGAACATTCTTGACTATTTTACAATTAACCAATTAATATACTTCTTCTTGATACCTTAGCTATAATGTAATCTCCATCACATGTAATTCTGGCAACTAAAACACACACTCACGGGTTATAGCCTTTTCTAGAAAATTGGAGACAAGAGCTCCACATTTTGTCCTTTTGTATAAGCACCTTGCTAGCCATAATAAATAAAAAATTTAGAAAAAAATTTCTATTGCCGATTGTCAAAATTTCCAAAATTCATATTTTATTATTATTCCCACAAAAATATCCCTTCAATTTCTAACAGTGGTATCAGAGCTCCGTTTGATTATCATTAAGCGTTTTTCTAGTTACGATGGCAGCGTCAAGTCAATCAATGATGCATGTTCCAATTCCTATTTTCAACAGCCAGCACTATGACTATTGGAGATAAAAAAATTTGGTGACGTTATGAATATAATCCCACAGGCGGTTAAACTTGTGTGTTATGCATGTAGCAGTCCAGCATTCACTCTTGCTATTAGTTTCATTCACACATATTTGCATGTATAAATAATTTTCATATATTTCAAATATAATGTGTGTAAGTAAAAAAACGTATAGAAACGTTTGTAAAGAAAAAAATTAAAATCAGGTTACAGATTTTGTCATTTTCTTTTTTTTTTGGCTTCTTAACACGTGTCCACTCGACATCCAAACGAAGCAAGTGTGTAACATCATCGTCAAAATCATCAATCTCCTCTACTGGTGACAAACCTTTTGTGAATGATGGAATGTCGGTGCAATCTTCCATATCTTCTTGGCTATCCCGGATTATTCTTGGCTTCATTGGCACAACTAAAGATAACTTTAAATTGTCGGGATCCGTTATATAGAATACTTGTACCACTTGCGATGTCATAATGAAAGGATCATTTTTGTATCATAATCGCCTAAAGTCCACCACAATCACACCGTCACTATCAATCTTAACATAATTATTATCAACCCACTTGCATTTAAAGAGTGCTATTCGCAAGTCGCAATAATCAAGTTCCCAAATATCTTCAATGAACCCATAGTAGGTCATGGAACTATATACCGGATTCTTGTCCTTTGCGGATGAAATATGCATAGACTCGGCACGGAGGGTCACACCACTATTCTGTACGGGATGTTTCTCATCTCTTTCCCGAGTGTAGAAGGAGTTCCCATTGACATAATACGATGTATATCTTGTGACTATCGATGACGGACCTCTGGATAGCTTCATTAAGTCTTGCGAAACGCGAGCCTTCATATGCAAATCTTTTTTTATCCACTCCCGAAATGTCCGGTTGTGCTCATCTTGAATCCACTTCTCACTTCTTTCTGTTCTTGGATTCGCATCTCTTAATTCCGCCATATGAATCTCAAAGAAAGGCTCCACTTCCTTAGCATTGTGCAAAACATAGAGAGAAGCTTTTTCCCATTCATCTTGATTTACTGGTGAAGGAACATCCACGGATAGTCCTTTCGACGTCAATAGCACACTCTTTGGCAACCCTATCGGTTCCGCGTTGGACAAATACTCCGAGCAAAATTCAACCGATTCCTCTGCTATGTAGTTTTCCACTATACATACCTCCGGCCTATTTCGGTTCTTGACATAACCCTTCAAAACCTTCATGTACCTTTCAAAATGATACATCCACCTCAAATGTACCGGTCCACATAACTTAACTTCCCAAACTAAGTGCACCGTTAGATGAATCATTAAATCAAAAAATGCTGGTGGGAAATACTTCTCAAGCATGCACAATGTCATCACCAATTCCGATTGTAGCGAATCTAGCATTAGTGGATCAATTACCTTGGAGCATATTGAATTGAAAAATGAGCATAACTTCGTAATAGAATATCTAACATCTTTCATTAATACTCCCTGCAATACAAGAGGTAATAATTGTTGCATCAAGATATGACAATCATGTGTTTTCATTCCAACGAACCTCAAATCTTTCATGGACACCAACCTTTTGAAGTTGGAAGAGTACCCACTTGACACTTTCACGGAAACAAGCCATTCACAAAGCTTTCTCTTTTCTTGTCTCGATAATGTGTGCTTGGCCAAAGGTAAGTAAGTTCCGTTCGATCTTTTCTCGGGGAACAAATTTGTTCTAATCTTCATCTCTTTAAGATCCAACCGTGCCTTTTCACCATCTTTAGTCTTATGCGGAATGTCAGGCAACGTGCCCACTATCGATTCACAGACATTTTTCTCAATATGCATAACATCTAAGCAATGACGAACGTAAAGTGACTTCCAATATGGAAGTTCATAGAATATTGACTTCTTCTTCCAAGGTCCATCCACAACTGGATCCTTACGTTTTCTTTTTTCCTAAAACTACCTTCAATCTTTGACCATCTCAAATACATCTTCGTCATTCAAAATCCGAGGAATGGGGTTTTCTTCGATATTTCCATCAAAAGCCTTCTTCTGTTTACGATATCGATGATTTTTGGGCAAAAATCTTCTGTGACCAAGATAAACGGTTTTCCTACCATTTTTCAACCGGATGGAAGATGTTTCCTTCATACAAACGAAACAACCTATAGAACTCTTCACAGGATAACCAGATAGGTTGCCAAGTGCAGGAAAGTCATTAATTAACCAAATCAACATTGCACGAAAATTAAACGTATCTTGACGATTAGAATCTCTAACCTGTAAACCATCTTCCCACAAGCTTTTTAGGTCATCGATTAATGATGCCAAGTATACGTCAATGTCATTCCCCGGTTGTTGAGGGCCTAATATCAATAATGTCAACATCAAAAACTTCCGCTTCATGCACAATTCTGGAGGGAGATTGTAGTTGACAAGTATGACTAGCCAAGTACTATGCCAACTACTCATGTTACTATGTGGGTTCATTCCGTTCATCAACAAACCGAGACGTAAATTCCTTGGTTCTGCACTAAAATCTGGATGATTGTCATCAAAGGTCTTCCATTGTGGTGCGTTAGCCAGATGCCTAAGTTTGCCATCGTCAATACGTTTATCGTGGTGCCATGCCAAATTCTTAGCATGCTCGGCATTACGGAATAAACGATGCAAACGTGGAGCTGGTGGAACGTACCATAACACCTTCACCGGCACTCATTTTCTACCATTCGATGGCATCTTTCCCTTCTTCCATCTTTGACCCGTTACAAACCGAACATTCATCTAAATCTTCATATTCTTTCCGGTAAATGACGCAATCATTTGGACAAGCATGTATCTTTTCATATTCAATTCCCAAAGTACTCAACGTCTTCTTCGCCTCGTACGTACTAGTTGGCACTTTGTTATCCTCCGATAGAACATCTTTTAAAAATTCTAAAAGAGTTGTGAAACTAGAATTCGTCCACCCTCCCGACACTTTCATATTCCATAATTTAACCAATGCCCCTAATTTCGTATATTTTGTACACCCGACATATAAGGGCGTTTCGGCATCATTAATTACTGTCTCAAATAACTCCGGACGGTGCACAAAGTTTTCTTCCAAATCATTTATCATATTGAACATATTATCACCAACGTCTTCCTCAACAATAGGCTATTTACCTTTAATACTCGTCGATGTATATTTAATATCGAAAAAATCTTCGCCATGTAAATACCATGTTTGGTAAGAACAAATAATCCCATAAGCGTGCAAATGCCCTCTAACATCATCAATGGAATGAGATATATGATTACCACAAATTTGACACGGACACGGAATCTTATCATCTTGTATGTGAGCTTTGGCAAATGAAAAAAATTCTTCAACACCATCTTCATATGCTTTAGACAATCTATCAAACCACATCCATTTTTTGTCAATAATTTGCAAATCCTAAATCAAGAAATCAAAGCTTTCGAAGTCAAAATGTGCATAATTTTAAATTGCATGCATATCATTTTCATTTAGTTATAATTAAACACTGCTATCGGCGCATTAATTAATTGAATGAACAAGACAAATCGAATAAACATAAAAACTAAGGGCCGAGGAAAAATAACAATTTGATCATATGATAAGTTTGTATATTAAACACCGGCCCATTGCAGTCTTTAACGTATCAAAAGCGATCCCAAAACATACAAAATTAATCTAAAATCATAAATATAAAATACAGAGGAAAACAATATAAAGCTAAGTTTGTGTGATCATGACTTACAAAAGAGATTGATGATCGATGGTAGGTGGTGGTGGTGGCGTCACACAGTGGTGTACCAACTGTTTTCGGAGCAATCTGAAATGATTTTAGTTCAATGCAGCTGCTATATTGATGTGGAAATATTAGGGCAACAATCGGTTATGGGTAAATATTTCACGAATTTTTCACGACGATTTCTAAAAAACAGTCGTGGAATCTATGCTTCCACGACGGTCTTTTTAGAAACCGTCGTGGAAGCCACCGTGCTTCCACGACTGTCTTTTGAGACCTTCCACAAAGACCGTCGTGGAAGCACGGCCCTTCCACGACGGTCTCCAAAGACCGTCGTGGAAGCTACCGTGCTTCCACGACGATCTGAAGCTACGGCTTCCACGACGGTTTTCAGAAACCGTATTCCGCTCCGTGTTTTTGCCTTACTTTCCACGACCTTTTTTAAAAAACGGTCGTGGAAGCTCCGTCGTGAAATCCGAATTCTGTACTAGTGTATGGGAAATAATCAGTGAAGGATACAATGTTTTTTCTGAAGATGTATCAACACTTTCTGCAGCCCAAATGAAGGAATTGAAGGAGAATCAAAAGAAGAATACGAAGAATACGAAGGCCTTATTCACCCTACAACAAGCAGGATCGATGGAGATTTTTCCAAGAATTTCAGAAGCCAAAACTGCAAAGGAAGCATGGGATACCTTGCAGGAGGAGTTTCGTGGCAGTGAAAAGGTACGCACTATTAAGCTGCAATCTCTTAGACGTGCTCTAGAGAATACTAAGATGAAGGAGTCTGAAACAGCTTGGTAGTATTATTCAAGAATTAAGGAGCTAGTCAATAAATTGAGAAGTTATGGAGAAAATGTTTCTGAGGAAAAAATTGTCCAGAAAATATTGATGAGTCTCTCGAAGAATTTTAAGCAAATTGTTACTGTCATTGAGGAGACTAAGGATATAACCAAGTTGTCAGTAACTGTATTAATGGGTTCACTAGAAGCTTTTGAAAAAAGAGAGGAAGATGAAGATGAAGATGAAGATTCAGTAGTAGAAAGTGAATTTCAGTCTAAGCTGAATATGAAGTCTCAGAATTCAAAAAATGATTGGGAAAATCCTAATGAAAATTCTAGAGGAAGAGAGAGCACTAGAAATAATGGAAATCCAAAGAGAGAGAGATCAGCAGAGGAAAAATCCACAGTATCCACCATGTGGCATCTGCAAGAAGTCTATAGTCACTTGGAGAACGATTGTTGGTTTCAAAATAAACCACAATGTAGAAATTGTAAAAAATTTGAGCATGTAGAGAAGTTTTGTCGTCTCAAGAGAAATCATCAAGCTAAATTTTCTGAAGATCACGAGGATGAATCATCAGTTACGTATTATGCTTCACAACCTGGTTCTAGTGAAGAATGGAGCAAGTGGTAAATTGATAGTGGATACAGCAATCATTTGACTGGTGATGCAAGCAAATTCTGCGAGATCGATACATCGAACAAATCTCAAGTGAGATTAGAAAATGGTACTCTAGTGGAGGCAAAAGGAAGAGGGACAATCTCTATCAATACAAAGAAAGGCATGAGGTACATTCAGAATGTTCTACTCGTTCCCAGTTTACAGCAAAACTTGCTCAGCGTGGGTCAAATGATACAAAATGTGTACTCTCTACACTTTAAAGGAGATACATGCAGAATTTACGACAACAAAAATAAAAATGCTCTAATTGCTACTGTGAAGTTGGAGAATAGAAGCTTTCCCATTCAGTGGAGATACTCAAAAAGAAGTTGCTATGAAGACACAAGAAGATGAGTCATGGCTTTGGCATCGGAGATTTGGTCACTTCAACTTTCAAGGCCTGAAGATTCTCTATCAGAAACATATGATGAAAGATATGCCTCGCATCAGAGACAAAGATGACGTGTTTGAAGCTTGTCTACTGGGCAAACAACATTGCCAACCATTCCCTTCAGACAAAGCCTGGAGAGCTAAAGGATTGCTAGAACATTCTTATTTATATCCTTTACTTTCTGTTCCGAAACCATTCCCTATATGTTTTTAAGCACAGGGTCCAAGTGTTTTTTTTTTTTTTTTTTTTTTACGACAATTATTTTTCTTGGTTAATAATAATTGTAGTTTTCCCTAGGGATCGCAACTTTCCCATAAGTGCGGATACCCACCCCATTAAGGGAAGATATGGAGGATGATATATGGGTATGAGGGTTAATATTAACCCTCGTGTGGGTGCGGGGCAAGGGTGGGGGAAACTCCCCCATACTCGCACCCGCCCTATTTATATTCACACTTAAATATATATATATATATATATATATATTTATATGGTCAGATATATGTAATTTGAATATGAATTTATTTATAGTTTATGAATATTGAATTTGTTTTTAAGATTTCATTTTTATTTTCAGTTACATTTGTGATTATGTTATGTTATCAAATTTTAATGAAATTTGTTTTGAGTTTTTTTTTTTTTATGGGTAAATGGATAGGTATAAGTGTAGCACTCCAGTGTAGATTATCCGCACCTACACCCGCATTAAATTATGCAGATATAGGGGCTGATATGGGGAATAAAAAGAGTGACGGGTATGGGAATGGGGAAAACATACATACCCCCATCCCGCCCCATTGACATCCCTAGTTTTCCCAATATTTGCAGGAACATGCCTTATTTTCTAGTGCTTAAGGAGGAACATAAATCTTAATGCCATTCATAGTCATTAAGCTTTTTTTGGTGTAGCACACACACATACACATACGTAGCTATTTTTCTATTTACCATATAGATGCTGTCAATTGCTAACAATATTAAAGTCAAAAAAAACAAAAAAATAATAATTAAAGAATTTGTATAAAAATGAAATGATGTCAATATCAATTATAATAAAATGACAAAATAAGTATTACAGACATTTATTTCTTAAATGTCTTAAAAAATAGACATATAATTAATATATATATATTAAAATGAAACTCTAAAAGTAAACTTTTTATGTATTTATTTCTAATATCTTATCGAATGTGATTTCAAAATTTTTGACCTGTTATAATATAAGCCAAAAGATCCACATAATATATCTTTTTTGAAATTGCCCACTACTAATCAAGAAAAATAGGTATTCTGGTAGAATACCACCGATAATCTATCAGACTACAAGTCGAAGAGTATTCTAATATAATACTTTAGGTAATCTATTTAGAATATATGTAGTATTCAACATGATCTGAATCGCTCGGCACCGATAGTATACTAGAATATTTTTGGTTTTTGATATTCTCTTGTATTTCCTTCAACTATTTATTTTTCTACTGAATTGTTTTGTAATAGTTTATTGAGTTATTTTTTATATTCTATCGGACTATTCTTTACATTCAACTGGATTCTTTACAACATTTTACAAAATTAATTATTGTAAAATAAGATATTAGTTAGTTATTCTACAATGTACAAAAATCAAATTGAAAAAAAAAAAAAAAAACACAAAACACACACACACACACATGTACAAATTTTTGACCTAACTGCCAAATATTGGAAATCCCTAAATTTAATTAAAAAAACCTAGATTTAATCCTATATCCCCTCCCCGACCAACCACAATCGCCACCATCTGTGGCAACCGCTGGTCGACAGCCGTAGATGTCCGATCTTCACCATCTCCGATGCCAATGATTTGCCAAGGATGATCTATTCCGATCTCTGACTCTGAGAACGAAAAGGAGCAAGTGATGCCAAGAAAGATAGAGATGTGTGGAGAGAGAAAGAGAGAGAAAGAAGAAAAAAGGAGAGAGAGGGGGATGAGGGAGAGAGAGATGATTGACGAGGGAAGGCGGAGCGAGGAGATAGGGGCGGAGGGACGACAGACAGAGGAGACAAGCGGAGGAATAGAGAGAGAAGAGGATCTTTTGCATATATGAGCCACAAATGGACAACCATTGCACATATAACCTCCACTCCTATTGCATTTTTTTTTTTTTTAATTCAATTCTTAAACAAAAAGACTAAAGGGTCCTCAGTTAACTACAATTAAAAAAAAAAAAAAAAAGTAAAGAGGATCCATGTCAGACAGTCAAAATCCCTAACCCAATCCATTGACCCAAGCATTCCATCCCCTTCGAAGTTTGTTTCCCTCCCTCGCTGAAGCCCCTGAAACGAAAAAAAAAAAAAAAAGGGCCCCCTTGCCTTTTAGCAGCCAATTCCCATCGCCCTCCATTGCCTTTTGACTTGCCTTAGCCAGCCAACCAACCAATCTCTCCCGGTCTCCCTCCCTCCCTCGCGAAACAAAACAAAAAGAAAAGGGCCCCCCTTGCCTTAGCAGCCAATCTCTCCCTCTCCCTCCCTCGCCGAAACCAAAAGAAAAGGGCCCCCCTTGCCTTAGCAGCCAATCCCCCAACACTCCCATCGAAGGAAAAAAAAAATGTAAGCTTTCTCTTTTCTCCTCTCCTTTTTCATCTTATTTTACTGTTCTCCTTGTTCATAAGCATTAGATTACTCTCTTCAGATGAACTTTTTTTTTTATACATGTCAATTTCACTAGTGGTAATAAGTAAGTACAGAGTTTAGTGTTGCTAAAGAGTGATATAATTTGAGCCCTAGAGCCGTTTCAAGCCTTGGGGACAAGTACTCCATTTTGTTCCGGTTTGTAACATAGAATTCAATTGCAAAACTAGATTTTTCATTTTTGTTTCTTAAAAAAAAATACAAAACAAAACAAACAGAAATAAAGGCTCAGTTTTTGCCCTGTTTCTTGGCTTCTCACAATGTGAATAAAAATAGAGACACGGTTGCTTTTATTTCTGATCCACTCCTAAATTGCAGAACCTCATCCATTAGTGACGTAGATTGAGAATCACGGCAATGTAGATCATGATAACATGAAACCTACGAACAGAAATGAAGAAAAGTCGAATTAGATTTAGTAAAATATCTTCTTCTAAATCTTCGAATTAGAATTAAATAACATGAAATCACGGCAATGTCGAATTAGATTGCTAAAGAGTGATATGTATCAGCGGTGATGATGTTGGGTTTACGTCAATGTACAAAGTAGTAACTACTGACTCAAATAGATAGATGTACTTCTGAAACATGCAATGTTTGAAATAGGAATTCCAGTACGTGGAACTTTGTAAGCTATTTAGAAAATAGTTCGTGTTCTTTGTGAATTCCAGTACGTGGAACTTTATATCTTTTTAGATTAATATTTGTTCTAATCTTCTTTATGACTAATGAGTGATAACTTAGAGTAGAAGGGGACCTCTCTATGGTATGTTTTTTAGACTTAAAAATTGAATGTGACCTCTCTATGGTATGTTTTGACGTCTTTTCAGTAGGCCGCCCTTGGACTAGTGTTGAATCTCACACAGTAACATTTCTTTTACTGAGTGATTGTTACACAAACTCAGATTTTGGTGAATTATAGCAGGTTTTGTTCATCCATTCTACAAATGTGACGGCTATAATCGAATATATTATCATTTGTGTAGAACTTGATACCTTGTTTTTGTTCACCTTTTTTTATTAATGTTGATTGCGTTCAAAATCAAGGTTAACTGGGGTGAGGAAATATTCACTACTAAAATTGTATCAACCAGCAACCTTTTTATCGAAATTTCTCTTGTTGGCATCACACGTTTATAAGGTTTCTCTTCGGTTCTTCACAAAGCATCAATAGTAATAGTAACACGTAGAAAGAAGCGTGTAATGACTTTGAATAGGTGCAATACCAGTTTACGGTGAAGTTCTTGATGATCAGTAGTTACACAACTTCAAATTCATTGTTATATAGAGTAATATTTCCTTCTATTTTTTTAAAGTATTGTTAAAGTTATTTTGTACAGGTCTTTTGTATATGAAATGTTTCATACAATACCATCACTTGTAACTTTATATATTAGAAACTTGTAACTAATTGATTTATATACGACTTTTTATTTAGAATCTTATCCTATGATATTGTTTTGATATTGGTATGAAAGATCAAGTATCACTGTAAAAAGTTACAGTTGAATCACTTAATTGGTGCAAATCTAATATGAAAAATTTGTTTTATCATTTTTGTTTCTAGCTATGGCACGAAATCGGATGTCATCAGAGATGGACTCAAAAAATGACTTTAAAGGAGTCAGTAAGACCAATTCCCAACCGGATGGCAACATGTCACCTCAATCGACGTCAGTTTCAATACCAAGGGTAAGTTATCATTGGAAGATAAAGCAGCCAAAGTTTTTATTTATTTTATTTTTTTTTTTTTTGCACGTTCAAAACAATTACATTAGTTAACAAGATAAAGCAATCACAACCATGCACTTTTGCTTTATGTAAATGTAGGTTTTGGATCTCCCATTACCCAATTTGAAATTGAATGTGGATCAAGCCAATTTCAAATGTAAAATTACCATCAAGCACTTATTGAAGGATGCTGTCGATACTGTGAACAAAGCCTTACAGGACCACCCTAATGGCATAGAGTGGTTTAAGAAGTCCCAATGTGGCCACCTATTTGATATCACAGACCACATCGAAATAACTTTAATCCCGTTATGGATGTTACTGTCCCGAGCAGTGGTTACACAAAAGAAATATGAAATGTGGTTCGTTTTGAATGGCATCCCCATTAGGTACTCGCTCATGGAGCATGCTCTTATAAGTGGACTTAATTGTTCTGCTTATCCCGAAGATCCTAGTCATACAAGAGATGAATTTAGAAGAAGGGTCTTTCGTGGAATGAAAAAAATATCGCAGAATGATGTTAAGAAATCCTTGGAAGGTATGGTCATCCCTCTCGAGGAGATTGAGAGCAATAGAAGGAGGCGCACTAACGAAATCAGAGATAGAGAAAAAGAGAGATCGATCCTTATAAATGATAAGTTGAAGTTGGCTGTCCTCTACTTTTTGTGTGCGGTCCTCCGTGGTCCAGAAAAAGCCAATCAACAAATTGATGACAACCTCATTAAAATGATTGAAGACCTGGATTGGTGTGCCAATTACCCGTGGGGAAGAAAGACATACCAATTTTTGATGACCTAGGTCCAGAAGTTAGACATCGGAGCAAAACGTAAAGACGCTCGTGAGAAGTTGGCAAGATGGAATAATCATGCGTTCATACTACCATTGATGGTATGTAAATTTTGTTCTATTGTTGATTCTTACGTTTCATTTGTTTTAAAATGTTTGCAATCTAATATTTGTTATTGCTCATTATTATAGCTTCTACCATTCGAGTGTATTCCTGCCCTGACCCCAACGTATGCTGAGATTAGAGAAGATGTGCAAGGACCGGTGCCAAGAATTTGTCGATGGAAAACAAAGTTTCATCGACAACAAGCTCCATCTTTGGATCAAATTCTTCATGCAGTTGGGGAAAGCACGGTTAGTCTTTTGTTTTGTTTTATTTTATATTATATAGATACGTCTTTATTCCTCGGTTACTAATTTGAAGTTTCTAAATTACAGAACATAAATAGCATACTTGTCCCAACCTTGGCGGAGCAGAAAGCCAACCACATGATTGGGTTTGTTTCTTATGATGATGATTCTGACGCCATTGTGGACAATTGGGCAAACATTCTAAGGTCGGGAAGAAGCATATTTTGGGAGGAGTTATTATATGCTGATCTAGAAGGCCGACGCAACTTCCTTAATGGTGGAATTGAGAGAGTTCAAGGAAGAGATAGAGAGAATCCTGAAGATATCATACATGAGCAGCATACAAGTCAAGAGGGTGCCACTGCAGCAGAGCAAACCAGGTATATGCCGTCAACCCCTACTGTCAACGAGTCTATACCTCCACAAGCTGACAATTCAATGGTGCTACGTGAGCTTCAAGCTCTAAAGCAAACAATAGAGAAGATATCCTCCGACCACGAATCTTGATTTTTACAATTAGAGAGATTGATAACCGATAATGGTAATCGCGTTGATATGCTGACAAACATCGTGTCAAGATTTGTTCAGCAACAATCAGAGACTTGGAAAGGTGGAGATCGAGGTGAGAGCAGTGGAGGTATAGGTGAGAATAGTAGAGGTGCTGATGTTAGGCTTAATGCCGGTGGTGATATTGAGGCTGATGATGATATATATGCACCGACAAATGATGGTTTTGGAACTGAAATCAGTGCAGAAAGAGACATGGAAGATTCTCCCCTCAATGAAATCTTTTATCAGACTCCGACTTGTTCGAGTGATAAGGATTGCGAGGAAGATATTTTAGATGTTGGGCAACAAAAGAAACGACCAAAAAGACATCTAAAGAAGTCAAAATATAAGAGAACTCCATACACCGACCCTGGTCCAAGGAAGATGATGTTTCGTAAAGGATCGATAAAAGAATTCGATCCATTGCACCTACCGGACGATATGCGAAAATCATTCGAGGACTACAAGAATTCAGTTCCGAAGCCCCCATTTACTTCAGGTCTTGGGATAACAAGAGCGTGGGACTTATTTGATCAGATATTAACCGAGCACTTTTGGCTTTTAAGCGATGTAAGTGATTTTCTACTAAATAACGCTATATCTAAGCTTGTTTTTTTTTTTTTTTTTTTATTTGGATTTCTTTTATGTCTAACATTTTTGACTCATACTACAACTTTTTTTTTGTAGCACATTGAAGAAGCCACGCACGGAATCAGGAAAAAACAATCCAAGTATTGAGATGTCATCAATCAAGACGTCGTCATTTTGGATGATATCTTCAGCCAATTATGGGTGATGAATGCCAATGAAGATGGTATCATATATGACGCTTTGAAGACATACGTGAAAGGCGACAACCCGAAGATGAGAAAATGTTAGAATGGTGCGAAGGCACTTTACTTCCCGTATAATCTATACGACATATCGGACACCAACGTCGCCGAAAAAGAACGAGGAAAACATTGGGTTTCAGTGAAGGTTGATTTGATAATTGCAGAACTGGTGGTTTTTGATTGCAGTTGGAAATTCACCGAAAAAGTAAAGCTCGATAGATTTATGAAGCCCGTGCAGAAGATGATTCCGTTACTGCTTCAAAAATCCGGATATTTCAGCCACCTAAATCCTTCACCATGGCCCTATAGGCGTCCGATCAACCATCCGCAGAACGAAAAATCGTAAGTGTAATTCAAATGTTTTAATTTTTTGGCTCTTTTGTCATTTATAACTACAAATACTAACAAATATTTTGTTTAACACAGGGGAGATTGTGCCGTATATGCCATCAAATATATCGAGTTCAATATGCAGGGGCAGAATTTTGAGTCAATAAATGATGAGACGATCAAATTTTTTAGAGAGAAGATGGCAATTATTATTTATCATAACGATTGGGTTCCTTAAACACTAGGAAGACTTTTGTGTATAAACAAACATTTTCTATTTTTTCAAATTTTTCTGATACACCATTCGTTCATGATATTTCAGGCATTTAACAAAGCATTTCTTTAGTCATTAAAGATTTCATTCATACGGCATATGAAAATTGATAAATACCAAATAAAAAAACAAACAAACAAACAAGCAAACAACAAAAAACAGCAAAACAAGCGAGCAAAAATTATACTATAGATATATATCCATCAGTATTATCTCTCAATTTCATTCTTTTTTTTTTTTTTTTTGGAAAAATAAAAAGGGTAGGCAATTTCCGGACGTCTTCCGGACCGGCCTGACCGGGTCAGGCAGGTCCGGCGGGCCAGCGAGAAAAAATTGCTCGCTGGTTTTCCAGACCAGCCTGACCGGCCCCGGTCAAGCCGGTCCGGAAAAACCGGTCCGGCCTGACCGAAAACAGTCAGGCCGGTCCAACGGGCCAGCGAGAAAAAATTACTCGTTGGTTTCCCGGACCGGCCTGACCGGTCCCATTCAGGCCAGACCGATTTTTCAGGACCGGCCTGATCGGGACCGGTCAGGCCGGTCCGGCGGGCCAGCGAGCAAAATTGCTCGCTGGTTTTCCGAACCGGCCTGACCGGTTCCGGTCAGGCCGGTCCGGACAAGCACTGATGCGTGCTGGTTGATGGGGCCAGGGCGCTGGGCGTGCACTGGTGGGGCGCGGGGCGCGGGCTGGTGGAGGGGGCGGGCGCTGGGAGCGGGCTGGTGGGGGGCGGGCGCGGACGGGCGCTGGGCGCGGGGTTGGCTGTGCTTGCTGGAGCTGGGCGCGCGCTGGCGTGTACGAGCTCGCGCTGGCGTGTGCGGGCTCGCGCTGGGCTGGTGGGGCGGGCGCTGGTTTTCCAAACCGGCGTGACCGGCCCCGGTCAGGTCGGTCCAGAAATCCAGCAAGGACTTATGCTCGCTGGTCCGGATCGGGTTTTTCGAACCGGCCTGACTGTGACCGCTCAGGCCTGTCCGGAAATCCATTGAGCACTTTTTGCTTGCTGGTCCGGAGCGGTCAGGCCAGACCGGCTTGACCGGTCCCGGTCAGAACGGTCCGATCCGGACCGAGTTTCTTGGACCGGTCGGTCCAGATAAAATTTTTTCGGCCCAGCATGAGCGGTTAGGCCGGTCATGTCGGTTCGGAACACCCAAAAGGTGTGTTGATAAAAAAAAAAATCAAAGTTTAACACACAGTTCCGGATAAAATTTTTCCGGCCCAGTATGGGCGTTTCAGCCGGTCATGTCGGTCCGGAAAACCCAAAAGGAGTGTTTATTTAAAATAAAAAAAAAGTAAAATTGAACACACCTGTCCGGAAAACCCAAAAGTTATGTTAATAAAAAAAAAATAAAACAAAGTTGAACACGCCGGACCGGATAAAATTTTTCTAGCCCGACATGGGCAGTTAGGCCAGTCAGGACGGTCCGGAAAAACCGATCCAGGCCAGCGAGCAAAAATTGCTCACTGGTTTACCGCACCGGCTTGACCGGGAACGGTCAGTTCGGTCCGGACCAGCCGTTCTGGTCTGACCGAGACCGATCAGGCCGGTCCGGACCAGCCGGTCCGTGCCAGCAAACAAAAATTGCTTGCTGGATTTCCAGACCGGCCGGACCGGGACCGTTCAAGCATGTCCGGACCAGCAGGTCCGGCCTGACTAGTCAGGTCGGTCTGAGACAGCGAGCAAAAATTGCTCGCTCCTGTCCGGGACCGTTCAAGCCTGTCCGGACCAGCAGGTCCGGCCTTATCAGTCAGGCCGGTCCGAGACAGCGAGCAAAATTTGCTCGTTGGTTTTCTGGACCGGCCTGACCGAGACCGGTCCGGAAAAACAGCGAGCAAATTTTCTCGCTGGTCAAATTTGCTCGCTAGTCCGGACCGGATTTTCCGGACCGGCCTGACCGTGACCGGTGCGGACCGGTCCGAAAAACAGCGAGCAAATTTGCTCGCTGGTCCGGACCGTATTTTCCGGACCGGTCCGAAAAACAGCGAGCAAATTTGCTCGCTGGTCCGGACCGGACCGAGTTGTCCGGACCGGCCTTACCGGTCTTGGCGAGCATAATGCTCGCTGGTCCGAACCGGGTTGTCCGGACGGGAAAATATTTTTCCGGTCATGCCGGTTCGGAAAGCCCAAAATGTGTGTTGAAAAAAAAAAACAAAGGAGAGCACGCCGGTCCAAAAAACCAAGAAAGTGGTGTGATCAAAAAAACAAAGTTGAACACCCTGGTCCGGAGAAATTATTTCCTGTCCGGTCAGGAAAATAAAAAATAATACCGTGAGCGAAAATACAAAGAATTTCACACCGGTCCAGATAAATCAATCAATAATTGACTTTCAAATTAGTGATTGGCACCATTTAATATTATTATTATTTTATAAAGTCATATCAAAAAGTCGTGAAGTCATAAGTACTATTTTCAATTTATACTACGTCATATTAGGTAAGCGAGAAGATTGGTCTGTTCTTTCACTAAATATAAGACATGAGTTATGAGCATAAAACCGATATTTTGATTTTGATAACTTTAATTAATTGACCATACAACCAAGTTGTTTGGCTCCATAATGGCGAGTGGACCGAGAAGAATGGTTAAGCCAGGCAAGTTTTTTTTTTTTCTTTGTCTAATTGGTTATCTGTATTTGCGATATTAAAAATCTTAATGGATTGGAGAAACCAAAAAAGAACACCCCGGATCGGAGAAAACTTTTCCGGACCGGCATTACCGAAAAACCAGAAAAGTATTTCTTTGGTGTGGTGATCGAGAAACCAAAAAATAACACCCCGGATCGGATAAAACTTTCCGGACCGGCGTGTTCAACTTTGTTTTTTTTTTTAATCAACACACCTTTTGGGTATTCCGGACCGGCATTTCCGGACCTGCTTGCCTAATATGACGTAGTATAAATTAAAAATTAAAATAATATTAAATGATGTCAATCACTTATTTGAAAGTCAATTACTGATTGATTATTAGTCAATCAACAATAAAACAAAACAAACGATCATTTTTCATAAATAAAAATTTATGATCATTTAACAAGTTTTTTAATAAATGACCGAAAATCCAAAAAATTAGTTAAAATGTCATTTGTTTTCTAAAATGATTAATCATTTATCTGAATGGTTAATAAGTACAATTGACTTTCTATAAATCACTGATTAATTTAACGTAACGACAAGCGATTTTATTTTTGATCACAACACCTTACTGGTTTTTTGGGAACGGTAAAATTTTCATTTTCTATCTTATCTATCTAGAATTTTAAAGAGAATCTAATAATTAACTTACTAATTAAGGTAGAATCTTATTCTAGTATTATATATATATATATATATATAATATAATTAATACATAATAATTACATTAATTAAGATTTTACATTATAATAATAATAATATTCGAAATAATTTAATTCTAAATTTAATTATTAAAAAAAAAGAATTACTTATTAGTTATAGCCATTAGTTTCGTTATGGTTATTAATATTATATTCACTTATTAGTTATTTTTAGTTAGCAAAAGATAAGAGTTAAGACGACAACAAAAAAATCGACCGTTCAAGTATTCAAGGAGTCGCCGGTCATGCCGGTTAGGAAAATTATATTTTTAGTTTTTTTTTATTATTTTTCATTTTAATTATATTTTTCATTTTTCTGGTTATCATTAAGTTTAGTTTAATTTCAATTGGGTTTATGAAACTTTAAAAGGAGTCGCCGGTCATGCCGGTCCGGAAAATTTCTCCGGACCGGCGTGTTCAACTTTGTTTTTTTTTTTTAATCAACACACCTTTTGGGTTTTCCGGACCGACATAACCGGCCTAACCGCTCATGCCGGGCCGGAAAAATTTTTTCCGGACCGGCGTGTTCAACTTTGTTTTTTTTTTTTTAATCAACATACCTTTTGGGTATTCCGGACCGACATGATCGGCCTAACCGCTCATGTCGGGCCAGAAAAATTTTATACGGACCGACGTGTTTAATTTTATTTTTTTTTTATCAATATATCTTTTGGGTTTTCGGACCGACCTGACCGGGACCGGTCAGGCCGGTCCAGAAAATTCGGTCCGGATTGGACCGGCCTGACCGGGACCGGTCAGGCCGGTCTGGCCTAACCGCTCCGGACCAACGAACAAAAAGTGCTCACTGGTTTTCCGGACCCGCCTGACCAGTCCCGGTCAGGCCGGTCCGGAAAACTCGGTCCGGATCGGACCGGCCTGACCGGGACCGGTCACTCCTGTCTGGCCTGACCGCTCCGGACCAGCGAGCAAAAAGTGCTCACTGGTTTTTTGGACCGACCTGACCGAGACCGGTCAGGCCGGTCTGAAAAACCCGGTCGGGACCAGCGAGAAATTTTGTTCGCTGTTTTTCCGGACCGACCTGACCGGTCCCGGTCAGGCCGGTCCGGTCCAGCGAGCAATTTTGAAAATTTTTTTTGTTGTTTTTCGTTTGTTTTTTTATTTGGTATTTATCACTTTTCATATGGCGTATGAATGAAATCTTTAATGACAGAAGAAATTGAAAGATCAGGTTTCCAACCATTTTAGAAAGTTTTAAATTTTTTTTTTCTCCTGCTAAGATGGACCAAACAGTGTACGTGACTAATGAACGAATGGTGTATCAGAAAAATTCTGAAAAATAAAGAATGTTTGTTTATACACAAAATTCCTAGTGTTTAAGAAACCCAATCATTATGATAAATATTACATGCCGGTCCGGAAAACCAAAAAAGTATTTCTTTGGTGTGGTGAACAAAAAAACAAAAAAGATAACTCCGGTCCGGATAAACATTTTCCGGACCGGCATGACCGACAAAAACATGTTGACTTATTTTAATCAAACACCAACACTAAGAATCCTGTAAAAAACAATTAAACATAATTCAAAATTCAGTTTATCACTACAAACATAATTCAACTACTAATATAAGAGATGTAGTCCAAAATCTTTAGTAAAATTTAAAAATAAAACCACGATCATACAACATGAAAATCTGCTTTAATCAAATATATTCAAATGGGGGTTGTAAATTCTGAGCTCTCATGAGAAGTTGCTTGACATGATCGCTTATTTTTGCCTTTTCGATGTTCTCCAATAGAAGGAAATCTGGTTTGTTGAAGCCTCCCACGTTTTTTTGTGAAATCAGGAGGTAATACCTTCTCACTCCTTATGTCATCCGGGATAACCCACTCTGATGAGCTCGGGACGGGATAAATGGTTTGGACATAAGCCAATGCCCATACCTCCTTTAGATAGTATTTTGAGCATAAATCATTCATTTTATCTTTACCCCCTGGGAATGCTGCAAGGACATGGACACAAGGAATTTTGTCGATATCATACACTTTACATGTGCAGGTTCCCCTTCCAAGATCAACCAAGAAACTACCATCCGATCCTGTGACATAATACTCCAATGTAGTACTGTTTAGTTCTTTCGCAGTCAAGATTGTGGACTCTTTGTATCTTGTATGCAATGTTTTCTCCACCATTGGAGTTAAGTACTGTGATGAAGATCCAAGAGTCGACTCCTTACGGTGATTATTGAACCATTCAGAGATTTTCTCTATAATTGAATCAATCAAGGGCAACAAAGGATATGTTCTTGCCTTCTTTAACACACTGTTAATACTCTCGGCACCGTTGGTAGTCAGGATATTGTAACGTGATCCTGTGAAGTGACACCTAGCCCATTTTCTGACATCTACATGATCATCAATATATTCTGCGGCGGCAGGATATCTATTCTTTAGGTCATCATAGAGTCGGTTGAACTCGTGCTCAGAGTATGCCGCAGCGACTTTCATAAAAATACTTGCGACGGTATCTTTAATCTTGACCTGACCTGTACCCTTTCCGGCTCTAACACGAGATCCTCGGTGAACGCGTGATTTGATATTCTGAGAGAGGTGCCATGCACAAAACCCATAGTGAGACTTTTTATATACCTTTTCAACGGCATTGCGGGTGCTTTGATGCCTATCGGAAATTATGACCAGCTCTTCGTCATCGGGTATGAGCTCCTCAAGTTTCGTCATGAACCAGTTCCATGAGTTGTCATTCTCCGAGTCAACCACTCCCCAAGCAAGAGGATATTGATGGTAGTTGCCATCTTGGGCCGTGGCGATGATCATTGTTCCCTTGTATTTCGTCTTCAAAAAACGTTCCATCAACTGCAATTACCTTTCTCATAGCTTTAAATCCCTCGATGCACGCGCCCAACGCAATGAAAAGGTACTTGAACCTTTGATCTTTGTCTACTTCCAAGTGTGTGACCGTACCGGGATTCATTAACTTTATCATGTGCAAATAGCTAGGAAGAATCTCGAAACTGACCTCTGGTGCACCCCTAACATCACTTGCTGCTTTTCGTTTGCCCCTCCAAGCTTTGAAGTAAGATATTAACACGCCACGATTTTTCATCATGTCTATCACTCTCTTCGAGGTAGGTGTCTCAAGCTGGCCTGGAAACTCCTTTTTTAACATGTCCGAAACTAAATCTGCAATTGCTTGTCTGTTTCTTTTATCCACTGAACTAGCAGAGCAGGTATGAGTGTTGTAATATGTTCGGAGAGAGAAACGATCTGAGTTCGTGATCCTCACAGCTCGTAATGCCCACTTGCAATCTAGGACTGTACATTTTACCGCAAACAACTTTGTGGTTGACTTGACTATTTTATAATCAAAACAAGCTTTCAACGAAGCATCGATAATCAAATTCTTTACCTCGTTCTTGCTTTCAAATTCCTGACCAACTGCAATACCCATACCATCATCGAAACTAAAAGACACAGAACTGTCATCTATTGCTAATGGTTCACAATGATCCATGACCGGGTCTACTTCTACGCATGAACGTTGTCGTTTTGGAGTTGGGGCAGATGCCGTTGTCTCCTGATTAAGGCGTTCCTCCAAGGTAGGCACGTCTAAAACATCACCTTCGTGGCCTGGTGCAGAAGCAGCATCATAGACCCTTGGTGGCTCCATGTTAACGTCGAAGTACTCATCTCGAATATTTCAATCATTTTCCACATTGCATCCTCCATCTCCTTCAACTTCAAGACAGTCTTTTTCATTGTTATCACTACTTTTAACATTTTTCATGAGCTCAACGTGCAGCATACTTCTACGGTGTGTCGTTTTACAAAAGTCTAAAAGATAACACTTAGCATCAAAATCATCCAAAATGCTTTTAGGGCCTGACGATATTGTACACAAAGGAATGTAACTTATTTTTAATTCCGTATTTTTTTGGTCCACAGGAAACCTTTTAGATATGCAGTCAATAACTTCAGAATATTTCACCTTATCCGGATCATCTAATAATACTATGCTCTTGATTTCCTTATTCCTTCTGCACCATTCATATGACCCGTCATCTTTCTCCTTCCATTCTCCATCATATTGAAAATATATGACAATCTCGCTCATTTTCCTTCAAAATAAAAATAAGAAAAACATAAAAAATTGTTATGAAAGAATTAAAAAAAATTAATGAAAAATCTCCAATTAATGAAAAAATTATTAAAAATATGACTAGTTCACTCGCGGTTTTTCCGGACCGGCCGGTCCGGAAAATCCGTGAGTGACTAGTGTGCTTGCGATTTTTGCGGATCGACCGGACCGATCCCGGTCAGACCGGTCTGGAAAATCGCTAGTGACTAGTGTGCTCGCGGTTTTTCCGGACCGACCGGACCGGTCCCGGTCAGGCCGGTCCGGAAAACCCGCGAGTGACTAGTGTGCTTGCGATTTTTCCGGACCGGTTCGGCCGGTCTGGAAAATCGCTAGTGACTAGTGTGCTCACGGTTTTTCCGGACCGACCGGACCGGACCGGTCAGGCCGGTCTGGAAAATCGCTAGTGACTAGTTTGCAAATTTACAGATTTTACAAGCCGAAAATTAGTGAGAAATAGGTTGAATCATTGTTGTTTTTCTATATTAAGCTCCCAAACTATGAATGCCCAACCCTTGAACAACTTCGAAAACGATTTCAATAAAAAAATTTGAGGGTTTGAGATGAACTTACCAAAATTTTAGAGATTTTACGAACTTTTTGTACTCCCTCTCCTCTCCTTGTGGCTGGAAATCGATGCTCGGAATGTGAAAAAGATGCAAGATGCTAAACCGAATATAAGGATGGTCGTTTTGGAGGGGGATGATAGAGATGAAAAATGATGGTAGTTGAGAGGGTGAAGGAGACGTAACTGATGAGAGAGAACAAAGTGGGTTTTTGTTTTTTGTTTTTTTTAACAGAAGTCTTCTTTTTTTATTTTATTTTCCCTTTATTTTTATTTTTTCACTTGTAAAAGGGTATTTTGGAGAAAACCAAATATTCATTAATGCATGAGGTTAGTCTTGCAAACTTTTCTCTTTGAGGTCTAGTGATGCAACATCATCCCCATTTTAATCCCATATCTGCAAAGCCCCCGAGAGAAGAGACACAACTTTGTTTCTGACATGGAAAGGAAAAGTGGAGAGCAAGTGTGTGATTAGTAGGATAAATTAGTCTTTTTACTAATTAGTCAAATTAAAAAATTTAGTCAACGGGTCAAAATTACAAAACATTCTTAACTAATAGCAGAATTTCTTAACATGTGAATAAGGTGGCTGTTTTTCCAATTTTCTCTTGCTCTTATCTTTTAATTTCTTCTCTAGATTCCAATATGTACCCTATTCAAAATATATATATATATATATTAAATAATTAATAATCATAAATTAAAAGAACTAAAAAATTAAGATTAAGAGTAAAATATTGATTACAAATGTGCACGACAGAGGCAAGCCTAAACAGTGTGATTTCTACCTTGCCTAAGCTAAGTTTGCTTAGGTAGTCTATACTAAACCACCTAACCATATGGTTGATTTGCTGAAGAGCAAGGCGGTTGGATACTCAACAACTCTTGGATCTTCTGAACAAGTGTCATTTTCCAGTGGGAATCTACGCAAACTTCAACCCAAGAAATTTGGGCCATTTTGCAAAAGTCCAAGACGACTGACAATGCTAATTTCACCTTATAATAAAGTTAGTTAGATGTGAACTTTACAGTTATACTATACTTATAATTTGGAGGAGTCATGTACGACTATTTCTTAAGAATGGAACCCAGATGCAGGAGCATCTCTCTTTCTTTTGTCGTTTTTGTCCATGTTTTGTCGTTGGACTATCTCTTATGTTTGTTGTCGTTTACTCTCCATTCAGTAATGTATGTCGTTTTTTTAGCAAATAATAATAATAATAATAATAATAATAATAATAATGTATGTGGTTTGACAGCCTAACGTTTGGTGACAACATCTCCGGACTGAGTTTTTCACAAGTTTTTTGTATTTATATTCAAAATAAACCAAATTTACTATTAAATTTTACATTTTTAAATCTAGTTTTTTTTTTTTTTTTTTTTTTTTCAAAAAGGATTTTTTACTCTTTCGTATCATGTATATTACTTTTATTCAAAAAGTATGTCATGCACTTTAAACTTTTATATTTTCATACTATTAAATTACGTTAAATATATAAATTTATACCCTATCTCAGTCAATATTTAATTTTGACCTGCGCAAATTACCCTTAAAAAGAAAAACTAAAACTAAATATTATTTACATTTTTATACCATGTCATTTTATTTTTATTCGAAAAGTATATCTTACCTTCTACAATTTTATATAATTAAATTATATTTAGTACAAACATTTATACATTTTCCCAAACAACACTTAGTATGCGTTTCGTGTTAAGTGGATTGTAGAATTTGGGTTCAGATTGATTGTATATTTATTGAGGTGTTTGAATTATTGGAGTTAAAAGGTGTAAAAATTTGAAATGTGTTAAAAAAAATCAATATAGTGTTTGTTTCGTTTGTTTCGAAATTTTAAGTAATTTTTAAGAAAATCATGTCATTTGGACTTGTCTATACAAAGTTGTGGACTTTTAAAGTTTAAATTACAAAACTGTATGAATAGTGAAACTGAGGGAAAAAGATAAAAATTGAATTATAATTCTAATATTTGAATTATGCATCCAAACGCATGCTTAATTTTAAAATTAAAATACCAAAAAAAAAATCCTTGAAATTGTTAAAAATACTTTAAATTTTTAATTAAATTAAAAGCTAAATAAAGGGGCTAGGAGGGCGTGGCAGAGGGGTGGAAAAGGACGGGGTAATTATGAGAGTGGGGTTGAAAAGTCTGAATTTTTTGTTAAGAAAATTAAAAGTTTTATAGTTTATAATTTTTCTTTTTAACGGTATTATGGGTATTTTTAGATCAAAATAGTGTTAATCAAGAATACATATTGATTTACTATTAATTGTAATATAATGAAATAAAAATGATGATTTTGAATGTAGTGTATATTTTTTGAATAAAAACAAAATATAGTGTATAAAAATGTTCAAAATCCAAAATATATATATATATATTTTTTTTAAGGGTATTTTAGTTACTTTTAGGTCAAAATTTTGTGTTGACAAACAAAATGCATAGATTTGTATAAATGTAATCTGATGGTACATAAATGTAAGAGTTCAAAATACATGATATACTTTCTATATAAAAGCAAAATTCAGAGTATAAAAATGTAATAATCCTTTTAAAAAAACTCAAACTTTAAAAATACATAACATTCTTATTTCAGTCGATATGATAGGATGATGAGAAAGAACAAAACAACATTCATATTGCTATATTGTTTTCCCAAACACATTTTTAAATTTTACACTTTTTAACTTCAAAAAGTGTATTTTCAACTAAAGGCACATTTCGAATACTCCAACTCATTTTCATTTAGCCAACTACAACTATCACCCTAAGTTAGAGGAACTTTAGCTCCAAGTCGGTGATTGTTATAGAAAATTTGCGAATTGTTCTGTAATTTGGTCCCTTTGAAGTCCAAATCAGAGAGGGGTTTGAATCCAAAAATTCATTCCTTCACTTCTTGAGTTCTTCTTCCTCGAGAGTTTATCAAACTTTTTTACGACGCAATTTTGTGGGTTTTAGTAACTAACTTTTAAAAGAAGTTCTTGGTCAACGACAAAAGTCTAAAAACAGTTCCATTTGCCTTCGATCAGAAATTTCGGAATCCTCCAAAGCTCCAAACTTTTTGTGTGGACGTGAGTTTTCCACTTCCTCTTGATATATATATATATATATATATATATATATATATAATCCCAGTAACGAAAACTCTTAGTTTTCTTATTCTCCATTTCTAACTCAAAAAATTCTAACTCGTTTTTTTATCTTTTTTCTAAAAAAAATTAATAAAAATTTTAATTAATTTTAAAAAATCAATCAATTTAATATAAAAATTTCAACCCGGCAACCAAAAGCGCAGTGTAATCCGTTCCATTTTCCTCTCTCCCAAACACTTACCTTTAAACTAATAAAAATCTCCATCATTTTACTGGAGTTCTTTTCACGTACCAGAAAAAAACAAAACAAAACAACAGAGTTTCTTCTCTTCCCGCTGAGAAAAAGACACAGACAGAAGCAAGAGAGATTTTAATCTTGCACGCAAAGTCTTCTACTTTCGAGAATTCCCAAACAAAATCAAACACTTCTTTTCTCTTTCTCTCTCTAAGCAGTTTTTTGCCCAACAATGGCGCTTCTTCTCTCCTCTTCTTCCCCTGCCTCCTCAGCTTCACTCTTCACACAATCCTCATCACCCAACAAGCCCTTCAAAGCCCTTCTTCCTTTCATGAACATCTCCAACACCAACACCAACAACAACAACAACAACACAAAAACCCCATTACCCAAAATCAGATCAAAAACATCGACCACGAGGTTGAGAGTGGCTGCTCCTCCGACACAACAGCAACAACCTTCGACCTCGGACCAAGACCAAGTTGACGAGGAGGTTGGGGAGGAAAGTGGGTCGTCGAAATTCTCGTGGAGGGATCACTGGTACCCGGTTTCTCTGGTGGAGGATTTGGACCCTCATTTGCCCACTCCCTTTCAGCTTCTGGGGAGGGACTTGGTTATTTGGAAAGATAGGAATTCTGGCCAGTGGTCTGCTTTTGATGACAAGTGCCCCCATAGACTCGCCCCTTTATCTGTAAGATTTCGATTTCCTTTATTATTATTATTATTATTATTATTTAGTCTTTGTGGGAGGTGTTGTTTGTTTAGACTTTGTTTGGTTGCTGAGAAATTTTGATGGAAAAGATCGAGAGCACGTGATGTTGTTGGAGTATTAAAGGGTAATAATGAACTTGTGTTTAATCCACTGTCATATTTAGTAAATTTTGATCAATTTACTTTTACTTTCAAGAATTGGTAGTCTAATGAAGTTGGTCTCTATAGGTTCCAGATAATTGGTGTTAAAAGGTTTAATTATTTATAATGCTGAATTCCAATTATGATATATGTATGTTCCTTGGCATCTGAAAAAACTATTGTGAAGTTGTGGAGCCTAATTAATGCTGAGCAAAGATATTACATGGATTGACCTTAAGGGTATTTTGAGGATTTTCACAATTATATTCGGTTGCTCTAGTTTCTCCTTACAGGTAGGAGTGTTGATATTAGGGTTGATTATTAGAGAGGTTAGAGGGAGAAAAAATCAGAGAGTTTTGAGGGTTTGCAATTTCTCTTGTAAACTTCCTGCTCATCATAGTGAATTACTGCAGCAGCTGATTCTCACATTGAGACGGACCTGTATAAAAGTTTGCGTATTTGGTTATTGTTTATTTTCTTTTCTTATCTTTATTGCTCTCGGTGATATAGAATTAGGGTGTTGATTCATAACAATTGCATCCTGAAATGGGCTCAATTGGTATTTTGAATTCCGCAGGAAGGGCGGATTGATGAAGACGGAAACTTGCAATGTTCATACCATGGATGGTCCTTTGATGGGTGTGGATCTTGCGTTAAAATCCCGCAGGCTGCACCTGAAGGTCCGGAAGCTCGTGCCATCAAGTCTCCGAGAGCATGTGCGACAAGGTTCCCCACGCTAGTCTCCCAAGGCCTGCTCTTCGTTTGGCCAGATGAGAATGGTTGGGAAAGAGCAAATGCCACAAAGCCTCCCATGTAAATTATTTTTATATTATTAAATCTTTGTTGTCTTTATACTTTTAAATACAGATTTTAATATTATTAACTGATAATAGTCTCTAAAGACTATGATGTTTGCAATATTTTAATGATCTTTTGAACGCTGACACAATGATACTGTTCTAATTTTTCATGCTTAGGTTGCCCGACGACTTCGACAAACCTGAGTTTTCATCGGTGACAATTCAGCGTGATCTCTTTTACGGCTATGATACCCTAATGGAAAATGTCTCCGATCCCTCCCATATTGATTTTGCTCATCACAAGGTACATGGTCGGATTTATGATATTTTTCTCTTTTTTTTTTTTTTTCTTTTTTTTTTTTTTTTTAAGTGAAAAATTGGTACCATTATATGCGTTTTTTTTTTTTTAGCTTGAATAGTTCCTGGATGAAAACATGATGACTGTAACATGAGCTATCATTGGAGAAGAAGTTCGGTTGATATTTTAAGCAGAAACATTTCGCTATATGTTCTGCTGAAAAGTTGACCAAGTGATGGAAATTACCTAAAGAATTAAAAGATTGTGCTAGGCATAATGAAAGACTAGTATAAGCTAAATACTAGATAAATATATTTTTTTGTTTGTCTTCAATCAAAAACTTCTTTTCCTATTATTAAAATCCAGCTACATAGAACATTTAAGAACAGACTTTGACAAATGAATAACTGAATTTCTACTGCTACTACTACTGCTACTAATTTTCTCTCTCTCAGCTTCTTTCTCTCTACTCTTTTGTAGCCTTTTCCATTTCGTTATTGGTCCATCATTGGTTCATCACCTTTATTCCTCCAATTTAATGACTTGGTTTCTTAGATACTCTTTGGATGTCACTGGGAGCTTTTTGGTGTGGAGTTTTTTTGTCAACAGGACAAGTGTGATTTCATCTTTTTTTTGCTGAATGTCTAATCTCTAACGGATCAATTTCCTGCTTAGTATAAAGAACGCTGTTTCAAACATCTTAAGAGCTTAGCTACCATTTTATGGTACTTGTTTGAGATCTTTACTCATCCTAACTGTGCCTGAGAAGGTTAAGGGGATTTTATCCAAGTGTACTTGAACCAATCGAATTCATGAATTTTCTTTTCCAATTTGAAGTTGATTACTTTGTGCACTGCTTCTTGGTATGTTATCTTCATGCAAATTTGCAAGTGTTTTTGTGCAGTACAAGAAAATTAAACACAGGAAAACGTTCTTGGTCGCTAAAAATGCTTGCTGCTCAAGAATGATATAGGCTTAGTCAGATAGTTGACCTTCTGCATTGCTTACAATTCTGAGTTCACTGCACAGGTTACAGGAAGAAGAGACAGAGCAAAGCCTTTGCCATTCAAAATGGAGTCAAGCGGCCCTTGGGGCTTTGCCGGAGCGAATGATGGGAACCCGCGAATCAGCGCTAAGTTTGTTGCGCCTTGTTATTATATTAACAAGTAACTTCGTCTTCACCCCTCTCTTAGTAGGAGAAAAAAATGCATACCTTTTATTGTGTTTGATGCCATTATTGTTTCCTTTGCTAGTAGAATATTTCTGATAAACTGTTTAGGTATGAATGTAGATGAATGTTTAAGATGTTGAGACAGTGAGGCTTGTGAACACCAAACAGTTTCATACTTCCAATGTCAAGGTTTTACCATTTGCAAAAACGAAAACAAAACCCTCAACAATTTGATGTAAATCTCACTAGGCTATCTATTGATGGGTAATCTTAAAGGATGCTCTGCCTATATCTTTTCCTTATGTACGAAAATTTAATCGTAACTTGGTGATATTATTTAGGTCCATTAACAATTTCATAGTCCCAGGGTTGAAGTTTTAGTTATCGCTAATTGAAATATCCATTATGCAACCCAACAAAAGCCCCCTAAAACGACCATAAGGCTTAAGATTTAGATTTGTTCTGTAAACAAGTTGATGTCAACGATGCTAGGCTGCTACACATAGAGAGCCATCACAGAGGATATCATGCCTATTTCTTTCAAAACTTAACATCTTGTATCGGGCCTATTTTCGGTTCAAAAGAAAAGCTATTTGTTCCAATCTTAGCTTCTAGTTGCCGGAAAATTTTGGTTTTCGGTTTTTAACCATTTGCTGCTTACTTTTACCAAAAAAAAAAAAAAAAAACATAGCTTACATCTTCAAATTTCAGGGTAGAGATAGACACGAAGCTCCCATTTGTTGGTGATCAAAAATGGGTTATTTGGATCTGCTCCTTCAATGTACCAATGGCTCCAGGAAAGACGCGTTCTATTGTTTGTAGTGCTAGAAACTTCTTCCAGTTCACAATGCCAGGGCCCGCTTGGTGGCAGGTGAGACATCCTCTTGTTCTCCTATTGAACTAAATCTACTGTAAGGTGAATTTGGTGCTAGGGTCATGAAAAGTATTGCATGATTTTGTACTGTCAGATTATTAGAATCACATCAGAACTAAATAACCATGCAAGTTTTAACGGGAATTAATGAAACTTGACCGTTCAAAACTGTGTTGCACTTGGGGTATTTTTTTCACGACAATCATATGACCTAATGTGGCTTTTCCATGAAGATTAAGATTTAGCCTGCTCTGCTAAAAGATCATTTTGGTTTTTAGGGAAAAGTACAAAAGTTCTGATCCCGATTCATATCTCTGGGTGAAATTTCATTTGAGGAACATATGGCTAGAGTTACTCACCAATGACATGAGTGAATCACTTGCTGTCAAATTTCGATAATTCAGTTATTCAATCTAAGACCCTGCTATGGAGCTTCTTCAGTGAAGCGAGCGGTTGAAATTCAAGAACCGGTTCTCACCTATTGAGACAGTTGAACACTCAGATTTTAGATTCTAGGCCAATAAACTTCATCCTTTTACAGTTGAGACATTTTACTGAATGGAAATCCTGGTTGGAGTTGCTTATATTGAACGTTGTGGCTTCTTTTCAGGTGGTTCCGAGATGGCATGAACATTGGACTTCAAACAAAGTGTATGATGGGGACATGATTGTCCTTCAGGGACAAGAGAAGATATTTCTTTCGAAATCGAAGGAGGAATCTGCAGACGTTAACAAGGAGTACACCAAAATCACATTCACACCCACACAAGCTGATCGTTTTGTTTTGGCATTTCGAAATTGGTTGAGACTCCACGGCAACAGCCAACCCGAATGGTTTGGCACAAGCAGCAATCAACCTCCGCCGTCGACAGTTTTATCCAAACGTGAGGTGAGGAAACATAGAACTCATACCAATTCAATTAACTAGAATACTCCAATTTTAATCATTGAAGAAGTCGATAAACTGATTTGTTTTCCGGTTTCTGTCGTGTTCTACAGATGTTGGACAGGTTCGAGCAGCACACGCTCAAGTGCTCATCATGTAAAGGAGCTTACACAGCGTTCCAAACGTGGCAAAAGCTGCTAATGGGCGCTACGGTTGTTTTCTGTGCATCAGCCGGGATTCCTTCAGAGATTCAATTGCGAGTTGTTTTGGCTGGACTCGCGCTTCTGAGCGCCGGCTTGGCTTATGCTTTGAATGAACTCCAAAAGAACTTCGTGTTTGTTGATTACGTACATGCCGATATTGAGTAGATAGATATTTGTGTAGTCCTTGGGAACTAGTTTTGGATTTGTCAATATAGATATGACACTAGCTATAAGGTAGGAGAGAAATATATATACACATACGTATAGGAATTGAGAAACATTACAAGCAACAAACACAGTGCACTCCATAGGAATTTTTTTTTTTTTTTTTTTTTATTGGAATCACAAATCAGACTTGAAAGGACAACAAAGTCACCCTTTCAAATTACCAAAAGAAAAAATAACAGCACCCTTTCAATTTTTTACTCAAATCCGCTATAACCCATTTGAGATTTTCCGAAAATAAAAAAGAAAACATTTTGTTCCCCTGGCAATTGATAAACCACAAAACAAAAAACAAAAACCAAAAAAAAAAAAAAAAACAAAAATCATAAACCACAAATCAGAGCCTAAAATGACAATTTTGTTCTCATAACGCATTCAGTTTTGATTTTGGCAGAAAAATACATTCCACTTTATTTTATTGACAAACAAAGAGAGACCAGAAAACAGACAACTAAATAATAGAATAAATTACACACAAAGACCAGAAAACAGAACAAGAATGACACATTCATTTCTATCTCATGCTTCAAACTCGATATTAATAGAACGAGAAATTACAAAAGATGACAGCAAGAAAATCCTTCTCTCTTTTTTCCCCCTTGATAACTCATTTAGGAGTTGCAATTTTGGCAGAAAATCCCACTACAGTATATTTAACTGATAAAAATATCAAAAAATAAAATTAAATAATAACTTAAAGATCCAAATAAAAAAAAATAACTTCAATAAAACTCTTTTTATATACTCTGTTAAACAATTAAAATATTATTTATATATAATAATTATAATATAAATTATATACCTTATCTCCTATTAATATAAATTAATAAATAAAATATCAACTTCCTTCCCCGACTGACAACTTCCCTAACACTAACAACTTCCCCAACACCAGAAACTTCTCCACCGACACTGACGATGGACCCCCCATTCCCCAAGCCAGATTTACCTCCCTCCTTCCCAACCCCAGTAACAAAAATCTCCCCTCCCCTAACCATCTACCAGTGAAAATAGTTTTTTTTTTAATTCTTTTATTTTTATTATTTTTTAATCAAATACTATAATAAATTAAAAAATATAATAATTATCAAAAATAAATAATATCTCAACCATTTAAATACATCTAAATAATTTAAAAATAAATTTTATAAATAAAATATATTAAAAACATTTATCTCAGACTTACCCCTAAAAAAACATAATAAATAAAACACATTCCTTTTCATTTCATACTTCAAACTTGATATTCATAGAACGAGAAATTACAAAAGATATCAGCGACAAAGTCCAACAAGCCTAAAATCTTCCTTTTCTTCCCCTTCAAAAGACATTACCTTTACAACCAGAAACCTAGTTTCCCAAATCAGTCTAATATTCTAATCACAAAAGAAAAGGCATCACCATGTCCGATCACAGCCTAAGAGCTGGTGAACTTGGTGACAGCCTTAGTACCCTCGGAGACAGCGTGCTTGGCGAGCTCACCGGGCAACACCAACCGGACGGCGGTCTGGATCTCCCGGGAAGTGATGGTGGGCTTCTTATTGTACCTAGCGAGCCTGGAGGCCTCCTGAGCGAGCTTCTCGAAGATGTCGTTGATGAAGCTGTTCATGATCCCCATGGCCTTGCTCGAGATCCCGATGTCCGGGTGGACCTGCTTCAGCACCTTGAAGATGTAGATCTTGTACGTCTCCACGCTCTTCTTCGCCCTCTTCTTCTTCTTCTCTGTCCCCGCTGATGACGAGTCCTTCGGGAGCTTCTTCTCAGCTCGCGGCTTCTTCTCCGCCGCCGGAGCCTTCTCAGCCGCCGCTGCTGCAGCCGCCGGCTTCTTCTCCGCCGCGGGCTTCTTCTCGGCCTTGGGCGCCATTGCAGAAGATTTCGAGTTCTAGAGAGAGAAAAGGAGTTTGATTTAGAGAGAGAAAGGGATGGCAAACGATGAGTGTGAGTTTTTTGGGGGAAATGGTTTGGATTGTTTATATAGGGAGAAGGGGAGAGATTTGATTGGTTGAGGAGCTTAGGTGTGGATTGCTGACGTGGAAAGTCTGATTTTTGAGAGTGATGAAATGAACGGTTGGGATTGGATTTTGAAAATTTTTGACGGGTTTGGGCTTTTGGCGGGTTGTTACTTGCCAAAGCCTAAAGGCGCTATTTGCCCAAAAAATTAAAAAATTTGAACTTGAATATATTTTATTTAAAAATAGTTCATGTGAAATTTTCAGAGTAGCTCTGTCCTTTCCTCCAATTTGGTAATTGGTAATTGGTATACCAATTCCAAAGAATTTTCGGTTTGGGAAATTTAGAACTGGTTTCTTAAAGAATTTGACGACTATTTTTGGGAAATTCTTACCTCGTAGTAGTGAATTTATAGTAAATAATATTTTGGGTAAGAGTGTGATAAAGTCTCGTTTAGAAATTTTATCAATAGAGCTCATTTTATAAATCATTCGATGAATTTTAACAGTCTATATCTTATTTGTGTATGATAATTATAATGTACCTTAACACATGATATTATATATTAAAAAATAAGAAATCGAAAGAAAAAAAAAAACGCCCCCAGACGACGGCCATATCCGCTGCCCTACAACACCCTGCCCCCCGTCGCCATCTTCAACGAGAAAGTGGCTAGATCGCGGCCTGCAACCCCCCTCCGATCGTCATTTCCGACGAGAAAGCGACCAGATCCCGCCGACCTATAACCCCCCCTCGCCATCTCCGACTAGAAAAGGTCCCCCCCCCATGGCCTCCCGCTATAACACCCCACCCCCGCGCCGCCATCTTCGGTGAGAAAGCGACCAAATCCTGGCTTGCAACCCACCAACATGGTCATCATCTACAACAAGAAAAGGTCCCCCCCCCCCCCCCCCCCCCCCCCCAACAGCCTCCCCACTGCCAGACCACACCGGCCCACGACACTTCCTCCCCCTCCAGCCATGACCCTACCAATGGCCTCCCGGTGACCTCCCCCACCCCCTTCGCACGACCTCCAGTGCCCCCCCCCTTCCTTTCTTTTTTTTTTAGTCCAGAGTAATATGAGGTAAGGTTCATTGTAATTACCATACACAAGTAATATATCAGTTGTCTGATAATATCTTAACAGTTTAAAAATGAGCCATATGAAAAGAGCTCTACTGTAGATTTACCCTAATATTTTTATGAAAATATCTAAAAGGGAGAAACTGCGGTAGAGCCTCATTTATATATTCTATTAGTATAGCTCATTTTTAAATCGAACGACTGAAATGCTGTTTGTGTATAATAATTATAATGTACATTAAATTAAAAAAATTATAAAAAAAGAAATTTAAAAAAAAAACTAACATCATTTACAGTTGATGGCGTCGGGGGGGTGGGGGATGGGGGGGGGGGGGGGGGCGTCGCCTGTTCCTAGGCGGGCGGGGGGGCTTGTCACCTGTTTTTGGGCCTGCGACCGACGGGGAGAGGGGCATAGATCTGGCTTGGGCAAGGAGGGATGCGCAAATCTATTTAGGTGGGGGGGGAGCTTGTCGCAGGCGTCGTGGAGGCGGGGGGGAGGGAGGGGGTGTGGCACATATCAAGTCAAGGGAGGGGGTCTTTGTTGGCGTCGGGGGGGAAGGCATGCAGATCTGGCATTTTGGGGCGATTCGACAAAGAGAGGGAGAGTCCGTTGCCAGTGTTAGGGGGGGAAGGGACAGGTGGGCTCATCGCCGACGTTGGGGAAGGGCCTCTTGGTCTGCGTCAGGGGTGGGGGCGCAAATTTGGTTGGGGGAGGGGGGTCAGTTGCCGATGGTGAGGAGGGCGGCGCCTACCACTGACCAAAGGTTGGTTTTTTAAATTTATTTAAATTTATTAGTCTATATTAATACGAGGAAAGATACATTATAATTATTATACACAAATATCATTTCAGCCGTTCAATTACCTCTTAACGGTTTAAAAATGAATTCTACCGATATAATAAATAAATGAGACAATACCACAGACTTCCCCTATTTAAAACAGATTACAAGATTTTAAAGTAAATTTATTATTATTTATTATCATTTACTCTATATATACATTGATAAAACATTTTATTTTACTTCAATTATTTACAAAAAAAAAAAAATGTTATTTATTTCTTTCTCCCGTCATGTGGCTAAAACTACAATTTGTTGGAAAGTTTTATGTACAATAAAATTTGTGGAAAGCTTTATTTTTTTATTTAAAAATTAAATGAATAAATAAATAATCTTCATTTTCTACGTTTAACTAAAAATTTTCATCTTTTCAGAGTACATCGCCACTGCAATTAGAAAAAATAATAATAATAAATCACCACATCAATGTACACTAAATGAAAAGAATTGTGATAACAGACATAAACTAATGATAATTCTATTACTGACTCCATCACAAAATGTAGAGTTTAAATTCTTTTTGTTCAAATTCAAAAAAAAAAAAAATGAAAGAAAAAGATTGAGTTGGCTGTCAACTGGAGGATAAATTCTTCAATTAAGGATTAATTACAAAAATTTCCCTTAAATTGTAGTTTTTACTTTTTATAACACCTTATCTTCCAAATTCCAAAACGAAACATATGTTCCACCTGAAAATCAAATCATTAACAACAAATATCCTTACGTTAAGTGTACAATTACTCTTTACTTACGCACACTAATTTTTTTATTTCTGATTATAGATAAAATGAATAAACTATATTATTCTTCATGCCCCAAATGCAGCAACTCCTTTAGACGTAACTGGAGAAGCCCTGTAACCCATGATCTATCGTCGTCCCTCACATCCTCCTACCTCGTAGATTCATCGTCTCAGTGCCTCCACACCCCATATCTAGGTATGGCAATGGGGCGGAGTGGGTGCGGGTATGCCTCCCCTACTCTTATACCCATCTCCGTTTTTACCTTCACACCCACCTAATTTAATCCGGGTGCGGGGGTAAGGGTGAGTAATACACATTGGGAGTACTATACTCATCTCATATCTATTTACCCATCAAGAATTATTAATAAATAAATAAAATAACTTATATTTAAGTTTTCATAAATTTTAATAATGTAGTCATAATTGAAAATGAAATTGAAATATTAAAAACAAATCCAAATTTCAGAAATCCATAAAACTAAATTCATAAAGTAAACAAAAACATTAAAATACTAACTTTATTTTTCTTCTATTATAATGGAATAAATGCAGGATGGGTGCGGGTATGGGGGAGCTTTCTCCACTCCCGCCCAACATCTGCGTGAGTGATTAATCTTAATCCTCTTGTCATCCTGCACCCATATATTATACCCGTAGGTAAAAATACTAATCCTACCCAAATCCGACATCGTAGATCACCTCCCTGGACGATATATTGTCGTCACAACTCCCCTTCATTGGACATCCGCCGTTGTAACCAATCCTCCCTTTACCCCAGCTCCTCCGGAACTCACTGGCCTTCCCCCCTCCCCCGAGATGTTTTTTTTTTTTATAATACCCCGGAGATGCTCTTCGCTTACGAAGTTCTTCTCTTTTTTCTTTTTTCTTTTTTTTTTTAATTAATGAAATTTTTTTTTATTCGTATTGAAAAAAAAATGAACGAAAGAAAGAAAGAAAAACTCTTAGCCCTTGTTCTAAATCTATATTCTCTCTAACTAGCATTTATATATTTTCCTTGTCTTTATGGATTTTTTTTAATAGAAATTTAAAAAACTTTTGTTATTTTCTTCTTGATTTGGATTGGAGAATATTTAAGCGGCTTTAATGAGTTTTAATCAATGCGAGGACTTACGTAAAGAATGGATTTGAACTCTTCTATCATCTTTTCTTTCTTTTATTTATTTATTTATTTTTATTTTTTTTGAAGTCATCTTTTCATTATTTTTGCTTATTAAGCTTTATATACATATATCTCTTCCTACTTGGTGCTTTGTTGGTCTTTGCTTTTTTGTTATTTGAATCTATGTTCTTTCTTTGGTGCTTTGTTGGCCACATATAAATACAAACTTTGTAAAAAAACGAAAAAGAGAGAGAGAGAGACATTGTAAAGAAGCTTCCCTAAATTAATTAGCAACATTATGTATCTAATATATGCTTATTATATACTTACAAAACACTTTTAGCCTAATCAAAATACAAGCTATAATAATTCCAGTGCGAGTACTTTTATTTAACATGAACTGAAATTAACACAACAATAACACACAAACTAATTACAATCAAAATCAAAATCATGTAGGACTTGTAATATTATTATTATTATTATTATTTCATTCCATCATTTTCACTATGCTATCTAGCTGAACCTGTGACACTAATTGGCTCTCAATTTTCTTATTATTAATATTCGTAGTAGGAGAAGAAGAAGTGGAATTCATGAAGAGCGGTGTGTGACCAACGAACAAAGAAACATGTCCCATAAGCTTATCCTTCCTTGAGAAAGTAGTCCCACAAGAACACTGCCATTTTAGATCCCCACAATGCTTCTCATGAGTCCTCAAATCCGACAACACCGAGAACTGCTTTCTGTTGCACTTCTTGCACACATACATCTTCGGACAATGGCTTCTCTTGTAGTGATTCTTCACGCAAATCATCGACTTCAACGGCTGGAATTTCGCGTGCCTTTGGTTCCACCTACACCCTTCTTGAGGACACGAGTACTTCTTCGGCAACCTCGTCGAAAAATCTGATTTATTCATTCCCATCAAATCATTGGTATTGTTGATCTTCTTCATGGGGTTGCTTAGGGCTGAACTTGTCTTGTACTGATCTCCATGAGCCCTCATGTGCATTCGCAAATTTGCGTCACGCTTGAAACCCTTCCCGCAAACTTGGCAATAGTGCGTGTACTTGGCCAACAATTCCGCGGCGTCGAATTCAATTATGTCGAAGTTCTTCGGAGCCGAAACCCCTCCTTTCCCATCTTTTTTTTCACTCCCTAGAGCTAGAGGAAACATGTTTTCCTCATCCCTAATTTGGTCCTTATTACCATAGGTTGTGCAAGTTGTTGTACTATTATTGTTGAAGTTTTGATCATCATCATTAGAAGATCCGTACCACTCGAGTACCGTTTGATGATGATCAGACGCACCAGGATAAATCAAACCCTGCTGCCCTAGTGATCTTGATGATAATAAGGCGTTGCCAGTATTTTGATGAGGAATATTCGAATTATTATTGTTATTATCATGACGAGGAGGATTGGTGGTGGGATTACCTGAGGTTGAGGCAAGGCCCATGTGTTGGAAGTTGAGCAACATGGACGAGGAAGTCATGATGATGTCTTGGATTGCACTACTGCTCATGCTGGCTATGGCGACGGAGGTGCCCGACGAGGGATCCGCTGGCGGCGGCGAGAAAAGGACGGCGACCAGCGTTTGCAGTTGTTGGATTTTGTCTTTGAGGATGGAAAGGCTGTAGAGGAGAGAGCTGGCGGTGGAGTTATTGAGTTGGAGATGATCTTGAGAATTAGATGAAACATGATGATCAGCAACATGATCATGATCATCATGAGGATGATGATGGTCTTGATCTGTGATGGAGTACATTTGAAGAGACAAACCTGGTGACAAATTATTGGTGTAACAAGATGTGTCTGAACCAGATATATTCATCAGAAATAATTGATCTTGGTGTGTATATATGTATTTATATGAAATTTAGACAAGGTTTCTGTGGATAATGCTGCTCAGCTGATCTATATATACTTGGATCTGTTGATAAAGTTACCATATATGATAGATACACATATAGATATATAGCGGCGGATTATATATAGAGAGAGTAGCAAAACTAAAGAACAAGAAGGATGAATCTATAGTTGCGTATTTTAAAAGGGAATTTAAGTCAACGGAAAGCTTCTATTCATCCCCACATAAAGCCTTCCTCATATGTCACTTGTCTATGACATTGGGAGAGCCCCATAAATAATTTACGAAAATTAAGTAGTTGGTAGTATATTGAAAAACAAAAAACCTAAGCTTTGTTTGATATAATTAAGATCCAACGTTAACCTTATCTATCCAGCTAAACCTATGATTCATTATTATAGCAGTAGGCACATCCGTTTCATCCATATGTAGTTGAAAAAATTCATGAAATTACAAGGGAGAAAGAAGTAAATAATTGAAGTAAATAACAGGTTTCTAAAATATTATTTGGAATAATTGCAGTAAATAATAAGTTTAATAGGTTAATCGAAAATTTATTATGTGAATAATCTATTTAATAGAGGTTGGTCTTGGTGAATTAAGTATTTACATAAATTTATTATTTACTCTAAATATTTTTGAAACGTACTATTTACTTTAATTATTTACTGAATATGGCTTTTAATATTGTTTTTGTGTATTAGAGTTTGTTTTTTTTTTTTTTAATAAGCAAAAAAAAAAAATGTTAAAAAAAGGGGGAGATCTTACGGAACCAAAATCAAAACTCATTCTTGGTGAGTTGCTAATTCACAAATGTCTAACTTAATATATTAATTAAACAGAGATAATAGAGAACCAAGAAGTATAGACAAGTTTTTAGCATTTTATCTATCTTTTTTCTTTTCCCCTTCCAGAAGATTGATTTTTGGTCATGAACCAAACAGCTCCTTAATCATAAACTTAATTAATTATGTTAGTGTCTGTGAATTGTTTAATGATATATTCTAATTACATGCTGAACACCATAGATTGCTGTAGGGACCATAGACATTAATAGACTTTTTCTTTTCTTTCTTTCCTTTTTTTTTTTTTTTTTTTTTTTAGGCCTTGGTTTGTAGTATATTATTTTGAAGATGTAAATCTCTCAGTTTATTTTATTGATTTTTGCGGAATTGACATTTTCAAATGACAATAAAGTTTAACATACGCACGAGATGACAACTTTTTCATGCTTGAGATCGTCATGAGCTGAAAACCAAAAACCAATAAGCTAACTATTACATATGTGTACATGGTTTGTCATGCCAATCTAATTAATACAAAATAAATAACTAAATAAATAAATAACAAAAACAGAAACAAAAACAAATACATAAAAACAAACAAACAAACAAAAACGCAGCCTCGTGGCCCATGCATATGCTGCCCCATGTATGAATTTTGGTCACCCTCTTGGTTGGCGATTTCTCGATAGAAAAATACTAGAAACATTAACTCCTTATCTCAATATTTAAATACTAATCTATATAATATATAAATTATCATTCTTTTATTGATAAAATGATAAATAACCATAATATAAGTCAATACATTGGAATTAGAACATAGTGTCTCTAACACTATTCTTCTCAATAATTCATTTGATTTGTTGAAACTTTGCAAGCTTATTATTGCAAATTAACTTAATGTTTAATTAGCAGCCTTAGGATAGCTGTTACGACTAATATTGTACAAGTTAAGCAGCAAGTAAAAAGAGTTAGTAAATTTCTAGTAGCCCGTTTGGATCATCATTCTGAAATTGTTTTTTACGTGTTATTTAAATTTTTTTTTTACAGTTTTTTTTCTTATAATAAATTTTTTTAATTTATTGTTTAATTTAATTTTTAAACCTATAATTCTAGAACAGAAGTAAATAAAGTTGCCTCCAAATTTTATACCAACTATGGTGGTGTCAATTCGTGATGCATATTTTGTACTTAACTATTTATGTACAAAGCCATGTCATTTTGGTGAACATTTTATTTTTGATAATGAATTAACGTCTCTTATTAATAAAAGGTTTTAATATTGAGACATCCTTTTAGATTTCAATTAGGAGCGGATCGTGGCTTGCTTGGTGGCAATAGCTCATTCGCTCTTCGGTTCCTGTTGGCGTTTGCTTTTTCTGCTAATTTGTTCTCTAGCTGTAGTTTCTACTGGCGTTGAGTTGTTTCTTTTCATTTTCTCGCTTAATTGCTCTTTTGAGTTTGTAATTGGGATTCTTTTTGTATTTTTTTTTCCCCTTAATTTGTACTCTATCAGTAGCTAGATTTAGATTGGAAGATTTGGCAGAGGATAGAATTTACTAGGTGAGATCAATTAACCTCGTTGGAAGAGCTTGTTTTGATATAGCAGTTATTCTCTCTTACGTTGATATATATATATATATATATATATATAATATCTATTATAATATATAACAGTACTATTAAATTTGTTCCTTTTGTCTGTGTTTTGAGTGATCCTACTTTGTCTTTGTATAGCTTAGCCACCTTTTCGTTTGTACGTTTGGTATGCCAATTATACATAATAAGGGCAAATGCAATGTACATGACCTATCATGTAGACAAATAATAGTTGAAGTTAATTTGTCAACCGGTGCAAATTTATTCATAAACTTATCGTCTGTTTTAAACAAATATTTGTCATCATTTGAACCATGTACTTTTTAATAATCCATCCAATTATGTATTTAGTGTACACCAACAGAAATAGAACAACCAAATATTTTGATTTTTATACTTAAAATGTTAAAAAGTTCTCCTAGATTTAGGCTTATTCTGATATATTTTCTATAGTGATTTAAAATAAAAGTTAATAATCATTTTAGATGTTATTTTCCAATATCTTTATGTCATTTTAGATAGACACTTCCAAACCGTATTTAAATGTTATGTTTGGAATTTTAACATTTAAACATTAATACATGTGACAATTGAAATATTTATGTTCAAATTTTTGTATTCAAATATTTTGATTTTAAATATTTCTGTTGGGATGTTTCTCTCAAATGGACCTTAGGATTTTGTATATCTTTTATTCTAGTTTTCACTTCTCACTGAAGATCAGAATCAACATCATAGACTACTTGATGTTTTTTGTACATGTAGTTGACTTTTTCATGCCCCCAAAATGAACCAAGGTCGACCCATTCGATGATATTTTGCTACAGTGATTTCATTTATTAATTAAAGTGGATTTTACACGACGGTCCCAAGGAACCGTCGTGTAAAGGCGCACTTTACACGACGGTTCCGAAAGACCGTCGTGTAATCCGTCCCTCGAAGGAGGATTACACGACGGTCCCGGAGGACCGTCGTGTAATCCCTCCCTCGGGGGGACATTACACGACGGTCCCGGGGGGGACCGTCGTGTAATCCCACCCTCGGGGGGGACATTACACGACGGTCCCCCAGGACCGTCGTGCAATCCGCCCCTCGAAGGAGGATTACACGACGGTCCCGGGGGACCGTCGTGTAATCCCTCCCTCGGGAGGACATTACACGACGATCCCGGGGGGGACCGTCGTGTAATCCCACCCTCGGGGGGGACATTACACGACGGTCCCGGGGGACCGTCGTGTAATTCGCCCCTCGAAGGAAGATTACACGACGGTCCCGGGGGACCGTCGTGTAATCCCTCCCTCGGGGGGACATTACACGACGGCCCCGGGGGGGACCGTCGTGTAATCCTACCCTCGGGGGGGACATTACACGACGGTCCCGGGGGACCGTCGTGTAATCCACCCCTCAAAGGAGGATTACACGACGGTCCCGGGGGACCGTCGTGTAATCCGCCCCTCCGAAGGAAGATTACACGACGGTCCCGGGGGACCGTCGTGTAATCCCTCCCTCGGGGGGACATTACACGACGGTCCCGGGGGGGGACCGTCGTGTAATCCCACCCTCGGGGGGGACATTACACGACGGTCCCGGGGGACCGTCGTGTAATCCCCGGTATTACACGACGGTTCTAAATAGACCGTTTAGAACCGTCGTGTAATCTTTCTAAAAATTTTGAAAATTTTCAAATTTAATTTTTGAAATTCACGCGCCAAAACCTATAACTTAAATACAATTTCCTCCTCGTTTCTCTTCATCTCCGCACGAATTTCTTAAGTTCTTTCTCTCTTCACACTCTCTAAATTTCTCAAGTACCCACATCCTTCACCAACCCGTTGCCACCACTCTTTTAGAATCCGGTCAAGCCGCCGTTGCCGAAGTTGCCTCCCTCTTCGTGTGGCCGTGCATATTCTTTTTAAAAGAAAAGCAAGGTGACTTCGTATATAAACTAAAACACATTTGCTCTCTTGTATTGTTGTTTTCCATTAAATATCCATTTTTGAACATGAATGTTTTTGTTTTTAATGTTGCTCATTGTAGATGAATGGTTTGTGATTGGTTTTGGCACTTTACACACATTTTTCAACAAAAAGTTTTTGCGCCCACAATATACTCGATGAAATGCCTGAATGAGTTTTTTTTTATTTAATCTTAATTATATACATCTTAATTAGTTTGAACTTTATCAATTTGCTAGGTCCTAACGGATTGGAAGATTATGACCGGAGAAGGGATTAGAAGAAGGAGACGAGACTGTAAAACAAAAATCTCGAACCGTCATTGTCCTCTCCAAGAGGGAAGTGTTGAATGTGGTTATTTTATTTTAGGTTTTATGAGGGACATAGTGTTGAATGGAATTGATGTACTTGAAAGTAAATAATTTTTTACTTCTGAGGATTTGAATTTGATTAGGGGAGAATGAGCTAGCCATGTAATGCAATTCATTAATTATGATATGTGAACTTGTAATGTAAAAATTGGTATGTAATTTTACTTTGATCATTGAAGTTACCATCTTGGATCGTGTATTGGATAACATACAGGTTAGGCCAGCCGTGAGAAATCACCAAAAAACCATAATTTTTTTTTTAAAATAAAAGAGACATTACACGACGGTTCGGCCAAGTACCGTCGTGTAATGTCCGCATTACACGACGGTTCGGCCAAGAACCGTCGTGTAATGTCCGCATTACACGACGGTTCGGTCAAGTACCGTCGTGTAATGCGGACATTACACGACGGTTCGGCCAAGACCCGTCGTGTAATGTCCGCATTACACGACGGTTCGGTCAAGTACCGTCGTGTAATGTCCAGTAATGTCCGCATTACACGACGGTTCGGTCAAGTACCGTCGTGTAATGTGGACATTACACGACGGTTCGGCCAAGACCCGTCGTGTAATGTCCGCATTACACGACGGTTCGGCCAAGTACCGTCGTGTAATGTCCGCATTACACGACGGTTCGGCCAAGAACCGTCGTGTAATATCCAAATTACATGACGGTTCGGCCAAGTACCGTCGTGTAATGTCTCTATATTACTTGTATATACTACGGTGTACCTTATTTCGACGACGGTTTTTAACCGTCGTGTAACATTGAGATACCACGACAGTTCAATAACCGTCGTGTTATCTTCCACGACACTGGATTACACGACGGTTGGGTAACCGTCGTGTAAACTTTACACGACGGTAAAAAACCGTCGTGTAATCCACAATTTTTACTAGTGGGGCTAATACCCAGTCGCATTGAGGCCATCACTAACTTCGCATAAAAGCAAATCTAGCGGGACTAAAACACTGAAAAGACTCAAATCTGGTAGACAAACAACCAATGTGGAAGGTGGAAGAACCACCTGATCCGTTATTAATAAACAAACAAAAATACTATATCCAAACAAAAAACAAAAACTCATCATCATTATTGTACACAAACTAACACAAAAAAAAAAAAAAAAAAAAATCACAAAAAAATAGTCATTGTCGATAAAACAACACATGTTGTCAAGATAAAACTGAGTTTCCGAAATCCAGCTGTGGCGAGACCTCCCAATGCATGACAAGCACACACCGCCGCTAACTATCATGCCCGTGGCTAGAGGTTGCCCGCTCCATATATGCTCACGTAACCTCTCACTACTTCATCACCACCAGCACCAGATTAAGAGAGCCAGATCCCAACTACAAAACTTGCCGCGAAGACACAAACCAATCCAGCACTACGCCGATGACAGATCCGTATCCAGCTTCTCATCCCTCCCTTGCTCCTTTCCACAATGTTGATCCTCCGTCAATGGGATCACCTCTGCCAAGACCCTCACCTTGTGACTCCCACCTCCATCCCTAGGGCCGAGAAACCAGAGACATGCCGAAGGTTGTCACCGGAGTCTAAACTAAAGAGAGGAAAACGATTGAGAAACCCTAGCACTCACGCGTTAGAGAGAGAAAAAGAAGAGACAGAGAGTGCATTAATCATGATTAACAAATTATTTGATTATGATTTTTTTTCCTCCCTTAAACTTGCGCCGTGCCAATTAAAGAAAAGAAAAAAAGACACAGCCTAAGTAAACGTTTTATGGATACACGAAAAGGAAAGGGAACACAATCTTTTAATAAAAAAGGTGATAAAAATAATTAAAGATGCTGATTGAACATTTAATTTTGTTAATATAAGGAGGGTATACGTGTATACATACACACCACACACTTAGCATAAGCGTGCATCCACAAGTATATATGGATTTGGTTTTATTGAATTTGTACAGTTATAGTTAGGCATATGTTTGTTTGTGGATGACAATATTTTCTTCTAACTATTTATTGCCTACCAATTGTGTACAAGTTTCTTGCAAACTGAGTCAAACAATATTTATGTTAATAAGTCCAAACTCTAACAGCATATCTATCAATCTATCAATTAGAAAAATGCCAGCCAGTAACTATATATATATATATATATTTTTTCACATTAATGCTATGCATGCAAGTCAAATAGTATACATAATAGAACTATATTCAAATTTTTACGATGTTGAGGAAAACACTTGATAGAGAATATTTTTATTTTTGCACAAGATTTTCACATATACATTGTTACCATGGAAAACATATGTGTGATATATTAAGTGTATATTTATATGTGTGTGTATAGGGTACTGATCACAATACATAACGACAAATGACCCAAGTTTGTGAAGGAATTAGTGTATATATATGTATATACATATTTCTTTGAAAATGTATATATATATATATATATATATGTATATATATTGGTCATAATGTTGTATTTAGAAAAATGGAATATTTTCCAAGTATATGCTTTCTCCACCCGTGAGCTGTTACTGATAGGAACAGCTAATTGAAGTTAATTATTAGAATCACTAAGAACTAATTAATTAATTTTGGAAATTCAAGTATCGTGGGAAGCACAAGCTACCTAAGCGTGCAATCATTATAAATAATTCCACTTATAAAGTGTGTGAAGTGCTTTCTAGTTTTACAAGGTGTTTGTGTCATTAGCAAATAGCACCAACAAAACTTTTGATCTTTCTTCAAAACTTGTATTGGATTCCAGTGAGGACAGTGTAAATGAACCAGTTTGACATATTGAACTAGTAAGAATCAATAAAAGGATTGTTGCTTTATGTTGATAAAGATTAAGTTATGACTCAATTCTGAACAAAATTACACAATGAAAATCTAATGTGATTTCATGTCTAAAATGAAAATTTTACCATGTGCATCGTTGTTGTTGTTGTTGTCGTTTTTTTTTTTTTTTGTTTTTTTTGTTTTTTTTTTTAACATTGGCCAGGGATAAGAATGAATTTATTGCGATTTGGTGAGCAATACAACTGACTAGGTGAAAATTAAATATCAGAATGTCTAATTTATACATAAACAAAAGATACAATTGTAACATACTAAATACAGCTTTTTTTCCAAATATTATTTCTCAGCCTTTCATTTCAACCTTCTTTCCAAAAAAAAACACAAATAAAGAAAAACAACATTAATTTGGGTAGAAGATTTTCTGATTCTATTAAGTAAAACATATTTCACTGTATGTCTGTCTTGTATTACTTATCAAATAATGCTCAAATAAAAATTTCATGTGATTCGTGTTACATTTGAATCCGCATCATGATCGCCAGATTTCATCTTCGTACAAGAAGGCAAAGTCCCATCTCATTTAAAATCAAACCGTATAATTATACGCATTGTTAATTAAATCGAAGTGAACCAATAAACATCTCTTCTCTTATCCTTGAGTACACGTTTATTAACCTCTAACTGCAAGTTAGATCTTTAAAGCTTTTGTAAGTTCAAAGTGATGAAATCTGTAGGTAATTACCATTGAGACATGGACCTTTCAAATCTGCAATATATGCTTGTGAATAAAAAATACACATGATTAAGCTTTTCAAATATCCGATAATTTGCTCATTTTTTTCATCAAGTTCAAACCAAACTAACACTTACTACCCTTTAAGTGCATCTATATTGTATATTTGTGCATGCACTTTTTTTTTTTTTTGGCCAACAATACGAACTCCATATTCCTATTTATATTTTGTATTTTTGCACTTCCTATTCCTAATCATAACGGAGGGTTAAAATAAATCGAGTATGGCACCCTTTAATAAATGTTTTAATACACGAAAATTTTTGCACTTTTTATTCCTAATCATAACGGAGGGTTAAAATAAATCGAGTATTGCACCCTTTAATAAGTGTTTTAATACACGAAAATTCAAGGCCTTGATGTAATTAAAAAAAGAAAAAAAAAAGAAAAAGGAAAACACCTTTTGTGAAGATAATGCTGGGGTATTTTTCAATAGTAGAAATAGCTTATTTTCATTTATGCTTCTAAATTTGAGGATCACTCTCATTTTATTTCTTGATCTCTAAAAACTTATGGTTTGTTTGGCAAAACCATTCATTTTAAACTAAACTGTACTTTTTCATCTCAGTTTTTGTCTTTTTCTGAAAAGTCAACAAAAATTATAACTAATTTTTAAAAAGTCAACCAACTCAAACTTAAAAATTTCAACTCAAACCGTTTCACCAAACACCCTATAAGTTTGTTTCATGAACTTTGAATTTAACCTCATTTTACCCATTCTATTAGAATTTCAGTTAAAAACAAATGAATTAAATATAATCATGTGATCTTTGTCCATTATGTTAGGATTTTTGCTTAAAACAAACACGGAAAAATATTATATGGCTGGCTACATTTAACTCATTTTTTCTCCGTCTGTTTTTAACTGAAATTCTGATAAAATGAATAAAGTGTGGTTAAATTCAAAATTCAAGTGATAAAGTATGAATTTTTAAAATTTAGGAATTAAAGTGAGCGTTACCGTAAAATTCAAAGATATAAATGAAAATAATCATTTTTTAAAATGTAAAGGACTAAGCTACTAAAAGAAGTTAAAAGTTGCAAAATTCCAAATCTAAACTTAAATCCCCCGAAAAAAAAAAAAAAAAAAAAGACAATGACAGTCCTTTCATATAAAGTTTAGAGCAAAATTGCTATTTGCTAAGGATCTATTGCTAAATATTTTAATAAAAAAAGGACACCACTGAAAATTCTGAAATTAGAATGAGATGTACATCATAAATTCTAACATTTACAGAGGCGAAAACATAAAACAAGTATCCACCCGGGCAATGCTTCCCTCAAAAGCTGTAGGCATGTGGCGAAAGCAGGAAATACGATAAGATAGTAGAGAGAGAAAGGGAGAGACAGAGGAGAGAGAGAGAGAGAGAGTTATGGCATCGTCTACAGCGTCGACTCTTTCATGGAGCTCCTCGTCGTGGCTTCAAAGCTTCGGAGGCAACACAAACGAAGCCCCCAAAATTTCAGACCCAAGAACCACCTTCCTCATTCTGGCTCAAAAGAAGGCCAAGAAGACTCGTGCGGTAAACTGACAACTGGGTTCTTTTTCGTTTCTCGTATTTCCCGTTTTCTTTGTTTGGTTTGATTTTCTGGGCATAAAATTGGATGTGGGTTTTGTCGTGGGACAGATAATTCTGAAGGAGGATGTACCTCAGTTGGGAACGAAAGGCCAACTTCTTAATGTGAAGGCTGGGTTTTACAGGAATTATCTGTTTCCCATGGGAAAGGCCCAGCTTGTCACTCCTGTTATCCTCAAGTAATGCATAACTTAATCCTTTCTTTATTCTTTTAATTTTTTTTTATTATTTTTTGATTTATCTTTATGAGTTATCTATTTTCTTTTGGACGTTTTAATCCTTTGCAACTAGTGACTCTGAGTAGATTGACTTTTGTGAAATATTGGTGGCATCATCTAGAAGTTATAACTACTCGTTTGGACTTTGGAGGTTCGAGTTGGAGTTTGGAGTGAATGTTTGGAAATGTTTGTTTAGTTGAAATGTGAATTGAAAATGGACTGTGATGTTTTAAATGGCATAAAAACCTGAAAAGTGTTCGGACTTTAATGGACAATATAAATCTTGTTTCGCTCTCCTTGTCATTGAGAGTGTTTAGCCAAAAAAAAATCATTTCCACTTGAAATAAGAAGTTATGGACTTTTGAACTTTGGGTTTCATAGAGAGAGAGAGAGAGAGAGATGGATTGTAATTAAAGTTGGGAGCTTTTGGAAACCAACCTCAAAAACAGAGGTTGAAGCAGGATCTCCAAACGGGGCCTTAATTATAGTCATGTAAGTATTTGTGCCTGCCACAACTATGGAAAATCAAGGTTCAATCTGGTTAGGCTTGTTATTTCAGTAAAAGCCTCATTTTCATTTTTTTTTATGATATCGAATTCTTGCTTCTCCCCATGCTTAAACTGTGTAAATATGTAAATGTGTTGCTTCTGCGGATGTAGAAGCAAGACCTCGAATGTTACACTAATTTTTTTTTGTCCTTGTGTCAACGATATTCGGAAATGATCTTTCTTTAGTAATGTCTTTTTTGAGGCATGTTCTGCATATATGCAATATCCCATTAGCCCAGAAAATAAGTTCTTTTAAGGGTTTAGGCTTTTAGCTGCAAGAAGGTGTCGTTACGATTTGGTCTATTAAAAGACAATGATTTTGCATCATCTTGCATAGCATGGCACATAACTGTGGAAGGAGAGGAGTGGTTGATTAGCTCCAGATAATGGATATCTTTGTTCCCTTTTGTTTTTACTTTCAAAAAAAATAAAAGAATGATCTATTTCTGAAGATTGGTATTGTATCTCTACATCATAATTATAGGGAAATGAAGATGGAAGAGGAAAGAATTGAAGCCGAGAAAAGACGGGTAACTAGATACCACTTTATTTTTCTCATTGCTCTTTTAGACTTACCTATTTCTCAATGTAGAAGGCTAGGCCACAAACGTGATGTTGAGTGTCATTTTCATTTTAGCGTGATATATATATATATATATATATATTTTCCAGCTCCTTTTGGCATGTTAAATATAGGTTTCTGCAACTTAAAAGTTGAGACATTTTTGTGTTCTGCGAAATTACGTTGAAAAGCAACACACTCATAGTTAGTTGCCCTACTTGATTTAAGAATATTACATAGTGACGTTTCTTATCTCCTCCTTCCAGGGAGGATCAGGAACAGTTGTAGTTCTTTCCCTTCCTTTAGTCTATTACGCATACAAGTTAAGTTAACAACCATAATTATGCTTCTTCTATTGCTTCTAGCATAAAAAATGTGATGATGAATTTAGCCTAGTTGATTACGTGGTTCATTTCTATGTCTTGTTGCCTGTTTTGCAATTGTGAAGGTAAAAGAAGAGGCACAGCAGTTGGCACTTATTTTTGAAACTGTTGGAGCTTTTAAGGTGAAGCGCAAAGGTGGAAAAGGAAGCAAATTTTCGGAAGGTAAGTTGAACCTAGAGCAAAACGTAGCATTTTTACTTTTTTTTTTTGGGTGTGGGTATGGTGTTGATATAGGTCTTTTCGGCAGTGTTACCGCTCAAGATCTCGTGGACATAATCAAGGCACAACTTCAAAGGTACTCTAGTTAAAACTACAGGATAGTTATGTGGATTTCAATCACTACTTCTGAATATTTTGATTATATTTGCTGAATTTCTCACAAGTCCCTAGAATAAATTCCGCAAGCTGTTAAAGATGGTTATCACTTTCCTTTCACAGAACTAATTCACAAGGGTACAGTTCAAAGCTTGTTTACGGATGAAAAAAGAATTACTTTAGCACAAACGTTACTAGATAGGGGGTACTTCGGTGCTTTCGGCTTTTTAAAGCAAAGATTGAGAATTTCTTCTTCTTCTTCTTTTTTTTTTGGTTTTTTTTTTTTTTGGGGGGGGGGGGGGGGGGGGGGGGGGGGTGGGGTGGGTTCTAATTTTGCACTAAGAGTCTTGTATGGTTGTATACCAAGTAATGGTTGCGACATGTTATGAACCGGTGATTTTGGAATTAAAATATGAGTGGTTTGTTCCCTTTTTTGTTTAATCACATTGTTTTGTGCACTTCCATTAAACCATAGGGACGTGGACAAGCGAATTGTTTCACTTCCCGAGATCCGGGAAACAGGGGAATATGTTGCAGAGTTGAAGCTTCACCCTGAAGTCACCGCCCGAGTGAAGGTGAATGTTTATGCAAACTAAGGACAAAGCTCATCTAAGTAAGCCCGCTTCCATGGACAGTCCGTATGAGTGACTCACCTTAATCTACTTAAATACCAGCATATGAAAATGGGTAACTATTGTAGGAGCAGAATATTATTACCTAGAACCTGCTCGACGGGGAGAATTCTGTCATTTCACAATCGATTTGTACACATTTTTTTGTTGTTAAGAAGCAATGAAAGGGCTAAATTAGCTAAACTTTTGTTCCTGTAGTTTTGATTGGGTATGCAACAAGGTTTTGACTTGAGTTCCTACATTTATTTGTATTTAATTGTGTTTATTGTTTTGTTCTTCAAATTTCATTTCTAACTAAACTATGGGGAGGGATCGGTTTTATCTTCGGAAAAGAGCCTCTTGGGAAGATATTATGAGAGATTTGTTGTAGTGTTTTTATTCTTTTGTCAAACAAAGAGTTCTTTGGAAGTGATTAAAGGTTTTTGTGTTACTGGTGATGTTACAAGGGATGTGGCTGCATATCATGACTAATGTGGACAGTGTGATCCCGTTCTATTTTGTTGTCACATTCGGTGATCCATCACTAACAGTGATAAATAACGAGTGTTTTATGCTCTTATCTAATGTGATGTATGGAGGTGCATAAATTGTGTTTAGTACCCCCGTTATTCATTTCTTTGCTTAATTCCCATCAAGAAAAATGAACAAGGAAAAGGGAGGAGGGTTTTTTTTTTTTTTTTTTCAAGAGTGAGTTAACTAACTGAAAATACAGATGTTTACAAAGGTTGAAATCAAAATGATCCCTCATATCTGTACTCTAGCTATCCATGGGGATGGTATTTTAAATAAATTGTGGTGCAGTGGTGATGGTAACAAAAACAAATTTTTTTGAAAAATAAACAAATAAAATAATAATTTACTCAAATGTTGCTGCCCAGGATCGAACTGGGGACCTTTAGTGTGTAAGACTAACGTGATAACCACTACACCACAGCAACTGTGTGCTCCAAATTATTAATAATTTTATTTTACCAAAACAAATTGTAAACATCATCAATTCATCATGCCCTTTGGTATGATAAAAGATAGCAGTATTTTCTTTTTTCCCTACTTGAAAAATTGATCTTCGGTATTATACCACCCCCCTTCTTTCGTTATTATGGAAATCTCAAACATGCCAATAAAATAAGAATGACTTGATTCAATTATAATGGTTTTGTTTTTACTTATGTTATCACTCACCTAATATCACACAATAAGATGTTAAAAATTAGCGCGCTAATTCTATATTACTAAGAGTAATAAAATCGTATAAGAAAAAAAAATCACAAAACATAAATTTTTTTATACATGTCCGTCTCAATGTGATATTACATCTTGTTTTAGATGTTGAAGTAATTTATTATGATGATCAATAAATTTACAACAAAAATTCACACCCTTATACTTGCTGTGTTTTTTTCTTTGACCTCTCATAATAAAATCCCTAATAACGGCGCCTCCTTTATAAAGGTCAATCTGTATGATGTTTTTGCGTAAGGTGTTTATTTGTAGGACATGGATCTTAAAGTGAGGCAACGGGTATAAGATTTTGAGTGCCTTTCCGAGGATAGAAGAAGGAATGGTATCCTTACTGCTCCACTGCTCTATTACACTGCTCTATTGATGGTAATTGTTCCTTTTTTTTTTTTTTTTTTTTTTTTTTGTAATTAGTGTTTTTTATACCTATTATTGAAGTATAAAATATCAATCTTTATTTTTTGAACAACGTAGAATTTTTAGTTATAAAGAGTTCAAGAATTACGTGTAAAGCACATTGATGGGGTTGAAATTAAAGATACTTGACTTGATTTTCACATGTTCACATCATGGATGAACCCACTCTAAAAGTGCCATAAGTGTATTATCAAGCATCTATATGGATACTTTCAACTAAAAAAAAAAAAGGTATCTATATGGTCACAAGCGATTTTTCAAATCTTATTGTATTAGAAATGGTTAAATCAAAGGATATATTAGTCTTTGCCCAATGCACGTTATTTACTCTTGTACGTCACGTAATTTACAGACGGATTAGATTGCCTATTCATATTGAGTTTTTACAATAAGATACTTTAAATGTGAGTTAGTGATTTTACAAGCTTTCATGCTTTGAAATCTATATATATATATATTAAAAAATGACCGAGTCAGTTGGGTGGCTCATGTCAGATTAAGTACCACAAAAATTACACTTTGCTAATTTGAGCGCTTAGTGGACTTGGAAAGTTGAGGGACTTTTATATGTCTATTATTATATTATTTTTGCAATGTGAGACTTAGTTTTTTTTTTACCTTTATATAGATTTCTCTAGACTCTTGTGTACCACAGAGAATATAGGTATTGTATAGGTATTATATGGAGGGTGAACATCTATAAATCTCATGTCTTTTTATCTATTTTCTGCATTTTATTCTCTTGTTTATATACAAACATATTAGATCAACTCTACATAACAGATCACGCTAACAATCAGCTCCCAGATCAATTATAGTTGGCCCTTTGATTATAGATTTTACTTTCTACCAGTATTAAAACTTGGTATCAATGTACCTTCTAAGTCGAACCCACGTTCATATGCTTTTACACTATTATTTTGTATCGTAATGTAAGTCTCGAATATATATATATTTTTTCTTTTGATGAAAACTCTAATAATATTGAGTATATTTTATATAAAAAACAATTATTTTTAGTTATCAGTTAACTAATTCATATGTAAATGAGTGTATTTTCTATTGCACACCAACTTTTTCAAAGAGTAACTAGTCAAACTACTAAAAGACCTAAACTACACACCCAATTTCTGTTGTTTTTTGAACCATATATATAAATTAGGTAACAACTTATAGTTCACCAAATTAAATGGGAATAGCCACCAGAAATTAACTATAGTATATGAAGGAAAGTAGGAGTAATTTGTTGGGTCCATATCATGGTTGGTGTTGTGGAGACACCAAACGCAATTTGGTCAGTGATTCTGTTCGATTATATGATCATTTGGATTTTTCGCAAAATAATAATAATAATAATAATAATAATCATTTGGAGGCAAATCCCACTTGGATTAAATTTGAGGAAAAATAAATAAAATAATTGTAGAAGCAAAAAGAAGTAATACTATATATATGCGAAACTGTTAAAGTAAATATTATAAATAAATATTTTATATACTAGGAGCGAATTATTTACCCAAATAAATATTTTATATACCAGGAGCAACTTATTTACCTGTATATATAAACTTACTAGAACAAATAAACTATTTCTTATGAAATATAATTTTTACTTCAGCATTTTTTTTTTTTGGGAAGGATTTACTCCAACATTTTAAAATAAACGTACTATTATTTCCTACAATTTCCAAATTAGGGGAGTATAAGTCAAGCAAGCTAATTGATGAATATAATTTCTAGACGCTAAATGGTTAGGCAGGGACACTACCAAAGTTATGAAACTTTTACATTCAAACAAACATCTTATGAGATTAATATCTTTATCAGAAAGGAAGGATGTTTATCAAAACATGAAAAAATATAATGAAAAAGGTAATGATATAGGAAGAAAATTTAAAAATTAAGAATGATGGGGGTAAAATTAATTTTTAGTTTTAGTGTTTACTTACTTAGTAGGAATGAAAAGGAAACGAATCCTACTAAGAAATGGAAATTCTGTTAATGTAATTATCAATATATCTTTATCATTAAATAAATATATACTTATTTCATATGATCTTAATATATAAATATATTTGGTATTCATTTACTTGAAGGAATCAGTATCAATGAATGCAATTAAGTTGACAGTTTGTAGATATAAAATTGTTGCTTAGCGGAAAGACAATAGTCCTAATTTGTATGTAGTTTATTGAAAATAATTAATAAGCATTCAGTTTTGTGAGTTTTTCTAAATAGTTTTTCCCCAAATTTTTCAAAAGATTATCATATATAGTTTAACACTTTCTTTGAGTGAAATATAATACAAAATTGAAGCATGCTGTCCTTGCACGCGCACGATTAATCAATCTTAAAAAAAAATGAATTAATCAAATAAATAAATCCCGTCATTAACTTCTCCATTGTAATCATGAATGACAGAGTCGGAAATTTTTTTTTTTCCAGAAAGAGCATAAATTAAATAGAAAAAAATTTCATCCAAAAACTACTATGTTAAAATCATTTAGCATCGTTATTTATTTACAATAGAGTTTAATTACATTTTAAAGTTTGGAGTTTAAAATGTTGTACAATTATGTAATAGTATAGTTTATCTTGATTTATCTAAGATATTAAAGTTTTACTATGAGTATTTCACAACATAAATTTTTTCGTATCATGAAACTGAAAGTTTTTTTTTTTTTTTTTTAAATTATATAAATGTGTATAGTAGTTAAAAGAAGTTCAAGAGGGGTAAATATAAGATCAAAGTTGTAAAGCATTTAGTAAATAAAAAGGAAACCCTATTATAAGGAGTCATTAGAATATTCAAAGTTAAAAGGTGAAAATGGAAAAGTTTTCAATAATCGAGAAGAACATATGCCCCCCTCGGTCTTACCTCCCTAGCTCCGCCCCTAAGCATGATCGTTAGGCCATTATATAACAAACAAATTAACGATATAAATATACATATAAATACTAATTAATACGTACACTCTCAGTTGGTATAATGATCTTTTCAATTGCTTGCTAGCTAGCAAGCTTCACATTGTTTCCTAGCTTAGCTATACATCCAGCTGTATAGTAGGAGAATATGTTACCCTACTTCAAGTCCAATATTTTTGTACGTTTATATATATATATATATATATATATAAGTTATATAATTAATTAAAGGGTCCAATGTCCATATTTCACGTTTCCTGGACCTATATGTAATTACAAAAGTGCCTATATATATATATATATGTGAATTGTGACTTTGTGATACAGATGGAACAACTAATGAACTAGTATACATAGCATATTTACCATGCTGTCACACTGTGATTAGTGATGATATACATATTTATCGTTGTATTTTAACTTATATGAGTGGCAATTTTAAGGCCTCTCTAGCAGTACTAGCAATGAAAGTCAAAATGTCCACCCTTATAATTAGACGGCAAGAGAAAAGTATATTGAGGATGTCATGAAAAAGGAATACCGACACTTTATATGCATGTTTAAGCAAAAGGAGTACTTACACATGTCTTTTTTATATAAGCAGAAATTTTAATAAAATAATAAATAAAAAAGAAACAGCTTACGAACAAGAAAAAAGAAAGAAAGAAAAAACGACCTAATTAATAAATTAGACCAAAAAAAAAAAAAGTAATTGTAGTTATACACTATACTCTAAAAAATAAAAATTGACAACAACCAAGGACAAAAAATGACTACTTTCTCATTTTTAAAACTTTTTTAGCCAAGAGTCTTAAGTTGATAAGAAAACTTTTTCTTCTAGGGACGCCTTCTTCTCAAATTCGTTGATCATTTTTTCTTTTAAAATCTTAAAATGTCAAGCTCCACCAGTTTATCTCAATAGTCAAAAGCTACAATCTTTCTAATCGCGAATGGTGATTATTGATCGTTATAGCATGCATTATGATCAGTTCCAAGTCTTGATCTTCAGAAGTACTATTTTTATTTTTATCATCTTCTATATTTGTTCAAGATTTTTGTCTTGTAATATTTCTCTTTTATGTGGTTCATATGATAAAAACTGTGACTTTATTGGAAGAACCTATTTGTCTGACCTCCAAATTAATACCTTAAGTCGCTCTAGAATTATTACTGTTAGGTTACGTTTGCAATCATAAACACATGTGGAATATCTCAAGGACAATGCATAAACACTATGTCACCTAAATTACAGTTATTTTAAACTACCTAATTTTCTTATTTTTTTTTCTAATTAATTTCTAAAAATATTTTTGTACTATTTTTTTCTTCGTTTCTAAAATCACAATAATAATATAATTCGGACAGAATATAATTAGGGAATCCATTCTAAGCTTGTTTTTATTGTTTGTCAACTTAAATAAAACTATAGCCTAGTTAGTGTAATTGCATAATTGAGCCAGCCATAAAAGTGCTTTTAGCTGTCTTTTATGAGCATATATCAGGGAAAGAGGAATAATAAGATAAGGAAGGGAATAATAATGTCAAGGGACATGATATATATTAAGATAGTAATATTTCTGACACGTCTTATAAATATATCTATTTTTCAGGGATATAAATATATCTATTTGTGACAAATATATATAAACATTTATATGTTTATAGAGATATATATATATATATATATATATTGTGACAAGGTAAACTTCCCACCAATAGACATGTGCCAACAATTATGTCAAATTTCTATTATCCTGTATCTCTCTTTCTCTAGCTAGTGTGTTCTTTCCCTCTAGATAATGTATTTGGACATCTCACGCCATATTGTTCCCTCTCACATGCTTGGGCCACTCACATGTCTTTATTAATTCAGCAAGACGTGCACTTAACAATCTCATTAATTTATTAATTTACAAATATTAACACCGTTACCCTTCCATCACTAAATTAAACTAGCTCATTAATAAAACTATTCATCTATTGATTGACACGGGTGTGTAACTGTCGTTAGAATATACCTACAATCGCAACGTATAACTTTATTTGAGTCATTAGATTGTGTAAAAATCATAATATAATATAGAAAATGTACAAGTACATTACATGAAGGAAATAAAAAATTTGACGGACTATATATACCCGTAGAATATACGCTAGTTGATGAAGAACTTGATGCGATAAAATATATGTTACATGAGGGAGAGAGATATGTGTGTGTGTGTGTGTATTTATTTATTTATCACAAACCAAAATGGAAGGTGGGGTCCAAATTATGTGAAGACCATATTACATGGATAAGTTGCAGCCAAATGTATGTGTGTGGTATAAGAGTTAGGAGTATCTTTCTTGAGAATATCAATTTGTTGGGCATTGAAACTGGACCCACCCCTTCACACTATAGATAAATCACCTAGCTATCTGATGATTATCACAAAGCCATTTTGTTATATATATATATATATATATATATATATCTATATCTATATGTTGTACGTGTTAGTTAATAAAGTGACTAGCAAAAGTCCTGGATCATATATATAATATGTACACAGTTAGTAATTAGGTGGAACTGTTAGGCTGATAACTAAAACTGAGTTGGACCAAAAAAAAAAAAAGAAAGAAAGAAATTATAATATAAAATAAGAATAAACGAATAAAAAAAAAGCAAGAAAGTAATATATATACAGGTGGATATACATATGGCATTGGCAGTTACCAACTCAGCTTTGCTATCCACTTATTCTTGTCATTTAATGTAACGGACTTGATCAAGTCTATTTTTCTGGTTTCTTTTGCTTTTATTTGTAACAAAATCAAAACAAAACAAAAGGAAAAAAAAATGGTTGGTTGTAAAAATACCCTACCGGTAACGTAATACGTACAGTTTTGAACGATTAAATTTCTTGTTAAATTTGCGTGATTCGATAATTGTGAAGTAATGATACTCGTGTTATATAATTAACCGAAAAAAAAAAAAAAGGAAAAAAAAAAACAAAAAAAAAACAACAAAGGAACCTAATCCACGACTTTTAGTTGTGGTGGTGGTGTTGCCAAACCCTGTCCATATGCCCAAAAATTTTCATTTTTCTCTCTTCTTTTTTTAGTGTCCCACGTCGCTCACCCACTCAAAAAGGAACAAAAAACTGATGAAGACATTATTAAAAAAAAAAAAAAAAAAAAAAATTTTGAAAAATAAAGGGAAAAAATGAAGGGGGGAAAAAAAAGAAAAGAAAAAGATGCCCCATCACTCACTTTTCGTGAATGAAAGGCAACCATGAACACTAACCACTTACTCACTCAAAGTATTCATATTAGTTGATCATCAAGTATTTGACAATAACCCAAAAAAAAACAAAAACAAAAAAGAAACCAATTAATATCAGTATATATCGTAATTATATAATTATTATTAATTCAAGAATTTTGTATCAATTAATCCAAGCTATTGAAATAAAATTGAACAAGAGTTATAACAATGCAAAATAGTTACATGATAATAATTCACATTGATCTCAATCAGGCCAAGCCTAATATTCTCCTTAATAGTGACAATCTACCAAAGCCGGGGCGGAGAAGACGAGGGCAAACTTGGCCTCGGGGCCACTCCAGTGGTCGTCTTCCGGTGCCGGAAGATTAAGATCCAAAGGCAGAATATTCGGTCTTCTTCGCTTAGTAATCGCCAGGTCATCATCGTGTAAAGACGGCGAATTATCGGTCATCTTAGCAGTAGCGATAGCGAAAGCAGAAGCAGAAGCAGAAGCAGAAGCAGTTATAGACATAGCAACACTTACATTAGGCGGCACGGTGGCAACCGCCCTGTGCCGCCTCATGTGGCCACCTAGGGCTTGGCCGGATGTGAACTCCGAGCCGCATATCGAACACTCGTGAACCTTATTGGCGGTGGTAGTAGTTCTTGTCCCCAACTTTTGGAGACTTTTGTTGAATAGGAGCACATGTTCTTCTTGAGTAGTACTATCTTCTAATTCTTCGGTGACCACAACCGCCTTCTTGTGGTCTACTACAGCGGTCGCCACCGCAGTTTTGGACTTCTTGTGGCTGGCGCGGTGGCCGCCGAGGGCTTGGAAGGAAGGGAAAGTCCGATTACAAGTCTTGCACTCGTAGACATACAAACCGGCCTTATTAGTACTTGCGTGGCCGGCAAGCAACTTCCGATCTTCGGCGGTCTCTTGTAGTTGTTGTGGTTGATGAAGGTTATAATTGCCCTGAGCCAAGAGAATCAAGCAATTGGCCATGTCCTCCTCTTCCTCTGTGCTCTCGTAGACCTGATCTCCGCTGCCGCCGCCCCCTCCACCGGATGTCGTCTGCGACGAGAACGAATTGCCGGAATATTCCTCTCCTCTTCCGCCTTCGGCGGTGGAAGACGAGGAGCTGATCAAAGGGGAAGATGGCCTCTGGCGCTTTGTGCGCTTGCCTTTGGCGACCATGTGGTGTGATTGATTGTTGTCGTTGGAGGAGCCAACGAATTCCTCATGAGAGGCTTCCATATTGGAATATTAGCTAGTGAGTATATTATTATAGAGCTATAGTTATATATATGTGTGTGTGTATATATATATATATCAAGAAAAAGAAAAAAGAGTGAGAAGTTAAGCAAAGATGTAGAGAGAAAGAGGAAGAAATGGGCAATTGAAGTTGAAGGAAAGAAGCATGAAAAAGAAAGAGTGGGCGGTTTTGTGTGCATATATATGTGTGCGTGTGTGTGTGTGTGTGTGCGCGTGCGTGCGGGTGTGTGTGTGTATTGTAGTATAGTGTTATAGTGGTTTAAATTAAGTGGGGTCGTGGGTAAATAGTTTAAGGTGTGAAATGAGCCTAAGCTAGCCACTGCCACCCAAAATCTTCCTTGCGTTTCCAACTTTGCAAGTTCCTTTTTGTTTTGTTTTGTTTTTTATTTTTTATTTTTTTATTTTTTTGGGTTACTTAATACATATACGTACAAAAAGCTGCTTCTTTCTACTTTCAAACACGACGTCACCATTTACATAACCCCCCATATAATATGTTAAAAGATTTTCACAATAACATCTAAAAAAAATAATAATAATACACTATATATAAATAAGATAATATCTTTCAACAGTTAAACTTGCATAAGAAAACTTTTCATTTGCAAGTTTTTTATTTGATGTTAATTTGATTGGATGCAATAATAGAAAACGTTGCAATATTAATATGAGACTCCATCGTGATAATGCCCAAATATATTTTGTGACTGGAGATGTCAAAACAGGCTAAGTCTAGTGGTTTTCCATAGGGATGACAATGAGGCGAGTCAAGGATGGATTTACTTCCCACATCTCCATACCTGCCTTCGCGCCCACATTAAATTAGATAAGTATGGGGATGGGTAATCCTCACTGATGGTGATATACCCATACCCTACCCACATTCACCCATAAGAATATATATATATATATACACACATATATATATATATAAACCCTCAAAAAAAATTCCATTAAAGTTTTAATAAAATTAATCAACATAATCCCAAATGCAACTAAAAGCGAAACTGAACTCATAAAAATAAATCCAAACTCCAGGAGTCTAGAAACTAAATTCATAAAACAACTAAAACATTAAAATACTAAAAATTCATATTTATATATTATAATCCCCCATCCAGGCATTGGGTAATCTTAACCCCCAATGCTCCATATCCCATCTCCATTACGGGCGAGTACCCAAACCCATAGATAAATCCCATCCATAGTTGGTACGTACATGACACGATTATTAAATAAGTCCAATTCAATATGTTTATTGAAGACCGTATTTACCCTAATCTTTGAGTACAAAGCCAACTAAGGGCACGACATGACAATGACACAATAATATTGCTCATTTCTATGTTTTTTTATATGAAAGTTTCATATGAGACTTATGGTGTAAATTATTTTTTCTTATCAAAATTTATCTCGTTAGAGGTTTTACATTATCTCATTTAAGTTTTTATTTGAAAAGCTTATAATTTTTAATAATATGCTTTTTCTTGTCAAAAATTAATGTTTTTAATTGTATTCAATACTTTTTATTTTTATTTTTTATTGGACACGATAAGAGCATGATTAAGACACAAGCATATTAAAGGCACGATACATTTTTAAATAGGTCGTGGACTGGACTCAAGTCTATAAATAAACATGACATGACCTAGTACGATTCTTAAATAAATCGATGAAGAACTAACGGATTCAAAATGAAAGAATCGATCGCACCGGTCAGTTTTACATCTCTAATTGTGACTCAACATATACTCTCTTGAGAGACTCGTGGAATACTAGCCACTAACTTTGCTTAAAATTAATGAGAAAATTGTTGCAACACTAATGAGTATATATTCTTATCCATTTAATATCCAAGTTGCATAATTCTTATTTCAGAATTGTGAAATATATAAGAATTATCTCCAATTATTTTTTTCCCTCTTCGTTTTTTTAGCCAAGACCGTTGAGAAAGATCCAAATGTGACGAGAGGAACAACAAGAAGGAAGGGAAAAAAAAAAAAAAAAAGAAGTTGGAATAGAAACATGTTACATTTAAATGTAATGAGAATTATATATGTTGACTATAAAAAATAGGGATAATTGTACTTAAACCTCTTTATATTTTTTTGCTTTTATGAATGTCACAATTATCTTTTGTATTTTTACTTTCTTGTTTAAACTTAATTTCTTTTGATAAAGTTAGCCAAATTCTAAGTACGGAAATGGGGAAAGTGTTTTCTAATTAAAGGAACAAATTTTTGTGACCGTTTTCTCACATAATTATTCCGAGAAATAATAAATGGTGACGACTTATAATTCAATCATATAAGCAAAGGGAGGATTGCACTTTTTAAAAAAAAACATTTTTATATTTTTATTTTTTGGCTAATTAGAGGGATATTGCACGTTAAAAGTCCCACTAATTCCCTCTTTCACTTGATATCTTGAGTGTGTTTTAGAGATTCGGATGTGGCTTTCAAGCATTGCCCATTGCTTTTTGCTATTATTTTTCTTAATATCAACTCTACGGTTTTCAACCTTCATGAACCACTAATACAACATTCTATCATAGGGATGGCAACATTTAAAATTACTTATCATATCCTCTCAATGAAAGGAAACCATTTATATATGTATATACATTTATGTATAATTATATATTTATGTACTAGTATGACGAACGTGCCTTTGTATAGGGACAAAGAATTTTGTTTATTTTTTTTGAAATTGTATTGAAATATTATGAAGTATGCCTAATAATATTTCAATATAAAAGATTTTTTGTAATGCTTTCTCATTATAAAAATATATAATTAAGTACGTTCAGCTTATGAGTTGAAATAACTTAAACATATTTAATAATTTCCTCTCTACGAATGTATAGAAGCACTCAGATGCAAATATGTGGAATAAACCTACGAATTGTTTTAACGAATTAAATAATAAATTCATCATTTAAAAAAAAATAATTACGTTCCACCCTATTCTTAGTTCTACTACGATTAGCGCCTCTAAAATTTCCGAGAGTGATGATTAACCAAAAGAAAAAGTTAAATAAATAAATGTAACTTATTATCATATATATATATATATGTATATTTATAAAACACAAAAGAGTATATAAATTCACAAGTTGAAATATTTTATTTCATAAAAATGAAAAAGAGGCGCAAGTCCTAATTCAATCACCACCACTTCATGCTTTCAATAAAAGGAAGCCGCATTTGTCAAGGCATAGTATGAAACGTAAAACATGCATTTTGGATGTATTAGTTAAATAGTAAATTTATTATATAAAAAAAAAAATTTTTTTGACACATTTGATGATATAAACTCTTTCAATGGGATAATTAAGGAAAATATTGTTGATGAGGTTCATATTTAAGAAGAAAAAAAATATATTAGAGGACCACATCAAAAAAAAAATGTTTACGTAGGGACATGTTTGAGAAGAAATAGTTTAAAGGACAAACGAGAAAATATATTTTTAATAATACATTAAAAAACAAAAACAAAAAACAAAAAGAAAGAAAGAAAGAAAAAGATAAGTGACAAAACACGTGTTCAACTCCAAAAGTTAAAGGAGGAAAATATAGAAGCAGCCGGCCTAGGAAATGAGAAAAAGAGAAAAGGAGATGTGAGTTGGCCAGGATTTCGGGATTGCTTCCGGACACGTCGTTGGACCTCTGATTTTAAAATTGGTCACTGAGCTCGTATCATTGTAAGATTTTTTATGGTGGTGGCTGTGTTTGGTGAGGTGGCTTCATTGGAGTGGATCTGATGTCGTTTAGAGGATGGTTTCCGGATGGCTTGGAGGCATTTCGTGACGGTTTTCTCATCTGGTGGTTGTACTCTTTTGGGGTTTTGTTCCAAACGGTGGTGAGCTTCTTCTGGAGGTGGTGATTCTGGCTCCAGATGCTGTTGGTAGTAGCGTGTGTATTTCACGTTTGGATGTTTGAAGGCATATCGTCGGCTTCGCCGCTTGTCCCCCAAAGTGTTTCTACTACTCTAATAGTCCTCTGTCAGCTACACTTTCTTGAAGGCTTGCAACGGTAGTGCTTTAGTCTTTAGTTTTTTTATATTTTAGTCTAATAAAGGCATTTTTCCACCATATAATTTTTGTATTTTCATTGTATTAATGGAGGTGGTTCTCCCACCATTTGAGTTTGTTTTTGGTTCGTCAGATTTAGGTCTTGGCTAGTTAGAAGTTCTGCTAGCTATGAGTCTTAGCGTAGATGTTTGTGGCCTTGGTGCTTCATGTTACATGCTTTCGATGGATCAAAAGCTTCCATTGATTGTAGTGGTTTCAAAAAGTGTCTTATGCGTGCTTAAATTGATGTGTCGAGGAATTTTTCTGATATCAGATCTCGTCTTGCATTGTTTTCCTTGTGCTTCATCAGATTTATTGATGGAACTAGTTTTTATTTTTTTATCGAGTGCTTGGTATTGTGTACCACAGGGCCATCTGCATTATATTTAGTGTAGCCGGAATACTAGGCAATAAATATAAAATTTGAAAATAAATAAAATTGGACACATTTTAAAAAAGTTATCTCAGTGGTGTAATTAAAAAAAAAAAACCAAAACTTGTTGATGTTGTATTTGAAAAAATATATCTAAATATTTCAGAGAACTGCATAAAAAAACGTTTAAATGGGAACGATTTTTTTTTGGGGGGGGGGGGGGGGGGGGGGGGGGGGGTTTGCGGGAAATGGTATTTAAAAATATAAATTAGAGTACACGAATACTCATGTGAGAAACATTTCACATAGGTTTACATATTATTAGAGTACATAATCTCATTCTTGTTTCTTATATAAGTTATAATTTCTGTGCTACATACCAACACTAGCATTAAAAATTAAGAGTATAATAAAATATTTATTTCATATATCAATGATTTATAAAGGTAGCAAAAGTTTCTAAAATTACTAAAATTTTTGTTGCCTTTTCTGCCACACCATTTTCTATGTTAAAATATGAAATAGATCTTTCATTGATGTGTAACTTTTTGTTTTGTTTTGTTTTGTTTTGTTTTTTTTTTTTTTTGGAGTGAATTCATTGATATGTAACTACACACACACACACACACACACACACACACATATATATATATATATATATATTTATATATCTTTTTGCCAATATTGTTGCCCTCTCTCTCATCTAAAGATTGTGGGAATAGGGCTCTATATATATACGGGGCACACCAAGCCACCAAGAAAGGGGAAAAAGACACACAACAAAATGCATTTGCCATGTCAAGTTGCTACATGTAGTTATATAGGCTCTAGCTAGGACGGTTACATATGCTCAACGCACCAATTTAATACAATATTTTGTGGATATTAATTAAAGTAAATTATTACAAGTACGGATAAGAGAAAGCAATTATGTGATTTCATGTTATTTAACGTCCGCTTCATTGGCGGAATCAAGTAGAAGTGAGTATGTGCAAGCGCCTCCACTCACATTTTATACATTTATAAAAGAAATTTAATCGTAAGATTTATATTTATTATAAACTTTCCATTATACCTCTATTTTATAGGAATATTATAACTAGCCCCGACTCATATTCTAAAATTTTAATTTCACTCTTAAAATTTATATAGAATCTAGTTATGTGCCCACTTTATAAGGAAATTTTCATTGTGTCCAGACTCAATAATATTAAAGTATATAATTATCTCTTATTTAAAAGTTCCTACTTCAAGTTCAACAATTAAATATTCGGAAAAAATTTAAAGTAAAAATTAAAAGGGATTGATTTTTTTTTTTTTTAGAAATTAATAGGTGGAGGGATTTAAACTCTACATTTTACGGTAGAGTTAGGTGAAATAACCACTAGACTATGCCTGATGTATTTTTCCAAGAATGATGACACCAAAACATTATTAATTTGGGGGGTAGGATACTAATTTATTGTAGATAAGAATTAACCGTTAACCAAAATTTGGGCCCGTATTTAGGCAGCTAATTCTTGGCAGTGATGTGTCCATTGTTTAATTGTATAATATCTAATTAGTACGAGATAGGTTATTCTTGATATTAAGAGGGAAAAGCAAAAAAAGACAGATGAGCTACCAATTGAAGAATTACAAGCTGTCTTCTTTAATTTGCTAATCAATCCAAGTGAATAAACTAATTTATATCAATAACATTTTTAATATATAACTTAATAATAATTTCACTCTGTCTTATTTAATTACAAATAAGTTAAAATCTCGTATCTCGAACTCAAAATGATATTTTATTATACCCCACTGGATTATTAAAGCAAAAGAAAAATTCAAGGAGGGACCATCTTGGTCGGCTCAGATTTCAGTGTATCAATGGAGAGAAAAAAAAAAAAACGTAAGTTTAAAAAATATAAAATATTAATAACCAAGTTGACATCCGACTTGATAAGATAGGCTCAAATATTGTAGCGGGACCTAATTATATTAATGTTTATGTTAGAAGGGCCAGGGCTAGGCACTAAGGGAAGTTACAATAAATGTGACATGTAAAGTTAAAAATATACATTTTAAAAAATAAAGTTAAAAATAAATATTTTGCTATTTAAGGTGAGAAAAATTGTTAATTATTCTTTGCCTACTTTTTTTTGCCCCGGGGGGGGGGGGGGGGGGGGGGGGGGGGGGGGTGGGGGCGGGGATTTATGGAGTATACTGAGTTAAATTCTAACCATTTTGAGCATAGAACTTTTCCTTCACTATTTTCCTTCTTTTTTTTTTCAATTCGTTTTTTTTTTTTTTTTTTTTTCATTTCATTTCGTTTGTTTTCATTAGTAGTACTAGATAATTCTCCCACTTTAATTTTGATTCCGATTTTCAACTATTAATTATCATTTAACGATAATTAATTAATTCAATACCTTATCTAGATTTCAATAATTCAAGTAATTATACATATCTTCTGATAAATGCAAAACTGCACATACAGTCTACAATCCCCTCCCGAGACTAGAGATGACAATGGGGTGGGTACGGGGTTTAGAGCGGTTTCTCTCTAACAGACTCCAGGATTGAAAATACTCTATATTTAAATTGGTAGGGACGGGATATATTTTCACCTAAAATGTTAAAATTAAAAAAAATAAAAAAAATAAAAAAGAAAGAAAGAAAGAAAGAAAGCAAACAAACATATATAGAGGACTTTAAATTAAACAAATTAAAATGTAATTTTCAATTTTTTTTATAAATCCAATGTGTTAAATTTTAATACTTAGAGGTATACATATTATAAAATATCATGTATGATATCAGTATAAAAATTATATATAATTAAACGGGTGGGTAAACGGAGAATAGAGTCGAGGACCTCTAAATCTGTCCCCATCCTGTAACCCACGGCGGCTTGAACTTTTTAGATCGGTTTTCCCCACCCTATTTAAGATGGGTCCTTGTGAGTTATTGGGTTTAGCGGGAAAAATTGTCATCCCTGTTCGAGACTGTGTGCAGTTTGGCGCTTTTCCTCCTTATCCACAAGAGATAATTGCAACCTCCAACTTATCTTGTAGCTTGCGTATTATCTTGATTCGTTTGTTGTGAAATTTTCTGAGCAAGTAAAGGGATCCGGTACATATATATAAAACGAGCTCCAACAAATATAAGATAAATTAGTTTGGTTACTAAATTATCGATTTAATTATTAATTACGGTGTCACTCCTTTAAAGACCCTGAGCTAGATTATATACCGAACTAATGCTCAATATGTTTTTGTTCAGGACATAAAACACACAATAATAGCTCACGAGTAAGTAGAGTTGTTTATTAAAAACTATAGAAATGAAATAAAATAAAAAGGATAAATTTTTATTGGTAGCATATTCGAGAACATTTAATTTCAGCACATGAAAAATTTTATTAAAAAAAATTATGAATTTTTAAGGACTCAAATTTTATTTTTCAAATGGTCAGTTGTGACTGTTACCTCCATTTGACCTACCACAGCTCCGCCACTGAATGTACACACTGAATTGGGAACATTGTGGATTTATATGCCAAATTAAGAATATTCCCAAAGCAATTAGTTAGTCAAATTATCAATACTTAACAAGATATGGTTAGGACATGAGATTGATGTTTTTGCACCACAAGGAATATCTCTCTCTCTCTCTCTCTCTCTCTCTCTCCCCCCTGCATTATTAATGGCAAAGAGAGATCATATGTTGGCAGTTGCAACCAAAAAGTTCTCCTCATCGGTTAACAGATGTACTTCTCTTAAAGAGTAACAAAGCCTCTACTCTAAATTTATATATATATATATACATATATATATATATTTGTGACGGATTGGTTCTTGTCTTACATCAGCTATTATGCTTTCTACCAAAAGAATTCATTCATTTTTTTCCCTCTAGGTATTTCTCCACCTTCTTTCCATCTTTATTTTTCATTAAAAATAAAATAAAAATTTGTGGCCGATGCTGATGAGCCGAGTTGACCCTAGTCTTGGGATGATCTCAATCCCAATCCTAACTTTGATCCTAACTTGAAATAATAAATACAATACAATACACCAAAAAAAAAAATCATACTAGATAACACTACAATATATAGTGTTAATTTATACAGTAAATTAATCCTATTAAATTGTATAAATGAAAAATAATACAATACATATTTCTTTAAAATGTCAACAAAACGTATCCTTAATGTTTATATATAGACACCATGAATAGTTTGCACAGTTTGGACAAAATATCATATCATGTTTGGCACACTTGGAATGCATTATAGAATTCATAGAGCCAACGATTATTAAATGGGGACACGTTCAATGCATATATGAATATACTTATATATATACATATATATATATATGTATATATGTATGTATATTGTACATATCTCTATAATTCAAAATTGGAGGAAGTTAAAAAAAAAAAAACGCGAAGTAAAGAAAACGAAGTCAGATGTAGAGGTATCTTTGGCGTAAGAAACACACATGTTTTGGTTATTAGCCGTGTGAGGCACGTAAGGTGTGTGTGTGATATTGGCCGCTACGTGCTGAATGTCGCGTTTTTTGTTTAAAACAAAAGAAATGTTGGCTGCTTTTGTAAAATACATAAAAACAAAAACACAAAATATTCCTCCAATCGTCTTTTATGCTTTTAATATATGCTAATTATGCAGCGCAAGATTATGACAAAAAAAAAAAAAAAAAAAGAATATATTTTCAAAGAATCAAAGATATTAAAATGGAATCCAGGCCTACTGCACCCATATCTTTACCACTATTCAACCTCTTGTGGTATCTTCTTCTTCTTTCTTTTCTCCCCCGTCGCTGCCTTTAACTGTAAATATGGGTTGAGCCAAACAGGCTGGCTTGCACATGACAGACGGGATAGATCTTGTTGCTGATTTTATTACGATTTTATTACGACGCAAGTGCACGTATCGCAAACAAGTAATAGAGTGATGAGTAATTACATATCGTTTCTACGAGAACTGTTGTTTACTAACTACCGAAATTATGTTCACTCTAACTTTATTTGAATAAATTGAAAATAAATAGAAAATAAACTTTTGCAAAATAAAAATTAATAAAGCCACTAAGATGAAGTCTAGGATTACAATCTTTACTCAACACTTCATTTGAATCTCTCTACTCTTCCTTTGATAAATTAATCAATTTGAATTGTTAACCGAGAGTCCTAAGCTATCTGTAAGCCTTTTTCGATGGTCAAATAGACATACCCCCTTAACTAACTCACTATATTCCTATGATAATTAGATTAATAAATATTCATTAAGTATAGGCTCTCTCGATGGTTACATATGTTACATAGGTATATTCTTATCCTACATAAACTCAAGGCTTCCGCACATAGATCATATATTATTCTATCTAAGGCTAGGCATAAAATTCCCTTTTCCAAGTTCATTAGGGTTACCAAATCAATCTAATTAGTGGTCAATTAATTAGAAGCATTAAGCACAAGGTAGAGTAAACAATCCAATATATATTAATAAAATCAAGAGAAAGAGCAAAATTAATTCAAACTACATGTTGAGTTCCAATTGCAATTCCATAAAAAGAAAATTAGTTCATATATAAAAATAAAATTGCACAAAATAAAGATTCAAGCATTCATAAATTACAAAAATAAAAGGATAAGAAAATAGGAAGAAAAACCCCCTTTTGGAGTTGTCACAAGTCTCCAAAAATTTTCCTCTAATCTTCTTCTCCTTCTCTTCTTGATGATTGAAGATACAATCTCCCAAAACTTTGTAGAAAACAAAACCTAAAAACTAAAAATAAAAATAAAATTCTTAAAAGCTAAATCCTAACAACTAATTGTTTTTTCTTTTTCTTCTTTTTCATCTCTGGTTTGTCGGCTTAGAAGAACAACCAAAGACCCCTAAATTAACCCTAATCTCTCCTATTTATAAACTTGTTCCAAAAAGAGCAACTTTTGAATCAGAAATTTTAAGAAATGGAAACTTTTGCGAATTAGGGTTGAGGCCTTGAAATTCAAAGCTACAGCCTTCACTGTCTATATAGCCTATGAATCCATTTGAAAGTTGCAGCCTTGAAACCTAGAGCTGCAGCCTTGAAGTCCAGAGCTACAGTCTTGAAGTCCAGAGTCACAGCCTTGACAATCTACCTTTATCTCCGTTCATTTCCAAATATAATTTTGCCAAGTCTGCACAATTTACCAAAAAATTCTTTTATTATCTAACCTGCCTAAACACACTAAAACAACTTGCAAAACATTAAAACAGCTCTTAAACTAGCAATATATCAAGATGAATTTATTCAAATCACCGATATAAACTCGTCTCATCAGATCTAGATTAATAATATATCGAATGGATCATCTCATGTAATGTCTTACTATTACTGTTGTTGTTGTTATTTTTTATACAAAATATACATGCTTTTACCTCTAATCAGCATGAACCATGTCGGACGGTCTATTTTCACCTCTAACTGCTTACGATAAATGTATCTCCTCGTGTCAGAGCAAAAGGGTCATAACCATCCACTTTTAAAATCTTTTTTAATAGAATATCCGTTAAGATCAATAGCTCGAGGGATATTTTTAAATTTTAGTTAGTGTCATGTTCATGTCGGAAAATCCGTTAAGCTCATAAACATAAGTGAAAAGGAGGGGATCTTTGAACGGTTTTCTATGAATTAAAGAGCATTTTGAACCATTTTGAAAATTGAGGGGAAAAGTGAAAATAGAGCATTGTTCGAGTGAATTAATACTTTTTTTTTTTTTTTTTGAATAATCAGACCTTCGTTATAATATGAAATTATAGTAAGCAAGAGTTTTGCAAATTTCCCAGGTCAATTTTTGGACGAAATGAATGAAGCAAAAGATTTATTATTAATTACCACTGAGGTCATGTCCCTATTTATTTTCTTTGTCAAATTACCCCATTTAGAGAAAATTACCTAAATAACCGTCTTTTTTTTTTATCTATTGACTAAGATGATATACAAATTCCTCATTTTCTACTAACATGGCATAATTTAGTTAACTTTAGTTTAATTTTATGTCATATTAGTGTAGTGTTAATTTTTTGTATCATGTTAGTGCAATGGTTTTTAAATTTATGTCATTCAAGTACTTTCCTCATAACTTTATTTGTTGTCCTTGGCCCTATTGTTATATATATATATATATATATATATAGATGTTTTGTTTTGATTGACGGATAAATCCTGCAGTTGTAACTTTTTATTTAAAAAGATATAACAACCAGTTAAGTTATATGTAACTTTTTATTTAAATTCTTTTAACGATATTGATACCAAATAGCAATACATCGCTATAAATATATATATATATATATATACACTTATATAAGGAGATATATTTCTGTCTTCAATATGCATATATACCCTCTTTTTCAACTCACAAGTTACATTAATCTTTTACTTTTAACAAGTAGAGAACGAAAAAAAGAACTTGCATTTCCCCAAAACTCATCTATCATTTTGGTAATCATGACAAAATAAGGTTACCATTTTTGTACCTAAAATTTGGACAGAGCTAGCTTTCAAATTTGGTAAGTATTTAATGGTAAATTCTGATTTTGATGTCGGTGATTTAGTTAGGACCTTGTTTCTAGAATTTCTTCCAAGAGACGTTGGGATCTGATCATCTTTCTAATATTTTCTAAATCCTGTTATAATAGTAATAATTATAATAGTAGTAGAAGTAGTTAAATCCGAGCATCGGGGACTTAATCAATACTCAATCTCCAAGCTACTTTAACAGTTCAAATGTCACTTTGAGTAGAGAGAAGCTTTGTGACTTATGATCCACTCATGAGAAACAAGCTTTAAAAATAAAAAAAATAATAAAATAATAAAAAAAAGATACACACATGTGTGTGTATATATATATATATATAAATAATGTTCTCGTTCCCCCAATCCAGCGTCATCTTAAAAATCTATTAAGATCATAATAGTAGAATTATGTGAGATCTAATTTAAGAATAAATATGCCACAACCCAAAACTCATAATAACATCAAAAGAAACCATGTATCAAAGTGCACTCTCGTTATTCTTTCATACGAGACTGGAATGACCCTAATTACTATACCGCAAACCTCAAGTTGCTCAACTAAACCACTTTCATCTAATACAGTAAGAAAAAAACAGGGTACTTTCAAACTCTCCTTATCATCTTTTATTTTTCTTTTTCTTTTTTTAAAGTCAGTAAGCTAATTGTCTTTGAATTTGGAACTAAAATTGATTATCTCTATTCTACTTTAGTAGGTATTACAACTTGTACTTTATCAAGACAATATTGACTCATGACTAATAAAACTAAACTACCATGAAGTATGAAGAGAAGGTTTCACTCAGCTTCGTTTGGTGATTACTCTTTACAATTTATTATTATGACGTACCAAGACAGCCCCTTAATATTAAGGTTAACTGTTGTTTTACCTTCTAAAATTTAGAAACTCTCATTTTACTTCTTGAATTTTAAATTCGTTCCACGTAAACCCCTTTGACTTTATCCTAAGATAAGAGTTAGGATAAGAGACCGGTTCATCTAAAGCTGTATTTTTTAGGAAAACTTGTTAGAATTTATACATATAGAAATTCTAATTGAAGTGGTTAAATAAGACTAGTTCTTCTATTTTTCATTATGTTTAAAAAAGTCTTATAAGAAAAGATTAAGTGAGATGAATTCAAAATTTAAAAAGTTAAGTGAGAGTGTTTAAAGTTTAAGAAATAAAATAAAAATGACTGAAAAATGCAAGAAGATAGATGAGATTAATTGTTTTATTTATTTATTTATTTTTCTTGGAATATTAAGCAACGGTTGTTGACAATAAACTAATAATTAAAACCCCTATATATATGATCTACTCCTAGAATAACCAACCATTTAACAAACAAGTCAATTAATCATAATGTGTTGATGTATCTTCTATATTGCTTGCCATCGAAGTAATCGTCTTTGGAAAGACACCTACTTCCTCAAGATATAAGAATATGCCTTTTCTTTTATCTTAGGGAAAGCATACAAAAAAATGGACTTGTATTGACATTGCTTCTCTTAACAAAAGTAGACTTTAGTTTTGTCAAGTTATAATAATTAACTTATTCATCAAAAGAAAACAAAAAAAAAAAAAAAAAAAAAAAAGTAGTAATAATTAACTAGTATACAATACGATTTTCAACACTAGCAAGTTAGTCAACTAACGCCCATAATTGAACAAGCTGTAATAATTTATTAGTGTTTGTTTCATTTGCAACACTGCAAACCCTAATATACATCACCTAAAGTTAATAATTCGCTCATTCGGATCATAGATTGTATTTAAATCTAAAATTTAGATCATAAATAGCCTCAAATTCTCAACATATTGATTTATAAAATTACTAATATATATATATGTGTGTGTGCGCGCGCGAAAAAATATGCCAACGTAAATATTATAACTGCACCACAAACTAAAATGAACCTAATAATTTGTTTATTTTTTTCAAAGTAAGATATTTCATGAGCTTGATAATCATGTGGCTAACACATACCATTTATTAATTAGTGGTCAAATTATTTAGATTACCCTATTATTGCATGTTATGTTTTAATTATATATATGTATTTGATTTTGGATTTTCTGTCCTTACTTCCAACCTGGTCCCCTCCCTACCTAGCCCAAGGAAAACAAAAGCAATAAGACAAAAAAAAAAAAAAAAAGTTTTTTAAAATTCTTACATATTAATCTGGCAAACCAATCAGAATTATAAGATGCACTTATAATTAGAAGGAAAAAAAAAAAAAGAAGGAAAACAAATAAAGAGATAGTAAAATTGGTGCATTACATAATAAATAACTTTGCTTTAAAAACCAGACTGGCAAGTGGAGAAGAAAGGGTCATAAAAGGACAGAAATAAAAAGCTCAAACAATTAGGTGGCTCTGTCTATACACACACAAATACTGTAGAAGTTGGGATAGTGAGTATGAATGAGTAATCGTACTAGTGGGAAGGGGAGTATTTAGTGATGCCTTTTTATCCTTTAGATGGAACTAGTGGAAAATATCACATAATAATAATAATAATAATGTGCTTGTAGACATATTTTACGAATTAAATACACTTTTGACTTCACAAAAATGTTTTGAGTTGGAATTCTTTATAGTAGTAGTAGCAGTAATAATTATAATTTTAATTATAATTATTATAAAGGAGAGAGAGAAGAAGAGAGGCCGAGTTGTCCATCAAACCTCCCACTGACTCTAACGACAAAGAGGCTTGGTATCAAATTCCAAAGATCTGAGTTTAGTTCCAATACCATTATTGGGTTTTCTAACTATGCATCTCATTAACCTTTTTAAGTTCATGATATATATATATATATATATATATATTTTGGCGGAAAGTGAGAGAATGAGATGAATATTATTATATAAAGGGTGACTCTCAACTTTAACCAATAAGTGACAATTTAGTTCCTAATTTCCTTCTTTTTTTTTAGTTATTTTTGGTTCCTTGCACTGATTTAGAAATTCAAAGACCGTCACGTTCACATCATGTAAAAACTTGGTGTCTTAAAAAAAAAATAATAATAATCATATAAAATTTTATAACTTTCAAAGTTTTTGGGACATTAAAGTACAAAAAACTATTGTCAAAAAAAGTTTACAAACAAAACTATCACAAAACTAATAGCTCCACACGCAACCTTTGCGATGCTTTTTTTCTTGGCAAGAATGAGTTATCACAGAATATGTCTTGTTCTTCTCGATGAAATGGTCACAATTCTAAAAATATTTAAGACTTTCAGTATCTTATCAATGGCTTGGTTCCTTCTGATCCTAAGCTGTGAACTCATGGTCAAATTCCGAGGTGGGCTTTCCCTTCTCTATGGTAGCATGGTCTTCTCCTAGGGTTTCTCTTACACACCACAAATCGTCTAGTTCAATGAAGAGAAAATTGTGAAAACAACATCAAATAAACATCCTGTTTGGATCTTCAACTCTCCATTTTTTTTCCAATTAAAGGTTAAAAAATAAATAAAACTGAAATTTGTTATAAGTGAGGCAACTGAGAGATGTGCTTTTTGAGAGACAATGTTATAAACAAAGGCATGTTCCTGCAAATATTGACAAAACTACAATTATCGTTAATCAAGGAAAATAATTTGTGGTAGAAAAAAGATGCACTTGGAGCAGAAAAATAAAAACGGACCAGAAAATAACAGACAGCAAACAGTTTTGGAACAGAAAGTAAAGGAAAGATATAAGAACGCGTTCTTATTTCTCTTTCGAGTACTTATTAACCTACTGGAGCGGTGAATAGAAAACAATACAGTTCTCTTTTTATCAAAGTCTAGTACTTTCACCAATCACTAGGGAGTTTTCAATTTTTTATAGTGCATGCATAATAGCAACTCCCCCCTTTATTAAGCAGGGAATCCCTTAGAATCACAAAATGTCTACAAACATTATTATTAAAACTAAAACTCGCTGTTCACAACATCAAATGACGGTGTACATTAACATTCAAGAAAATTTTGGGGGCTACGAGAAACCAGCGCATCCGAAGCCAATACCGAAGGCCGTAATGGAGGGTCACCATCACACAGGAGTCAAACCAACCACCCCTGTGCGCACAGGATCACAGGAAGAGAGTTTTAAGATAATTAAGATCCGAACGAGGTGTTAAAAGATGTAGAAAGTTCACATATAGTAAAGACGAGTAAGGGAACATGTTCAAGTTGAAACTTAAATATAAATGTACTAATGGCATCCTTTGATGAACAAAAATAAAAAATTTCTATTTCTTTCCTTCTCTGAACATATAGCACAGCACCGTCTCTGAAAAAAATCTCTATGTTCAGAATTTTTCATTTTAACTTGTCTAGAAGGTCATGAAATGCAGGTTTTATGATGGCAGGAAGCTGGTAAACTATCTTATGTGATCAAACATGTTGTGCATATAAAAGCAATAGTTTTTCATCCATGCAAAATTTACGCAGGCAGGTACTTCTATCGACAAGAGCTTTCTCTTCTTTGATGCTGAACATAGAACTTCAAAAAAAAAAAAAGCATGAATGTTACCATGCTCAACACATGCACCCAAATCGTAGTTTCCAGAAACAATAATCTAAGAAATGTAATCGTTGATATGATTACAGAACTGATTGACAAAAATTCAACAGACACTAAGACTAGTCTCTTCTCATCCCTCAACACAAATCAAAGTAAATCATGTTTCTAACTATAACATGGTATATAACATCCTAACACACATCAGCAACATTTCAAAGTCGGACCTTTCTTTTTCAATGCTTTTTAGCTAGTTATGTTATGGTTCAATCACAATTATTGATTTTTCCTAGAATCGAAATAAAGTTAATCAATCAAATATAAACCATATAGTCCATATCCAAGAGAAAGATCACCCCGACAAACTGTCACTTGATCAGCTATTTACCGGTATTCTTTCAGCTCAAATAGTGAAACTGTAAAAGATAAATAAAACCAAAACTGCCAAAATATGATAAATGAATTTCTTGCTTACCGCATGCCAATCTTCCACCTGCATTGCCAGTGGTCAAGCTAAGTTCATGCCCACCTACAAATCCGATCCAGAACGGGTGTTAGGAGAGAGTCATTCAAAACTTAAGGTGGAGGAGATCATCCGTATAGGTAACAAATACATATTGAGCCAAAAGATATGTCATAATATGAACACCTAAACATATTGTCCATTAATTTTCATTGACATCAAGGAAAGAAATCTGAATTCCATAATGATCAGGAACGCCATTGTCTACTCCCATACTCTCATAATCCGTATACTCAGATCTACATTTTGACTATCAAAATGACAAGTAAAGGTGATATTCGAATTAAAATTCATAGAAGAAATAAATTCATACCCTTTCCAAGGTCGTCCACGAGCTCATGAACCACTAGGGCTCTTCCAACTACAGAATTAGGACCACTCAGTGGTATCTACATGTATTAGCCAAAAGTAAGTATTACATGTCTCCACAGAGGTAAAGGTAACAAATAAGAATGGAAAACTAGTCGTCACAAAAACATCTTTCAGTCAAGTATTAAAGGTTGCACCCACACAAGGTAAATGAAAATCAAGTTTCGAGTATTACCTGCTTATCCACAATGGTTGCCTCCGCCACACCTATGTTCCCAAAAACATGACAAGTAACATAATACCAGTTTCCAATTAAAAGTTTATCAGAAAAAAAAAAAAAATGCATACATTGTTTAAAGAAATTACCATCGGCATTGGCAATTATGTTTCCCAGGTCACCCGCATGACGGATTTCATCCTCAGGAGCGCCATGTGTCAAACTGTTAGGATTGAAATGCGCTCCTGATATAATATTATAAAATGCAACATAAGAGATAAAAATCACCATCAATCTTTAATAAAAGAAACACACACGTGACTTCATCAACGTATAACAATCAAAAGTTAAATCATTTGAGCTTGCAACGCAATCAATCCTTACCAGTGGAAATGCAACCGTTTGTCGTGTCACCATACTCATGCTACATGAGAGAGAAGTAATACGAGCATTAAAATTTGCCAGAATTCACTAAAGAGATTAAAAATAACGGAAGCTAAAGATAAAAAAAAAAAAAGAAACAATCACCAAGTGGAACCCGTGAGGCCCTGGAGCAAGTCCGGTAATACGAACATTTACGGTTGTGGGACCTGTTAAAAGTACAAAACAATCAGCAAGGAGATCATAACTCCATTAGATCGCCATTAACACGAGAGATCGGAGCTCAAAAGACTTTAACTCTTGCATTGTGATTACCTATAAGTTATAACTCAATAAAGTACTGAACACCATCGATCAACACTGAAGATAAGATAACATTAGACTTTAAAAAGATGAAGCTTTTGCTTAAACTTCAAACCAAGACCCGGAAGAAGTCACTAAAAAGGGACTTTAGGTTCAGGTGATCAATTTGTTCTAGAAATTTTCCAAGTAACCCACATTCGAAATGAAGTTTCATCGAAGACCACAAATACAAACAATGAAAACCTCAACTGAAAATAATCCCTAGAAGACTGGAACCCAAATAGAAAAGCTTGAACTGAATGCTAATTTATCAATTAAGCATCCCTCAAAAGAAAATAAAATTCAAAAAAATTGAGCACGCCCACAAAAGGACAATAATAAGGGGAAAAAACTTCAAATTAAGTTGTGGACTTGTTTAGAAATCCACCTAAAAAACCCACATTTAAAATGAAGTTTCGCATACATTTTCTTCACTAATCCCTCAACACTTCCATCCAGGGACAGAGCCATCCACAGCTCAGTGGGGGTTTCAGCCCCCGAACTTTTATTTTCTTTTTTAATTTTACCTTTAAAAACTTTAGGACCCGTTTGTTTTTCCAACTCATTTTAAATTAAACTGTACTTTTTTCATCATGATTTTTGTCTTTTCTGAAAAAGTTTTTTATCTTTTCTGAAAAAATCAACAAAAATTACTATTTAAACTTAAAAACTTCAATTCAACTCAAACTCAACTCGTACCCCAAACATGCCCTTACTTTTTTCTCACTCCGCCCCACTAAAAACTTATTATCCCTATAAGTCCCGAGACTTATAAACTTTATCCTTTGATATGAAACAAAAAGCCCGCGGGTTACATTAATCCCTAAGAAAAATGAAAAAATATTCACATTTAGGCCTGGACTTGTTTAGAAATGTCCCTAAAAAAAAATACATTAACCCAAGAGTTAAAGCACACCCATGTAAGGAAATAATAAGGAGAAAAAGAAACATCAAAATTAGGTCATGAACTTGTTTCAGAAAAACCCACATTTTGAAATGAAGTTTCCAAGTTTCACATATAAACTTCTCCTCACTAATTCCCCAAGAATTGGATTCCAAATAAAAATTAAACATACACACTTAACAAGGAAAAGAAAAAAATAAAAAGAAAGAGAGAGAGAACCGAGATGAGGAAAACGCACCCTCGTCTTCCTGGGTCAAGGTGGCGACGCCTTCGACGGCGGAGGTTCCAGTGAGGACGGCGACGGCCTTCTTGGTGGCGGCGACGACGGAGAGGGGCTTCGGTGCAGCTGCGGAGAGGGAGAGGGAGTGGAAGTGGGAGTGGCGATCGACCTTGAGAGAGACGCCATGGAAGGAGGAAGAAGGAAGAGCTGGAGAGTTGGAGAAGAAGAGAGGAGACAATGAGGAGGCGGAGAGGATGATTGATTGGGCCGCCATGAACACCAGAGCAGCTTGCATCAGACTGAAGTGTTTGATTAATTGGTGGACGAGAGAAGAGATTGTGATAAAAAGACTGATAATGTTCTTAATAAAATACACCATAAAGTAGTTCAGCAAAAAAATAAAAAATTCAAAAAATTAAAAAAAAAATTAAAAACAAACAAACAAACAAACAACACTATAGGAGTACTATACAAATGTGTGTATGTGTATGTATTTCTCACCCTTTTTTGTTTGTTTTAGGCGGGTAGGGTGGGGAGAAGGTTCTGGTTTTTAGGGCATGTTTGGTGCACAAGTTCAGTTTGAGTTGAGTTGAGATTTTTAAGTTTGAATAGTAATTTTTGTTGACTTTTTCAGAAAAGACAAAAAACTTTTTCAGAAAAGACAAAAAACATGATGAAAAAAGTACAGTTTAGTTTAAATCAAGTTGGAGAACCAAACGGGGCCTTAGTGAGTCCTGGGCATTAAATCGCCGTCCGTTTCTGGTGGGTTTTGTCTTTTATAGGAAATGATCAAATAATCTATAAATTCTTTTAAAAATAATAATTTGATCCCTATTTTTTTAATTTTGATCAAAACGATTATAAACTCTCTAAATTGTCACAAAAACCACCCCGACCTGTTTTAGATAAAAAAATTACAAAACCAAGCCAAAATTGACGAACCAACTGACCGAAATCGCATAAAACTGAAACGAAGACCTGTTTGATAACTTAGGCAGCAATAACATGACACAAACAAGGTATAGCAATGAACAAAACCCCCCAAAACCTGCCATAAACCGTATTTGGGTCACGAACTTGCAATATGGACCCAAAAACGTTGCACCGAAACACCGAGACGCACAAAACTGTAACCAAGACCTGTTTGATCACTTAGGCAGCAATAACATGACACAAACAAGCTATAGTAATGAACAAAACCCCCCAAAACCTGCCATAACCGTATTTAGGTCACAAACTTGCAATATGGACTCAAAAACGTTGCACCGAAACGCACAAAACTGTAACCAAGACCTGTTTGATTACTTAGGTAGTAATAACATGATACAAACAAGCTATACGAATGAACAAATCCACCCCAAACCAGCCAACACCACAATGGGTCTCACACTTGCAAATTGAATCCAAAAACGATGAATTTTTTTTTTTTGCAGAAAATCGAGAAACAACCCAGACTTGCATCACACCATCGTGCAGTTCACAATGAATAAATTATCTAAAGGTTTAAGGAACTATACAAGGGTTACCGAGTTCGAGCCGGAGGAGGAGTACACGGTGGGGGACGGCGGATCAGGGCAGGAAGCAATGACTCGGTCAGATGCTTTCTGAAGTCAAAAATAGTGGCTAATCAAACATATTTTTCAAGCTTCCTTTGTGGACCCCGGTTGGTGCTGCATTTGCCACCGGTGGTGACGACCCCAAGCGTCCGTCGAACCAACCCGGCGGTGGCTCAATTTTCCCGAAATGACGCAAATAGAAGCCCAAAACGGAGACACACTAGGAAAAAGATAAGGAATTATGGGAATTAGGAATGGTTCGGATTCTCGGCCTCGAGAACATGTATGAGTCCGGATTCCGCCATTGCGCAAAGATGGATATGTACAAATGGGTAAAGAAGGTCTTATAAATGTCTAATCGGGCAAACTACCCTTGCACCCTGCAACCCACAGCGAGTCGAATATATTCGATTCCAAGACCTAGAAGTCAAAGCCTCGGCAGAGACAGAGGAAAAAAAATCGAAGCTGCACATGGGCAAGAGGAAGGACAGTCAAACGAACAACAGGGAATCACCAAATAGTGCCAATAACACCGAATCTTTGGTTTACTTCGACTTGGTGCACAGTCAAATTATTTTGAATTACTGTGCAATGGGTCAGATTGAAGTTGGAATGAAGATGGTGAGCCAAACGACTTCAGTTGCGTTTGAAGTCAAAATTTTGAGTTCAAATGGGAGAGCCAAACGGCCTCTTTGAGCAGAAGAGGGAACAAAAAATGGTGGGAATATTCACTGTACCAAATCTCGAGAGCTGAGCTTGTTAGAAGAAGAAAAAGAAGAGGAACAAAAATCATGACATTACCAAGGCTGGAGGGAACAAAACGGAGGAGAGAGAAAGAGGCAGAACCATAACAGCCGAAGAAGTAAACACCAAACAACAGTCATTTCAAGAAATGGAGGGAACAAAACTGAGGAGAGAGAAAGAGGCAGAGAAGAAACAGCCGAAAAAGGTGAAAAAAATTGGTGGGCACCTTTACTGTTTAGATTTCAAGAGCTGAGCTTGCTAGTAGAAGAAAAAGAAGAGGAACATCAATCAACACATTACCAAGGATGGAGGGAACAAAACGGAGGAGAGAGAAAGAGAGGTAGAGTCCGGAGGAGGAGGGAGAAAGTGGTGGTTTGCAGTAAACACAGTAGAGAGAGAAAGAGAAAGCAATAACTCCAAGTAGATTTTCCTTTTGATATTATGTGCATTTCAATGGAGAAATAAAATGAAATGGAAAATCAAAAAAAGTTGATGAACAGTAATATCATTTTGATTTACTGTATAACGAGTTAGATTGAAGTTGGAATGAAGATGGTGGGCCAAACGACTTCAGTTGCGTTTGAACTCAAAAATTTGAGTTCAAATGGGAGAGCCAAACGGGTCTTTAATTCCAAATAAACTGTATTTTTTTACTTGATTTTTGTCTGTTTCTGAAAAGTCAACAAAAATTATAATTAACTTTTAAAAAGTCAATCAATTTCAATTTAAAAATTTTAACTCCAACTAACGATCCAAACTAACGTTAAAATTTGAATACGAATCTAATAATTTATCAAAAAAAAAAAAAAACCTAAAAATTGATGCACAGATTTGGAATTTAATATAGAGAGCTTGAATAAAGGTTTTTAGGGTTCGTTTGGTGCACCAGTTCAGTTTGAGTTGAGTTGAGATTTTTAAGTTTGCATAGTAAATTTTGTTGACTTTTTCAGAAAAGACAAAAAACATAATGAAAAAAGTACAGTTTAGTTTAAAACGAGATGGTGAAGCAAACGAAGCCTTAGATCTTTCCAAGTTCAAACACCCATACTAGAGAAGCACGTAAAGTGAATTGGTAAAATAATTTATTTATTTATTTTTATTTATAAAATTACTTTTAAAAAAAATTAATTATTAAAATAATTTTGAATAATCAGAAATAATAAGAAGTAAAAAGAGAGTTTGTTAAAATAACAAAAAGATTATTTTACTTATTTCAATTTTTGAAGTTGTCCTTTCGACAAATATTCCAAATATGTTCAATGGAAGTCCAAACCACCCCTTAAACCAAAAAAAAAGCCTCTATTCTCAGATCTCGTTCATGGAGGTCGCCAATCCCAACCCTCCAAACTCCCCTTCCGTACGCGTCCTCACCCGCCCTTCCCCACCGCCATCTTCACCTTCTCTTTCTTCTTCTTCTTCAACCCCATCCCAACAAACCCAAACCCAAAGCCCGGCCGCCATTAATGGCGGCGTGGTGGCGGTGGGCTTCATCGGCGGAAGACGACCCTCTATCACCGCCCACCTCATCAACCGGATCCTCGACTCCCACGTCTTCGGAAACGACAACCTCGACCAGAACCTCCTCTTTGCTTCTTCCGAGAAAGAACTCGACTGGCTAAAATGGAGGAGAATCAGTTATTTCCACCACCACCAAAAGGGCATTCTCTTCTTGCACTTCTCCTCCGTTCTCTGCCCTCCCTTTCACGATGGCTTTGGTCAAGCCATGGAAGATGACCACGATTTTGGGGACCTTCAAGGCCTCTTGTTCATGTTCTCTGTGAGTCTCTTCTTCTTTTCCTTTTTATTTTTTTTTTCATTATTGGTGTGTGGTTTTTAGTGCCATAATATATATATATATATATATATGTTGCATGTAGTTGTTTTTCCTGTGAGTTTGATGTTTTCAATCTGAGATTCCAGAGAGAAATATGGAGTCTTTCGAATTTATTTATTGTGTTTAGAGCGTGTTTTATATGAAAAAAATCAATTACAAACTTTGGGTTGCAGACATAGGCTAGTGGTTATTTCACACCTGAGTCTATCATAATGCTTAGAGTTCGAATCCCCGATCCTAAAGTTCCTCAAAAAAAAAAAAAAAAAAAAAAAAAAAAACCTCTGCGTATGAGAAGCACATTACATTTTCTTTGAGAGTATGAAGGAAGAATGTTGAACAAGAGTTGGAGTATGAAACAACCTTATAAAAATCTTTAGACTTTCCCTCACACTTATAAACTGACCACCAACGCCTTCCACAACCGATGCGGGATTATCTCAACATCTTATAATGCGAGCAATTAGGTATTTATAGGTGTTGGAGACTTCTCTCCACATTCTTCTAATCCGGATAAATGGAAGTGGTCTTGTGATGTCTTTGGTCTCATAAATTTTTATCATTTTCTTATTGACAACTATAATTTTTCCTAAATTTGAGCCATTTGCATTCATTTGGAACTCGTGTGTACCCTATAGAATTGAAGTCTTTCCTTGGTTGATGGATCTTAGAAAAATGAATACATGTGAGATGGTTCAAAGGTAGAATACACATATGGCTTCATCTCTGAAAAAAGATGGAGGGCATGTTGATCCCCTTTTGCTTCATTGTGAGCTTGCTAGGAAGTTGTTGTTTTGATTGATTGGGGAGGCAGGGTTTGTTTTGGTTTTTCCTGAACAGTGCAACGCTTTGGTGCTGGAAAAGCATTATGTTGTTGGCTTTGTTTGGGTGATTTGGAGAGAGTGAGAAACGGGAGAGTTTTTTTATGATAGGGAGATAGATGATGATTCCCTACTCGAAAAAGCTAAACATTTAGCTGCTTTATGGGCTTTTCCTTTCTTTCTTTCTTTTGTAACTGTCAAAAAAAGAAAAGGTATTTCTTGTGTGTGCCTGGTTGTTTGTGCCAAAGAAGTATTTGCGGTTTTCATAAAAAATGGATGAGAAGTTAATATACCCTACAATTAACTCTACTAGCAATGCAGGTTTGCCATGTTGTAATACATATTCAGGAGGGGTCACGCTTTGACACTCAACTGCTAAAGAAGTTTCGAGTGTTGCAAGCCGCCAAGCATGCTTTGGCTCCATTTGTGAGATCCCAAGCTCCAGCAGGATTGGCGTCTAGGCCTCATTCATCATCGTCCTCACGACCAATCACATCAACACCTGCCTCGAGTAATTCGTCTCCCAGTAGAGGCCGTAACCTCTTGAATCGTAATGCTTCTGCAATGTCACTGATGCCAGGTCTAGGTTCCTACGCCTCTTTGTTTCCAGGGCAGTGTACACCAGTGATGCTATTTGTTTTTATTGATCATTTCTGTGATGTGCCAAATCCCGGTTATAATGTTGAGGAGTCAACTGATGCATCCACACGTAATCAGTCTTCTAATTTGAGCGGCTTGATGAGGCCAAACTTGCCTGTTAAGGTTTCTGGTCCAGTAGTTGTACTCACTCGCCCTGTGAGTAAATCTGAGGGCGGTTTCAGGAAGAAACTGCAATCTTCTCTTGAAGCACAGGTTCGGTTTTTGGTCAAGAAATGTAGGATTCTTTCAGGTTCTGAAACCGGTCATGGTGGATCGAGAAGTGGGGGTATTTCTAGTTTTGTGCCTTTGTTCTCACTTGATGCATCACGCGCTGTGGTATTGTTAGATAGGTCAGCAAATCAGAGAGGTGAATCTCTCGAGTTTGCAACTGAACTTGTGGAAGATGTTTTGAATGGGAAGGCAACATCAGATTCTCTTTTGCTCGAAAGCCACGGTCAGAATGCTAACAAAGAGGATATAACATCTGTTAAGGAGTTTATCTACAGACAATGTGATATTCTGAGAGGGAAGGGGACGCTAGTCTCTAATTCAAATGGCTCAGCAGCTGGCGTTGGTATGGTTGCTGCCGCTGCAGCTGCTGCCGCTGCGTCTGCTTCAGCCGCATCTGGAAAAGTATTTACCACCCCCGAACTTCCAAATATTGATAATTGGTTATCATCTTGTCAACAAATTCTTCATGGAATTCTTTCTGCCAAAGGTGGGTGCTTAGAGGAAATTGAAATTAGTAAAAGAAAACCTCGAATGAGGAATCCACAACCATCAGATGGAATTGCAGCAAAAAATATGGATCCCCTAGATGTGGCAGTCTCTCGGTTAGAAAGTGGTAAAGGATTGAATGCAAAGTTTTCGATTTTGTGGTGTGAAAGGACCCTACCAGCTGCAAAGGAGGTTTATCTAAAAGACTTGCCAGCTTGCTATCCAACTTCACAGCACGAAGCACACCTGGAGAACGCGTTGCGTGCATTCCACTCGATGGTCAAGGGACCCGCGGTGCAAAATTTTGCCAAAAAGTTGGAGGATGAATGTACAGCCATCTGGGAATCAGGCAGTCAGTTGTGTGACGCTGTTAGTTTAACAGGAAAACCGTGTATGCACCAGAGACATGATCTCCAGAGTGGTGAAGTGGTTTCGGCAGATGGGGTGAAGCCGCATTGTAGTGGATATGTTTTTCTTCATGCTTGTGCTTGTGGGCGATTGCGGAGACTACAGCATGATCCGTTTCATTTTGAATCAGCCAATATTACCTCAAATTGCTTTCCAGACTGTGACAAGCTCCTTCCTGTGCTCCAATTACCGAAGGTATTTGGTGCAGGACCTATTAAGCCATCCTCATGGAGTTTGATTCGTGTTGGGGGTGCAAAGTACTATGAACCGTCAAAAGGCTTACTCCAGAGTGGGTTTTCTGCCACTCAGAAGTTTCTTTTGAAATGGGAAATTTTTATACAGAAACAGAAAATCCCAAATAGTTTAACAGCAGCTTCTGCACACCAGGATTCTACAAATAAATTAAGTGCAGACCCCAAGTTTGAACATAAAGTGACTACAGATATAAGGAGCTCTTCCGATGTGCAATTGTACTCGGGGGAGGTAAATTCAGGAGTTGAAAAGCAAAGAAAGCCCTCGGAGACCGTACTATCCGATGATAAGAAAATCAGTTTTGGCAAAGGTCTACCAAATTTTACGATGAAGAAGCCTTTTTCTGAAGTTGTTGCTAGATCAGCCACCGGAGACTCTGGATTTCCTCCTCTCCAGCAGAGGAAACAGAATTCATCGGTTTCAGATAGGACTGCTAAGCAGATTAGGACGGGAGATCTGAGTGTGGAACAGACTACTAATAATCAAGTATCTCAAAAATCTGATGGTACTCTATCTGCTCCTGATGCGCTAAATGGGATCAGTTCTAATAACTTTACGAATGCAGATCCCTATCTGCGTATAGGTAGTTACGTGGTGCCTGTCAACCAGATTTCTGGTGAAAAAGTAAGAACGAACCCTTCTTTTAAACATGTAACTGCATATGTGGGGTTTTGAACATGAGTGCCCCCATGGTCATCGTTTCCTACTGAATCTGGAGCATCTAGATGAACTTGGACCCGCATATCAACTGCTTGAAGAAACTCAGATTCCTTCTTCTGTTGATACGTCCAATCAGAAACTCACAAATCCTTCAAACCAAGTCATAGCAGTCGCCGTGGTAAAGTTCGTCTAAATTCAAATAGGATGAATGCTACTACTGCAGAAAAAGAAAGAAACATGGATAAGTCAAAGGAGCAGAGTCATATATCTTTTGGTGAAACAACACTCCACGATCTTGTCAACGACCTTCAAGGGAACCTTGATTCTATTAGAATTGATGATGGTGGGCGGGCTTTCTCCATGTTGAATAGAAACTTACCGATCTACATGAACTGCCCGCATTGCAAGCATTCCAAAAATAATAGAGAACTACAAAAGTCAAGTTTGCTGGTACTGTTTCACAGCTTCAACGGATTTTCCTGGTATGAATGCTTCTTACAAGCCCATTTCAGTTAACATTGCCGGTATTTTTCCAACGAAAGAAAATGAGTGCATTTTGTGTATATGCCCTGGATAACACTTGAGATTCCTTTCGCCTGTGATTTACTCGGATTTTGTTAATTAACTAATATCTTTTTTATTGCATGGTGTTGCTGCAGTAGTAAAGTTTAAAGGCTTACATTTCTTGGTATTTGTTATGCTTTTGTTTATCAATTGACTGAATGTCAATTTTTCTTCTTCTTCTTCTTCTTCTTCTTCTTCTTTTTTTTTTTTCCTCGTTTCCCATCTTGGTATTTGTTATGCTTTTGTTTATCAATTGACTGAATGTAGATTTTTCTTGTAGGTATTTGTTATGCTTTTCTTCTCCTTCTTCTTCTTCTTTATTTATTTATTTATTTTTTCTCTCTCCTTGTTTCTCATCTTGGTATTTGTTATGCTTTTGTTTATCAATTGACTGAATGTAGATTTTTCTTGTTGGTATTTGTTATGCTTTTGTTTATCAATTGACTGAATGTAGATTTTTCTTGTAGGTCACACCTCCCTTTCCAGTTATATTATCAACTTGCCCGGTTATACAATTTGAGGTATGTCTAAGTTCTAACTTTCTCCTTAGAGTTATACAAACACATTTTATTTGTGTATTCCATCATTGAATTTTTATTGAAATGCATCTTTGTAATTTTACTAGTTTAATCAATGCTATGGAAAAGTTGATTGTGTTGTGGAGATAAATTTCACATATTTTTTTAGCTTTTATTCATGCTCAGTTTGCTTGAGAAACTCCATTGCAGCTCTCAATGCAGGTGTTAGTAAATTATATCGCTGTTCTTAAACCAAATTAAGAACCAACCAAGAAAATTTGTTTTCTTAGTGTACCTACATTTCAGAATCTGAAATCCTAGTGGTTGTGTTTTTCGAGTCTTAAAACTGCTTGTGAAATGTACTTTTTCTGTTTTTCAAATGTCTGTGATATAATATATTTTCAGAATGTGAAATCCTGTTGTTTAATTGTTTGTCATAGCCGGCTTTTTTACCTTTAGGAATCGTGTCTACCTCCTTCAATTCAAGAACGTGAGCAAAAGCTACGATTCGGTCTTGGATGTGAAGTGGTTTTACCACCTGAGAGTTTCCTTACACTTAAGCTCCCATTTGTTTACGGTGTCGAAATGGAGGATAAAAGTCTACATCCTCTCAAGTATTTTGAAAATCAACCAGAAGCAACTGCTTGGATTGCCAAAGGGACAATATTGCAGGTTGTTACCAAAAGAAGCGGCGCTGGTCAATACGGATCTCACACTTAGTTAAAGTCAATCTGGCGGGCACAGCGTCGTATAGTCATAGTATGTCTGCAGAGCAGTGTTGTTTGACCAAGTGCATTAATATGCAGGTGAGTGGTGTAGTATCATTTATTATTATTATCCTACACATGCTTTTTTTCTCTCTAATCTCAAAGTACAACATACGTAAAGGTGAATATCAACGGTGCCGTGTATCCTAGGAGGTGAATATGAACGTTTCGTGTATCCTAGGAGCTAAGTTACTAGCTCCGTGTCTTTATTTGAGGAAACTTTCTTATTGTCAGCTTTGAGGAGAACATAAATAAGATTGGATCTGAGCAGGATCTCTTGATTATTTTCAATCTAACGGACGATATGGGCATGATTCTCAGTTGAGCTGGGACAGTGAAGCAGAATTACTGGGCACATTTCCCAAATGGCTCTCTCTTCATTTGGAGCTTTCTTTTCCATGATTGGCTGGTAAACAGGTTTCTCATTAGTCAGTACTGAAGATACACTAGCCGAGTTCCGGTTTATGGAAATCTTAATGTTACATACAGTGAATAGTGACTTTCAACCGCAAAATTTGAAGGTATTCTGTCTTGGTGAACTTGCAGTGCTAAAAAAGATGTTACTAATTTTCCGTACTAATCGGGCTGCCTATTATTTAGGTTATAATTTGGACAAGGTGGCGCACGTCTTCACCGGGAGCTCGTCTGAGAACTTTGGTAGGATCATTTTTTCCCTACAACAATCTTCTAGTTGCACACGAGTCCATGATTATTACCTTTTGAAGTTGGCAACAATATGTGCGAGATCCGTAAAATGAACAAACAGTAGTCACATTGTTTCGAGTCAAAACAGTTGGAGAGAAAGGAACGTCTTTGAAGGCTTGATCAGTAGAAGTGCTACGAAGTATTTACTTCTAAGCTTTTTCGAAGAAGTTGACAAAATCCACAATATATGTATATAGCACCATACCCTTGCGCATGGCTTAAGCCATTTTGTTAGATCCAAACCGATCGGCGTCTCCACCAGCAAAGAGGCCGTGGTGATTAGGAAAGAAACATTGAAACCTGGCTTGTCTTAATATACAGTCCTTTTGTTCTCTTTGATTTTTGGTGAAAGTTTCTTGTTTAATTTTCCTTGGTTAAAAACAGTTAAATTATTCGATTTTGAAGAAAGCAACAAACGGTTTCACTATGTTTGCAATGATGTATCCATACAAAGTAAAGAATTTATGCGATGGTGGTCTATGGAAGCTCAAGACAATGCGCAAAGAAACTATAGTTTCGTGATCATTCAAAAGTTAATTCAAAAGTTAATCCGATGATTAAATTTATAATGGTATATTTATTTATACGTAATCGGAGTGTGTATGAATCGGAGTTGGTAGATTTATACTGAAAATTAGGAGTTTTAGATAATTTGTTTACTTTGGTTACAAGATTCGGAATCAGAGTTGTTACAAATCTCAATGTAAGGCTAAGCAATAGTTAATTGCTAATATAGATTTCTTATCCTAGAGTTTCCCATTGTAGAGTTTTCTAATTTTAAGATTTCTTTGTTTCCTATTTAGTATTTTTCCTTTTTATTTGTTACGTTTCCCGTTGATTTGGTTTCTTATTTCTAGGCTAATTGTCTATTTAAACACCAAGTTATCTAGTTTGAAAAAGTTATTTATCAAATTTTCTTTATCAATAATATTTCGATAGATTTATACATTTCCTCTAAGAGTTCTTGTTTATTTAAATTTAAAATCAAAATAAATTGCTAGTATATTGACTTATAAACCCATTTCTAATTGTGTTTTCAAATTTAAAAATTATCAATTTGTGTAACTATAAAAATATTATTAATTTTATACAATTATTAAAATATTATTAATTGTAATGGTTACAGACATAATCTAACGATAATATCATATCTAATTTCACCTAGAATTCTTGTTCCCACGGCAAGGATTATATACACACACATACTGTTATACATAACTAAGCTAACCATTATAATGCTTGAACAAAAAAACAATGAACAAATATAGTGTAATTATATTTTTAGAAAATTAAAAAGTTATATTAAAATATTGAATTAAAAAAACTAAAATAAAAAAAATAAAACTAGATACATATTATTATATTTTAATAAATAGATACAATTATATTTTATATAATCTCATTTTTAAATCCTAAACTTGTAAAATTTGTTGACTCCTCCCTGTAAGGTTTATGTCGTTGTATTTCTTTCTTAGGGCCCAAGTCCGACGTACTTCTTGGTTGGTCACTGGATTCTCAGTCCAAGAGAAGATGCTTTAGGCTTGACTTTGGAGGCGAGGATGACTTCGTGGTCGGAGGAGGCACGTTTTGGCCTCTTTGGTCATATTGATTGGCTTACATCAGTGGTATTATCTATCCAATCAAGGCTTTTTCTTCGAATTGTGATAGTCATTTGTCTAAAATAAAGACAATGTTTATTTCCATCATGTACGTGTTTCATTTTGTTGCACTATATTTTTATTTTTATTTTTATTTTTTAATAACGGACGTGATCTTCACACACTCTCGTATTGGTTGTATGTCAAATCCACTATAGTTAATTTATGCAGAGTTAGTAGTGACATTTTTTCTATAGATCTCGTGGTCTCACCAATCAGAGATCCATCAATTATAGTAGTGTTGTTGAAATAATTATATGTGTGTTTGATAATTAGTGTGCCTTTTTATTTTTTGTTCTTGGAATTCGGTGCATGTTTTATCCCATTGTACGCTTCATTAGAATTTATTGATGAAATCGATTGTAATTAGGTTAAATTTGTTTGTGTTATGAAGTCATTTAAATCAATTTTGGTATTTGTATTTTCTTGATCTTGAATACAATTGCCTTCCTAGCAAATTAAAAAAAAAAAAAAAAAAAAAAACCCTAAACTGATACTTCAAAAAAAAAAAAAAAATCTAAATTTGGCATTTCAACTTTCATTAAAAATCTATTACTTATCATATGATACTTCAAGTAACAAGTGAAAAAGGAAGGATTCAATCTCTTATTTCCTATTTTCCATTTCAAGAATAAACATGCCAATTATGACAGCACATAAGGTACCATTATTTATTTAAACCCCAAAAAAAAAGAAGAGAAAACGAATAAAGCATATAAAAGCCCTCCCCTCTCTCTCTCTTTCTTAAACCCAAAACCAGTCAATTCCAACACAACTCAACTCAACTCAACTCAGCGCAACTCGTCTCGTCTGAGACTCGGCCATGGCGGCTGAGTGCCCCCCCTCTCCTCCCTCGCCTCCCCTTCCTCTCCGATGACCATCGACGGCTCCGACCGCGACGCCGCTCTTGCGAAATCCGCCGGCTGAGCCGCCGCGAGGTCCTCGAGCGCCGCTCTCGCCTTGCCAAGCAGCTCGCTCGCGTCTACAGGCACCACTACTGGGCTCTCATGGAAGATCTCAAGGCCAAGCACAGGGACTACTACTGGACTTTCGGCAAGAGCCCCTTCAAGGACGACGAGACCGCCCCCGCCTCCGCCGCCGCCGAGAACGGCAAGCAAGGGTTAGGCAATTCCGACGACATCAAGAGGTGCCAGGTCACAGGTTGCAAGACGAAAGCCATGGCCTTGACGAAGTTCTGTCACGCTCATATTCTCTCCGATCCTCAGCAGAAGCTCTACAAGGGTTGCCAATACGTCATCAAGAGGTACGTATCTCGTTGTTTCTTTATTATTTTCTATAATTCGATTTCTTTTTTGGTTTTTTGGTGTTCTTGTGATGATGCAATGGCTGTTTGGTTGCTGAGAAAGTAGTGATATTTTTACTCTTTTTTTATTTTATTTTTATTTTTATTTTTATATGACGAAATAGGAATATAGTGTTGATTCGCGTATTCTTTGGCTGATTTGTATCAGTTGTTTTGGTTCTTTGGAATTTAATTTGTGATTTTAGTAGTTAATTTGTTGAATTAATTGATTGAATGTTGAATTATTTGAAAGAAAACGATAGTAGATTAGAAAAAATAAACAATAAAAAGTTGTACTAGTAGGAAGGGTGTTTGGATGACTTTTTAGAAGAGCTTGGGTACTCTAGAAGAGCTTCCAATTAAAGTCGCAAATGTAGATTCTCGTAGAAGACTTTGAAACTTGTGCCGGATTCAATATTTTGTTGATTATTACAAAAACATGAGCGGTTGTGTTTTCGACTAGGCGCGCATCTGTTTTATGCTAGATCTATGGAAATGTTTAATATTAGCGTAAGGCCTTAAGTAGTTGTAATTTCCACTCAATCATATTTGGAGACCTAGATAATCGGTTCTTAACGGGACTTCTATGGAACATATTGAAATTTCTGCAGTTAGCATAATTTCTCATTTTTATATAGCTGGTATGACAACTGTTTTTATGTTAATTTCTAGGTGCTTGCATGAGCCTGCTTAGATTCCTAAGGCAACAAAATATATCTGTTTTTGAGATTTCCGCCTTTGTAGAAAATTAGAAATGATCACTTACTTGCCAAGTGACGAATGATTCTTAGTGCCTGAATGGTAACCAGTTTCCCACAAAGATTGTAAAACGTAAGAGTCATCATTGTCTTCGAAGTTAGGAAGTCACCTTAGCTGGAGCAGATGGAGAAGCTCTTCAACTATTACGTTAGATCGAGTAAATAGAATGGTGGCTATCATTCAACCTTCTTGGAGTAATTAGTCCCTTTTTTTTTTGTTCATTAAATTTTTGTTTGTTTCCGTTGATGAGGCGTACATGACCTGTGAGTGCATACATACTAGTGATTATTTTGTTAGTTTTATTGAATATGATCAATATGTAATTGTTATTAGTTAGTAAGACACTTCCCTATGTTTCAGTCAAAGTCAAAGTCTCTTTATGTGGTAAACCGATACCGAGATCCACCAGTTCCTTCTCTCTGCCTCACTCATCTTCAGAAGGGTGAAAAACGTCTCATAAGGGACCTGCGAAAGGCGGGTCTAATGTCTCTTCACTTAGTAACCTTGCTCCAAAATTCCATGTCATAGTTGCTGAATACATCTGCCAAATCCAAACCAGAAGGAGAGCTGTTCAAAAGGCTAGTGTAGGTGAGGTGGAGATGAAGTAGGATGGTGCCAGTTATTTCTTAGGTTTTGTTGAGAAATTCGTTGATACACCAAGTATTTAAAGCATATATAAATGGTGGAAAGGGCGATAATCTTTGCCCCAGCTAAAATAACCTTGTGCATATACAAGAATCAAAAACTTCATTTTTAAGTGACTTCTTAGTTGTTAAGTTCTGCTTGGCTGTGAGCTTTATCTAATGTAAATTTGTAATTCGACCTCTTATAAGATTTTATTGTTGTAATTAGATCAAAATACTCAAAATTCTAATGGTGAGTTGTATAATCAATCGTGCATGATTGTGCACATAAAGATGTTAAGCTCTCTCACGAGAGTTCAAGCGACATATATATGACTTTGTTGTCCCTTTGTGAACCTGGGTATTTTTCATGGTTATACTTCAATTTCTACTACATTGACACTTTCTGCACGTGATTTGACTCCAAGCATTTTGAGGCTTGCATCGATTTGTGGCGGTGCCTGAAGATGCACACCCATACTAATGAACCAAGTAGTGATTGAGGCGTTTAAGATCTGAGGCGTTTGAGGTGGTGAGGGTTGTTTAAACAGTTGGGCCTTTTCTAAATGTGTTTTTGGCCTTTTTAAAATGAACTTGGGTCTTATTAAAGTCAGCTTTGACCTCTTTAAAATCAGTTTGGATCTTTTTTAAGGCATGTTGGGCTGCTAGATTTAAAATAGTAAGAAAAGGTGAATCAAACTATTAATCCTAAAACACATCTTGAAGCTCGAAAAACAAAGCATCGACACAAGAAGTCGACAACAAATGAAGAGCTTTATATTTATGACGTATTTGTAAATTTTCTACAATTTTAGGATTTTTTGGTTCTTTTTTCATTTAAAGCTTATGTCTCAATCGACCTTGAGGCTTACATTTTGCTTTAATTCCTATAAAAGCCTCTTCACAATTATTTTAAATCTAGAATTCTTGTGGTAATATTCAATAATGCAATGCTGCTCCAAATGTATGTCCATGATGCCAGTAGATTGTTTCTTTAATCTGTTTGGTGATTTAACCACACTATAGAATCACCTCTCCTCATCCTCAAGTGTATCTTAACCATATGGCTCTTCGAATATGGGAATATTGTAACTGTAAGCATTGATTAGCGTCGATAGTAAGCATATCTTTACTTGTATGATATAACTTCCTATTTCTCTTTCTTGTTCATTTGTTTCTCATGTTTTCCTGGTGGTAAAAATAGCTTGAACATGTTTCTGTCTCTCTCTCTTTTCTTTTTCTTTTTTTTTTGGAAGAATTTGTTTTGTTTTGTTTTTTTTTTCCCGGTAGTTTCGTAGGTTGGTACAATTAGGTATAACTTGTAATTGTTGACTTGGATGTACTCTGTGAACATTTGATCATACATTGGAGAGAGACGAAGATAAGATAAAGGGGACAATCCTCTAATGTAAGTTCCAATCTTATTTAACAATAAGCTAAACAGATATTGTCGGACGGAACTACACCACATCTAGTAACATTAGTAGACATCAAGATACATGGTGAAATAAAGGAACGATGATTGTAGTTTTGATTAAAGCTGCGAAGGTTGTCAAGTCCCAAAATATGTCCTCTTATTCTTCAACGGGTTTCTTTGTCTACCAAACCATAACCTGCAATAAAAAAGAAAGCAATAGTTAAGTGAATGGAAACAGAGACTAAGAGAGTAAAGTAAACTATCTTGTTGCGTCGTAATGTGTGATTACATGCTGAGAGGAGAATGTGGTAAACTATATGGTTATTTTATACTATACTATTACATGCATTAAAGTGGTATAAATACTTACATGCTTAGTAGTAAATAATGGGTGAGGGGGAAGAGTTATAGTGGTAGGGAGGTGGTGAATGGGAGGGTGGGGGAGGAAATTTGTAGTAGTAAGGTGGGGGATGTGAGGATGAGGGTGGCTTGTAGATATAAGGAGGTGGTGGTGGTGGAGATTTGTAAACATAAGATGGTGGTGGTGGTGAAGGTGATGGTGGCGGTGGAGACTTGTATACGTATGGAGGTGGTGGTGATGGTAATGGGGGTGAAGGAGATTTGTAAACGTAAGGTGGCTGTGGGGAAGGTTATGGCAGTGGAGGAGAATTGTATGGAGGCGGTGGTGATGGTGATGGCGGTGGAGGAGATTTGTATACATAAGGTGGGGAAGGTGATGGTGATGGTGGAGGAGGTGACTTATAGACATGAGGGAGGTGGCAGTGATTTTGTAAACATAAGGTGGGGGAGGTGAGGGTAATGGAGGAGGGTGGTGCATATAATAGTATAGAGGCCGAGGATATGGAGATGGAGGCGGCAGAGACTTGTAATAATAGTGGGGGTGGTGGTGGTGGTGATGACTTGTAGTAGTACTTAGGCAGGTGGTGATGGATATCTGTAAAAGTATGGAGGAAGCAACCTTGGCGATGGTGCAGAGGTGATCCATAAGAATTAGCAAGGCCTATAGTCACTTGCAGCTACATTAGCGGTTATCAAGCAGAATGCCAGGCTAAAGACTAGTCGAGGCCAAAAATTGGCCATCTTGGAGCTTTTGGAGTTTGGGTGTTACTTATCAATGGCTGGAAATGGAAGGATTGTTGTGAATGAGGAAGAGGCTGGCAAAGTTTATAGTGATCCTCTGATTGGGTTTAACAATTATCATTATCATCATTATTAATATTATTATTGCTCAAGAACAATTATATAATTATAGTAAATAAATGATTTTTTATTTCTAGAACTCCAGGTAATGGGAAGCAACTGATTACCTCTCTGATTCGTGTTCATATATATATGTCCATGTTGAAGGGGTCTTGCTAAATTAATTACTTATGAAAATATCAAAAGAGTTTCTAATAAAAGAATTTTTTAGTACTTCTGAATTAGCAAGAACGAGCAGGTAGATATTGTTGCATACACACACGCACACACGCACACACACATACTTTATATGAGTAGGAATTTTTGTTTTGAGATAGCTTTGAATTTTGATTTAATCTGATCCAATAATATTATGTATATTGGAAACTTGTACATGGTAAATGCCAAATCTTTTGATTAAGTGCTAATAGTATATGTAGTTGCTTTTGTTTTCTTGTGGTCTGTATCAGAGCATTTTATTTTATGTTTGTTACCGTGATATTCTGGCAGTAGCATCATGCTTTTTTATTTGTTCAAGACAAGGTCAAATTGCATGACAACGATGATCAGTAAGCATTTCCTTGAAACGTGGATTATCATCTTTAAAAAATAACAGATAGAGAAAATTACGTACATCTTTTATTTTGTGGCTTGGTTAACCACGATTGTAATATTTTTGTTTATGTGATGTGATTAGACGCTTTCCCATTCTGTTTCGTTTTGTTTAGGTTCGGTTTCCTTCTTCTGAGCACGTATTTATGCGTGAGCTTTCACCATGTTCGGATTCTTAAGTTTTACTCATATGCCATACGAGAGACTATTCTGTCATGTTTTTATTGCCTCTGATCCATATGAAATTTTAGTTGATTTGGTTTCTTATTTCTAGGCTTAATTGACTTTCCTATGTTCAGTATGCAGTCGGGGCCTCTTTTCTGCTGTAAACCGATATTGAGATCGACAGTTCCTTCTCTCTGCCCCACTCATTTTCAGAAGGGTGAAAAATGTCTCATAAGGGATCTAAGAAAGGCAGGTCTTAACGTCTCTTCACTGAGTAACCTTGCTCCGAATTCCATGTCATAGTTGCCGAGTACGTCTGCCAAATCCAAAGCAGAAGGAGAGCTGCTCGAAAGGCTACTGTCTGTAAGGTGGAGCCGAAGTAGGATCGGGGCCAGTTGTTCCTTAGAGAGGCTTTTATGGTTGGTGAGAAATTCCTTGATACTGCTGGTGTGGGAGAGAGAAAATTTTGATACTTACTTCGGTTAACATATTTTCCGCACACCCAAGAATCAAGACACCTCATATCTTTGCGACTTCTTTGCTTGTTTTCACAAGGGCTTCTTTGCTGCGATCTTGCTCCGCTTGATGTAAATTGACTATTCTACCTATGTCTTTGAGGATTTTGTTGTTACAACTAGATCTAACTACACCGGAATCTTATGGTGGGTTTTGTAACCACTCGTGCATGATTTGTGCGCGAAAAGAAAGGATGTGAAGCTTTAGCATGATGGTTGAACACAAATGTGACTGACCGACTTCATTCCGACCCCTATGAGAACCCGGTAATTTTCCTTGGCCTGTGTTAAGTTCGTTCTATATCATCCTCATATTAACTAAACCAAAAAGATCCGAGTTATCTCTGTAGTCTCCCAATCTTGTGATGGTTCATTCTTAGTTGTGATTAAGTGACCGTATAATATTAAATTGAGTGAGTGAGTTAGTCTCTGTTTGGCAACCTGTTTTAAACCCACTTTCAAACTCCTTTTTTTTCTGCCCTCTCTCTCTCTAATTTATAGTGTTTTCTCTCTCAAAAAAAAAAAAAAAAAAAAAATGAATTTACTGTTTAAATTGTGAGTTTAAAACTTATAATCCAACAGACCCTTGGTGTGGAATGTGCTAGTAACTTCTGTCGCATTGGTTTTTTTGTCCGTCTGATGGTTTGATAACACTTGAGATTGGTTGTACCCTTTTAATGCCCTCTCGTCTAGTCCTCATGCATATTTTTCCTGCATGTTAAAGAATGATGAGAATGTTAAAAACGTTGTAGAGAGTGTATTTTCATTTGACCTATACTTTATTACTTTCTCATCTGGGTTTTCTTTTATTTTTTATTTTGGGGAGAGAGAAGAGGGGGGAAAAAGAGTTCTTTATGTATTTTCCAATTTGTTTATATATTAAATTGAAAAAAAAAAAAAAAAAATTTCGTCTGGTGGTGGTGGAGATTTGTAGATGTATGGTGGTGGGGGTGATGAAGAATAAGGTGGCAGCGGTGAGAGTGATAGTGGTGATGGAGAGTTATAAGGTGGGGAGGTGATGGTGATGGGGATGGAGAGTTATAAGGCGGAGAGGTGACGGTGACGGTGATGATGATGGGGAGCCACATAAGGTGGTGGTGGTGGTGGTGATAGTGAAGGTGAGCGTGGAGATTTATACACATATGGAGAAGGTGGGGGTGAGTTCGTTGGTGGAGACTTGAATGCGTAGGGTGAGGGGTGATGGTGATGGTGATGGTGATGGTGATGGAAAAGGTGGTGGTGGAGATATGTAAACGTAAGGTGGAGGTGGTAGAGACTTGTACACAGAAGGTGGGTAATAGTATGGACGTGGCGGGAGATTAGTTATTGTAGTAATAACGTTGTTTGTGGTGGTGAGTTTGTGGTAGTATCTAGGCGGCGGTGGAGATAGATACTTGTAATAAAATGGAGGAAGCAACGTGGCCATTGTGATGGTGGTGGAGACTACTAGAGACTAGACAAGGCCAAAACTTTGGCCATTTTAGAGTAAAGGCCAAACAGATTGAAGTCTTGTTTCGAATGACTAATAAGGAGGAATGTAACATATTTATTGAAAATAAAAATAATAATATTATTAAAAAAATTTATATTAAAATCAACTGATTGTTATAATTACGTTTATAAAAAAAGCTTAAAAAAAAGTTTCAAGTATTGTTTGTATGGGTGTTGCACGACAAAACCACAGTATATATGTTGCCAAATTCAGATTACAGGGACGAACTTGATTCAAATTATTAAAAAATAAAATAAAAAAGGCCTGAATCTAGGAACCAAACACGCCAACTTGTCTAACAAACTCAAACCTTTCTTTAAAAAACGAAAGGAGAAAAAAAATATATATATATATATATATATAATTTTTTTTTGCTGGATATATTCAAGAGCTAGTGGTATAGCTAATATGGTACTACCTTCTGTAATTGGGGTCCACCTACGGACTATGAAAAGATAATGAAAATCAATTATGTAGAAAAATTTCAGGATCAAATTGTCATTGAAATAGTTCGTTGTCACTTTCATTGGAATTATTTGTCCCCTAGTTTAATGCAATGCAGGAGCAAATTTTTCGGTGATGTAATTGAGACTCATAAATGTAGAAGGAGAAATTATTCCAGATGTATTACATCATTATGGTTAGGAGGTAAACTAATTCAATAAAAATTTAACCTTCATACAGTTTGTTTATATAAGTATTCTGTAATTACATTTCTCTTTCCTAAAGCTTATATAAGCAAACTGTTCAAATTTCAATTTTTATTAAACGGATATATCATATAAAAATGATGATGTGGTATAACCTGTCCACCAAATAATTCCTCATGCAGAAGAAATTTTTTTTTTTTAAGTAAAATTTCATCAAATGAATTTAAATGATACAATCACTAATATCGATGTGAATGATCATATAATACAAAGAAACTTAACTCTCAACTAAGACTGGATTGAATAGTAAATACTGATGACACTCAAAGCAATAAAATAAAATAAAATAACACAACTAAAATTCAAGCACATATATGACGTTTTTGACACACATTTACAATCAAAAAAATCTTCTGATCGATTGGGAGCAAGAAACCTATGGTATTAAGGCCACCCATCATTCAATTTAGAAGCTAATCTAGCAAAACTAAAGAAACACATCACCAAAACCCATATCAAACCAACATCAAATAAACCCATCAATTGGAGAGGCCACCTTTGTTGCTAGAGACCTGAAAAAAGAACAAAAAGTAAGAACACACTATTTGGAACCACCATAGACCTAGCTCCAACGCCTATCTCACCTCCATGAAAGCTTCCCAGTCCTAGCTCTGCCTCGACAAGGGGGTTGACCATAGTTTGCATAACAGCCGGCAAGAACATGGCAGCTTCCCCCCATCACGCCACCTCCGGCTTCTTCAACCACATGACTGAGCCCACCTCAAGGATTTCTACATTGAACACTAGAGCTTCATCTCAAGTGTCAGGAATTCGGAGACTACTACCTACGTAATTAAATTTATTTTCTTAAAAAAAAAAAAAAAAAGAACTAACTAATCTCTATGCCAAATATTTCCTTATTTCAATCAAATTATTTTTCTTTTCACATAAGAGTATTTTTGTATCTACAGTAATTTTATTTTCAATCCTTCTAATTTCTTAATTTCTTAGCAAAGTAAACACTAAATAAAATATGAATTTCATTCCTCATATTACTTGATTCCTTTAGGACATGTTTGGTACACCGTATTAGCATTCCGTATTGTATTATTAAAGTAATACAATATTTGGAAATATCTTTATATTGTATGTTAAATTAATACAATATGGACTTTGATATCTAATACGATAAAAAAAGCTATGTATTAGGTCGTATTGTATGATTTAATCTAAATGACTATAATCAAACAAATAATATAATGGATTTCAAGACAGAGGTTAAGGTTGGGTTTCGTGACGAGGACCGGAGTTGGATTTCAAGATGTGGGTCGGAGTCAAGTTTCGGAATGGGTGTCAAGTTCGGGATCGGGTTTTAGGATCTGGACCGGGGTAGAGTTTTAGAACGGGGATAGGGTCGGCTTTCAAGACGGAAGTCAGAGTCAAGATAGGGGTCGGGGACGAGTTTCAGGTATCGGAATCTGGGTCAGGTCAAGTTTCGGGAGGTCGGGCTAAGGATTCGAGACAGGATATAAGTTTGGTTTCAGAACGGGGTTAGGGTCAGGTTTCAAAATGAGAAGTCAGGTTGGGTTTCGTGACGAGAGTTGGGTCGGGTTTCAAGACGGGGTTTAGGATCGGGTTTCATGAGGGGTTCATGGTGGGTTTTAGGATGGGTTCAGGATCAGATTTCAGGACAGTGATCGAGATTTAGTTTTGGGTTTGGGGTTGGGTCAGGTCGGGGTCAGGGTCAGGGTCATGTTCAGGGCTGGGGGTCGGGGTAGGGTTTTGGGATTGAGATTGGGGTCGGATTTCGGGATCAGGTTTCAGGGTCAGGTTCCGGGTCTGGTTTCTGGGTTGGGGAGTTCCAAAACCCAACATCGACCACGGTCCCAAAACTCGCCCCCAAACCCGGAACTCGAACCCCCCCCCCCCCCCCCCCCCCCCGATCCCGAAACCCGACTTTGACCCTCGGTCCCGAAACCCAACCTAACCCGGGTCCGAAAATGCAACCCTGACCTTTGGTCTTGAAACCCGACCCTGAGCCCCGGTCTTGAAACCCATCCCTGACCCCGACCCTGAAACCAGACCCTAATCCTAGTCTCGAAACTTGACCCTGACCCTGATTTTGAAACTTAATTCTGACCCCTGGTTCCAAAACCAGATCCTGACACTGGCGCCGACCTGGAAACCCTACTCTGATCTCGAAACCATAATCCCAACCCTAAAAACTTGACCTCGACCTCAGTCCAAAACCTAACATTGACTCCTAGTCCTGACCCTGACCCCGACACATGTCCCGAAACCTGACCCCGATCCCGTCTTAAAACTCGACCCCAGTTCCGATGTAGATTATGAATCTCGACCCCAACCCAAGTTGTGAAACCGATTTGGACCCCGTCCTAAAACCTAACCCCCTCGAAACCCCGAGCCTAGCTCTGACCCTAATTTCGAATCTTGATCCCGACCCGGGTCATGAAATCTAACTACGCCTTTGTCCCAAAACCCGACTATAGTCATGGGATCATGACATAATTTTATTGTTTGGAAACTCAATTTTTAATACGATATAATACAGTGACAAACAAACAACATATTATGTGATATAATATTATAATACAGTGCAAAATCAATTATCGTATTGTATAACAACAATATAATATAATACAATGTAATACATGTTATATAGTACAATATAGCATGTTAAACACACCCTTATAAATTAGAAAATGCTTTAATGAAATTCTTGAATTTAATTTCTTTATCTCGTGGAATTAATTTCATATTCCTTGAATTCTTTAGTAAAAGCGTTCTCAATTAAATCGGATGATATTAAAAATGTTACACTTTAAAATATAAGATATACTTTCTGAATAAAAGTAAAATACATAATATAAAATAGAGTAATTGAACAAAATGGTCCCTGAACTCTTTATAAGGTGACGATTTGGTTCATTTTTTTTTAATTTTGATCGAAATGACCCTAAACTCTCAAATGTTGACAATATTAGTCATTTACATCCAAATCCATTAAGTTTTTAACGGAATGAGTTATGTGACCCATTATATGAGCTCAATTAATCATGAAAATATGAAAATTCCCTTATTCACACCAATAATATAAAATTAAAAATTAAAAATGGAGAGTCTCCCGTCTCCCTCTCCCCACAAATCCCAGTTTCTGCCAATTTAAGCCAAAAGGCGGCCAAAATATAGGCGCCTTCTACCTCTCCGAACTCAAAACCTAGCCCCCTCACCCCTCATCGCTGAACTCAAGATCTAGCCCCACTCCCTGGTGTGTTCTTTGTTGCGGAACTGAGACCCCCCCCAACCAAACTAAACCCAGTGCTCAACTCCGTCGGTACTCAGGTCCCCCCCAACTCGGCGACGAACTCCCCCCATCCTCACCCGCGCCAGATTCGCGCGACCCAGGTGCCCCCTACCCCCTACCCCTCGCTAGATCGCATGACCCAGGTGCCCCCCCCTCCCACCCCGCCCACCCTACCCTACCCTACAGTACCCAGGTCTCCCCGAACTCCGGCGACCGTCCCCCCCCCCCCCCCCCCCCCCCCCCCCCCCCCCCCCCCCCCCCCCCCCCCCCCCCCCCAACCCTGTGCCAAATCCGCACGACCCAGGCCCCCCTAACTCTGGTGACGAGCCCCCCCACCCCGCGCCAGATTCGTGCGACCCAGGCGCCACCCCCTTGCTCGCCGAACGACGCAGCCCCAAAACCCAACCCCCCCATCCCGACCGCCGAACACTTTCGGGCCCACCTTTTTCTTCGTCGCCGATTGTCCCCCTCCGTTCATCGATTTGGGTTTTGAGAAATGGAGAGAGAGAGAGGAGATAGAGAAGAGAATTGAATTTTAGTTTTTTTTATGATATTTTAATTTTTGTTAAATTAATTATTGTTAAATTATTAAAATACCCTCGTTGTGTTAGAAATTTAATAGAATTATATAGAAATGACTAAAAAAAATATCTTAAAAAATTTAAGATTGTCAACATTTAGAGAGTTTATGGTCATATCGATCAAAATTAAAAAAGAAATAGGAATCAAACCATCAACTTATAAAGAATTTAGGGATCATTTTGATCAATTAAATAACTCACTTAAAATATGAATGAGGTGAAAACACTTAATTACTAGCTATGGAGGGAAGCAATGGGCGGCAATGGTGGGTGGTAGAGAGAAGAAGAAAAGGAAAGACATATGGTGGAGAAAAGTAGAAGAAGAAAATGAAAAAAAAAAAAGGGTTATTACCTTTTTTGTACATTGTATTTTACTCTAATTTATAAAGTATATCTTGTATTTTCAAGTTTTACATTTTAATATCATTAGATTACGTTTAATATATGAATTTATACTCTTTCTTGGTCAATGCGTACTTTTGATCGAAAGTATCCTATATTTTCTTAAAAAGAAAAACTAAAATTAAGTGGTATTTATCCTTTTATATCATGTATTTTGTTTTTATTTAGAAATATATTGTATATTTGTAAGTTCTTTATTTTTTAGTAAGTATAATATATTAAATACATATAGCTATAATGTTTTCTCAACCAACACTTATTTTGATATCAAAAAATAATGTAAATACCCTTAAAATTAAAGTTAGAAAATAACTCAAGCTTTAATTTAATAAGAGTATTTGGACATCTTAAGGTCCAAATAAAGAGTTTATCAAGAAAATATATGGATTTAATACATTATAAATAATAAAATGGTATAAAAGCATATTATTTTAAAACGTATACTTTTTGAGTAAAAGCAAAACATGTCACAAAAGGTGAATAGTCTAAATTTTAGTTTTTCTTTCTTAAGAGTATTTTGGGTTTGTTTAGGTCAAATTAAGTATTAACCTAGAAAATTTATATATTTGTATTATAAAGGTATATAAATGTAAAATTTAAAATACATTACGTGTGTGTTTGAGTTGAGTTAAGTATTATATATTTTATATTTTTGGTTTTTCGTTCAAGAAGAATTATAGAGTCCGTTTGTAACAATGGTTGGAGTTTGAATTTGAGTTTAAATCTGCTGCCCTATTTTACTGTCTCAATGACTGTACTCTCAATAGGATTTGACGACTCATTAATTTTTTCTTGAATTTTTAATATTTAGTTTTTTTATGTGACTAAATTTTTTAATTCAAATGATATGATATAATACTATAGGAAGGATAGAAAATAAGATAGAAAATCCAAGATAGCAAATCTTGACTCTTTGAATTTTGTAATTAGAATTGAAATGTGTGTTTGGTTAAAGTGTGAATTAGAAATGAATAGTATTACATTTTAAAATGTTTTTAGAAAAAAAAAATATATAATGAATATTGTTTTGTTACTTTCGTCATTATGTGCTATTTAAAAAAAATCACCTCATTTCGACTTAAAATAAGAAAGTTATGAACTTTTGATGTTTAGTTTTTTTTTTTTTTTTTTTTGAAAGTGTAAGAAAGAAAGTGAGATGTTGATCTGGGAGTGTTGGAATTGAGTTATAAATTTCATATAAAACTGTTATTCTAAACGACAAGTCGTACACTACAGTATTTAGCGAGATATATTATAATTAATGGTTTCAAAAAAAAAAAAAAAAACACCATTGTACAGAAGCAACAGTCATCTAAAACATGGTACAGTCAACAGAAGAAAATTGAAAATAAATCAATATTCAAATCATCAATATTTTGCGTACCGGGCCGTCTCTCTACACGACGTTGCCTCTTACGTTGGTGTGGTGACCCACTTCACGAGTCGATGCTTTCAGCATCAAAATCACTCGGGGTCAATTTTCTGCGGCTTCAGTGGCTGTCACTAGCTATTTAACACCAACTCCTCAACCAACTATGTCTCTATCATCTGAAGTTTTTATGATAGCATTTAATCACGTAAATTGATATGGCAATGTTTTTAAATGTGTGTGTTTATATATATTGTTATATACAATCAAGAAGAGAAAAAAAAAAAAAATCCGATATACATATAAGGAACAAAGCCATGAAGGACAAATAGATCAAAGTAGACATAATAGAACGACGAAAAAAGAGAAAATAGGGATTCTAACGACAGAACAAAAGCTCAAATAAATAATTTAGCAAAAAAAAAAAAAAAAGCCTCAAATAACTAAAGAGAAGAAGAATCTACTATATTCAATATTCATATCATCATTTGCTGAATTTAAAATGCAAACACTAAGGTATTCATTGAGAAATAACACAACCAATAAGATAAAATTAACTTCATAAATAAATAACAGTACCAATAGTTGAAATGAATTTTGCTTAATCCTAAATAAACTTAAATGTTAGACATAGTCTTGAATTTAAAATAAAAAATGAATTAAAACAAAACATATCTTATAATATATATACATATATGTAAATTTTAAATTTAAAATAATAGTATTCATCACATATCTTATTCCATATTATTAGTATTTCATTCTTTTTATTAACTAGCGTCAAAGGAAAATAGAACATACTCAACTAGATTAGTAGTATTTTATTTTATTTTTTTAGTGAAAAGAAAAAGAAAAAGAAAAAACAAATATTAAGGGTCCATTTGGGAGCATTGTGAAATGGTTTTATTTTGAGTATGAATAGAAACAAGAATGATTTTAGAATGATGTTGAAATATCATATGAATAGAAACAAGAATGATTTTAGAATGATGTTGAAATATCTTTTAAATTACACTTGACTGTGTCTTAGAGAGATTGATTTTAGTACCAAAAAAAAAAAAAAAAAGTATAAAATTGTGTTTGTGTTTGTTTATGAAAATATTAATGAGTGTAAGAGCTTCACAAAATACAAAAAAGATTTTTTATTTTCGTTTCTTTTTTCTTACTTGATGATGCAAATTAAACACATGCTATTTTGAAATCATTTTTAAAATAATTTTATCAGAAAACAAGAAAAATATTTTCAAAACAATACCAAACGGTTTTTAAATGTTTGTTTTAAATGTACCATATGTGATCAATAAGGAAATTAAAAGATCTCATACTCGCAAATGTCCCTTATGTGGGTTAGTAGGGAGCTCATTTTCCTCGTTGAATGTTTGGGTTCAAGTTGTCATCACCGCGTTGGCCGGAGTATATGGGTAATCCACTTCATAAGAGATTCATATATTATACCAGGGACCATCCACCTCCCCAGGGTTATCTAGGCATTCTATTCGCCAAAACTATGTATGCAAATATGCTACGCAAGTATACATAATCGAACAAGTAATACAGTAGTGAGTAAAGTACGTATCGTCTCCACATCGATTGAATTACTAAAAATTAATTACAAAAACCAATTGCTTCTAAAATAAATTGGAGAATGAGATTAGCACTATAATTGTTGAAAATTACGTAAATAAATGGGTGTGTAAGAAAAATGCAAACAAATGGGTAAAACTTAGTAGGATCTAAAGCTTTGGCTGTGAATCAATGATGGGTAATGGCTAGAATTACTAAGTTTCCCTCAGTTACAAATCTGATGACAAATGCTGTAGTAATGCTATAGCAAAATTAATCCAATCAACCTAAAATTCTACATAATCCTATTCCGAATGAATTATGCCTTCAGTTCCTTAAACCAAAATATACATATTTCTATGCACTTCAGTTTTCAGAACCTAAAAATTAAGCACCAATTTTAATCCATTGTACAAGGGAACAATATATTCCTATACCATCCACTTGTATTATCCAAGTTAGATCCAACTAAAACCAACCTTCCCCCGAATTAATTTTAGTTTATTGTCCCCAACAATTGATGGCCAGTCAATCAATAGAGATTAAACACACAACACACTTCAGTTTTCAGAACCTAAAAATTAAACACCAATTTTAATCCGTTGTACAAGGGAACAATATATTCCTATACCATCCACTTGTATTATCCAAGTTAGATCCAACTAAAACCAACCTTCCCAGAATTAATTTTAGTTTATTGTCCCCAACAATTGATGGCCAGTCAATCAATAGAGATTAAACACACAACACACTTGAATAAACCGGATGAAAATTACTAAGCAATTAACATAACAAACAAATCTTCATTACAACCTCGGTTCTATCAATAATCCTAGCTAATGAAATTAGTTCATACTTAGTGTAAGGAAATTAAAACTAACAAATACCACCAATGAATTCATGATTCACATAGAGAAAAACAAGAAAATCCCAAGGACTCTGGGTAAACTGAAATCAGAAAATTAAGAGATGAGCGTGCGTGATGTGGTGTGTTCTCCTGTCCAACCAATAGACCAAAGGTGGATTTGATTGCTCGCCTCTGGAATTTCCAGATTTCTTCCTCGTGCACCTCTTTCTCTTTTTCTCTTTTTGTTTTTCTCACAGCTTCTACTTTCCACAAATGGTGAATCTCTCCCTCTCCTCTACGTGTACAGATTTTTTCTTAACCTTTATATACTAGGGTAAATTGAGGTACCCTAGGTATACGTGTCCCTCCAATAGCTAAGGCTGGTGACACCATAATACAGCTGTCTGATTTTTATAAAATAGGCAAGTGGGCCAACTACCAACTGTAAAGAGAGAATTTCGTCAACTTGCACTTTTTACTGTTTCTCCATTGCTGCAGCATTGCTATAGCATTAGTGTAGCATCGGTTGTCTTCTAGCTTCTCATTTTATTGTCTCTACTTTTCCAGAGAGCCTTCATTTATTCTTCACTTTGAGCTCCTATAGGGCAAAGCATAGAATTAAATTTGAAAACCAAATTCATATTTAAGGCTAAAATTATCCACAATTATATACCTTTGTTTAGCCAAGGAAAAACTACCAAGTATCATGTAAAATACTAAAAATTTAGGTACAATATCTTGAGACATCAACAACTATTAAGCTCAAAAGTATAATAATTAACTCTATTTTATTGAGTTATCACACCCTCAAACTTGAGTCATTGCTTGTCCTCGAGTAATGCCACAATTAACACAAGAAATCGCACACACCAAAAAAAAAAAAAAAAAAAAAAAAAAAAAAACCTCAAAACGCTAAACACAAAACATAAAAAACCATTATGGTCGCTAAAAAGTTGATTCTCCATCCTCAAAAGTGCTTCTTAATTCCGAGCTCATTTTCAAAATCAACGGTCATTAAATATTAGCTCTGCCCTATATGAGCTCACTCCCAAATGAGATTCCTCTAAAGGTGTGTGTGTGAGACTATAGCTAAGCATCTTTGAATCACTTAGGTTACTCAAACCATGATCATTGAACCTGGTTAGTAATTTAATAGGCTGACTGCATAACTCCCTCTCCACTAGTATCAGTTTACCAAACATCTAAGGTTAGACATGTTTCACTGAATACTACTTAGGGCATTGTAATGGGTGCATGTATTTGTGATGTTTTTTCTTTTTTCTTTTTTATCATCATGTCACTATTACCTTTTTACGCGAATGCCAACATTGGTGATGAAGACATCCAGTTACTCAGCAACGTCACAATTCAGATTTGCTATAGCATACTCATATTCTGAACCGCTATTTGATGCAAAAGTACACATGGGGCTCATGTTACTCCTGGTTACTATGCGGTGTTGAATAGCGGAGTTCTTTATTCATAAAAGTTTTTTGTTTTTTTGTTTTTACATACATACCTTCAAACATCAACTATTTTTAAGATATCACTACTTTTAATACACGTTACTTCACCCCAAAATGTTTGGTTTCCTAAAGTTTCACTTCAGTGGCTTCACACAACCAGTTCTCAAATCCTAAACTCTCACAGTGACTTGAAGTTTCCTAAGCGTTCCATAAGAACAACAAAGTTACAGTCTAATGTGCATGATTCCGAGTAATCTCATTCAAGGAGCAAACAAATAATAACCATCATCAATACTTAACTCAAGCCAATTCATTTCATAATCTGAAAATTTCAAATCACTAATACTCTTCATACAATTTCCTCAAACCAACTTTCCTATAGCAAAACCAGAGCATTTATTTCACACACAACCAAAACACTGCAGTCAGAATTATATATATATATATATATATATCAAATCAAACCATCGAAATAAACAAACAAAGAAAAACAAATCAAAACCATAACTACTAAATAGCACCCCACCATAACAAACCAACATACAAAGACAAAACAAAACCACAAATATAAAGAAACACCACTCATAACAAACCCAATACACACCTGCACACCCCCAAACTTAAACTAAGCAGTGTCTCACTGCTTGGGAACAACACACGAATAAACCAAAAATAACATAAATCAAAATAAAGCAAAAAAGAAAGCAAAGTTCAGAACTCCTTGTGGAAAAGGAAAAATGGCTGGACCACTTAGTCGTCCTCGTTGTCCTCCTCAGCATCTTCTGAATTCTCCTCAGCGACACTTGGCTCCAGCACACGCTCTGGGAACGAAGGAAATGGAAATATAGGCTTTGTGAAGTTCTTATGCAAGGATTTCTTCAAAGCAAAATCTCGTTGTTTGGCATAAGTCCAATATTGTTGTTGTTGTGCATGCATTTTCTGTAGTATTTCCATGTTTTGATACTACTGAACTTCTGTTAGGCTTATGCATTACTCCAGCAATTGCAGTGACTAAATTAGTTCGGCATGTACTGGTCCTCTGCTACTCGATGTGGCAACATTGCGGCTAGTGGTGGCTTGTGAGGCTTGGCCTTGTTCTTCGTCATCACTGGGTGGATGCTCCTGATTTCCTCCGGGCAACTTGATCTGTGTGATCCGTGCTATAGCAATGGTGGCGATGGCCCCTTTTGATGATAACCGTTCCTCAGTGTCAAACATTGGGACACCACTTTTAGAACATAAGCCTGTGATGAGGAATGGAAACCACAAACTGCCACCCTTTTTGTTAGCACAAGCACATAGTTCTTGATAAATGATTTTACCCACATCGATGGGGCGGCCCGAGATAATGGAATCCAGCAGCAATACACGATCCTTGGACACCGCCTAAATATCCATGGACGGCATCAAACGAGTTTTTAGAAAGTGATACCATACCTTATATTGTGGTGTAAGACTAATCCTCGGGATTGTCAATGCGCCTTGGGTGGAAACAATCCAGACAGTGCCGTCAACACAGACATTTGCGAGAGCAGACTCCAACCATTTTTCAGTGGCATTAGTAACATACTCTGTGTGCAAATAGTCAACCTCTTCTAAATCGTAGAACTGATTGATGGTGTCCTTATCGATTGGCACTTGCACACCCAGCACATACACTGTTCTCTGCCCGTGCCCTATGAAATGGGCATAAAATTCTCTGACAATGGGCGCCACAACATCGGTTGGATGAGCGCAAAACTGCCGCCAATGGTGCTTGGCGATTACCGAGGGGATGAATTAATCATAACCCATGGTGGGGGTGTTTTTCAACATGAACCCCTTTTCAGGACAGAAGGACCTTCCGTATGTGAAGCTGTTATACCTGTCTTCAGCCTCATCGGATTGGAATGTGCGGTAGCTGGTGGTTGTATCCTTTGGTCTCCTGCCGGATTGCTTGTGAGCTAACTTCTTTGTGCGAGGCATTTTGATTCAGAAGGATGATGGTTACTCCGAAAAATAAGAGAAACCCGGAGGTGTAGGAACGGTCCTGGCAGTGCGGGCTAGGTCGGTGGATACGGTGAGCTGGTGGGCAGTGTGCTGGGTTGGTGGATGGTGAGCTGGCCTGGTATGCTTATGAGCTGGACACGGTCAGTTGGCTGGCACAGTGTGGTGGGTCGGTGGACGGTGAGCTGGCATGGTGTGCTGCTGGCAAGCTGGACACGGTCAGTTGGCTGGGTCAGTGGACGGTGAGCTGGCCTGGTGTGTTGGCGAGCTGGACACGGTCAGTTGGCTGGGTCAGTGGACGGTGAGCTGGCCTGGTGTGTTGGCGAGCTGGACACGGTCAGTTGGCTGGGCGGTGGTTGGACTTGGTGAGCTGGGTTGGTGGAAATGAGAACAGGGCTTTTGGGTTTACGGCGCAGAGGAAGAGTGGGGTCTTGTAGGGTTTCATTTTTTTTTTTATTTATAAAAAAACTGACATTCAAAACCCGTGCTGTGAAGTTTTGCATTCTCACTGCTACCTGAATTTGCTGCAGCTTTGCTATAGCATCATTAAGAAATGTTACAGTAAAATCACCAGAATTTGCAGCAACTTCAAACTTATTCATCAGAAAGAAATGCTGCAGCAAAATCATCAGAATGCCGCAAACACTACTGCACCACAAAAAAATTGAAAAAATTAATTCTCAAGAACAAAGGGGAACAAGAAATAAACTTGAATCAACAAAAATAACAAATCAAATGGAATAATAAAAAAAATGGAAAATATAAGGTTGCCTCCCTCAAGCACTTGTTTTAGAGTCTTCAGCCTGACTATGCGGTAATTTAGGCATCCTATAACGAGATAGATATTTTATGACGGCCGAAACCATCACCCCAGTAATGCTTAAGTCGTTGGCCGTTAACTTTGAAAGTTCTCCCTAAGTTTGTTGCAGCAATCTCCACTGCTCCATGCGGATAAGCTTGAACTACCAGAAAGGGCCCTGACCATCTTGATTTTAACTTGGAAACAACTTCAATCTTGAGTTGAAGAGTAAAACCTGCTATCTTGCTTCAAATTGCCTTGAAATAATTCTGCTGTCATGCCATTTTTTTGTTTTTTCTTTGTATAACCTGGCACTCTCGCAAGCTTGCAAACAGAGTCTGTCCATCTCATTCAGTTCTAACAACCTCTGCTCTCATGTTAGTTGGAGGTCCATGTTTAGTTGCTTGATTGCTTAGTACGCCTTGTGCTCTAATTCCACCGGTAGATGACATGTCTTCTCGAAAACCAATCGGAATGGTGACATTCCCAGTGGTATTTTGAATGCTGTTCTGTATGCCTAAAGTGCATCATCAAGCCTCAGCGACCAATCCTTGCGATTTGGGTTGACCACTTTCTCTAAGATCCTCTTTATCTTTCGGTTTGAAACTTCTACCTGCCCACTGGTTTGTGGGTGGTATGCTGTAGCAATCTTATGTTTCACTCCATACCTGCCCAAAAGATTCTCAAACTGTTTGCTGCCAAAATGAGTTCTTTCATCGCTAATGATTGCTCTTGGTGTCCTAAAGCGGGTGAAAATATTCTTGTGAAGGAATTTCACAACTACTTTGGAATTGTTTGTCTGGAGTGCCACGGTTTCCACCCACTTGGAGACCTAGTCGACCACTACGAAAATGTATTGGTTCCCATAAGATGGAGGGAATGACCCCATGAAATCAATGCCCCACACGTCAAATAGTTTGACCTCCAGAATGTTGTTCAAAGGCATTTCATGTCGGCTGGAGATGTTGCCAACCCTTTGACATGAGCATCTTTAAATAAAGATGGCCAATAAAATCCCTATTGTAGAACCTTGGATGCTGTTTTTGTTCTTCCGAAGTGTCCACTGTAAGGAGAAGAGTGACAATGCTGGAAAATGCTTTGGAATTCCTCTTCTGAAACACATCTCCTGATAATTTGGTCAGCACAATGCTTGTAAAGAAAAAATTTATCTCATAAATAGAACTTTACCTCATGCATGAATTTCTTCCGTCTCTGACTAGTCATCTCTAGTGGAAACAGCCCACTGACTATGTAATTAACAAAATCTGCATACCAGGTAGCTTGCTGCACGGCTAAAAGTTGCTCATTAGGGAAAGTCTCCCGAATGGACTCCTTCTTCTCAGCTTCAGACCCGACCTCAAGTTGTGATAGATGGTCCGCAACCTGATTTTTGGTACATTTCCAGTCTCTAATTTCCAAATCAAATTCTTGTAGGAGCAATATCCACCTGATCAATCGTGGTTTAGCATCTTTCTTGGCAATTAGGTACTTAATCGCTAAATGGTCTGTGTAAACTATTACCTTGGTGCCCACTAGATACGCCCTGAAATTATCAAATACAAATACCACAGCCAAAAGCTCCTTTTTTTCGTAGTATTATAATTCAGCTAAGCCTTTGTTAGTGTCTTGCTTGCATAATAAATCGAGTGGAACACCTTGGCATGACATTGTCCTAACACTGCACCCATTGTGTAGTCGCTGGCGTCGCACATCAACTCAAAGGGCAATGACCAATCAAGCGACAGGATGATGGGTGCAGACACTAACCGCCTTTTCAACTCCAAGAACACTCGCTGACATTCCTCATCAAAATTAAAAGGATGACTTTGCTCCAGCAAAGTGCACAGCGGCTTAAAATTTTTTGAGAAGTCTTTGATGAATATTCTATAAAAACCAACATGTCTCAAAGAACTTCTAATCCTTTTTACTGATGTAGGTGGTGGCAACTTATCAATCACTTCAATTTTTACCTTGTCCACCTCTATGCCTTTGTTGGAGACCTTGTGGCCCAAAACGATGCCTTCATGTACCATGAAATGACACTTTTCCCAGTTGAGGACCAAGTTGGTTTCTTCACACCACATCAAGACTTGTTCCAAATTTGTTAGGCAGTCGCTAAATGAATTACCAAACACCGAAAAATCATCCATAAAAACCTTTAGCAATTTCTCCATAATATTGGTAAAAATAGACATCATACACCTCTGTAATGTTGTTGGAGCATTACAAAGTCCAAATGGCATCCGTCTGAAAGCAAAATTCTCATATAGACAGGTGAAAGTTGTCTTTTCCTGATTCTCTGGTGCTATAGCAATCTGGTTGTATCCTAAATATCCATCCAAGAAGCAGTAGTATTCCTTTCCCGCCAACTTGTCAAGCATCTGATCAATGAATGACAGAAGCAAATGATCTTTCCTTGTTGCTTTGTTTAATTTCCTGTAGTCCATACATACTCTCCAGCCAGTTACTGTTCTTGTCGGGATTAGCTTATTGTTATCATTAGCTACAACAGTAACTCCTCCTTTCTTTGGCACACATTGGACTGGGCTGACCTAAGAGCTGTCTGAAATATGATAGATAATCCCTGCATCTAGCCATTTGATCACCTATTTCTTCATAACTTCCTTCATAATTGGATTCAGTCTTCTTTGCTGTTCAACAGAATTCCTCTAGCAAAATTTTGTGCATGCAGATCGATGGGCTGATTCCTTTAATATCTACAATAGTCCATCCGATTGCCCTTTTGAACTTCTTCAATACATCCAGTAGTCGAGTTTCCCGTAGTCCAGTCAAACCAGAAGATATAATTACGGGCAAAATATCTGAATCATCCAAATAAACAGACCTTAAGTGTGAAAGTAGATGTTTTAGTTCCAAAACTGGGGGTTCTTCGACAAATGGTTTATGTGACTTGAGGGACCTTTCTGATAACTCAAGTGACTCAAATTGCCTCCCAACTCTAGCTGCCATGTGCCTGCTCTTCATCCAAGATACTTGATTATCACTAGTTTTCTCGTCTTCATCTGAATCAGCCAAGTCTTCTTCATTTGTCAACTTTGTAGAACATTTCTTCTCAAACTTTGCGACCACTAATGAATCCAACACATTGATGGCTGAACACTCCTCAACATCATCAGCAAAACGCATAGCCTTGAATACGTTGAAGGTAACCTACTGATCGTGAACTCTCATGGTTAGTTCACCCTTCTGAACATCTATTAATGTTCTTTCTGTAGCCAAAAATAGTCTTCCCAGTATAATCGGCACTTCCTTGTCTTCCTCATAATCTAGCAAAATAAAATATGCTGGAAAAATGAATTTGTCTACTTGAACTAGCACATATTCAATTTTTCCTTTCGGATGAGCCAAAAACCTGTCCGCTAATTGCAGAGTGATAAATGCACAAAAATGCACTTTTATTGTACATAATTATCAAATAAATTAAGTTTTAATTAAAAATCTCATGAATTTAATTTAAAATATTTTTGTGTGGAAATATTTAGTTTTAATTTAATTTAAATTATTTTGTAGGGATATAAGACATTTGGGTCAAAATTACAAGTAAAATCAATCAAACAAAGCCCAAGAAATGAAACCTTAAATGTTCCAGCCACTGAGCCACGTCGACAGCTAGCTGCCGAGCCGAGCCGAGCCGCCCAGCTTCTCCTAGCCACGTGTCGACCGTTTGCATGCCGCCCAGACACGCGGGCCCCAGCTATCCCCTCCACGTGCGCTTCTCAGGCCCGTGATCCCAGCCCGCGTGATCCCAACCCGCGTGACTTCTGGGTTGCGCTTCTCATGCCCGTGATGCCAGCTCCAGCCCAGGCCACCAATCTCCTCCAGCTGGCTTACCGCAAGTTTCGGGTCGTGTTCCCAACCAGGCCCTCGCGTTTGGTGCCAACTCCAGCCGAGGCCATCAATTTCTTCCAGCTGGTTTACCGCCTCTCTCCACTCGACTTACCAGCCTGACAGCATGATTTTGGGCCGAAAATCTCTGTTTAGATGCTGGACATTGAGGCTTATAAAAGCAAGGTTGTGCAGCAAGCATGGGACGTTTTTTTAACCAATTTTTAGCTGAGTTTGGAGTGAAATTTTCTTCTCCTTGCATTTTCATGTCATATTTTCTTATTAGAATTTTGTGAGATGAGTTGCAAGCTAGGCTAGAGTTCTTTGGTGAGGCTAGAGATGATCCTATACGTGTAGTGAATTTGTTTGGATTTTGATTCTCTAATGGTTTGTAAGGTTTATACATTTAAGTAAATAATTTTCTTTCATCTTATTTCTTTCTCATATCAATATATTTTGTTGTCAACTTTTATATAAATTTAGTCAAGCTCTTTTTAAGTGATTGTTGCACGATATGGTATATTGATAGCATTATTTTATAAGTAGTCTTTTACTACAATATTGCTTATGGTATATTGTCGCTTTTGGATTTCTTATAAGATAATTTTTGCTAGTTCTTCACTTGAGAATTTTATTTACTCAAATACATTTTAATTCACAAGTTCTTCAAATCTTTATTTTCCGATTAATTATTTAGGATGTGAAACTTTCAATCGAGTTACTTTATGAATCAAAATCCAAATAGGTAAACGAAACATATAGGGGATTCACGATATCTTATCACTTTTGATTTTTGAATTTTCTCCACTTTTAAGCTGCATTGCCTTTAAATTTGTTTCAAAATCACAAAAATACTTCTTCTTCTTCTCTCTTTGATTACTTATTTCTCTAACGCTTTTGTTCCGCTTATTTCTTCTTGTTTGTTTTTATCACCTCCCCGTGGGATCGACCGTCCTAATTATGCTACAATTGACCACTTGTTTTTGTACACGTTTGGGCATAATCACAGAGTGACTGTGATAGGTCTTGCTTCCCTAATTCCCAGTTTTTTGAAGATAGACATTGGCATCAAATTTATACTTGTTCCCAGGTCGCATAATGCCTTTCCAAAGTACTGATTCCTAATGGAGCACGGTATTGTGAAGCTACCCGGATCTTTCAACTTAGGTGGCAACTTGTTCTTTAATACTGCACTGCACTATTTGATCAGTGCTACCGTCTCAAACTCTCCTAGCCTACGCTTCTTCTAAAGGATGTCTTTCATGAATTTGACATAGCTCGGCATCTGCTCCAAAGCTTCTACAAGTGGAATGTTGATGTGTAACTGTTTCAACATATCTAAGAACCTTCTGAACTACTTATCCTACTTTTGACTCTGAAACCTCTGAGGAAAAGGTGGCGGAGGTCTCTCTGATCTGCTTTGCTTCAGCTTTGTTGTAGCATTCTACTTTACTGTAGCATTCTACTCTGCTGTAGCATTCTGATCTGCTCCCGTTTCTGTTTGCTGACCCGTTTGATTTTGGATTGAAGAGGGTTCTGCTTCTTTAACAGCTTGTCGAGTTGGTTATTCAATTTGTCTGCCATTCTGAAGTGTGATAGCTTTGCAGTGCTCCTTGCCGTATCTTTTGAGATTTTCTGTGTCGTTATGAAGTTATCCTTGAGGCCTATTGTTCAAAATGTTAGCTAGCTGGCCCACTTGATTCTCCAAAGTCCTCAATGATGTAGCTTGACTCTTAATAATGGTTGATAGATTATGAATGATAGCATCGTTCTTTGCCATGTACTCCTTGAGCAGTGCCTCATTGGGATTCAATTGTTCTTGAGGTTGATGTCTTTGGTGTTGATGCTGTTGGAAACCTGGGGGGTGTGTGGTTGCTGGGCCTTACTGAAGAATTAGCTCCTTGATTTGCCCAAGAAAAATTCAGATGCTGCCTCCAACCTGGGTTGTAGGTGTTGGAATATGGGTTATTATTCCTGTTAAATTTGTTCACGTAGCAAACCAAGGCTGGGTTGGCTGGGAAATTTTCAAATGAATGCCCCTCACCACAATAAACACAGGTGATGTCAACAGCTTGCACTGAGTTTACTCATGTTGCCATGTTCATGGATTTCAATATGTTGGACAATGAAGAAACTTGAGCTGTCAATGATGTAACAGCATCTACTTCATGAACTCCCGCCATGCATCTTCATGTAGCAACTACCTCAGTAGGCTACTGGTAGTTGTTATCGGACATTCTCTCTAGAATTTCATATGCCCCATTGTAAGACTTCACAACAAGATCCCCATTTGCTGATGCATCCACAATACATCAGGTTTGAGCATTGAGTCTGTTGTAAAAGGTCTCAATTTGTATCAAATGGGGAAGTCTGTGGTACGGCATTTTCTAAGCAGCTCTTTAAAATGCTCACATGCTTTATATAAAGCTTCTCCCTTCATCTACTGGAATGATGTGATGTCATTTTTGAGCTTGGAATTTTTGTTCGGAGGGAAGTATTTCACCGGGAATTTCTCAGACAAATCATTTCACGTTGTTACTGAATCTAGTGGTAAAAAATTCAACCATGCTCTAGCTCTATCCCTTAGAAAATAGGGAAATAACTTGAGGCGAAGCGCTTCCTCATTTACACCTGGTAGCATGAAAGAATCACTCACTTCAATAAATAATCTGAGATCCAGATGAGGATCTTCCGTTGGCATCCCATTGAATTGTCTCACTGTTTGGAGCATCTGAAACATAACAAGCTTCAATTCAAATTGTTGTGCTTGAATTTCTAGTCTAACAATGCTTGGATGCAGCCCGTGTAACATAGATACATCATAATCTCTGATTGCCATGTCTCTATCGCCTGTCATTGCTGCAACATTGTTAACATTATTATTTATTTTTGCTCCCTTAGCTCTTTCTTCCATTCTTGCGACACCCTGTTGTTCCCGTCTTCTTGCTCTAAAGGTTCTTTCAATCTCCAGATCCAAGGGAACCAAGTTTGTGTCCCTTGGCCTTTTCATGCAAGAGAATTACACCTGGCAAAAGAAACAACCAAAGTTGAATTAGACTAAGGAGAGCACAAGAAAAGAAAATTGGTTTCTATAATAGCAATTTTCAATAATTACAATCCCCGGCAACGGCGCCAAAAACTTGTTAGCCAAAACTATGTATGCAAATATGCTACGCAAGTATACGTAATCGAACAAGTAATACAATAGTGAGTAAAGTATTGTCTCCACAGTGATTAAATTACTAAAAATTAATTACAAAAACTAATTGCTTCTAAAATAAATTGGAGAATGAGATTAGCACTATAATTGTAGAAAATTACGTAAATAAATGGGTGTGTAAGAAAAATGCAAACAAAAGGGTAAAACTTAGTAGGATCTAAAGCTTAGACTGTGAATCAATGATGGGTAATGGCTAGAATTACTGATTTTCTCTCGGTTACAAATTTGACCACGAATGTTGTAGTAATGCTATAACAAAATTAATCCAGTCAACCTAAAATTCTACATAATCCTCTTCCGAATGAATTATGCCTTCAGTTCCTTAAACCAAAATAAACATATTCCTATGCACTTCAGTTTTCAGAACCTAAAAATTAAGCACCAATTTTAATCCGTTGTACAAGGGAACAATATATTCCTATACCATCCACTTGTATTATCCAAGTTAGATCCAACTAAAACCAACCTTCCCGGAATTAATTTTAGTTTATAATCCCCAACAATTGATGGCCAGTCAATCAATAGAGATTAAACACACAACACACTTGAATAAAACCGGATGAAAATTACTAAGCAATTAACATAACAAACAAATCTTCATTACAACCACAGTTCCATCAATAATCCTAGCTAATGAAATTAGTTCATACTTAGTGTAAGGAAATTGAAACTAACAAATACCACCAATGAATTCATGATTCACATAGAGAAAAACAAGAAAATCCCAAGGACTCTGGGTAAACTGAAATCAGAAAATTAGGAGATGAGCGTGCGTGATGTGGTATGTTCTCCTGTCCAACCAATAGACCAAAGGTGGATTTGATTGCTCGCCTTTGGAATTTCCAGATCTCTTCCTCGTGCACCTCTTTCTCTTTTTCTCTTTCTGTTTTTCTCACGGCTTCTATTTTCCACAAATGGTGAATCTCTCCCTCTCCTCTACGTGTACAGATCTTTTCTTAACCTTTATATACTAGGGTAAATTGAGATACCCTAGGTATACGTGTCCCTCCAATAGCTAAGGCTGGTGACACCATAAATATAGCTGTCTGATTTTTATAAAATAGGCAAGTGGGCCAACTACCAACTGTAAAGAGAGAATTTCGTCAACTTGCACTTTTTACTATTTCTCCATTGCTGCAGCATTGCTATAGCATTGGTGTAGCATCGGTTGTCTTCCAGCTTCTCATTTTATTGTCTCTGCTTTTCTAGAGGGCATTCATCTATTCTCCACTTTGAGCTCCTGTAGGGCAAAGCATAGAATTAAATTTGAAAACCAAATTCATATTTAAGGCTAAAATTATCCACAATTATATACCATTTTTTAGCTATGGAAAAACTACCTAGTATAATGTAAAATACTAAAAATTTAGGTACATTATCTTGAGACATCAACAACTATTAAGCTCAAAAGCATAATAAACAACTTTATTTCATAGAGTTATCACATTCCAACCTCTACTCCTATAACCTATTTAATCTTAAGCTAAAATATATATATATATATATATATATCATACTCAAATCGAAAAAAACAACTAGAAAACCAGCTTCCATATTATCATCTTAATTAAAATTTTGAAAGAAAATTAAAATTCAACCTCAACGTATTAATGAGCATTAATGGGCTGGTGTGGTGGTACCTATATATGTGTGGAACAGTCCAGGTCTAACCCTTTTCATCTACTATTCTCCTCTGCATTAATCATTTTCAAGGAAAAGAGAACTAAAAGTTCTTAAAAAGGAAAAGGTTAAACGGGTGTTGAGTTATAAAATTTTGTAACTCATCAAATTTGACTTTTTTAGTTTGAAGTAACTTTTGTGGTTAACCATTAACTACTGTATATTGTTAATGGTTAACCATGCAGTTCACGTGTGGTTGTTACTTTCCTTTACTGATCATTCAAGTTAGTTAAACGTTGTTATTGTTGCATGCATATATATATATATATATATGCTCTAATATTGATCGAAACCTTTTGGGAATATTTATGTTTAAAGACATAAAAGAAAATGCTTTATTGATGGGGCAAAACCACCTATGACTACGCAGGGTTTCCATTATTGTTAAAAACTTTATATTTTTTTTTAATTTTATTCCCACTAAAGATTGATTATTCCTATATAAATTCTCTAATTAAAAATTTAATCGTTTAGTGTACGTTCTCATTAAAACAATAGATTTACTCTGACACTGCCTATTGATATTATGCAGTTCTATAAAGATAAATCACTTCAAAATTATATCATGACAAAATATACAAATTTAACGAAATATTATTATAAATCAAGCTACAACTACATATAAAGTACTACTTTTACGTATCCCACTACATCATATGCTCTTTATTAGTGAAATTTCAGTTTATCTCTTTTTTCACTTTACCTCAGAGATACCAACTCTAAATTTAGCTTATCTCCTTCCTCATTTTACATAAAGAAAATTCATTTTTCTTCATGCTAACATTGATGTTTTCTAACTCTAAACTATCATATGATATTAGAACTGAAAGATTAAGCAAATCTAATGAAAATTAATTAATGGAATTTTTTTGTTTACTGGAGGACTAAAATGCAAAACTAAATAAAATTTTTTTTATAGGTAAAATTAAGACTTCATTTGGTATTTCAATTAAATACTTTTTTATCTTAATTTTTATCTTTTTCTGAAAAGTCAATAAAAATTATAATTAATTTTTAAAAAATTAATAAATTTCAATTTAAAAATTTCATCTCTAACTAACAAAACCAAACACAAGCTAAATAAATGTTTTTTTTTTTTTTAAGTTGGTACATATTCTATGTGCACCACGCACCACATAGAAAGACCACCGCAAACTTTTCAGAAATAATTATGATTGACGTGTACATTACTCTGTCCAACCAACTCATCAACCAATTTATCAAATAAGTATCTCTACAGCTAGCAGACCAGATGCCCTTCATGAAATACACTTACAGAAATATAATAATGACTCCAATAAGCACCGAAAACTAGAAGGCAAAAAACAAAAAAGGAAGAAGAAGAATCAGAAGCAACCACCAAGGTTGTGGTGCAGTAGTTGAGAACTTGTCCAAAGTCCCTCCATTCTTTTTATTAAGATTCAAATCTCATAACCTGAAAGTCAGGATCATACTCTAATTTTAACTGTTAAAGCATTAGGACTAAGGATAAGTTGTATTGGCCCTCAGTTAAATACTTAGTGAGACTAAATATAGATCCCAACTACTTCTCGGTGGTCCCAAGATTTTTATATAACTAAAGGGACGTGATAATAGGATGAGCACGGGTGTGATAATAGGATGAGCACCTTCTGATTCTCCTTTATTTAAGGTTAATAATAATAAAAAATTAAAAAAATAAAAAAACAGAAGAAGAAGAAGCAGAAAAAGGAAAATAATAATATTATTAATAAAAATAATAAATAAATTCAGCAAACTCCAACGCCTAACTAGCTAGCCAGTATATTTTTATTTATTCAAGAATTAATCACGATGAGCATATCGTATTGTCAATTTAAGACATGATTTATTACATAACGGCGCATAGTGCTCTTGAGAAGATCAGACAAATTGTGTAGAGTTTAAAACCTTCTAGCTAACATTCAAAAAATAATAAGAAAAAATAAGACGGGACCAATTAAGGGATATGTACAAAATAGAAAGTACATTTTAGTAAATGTCCGTAGTTGTGTTAAACTAATAAGTTAATACAAGAATCAATAGTTTACCTAGTTGAAAATTGTTGAACTAAAACAATATGGATAAACTAATATAAGATCAAGGGTAAATTACTTATTTAGTCCTTAAATTTTTAATTTTGTACAACTTTGGTCCATGAATTTTTTTTCATAACTGGAATGCTGAAATGCCGGTAAACTATTAAAATGTTGTTATAATAGTCCTTTCAGTTACTTTTTGGACGGCACTTATAAGTAATTTGGTCAAAATGTGGTGTTAACTACAGATTCCATTCAAAAATTAATGGAAAGAACTATTGTAGTAACATTTTTAATAGTTTATAGTCATTCTTGTTACGAAAAAAAAAAAAAGAACAAGAAATGCCCATAAACTATTAAAATATTTCTACAATAGTCATTTTTTGTTAATTTCTAGATAGAATCCGTTAGTAATTTGGTCAAAAAAATGATGCTAAGTACTACTGGATTCTGTCCAAAAAATTAACGTAAATCATTATTATAGCAACATTTTATTAGTTTAGGAACATTCCAGCTACGGGAAAAAAAAATCATGAACCAAAATTGCACAAAATTAAAAATTGAAGGACCAACGTACCTAGTAATTTTTACCCAAAGATCAATTAGTAATAATAACATAAAAAAATAAATTGAGGTTTATGGAAGTTAATTTTTTAAATAAAATAATTTATTTCATCCATTGCAATTTCTCGTTTTTTATTTTAATTAAAAGAAGAAACACCTAACTTCTGGGTAAGATCATGCACCCGTCTAGGTTGGGACCCAAAACAATTACTTATCAATTAGTTAGCACAGTTTGTCAAAAAATACTGGGCACGAGTCCGGGGAACTTTTCGGGAGACATTATAAGGTGAGCCCTACCCTTATGTGTAGGGCCCGACTTTTAAGTCGAAACTAAGAATTTCTTTCTTTAAGTATCTAAATGAACAAGATAATCACACATGGATCATCACAAACTCACAGATCACAAAAAAAATAAATGAAAAATAATGGGAACAACTCTTCACCAAAACGCACCTCCTGGTCTTGTCCAAGATCTAAAGGTCACTGTCCACAACTCCACTCTGGTATTTCCCTCCCAAGAAACCGAGAAAAAATCCATGTTCTTGTCAAACATAGACCAAGTCCTAAATTTTGATGTCCAAACAGTCCACTTTTTCTCAGAACACAAGGACTTTCCTCCACAGGTTATAACTGAAAAGATCAAAGACACTCTAGAGAAACTATTGGTGCCCTATGAGTTCTTGGCAGGAAGGTTAAAGTTGAACCCGGAGATCGGGCGTTTGGAGATAGAGTGCTGTGGTTCCGGGGCAGGATTTGTGGAGGCCTCAAGCGAGTACAGTTTGGATGAGATTGGAGACTTGGTTTACCCTAATCCTGGTTTTTCTCATTTAGTTTGCTCCACTGACATGTTGAAACCAGATGATAGACTGCTTTGCATTCTTCAGGTATATCTTACTACTAGCTAGCTTCTCTCTCTTGAATACATATACATATATATATATATATATATATATTGGTTTCCCTGTTTGCTTACAAGGGGTTTTCTTGCAACATCTACCAAATAAAAAGTTGTTGAATAGAATATAGGGTTTTTAGTTTTTGGTGATTAATACACTTTCGTTCATAATTATTTTTTTCTTCTTGAAAACTTTTTTTTGTTAGCTGAATCAGACGCTCACTTTGTTAATTTGAGAAAAAGAAAATCTTACAAGTTTTAAATCCAGGATTTAAAACCCTGAACTCCTTTCACACCCACTAAGTTAGTCCTAGTAGAGTTTTTTATTTTAATAATAGTCATTATAAAGGAGTGGACATTAAATCTAGAACATTATTATATATTATGAGAAGTTGAGGGGATGCGAGTGTTGAAAAATTCATTCATTTATGTCAAATTTAATCCCATAAAAATAACGGTTATATTATCATGTCTTTTTACAATAGGATCTCATATGGATAACGTATATTTATGTCAATTGAATATGATTAAAATCAAAATCACATCAGTTTAAAATATTATACAACATAGATAATTTTGATACAAATATGACGTATGAAAATAGAAAATCCTATCGATAGTGATTTTCTTCTCAAGTCTAATGATAGATATCTCCTATACTATTTTGTAAAAAATTAATAAGTAATTAGTTGAGGAAAAAAATTCTAGGATGAAAGTGCCAAATCGTGATAAATTTTAACGACGCATTATATTTGTATATATTGTATTTATACATATATATGTGTGTGTGTGTGTGTGTGTGTGTGTGTGTTAATGTTTCGTATATATCAACTATAAGTACTTTGTTCTTATTCTTTGCCATTGGCCTTCTATCAGGCGCCCCACATTATTTCAACAATAAGTGCTATGTTCTTATTCTTTGCCATTTGCCATTGGTCTTCTATCAGGCGGCCCACATTATTTCTTGAGATTTAACAAAATTAGCAAGGGAACACATAATCGTTTTAAAGTTACTTGCCTCATGTGAAAATATGAAATAAATGCGTTGGTTGGACATAACTTTCTAGCATGTGAAGTTTACTTAAATTGTGACGAAAAGTGGAAGTCCATAAAATCAAAGTAAATTATGCAATGTCATCTATGAAACATTAATCTGTACTGTAGGTATATAATAAAACCGGCAAAATTGTTTCCAGGGTTTCACAATTATTAATAATGGCGATAAAACACCTTTTTTTTTTTTTTTTTTCTTTTTCTATTCGGATGAGTTATTGGAATACTACATTATTGTAATCTACTGTAGTCAAAATATTTAAATATTTACTATTTTATAATAATTTAACTAAAATCAAAATTGAAAGTCACTTAATTTTAACAATTGTATCACTCTTATTTTTATATTCACATTATCCAAATATCACCTTTAACAAAACTATCAAAACACGCATTAATTCGAATATACAATTCAAATTCTATATTTAATTATGACAACTAAACCAGAGGCATTTTGTTAGACGAAGAATTTACAAGAATGATGACTTGAATAAATATTTCACAAATGTGTACAGGTTACAACGTTTAAGTGCGGTGGCTTTGCAATGGGTATCACCACCAACCATGCAACATATGATGGCATCAGCTTCAAGCTCTTCTTGGAAAACCTAGCCGCCGTTGCCGCCGACAAACCCTTGGCCACCATCCCTTACCATGACCGCAGGCTCCTCGCCGCTCGATCGCCTCCACGTGTCACTTTTCCGCATCCCGAGCTACTAAAGCTGCCCGCCACCAACCCAGGCCAATTAGAGCCTAACCCTACCGTGTTCCAAGCCACCAACGAAGACCTTGTATTCAAGATCTTTCAGCTGAGCCCCGAAAACATCTCCACCTTAAAAGAGGAGGGCGAGATCTAGCGACGAAAAACTCAAGATCACGAGCTTCAACGTTGTCACCGCCTTCATATGGCGGTGCAAGGCATTGTCTTGTGATGCAAGGAACGTCGTAGAGAAGGGGTCGATGATCCTCTACGCGGTGGACATAAGGCGGAGATTGAATCCTCCCCTACCCGAGTCATACACAGGGAATGCAGTTTTAACTGCGTACGCGACAGAGTATCGTAAGCAGCTGGAAGAAGGGCCATTCTCCAAGATAGTGGGGTTGGTGGCGGAGGGAGCGAGAAGGATGACGGACGAGTACGCAAGGTCCGCCATAGATTGGGGCGAGCTTCACAAAGGGTTCCCCCATGGGGAAGTGATCATTTCGTCCTGGTGGCGATTAGGGTTTGCGGAGGTGGAGTATCCGTGGGGGAAGCCAAGGTATAGCTGTCCTGTGGTGTATCACAGGAAGGACATTATTCTCTTCTTTCCTGATATACTTGATGATCATGATCATGATCATGTTGGTAGAGAGAGAAAAGATGGGGTCAACATTTTGTTGGCTCTACCAGCCGAGGAAATGGAGAAGTTCGAAACCTTATTCCGCAAGTTCTTGTTTGGCTAATAGGAAACCCAAAAGGAAAAATCTCTCACAATGTAAGATATGTGGACCATACATGTGCTGTTAAAGTGTGTTTGGTTTTTGACTTATTATGAGACCATATGTAATATAATAGAGTAATTTATGTTTTGAAAACTGATCATAATATATATTATCCGCAAAAAGCAACAAAAGTCAAGGTATAGTTTGGATGTCCTAGGAGTTTTCAAGTTCGATACACCTGATCTCCGGCATATTTAGTAGGTGAGTTGCTAGCGTTAGACAAACCATTGGTGACTGTCAATGCCGGAACTATTCCAGACTAGTCACCTAATGGAAGTCCACCGGAGTCACCTCCTCGGAGACCCAATTCGGCCTGTTCTCGTAAGATGGGTCCAGAACAGGCCTTGCATTCAAAACTACTTCAATGTTGACCTGACTTTGCCATATGTCCAGCCCATTATTTTATTGGCAACTCTTCTCTTTTCCCAACATATATTTTTATGATTTTTTTTTTTTTTTTTTTTTTTACCAACATTTAGCTACAAATCCATGAAACTTATGGTTGGTTTGTTTAGTAGGTTTCAATTTAGGCGAATTGAAAAACTTTCATTTGAGCTAGGAGAGTCAGCAACTTCTATTAGCGCCGGACCTTGAGTCGAATTGATCGTGTCATGTGCAACGTCCATCAATGATGGTTCATTAATGTCCATTGATTTAGACTCCTTTCCCCTTCCCAACTACGAATAAGATCGAGAGGAGCCCAAAAGCCCCAAACCAAGAGCGAAAAATGAAAACCCCAAACAAAATTTAGTATGAGTTAAAAGTAAAAATAAAAAGGAAAGAATGAAGGGGTTAACATCGGCATTCTTTTCACTTGACTTAACAAGTTTCTAACCTTCTCCTCTTTCCCTTTCATTTTCTCTAGAAAATTCGTTATCCTTGCTACCCACCCAAGAAAAACTCACTTACACCACTCTAATGCTTAAATCTCCACCTCATTCTCTTCACAACTTGTAGTATAACAATATCCAAGCTTTGTTTATCTTTTTAATGCTTTTTACAAACCCCAAAAATCCATCTTTAGTGGCTGTAAATTTGAGTTTTGAAGGAGATTGGTGTTTTGGTAATGTTTTCCCCATCCTTGTTTTTAAACTCGAATTTTTCTCTTAAGGCTAGGTTTAATGTATGATGACTTTGTGTTTTATGATTGAGTATTTGACTAAAAATGTTTTGGTTGTGGCTTATTGATTTTGAATAAGGTTTATAGTATTTGCATGCTATATGTTTGATGAAAGACTCATATATAAGTAACTTTCTGTGACCAGTTTTAAAGATTCGATTTTCGACAAAGTTTCTTGAATGTTTTTGTCTAATTGATTATTTTTCTTTAAAGTAGACAGCTTAAGCTTTGATTGGGATTTTAAATCACCCAAATTAGATTTTTCTAAAATTAGTTATGAGTTTTACAAGTTCATGTAAGAAACAGTCAATTTTTTTTATGGACCTGCTTAGCCTGGGATTACGAGCTGATTTTGAGATGTTCAAAATTTTCAAAACCTATCATGTAATAGCTCTGAGGAAATCCCTATGAGTCTAGTTTGATTTGGTTGTAGTTTCATAATTTTTGGATGTACCTACAATATATTACGAATATTTTCATAAGAGTTGATGAATCTGTCTTTTTGCAAGAGCTTGCTTATGATCCACTTTTTGTAAACGAGTGGAAAGGCGATATTTTGGTATTAAAAACTAGTTGAAAATTTATTTTTTTATTTTTTTTTTCTAAAAACTAATATAATAGCTACTGAAATTTGAAACATATTTGTATGAGTTTTAAGTGTCATGTTTTAGTAACAAATGGTTTATTTTCGATTACAAAAAAATTTAACAAAACTGAAATTTCGATAAGTTAAGTTGAAATCTTTTTTTTTTTTTTTTTTAAGTTTGGATAATAGACTTGATAGTGTCGAATGATTTTATGAAAATCATGTTATGGGTTTGTTTACTATTGGTTTTCATAAAGAAATTGTATTTTTTAAGCTTAAGGATATAGAGTTAAACGATTTGATTTGATGGAATTTCTTACGAAAAAAATAATCATTTTATTAGTTAAACTTTGTACTAGTTTTGTTAAATTATAGACAAAGTTAATAATCTCCATAGAGTCTACCCTATCATTCAAACTTTATGAATCCATACACAAGAGTTTTGAGTAGAAGTCTTCAACTAAGACGTTTAATTAGGAGACAATATGATTTCTTATTTCTTATGAATTTGTTGATAGTTTCTAAAGTTCCATAAAACTCTTGAAAAGCTACAATTAACGGGAAAATACTTGTTAAATTATGTGAACACTTAATCTTCGAGCGTGAGCCAAAAGAAGCTTGAGGAGCTTACGTTTGGGAATTTTTAACGCTTACGGTAAGTAGAGTACTCATCTGCAACGCGAGTGATGTGTGACATAATTGCATTTTATATGTTATGTTTATGTAAATGTCACAAATTGTCTTAAGTTGTTGTTACAGATTTCCTAATAATACACTACATTGATGTAAATTATGATTTTTTTATGTTATAAAAATGTGAGTCGAAAGATCTTAGGTAAAGCTTGTTTATGTTTATTAGTACCCCTGTAAGTGTAAATGCCTTGTTCATAAATTATAAAATGTCATGAGATATTATTTGTGAATAGGGTGTCTAAATAATTGTGATATATTAACATCTTTATATCCTTATAACATTAATTGTGATCTTTTGAATTATGTTACTTTGACACACCTAATTTCCTCCAAATATTAGTTGGTGAGTTTGAACATGAGTATATGATTGTAGTATTGATACGAACATTGGTATATTAAGGATTGTATGATTAGTTGCATTCTAGGGGTACTGACGATCCTTTTGTGGATCTTTATGATGAGTTTTTATGAAATCCCGGGTTGTGATTGCGGCAGTGTCATGGTCGTCATGATTACGATTTGATTACGAATGCCGAATTCTCTAAGCCTTGGTTGGGCAAGAAAGGATAAGCTTCGTATGACCCTCGTAACTACTTATTTCTATAATTATGCCAATGGGTTGTTAACTTTGGTTTTGGGGAGTGTTTAACAAATTGTAAGTGGTGTATCTCTCTAAACCGGTTTCGGCTTTTAAAAAGGCGCTTGTGGTCAGTATGTGCGATTCCTCCGACCCATTAGCCCGTTGTCAAGGACAATCACACGATTTTTATGAGCTGGCAAAGCAGTACCAAGGGCCCTATTAGAAGCATGTACACATTATGAGTCATATGATAAGTTGTCTGATGGAAATACATTTAAAAAAATGTTATGTTATTTTGGTTATGATTTATGTGATGTTAAAATACGAAAGAATGCTATAATACGTTGAATTATGATAAGATAGATGTATGTTAATTTAGAGTAGATGTATTTTTTGATTTAGTTTAAATATAGTCGCGTTAGATAGAAGTACGTGAATAATGTGACGAATTATCTTTTTTTTTTTTAATCTATAGCTTGATAATTTTCTTGATTGTTGTGAATCCCAAATATGAAGATAATTATAGGAACGCCAGATTATTAGGGATAATTGTGTGATTTAGATTTTTAGTTGTTATTAATGTGTGGTCAATGAATGAATCCTAGACAAGGTTGTGCTTATAGGAGTGCATGATTGTTTGGGAAGACTCCAATTATGGTAAGGAAGTGATTATGTTAATATTATGATCTGAATAAATAGCATGAGATGATATGATGTATAATATGATTACGACTAAGATATGATAACAGTATAATGTATGATATGATTAAAATTAAGGTATGATAAGAATATGAAATATGATTTGATTACGAGTATGAATGCCTAAAATATTAAGATAAGAGTTAAGTGATACTATAAATATGTAAATGATGGATTATGATTATGAAATGTGTTACAATCTTAGATGGAACATCATATGAATTAGAAATTTTTATTTGCTATGTTTAATGGGATTGTGGCTCATGGGACATGGAATTTCACTCATAATCAAATTAATAATTATTCAAGAAATATATGTTCATATATATATATATATATATTTTTTTTTTTTTTTTTTTTTCTTGTAAAGATATAGTTGTTTTGCATTGCATTTTTATTTAAAGTAGTTAGACTACTCACTTACTGAGCTTTTCAGCTCACTAAGATTCCTCGTATTGTAGGAAAAGGGAAATAAATACATAAGGTAGAAGCTCAGTGATCGAAGAAGCGGATCAAGGTAGATGTGCATATGGGATAAGATCTGTAGTGACCAAACTTTAATATGAAATTTCTTTTCAAAGTTGGCTCCATGGCCTTATTATGATTTCCGTATTATTTTGTTTTCAAACGTAGTAATTTCCGTATGAATATGTTTTCATGTTCAAGGACTTTAGACTTTTTAAAATTTTGATTTTAGACTTTTTAAAATTTTAAGTTGCAAGATTATTTTTGCAATATGATTGGACTTGTAAACTTTTGAAAACTCAATTATTTCTACACTATGTTGTTTTAAAAAAAAATATTCCGCAATTTTAGTATAACAAGTATGTATGTATGTTATGCTCGCAATTCCGTTGTCGGCCTGGCTTAGTGACGGCGGCGGGTCGTGACCGTTGTTCCACCCTTCCTTTTATTGGTATCATCACTAGATACTTTAGATTGCACTCCCATTTTGTAATGTAACATGACCACTTGCTCTATATATATATATATATATGTGTGTGTGGTGTGTGTGTGTAATATCAACATTTTGTTATTAAAAAAGTTTCAAATCTAATAAATTAAGGACTCGTTTGAAGAGAAGTTAGTTTAAACTAAACTGTACTTTTTTCATCATGTTTTTTGTCTTTTTCTGAAAAAAAAAAATTTATCTTTTCTGAAAAAAATATTATCTTTCTGAAAAATTACTATTAAAATTTAAAAATCTTAAACTAAACTCATTCACCAAACACCCCCTAAATACATACATAGATAGTCAAGCACGAGTTATATGACACCACAGTGAAATGTCCATTTCTAACTCAAAAATTCATGATAAGAATTCAATAAAAACAAATTTTCATGATAAGAATATTCATTAAAAAAAAAAAAGTTTAGTACGTATACTAGTTGTTTTTTTCGATAAGACTTTTAGTACTACTTGTTTGTTCAAGTGACAAAAGGCATGATTCCTTATTCTACCTTTGGGTCACAAATCACCTACGTCAAGTACAGCTAGTGTCATTGCTACCCCAAAAAAAAAAAAAAAAAAAAAAAAAGGCACAGCCAGTGTCATGTGAAATAGACTTTTATTTTACTTTTGATTTGTTTGGAAGTAATGCTTACTTTTTTATCTTTTTGTTCATTACACTATTCCCCATCTTATCGATAAGAAGTACTATGATGATTTTTATTTTTATTTATTTTATTTTATTCTTTGTTCCCTTTAGTTGCGGCCAAGGGCAAAAAGGCAAGATGTTGTAGTACTGCAACTTGTATGGTTGTATGGATCTAAAGCACAAATGTCCTTGTCTATGGAAACCAGTACATGAAGGCCCTTTTGTACAAACAATTGCAATCTAAAAATTTTGGCTATTGGTTTTTGAAAGGCGCTAATTTGTTTACGCAACTCAGCTACGTCTCTTTTCTCTTTTTTATTTTCATGAAACTCAAATTTTAAAAATCTGAAAATTTCTTTACTTCATGTTCAAATGAGACTTTTCCTTTTTGTTAAATACTCGTAACGACGAGAATAACGAAACAAGATTCATATTATCCATCATAATTCAAATACAGTTCAAATTTTTACACAATTCAAAATCATAATCCATTTTTAATTCAACTAAATACACATTTTCAAACTTTCACTCAATTCCAACAAAAAAAAAAAACTTCAAAAGTTTCACATGGTGTTATGTTGTAGAGTTTGGGTTGTCCTAATCAGCTTTTTGGATGACTAGTTTGCACCAGCTATCCCATGCTTCTATGGCTCCGTGGATGCATGGAGGTTTTTCAAAAACATTCCTCGTAAGTGGACTTTATAGATACTAATTCAATATATCTGTGGCACTTAAATTTGGGTCATATTAATCTAAACTAGATAAATGACTAGTTGAATATGAAAGTTCATGGGACCTGTGAATCCTATTTGAAAGGTAAAATGATCGAGAGACCTTTTTTGGGAACAACTCTCAGGACTATTAATCTTTTTAAGTTAGTGCATTCGAATGTTTGTGGTCCAACAATGTGTGGGCACAAGGAATTTATAATTTTTTTGTCACATTCATTGATGATTATTCAATATATCAATATGCATACCTTATGCACCGTAAGTTTGAAAACATTTGAGAAATTCAAAAGGTTTAAGGCGGAAGCGGAAAAGCAATGAGAATAAAGCATGCCAAGAAACTGGAGTCAGAACATGGTGGTGAATACTTGGATGAAGAATTAAATGGTATTTTAAAGACAATATGAAATTGGCACACCTTACTACTCTATAAACTTTCCTAAAACGTGAAGGTGTAGTACTTTTAGGAATGGTAGTTTTATTAATTGTTTTGGTACATTGGATGTCAATCTTTATAACTACTTTGTTGCATTTTTTGATGATTACTCAAGATATAGATATACATACTTATGCACAGTCGGTCTTAAAACAATTGGGAAATTTAAAGAGTTTAAGGCTAAAGCAGAAAAGTGATTTGAAAAGCATGTCAAAAAACGAACATTGGATCATGGTGGTGAATACTTAGATGAAGAATTCAAAGAGTATTTAAAAGACAATAGGACATTGTCACACTTTACTATGGTTGAAACTTCTCTATATCGTGAAGGTGCAGTAAAGTTAGTTAGTTAGATATTTTTATTTTTATTTTTACCTACAGTTATCTTTTACGATCTACATCTACTTAGACGGCCGATATTATTATACATAAAAAAAAAATCATTAAGAGAGGCTTTACTTATTGAATTATAAATATTATTTAGTTTTTAATAAAAACTTGAACATAAAAATTCAATTAGTAATTTTGACTTTTGATTTTTTTGGACGAATTTTGCAATTAAAAAAAAATTTGTTATGTGATGGTGCACAACAGTATACTTATCCTTTTCTTTGTCATTGATGGTGATCGAATGGCTATTATTCATATTTCCTATCGGTAAGGAAAGTTACCTCCCCTATGATAGAAGTTCCCATATTAATTTTATAAAATTTTATAGAACGCCTCTTTTAAAAGGTTCGCTTAAGGCTCCCAATTTGCTTGACCGGCATTGTATCTAATGTAGTTGTGTACTCTATCTCTCTACCCGATTTACTATCGAAATAATTACACAAAACGTTTATTTTTAGGACCATATTTTAAAATGTCTATTTTTTTTTGATAATATTGTATAAATGGCATTCATAAACAAACAGCCGCTTGTGATACTCAATTTGCCCTTTTTACTATTTTTAACTCATTTTCCCTTATGGTTCATATTTTCCTTACATTTTAATCGTTGTTGTATATTTATCTTAATAATTAATTCTTTATTATAATGATTACTTGTTAGTATGATTTCTGAGTTTTATAAGCATATTTCTTACGTATGATTTGGGTTTCTTAGAAATTCATTTTCTTTAGTACGATTTAGGTTTTTTATTATAAATATAACAATATTATCATTTCTTTTTCTATTCTTATAGGTCTTGTTTTAAATTTAGTTTTAAAGTTTAAATGTGGTTTGAAATTACTTATTTCTTTATTATAATTAATATCTCTTTATGATGTTTTTTTTTAATGTGGTATGTTTTTTGTTTATGATGTTACTACATCATTATGTTTTTTTTTTTCTTTATGAGAATTAATGTATCATTATGATGTTATTTTTATATTTTAAAGTGTTTTTATTTATTTATTAACAATAACTTTTTTTTTTTACATATTCGTTGTGACATTTATCTTAATAACTAATTATTTATTATAATGATTATTTTTCTCATACCATACAACTTATACCTGCTATAATCATTTTTTCTTTATAATAAATCAAGTAAAATGATCTTTTTATTAGTTTTTAATTGTTTATTTTCAATTCTTTTTAAAAGAATAGTATGGTCTATATACGTAGGGTTATATGTAAGAATATTATAAATTTGACATCTCATTATATTTATACGTAGTATAATATTAAAGTTGATACTTTTATCATTTCAGAATACTAAAATTATTAACTTTAATATTACAATGGACAAAATTAATAGGAGATACTCAAATATGAATATCCATCTAATTTTCTCTTATATGTATCGGTTTAGACATTTATATAATAAAAAGAAAAATATATCTTTTTAAATAAACTTTCAATTTAAACATTTGGGTGAATAACCGTTCCTTGTTTCATCAAATATTACGTCGTAGCTTTAAATAGAAGTGTTCGTGAGATCATCCTTTTCATCATTATGAATTGACGTCGGCAAAGTTTCCTTGTCCTTTTAGCTCCGTGACTGACCAATATTTCAAACAAAAGAAAAGAAAGAAAAAAAAGAAGAGAGAGAGAGGGAGAGAGAGAAGAAAGAGAGACAACTTTTGGTTAAATTTTTTGTTTACCGCATATGTTGATGAGTACCATCCTCAATCAGATTGTATCAATTCATCTGTCTAAGGATATTTTTAACAAAAAGTAAAACAATACAAAGAAAAATTAGTGTGATTAATTTTTCTGTTTTAAACCTTGATCGAAACATTTAAATTTTACATCTTATAATAAAAATAGATATAAAATTATCGTTAAATTATTTATGCAATCATGAAATTATGATCTTATGACACATAAAGTACTGGAGAAACTTTCCCTAAAAAAATTTAAAAAATGTCTCTTCAATAATTTTTGTGCAAGGCCCTAAAATAATTTAAAAATACTTAAAGAGTAAATAGTCATAAATAGTAAATTTACTAGGTAAATGATTCATTCACTTCTAGTAAATAGATAATTATTTAAAACATTTACTATTTACTGCCATTAATTTCAAATATTTTAAAAATTATGCTATATACTTCATTTAGTATGTTATTAAACATGATTTTTATTACAATTTTAATTTATGGACCGGTATATAATTGTTTCATATTTGTTAATTACTCGAGTTCATCAAAGATGGTCCATTTAAAAAGTAGTCATTTTTATAATTAAAAAAATTAAGATATTGTTAAAATTGGAGGATGTAGTAATTTATCAACAAAAGTTAGAAAAGTTCTCTTCAAGATTTTTGAGAAGGTCCTATATAAAATTATTTGAGCCGGCAATGAAAAAACGTGTATGTTTTTTTATTACCAGCTTCTCACTCTGTTTAGCATCAGAAAAAAAGACGTTTTTTTTTTTAATTATTATTATCAGTTTCTCACTCTATTTAGCATCAAAAAATATCTGGAGAAATGAAAAAAGAAGTTTAATTTAGCTCTCAAAACTCTTGGGGCCAATATTCTCGAGGAGTCAAAGATAAAAAGTGGGGAGTATCTTTTAACATTTTGTGGTGAGCCACGAATTGTGGGCAAAAAAAATTTAAGCCTTGAATTCATAACTTTTTTAAAATCATCAACTTTAAAATAAATTTTCAATATTATTGGTCACCATGGTATGCATGCAATATTCATAGAACCAAATTTTGCTTTTCGAATATTGCAAATTGCGAATAGGACAGTCGAGTTAACTAGAAAAGACAACCAGGAGAAAAAGATGAAAGTACACACACACATATATTAAATAGAACTTTTGGCTAATTGAATGGAAAAAAGGAGAAAAAAAGAAAGAAAAAAAAATAAAATAAAATTCATATCATGAAAGAAAAGTTTCATGATACGTCATAAAATTAAAAAGTAATTTGTTAGCAGTAAAAAAATAGAGATAAACAATTATTTTAGTTTTGTTGAATCTATACAAATTGAACATTTGGATATTTATGATAAAACTTTTCATTATATATATCATTGTTCTAAAAATAAAGGCAAACTAGGCCAAAAAGTTTGAGAACAAAAGGGAACATACGACCAATCAGATTCTCTATGTTGTTTTCGTAGTTTAACAAAATATCTCACGCCAATATCGCAAAAATTAAAGCATTACCTCAATTAAAATTAAAAAAAAATAATTTAAAAAAAAAAAAAAAACAAACAAACAGACAAACAAATAAAAGCATGGCCTCTAATATGTTTTCTTTGTTTTCCTTATTGGAGAGTCGTGTTTTTGTGCCCTAAGTTTGTGATCAGAATCATCTTTTTGGTTTTCATTCTCTATCTTGTATTAGAAAGCTTCTTTTTGCATTGTTGCAAGCCTTTAATTCTTCCATGGAGATACGTTATTTTTTCATTTTTTGTGCTATATTTTGTTTGTGACAGTTGTGGAGCTGAAAATATATTTATTCTCTTACATGGTACAGAAAATATCCTATCAATATTGCATTAATTTCGACCTTAAATCCTTATATCAAAATGATATATATGTATAATTATAAATTTATATATATCTTCACGTTAAGATGATTATGTTAAATGTACATTTTTTTTTTCTTAGGATTCAAATGTAAATTAAAATTCACATAACAATGTTGTAGGAGTACGGGTTCTTTTTTTTTTTTCGCAACATAGAATTTTCCAATTATATACCGATAAAAAAATTATAATAAAATGTAGGAAAAACAATGGTATTTGAAGGTCTAAAATTACACCATATTGTGGTTATAACCTGACTCCAACATAAGTTATAGAGAAAAATGACAGGTATTTGAATATGTCTAAAATTGCCTTATAATATTATTTTTTCTGCTAATATAATTGGAGAAAAAGGCATATATCGAACAACTTTATTATTAATTATTATAGATATAGATGAATGACATATAGCTACATATATTCTGCTACTTTTCACGTGCGCTACTCTGCTCTCTTCATATGATGATGGGGATGGCTCTTATTCTCTTCTCATCAGTTGTAGCTTTCTTGCGCCCCATGATAATGTGCCTTATTATAACAAATATTTGATAAAGTTTCCTTTCCAATTAAGATATAATATCTCGATCGGTATATTTTTAGGTTAAAAGAAAAAAGAAGAAACTTTATGATAAAATATATAATTAGTTTTTATAAATAATAAGAAACTTATTAATATCTACTGAAATTTAAAGATTTAGGTTCGTAATTTTTTTTTCAAGGGATATAATTTTTTTTATTGCATTGTAATTATAAGTATCATATTATAGGATTATCCATAAAGACCAAAAAAAAATGATAACAATGAGAAAGGGGAAGCAAACAAATGGAAGAGATTCTCCAATAAGGAGTGCATATGTTTAAAAATATTTAAAAAAACTAATAAAGAAAAATAAAAAGAGGGAAAAGTTTACACCAAACAAACTTAGCATATTCCCACTAGATTAATATCACCTATAAGGCGGATTGTCTCACATCAAGTCCTCTATTTATATCCAAATTAACTTCTTTCTTCTTTCTAAGTCTTCTTCTTGCATAGAAAAACAAATGTTGCAAAAACCTGGAGCATACTTTGGTTCTTCTCCATGTACAATCCGTAAAGGAAAAAAAAAAAAAAAAAAAACTAAACTTAATAATGACTTTCTTTCCCTTTTGATGCATCTCCACTAAGATGCATGACTTTCTTTCCCCTTTTTCACCTTTAATTTCCACAAGTTTACTTTTAAAAAAAATAATAAAAAAAAGGTCCAAAAGTTCCGCCTATTCAATTTGTTGTAGAACTAGGATCTATGCATAGGGATACAGAAGACAGATATACATACATACATATATATATATATATATATAGAGTGAGAGAGAGAGAGAGAGAGAGAGCGCATAAAGCAATGAAGGATTCTGAGCAGCATCTTCATTATTGTACCTGAAAACGTCAATGCACATGAAGCAGTACTAGATGGAGACTAAACGTTCTTAGGAGACAGATGCTTATAACAGGGACTGCGATTTTAATTTTTTGAATAACAATTTATATAATAATTAATTATTTTTTATTGATCAATATAATATTTTAATTTTAAAAAATTTATTAATAAAAAATGACAATTTACATGTACCATAAATTAACATATATAAATATATATAAAATTTTGGATTAGAGAGTTTCTGTCCATATTTGAGAGGGTCCACAACAATTGTGTGTATGCGCAAACACTCACAAATATATATAAGTGTAAATGATAGACGTAAGTTATCTTATATGCCAAAGCTAGAAGCACTTTGTCAAAATGGTTGTGGGAAGTGCTTGCTCGAATAGGGGTGGTTCTGAAGTGACTACACATATAAGTAAATATCAAAGAACAACGAGATATGACTAGGTGATTGAAATAATCAACAAATAGTTGGTTCCAAGTCATGTACATATACCTCTTCTAGGATGTATAGAATATAAAATATATATGTATATATATACATGTGCGTCTTGCACTATTCATATGAAATTTTTTGGATATTTTTCAAATGTAAAATGACTTTCATCCAAAAGATTGAACTATACTCAATACGGAATTTCTAACTTTTTTTTCTTTTTTAAACATGGACTTTATAAACTCATTGAGTCGTGGAGTCTAATTAATATCATACAAAAAGAGTTTTATGCAGAGATAACATTAATCATCACAGTGAATTATTACGAAGGTTAAAATAGAAAGTAATCTCATATTAAGGTGAAGCTATATAAAAATTTACATATTTATGATTATTTATTTACTTTTATGATTTTATTGCTCTTAATGATTAAAGAATTAGGGCGTTAATTCTATTATAACTTGCTAATTTTGAACAACACACCTCCGACATATAGCGACCTGCACATATTTTGATTCTTACAAACCCTAGCTAGCTAATTAGATGTATTTTGTTTGTATGGTTGTGTGTGAATTAATTACGTCTCTCTCTCTCTCTATATATATATACACACACATATAAATACAAGCACAGGAAACATATTTATATAATGAAATTTAAGCGGCTCTTTTCAACATTAATTTGGCAAGAAATTAGAAAGTATATCAAACTTGGAAAACGTTTAGCTCTGGACGGATATGTGAAGGAGCTGATGAATTCGAATATTAAATAAAATATATATATGAGGGACCACTCCACTTTACAGTTAGCATGAAAGAAGAAGAAAGGCATCCTCACTATATATTCTTATTTATTTATTTATTATTTTTCAAAAAAAAAAAAAAAAAAGAAAGAAAGAGAAAACGAAGGGAATTATTAAGGCCTCGTTTGGCTCTTGAGTTTAAACTCAAAATTTTCATATCAGTTTTTATCTTTTTCTGAAAAGTTTTTGTTTTTTTCTGAAAAAGTTTTTGTTTTTTTCTGAAAAAGTTTTTATCTTTTCTGAAAAGTCATCAAAAATTTTTAACTCAAACTTAAAATTTTCAATTCAAACTCATTCACCAAACGGAGTACCCTAAGAATCAACAAAAAAGAGAATCTGTTAATGTGTGTACAAAGTGAGGGTAAACGCGGGCATGCATGGAAGTGAATAAATAAATAGCAATTGCCTGATCTCTTGAATATATGAGCCACCGATAAACTGTAAAAAAAAAGAAAAAAGAAGAAAAAAAAAAACTTTCATTGGATTCTAAGAAAGTTATAATATTATATAGTAAAAGTAGTATTTTGTTAGTAGAGAGGGTGGGTTTTTGATTGATATATATACAGATATATTGAATATATATATATATATATATTCAAAGTTCGAAAGAAGAAAGAGAAGAGAAAAGAAAGGAAAAAATTATGCCGAGAGAGAGAGACCCACTAGTGGTAGGGAGGGTAATAGGAGATGTTCTGGACCAATTCACAAGGTCAATCTCTCTTAGAGTTACTTATGGTAATAAGGAGGTAAACAATGGCTGCGAACTCAAACCTTCCCAAGTTGTCAGCCAACCTCGTGTTGACATTGGTGGTGATGACCTTCGCACCTTCTACACTTTGGTAACTACTCAATCATCATCATCATCATCATGCATCTTTTTATCTCTCTCTCTCTAGATCTCCCTCTCTTTCTCTCTACATATATATATATATATATATATAATATGTATGTATGTATGTACATGCATATATACATATATATATTGTGTATAAGCATTAATCTCCTTTTGCAGGTTATGGTTGACCCTGATGCACCTAGCCCAAGTGACCCGAGCCTGAGAGAATACTTGCATTGGTATGTTTATAATATCCTATCATTTCCTCAATTTAAAACTTCAGCTTTTTTTTTTTTTTTTTTTTTGGGGGGTTTGACTTTGAAGATCGTTTTTGGTTTCACATGTAGATTATGTTTGATTTGGATGTTGCATATATATATATATATGTATGTATGAATATGTATGTACACTTTAGTTTTCTCTAAGCAATATCAATTGCTAATGTTGTTTTTCCTTTTCTTTTCACTAAATGCCCTAAACTTGCTTTTTTCTTTCTTCTTCTTCTTCTCTTCTTCCTTTTTTTTTTTTTTTTTTTTTTTTGGAAATGATAATACACGATATGCAAGATCTTCAAAAAAATAAAAAATAAAAATTAGGAGTCCTTACACCTGTGTATCCTAATTAAAGTTTTGCAGTTTGACACTTTCTCGATAGCCTTTTTTTTTTTTTTTTTTTTTTTTTAAGTTGGGGGGTTTGAAGATCCTTTTTTTTTTTTTTGGTGATAAATTTGAAGATCGTTTTTTGGTTACATGTACATGAAGATTATGTTTGGTTTGGATGTTGCTTGTGTATATATATGTATATATATGCATATATATGTATGTATAAATATACTCTAAGCAATGTCGAATGCTAATGTTGTTTTTCTTTTCTTTTCACTAAATGCTATAAACTAGCTTTAAAAAAAAAGATAATTAATACACAAATTAGGAGTTCTAACACTTTTATCTCCAAATTAAAGTTTCGCAGTTTGACACTTTCTCGATCGCCTCTTTTTCTTTTTTTAATTTTTGGTTCGTTTGACCACTTAGCCTGAATGCAGACAAAACTTTATAAATCAACTCAGATTATAAACGAGTCGAAGTAAATTTTAGAGGAAAAAAAAAATAATAGAAACATATACATACTTTTATGTTCCTTGAAACTTTTCTAAAATGGTTGTTCCTCAAAAAATTATTACTTTGGTCATTTATTCCGTGAAAGGTCAAGAATTCGATCGAAAACATTCACTTATTGATAATTGAAGTTCTTTTCTTTTTTCAATTTTAAAACTATATTAGGATGAAAAAATTATTCAGAGTCAGAAATTAAATCTAACAAATTCATAGAACACGTTCAAGGACGTAGGCTTTTTCCGAATCGGTATGTTTTGCATGTATTTGATCTAAATTTACAAATAACTTCATTTTATTTTGTAAAAAAAATAAAAATAAAAAATATTAGAGTTATTATTCCCTTCTCCTTAAAACTCCAAGACTTAGATGAGTATGAATGATATTTTTAATTATGTATGCAGATATCCGCGCTACCCACATCATTAAAAGCGGTTATAGGAATTAAGATTAACCCCAAAACGAGGTGGGGGGAAACTCTTCATACACGCACCCATCCCATTATATTCACCCTTATAAAAATATACATATATACATATATATTTAAATTTTAATTTTGGTTTTAAAAAAAAAAAGTGACAAGGTAAGAAAATTAGGGAAACATACCCACGTCGTCTCGTCCCCCAGGAATCTATATAAATTGAGTTTAATTATAGCCTATTAATATCATCGTAGGGAGATCTATGACACAAAAGATACGAGAATATCTAATAAAACAAAAAAGCATGGGACATACATGCTTTGGAAATTGTGAATTTTGAGGATGATGATGAGACGCAATTGTGGCAGGAGTCATCAGGGATTTGTTGCAAGGAATCAAAACTTATCACTGTCATTCTTTTATTATTAATTATCATGGTACAGCTCAACATGTTCGTGCGTCTATTGTCTCATGGTGATGATGATGATGATAGGAGCTACAAACAATATTTTGGCTCCTTTTTTTTTTTTTTTTGTCTTTTTGTGTGGATTAATTGGATTTTTTTTTAACAGAAACATAGATTTGATTCGGAAGTGAAGTTATCGTCTTCATATATAAGTAAATACGTACAAATCTTCTATATTAAATTTTCTTCCAAAAAGTAGGACATGTGGAGTTAGAATATAGTCATACACTTCAATTAGTGAGTTAGAACATAATTACATTTTTTTTTTTTATAAAATTAGGGTAAAAACGAAATTCGTAAACAAATCGAGTTTAATTGTTTATAGCATATGAAGGGAGTAAGGAGGGCTTTGACTATTGTAAGTTTGATTTTATATGATTATAGGAAAATTATAGTAAATAGTTTTTTTTTTTGTTTTTTACGAAAATAATTAAGATAAATAATAAGATTTTAAAATGTTTTTAAGTAAATAGTAAATTTACTAGATAAATAGAAATTTACTAGATAAGTAGTAAATTTAGAAGGTAAAAAACATATTTACAAGAATTAATATAAATGATTTATCTCTTAATTTATAATTTATAGTGTTTAGTCTATACAGTTTTAAAACACACTATTCATTTGAATTATTTGTATTAAAATACTATTTACTTCTTTCTCCTTCATTATTTTCATTTGTTTATTTATAAGTTCTTATAATAGATATGTAAATATATATATATATATATATATGAATATGAAGGACAACTCATCAAAAAATAGAAACCAGTGGGTCCTACAATATTTTCTATTCCATCAACAATTTATTCTGCTAAGTGCTAAGTGCTAATCTTTACTTCCATACGTCTTCCCCACTTAATTATTATTTTTTTGTCTTTAGCTATTCTCCCCACCCCCCCCCCTCCCCCCCCCCCCCCCCCCAATGATTTATGTATTATTTGCAATTATAACTAATATCTCAGGTAATTTGAACTCGTTTAAATAATAATTCCTTGTTTTAATATATAACATTATAGCGTCTAGTCACTGGAAAAGTAAGACAATTATGTCTAGTGGTGAATAATTGCTCGCGTGATCGTATTTCAAATTGACCTTTTCAGGTTGGTGACTGACATTCCAGCAACTACAGGTGCTAGCTTCGGTAAGTAGTAAAAATCTCTCTACATACATCTACATGATATAGAGCTCTCTCTCTCTCTCTCACACATACACACATATCTATGTAATGTTGCTGTATATATGTGTGTATATATGACATATTTGATGAAATAATTTGAGTTGGAATTTTTAAGTTCAATAGTAAATTTTTTTGAATTTTCAGAAAATATAAAAAACTTTGTAGAAAAAAGATAAATTTTTTGAGAAAAAGACAAAAAAAAATTTAAGTTGGATGGGTGAACCAAATAAGCCCATACACACGTGCATGTAAACTATGCATGCATGTTTTGTAAAAGAAGAGGTGAATATATATGTTTGCATATAGTTTATTTGTTTCATAACTCCAATTTAAAAATTTTAACTCAGTTTTTGTCCTTTTATTTTTAAATCAACTTTATTTCTTATTAGTTTTAAAAAATCAACAAATTTCAACCAAAAATTAATTTAAACTGATCAAACAATCGAGGGCGCCTTAGTGAGATATAACAAGTGCATGCATTTTCTTCAAACATCATGGTATGATTTTCTCTTGATGATTTTAATTGATTAATTAAGGACCAAATAAATAGATATAAAACTCGTCTTCATGATATATTTTTGTTCACTGATATTGTTATAAGATCCGTAAACTAGGAAAATAGAGAGAAATTATTCGTAAAGGGTGCTACAAAAGGGCTTATGATATAACTATAAGTAATTAATGATATAAAAATTGAGTAAGTTACTAAATATATTAACAATTCACTACTTTGATACAATATTAATAAATAAAGGAGAAAGAAGATGAGTCACTTTAAAGTATTAAAGATTCATTTGAATAAAATCGTGATGATGTTGTGATGATGATATAAAGACGAAATTAAGGGTTTGTTTGGTGTATGAGTTTGAGTTGAAATTGATAAGTTTAAATAGTGATTAATGTGTACTTTTCAGAAAAGACAAAAAACTTTTGGAGAAAAAGATAAAAATTGAGTTAAAATCCATGGGTTTGGACATGTGGTCCAAACGCACCCTAAAAGATTAAAAGTTTCAAATTAAAATAATACAATTAATTACAAATACATCAACTTTTTCTGAATAACAAATTCAACAACTTTTTTTTTTCCTTTTATTTAATATAAATTGAGTTAGGAGCTTGATGTGAGATCGGCTAAAAGATTTTTTGATGTAATCTAGTTAGGATTCTTAATTTTACTCTGAGGTCACTTATCACTTCTCTTTACTATTAAAAATAAATAAAAATTTATGAGTCGGTCAACATCACCTTGTTTTCTTCCACTAACTAGGCAAAGGCGAAAGGAGAAAGGTGAAAGGTGAATATTATCTCTGTGGAGAGAGGAATCGACAGGAGTTAGACAAGGATAGAGGAAATTTGGTTCTCGACAACAAGAATTCAACTCATTTCTTTTTCCTCTTTTCCCTCTTTTCCCTTCCTAGGGAATTGAACTCTTTTTCTTCAATACTTGATCCACATGATAACAGCACAATTCACAATCACTCCATGCAGTGTACGTATAGGATCAAATATATATATATATATATATGTATATATGTGTGTTTATATACCTTTTATAACAATCAATTCTCCCATAAATTCAGTTCCTACAAATTAATTATATACATGCTAAACGCCTGGTTTAATCTTGTCGATGCCATTTTCAAAGGATCTTGTAAGGGTCACGCTCATTATATTCCTCCAACTAGCTAGCCCACTCACAGTCACATTCTTGGAATCAAAGAGATAAACAAATATGCTAATAAATTTATTAGCCGTATTTAATTTCTAACAGTATATATATATATATATATTTTATTTTTTTCTATCTTACTACATGATTGTCTAAATTTAGACACATAAATCACTTATTAAATATGTAAGACATGATAATTATATGTTACTGAGCTCATAGGTCATGCGCTATTAATTAATTATTTATGCATGATAATCATGTATTGTAGGACAAGAGGTGGTTTGCTATGAGAGTCCCCGGCCGACGGTGGGGATTCACCGCTTTGTGTTCGTTTTGTTTCGGCAACTGGGAAGGCAAACAGTGTACGCGCCGGGGTGGCGCCAGAACTTCAACACCAAAGACTTTGCTGAGCTTTACAATCTAGGATTGCCTGTCGCTGCTGTTTATTACAATTGCCAGAGGGAAAGTGGCTCCGGTGGAAGAAGGAGATAATCTGTCATATATAAGTACTCCTCATAATTATTAATTAGCTTCTAATCACTACATTGATCAAACTTTCAAAACTAATTAAGATCATCGTGGATGAATAAGATTTGAAACAACCAGATGTACGTACCAACAAATATATATATATATATATTAGTTTGTATATGTGCGTTACACGTGTTATATACATATTGTAATAATTAGTATTATAGATTTCATAATTAATATTGATTGATGAAAATTATCAAATATCTTTAGTTTAGGATGTGTGTACGGATTTAAAGTTAAGAAAATTAATAATTAATATTTTTTGTAGTGAGTTTTTGGAAAAATAATAGTTCTAAACATCTCAAAATCTAGTTGCAAAAGAGCGAAACAATAGCCACAACATTTTTAGTAAGAAAATATAAATTTTCTCTAATTCTCCACACAAGTTTTAAGGTCTCCGTGTTTGTGTGCGTGAGAGAATCATATTGACAAAGATTTTAGTGTCAGTACTGTATTTTTGCCTTAGAGAGAGAAGCAAATATTTATATATAGAGAGAGAAAGTGTGAGAGATTAATGCATACTGATTATTTGAGCGATAGATTGCGCGGAGAAGCCTAATTACTTATAAACATACGAATTTCACAAGTAAAAAATATAATTCTCTCACAATTGTTTTGAATGATTGAAAACTGAACTACATATGAACACATTTATAAGTGTTGTTTATATATTAAAGAATTGCCTTAAGTAGTTACAACCGAAAGATAATAAATTGTAAATTATTAAAACCTTTCGTAAATTAAAGTTGCCTTGAACAGTTGCAACTGAAAGATGATGAATAGATTGTGAATAAATAAAACCTTTTATAAAATAGAGTTGTCTTAAATAGTTACAATCGGAAGATAAATAAAATGTAAATGATTAAACATTTATAAAATAGACTCTTTTAGTGACAAGTTATGATAATAAAATATGATACAAATACATATATTAAATTATTTAATTGACTTGAACAGTTGTAACTGAAGATGAAAAGATTGTAAATGAGTAAAGCATTTGATAAAATAAACTCCTTTTAATGAGAAGTTATAATAATAAAACATGATATGATATATATAATAGAGTATTTAATTAAACTTATGAACATTGTTTTGAACAACCTAGGATGAGTAGTAGATCTCACCATCTGCTTTTTAAATATTGTTAGGGACATATAGTTTCAGATATTATAACTATTTATCCTAGCTATAGTATAATATTGAGTCATTGATCGGCAAACCAAGGTAAGTTTTACCTTGTGTAGTTATACATATTGTACGTGTGATCTCTTTAAGCAAACTATATATTTACATAATATATATATATATATGTATGTATGTATGTATGTGGGTTTGTAAACTGTATTGCAAATTGATTATGATATAGCAATATTTCTATATATATATATATATATGTATGTATGTATGTATCATCTTTGAAAACTAGATCTGCTCACTTGTCACATCAAATCATAATATATATATATATATATATATCTTGAGTTGAAATTAGCTATATTCGTATGCAATCTCCTTCATTCCTCATATTAGAAAATAATTAACCAAAAAAAGTTGCATGCTAGGTCCACATACAGTGGGGTAGACCATAAATTATAATATAGACGAAATTAAGATCCTAAAATTTTAAATGTCGCTCTAAGAGAATTTGCTATAATGCGTAGAGTGTAGAGGGTGCAATTAGAGTTACATAATGGCCATCATTTTTGGCTTTTGTTCATCAAGAGATCATATATCATTCCAATTTAAATTTTGTATCCCTTTTGGCTAATATTTTGGATCTCGGGTTCTTTTTCAAATGGACTGAAAAACTATTTGTTAACACAGTTTATGCTCTTCTAAAAATTAAAAAACAAAAATCTCATTATAAAAAGGAGATGTCTCTTTATTATTTTACTATTCAAACATTATTCTAGAATCTTTTTATTTCTAAAAGATAATTTTTTTTTTTTACACATCCAATGCATCCCATTGAATTTTTAAAATGAAAAGATTTTCTCATTTTAAACATAAAACTTTCAATTTTGAAAATGAGCAACGATCTTCCTTATATAATGTTTATCTTTGACTTGCTCTTCTTGTACGACGAACTTACCTCTTACCTCTTTTTAAAAAAAAATAAATAAATAATAATAAAAGAATAACATATCTCTAAGCCATCTCGATTTGAATTTGGACCAATATTAGTGTTCTTCGCGCAGCGTTGATGAGGATCGTTACTTTTCAAGTCGAAGTTGAATTAGCTAGAAGAAATATGGAATACCATTAGCAACTTTGATTGCCATTCGCAGTAATGAAGAAATTCGAAACAATTTATAGATCCAAAAGTGCTCTACGTCCAGACGGGATTTGAGGTCAGAAACCTAGATTAAGGTTAGAAAAAGTATAATCCTAATAGAGTACACTTACACTCCATTTAGTGATTCAACTCAAACTTAAATTTTTCATCTCAGTTGTCTTTTTTGAAAAGTCAACAAAAATTATAACTAGTTCTTAAAAACTCAACCAACTCCAACTTAAAAAATTTCAACTTCAACCATAACACCAAACAGAGGCTTAATTTCAATTTATATGTAGCACAAAAGTTTGGTTTCGTAGGGATGAAAAATTCATTTCCTGCCCTTCGACCATATTTAATGTATATATATGTCCATGTTATATTTATTATCAAAAAATATGAAAAATAGTTGTGCTCCAATATGTAATGTATTTTTATACTACACCTATCTTTTGTTATTATTTTTATATTTTGAAACTCGTAAAAATTTAAATTTTAGTATTAAAACTAGTTGTATGACATGTGTTTCGTGCATGTAGAATAGACAAGTAAAGCAAAGAAGAAGAAAAAAAGTCTCTCATTTAGGGTCACTGTAAATAATTGAAAAATGAAAAAGTTATAGGGTCCATTTGAGGGAAGCATCCGAATGATAACATTTGGGTTGAAAGTATTTGAATAATTAAACTTTTGAACTATCATCCCAGTTGGTGTTTGTATATTAATATTTTGAATATAGCATTTGAACAGAAACATTTGAATATGTGTTTGGATATTTGTTGAAAATACCCATTTGAGAAAATTTCTCCAAATGTGATTTGACCTATTGTCCATTTCATATCCAAATAGCCCTAAATTTAGGGGAGGGGTTCATTTACAATTTAGCTCAAATTGTAAAATGAGCCATTTAAATGGTCTATTCAATTGGCAACCTTAAATAAATATTTTAAGGGACAGTTCAAATGGAATTGTCAAAATGATGTCAAGTTTATCAAACAGAGGGGTGTGATTGTATGAAAACGTCAGAACACCGATCAATAACACTCTGTTTGGTAAGACGGAAAGAAAGATGAGGGAGAGAAAACATTTAAGGGAAAGAAAATGTGAATAAGAAGAAAGAACTTGGGATGAGAGGAAATAACATAGATGATGAATTAAATGACTATTTTACCAATTATTTAATGCTTATGTAGTTTAAAAATTAGGATCAAAATATAATTTCACTACTTATATGAGTGTAAAATTTTTCTTTTTAAAAATCTCTTCGGGTTGTTTGTTTCACAAGTTCAACTCCAACTAAACTGTACTTTTTCATCTTAATTTTATCTTTTTCTGAAAAGTCAACAAAATTTATAATTACTTTCTAAAAGTTAATACTATTCAAACTTCAAAAATACAAATCATCTCAAACTCAACTCAAACACCAAACAAACCCTTAACTTTTGGAGTAATTAAAACTTGTGGACCCATATATCACTTTATTTTTATCTCTTTAATTTTATCTTCCCCTACTTTTCTCTCCTAATAAACAATGTATATTTTAATGTTCTTTTCAAAAATCCCTCCACTCTTTCTTTCCTCCCACTTTTAACCTTGTCAAAAATAATTGTCACGAACTGAACCCGAGTATGGTGACGTGGAGAGGTTTAAATAAAAGTAAGCGCGTAATTAAAATCCTCGAGTAAATAGAACATATAATATTTCGAAATTTACCCACATTTTCAATAAAATTTTTATTTTTAGCCACTTTTGAAAACATATTAGAGTGTTGGGCCATATAGTAATTTGTTCTAAAATCTACCATTTTATTATAGAAAACCATCAAATAGCTTTTTAATCAAATCAATGAGCATTTCGAAATATTAAGTTTTTCCGCCAAAAAAATAAGTTTGAAAATCCAATCTACAGTATCATCACACAAACAAACTAAAACAGGAAATAAAAGCACAAACATCCAAAACTCAGTCCAGAGAGAGAGTTAAGTTTACATGCCTTGAAAAAATAAAGACTGAAAATTAAAGTATATATAGAGCACCACTGAACCGCAGTGGCCTTAACGTCATGCCGTCTACTCGGTGCTACTCCTAGCACCTCCTGGGGGTGTTAAAAACAATAAAACGTGAGCTACTAGCCAAGTAGTATACAGTCGACTCATTTTAAAATAATTACCTTCGAAAATTAGTTTGGCTGGAGTACGATAAAACATAAACAAGGCTAAAATTAAATGCATAAATAAGGATATAAATAACATACTCTGAACATAGATATACTCGTATATCTAACTAAGCCAGCACACCACCGTAATGGACTGATTGGTTAAAGGTAACATCTTGATACCTGACAGGCCCTAATATATATACATTTTAAAAATTCATCAGTTGGTGAGTAACCGATCAGAGTTTGAAATTCAAATTAAATAGCACACTTGGCAAAATATGTCACTGCTCAATCTTTAAAAAAATACATAATACACTTAGCGGAAGATATCACTGCACAAACCTTAAAAACTTCCTCACTTGAGCCTATCAAAATAATGTATCTACATATATATACTTTGACTCAAAACATTTTGATACATATATATATACACTCTCCATTTTCAAAACCCTTTAAAAATCAAGAAACTCATAACAGCATTTATAAAGCCAGGTTTGTGTGTTCTTCAATCAATTTAATTAAAACAAGGAAGAGAAAGATATCCTACCTTTTTAGCAAAATAATTCTACTAATCACTCTACAAATACCGAGGCTCCTTTCTCCGGTCTCCAAAACCTTAAATCAAACCACACAGATAACCTAAGTATTCGATCTTAATTATACTAAACATCGGCCTTAATTAGTGTGTTTTAAATAATGTTGTATTAAAATATTAATATTTCTTGATTTATGTGCAAACTGTAAAAATCTAGGTTTGGGTTTAAAACATCGTTATTTGGGTTAATATACCAAAACAGGACTGATCAGATCGAAACAAGGTCTTTGCAGGCATTCTGCCTTTGTCCGATTGACTGGTCCTGCATGTTCGATTGACCGGATAAGGACAGAAGGACATATCCTATTTCTAATCTGTTCGGTCGACCGCATGGATTGTCCGGTTGACCAAACCATCGCAAAACAGACAGTTCCAGCCTCAAGCCCAACTTGCAAAACTCAGGAAATCCAATTTCTAGAAATTTCAGATATTCAAAACAGTAAATAAACAATTCGCAGAGCCTATACAACGGGGTTTTAACTTAAATTCATTAAGCATTTCATAGATCCAATTCATAATCCCAAACTTTGAAAACTAATGAAATTTAAGAGTTGAAATAAGAAAATCAAACGGGTTGAGCTTCAAAAACGAACTTGAGATGTTTTGTAAATTCTATGGCTTAAAGGGTCGAAGGTTAGTTATTGTCTCTTAAAGAAAATTTTGAGAGAGAGTTAAAGGGGGGCTCCGGAAAAAGAGAAAACAAAGATAGTGTGTGGGCGAGAGGGAAAGCGAGGGGAAACTGGAAAATTTTTCAGAAAAAATGAGGATGAGAGGTCTTTAGTGGTTTTTATAGAATGAGAAACCTCTATTGGAGGGAAATCAGCACTGAAATTTGCTAAGGGCCGAATTTAGCATTTCATGAAAACGGCTATAGAGGCTATGGCAGTTTCAGGTATGAGCACGTCCGGTCGACCGGTGATGACGTTCAGTTGACTGGTCAGGGGGATTTTCATAATTTTGAAAAAGTTTAGGGGTAAAAATATAATTTTTCAAAATACTTTTAAAATTTCTAAAACATTGTTTTAAATGCAGTTTAATTATTTTAAAACACATTTTAGCATACTAATCAATCCAGTTTAATATAATTAATCACGATTAATTCTAATAGGCGTAACAATAGCATAAGAGTCAAAGGTAAAATTTGACATTTACATTGTGGTAAATTTTCCATCAAGTTTGGTATATGACAAAATTTGACGTGAAAAATAACATTCTATTGGAGATCACTTTTTTTTTTTCCATCAAAATATCGAAATTTACCATCGACACATCAATTTAGCATTCCGTTGGAGATGCTCTTACTAATGAAAATCGGCCACTCCCTAGATATAGGGAGTGGGTATGCACACATGCTAGAGGGGAATGCTTGGTGATATTTTCACAATTCCAAATAACTTTGAAAATATGTCCATAATTAATTTGTTGATCTAGCTAGAATGAGATGATGCGAGTAATGAGACCAAAACAACCTACGTATTCAAAACTTCAAACACCTATAATATGTTTGGATCACATATTCATTGTATATTGTATTCCAATACAATCCAATATGTATTTGGTACCTCACATATATATTTTTAATACAACTCTACAGTAAATCAACTTTAAATATTATTCATTCATTCACTATTTTATATACTTTTATCAATCGCATCACATTCTTTTTCACTTTCACCAATACATATTAGAATAATTATTCAAATATAAACAATCTAAACATATATTCCATTTGAATGCAACGTTGAAATGAATATCCAAATGCATATATTAATACATCCATTACAAAGTGTGATACAAACGAACTATTAATCAATTAAATATCATTTATTAACTTTAGTTCTAACCACTATCAAAAACTAAAGCTGCAATTTAAGACTATACAAATTTATTTATTAGAAGGTTTATACGATTGTTTGTCCCTCATATAACAAACTTTCATATGATGTGATCTTTTGTTATATGTCTTTACATATATAAAGACACATATCTAATAAGATTCTGTTTTTCCTATCTAATTATATATTTATTAATATGTACTATTAAATTTGTAATGGACAATTTTTTTAATGAATAAATCATAAATTAATACAGCATAAATGCAATGTAAAATCTTTGTGAATAGTTAAACGACTAGTCGTTGTCTATTGAAATCTCGTTAGAAGAGGAAACTTATTGTCGTTTTTCAGTCGCCCGCGGAAAGCCCAAACGGTGTCTGAAGGCGCGAAATACCAAAAACCTGTTTCGAAAAAACGCATTTTTGGAGCCAATCCAAACCCGCCCTTATTTCTGGCGGGAGACCCAATAAAAATAAAAAAGCACCATTTTTTCTTCTCCAAAAAAATATCATTTCTTCTTCTTCTTCTTCATTTCCATTTTCTCTCTGTTAGGGTTTCTGAACTAAATTCCTCTGGAGGTTCTTCCTTGTTCTTCATTTTCTCCGTTCGGATTCAGATTCTCCTGAAATTTTGCTCTTTAAACCCTAATTTTTGTGTGAATCGGTGTTTCTGCGACTGTCTGAATCAGATTCTTCTGGAATTTCCGTGTTCGGAACCGTAATTTTGGGCCATGGAGTGCGAGGTTGTAATGACGGACGGCATTCCTGACCCAAACGGCCAGAAGATAAACGGTCAGGATCGGCCGAAGAAGAACCAGAAGCGGAAAAGGGCGACGAGTCTTGCACCGGAAGCTTTGGGAGCGACAACGGAAGAGAGAGAGGCTCGGATCGAGTTGCTTAGCAAGGAGCTCGAGGGTTTGTTCGAATACTACAAGGAGGTGATGGAGAAGAAGTGGTGGATTTGGAGATGGTGGCGGCGAAGGGGGCGAATGCGGTGGTGGCGGCGTTGATGGAGGAGAGAGATCTTCCACTGTCGAAGCTGGTGGAGGAGATTTCACGGCGACGCGAAGGCGATGGGCGTTTGTGGCGAGGGACTGCTGACGGTGGCGGCGGTGAAGAGCACGGTGCTGTTTGTTGGTCAGAGAATGATGTACGGCGTTCCCAATGCCGATGCCGATGTGTTGGAGGATGAATCCGACTCTTGTCTTTGGTGTTGGGAGGTGATTCTTTTTCCAAGATTGTTTATTTTTCTTTTTAATTTTAATTTTTGTTGTTAATTTACTTATAGCGCTGCTTAATCGGAATTGCTTAGAGTTTGCCTTTTAATTGAATTGGCTTAGAAATCGAGTTATTTTGATTTTTAGTTCATACAAATGGGTATTGTAATTAAATTTCGTGTTATAAATATAGTTTTTGTTCTTTCTAAATGTCCTTTGTGTCCCTTGTCCAATGTACATCATTTTTTTTGTTTTGCTTTTTTTAAGATAATAATAATAAGGGGGAAATTAGTAAGTTTTTAATCTTAATATGTTCACTATGCTTAATGGGAATTACTCAGAATTTGCCTTTTAATTGAATGGACTTATAAATACTTGTTATGCAAATTTAATTATTGCAATTAAATTCTTAATTAAATTTTATTTTTTTAATGAGTTGATGGGAATCGACGAAAGAAGGTGTAATTTTTTTTAATGTCCATTATGTCCTAATAGGTTGCGCTTAATTACTTGATTGGAGAGAAGGTGTGGTTTTTAATTGCATTAAACCCTTGTTTGGTTTCAAATTAAGTGTTTACAGGTCGTTAAAATTGTTACTGTTTTCTCTAGTTTTCATTGTTGATTGAATCACTTTGCTTAATGGGAATCGCCTACATTTTTCCCTTTAAATGAATGGCCTTAACGTCCTTGTTATTTTAATTAATTTTTGTTAAGACCTAATGGTGATTGTGATTAAAATATTGTCTTAAAAAAATATATAGTTTTACACCCGAAAAACATTTAAAAAATAACATCTTTAATCTTTAATAAATATTCTTTTGTAATAAGTAATTAGTTTGTTTACTGATTGTATAGACAAGGGACTTAAAGCTGATGCCACAAGGTGTGCGTGGAGTGTTAAATATTCGGCGCACTTGTCGGAAAAGGATTCATGAGAGGATAACTGCTGTTTCTGGTAGGGTTGCTTTCTTTGCTGCCATTGCCTTGTAGATGAATCGGATTCTTCATGATGCTTTGATTTTTTTTTTTTTTGGGTTATATCAGGAAAAACATAACCAGACAGTCTGCCTTAATTAATTTGTATGTTGCTTAACTAGTTTTATCAACACTATTCAGATAGCTCCACTTTTCTTAATCTGTTTTGCGGTTTCTTATCACATGGATGTTGCCTAAAGAAATGTTTCTAAGTCAATATCCGGCACAGTAATCGTTAGAGCCATAAGATAATATTGTGAGGATTCTTATTTAAATGATAGTGATAAAATAACATAACAATAATACAACTGGGAAGGAGGTATTGCTGATGACGAATAAAAAAGAGTCTGCCCTGGACGACATGGAGTATCATTCTATGTGTGTTGTTGACAATCTTTAGCTTAGATGACCGGATTAGCACTTGATAAGGAAAGAAACAGAAAAAGGGAAGTAGGTAGTTTTCTTTTGACTTGTGAATATTAGAGGAGCAGAGGTACTTGAGAGATTGGAGAAAATAGAAATATTATGAATGTATCGCATGTATGCACACACAGAAACATGTACATGCATGAATATGTATGTAAACATGGATTTTGTATCTGTATATGTGCATGTGAGATATGAAGAAGAGGAGAATATTAAGAAATTTTATGAGAAATAATTGGAATTGAGTCAGTGACTTGTCAATAGCCATTTTGAACTTTGATCTGCTCTTGTTGGATGTTTTCTGACAATTACCAGCGGCAAATTCCATTTACCCTCTGCTCAGCTACTGGATTTATCTATTGTTTTTCTGCCCAAGAATGCTCGGCACATTCATTTTAGAACATGGGTTGTGCACCTTTTAGTTATAGAAGTTTCACTGGTCATCTTATTCTTTGCTCATTAGTTGTCTTTTTTCCCTTGTGTCTTCAGAAATGGTAATGGTATTACAGACGTCAGAGGGTGACAATTACAAACATGACATGATAAAGGCATCAGACAAGCTTGGTAAATCACGTAGTGTGGCCGGCATTCGTCTGCTAGTCGATGGCCTGATGCAGAAGAATGGTGCAAACCAGTATGTATCTTTAGCGACATTTTGTTTTGATGTTTATTTTTCTTTCTTTTAATTTTGTTTTTTTTGTTTTTTGTTTTTTTTTTTTTTCGTTTTTTGAAACGTTTAGGGCTGAAAAAGATGCAAAAAGAGAAGAGAAATTGCTTATCAAACAACTGGAGAGAGACAAACGAGAGGCTGAAAAAGAGAAAAAAAGATTGGAAAAGGAGATTCTAAAGGAAAAGCTGCAGACTGTAAGTGATGCTCTTTTAGTCCTGTTTATGTTTTGAAGGTTAATGCTTTGTGTACTGGCTCTGAATGATGCCCTGGGATATATTATTTTTTTAATTATAATTTTGTATAGGGGTATGCATTAGATTTCTTTCTCTATTGATAGAGATTATTGTTTGATGTAATTGTAGGCAGTTTAATTTAACTTTATCTATTTTTTCCTTTCTTTTCTTCAATTCATGTGGATGTGAGTTGTTGAATTTGGCCAAAGTTTATTCTTTTTTGTTTTCTTATAATAATCTTTGCAAATATTTTAGGAAAAGGAGCAAAAGCGGCTGCAAGAGGAGGCAGAAAAGGATGAAAAGCGTCGCGAGAGAGAAGAGTCTGAGATGAGGAAACAGTTGAGGAAGCAACAAGATGAAGCAGAGAAAGAGCAAAGGCGTCGAGAGAAGGAAGAAGCTGAGCTAAAGAAACAACTTTCTATCAAGAAGCAAGTTTCAATTATGGAACGATTTATTAAGAGAAGTAAAACCAATCCAATTCAGACTGATCAATCTTCAACCAAAGCAACTACAACTGATTCATCGAGTAAAGAGTGTGAAAAACTGCCCGATGCAGTTACTCAGTCGATGGACTGTACTCTTTCATTAAGTGAAGATATTAATGTTGAGGATATCACCAAGTAAGTTTCTCCATTAATTTTTCGTTTCTTCTAATGCAGACTCTAAGCTTCTTAAATTCATATGACAAAGGCTTATTGCACTTTGCAGGTCACACTTGGCTGCTTGGCGCCGCTTAGGTAGGTTTATTCGTTCAAACAGAGACCAGCATTGGGGCAGACGCCAAAAGCCTAAGATGGAACTGTTTAAGGAACTTAAGCTCACCACAACGAAACCTATTATCGTTGTGATAGATGAGCTGAATGTAGAGAAACTTGTAGATGGGTGTGGAGAATGTGTTTCTGACGATAGATCATGTCATTCTAATGCTAGTTCTGTTCCTGATATCAAGAAGTTTATTCGGGGCAAGCAGTTGCTGCAGTTTGACAAGAGTCATAGACCTGCATTTTATGGTATATGGCCCAAGAAAAGGTGAAGTCGTGGCCCATGAAGTTGAGTTGTGGATGATTTAATCTAGATCAAATGAGAAAAAAGCATAACTGTCTTCAAAAATAGGATCTTTAATTGAAGTATTGAACCATCATTTTTAATCTTTCCTTTCAGTCATGTTGTTCATCCACACCACCCTTTTAGGAAGGACCCAGACTTGGATTATGACATCGATAGCGATGAAGAGTGGGAAGAGGTAATCTCCTGTTGTTACCTTTCTTTTTTTGTTCTCTCATAAACATGTACATGTTAGTTGACACATAGAACACATCTCAAGTGATGATAATATTGTCTCCAGGAGGAGCCTGGAGAAAGCCTTTCTGATTGTGATAAAGACGACGAAGATGAAAGTTTACAGGAGGGATGTTCAAAAGCCGATGAAGAAGATGAAAGTGAAGATGGCTTTTTTGTACCTGATGGGTATCTCTCAGAAAATGAGGTGAAAAATTTTAGCTGTTCAATTACTAAGGCTGCAGTTCATTGAACCTTTTAGTTATGTAAATGATGTAGTTAAATGTCTGCTAAAGAGACTTTTCCATCTAGTGTTTGAATTTCTTCATCTGTTTCGGGCCAATAAAAGCTTTTTCTTCATTCTAATTTTGCCTTGCCTAAGGGGAGCTAAAACATTTCATTTTCATAGTTATTAATACGTGCATCTTGAGTCATGTGTGAATTTTCCCTCTTGTATTAATTATAAGATGTCAGATGTGTTAGGATGGTAATTTTTTACACCTGTTATGTTGTGGATATTTCGACCTGATCTTGTTTTATTTGTTAGAGGGTAAAAGCAAGGTTATTTATTATCATCTTCATAATTGGACTGATTCCCTTTATTTTTCTTGTGCGACATGATACACTCAATTAAGCTTCCTTAGATTATGTGCACAGTTAAATTATTTCTGCAACCTGCGGCTGATGCTATATTTTCTTTTTGCAACCTAATAAGGAATATGTTGTATCATGGGTTACAAGTATAGGAAAAGAATATGTGCTTTCTGGGGTTAAGGATGAATGAAATCAAAGAATGTAGTAGAATGAACTTGCGAAATCTATTAAAGCGATTCGAAGTGTTTACTAAGAAACTTGTGCAATGCATTCAGGGTGTACAAGTTGACAGGATGGAAACTGATATTACAGTTGAGGCCAAAAGCTCACCTGGTTTAGAAAGTGAGGAATTCTGTGCTTTGCTTCGGCAGCAAAAGTATTTGAACAATTTGACAGAACACGCCCTTCGGAAAAATCAGCCTTTGATTATTTCAAACTTGATGCATGAGAAGACCTCTTTGTTGATCGCTGAAGGTCTTTCTGGTACTCCTAAGCTAGAACAGATGTGCTTGCAAGCACTCAGTATCTGTTTATTTCCTGGTAGTTCACCTGTCGAGATATCACTTGATAACGTGGAAGACATTGATCAAGAAGCTTGCACATTTATTGGCAAGGATAGTACCACACCAACCTCAACTGTAATTGCCACGCCAGAGATAGATTTGCGAAAGCTAGTAAGTTGTTTATTCTCATTCTAGGCCTGCTGAATAGAAACCTCTCTGTTGAGTTTTCGTTTACACGGCATTATAATTATGCTGTCATATTTTCTATTGGCTTTACGAGTTAATTTGCAATGATCAGGTGTCTGGTATTCAGTCATGCCCACTGGGTATCAACAGGTTAGTGGAAAGTTTGCAGCAGAAGTTTCCTGCTTTCTCGAAGTCTCAGTTAAGGAATAAAGTACGGGAGATTTCAAGTTTGGTGGATAATCGTTGGCAGGTTAGACTTGTTTTCAAAAGTTATGCTGTTCATATTTATATATATATATATATATTTTTTTTTTGAGGATATGGGGCTGTTATTACCTTATTCCTTTGATTGGACATAAGACTTAAAGAAGAGCTATTCCTGTATGGAATTCCACCAAAATGGTCGAATAGTCAATACTAAAGTGAACCAGTGGAATGATCATTCCATTCAGAAGCTGATATTAGTTAAATTGTTTTTCCCTAACTTATCCCTCACAAGGTACTAACATTTACTTTAAATACCGTTTCACCATCCTAAAACATTAATTATTAATGATGAAATGGGTCGGTATTTTGTAAAAGTATTTATTATTCAATTTCATGCTAATGACTAACCAAACATAATAATCGTGAATATCAATTCCAATGTTCAACCAAAAGTTGTAATTAGAATAATAATTAATTTACTCCTATTCTTATTCCAGTGTATTCCTTTTCTTATTTCTGTAACATTCCATCAAACTAAATGAATATTTGACTTAAAAAAGAGAGAGACCCATTTAATAAAACAACAACGTTTGGTCCATAATATATCAACTTACATCTATACTGCTTTTGAAACAGAACCATTGCCATATTTAGTCTTTTTGGTTGTACGAGTAAAGATTTTTTGTTTGATCAATATCTTTTGATCTTGTGATGTAGGTCAGGAAAGACATCTTGGAGAAACTCGGCTTGTCGACCTCCCCAGGTGCCTCATCACAGACCCCACTAAATAATACATTATTTTGTTCTTAATGAATAATAATACCTTATTTTCGCTGACAACTGCGTTGTCTGTTTATTAGCTGAAAAGAGTTCCGGGCGGACCCAAAGCATTGCTGCTTTTTTCTCAAAAAGATGCTTGCCACCCACTGCAGGTAAGAGCATCAACCCACATGAAAGCTCAGCACAGCCGTCTCTGAAATCCAGTTCTTCGGTTGAGGGCGAGCAGAGTTGCACATACAACTGAAACCCACATGATTCTCACATGTAAGAAATCAATGCTCTGCTGGTAAAGGTATCAAACAGCTTTTTGGTTTTCTTTTGCCAGATTTCCTGTTTTTGGCCCCATGTTTTGACGGCATGGATTTGCCAGATGTCCGGATAACCTCAATCACACAATGATTGAACTGTGGCCAAAATGTTTTGCATACAAGATAGAGTTGTAATGGAGTCTGGTGTCTTAACCCGTGTTCAAAAATATCAGTAAGCTCAATTTTGTAATAGAAAGATGTAAAAGTTGTACCTTTGGTTTCAGCCAATCACCGACTTGAAATCAGCTGCTGATTATGACTTTCAAAACAAAACTAGGCAAAGATCAAAGTGATTGTGTAGGAAAAAGAAGCTAGTTTGATCAAATAATTGAATAGTTTGTGCATTGTAAGAGGAGTGAACTAGTTAAACATACTCTCTTTCGTATATTGAGCGGATATGGATATGGTTTTGTGTATGGCATCTTTGTTCGCTACGGTGCCGTGTTGACTGAAAATTACCTTTTGGATTTGGAATTGTCATCGTAAAAAGTTGGAATTTGTATATGACATGCATGTGGCCAACTTCGGCAATTAGTTGATGGGGTCAATGAAATAAGGTGACCTTTGTAGGCCATGCTTGAGCTTGGGAAGGCTTTTTTATATTTTATTTTATCTCTCTTGGTGAAGGAAATTGAGCTTGGGAAATTGTTTGGGAGAGATCGAATGTAAAATTAGATGTGCAAGTGGGTTAGTCCAAAACCCACGTTGACTTTCATACTAGGTAATTGGTCTAGATCAACTTTTGAGAAACAAGAGTAACATGGTCCAAGGCTTAGTGTGCATGGCAAACTAGGATTGACTGCTACCTGATAGATGACGGGATCCGCATGGTCACTTAGTTGAGAAGTTGGGCTACCGTGGATGACAGTTGTGCAACATGGTGCTATTAGATACCAAAAGTCTTAACATGGAATAGTTGTAAGATCATTAGTAGGTCCACAAGCCCTCGAACCCCTCCCCTTACAAGGTGGTTTTGAAGGGTGAGTTCGACCTAATGAGGCGGCATGGCAAAGGAGATCTGCAAGGGTCACCGTCTATGGGCAAGACCCACGGAGATCCATTCACCGGTCTCAGACTCTCATGGCTTCTACGGGTCTCGCCCATGCCTATCGGCTGGTGTTATTGTTGTTGCCCGTTTACTTTTTCTTGACCAGTAGACAAGAAAGTTCATATATAAGAGAGGATAGATAAAGAGAGAGATGCAGTTATTTTAAAATTATGAATGACTTTAAATTCATCCTCATCCGATAATCTTGTATTATTATTTTTTTGTTCATTTTTTACTGGATTACTGGAGGAGCCAACTATATAAATTACAGAGAAAATCGAGATAGCATGTGGTATAGAATCAGAAGTCGGGCCAATAACATAATAATAGAAAAATTAAGATAAAGTGTCATGTAAAATCAAAAGTCAAATATTATATTGATAATAGGTTACTTATAATAGGTTGCGAATCATTAATGAAAATAACCCAAAAACCAATGAAATAAATTGATTGCAATGCTTTTTTTTTTTTGTTGCATGTTAATAATTATGCTATCAAGTTGACAAGTTTCGTAGGATTTGATGAAATGGTCTCTATTCTCTAGTATCTCATAATCTTTGCCAAAAATAAATGTAAAAATCTCTCGTCTTCCCTTTACATATATGAACGGTTCAATTCAGCAATATATATATATTAGTCTAAAGTATGTGTTATGCACATATTGAACAAATTTGGAAAATTTATCTTAGTAGGAGAAAATTAAAACAAGTAAAAAATTTATATATACAAAAACAAAAGGACAAAAATAAGGTATGAAAAAAGACCAAAAAGATAAAAGGATTAAAATGAAAAAAAATTCATCAACATGAATAAAAGATATTTAAAATGATAAAAAAAAATGGGTCAGAAAAAAAAATGACGAACAAAAAAAATGATCCAAAATAAAAACGGAGGACCAAAAAATAATATAAAACTTTAAAAAATTTAGTGAAAAAAAAAAAAAAAACCGGATGATTAAAAATAAATTTAAAATTTTTCGTCTAAAACTAAGACGAACGGGTTGAACAACACTTTTTGTGCTTTCTGTATATGTATAGATTACGAACGGTTCAAAGACAACATGTGATTTTAAGATCCACTGAATTGCGGACATACGACTATATGAGCATATGAGAACAAAAATTAATATAAAATCATAAAATTTTGGAGTTTTTTTTTTTTTTTTTCGCTCTGATAAAATCATAAACTATTGGAGTTGAGGTGCGTTTGGTGGGGGTTATCAGTTTTGTTTTGTTTTGTGTTGTTTTTTGTTTATTTGTTTATATATTTATATATTTTTTGGTGAATCATCAGTTTTGGTTTAGGTGTCTTCTGCAAGAACCTGAGCTCTGAGGATTCATCTCGAGTGACGAGTATTATACTGTTATATTCTTGCCCCCGGTCCTACCATAAATAATAAACTAATAGATTTTTTTGAAATAGGAAAAAAAAAAAAAAAACCTTATTTTGCGGCAAATGCTCTTCTGTTATTTTATGTACTTTGGCCTCATTTCCGGCACAAATTACAATTTTGTTGTCTTTTTGTTTCGTTTTTGTTTTTTGGTAACTTTGATAAAGGAATTGAATTCTATGCTTTATGATAATAAAATCAAATATGAAATTATTGTTATATTTACTTGCAATTATAAGAATTTACAATTTTAGATCTTTTTTTGTCATGTTTCAATTTCTCGGACCGCGGATGTTTTTTTTGTTTGTTTTTGTTTTACATTACAGTCCAATTTAGTAATATTGAATTCTTCCTTAAAATCTATTGCTATGTTGATAAGCGATTTCTTGTTAAACTTATGGTGCAAAAAGCAACTATATTTTAGCCAACCAATGGCATGATCAAAGGTTTTTTTTTTTTTTTTTTAAGAAAGAAGAAAGATAGGTATTTTAGTGGTAACAAAAAAATGCCCTAAATTTAGATATTTGCAAACTTCAAGGGTGGTCAATGTATTGAGGTTACTATATTTAGCTTCAATTCAAAATGGTTTTTCTTTTACTTGTGGTTGTCAATAATTGTCATCACTTAAAACCAAAAAACTGGTCTAGTTGGAGTCACATTAGTATGACTTTTGTTTGCATATCTGTTTTTGATCCAAACTAGGTTAATTCAAAATATTCTTGTTTGCACAACTTTTACATTACAACGCAATTTCAACTTTTTTTAAAAAATATATATATATATATATGTAATTGGGATTATACTTTTAATCAAAATTTGACGTCAATTTTACCTAAAAAATGTACCATATCAAAGCCCAACATAAATAGTGAGACCAAAAAAAAAAAAAGAAAGAAAGAAAGTAAATCTATTGTGAATTAGTGGAGATACCTTTTCGGTTCTTTCTAAACACTTTCTCATATGGGAGTTGGTTATTCTTCTTTCCTAATATTGAATTTGAATTTCGAATCTAAGGGTTAGTTTGGGGTGTAAGTTTGAATTAAGACTTTTAAGTTTCAATAGTAATTTTTGTTGATTTTTTCAGAAAAGACAAAAAAAAAATTTCATAAAAAATAAAAATTGAGTTGATGGGTGTAAATTTGAGCTTACACCCCAAACGGACCCTAAGTTCTCAAAACAAAAACATCAAATATATATTGAAACTACATCAAATTACAAATAATTAAAAAACACACAGGCACACACACAAACAAAATAATGAAAATCGAAGAAAGCAATGTAGAAAATATGGATGGAAGACAACTGCTCAAAATGTTGATCTAATTGGACATTTACCTAGATACCTAAATATTTATAAACCAAATACAAAAACCCAAAATGGGAAGAGAATCAAAGAGATAAAAAACGAGGAAGCAAGAGGTCAAAAGAGAGGGATTTTATGGTCGGCAAAAAATTTAACGAGTCTACTCATTAAAAAATAATAAAAAAAGGTCTCTAATCAAAACATAGTGGCACAGAATGGGACAAATAAGAGCTTGTCAGTCTCTAATCATTATTCTAGGATAAAAACAAAATTAGCCACCTAGATAGATCCATGTAATAGTTGTATAGGAATGTTTTTGGTCTTTATGCTCCTTTTGAAGTGGTTTTGTTTCTTTAAACAATCTTTTTTGTAGTTTCTTTTTATCAGCATGCGTTTGATATTAAGATTATGATCGTAAAATTTAAGTTTAGATTGATTATACGTTTATTGAGACGTTTTAATTGTTTGAGTTAAAAAGTGTAAAAACTTAAAATGTATTTGAAAAAAAAAATTAATATGGAGCTTGTTTCGTTTGTCTCAAAATTCTATGAAATTTAAAAAAAAATTATCTATTTGGATTTGTCTATGTAAAGTTATAGACTTTTAAAGTTTGAGTTATAAAACTTTGTAAATAATAAAGCTGAAGGAAAAAGATAAAAATTGGATTATAGATGTAGGGTTTGGATTGGAGGTCCAAACACCCTCTAATTTCATATGGAAAGTGTAAATGATTAGGGTACCAATATGGTAAAGATCTAATTGGAATTTCTTGGTACACCTTATTAAGTTCTGAAGCTTAATTAATGTCTTATGCAAAAAGTGCTTTATGTAGAGACACAAATCGACCTTCACGTTAAGGTCGTCGTGGGGTTGGAAGGGGGGCGGGAATCCCCCTTCTTGGAAGATCGGAGCACTTGTAAGGTCTATAATAATTGATAGCTGTTTCATTTAGAATAATTTAGAGATTTCACTTGTAATTTTGATTGCCCTAAATTTTTTCTTTATATATAAGGGCTGCCATTAGGGATTATGATGAGAGAGTTAAGAGAAAAAGACAGTAATAGTAAGTGTGTGAATTTTTCTTATAAACTTTTTTATCATTATAATGAACTACTATAACGGCTGTGAAACATAACGAAGCCTCACACTAAGGTGAACTTATATAAAAATTTATGTATTTTGTGATTATTTATTATTTTTTGTGATTTTATTGCTCTCGGTAACATACAATTATGACCTTAATTCTTAACCTGTTGTCTGATTTTTATCATCACGATTTATATATATATATAAATAGAATTGTTTAGAAATGACACACGGAGTTCGTCACAATTTTAGGATATTTAAAAAAAAAAAAAAATGGCCCGTCCAACTATTGAAGTGGAAAAATTATGCATATAAAAATATAATGGCAATTTCCTCAAAAAAAAAAAAAAAAAAAAAAAAAGGCAATTATGTAAATAAGTAAAACATCAGTGGCATATGGAGAACAAGCCCCTTTTTTAATGGTTTGCTTCCGTTTCGTTTCCCCCTTCACTCTCTCGTCCAACAATTGCCTCTCTCTCTGTCTCTTTTCTCTCTGTCTCTCTCCCCTTTCTCTCTCCTCTCTTGCGAGTGTCCGCCTCTGCAGAAACTCCATTTCCTTTGTTTGGTCTTCACACACATTCCTCCGCAAGACCAAAATACGACCCAAATTCACCGATTTGAAGACCAACGAACACAAATCCAAAAGAAAAAAAAAAAAAAAAATCCTTTCAGCCACTAAAGAACACCAAAAATGGCTCTCCTGAGGCTCAGCTCAGTCGTGACCTTCCCATCGTCTTCTTCTAATAAACCCAGAATCTCCAATCGCAGATCTCCCAGAATCTCCATGGCTTCAACTCTCCATTCCGTTCCCAAGTCGGTCTTTTTCTCTCTCATTTTTCTTTCTTTCTTTTTTTTTTTTTCTAATTTTTTTTTTCTAGTTTTTTTTTTTTTTTTTTTTTTTTCATTTGCATATTAATCTGTAGCTGTTTATCGATCTGCGTCATTGGTGTTTTATGCTAATTTAGCTTAATTTTTTGTTCTTGTTATTTTTGAGGGTGTTTCTTGAAGTGGGTTTTTTCTCATTTCCTCTAATCTGATTCCTATTGTATTACATTCTGAGAATTCTCTCCAGCAGAATCATTTTCTTTTGCTTCATTTTATTTTATTTTGTTTTGTTTTCTTTTCCGTTTGGCTCTGCATGTTGTTTGATGTACATGTGATGCATGTTAGTTTCTGATGAAGATGCCATGCATGATTTTATATGTGTGTGTGTGTATTTATATATGTATTTGATTTTGATGAGGGCTGGCCTCTGACCTAACTTTGAGTTTTCTATGCGGTTTATTCTCTGCATGCAGAGATTTTGGTTGTAATGTCGGTTTACAAATATTATTTATTTATTTTTTCTTAAGAAATATTTTGATTATTTCTTGGTTATTGTGTTAATTTTTGGTTTGTTTCTCTTGTTTATTGTGGTGTTGAATATTGATAATCTTTTTAGTGGATTTTCTGGCTGTGATATGAGATTTGCATGTGGAATTGTTTGTTTGTATGTATTACTCATTAGTTGAGAATTAGGTTTGATTTTATTTGGGGGGAGTTTTCTTGGAACTTTGTCCTTCATATTAGTCTACTTGTTTATTATTTGCAATTGTTCTATTGAAACATTGCATTGTTCATATTCCTTGAAACTAATGCTATTATCATTGTATTTATTAATTTATTTAAATTGCATTAGATCTTTGTTGGTTGTGTTTTTTTTTTTTTCCCTAAAATCTTTAAGGGAAAAATTTATATAATAAATTGTCACGTTGGGCATGTTTATTCTGGACCATAAAACATAAATATGTTCTTTAAATTCTTTAAGATTTGAAGGGCGTTTTATTATTTTTATTTTTATTTTATTTTTATTTTTATTTTTTTATTTTAAGTATTTGATAATTTTGTTGAGTGTTTTTCTACTTCTTTGAATGTGACAACTGTACTATGACACCTCTCTCTCCTTTTCAATTAGTTAAACAATATTAGCCTGTATTTTCCATGAACGTCACATTTTCCCCTTTTTTTTTTCTAGCTTCGTTTTGGTTGTGATTTGTGAACTTGTGGTGTCATGATCAATAATTACATATTTTTATACCTAAAAATGTTGGTTCTTGTTTTACTCTTCACTCATTTGGTAGGCTGCATCTTGACTACTTCTAATTTTTTAATTAATTTTTATTCTTTTTTTGGTGGTAGTTGGTCAAGTTTGGTCTTGTTTCTTCTTGGTGGGCCATACTTAGACCCGAGAAAAAAACTTGTAAACAAAAAGAGTTCTTTTATTGTTTTAGATTTGCCAAACCATCATTTTGCTGGAGAGTCCTCCTTGTCCTATGAAACAATTTTGGTAATCCTGAATTACTGTCGGTCTCTCTGCCTCTCTATATATCTATATTTGGTCGTTCATATTTTTTTTTTTCTTTCCTTTTTGGTTGTCTCCCATTCTTTCTTACTTCAATTCTAAGGATATTCTGTGGCAAGACTTCCCCCTGATTGCCGCGTCACTTGATAGAAGCCTGCGTGCATTAATTGCCCCCCCCCCCCCCCCCCCCCCCCCCCCCCCCCCCCCCCCCCCCCCCCCCACCCCCCCCCCCCCCCCCCCCCCCCCCCCTCCCCCCCCGCCCCCCCCCCCCCCCCCCCCCCCCCCCCCCCCCCCCCCCCCCCCCCCCCCCCCCCCCCCCCCCCCCCCCCCCCCCCCCCCCCCCCCCCCCCCCCCCCCCCCCCCCCCCCCCCCCCCCCCCCCCCCCCCCCCCCCCCCCCCCCCCCCCCCCCCCCCCCCCCCCCCCCCCCCCCCCCCCCCCCCCCCCCCCCCCCCCCCCCCCCCCCCCCCCCCCCCCCCCCCCCCACACCCCCCCCCCCCCCCCCCCCCCCCCCCCCCCCCCCCCCCCCCCCCCCCCCCCCCCCCCCCCCCCGCGTAATATCTATCAAGTTATTTGCGAGCATGAGAAGTTGTATTCTAAGATGTTTCACTTGATGTCTTTGCCATTAACTAATTTGTTTTCCAGAGTATGATTTCCCAGAAAAATCAATTAAAATAGTTTTGTTGAGTAGTTAAGTGAAGAGTTCGGTATATACACCTGTTTCCTATTAACATAATTCTATGGACAGTGTAATTTAAATTTGAAGTCGGTATATAATCTTAGTCAAGGTTTAAGTATAGAATTATGGGGCTTAGAGAAAAAATTGCCTTGGGGATTCACAACTAAAATTTTTACTTTCTTTCAACCATATCCAATGATTCCTAGTTTTTTGTCAGTCTTTGATGCAACTGTGCATAGTTCAAGTCTATGTATGATAATTGGTAGACACGCATACACAAACTTATATGTATGTATTTGTATATATTTCTGACCTTTTTTTTACCGTTATAGGGAGACGGAAAATAAGAAGCCTCATTTGCCCCCAAAGGAGGTGCATGTTCAAGTTACTCATTCCTTGCCACCTCAAAAAGTTGAGATCTTCAAGTCATTGGAAGATTGGGCTGAGGACAACATCTTGGTTTACTTAAAGCCTGTGGAGAAATGTTGGCAGCCACAAGATTTTCTGCCAGACCCGGAGTCGGAAGGGTTTTACGATCAAGTCAGGGAGTTAAGAGAAAGGGCAAAGGAAATTCCTGATGACTATTTCGTTGTGTTAGTTGGAGATATGATAACCGAAGAAGCCCTTCCGACTTACCAGACAATGCTTAACACCCTAGACGGGGTTCGAGATGAGACTGGCGCAAGCCTTTCTTCGTGGGCAATATGGAATAGGGCGTGGACTGCCGAGGAGAATAGGCATGGAGACCTTCTCAACAAGTATCTTTATCTCTCCGGACGAGTAGATATGAAACAGATAGAGAAGACCATCCAGTATCTTATCGGGTCGGGAATGGTGAGAGCTTTTTTCATCCTTTTCGTTCCTTGTTTGCTCAGTTTGACTTATTCTTCCCAGATTACTGTTTATGAATAGTATGTAGCAATAGGCTGGATAGCTTTTCGTAGTTATGTAATGGAAAGATAGAAGAAATGGCCGGAAATGAACAGTATTTTTAACCAATATCATCTCGGTCTTCTTGAACTTGTTAGATTTACTTTTAGAAATTTATTTTAGAGAAGTTCTTTCATTTGCATGTGAAGCATAAGAACTTCAGCTAGTCATCTAATATTCGCCGACGACGTTCTTCTCTTGCTTTGTATTTATTAGCAATGGTTTCATTCTTGTAGATTGGTCCTTCATGTTCAAAGCTCTCCTCTAGGTTAACCCGTAGAGTAGGCTTTCCTTGTCGGGATTTAGAAGTATGTTTGCTTGTCGGGATTTAAAAGCATGTTTGCTTGTCGGGATTTAAAAGCATGTTTGCTTGACCACAACATAGTCTCTGTTGCTCTGCCTTTGCATTATCTCGTTGTCATTGAATGATTCTTTTGAATAATCTCCAACCAAGTATGATACAAACTGAGGCAAAGTCACTGCATTGGGGTGTATTTATCTACTTAGGAATCTGACTTTATGTGTTTTTTTTCCCCCTTTACTAGGACCCGAAAACTGAAAACAACCCGTATCTTGGTTTCATCTACACTTCTTTTCAAGAGAGGGCAACATTCATCTCCCATGGAAACACAGCCCGGCAAGCCAAAGAGCACGGAGACCTGAAGCTGGCACAGATATGCGGCACGATTGCTGCGGACGAAAAGCGCCACGAAACTGCCTACACGAAGATTGTAGAGAAGCTCTTTGAGATCGATCCAGATGACACCGTCATGGCTTTAGCCAACATGATGAAGAAGAAGATATCCATGCCGGCCCACTTGATGTATGACGGCAAGGACGATAACCTCTTTGAGCATTTCTCCGCTGTTGCTCAGCGGCTCGGAGTTTATACCGCCAAGGACTATGCTGATATCTTGGAGTTTCTTGTCGGAAGATGGAAGATAGAGAACCTGACAGGCCTTCAGGCGAGGGGCAGAGAGCCCAAGATTTCGTGTGTGGATTGCCGCCGAGGATTAGGAAGTTGGAGGAGAGGGCTCAGTCGAGGGCTCAGGGGAGGGCAAAGCAAGCCTCATCAATGATGCCATTCAGCTGGATTTTTGGTAGAGAAGTCAAGATTTGAAGAAGTGCTTGTTTTTGGTCACCAGTCAATCACCCTTTTACCTATCTCACCATATTACAAGCCAAAACTCAGTAATAGATAGAGATGAGATAGGATATAAAATGTCCCATGAAAGCAAACGACCTTTTGTTTTGTTTTTTTTTTTTTTTTGCCCTTTATGTTTCTTTCTTTTTACTTGTCCTTTCCAGTGATATAAGATGGGGTTGGGACTAAAATGTGATCAAGGGCTTTTGTAGATACTCTTGTTGTTTCGCGTCGTTTTGTTGAGTTGGTCGGATTAGATCAACTTAATTAAAAAAAAAAAAAAAAAGAGAACTATATATAGTTTGTGTTGTTTGTGTTTTGGGCTTTTTAATCTAGTAGTAACTTCAAGAAACAGTTGTTCTTCTTGTTGTCTTAGAAATGGGCAAGTTTAATTCAGCTTGTTCATGCAATAAAGAATAAAAATTTCTATGAAAATGTACTAATATGATTTACTCATTGTGGTAAAGAGCAGATTTTGATGGTCTGAATTGTCTTTAGCTTTTTGGTTGGAAGAGTTTTGGCTTTCATTTGATTATTTTTGCTCGAGATTCTCTGTCTTCTTGCTTTATTTTTATTTATTGATTTATTGTTTTTTATTTTTTTGAGATATTCTTGGATTGAATTCTCTTTTTTTCTTGTTTTGATTTGAAAAAAAAAAAAAAAAAGGGAACAAACAATAATTATGTCTAGAGAGAATTGAACAAACAAAATCCAAAATTGAGACAGGAAAGGAATCTAAAGTGAAAAATTGAGAAAGAACCTCATCAAATCAAACTCTTGAAAAAGAACTCCAATTGTGCACAATAGCAAAAACACAACAAATCAAAAAGAAAAAAAAAAAAAAACTACAAGAGAAGACACCAAAGGTCTATTTTGTGTATCTATATAGATAAATAAATATATAAATCATCATCATAATCACTCTACAGAATTGGTAATTTAATGATGAAATATTTGTATTAGAACTTTGGAATTTGTTGAATGATTCTGGTTGAGATGATTCTTGGTTCTCCTGGTCTTTTCCATTTTCAGCTTCATTACTCAATAAGTCTATAAATAGGAAAGATCAGAAGATAATAATAAAATAGAATCATTTCATTTCGTCGACATATACATATATCAAATTGAATTCAAATATATCAAACTAAAGAATAGCCCAAATTCACCAAAACATTAATTAATAAAAGAATAAAACAATACAAAACCACACACATACAGATAGAGATAAGAGGAGTAGAGTTCTAATGTTATCATAAGACAATAACCCAAAAGAACCAAAAAAAAAAAAAAAAAATCAGACTTGGAAAGGCCATGGCCAGTCCTTCAAATCCTCCTCCTGCTGAACCTTGGCACTCCTCCTCACCACCATGGCCTTCCCGTCACCTCCTTCGACATAAGCGTAGTACTTCAAGAAGAACGCAAGTGTCAGAACCACCCACTCTAGGCAGAATATCAACACACTCAGCCCTCCGGCCAACTTCAGTATCACAGCCCCATCCTCTTCCCTTACGTAGGACTTAAGGTTCCCCAAGAAGCTCGATGTCCTCGTGAACACCAGCACCGACACCGACCCCTGGAAGATGGCGGTCAGCACCGTTGCCACCATGTGTGCCCCGTACCACTTCCCTGACGCTGCAGAGGCTGCAGCACAGCCTGAGACGGCACCGACAATGGTGAGGACGTGGAGGAGGATGAGGAAGAAGCCGCAGACGGAGGGGATGAGGCGGAGCGAGAGGGTCAGAAAAATGCAGCTCGAGGCGGCGCCGAGGAGGATGTAGTTGCAGAAGAGGAACACCTTGTGGGTGTGGTAGTAGTTGGATTGAGGAGTTTCTACAGAGAGACCACCCATGTCGGAAATCGGCCGAATTCGGATGGAAATCGAGGACTTGAATTGGTTTTGAGAAGAGGGTATTGAGGATTTTTGCTTTTGTTGCTGAGATTGGAATGAAATGAGAGAAAATGGTGATGAGAGTGAGTGGGGTTTGGACTTGGGAGAGTGGAAGATATAGAGTAGAGTTTTAACGGTTATATTTGCTGTTCAGAGGAATCTGACCGTTGCGAGGTTTTTTTTTTATTTTTTTATTTTTATTTTTTATAATGAAATTATTACGAGTCCATAACGGCTAGTTTCTGCTTTGAAAAATAAAAATAAAAAATAAAAAGAAGTGGGTATTAGCTGGATGGCTCTTGAATCCTTCACGTGTCGTGCACGTGACGTTCGTGCGTGCTGTAAAAGCCAAAAAGTAACTGAAGAGTGAGGAAAACGACAACGATTGAGTAAAACGACAGTAAAACTACTGAAGATTGAGGAAAAACGACGAACAAATAGGACTGACGAGTTAGAGCAACGATGATGACAGAGACGACGATTTTTCTTGGGGGAATTTTCTCGAGAAAATTCGATTATCACGAATTAAACACCGTACTAGTTATTCGATTTATGGTTTAGGGTTTGGAGGAAGATTTCGGAGCAGTAATTGGTTGATCCGAGAAAAGCAATGAGTGGCACCGAATCTCCGAGCGCTGTTCGAAAAGGTGAGTCCCGAATCAGACTTGTTGATTAGGGTTTTTAAAATTGGAAATTTTCTGTTCCTTTGGCAATTAATTAATTGATTAATTTGGGCGTTTGAATTTGAGTGCAGTGGTTGTTCATCTGAGAGCCACTGGCGATGCTCCTATACTCAAGCAAGCCAAGTTCAAGGTTTTCTCTTGCTTTCCATTCTCTGAAATTCAGGGTTTCAATTCTTTCCGTGTTTCTGTAGTGAAATTTTTAATCTTGAGTTTCGATTTTTTCTTTGTTCAAGGTCATTTTGCTAATAAATTTTTTTTGATAACTTTTAAGAAAGTGGTTAAGTTGTTTTGCAAATTGCCTCGCATTTAAGTCATTTTGTTAAGTCATTTTGCAAAATTTTTGTTAAGTCGTTTTGAGTATATATTTGCACTATATTCATATATAATTACTCTTTATTGTGGAAAAAAAAAAAAAAATCAATCTTATGTTGTAGTGTGAATAATCATATGTTGTTTTATGTTTGGTATGGTAGATACCTGGGACTGACAAGTTTGCAAAGGTTATCGACTTTCTAAGGCGTCAACTTCACCGAGATACATTGGTAGATGATGAGTTTTGTTATGTCTTTGACATGATTGTTTATAAGATCAAGATCATTGATATCTTCTTCATGGTTTTGTAGTTTGTGTATGTCAACAGCGCGTTCTCCCCGAACCCCGATGAATCCGTCATCGATCTCTACAACGTAAGTTCTTTGAACGCCTTTTCCTCTTCATTCAAATGGTTGTGTATGTTCTTGATGAGGATATTTTCTGTAGTCTCCATGGCATATCATGTTGTTTATAGGTGTGCTAAATGACCTAGGTGTAGCATTTATCTAGCCAAGAACATAGTTTATGTTTCATTGCTTTCAAGAAGGACATTGTCTCAAGACTCTTTCCATTAATTTGTGCCTCGTAATGAGAGGAACTATTATATTACTATTCTTCTCTTTATCAATGCGTAAATGAACATCGGTACAAAAAATTATTTTCTAACTTAGAAGTTGATTGATGTGTGTGATGCTGCCACAATATAAATATATATATTTTTAATTTACCATTTGAAGATCATGAGAAACTCCATAATTGTTAAAATGCTATAAATTGACGGCCAAATGCATAGGGAAAACCGACTATTGTTCACATTAGGAGGATACATTTTTTGCATATAGCAGTACCTTTTTTTTCCCTTCTTTTTTCTGTTTATGATTATGAAGTGAGTTACATTAATTAACAAAGGTCAAATCGGCAATATTCTGAATACAACTACGACCTTCCTCTAACCAATAGCCATCCTCAACCAAGGAAAAAGCCAAATGTGCAAGTGTATGGGCAGCTTTATTATTTTGACAAGAATTGTAGCAACATGAACCACTACCTTCCTCGCTAATCAGCAAGATTATTAGGACTCTATTAACAGAGTCACTTTCAACTGAAGACACTCTATGGTCGTCTCCACCAAACTAGAGCCCCTTCCGAAGTTCCAAAACCTTAAGCAGCAAATGGGGTATGCACCCTCATTATCTTCTTCACAGATGTGCCCAAAACAAAGCCTGTAGGATTTCTTACGAGATCCCCCACTCCAACAAAATTACAATGGGACTCCACTGACGTATCTACATTGTTCTTTATGGAATCACCTACGGCGGGTTCCACAAATTCTCACTAGATTACAGATTGAACCTACTCTAACAAAATTAGAAGTAGGCTCCAACGAAGCATCAACGTTGAGCTTCAGGGAATCACCTACAGGGGTTTCCACCGATCCTCTCAAGAAGTAGCATGCTTCTGGGCCTGAAAATTGACAGATTGAAATGCCTGAAACTCTGACAATCACAGCCCAGCATCTTCACTCACAGCCTCCGGAAGTTTGGTTAATCCTCACTATTATGAATAAAACAATTTATGTTCTTCCAAGCAAACCATAGAACCCTGATAAATGCTTCAAAATCCACTTTCTTCAGTAGCTTGAAAAGATGCAGCAGAAAGTACTTCATAGAATCCTACGAATATAGTTTTTGTCCAAGAATGCACTCCTTTACCCGATCTTCAATGCTACTTTACAAGTGATTAAAGTATGAAAAATAGTCTGTTTATCATTGACACACCGTTTGCAGCCCCGTTCACACTTAATTCATCTTTTGTTTGGGTTAACATTGACTGGAAAACTGTTGTGGATATCCCTCCGGGCTCTAGCCAAAAATTTTCACCTTATGGGGTATTTTTAAGTGCCATAGAAAATTCCACCACCCTATCTCTATAAAATGCCGACTGGAATGTTACCTTCACATCCAAATTACAGAACAAGAACTGAACCAAATAATTACACGTTTCATCTTTTATTTGATTTCTTAATGTTTTTGATGTGCAGAATTTTGGTTTTGATGGTAAACTAGTCGTCAATTATGCTTGTTCAATGGCTTGGGGTTAACTCCAGTTGATGGTTCACAGGTACTAAACTATTCTGGTTAAAATTTTGAATTGCAATATTCGGAAACTTGCTCTGTAAAATGACTGCCAGTCTTGCGGGCAGTAAGAAAAAATTTAGAATCTATCTACCACTTCTACAACACTAGTTGAACAGAATAGCAAAAGAGAGAATATGAGGCCTTTTTTTTATTCATCCTTTTCATCTCAAGCTTGTGTTCTAAAATCTTTAGGAGAAGGCGAGTTAGGGACCATGGGAATTGGATGCTGCTAATTGATTGAAGATTCTGATTTGGAATACAGAGATTGACCATAAGACTGTTTTTCTTTATTCTTTGTAAATCTTTTTAGGAACATATATAATTGTAAGGTTTGGAATTGTGTATATCGTGGATTTAATTCTTTGTTCGATTATACTCTGCAAGAGAGTACGTATAAATCTTGAACTTTAAAGTGCTCTTTGTTTTCCTTGGCACAAGTTATTTGCTTATTTATTTATTTATTTTAATTTGGGTTCGGGGATTCTATCTTTACATCGTAAAATCAGATGTGATATTACCACTAGATTATTCCTAAGTATTTAGTTGTTTCAACTTCCATAGTATTTTGTTGTTTCAACTTTCAAAGGTGCAACTACATAGATTTTGGACCAGGACTCTGCAGCCCTCTTTTGCGAGCCCGCTACCAAAAAAAAATTTTTTTTTTTAATGCAAGATTCCAAAGTTAGCATTTAAAATAGAAATCCAACAAAAAAAAAAAAAAATAAAAATAAAAAAATCTAGCCTTGTGATATAGAAATCCACTGAAGTAACATCAGCGGTAAAGGCACAAGTTCCTTCGGCGGCAGGAAAGGCAGTTGACTTCATTGACCCGGACTGGAGCAAGATCAAACACTAGATATGAAGCAACTTCACCATCTAATGAATTCCCTCGAACTGGATGACAGAAGGCAAACTAGAAAAGACTAATTGATCCAGGTAGCAACATGTTCAAATTGGTTGATGAACGTACGATAAATCGTTTAGCCAAAAATAAAAAAAAAGAAAAGAAAAGATAAATCGTACCTTTACTTGACTACTTGAACCCAAATTAAGGACGGATAATTCAAGATTTAAAAAAAAATTAAGAAATAAAATATGGCTGATGACGAAAGAATCAACTCAGATCAACTTCAATTTTATGAAAATGACTTGGAATCCAACCAAAAAAAAAAAAAGACTTGAAATTTATCAATTTTCTAGCATAATAAGATAGAAAAGGACAAAAAGTTTGTTTTGGACTTTTCTTTCAAAGTTTTTTCACATGAAGGGCCTTATTTATGCCATACCAATGGTTGTTGCTTTTTTTTTTTTTTTTTTTTTTTTTCTTTTTTTCCAATGATTTTTTAAAATAAAAAAGTTCAATGAAATTTTCTTCAATTTTTATTTATTTATTTTTGTTTAAGCATTTTAGTTTTGAAGTTTATTGTTAATTTTTTAAAGTTATTTCATTCATTTTTTTTAACTTAGGGATGAAAAATTCAAACTATACTCTTTTTTACTAAAATTAGGTTTGATATTACCGCAGATTATACCTATAATCACTTATTTTATTTATTTTTTAAAGGTATTTTACCAGGTTTTAATTTTGTTAACAATTAAAAAAAATTTAAGATATATTGAGAAGGGTGGTATTTCCTAATTTATGGTTGATTTTACAAATACAAATGATATTAAACATTTGTACAATAGAAGTGATGAAAGCACTTTGACTAAACACAAATATTTTCAATTTCGGGTGCTTTTTTTTTTTATAGAAAACAACATTTTTAAGTTTTCTGATAAATGATTTTAAAAATAATTGGCACAAGCAGTTTCAAAATATATATATATATTACTGTGGTCAGAGGCACCAATCCCCTAACATTGTTCACTGTTTTGAGCTAGTTTTCAGGTATACGCGCTCGTTGTTTGGATGTGTGAGATGTGTGAAGAAGCAGCAGCTTCAATGGAATTTCGACAATGAGAAGAGCAATGAATGAAAAAGGAAAAGAAAACATAACAATTCAAAGTTTTCAAGGACCCACCAAAAAAAAAAGTGCAATTAATAAATAAATCATTTAGTTAAGTAAATTTTCTATTTACGACTGTCCATTTACTCTAAATGTTTTTAAAATATATATTATTTAGTTCAATTATGCACTGTAAAAATGTTGTTTACTTCATTTTCCAACTTGTAATAAGAAATCGGTATGGCCGTGTGGATCTAAAAAACTCCCCCACACATGCATAAAAAGGTGTTAAAAAAGCTTGCCTCTCGGCCTGATTTTGAAAATTAAAAACATGATTTAGGAACCTCCTTTCAAAACCTTGATGAAAATAAATGACAATTTAACGAATGATTCAAGTTAAAAAGAGGAGAAATAAAATAAAGAAATAAAATATGGCTGATGAGGAAAGAACCACCTCAGTTCAACTTCAATTTTATGAAAATGACTTGGAATCCAACCAAAAAGAAACAAGACTTGACATTTATAAATTTCAAGGTAAGCATGTGGTAATGCCAAAAAATGAACTTCGAATAAATAATTTACGAAACTAAACTGAACCAAAAAAAAAAAAAAAAAAAAAAGAAAGAAAGAAAGAAAGAAAAAAAGAAAGGAAAACCTCCTCTCTTTGTGACCTTTTTCCTTTAGAGTTTCCATTAGGTCATTGGAAAAAAAAAATTTATCTTATTTGGACTTAAATATTCAAAGTTATGGACGTTTAAAATTTGAGTTTTTAAGTTATAGTTGAAACTGTAAATAATGAAACTGAGATAACTTTTTAGAAAAAGACCAAACTCAATTGCAATTTTTCAACTCCTTTCACCAAATGCATGCTAAAATTAACAAGTACCCAAATTTGATTTTGTAAAGAAAGAAAGTGCAAAATAACATTTTTGAAAAGAGTAATAATAAATTATAGCATAAAATTTTAAATATAGTTATAAATAGTATAATCAAATTTATGACCACACAATACCACAAAAAAAAAAAAAAAAAACCTCTAATCTTTCCTCCCATTTCTCTCTCTCTCCTCTTTCTTTCTGTCTCTAACTAAAACTGTGCACATAAATTTAGTATTAAAAATTACTATAAATCCGTTATTTTCTAGAAAATCCATCAAACCTCAAGGATTTACTAGAAATCATTTCTGAAAATCCAAAGATTTACCATAATGCTTTAATTATAACTTTTAAAAAACTTGTTATAAACTTCAAAAGTACATGTAAAATATGTTATTTGCTATAATTTTTTTTTTTTAAATGAAAGAATCTCTCTTAGTCCAAGTTGTTGGAGAAGATTCACCAAAAAAAAAAAAAAAAAAAAAGTTGTTGGAGAGGATCTTAAAAAAAAAAAAAAAAAAAGGTTTTGGGAGAGAGGAATTTGGTTGAAGTGGGTGATACAAGGTTGGTTCAACGGCATAAAGTGAAGAAGAGATGGCATAAAGTCTTCTTTGACGGTTTTTTTCACATCAAAGGCCTCACTTCTGTACCAACGAGGCCTTTGTTGTATGGCATACCATATGTCATACTGTACACCCCTTCTATCTCCTTCACTTTATGGCATAGAAGTGACATACGGTGTGACATTCGGTATGGTGACATCTGTGTTATAGTTGGTAGTTTCTTAATCAATCTGAAGTTTCCATCGATTGTAGATGAATTGTCAAAAAAAACCTTATGCATGCTCAATAGTGACATGTCGAGGCACTATCTCGTTTTCAGATCTCAACTATCTGGTTTTCCCTTTGTGCGTCATCATAATGTACCGATATTATTGGTTTTCGTTAATGATTTTATCTCTATAATATGAGGTCAGATACATATATTTATAATTTATATTCTAAATTAAATGAAATTTCCCTTTTTAATATAAAAGATAAGAAAATAACTAATAATATAATACATAAATTAGAGAAGATGAGATTTTATTTATTTTTCTACTTACAAACTTGTCTTCTCTATTTTTCACTAGTCTCTCTTTCTTCCACTCTCTCTTTCTCGCTCTTTTCTTTCACTAATTTTCATACACTCTCAAGGGGCAAATTTGCTTCGTGTCGTTGTGTCCGAATAAAGGGTACAACCTGCCCTTTATATAGTGGTGGAGGCAAAGGGAGCTTTGTGGGGTCAAATGAATTTTGCTTATGGCCCACAAGTTTGGTTCATGTGATCCTCACGTGAATTGATTTCCATGTGCTGACAAGATCACCACCAAATCTCTTTGTGATTATTAGCACCACATCTTTTTGTGAGTGAGCATACAGATTCTCGTTTTTCTTCCTTTATTCATTTGTTTTTTTTTTTTTAAATTTAATTTCTTTTTCTTTTTGGATTTTTGTTTAACTATTTATAGTTTCGAAGTTTATTTTATCCATTTTTTTAGTAAATTAACATTTGAAAATAGTATTTAAGATATATTGAAAAGGATAATTAATATTCCTTATTTTGGCCAAGTTTATTTGGTTTCAAGATGTATTTTATAGTTGATTTTCGATACAAAGGGTGTTAAACATTTGTATTGTACAAGTGATGAAAGTAGTTCTTCAACTAAACACAAATACTTTCAACTTTCGGTGTTTAACCTTTCAGAAAACAACATTTCTAAGTTTCTGATAAATGATTTTAAAAAATAATTAGGACAAGCAGTTTTTTTTTTTAATTAAATGTTTGGAAGCACCACCGGTATTTGAGCATCCCGACTAATAGAAAGCGAAAATTAGTGTGGTATGGGGCACCAATTCACTAACATTTTTTGTTGTTTTGAGCTAGTTTTTGGCAATACGCGCTTGTTGTGTGGATGTGTGAAGAAGAAGCGGCTTCGATGTGATTTCGACAATGAAAAAGCCATGAATCCACAAAAAAAAAAAAATAAAAAAAAAAATAAAAAAAACTAAACACATAAGAATTCAAAGTTTTCAAGGACCCACAAAAATAAAAAAAAAAGTGTAACATCACGGAGAAGGATCAGCAAAAAAGTGCGTCTATCATGATGCTTAGAAAGTTGTTTATGTGAAAACGAATTTCTGTTTTTTTTTTTTTAAGCAACAAAAGGAAAAATATATTCCTTTAGATCCGAGGATGGTGACTTATGTAATGGCTTCCAGGTTTTTTATTTTATTTTTTTTCTTGAGATTGTCAGATCCGGTTATAAAGCTCGAGTTCTCAAGAGTTGTTCAAATGATATACTCATTTTGATATTTGATTCAAATATAATATTTGTATTTATACATTTGGTTAGATTATTATTAAAGTATAAGCATTTGAATATTTCATTAATTCACAACTATTCAATTCAAATGTAACTCATAAATTCACATTTTTGAAATCCGTACTCGATCATTTTTTTTTTTTACCTTTACACTTTTTTTTTTTGATAAACTGGGAGAGGAGATAATTGATGTCAAGGAATTCAAGTACATCTCAACTATGTTGCCAACTGCTTAAAGAATACATCCTCTACCAAACCTCCAGCTCAATGTTATTAAATAAACTGTCAAAGGGGAAAAGAAAATAAAAGCCCTACGGAAAAGAAACTGAATGAAATACCAAAGATGGAAGCTAGTATCAGAGATTTAAGCTGTAATTTTCATTTTGAGAGTAAGGTACAATCCCTCTAGCTAAAAACCCTGTGGGAAAAAAACTAGAGGAGAAAAAGAGTACATAATTACCACAAGAGATCGGCTATCATGGAAAACCTGTAGCTAGGATACCTCGCCATATCACGACCAACAGCTTTAGAGAATAAAACCGGACAATTGAACCACCAGAAGTATTTTCAAGGGTAACAACATGGGTTGCCAATCTACCAGCAACTTGATTTCCTTCCCTAAAAATGTAAGACGCCATTACCAAGGACTGTATCAGGATAATTTAGAGCATGGGACCATTTTGCATGCCATTTCCAAGGGACCTCTTTACTAAGAGTACATAAAAGCCCAACTACATAAGTAGAGTCACATTTCAACCATAAATTTGACCATTTGAACTGTTGGAGCGATTTCCAAAGTAGTAATAACACCTAAAAACTTAACTTCGTAAGCATTCATGATTCCAAGTGGCCTTGAGAAACACCCCTCACAAAATCCCCTCTATGTTCTAAACATTCCACCACAACCTACCAATACCTTTACACTATTTAAATGTTATCTTTAACAAAAAAACTATCCAAACACATGTTTTTTTTTTCTTTTCTTTTTTTTGTATCATTCAAATTCTATATTTGAATTCGACCATTTAAGTTAAAAGAACATTCCAACCATAATAAAATAGGTAATCAAAACAAGTACTTAATAAATTTGAGGAAGAATGTTGAATTTGGGTAATAAGTTCTTTTTAAATTGCATAGCATATTTTGGTATTTCTCCTATAAAGAAGATCACATAACGTCATGAAGAACTTAACAGACTTTAACGGCAAGGACAATAATTCCAAACGTTTTAATAGTTTAAGGGTTGTCCCAAAATTAAAAAAGTAAGGACTAAAACCTTACTTTTAAAGAGTTAATGTATTATTTTGACCAATTACTTTTCAAAAAAAAAAAAAAAAAAAAAAAAAAAAAAAAAAAAAATCTCTAAGAAGTTCTTGTTTTCAGCTGGTAAAAAAAGTAAAATTCCTCAATTTCTTTACAAATGGGCAAGGGTTATTCCAAATCCTATCTTAAAAGAAAGAAAGAAAGAGGCTACAGATGAATGCTAATCTAAAAGCACCGAGTCATCTTGAAAAACAATTTTCTGGGTCTGGGAATTTTACAAGAAAACTGGTATTTATAATTGGAAAACTGTGAAGTTGAAATCAACTTTATTCAGCTTCAAGTTCAGAACCAAACTGCTCCAGCCGCACAGCATCTGCATCCAAATCCCGGACCAAAGTATGGTTAATGACACCGTCATCCTCGCTTGCATGTATCTGTTTACCACCAAACCTAAATCCGAAAAAAAAAAAAAAAAAGATCGTTTATGAAATCGAATTAAAACCGACTTGCAACTGAAGAGCCAGTCAAGCAGAGATAACTATTGTGTTACTTTGTGTAAACTTTGAAACAATACACTAGAGGGTTTCAAGAAATTACCATCTTCCATTCATCAAATCTATGCACTTTTGAGCATCCTTCCTGTCCTTGTATTTGACTAAAACAACACCCTGCGGGTGATTCTCGCAAACCTGCAACAAATCAAACGAGAGGATCGTTTAAAAAGAAATTGGGATGTGGGTTGGTGATGTTCAACGCAGATCCAAAAAGCTTGCGTAACAACTGAATTCAAGCAGAACTCTAGCAACTTAGACACCAAAGCATCAAACTACTCTTCTGTTAAACTAGTGTAGTTAAGCCAACTATGAGAACCATATCAGAACACTGAAAATGAAGCAAGGAATAAATGTTCTTGTGAACAGAAAATACAAAACTGAAAGACACTTGTGCCATAGTGATGTAATCACAAATGACGATGACAATTATGAGGAAACTAAAACGCTGTGTCTAAACAACACACGAGAATGAAATAACTCGGTAGTCTTAATCACAAAAGACGAGAAGCTGGCAGCTTCAGTTGTTTAGTCAAGCCAGTGCCATATTTGAGATGCACAACTTTATTTTATTTATTTATTTATTTATTTTTTTGGAAAGGTTTGGGCATAGGCCAAAATTGAACAAAGGCTTACTTCAAGTACAGGCAAAAATTCTTGAACGAGGCTTTTCTATCAGTCGGCAATAATTTATGGCAACATGCCCAACTATGGTCGGCGTTGTCGAAGGGTTGAAGATAAAACATAAAGTATATAACGACAATCATCACTGCTAAACCATATGAAAGAAATAGACATATAGACGGTGCTGGCTTGTGAAAAAACACCAGCTCTTGCTTCCAGTGGCAGAAGAGAGGGGGTAACCGGTAACGGGGCCTAAAATAATAAGTAGAGGACGAATGCTCAAGGATATCAAAGACGAAGCTTCAAAGACTGGCTAGAAGAAGAGAGGAAAGGGTCAAGTATCTTTCTAGAATCACACTACAAAATCACCAGTTAAAAAAGTAGTATTACCTTAACGGAGTCCACTGGACCAAGCTTGGAACATTCGTCCTGAACATCTTCCCTGAGTTCCGATTGTAAATTTTCATCGGCCTGTAAAAGTTAACAAAACTCAGAAATTTTATACGTGACTTGGTGAACAGTTTATTATTTCCTTGTGTATACAGGATCTACCCCAATACTCAAGGAAGATGAAATCAAGTGAGAAGAATGAGATAAAAGAAGAGGGCATAACGTATCCCATACATTTACAAGAAAAATAAAAAATGATGAAGATAAAACCAAATAAACACACTCCACTGGTCTTGACAGTTTTCGGGGAGGGAGGGAGGGGGGGGGGAGGCATGCCGAACAAGGACAACAATATGTTTTAGTAGAGACTTCAGACTAAAACATGCATTCTAAGTTTTAGAAAGTTTTCTGAGCACGCAACTCAAGAACTAACTACTTAAGGGTAATTCTCGAAGCCGTTATTCAATTTTCAATTCAAATGCAAACTAATTACTGAGAGAGTTTAAAAACAGTCCTTAACCTACCCTCATTTCAGCAGGAGTAAACATGTTACTAAGAACAACAGTTGTTGGAATAGACACCTTTGCATCGTCACGCCCACCTGTCAGTGAATCAATGCAGAATCTTTAGATTGGAACAGCAAGCAAAGATGAGACCAAAATTTCTCCAAAGAAGTACGTAAGATGCATAGGTACTAAAAAAATGATACATTCTACAATCTACTACTCGAGGTATGCTACAAGTTGAACTCTAAGACAGTCTTACACTATCGCAGTTTTAAAAAGATCACTATATCTTTTATTCTTCTTCTTCTTCTTCTTCTTCTTATTATTATTATTTAAAGAAACAACACATTTCAACAGAATTGACGAGTATAAAATACAGAAGTTGTATCTATAATAACAATGAAAAAATAAAACTAAATATCTAGTAAATATTTCCACCAATTTTATGGGAAACAAAATTTGACTCTCGGACATAACTATCAATCAACTACATAAGACATTGTTAAATCAAAATATCTAGAAGAAAAATTTATGGAAAAATGAAGCAGCAGGCATTATATGGTCAACTTAAGCAACCCAAATAAATAAAGCATTTTAAAAGGAAAATTAAGCCTACCCCAGCCAAGCATCTTGTCTTCCACCTTCTTAAGTTTCTTCTTCTTCTTGTTGTCGACTTTCTTAGGGACAAACCTTTCCCCTGCAATATGAGTAACAGAAAATTCATTATTGACTAATTACAGACAAGACATGTAGTGGAACGAGATTTTTTTTTACCTTCTTTTTCTTAGAAGGTGAGCTAGCGATCATCAGGAGTATCGAAAATGTGTACTTTTGTACATTTAATATATTGCGTTATTAGTACAGTGCTATACAGTAATAAAAACTACAAAATCTGCTGGCAAATGAAGCGTGAGTGAATGAATGCCTAATACACTGAAAAGATAAGAGTTGTTACCTTTCTGTTCAAACTTAGCCTGGGTGACTGACATCAGCAGCTCGCTACCAGGACGTAAAGGCGCTCCATGCAAAATTTGCAAAGCCAGAGGAACTGAAGGTTCCTAAAGTACAAGTACACAAAGTAAACCATAAGAAAAGACTACGAAAGTTCAGACGTCTCATAAACAAAGTCTATGCAAAACTTGGTACCTTCAGATACGTAACAAGTGCATCTCCCTTCAACCTTCCAGTCTCTTTATCAACATACAGCTTTACACGCGGCCTTTTGTCTCCGGATCCTAAGGATTTTTATTAATACATGTTTGTTCAAGAGTGAAAGAGAAGCCAGACATCATTTCCATATTGAATGAAAAGTTACACAAATCCAATGTTACACGAGAAAAAGTCATTTTCCCATGATTTTAAATGAAGATAATGACCCTCTACGGAACACAATATACATAATTAGTATTTACAGATTACATTGTTCCATTAGGATGATCTAGGTTTGGTTTAGTTTACCTAGTTATATCGTTTTCTCACTGTTATGTGTTATTCCGTCATAAACTAACCCAACAATTTTTATTTCAATTCGGACTAGCTGAATAAATATCAAGATTCCAAATTTCACTCATCCTGAGTTTCTCATTCTTTCTCGCATTTCTAGAATTCTATTTCTCTACCTCAATTCTATCCTCTTTCTTGGTTCTACATCAGAAGGACAAATACGAGCATGCCAGACCATGTTAATTTAAAAGGCAAACAAAATTATTTAATCAAAACAAACAAACTCACCTCCTTTATTATTCCACACTTAGAGAAGACTTCCACCACCTGAAATGAATTCCCGTTAGCATTTTGCCACAAGTAATATGCTAGGACAAGAAATAAGATAACCATGATAAAAGCTTACTTCATCAACTGTAGCGTCATCAGGCAATCCCTCCACATAGACATGCGTATTGACTTTTAACTCAAACCAGCTGTCAGGAGGTTTATTGGCTTCCTGCACAATGAATAAATACAAAAGAAGACAAATGTACTAGTTTCAGGCTCAGCAAAAACAATTGGTCCAATAGTTCAACACTCAGACGAGAAAAAAGAAAATATGGATACCGAACAAACCAAAAAATAGATTCTCAAATCAAAAATAAAATGACAAGAACAGCAAACCTTCTTTGTAGCTTCGTTGTCAGACAGTTTTCTCTTTCCATTTTGATTTCCTTCCCCTGCCTCATCCTGAACATTAACTTCTTCAGTGGCAGAAATATCACAAAAATTGACAGTTGGAAAGAGCTCTTCCTCTTTCAAGAATATCATGTCTTCTAAGCCGTAGTCATGGCCTTTGCCATATGTACTATCCTGTTATGTGTAAAACCAGTTGGAAATAAATTAAAAAAAGGAAATCATAAGAAGGAACTTTAAATGAAGAGAATAAAAAGGTACATTAAAGAAAATCCAAACATGGAAATATAACGTAAACAGACTGATTTCTAGGGAAAGAATTAGAAAAGAAAAAACTAGAACACTTCAGAAACAATAAAGCAATATAAATAGATGCAATTGCAAATAGTAAAGTTTAACATTGTAGCCAAAAGAAAGAAAGAAAACGGAGAGACGTAACAAATTACAAGGTTGAATAAATGAAGTTAGAGGCAAAGTTGTACAAAAGGATCAAGAGAAAAGAACGGAGGGAGAAAGAGAGAGTGGAATCTGATGACTAAAGTGTGTCAAAAAAGAGAGTGAGGGTGACAAGTGGCTATTGACGACTCGTTCTTTCTATTAAGTTAACAGCGTTGCTTCTAATGGTTATGGTTCATATGGATATTGATCCCAGTCTCAGCAAAACTCAAAAGCAATAAACAATTCAAAGCTATGACATGAAGCATGGAATCATGATATTTTACTCTACCACAAAATCACATCAAAAGCAAACAATTTTTCCTTTTTCCTTCTTTTTGTTTGTGAACAGTGGATTTTGAGCTGAAGTTTTACCAAGAGGCATGTCTTAGTGGTGCTCTTTCGGAAGAATGCATAGCACACTCAAGTATTATCCTTTGATCTAGTAGGAGATAACAAAAGAAATCTCACCGACATAGAAGCATAATATCATTACATAAGCAGGAACAAATGTTCCTTTGGTTAGATAACTTGTTAGTTATTACTTCTCTAGTTCGACCCAAACGAAATTTCAAACTAAAAGAAAAAAGGGAAAACAAACATCTTTAAAGAAAATAATTCTCCAAAGCACAAACCTGAGGTACCCAGGCCCTAAGACCTCGATCCCATTTATAGGTAGTCCCATCATCATCAGTGAATTCTTCTTCACCCTCTGGTGGCGTCGATGGTCTGTCATTATCGTCTTCCACCGAGAACCCATGAGATCCGTTTTCTGCCTCTGCCTCTGCCTCTGCCTCTGCCTCTCTAATCTCCTTCTGCCATTTTTTGAACTCATCATCATTGGAGGGCTCTGCACATCACATAACACACATTTTAAGAAGAAAATTCATAAAGCTACTAGCATCTCGCACCCCGTGAATAATATTTAGAAAAAGAGAGCGAGAAAACCCCAAAACCCCACCATTAGCATTAGAATAATCAACTCCTTGCTGAGATACACAATTCATCAACTCAGGGATCGAGGACAATGGTTGCCATTCAGTCCTCCCTTCGGACCACACGAGAGTTGCCCCAGTGAGGTATCCATTCGAGTAATGCTCTGTCCACGCGAAGTAAATAAGCAAACGAGAGGGTTCAATAGCTCATTAGTCCAATTGAACATGATACAGATTGGAACAATTCTCGAAATCGTGGTTTTGGTTACTGCTAGTAGTAGAACTGAAATTCAAAAAAATTGCACCGATAAATTTCACAAAATAAATAACTAATTAAGCTACATTACAAACAAATCCCAAGTTGTAGCGAGAACCACAATGCTGAAGCAGATTTTCCATAGTGCAACAATTTCTTAGACCAAATTTAAACTCACCAAGCAACTCCGAAGACACATAGGGACCAACATGTTCTTGATTTCGCCGAGAATATACCATCCTACTTCAGCCGTGGAGTCAGTTCTCCCATCACCTTTTTGTTCCATGCCTATACAACAAAATGCAAGAGAACAGCCATTTTACATTCATTAAACTATGTATTTATGCATATATATATATACACACTCTTACAAACATAATACAGGGTCCCCAACGTATCATGATTGGCACTTTTTGCCTGAATTTTTTTTTCTTCCAAACAGAAGCAGTTAATTCCAATCGTCAATGGGAGTTATAGCTTAATGAATTCTATGACTAATTAATAAACTAAGTGCCAAAAACAAAAATTTTAAGCATAATAGTCCCCAAAATTTAAACAAAATTATTAATTATTTCGTCAAAAATTTGATTAACGATTTGCTGCTACTGTTTTCAAAATTCAAGGACTAATAAATAACAAAAAATAAGAATGAAAATAAATAAGCAAACGAAAACCCTAGAAACCCAGTTATGTATTTTCGTTTTCGACTATATATTTAATTTCTTTGCACAAATGCTTAAGCAAAGAACACAACCCACACCACCATTAAAACTGTAAAAACCAATCAACACTAAAATCGTATTAAATTACCAAGAAAAATAAAACCAAATTTCCTAGCTGAGAAATTTTTATTAAAATCAGCCATAATGGGGTTGGAAAAATCTTTAAAAATAAAAATAAAACTGAATTGGTTTCTCAAAAAAACAAAAACAAAAAAAAAAAACAAGGAAAAAATTTTGGGGAGCAATGAGAAACGCACCGGTGAGCTGTGGCTGGTCCCGGCGGTGGCGGTCGAAGTTCTCAGCAGCGTCCTGAAACGACAACGTTTTGGAGGTTATTTTGGTTTCTTCTATCTCTCTCTCTCTTTCTCTCTCCTTCTCCAGGGTATAGGGGACAAATATAGAATAACATTGACCGTTTTGGCTCTGTTTGGACACAAGGCTCAAATTTATTCAACCTCGAATTATTATATCCTTGCACCTATGTGGTTTTCTTGAAATAAAAATAAATAAATAAATAAAACAAAGAAAACAAAAAAAATTATTCTCATTTATGTCCCTAAACTTTAGAATAATTCTCCCTTTGCCACATAAAGCTTAGAAACTCTCATTTTACTCCTTAAACTTCAAGTCTGTCTCACCTAATCCCTTTTTACTAGAATTTTGGTTAAAAATAGATGGAAAAAAATAGGAGAATTAGTCTTACTAAACCCATTTTATTAGGATTTGTACTAAAAACAAAAAAAAAAAAAAAAAAAAAAATCATATGATTGAATCTAACTCACTTTTTTTTCCGTATGTTTTTAACTGAAATTTTAATATTAAAGTGGTTAAGTGGAATGATCCAAAAGTTTAGATGATATTGATGAAATAATAATAAAAAAAAAAACACACACACACACAAGTGAAAAAGCCCTAAGATTAAAATTTTTCTTAATAGATTATATTTAGGCCAATATACACTAATATTATGTTTTAAACTGATTTTCCATGTAGTAGGATCTCATGCTTATTTGATACTATATCGATAAGAGTAATTGTGTTAGTTATTAGATTAATTTTTTAACAGTTTGATCTATAAATGAGCAGTTTTGTGTCACAAGATGTAAATTTTTAATATTAACACTCATAAATATCAGATTATTAAAAAAATGAATAAATTGCTAAGTTGGTCCCTGAACTTTTAATTTGTGCAACTTTAGTCTTTAAATTTTTTTTCGTAACTGGAATGCCCTAAAATTTTAAAATATTGCTACAATAGTCTTTTACATTAATTTTTGGATGAAATCTGTTAGGTAACATTACTTTTTGACCAAATTACTAACAGATTTTGTTTAAAATTTAACAACAATGACTATTGTAGCAATATTTTAATAGTTTAGAGGCATTCCCTTTCGTAGCTGGAATGATTATAAACTATTAAAAACGTTACTACAATAGTCTTTTTCATTAAATTTTTTTTTATGGAATTTGAATTTATAGTCACTTTTTGACCAAATTACAAACATATTTCGTTCAAAAATTAACAAAAAGGACTACTGTAGTAATATTTTAAAAGTTTAGAGACATTCCAGTTACAAAAAAAAAAAAAAAAAAAATCAGAGATCAAAGTTGTATAATATTAAGAGTTTAGGGACAAAATGAGCAATTTACCTTAAAAAATTAAATTTTTATTTTAAACAATATTTTAAAATAGGATGTTTTACAAGAAAAATGTTCATATTAGTGATATATGTAAATTTATTTATACTAAATTTAGAGAAAAGAAAACCCTAATTAATCAACGTGAAGGAATTTGTTTAGAAGGGAAGAGAATATCCAGCTGCCATAAAATCATGTGCCACTGTAAGGTTGGCAGCTTCAATAGGGATGAAAACCATCGCAAAAATACGTACTCGGATTCATTTGAACATGTCCCAAGCGACAAGGTATCGCATAGTACAGAGGTTTCGAACGAGCCTGTGCCGCAACAACCGCGTCTTGTCTCCGTAAATCCTGTTATACAGACAACGTTAGACATTTAGATTACTCAGAGACATGGACATTAGTTGACATAGAAATGACTCACCAAATCACTAGGCCTAGTGATTGTCTAATTTAGATATTGGTAGACATAAAAAACCACAAACTTCAGACTAGGAAGCCTCTAATCTTCAGCAATTCAAAAGGCGAATTCAGGTTTCTATTGAAGGCGAGCGCGTCGCGATTTTGCCTCTCCATACACTCATTCTTGCCTAACCCAAACAATGTTTTGTCCGCAGCCCGCAGGGCAGGCAGCCAATTGGCGACATAGTTGTGACGCGAACCTTCCTAAGAATATCACATAATACAATTTCCAATTAAGTCGTGTTATTTCCTAAAAATATCAGTTGAGATTTTGTGGGAGAAACCTCAATGAAATTTGCATAGTTTTAAATGAGCATGTTGGAAAACTGGTCCACCGTTTAGGCATTATTTACTAGAGGATTGACGTAATAGTTATATTCAAAATCAGTACTATTTTCAATGCTGATGAGGTGGATTCCATGCTAAAAGGGTGAGGTAGAATTTTCCTCTCTAAATATTTTGACTATCTTACTCCTTACCAATTACGTGATAATGTAATTAATGTTACATTTGATAAAGAGGGATGGAAATTATAACAAAAGGAAGAATAAAATACCTACGCAAGGAAAATCAATGAAAAGAAAGAGGAAGATTTTTCTTATTGTTGTTTGGTTGAATAGAGATAAATATCTAATCTACTTTTTTCTTTTTTTACACTAATACATTTATACATACATATATATATATATATTTATAAAGATGACTAACCTTAAAAAAAAAAAAAAAAAAAGATGAGTAATGATTAGGATCATGACACAGTTAGTTTACACTAGGGCTATTCACAAGAACCGGCGAACCGAAACCGTCCAACAAACCAGTCGACGAAAACCGACGTTGTTGGTGTGAGGATGAAGACAGACGCCGTCGGTCAGTGTACCGAACTGACAGAGCAGTGGACGGCTCGGTGCTCGGTGCTCGGTGCTCGGTGCTCGGTGCTCGGTGCTCGATGCTCGATGCTCGGTTTGGGGGTTGGAGTTTCAGTTTCAAACGAGACCGACCGATGGGTTCCATCTGGGCATTTCCATGGATTCCAACGAGTCAGGGACATGGATCTCTCTCTCTCTCTCCCGATCTCTCTCATCTCTCTCGTTACTCCATCTAGATCTGAGAAAATCACGCCGTCCGACTTCGTCATTTTCAGTCACCGTTGGGTTGTTCGAAAACCGAAAGCCGATGTCAGAAACCGATACTGACGATCGATTCATCGACCGAGCTCTTTTCTTGGTTCGGTGCTTGGTTTCTCTATCCCTGAAACCGATGTCTTCGGTCGGTAAACTGAAACCGGCGATTTGGTCGGTTGCCGATGGGTGTTCAACCCTAATTTATAAATCATTTGCTTTCCTCCACTTTTCTTTTCAAACTTGGACTTGGAAGGATTAAAAATGGTGGGTCTCATAAATTTAAAATTTCCTTCCTTTCTAATTTCCTCTTTATCAAACAACTCCAAATTCCTTTATCTTCTCCAAAATGATCACTCCTCCAATTTCATTCTTATTCATTTTCCACTCTACCAAACATAGGATAAGTTTGAAGTTCTTTTCGTCAAAAGAAAAAAGAAAAAAAAAAAATCATAGGCTAAGTTCTTTTTGCAATTCAAACCTTGAGAAATATACAGCTTCGTTTTAATTTCTTAAAAGAAGCAGATATTTGGCATTAAGATGTCAAATTTAAATTTAAACTCTTATGTGATTTTTTTTTAGCTTTCTTGATGTGATTTTCATAAAACAAATACATATAAATTTAATATATATATATATATATATGGGTTTCTAAAAGAGCATTTGCATAAACAGTCACATGTGAGACGCACATGCTCATTTCCGTGAGAAATTTAACAGCCGTTACTCAAATGTGGCTGATTGCACAGTTAAGCGAGTTTGGGGGGTTGATTACCAAAATAAAAAGTTTAGGGGTGATTTGCGAAAGTTCCACAAGTTCAGGGGGTAAGAGTGCTAAATACTCATCATAGTTGCTATGAATGGGTGCATCTTGCTTTTAAGATTGATCATATACAGTGCAAGTCATTTCGAAAAACGTACAGAAAGATCAATTAATGAACAAAAAAAATGAAGAAAATGAAAGTAAAAACTAATAACTATTATATGAACCACAAAAAAAGAAAGACACCCTAATCTAATGGTGACCAAATTAGAGTCACTCTTCCTTAAACAAAATATAAAACGACGAATGATTAAAAATGAAGAAGAACAAAATTAACCTAAAGAAGAGAGACTAGCGAGACTGGTGGTGGTTGATGCAAAAGTTTTAGCATTGGTTTGCCGTATCACTCCAATTTCGGGGACTGCATTTGTCATGAACTTCGATAATGAGAGAACAACAGGACGAGCTGATTGGTATTTTATGATAATAGTAGCCGTCTATCTCCTCATGGCACGGCACGTAAAGGCGGGAAATGTCGGGACAGCTTTCGTTATTACGATAAGGTGGTGGTGGAGTTTCTGAGCCCTTAGGCGGCAGTATCGGTGGCGAAGGTGGTGGCGGTTGAGTTTCTGAGACCTTAGGCGGCAGTGTTGGTGGCGATGGCAGTGGAGTTGCTATATCACCGCCTTTATTCGAGGGCGGTGTCGGAGATGGTGGAGTGGTCGTACTTGTAATACCTAGTTTTTCGATCGTTATGATTTCTTGTATAAAATTTCAACTGTACCTTGAGGATATTTATGAAAGAGTCCGGTTAAGGGTTTTTATGATATTTTGTGAGTTTTTATGGTTTTATAAGACTCGAAAATGATTGTTTAGCCAAGCATAAGACCTTTTAAGTAAAAGGAGCAAAAACTACCAAAATTGTATGTTGGTCAAAGTTTGACCAAAAACGTCGACGGTTGACCAAAAAGTCAACTATTGATCACGGGAGTCAAATCTTGGCAAGGAAGTCAACGGTTGACAAGAAAGTCAATGGTGGACGAAAAAGCCGAAGATTGACCCCAAAAAGTCAAAGAAAAGACTGTACGATAAAATAATTCGCAGTATAGAATTGTACTGTATAGAGCTATTTTTATGAATAAAATGATATGTTTAGGATTTAAAACCACCTTAGAAAATCAAGCACATTAATTAGGATATCTTGGGCCAAGTGGTTTCAAGTTATGAGAAAATTTTTATACAGTTCGTTTTTACACAGATGAATTTTGGACTGCAGTTCAATATACCAATACTGTGTATAAGTGAATCCAGTATTGGAAATACCTGTGTTAATTCAGGAATGGACTGTACAATAAGAAAAGAGCCAAACACACCTAATTGAAGCTTGCATCATCCTACTTTAACTTAATGACATCATTAAGTTAATTAAAAAAAAAAAAAGTTGGAAAGTAATGGGTGGTCCTAGCCATGAATGACCGGCCACATACCCCCCCCAATGTGTGATTCATTGCTTTTTCAAGGGTCAAATTGCAATTTACAAGAGTTAATTTTCACTAATAAATAGGTGACTCCAAAATTCAAAATAATTAGAAAAACCCAAGCTAGATTATGCCAAAATTTTCACTCACCCAAAACCGGATTTGAGGAAGAAGGAAAGGAAGAAATCTTAGCCAAAATAGAGAGCAAAGTTAAAGTGTAGGGGTCGGTTTTGTATTGGAGAGCAAGCAAAAAGTTTGAAAAAAAATTTGGATACCCATTTCTAGGCCTAGGGCCGGTTGTGGGGAGCAAGAGAAAAGCAAGAGAAAAAAATTGAACCTAAGGGGGATTTAGGGTTTTGAGTGTTGAATTTCCACCTAGAACATCACCCAAGAGTTCAAGAAATTTTGGTGCTCAATTTGGCCAAAAAGGCCGGTTATAGGGAGGAAGGAAAAAGGGCGTGTGGCTTGATTTTTGGAGCTTGTGTGGCCGGATTTTTGAGCAATTTGGTGACCGGACTTCAAGGCAAGGGAGGCTGAAATTTTGGACCCTATTAGCCAAGGAAGGCCGGCTATTGGTGAAGGAAAAAGAGGAAGCAAAGGGCCAAGCCAAATCTTGGATCTAAGTAAGGTATAATCCCTTGAACCTCTAAGTTTTTCATTTAAATTTCAATTGGGAAATTTAAATGTATTTCAAGCAAAGTTTGTATGAGCATAAGCTCACTTTCAATTCTGCCCTAGGTTAAAATTTTAGGGTATGTGCTTGATTAATTAGGTTTTCGGTTTGGTGGTTTCAAATATGCATGCTAGGTGTTTGTTTGTATGACTACGGTTTATATGCTTGATCTATGATGCTAATTTTGATTTGCATGGTGAAAATTGGACGTTAGAAACGTGTTGCATGACTGCTCTAGGCTCCCGATGCGGTCAGTTGAGGTAGGGTGTACGTAATAGGACGTAAAACGAATTTAAAACCGAAAACTGCCATTTCGGGTAGAAATTGGCCAGTTTCGGGAAAAACAGCTTTTGAGGCCTTTAGAGGCCGAATTTGGAAAAACTCAAAACATGAAAGTTGTAGATTAGGGTTTTTCCTAGGGGGCAGCATGAAAAGATTTGCAAAATGAGGCTCCAATGGCCTCGGTTTTTACTGAAACTCGAGCCTGACCGTGCCCAGGACCTATGCACGGCCAGGATTGATTCAACAAGGGATTTGAACGTGTTAAAGGCCGAAATGGGTTTTACCCAAAATTCAAAAGTTGTAGGGTTTTTCGATAGCTAAAAATTTCGTGAAGAAAACTTTTTCAAAATCGGCTTTGATTTTTAAATGGAATTGGATTTCAAAAACTGTACAGGAAATAGGAAAATTCTGTACAGAATTTCTGGAAACAATACAGAAAAAGGTAATTTTTCACATGCACTGATAAATTAACAATGTGAAGCTGTTCCAAAGACAGTTTCCAATAGTCAATAATTTTTACCAATCTTATTTTATGATTTCCAGTTTTTAAAGTTAAACAAAAGATTTAACAAAGAATTTTACATAAGGTTTTGTAACGACCCGTCTAGCACGGACCGTTACCGTACATATATACATGCTTACTTGTCTTACATACAAATATAGCGGAATTTTTTTTTTCTACTATAGGAGTACTGTTTGGAATAATATGAACATAAAATATTAAACATGAATTTACAGAAGACGTAGCGGCTTATCCCTTGTTTCACAGTTGCCCCGCCAACTCCACCATCTTGTATCAAAAATCACCAGTAGGTTGTTTACCTACAGCAGAGGCGTAAGACGTGAGCTTTCGCTCAGCAAGTACAACTATATTATCCGCAACACAATCGATTATAAACTAAATATAGCATATCATAACATATCCTAATCATGTATGTTCCAATTATGCTTTATTATGCTTATTTTATCATGTCTTCTTAACATACTTTCATTCCTTAACTTGCTTGTGGGCCCCTTATCATGAGTGACCGTACCGGGCGCGCAACTATGGAGTGGTTGGGGCGGCCAATCCATTTCCAACTCAATCCACAGTCCTACCCAACCTTGGACGGGTCGGTACGTCACAGGCAAGCTCGCTTGCCATCGTATTTATTTGTCATCTTGACCTTGTTCTTATTATTTGTGAACATGCTTCATGATATCACATGAATATAACTTGTAATCATATATTAGTCATGCCAGTTACTTGATATTTCAATTCATAGCACATAACATACATTGTATCATATACCATGTTACAACTCAAAAAGCCTATGTTGTAGACGGAGTTGTACTTACCTTGTTTGCTATGTCCGATAGTGGGCTGATTCAAATCAGGACACCTCAGCAGGTTATCTTCTGCAGGACATAGGTAAGTATTAAAACTGTTGGTAATACAACCAACACTTATATGTCCCTACCCTTAACTGTATAATATCTTATTGGGTTACCTTAAATTACCCTTGAGTTTAAAAACTTAACTGGCTCAAGTTAAAACTTAACTTTGGTCTACAAATCCATTTTCTTTTCTTTTTGAAAAACTTAATCTTTAAAATCCCTTGCTCAATCTTATGAAAAATTGTAATTTTTGAGTAATATTCATAAAATAATAAAGTGTTGGAGACTGCCTTTGAAACAGTCTTCCACAGTCAATTTCTTGGTGTATGTGTAAAAATATCACTTTTCTGTATTGTTTTGGAAAATCCTGTGCATGAATTTTCCTGTCTCCTGCACAGTTTTTGAAATCTGATTTTATTTAAAATTCCAAATCGAATTTGAAAAACTTTTCTTCACGAAAGTTTTACATCTTGAAAAATCCTATAACTTTCGTGTTTTAAGAAAAACCCAGTTCTGCCTTTAACTTAGTCATTTTCCTTGTTGAAGTTCCCAGACCGAGAGCACAAATCTGACTCGCCCAGGAATTCTTGGTCTCGAGTTTTTGTAAAAAAGAAGGCCTTTGGAGCCTTATTTTAGAAAACTATCCACGATGTCCCCTAGGAAAAACCCTTCCGAACAACTTTTATGTTTTAAGTTTTCTCAAATTCGGCCTCTAAGAGCCCCAAAATTTACTTTTCCAGAAACTCGCCAGTTTTCACCCGAGAATGGCAGTTTTGGGTTTGAAATTTATTTTTCGTCCTAACGCGTGCATCCTACCTCAACCGAACGAATCGGGAGCCTAAAACCAGTCACACAACGTCTTTCTAACGTAAATTTTCTTTAAACACATTATCAATCAAACCCATGCAATTTATTGCTTAAATTACGCCAATTATGGTTTGCTTAATTTTAGGTTGCACAAATCATTCATAACATATTTCTAGCAACCTAACAAACACATATCCATCATGCTTGGCACATTGTGGGGACATATAATTGTTCATCCATCATGCAATCACACATAACTAGGCATGTAATCTAAACATTTAGCCATGCAACCTCATAAAAGGAAATCAAACCACCCTAACTCAAATCAAGCACAATTCTAGATTTAACCTAGGCATAACTTAAATTTGAGCTTATGCTCTTACAAACTTGGGGGAAATACACTTAAATTCCTCAATCAAGACTTAAATTGAGAAACTTAGGGCTTTAAAAGAAATTACCTCAATTAGGTTCAAGGGTTTGGCTAGGATTTGCTTGCTTTTCCTTGTCTCCACCAAACCGGCCTCCTTGGCTTGTTTGGCTCCAAATTTCTCCACCACCCTTGCTCTAGATTTCCGGCCACTCCAACACACAAAATCCGGCCACTCCAACTCTTCTTCTCCTCTCTTTCTCTTCCTCCCACAGCCGGCCCTAGGGTCACAAAGGGGTTTCAAATTTTTCTTCCAATTTTTGTTGGTTCCACACTAAAATCTAACTATCCTATCACCCTAAACACTCTTGGTTCTTGCTTTCCTTATGATTTCTGATTTTGAGAGAGAATTTGGCTGCTTTTCTCCAATTTTTTTCAGCCAAAATCCGCCCCCCCCTTAGGCCTATTTATAGGTGAAATTTTGGACTTCATTGCAAATAACTTTGGTTCACCTTTTTCCTACAAGTCCTTGGGACAAAATTAATTCTATTTTGACCCCAAAATATCCGGCCACCTCATGCTCTAGAAGGGTCCATGATTTTCCAATTTTTTTCTTAATTCCCAATATGATGTCATTAATCAAAAAGGTGATGATGTAATCACCATTAGGGCTTGTTTGGCCTTATACTTTGAATGCAGTTCACTTTAATGCCAATGCAAATATTTCTAGTACTGTGCTCACTAGCACACAGTACTGTTATGCTCCTACGCAGTCCAAAATTTATCTGTGTAAAATTTGACTGCATAAAAATTTTCTTATAACTTGAAGTCCTTTGGCCCAAGATGCTCTAATTTATGTGCTTGATTTTTCTAAGGTGATTTTAGATCTTAATCTTGTTATCTTGTTCGTAAAATGGTTTTTTTCACAGTATATATACCATACTGCTTGACCATAAAACAGTATCATCATATGGTTGACTTTTCTAGTCAACCGTTGACTTTTAAGGTCAACTTTGACTTTTTAGGTCAAACTTTGACCACCATGCAAAACCATGAAATCGTGAAGTTTTCTACCCTTTTTACTCAAAATGATACATACTTGGTTAAGCAATCATTAAAAACTCATCTTAGATTTTTAATGAGTACCTTCAGAACATAACACAAGTTTCTTTACAAGAAAACGTAAGGTCGTGAAAATTTAGTTATTACAGGTTTTACAAGAAAATAGAATTTTGAAACCTAAAGTTAAAAATAATCCGATTAGAGTAGATTTAAACCCTAGGGTTATTCAATGTAACCAATTAGGACAACGTAAAATTAAGTAAGGGGTATATAACTAAAGTTATATAAGAGTGTTGGTTATACTACCAACATTTCTAACCCTTACTTTTATTTGATAACAGAGTATAGCACGCAGCAGTGTCCTGGCAGAATCAAGCTAGACATCGGACACCGTGAACATAAACAAGGTAAGTACAACTCCGCCTACAGCATAGGCTTTGTTGTGTATACTTGCCTAAGTATGATGAAAATGTTATGTGACGTAAATATTACATGCTAAGTAATAGAAAATGCTATGCTCTATATGTTAAGTGCTATAATAGGTTAGGAAATGTCATGAAAGATGCTATGAATTATGAAATGCTATGTTATATGTTATGTTATGCCATGTGCTATAAAAGGGTTGAATGCTATGATATGTTATAAAGTATGCTATGTTATGTGTTATAATATGCTAGGCTATGTAGTATATTATGTCATGTGTTATGATATATGTTATGAAAAATGTTAGATTGTGTTATGATAAGATAAGATCATGATTTTAATTATGTACAACATCATGAAGCATGTTCACTAATTAATAAGAATAAGATCAAGTATGAGACCATGCAAGTTATGATGGCAAGTGAGCTTGCCCGTGTCGTACCGACCCGTGCTAAGTCGGGTTGGACTATGGTTTGAGTTGGAAATGGACTGGCCGCCACAACCACTCCATAATTGCGCGCTCGGTACGGACACTTATGTTATGGGGCCCATAAGTAAAGATAAGTTAAGAAAGAATGTTATGAAGAAATAAGAAAGCATAATGAAGCATAAATGGTTCATGCATATGCTATGATAAGTTATGATATGCCATGATAAGTTATGATATGCTATGAAATGTTATGTTATGATATGTTAGGATATGTTGTGTTGTGATGTCGCGGTAATTAGTAGTTGTACTTGCTGAGCGAAAGCTCACTGTCTTATGTCGATGCTGTAGGTAAACAACCCGCTAGCAACTGATGATGCAAGATGGAAGGACGAGGCCTGGCGGACTGTGAAATGTGGGGATCAAGCCGCTACGCGTTTTGAATTCTTATGTAATTATATTATGAGTTTTATTTTACGCTCGAACAACTTTATTTAATATTCGTTATGTTTACGTACGTATCTGTATGTGTAAATTACGTCGTAAAAAAAAAAAAAATTTCGCTGTTTACATTAGGTATGAAAGTATGAATATATGCATGTATGTACGGTAACGGCCTGTGTTAGGCGGGTCGTTACAGTACTACCCTGATGGTTGATGCAAAAGTCATAGCATTGGTTGGCCATATCACTCCAGTCTCGGGGACTGCATTTGTCATGGACTTCAATGATGAGAGAACAACAGGAGGCGTTGATAGGTATTTTGTGATCATAGTAGGCCTCTATTTGCTCATGGCACGTCACGTAAAGACGAGAAATATCGGGACAGTTTTCATTGTTACGATAAGGTGGTGGAGTTGCTCTATCACCGCCCTTATTCGGGGGCGGTGTTGGCGGTGAGGGTGGCGGAATTGCTCGATTTGCTATGCAACTCTTCTGGCTTTCAACCAACCACCAAGGCCAGAGTAATTTAGGACAATAGTTGGAGAAGCCGACTATTGTGTTACAACAATAGTAGCCAATAGGACGTTTCAGACCGACGAAGCCGAATAGTTCACCGATGCATGGCGTAAGACGGAAGAGCAGATTCGGACAACTCTGTTGAGATTCCACAGTAGAAATCAGAAGTGAACCATTCAATGTGACGAACTGTAATAACCCGAATTTTTATGACTCTAGATTTCCTTTGAACAAGGAAAACCTAAGTCTAGATCGTGGTTGGAATGGAATAACAGTATAAGTTTGAGTTCTCATTTAACTAGTAACGAGACTCAACGATGGATTACTTAGGCCAGTTTAAGGCATTTTAAGGAAAATGACGTGATGAAATTTCATGATTTCATGATGGTCAAAGTTTGACCAAGATAGTCAAAGTTGACCAAAAAGTCAAGGTATGAGATCGCTCTAGAATAATCGTGAATAATATTTGGAGCAATGGGGATTTAGCAGTTTCAAGTTCTAAGAAGAAAAATCCATACACAGTCCAATTTTACGAAGATGAACTCCGGACTGCAATTTAGTGAAACAGTACTGTTTTAAGTGAAAAGCAGTATTAGTATTGATTAAGTTAGTAGGGAAATGAACTGAAACCCTATATTTAAGGATTTTTGGGAATTTAGTGGACCATTATGTATGGAATTGAAGTCAAGTGGCTCCACCAACACCGTCCACCTCACAGGGACTAAAGTGCATATATTTTGTCATTAAGGATTAAAGTGCAATTTTAAGAAAAGTAAGTAAGTATGTAATTTTTGAATTATGGAATTTGTGGATTTTCCTAACCAAGCCTCCAACTAGAGTTGAACTAAGCCAATGGCCGGTTACATTGCTCGGTTACATTGGGAAGCTTGGTGAACAAGGCAAACCAAGCTTGTTGAACAAGCCAATTTTGGCACACATGGCACACAATGGTCGGTTCCCTTTGTGCCTTGGAGAGCAAGCTTTTAGCTTGGTGATGCAAGAAAGATGAGGTAAGCAAGGAGAGGTAAGCAACCAAGTGGCTTGATGAGCAAGCCAATTTTGGTTCACACATGGCATGATAACATGATAACAAGTGGATATTCTAGAAGGTTTGTTGAGCAAGCCAATTTTTGGCTCCCACACATGCTATGGCCGGTTGTCTATGGCTTGGAAAGCAAGCAAATTTTGCTTGATGATGTCAACAAGTGATGTAGGCATGGTGACATAATCAAGATGAGGTAAGCACTTGCCTTGGTGAGCAAGTACTTGGCCTCCAAGGCCTTCCACATGGCCGACCACATACCCCCCCCCCTAGTGCTCAATTTCAAAATTGTTTAGGGACTAAAGGTTGCAAAATTCAAAGAGTTCCAACCTCTATAAATAGGAGGTTCCATAATTCAAAAGAATTAGAGAAAAGCAACTTTACTATGCCAAAAATTTTCCCCACCAAAACCGGATTTGAGTGAGAGAGGAAAGGAAAGAATTCAAGCCAAAATCAAGAGTGAATTAAGTGTAGGGTGGTCGGATTTTGTGTGGAGAGAAAGCAAGAAAAATTGTGAAATTTTGGAGACCCATTTTGGCCAAGGGCCGGTTGTGGTGGCAGCCAAGAGAAAGGGAAAAAAATTTGAGATCCAAGCTTGAGAAATCAAATTTCAAACCCTAGAGGTAATCCCTTTAACCCTAAGTCTTTTATTGAGTTTGGATCTAGATGCTTATGTGTGTTGTTTCCTATGTTTATGGCCGAAAATTTTGGAACCCCAATTGGAGGGGAAGGCCGGCTGTGGTGAAGGAGAAAGGGGAAAGAAAAACAAGCCAAATCTTGGATCTATGTGAGGTATAAATCCTTAAACCCTAAGTGTTTCATTTAAATTTCATTTGGGAAATTTAAATGTATTTCAAGCTTGATTTGTATGAGCATAAGCTCACTTTAATTTGCTGCCTTAGATAGTAAATTAGAACATGTGCTTGATTTAATTATGGTTAGGGTTTGGTGGTTTCAATATTGCATGTTAAGTGTTTGTTATGTTGATTAGGGTTTTTGTGCTTGAAGCATGATGTTAATTTTTATTTGCATGGATGTATGTTTTACGTTAGAAAGCGCTGCATGTTTGATCTTAAGCTCCCGCTGCAAGCGGTTGAGGTAGAGTGTGCGTAATAGGACGTAAAACGAACTTAAGACCGAAAACTGCCATTTTCGGGTAAAACTGACCAGTTTCGGGAAAAGTGAAATTTGAGGCCCTTAGAGGCCGAATTTGGAGAAACTTAAAACATGAAAGTTGTTCAGAAGGGTTTTTCCTAGAGGGATACGTGAACCGTTTTCAAAAATAAGGCTCCAATGGCCTCCGTTTACCCCAAAACCCGTGGCTGATCCCCAGACCCAGTTTTCACTCAGTTTTTCGGGATCAGCCAGTTTCAAACAAAAACTGGGACGAATATAGGCTGAATTAGAATTTTTGTAAAACACGAAAGTTTTAGTATTTTCGAGAGCTACAACTTTCGTGAAGAAAACTTTTTCAGATTACGAACCAATTTTTAAACTGGGATCGTTTTTCGAAGGGTGCGCAGGGAATCCGAAAATTCCTGCACCACTAGCTTTATAAATGTCTCTAGAAAACTATTTTTCTACTACAAACTATTGTTTTGATTAAGGAAAACTGTTCCAAGGGCAGTTTTCAACCTCAAATGATTTTATAAAGCACTAATCCAAGAGTTTGGATTTTTACGATTTAAGTAAAGGATTTTTATGAAGTTTTGGGATTAATTTCCCTAAATTTTCCAAGTAAGGGAAAATGAATTTTTGCAAGTAGGAGTATAGCAAGCGATTAGTTTACGAAAGGTAACCGGGAGTTATACCCGAGTTACTGGGTCAAGCCCAAAGCCCAAGGTTGACCCAACAACGGTTGACAATAGTTGACCGAAGTTGACCATTGTTGACCATAGTTGACTTTGGTTGACTAACAAGTGGATTTTAGTTTGACCTTAAGGGTTACCCAAGATAACCCTAAAGGATACCAAGATTAATAAATTGGGCTAAGATATAGGGTTACTATTTGTAACCCAATAAGACATCTAGTATTGGGGACATATAACTAGGATTACGTAGGCATGTTGGTTAGATCACCAACATTCCACAATACTAATTAGACCCTTACCTTTACCTATGTCCTTCAACTAGCAGGAGGAAACCTGCAGCTGTAACCAGAGGAGAAGCAGCACAACGTAGGACATAACGAGAGAGGTAAGTACAACTCCGCCTACAGCATAGGCCCTTTGTTGCCTGATGTAATGTGCTGATATGTGATAATGTGTGATGCTATGCTATAGCTATGATATGCTAAGTTATGTTATGACATGCAATGCCATGTTTTCAAAAAATGCCATGTTTACAAAAATGCCATGTTTTCAAAAAGGTCATGTTTTGACTAATGTTGATTCTGTTATAATATTGTGACATCATGAAGCATGTTCACTAATATTAAATCACTTGGTAAGAACAAGACAAGTAGGATGTTGTGTCGTGCCGACTTGCCACAAAGGCGGGTTTAAATGGTATGGTTCATGGTTTGAGTTGGATTGGAAGGCTACCTAAACTACTCCATGTTAAACTTTGTGTTTCATGGTTTGAGTTAAAACGGACTGCCACCTTCAACCATTCCTTGGTTATGTACCACGGTACGAGCACACATGTTATGTAAAGGATTAGAACTAAATTAAGTTATGAATCCACAATTGATTCATAAGAGATTATAATTGATTCATAAGAGATTATAATTGGTTCATGCACAATGATATGTTTTGTGTCGCGGATGTGATAGTTGTACTTGCTGAGCGAAAGCTCACGTCTTACTCTATGCTGTAGGTAAGTATCCTGCCAGCAATCTCTGATGCAATACTGTGGAAGGCTGGTGCTGCGGACTGTGAAATGTGGGATGGACACTGCCACAGCTTTTGAAAAAAAAATATATACTCTATAAAATATGTTGTAATGAAAAAGGGTTTTCATATTTTCATGACGTTTTAAGTATGGATGACAAAGTTTATATAAGGCAAGCAAGTTGCCTCTTGTGGTACCAACCCACATTAGTTCGGGTTTGGTCTACAACATGATTTAGATGGCCTTCAAGGAAGGTTTGAAAGTTCGGTACTCAAGGAAGTACCTACCAGTCAGTTGAAAGTTTTAAATAAAATATTAAAAAAAAAAAAAAAAAAAATCTTTCCCAAATTTTCCGCAAGTTTAATTTAAGTATATATGTAAGGTGACGACCCGGCCCACGTCTATGTAGTCGTTCCTCTACGTAGATGGTGTAAGTCGGGGCGTGACACGAACAACACCAACAAAATCGAAATTTTCTTCATCTTATGCCCTACCTAGCTACTTTTCAATAAATGATGAATAATGAGATAGTGAAATGATGTTTTACTGCTGCTGCATTTATATATCTTGATACAATTGAATTTAAACTTCTTTTTTTTTTTTTAATTAGATTTTCCCCTCGTTTTTTACAGTAAAATTTCCAATAAATTTCAAGTCAAAATTCAAATGATATTCTATGGGGGAGTTTGACTCTCACACTCAAATTTGAGATTTAAACTCAAATTTTTGTTTTTTTCTGAAAAAGTTTTTTGTCTTTTCTGAAATTTTTTTTGTCTTTTCTAAAAAGTCAACAAAAATTACTATTCAAACTTAAAAATTTCAACTCAACTCAAACTCAAATTACTATCTATTAATATTTGTTTCAAAATATTTACTTTTGTGCTTTTGTTGTAACGGATTCTTTTATTTTTTAATTTTTGTTGAGTAATCAATTTGTTGTGCATTTTGTAACTGTCTTCAAAAGTATATGAGAAATCTTTGTAATCCAAAATCTTTTTTTTTTTTCCTCTTATTTTATTTTATTTTAGTTATCCGAGACGTAAAACTAGTACTATCTATCTGATAAGATACACATTATAAATTTTTTTTTCTTTGATTTTTGAATACTAAAATAGTGAAAAAAATATGGTTGAACCAATGGTATTTAAATTTGAAAGTTGAAAATGTTTGAATAATTTCTTCAAAGCTTTTATTTTATTTTTCTGCAAGGCATAACAAATTTTCGATGAGGTTTAAATTCGAAATTCCAATCATATATTCTATATATAAATATCTAATTTCTATTAAATTAAATGGTTACAACCGGTTGTTTGAACTTTTAACTTTTGTTAAATAATCAATTTGTTGCAAAATTTGGAGTTGGGTTCAAATGTATATGATAAATATCTGTCCTCACGAAATCTTTTAAAAAAATATAAAAGAGAAATGCTACAATCACTTGCTCTATCTCTCTCCTTGTAACTCTCTAATTTATACTCTCGTCACATTTTTCTGTGAAAATGTAGCTTAATTATAGACCATTGTTTTACTTGTTATTACAACTTTGACGTTATATTTTTTCAACAATATTAGTGAAATTTTTTTTAAAGATTATAAAAGGCACCAAAAATACGTGTTTTTAGGGGCACTGAATATACTTAAAACATTAAAACACTTAACAAGATAACATTTTAGAGTATCCAAAAAATGGTTGAACATAAACTGTAATATTTTTGGCTAACAAATAAAAAATTGCAATATTTTTGGGAATCTCGTGGAACAAGACCCTAGAGACTCCACAACAGAAACGAGTAGTGAAGCTTTCAACGTAATGAAGAACATCAAAATTTTCTTCATCTTTAGTTTCTTTCCAATTCACTCGTTCACAACCAAGAAATGAATAATGAAACAGTAAAAATATCATTTTGCTGATAATGCACTTATTTATAGAGGTAAGTACTGAACTAGTGCATAAAAAATTAAAAAATTAAAAAATTTCCGTCAGATTCTCTACTGTTTGTTAACTCAAATTTTCGATAATATATAGTCTATGTATAAACTTATAATTTCCGTTAAGGTTCAAATGTATATGAGACATATCTCTCTCTTGTCCTTCCTTTTTGTTCATTTTAGTTCTCTCCAAATATCTATCTGACAAGATATAACTATCTTATAATCTTTTTTTACTTCTTTTTTCATTTTTTATTTTTAGATTTATCAGGTAAATGAGAGTTGAAACAGGAATACAAGAATATTGCTCCTAAAATGTAAAAGTCGTTTCTCCAAACTTGTATTTGCAATTTTCTTTTCTTTTTTTCAAATTAGAAAAGTAATAATTGTGAAAACATAAAGAAAAATAAAAAAAGTCCATAAAAGAAAAAAGAAAGAGACATCTTTAATAAACGAGATGGTATCCAGCTACAATCAAATCATTAGCTATGTGTTCGTTGGCAGCTTCTGAGGGATGAAATGCATCCCAAAACACGTATTCGGTTGCATTGGAGCAGGTGCCAAGCGACAAGGCGTTGCACAAGATCGAGGTTTCAACCAAACCTGTGCCGCAACAGCCATGTCTTGTTTCGGTAAAACCTATAAAGTAAAACAGACAATGTTTGAGAAGTAGATTAAATAACTCCAAGAAATTGAAATTAATAAATAGATAAAAAAAAAAAAAAGACCACTTAAAATGACTCACCAGATTCACCGGGCCTTGTGATGAGTCCGTATAGTGTTTGATAAACATCAACAACGACCAAATTAAGACCAGGTAGCCTAATCTTCAGTTGTTCTGAAGTGGAATTCAATCTTTGATTGAATTCCATGGCATTGCGGTTTAGCCTCTCTACACACTCATCGCTGCCTAGCCCAAACAATGTTATTGCTGCCGGCAAGCAACCAATTGGCGGCAGAGTTGTTACACCAATCTTCCTTGCTCCCAGTTGATACAAATCCTATCACATACCATTAATTGTAATTTCCTAAACATCACACAAAAAATTAATTTCTAATTAAGGTATGTTATTTCCTAAAATATCTGTTTAGACTTTCAGAGAGAAACCTCAACGAAATTTGCATAATCTTGGATGAGCAAGTCAGAAAACTGATCCACGTTGTAGACAATGTTGACTAGAGGATTTATGTAATAGTTTTGCACAAAATCGCTACTGCCAGTGCTGACGAGGTGGATTCCACGAGAAAATAGTGAGGTTTGCATTTTCCTCTCCAATGATATCGATTACCCTACCCCGGTACTCCTTATAATTTTCTAATTGCTCTGTTAGAGAAATAGCTTGCTGCAAAAAACAACGGTATACGTACTACGTACATGAGGAAAAAAGAAAATGCATATACTCCATTAAAAATACTATTTTGTAGTGTCAAATTTAATTAAACTCAAATGGTATGAATTATAGAACTATTTTTCTACTTACAACCAACTGTGCCGTTGTGTAATGGTAACCAGAACCAGCTGAAGCAAAGTTTGCTCCAAGCAAGAGGTTTCTTCCTCCAACTTGTCCGCTAAGGTACGGTGGTTGGGACGACGGAAATCGAAGGCCTTTGGCTATGGTCAAATTGATAGACAAAAGATATCCCCGTTAAAGAATACTGCGTATGATGATATGGGAAATAAAAAAGAGCTGACAGGGATATAGGCTTTGATCGCAATATTACCTATGAAATCGGTAGCGAGCTTTCCATTGCTAAACCTTCCCGTTGGCGTTTGATTGATGTAGTCTCTTCCGTAAGGAGGGAAGTTGGCCTTGATAATGGTGGGAAGCTCGTTGTTATTTCCAACATCGACAGTCGAGTCCCCAAATATGAACAACGCGGGAACACGATCAGTTTGAGCATAAGAGAAAGGTAAAGAGTGAATCAAACAGAGAAGATAAAAGGAAGCCGCAAGCAACATTTGGAAATCATAAGTACTAGCTCTTTGTGGTTTCTTTAGTTAGCTGCCTAGGAGTTTTGGACTTTTGGGAAACTTGATATGAGTTATTGAGATGTGCAGGTTTTTGGTGAAGGGGATAGAATGTATATTGATGTATATATAGTGATTGGAAGACAATTCACGAAGGGGTTCAAGAAATGTGAGTTGTTTTTTTTATTTTTTTTTTCATCATCTTTTGATGGCCCGTTTTTATTGTATTTTCCGAGTTATAGTATTAAATACTGTTCAACTGCAACTAGTAGTTTTTGTTATAAATGCCAGTGTGCGAAAACTCATCCTTTTTCCAAGTCTTGTAGCTAGGACACACTCTTTGTGTTTGCCAATTAGAAAAATGAACGAAGCCTATAGAAAAGAGACTCGAATGCTTAACTAATTAAAATTACTTCGCCACGCTTCTAATTTAATATAAAATATTATGTTTCTTTTTTTAAAGACCTTGTTTAGTTCTATTTGTTAGTAGGATATGGTTCTTATATTCACTACTACCCATTGTGTCCTTTTTTGGTTCTTACGTTTATCCTTCTTTCTTTCTTTTTATTTCCCCCTTCAATAATCTTAAATCATGTGAGCACCGTAAAATGGCTATCATGATTAAATTACTTTTTGGGAATATTTCTACTTCTCCTTCTCAAAAGTGTCGAACTTCTTCAGAAGATGGGTGCGAGCACTAGTAGAAATATTCGATTTCACGACGGTTTTTAACCGTTGTCGAAAGTTTTGATGACTGTTAAAGAACCATCGTGGAATCCATAGTCCTGGTATGCCATGACATACCACGACGGTTTTTTAACCGTTGTGGAAGGCCAATATATTACCTCTAATATCTGAATAGGCGCAAAACCTACCACGACGGTTTTCCAAAAAACCGTCGTGGAATTCAACTTTTCACAATAGTTTTCCGGAAAACCGTCGTGTAAAGTAAACATTCCACGATGGTTTTTGCAAAAAACCGTCATGGTATGTGCCTCATGTAAAAAAAAAATTTTGCACATTTTCAACGATTAACCACATGCTAAATTTACAGGGCCAAAAATTATTTCATAAGAAATAAATAACATCTATGAAGATATTATAAATGAAGAAACTTTTTAGCAAAACAAAACAAAAAACAAAAAACAAAACAAAAACAAAAACAAAAAATGCAAATGAAGAAAATAACTAATACTTACATTGAGAAAAATCAAGATACAAAGTTCAAACTATAGAATAAGCCATCCATCTACAAACTCAAAACCCAAACATTACTTTCCTATTCTTAGTTGCACACTATTGTGTTCTACTCTAAGACCATCATAGCAATCAGTAGTTAAATAAAAATAGGTATAAGTTACTCTAAAATCATGCACACAAAAAAATAATTATAACAGACACAAGAACTGCTGCACGAGCATGCAAGTACGTGGATAATGCATCTATTTGATCTTTTGTTGGTACCTGAAACAGAAGAGGAACAAAAGTTTTTCTATTTATTTTTTAATTATTAGAAGGAAAACCACTTTGTAAAGGGGAAAAAGAAGAAGAAGAATACTAAATAAATAGGTAACTATGAGAATTAATTATGAGCTCATATTTCATCCAAGGTTAAAATTAGGCATTAAGCATTAAAGTTCACCATTAGAAATATCTTTCACAAGATTCAGCTAGAATGAACAGATCACTTGTGGTTAGCCACTCAACAAGATGACTTCTTCCATTTCTTTCTTCTGATTACGCCATTCAAATAGATTGTAATTCAAACATAGGGTAGAGAGGACTTACCTTTCCTATATTAGAAGGAGCCAAAGAAGACACTCATGCAAAGGTACTTGTCCATCATGCTTGGCAACCGGTAGTGCTTTTTGGCACTCTAGAATAGAAAGACCCCTAAAATGAATACCCTAAAGAAACAAATGAAGAGATAAGGACATTACGACTGAAAACTTGACCAAAACTCTAACATGTAATATGCAAAACCAAAAATACACATATTATACTCCAAAATAATATCAAACACAACTCTCAGCCCTCACTATCCATAATTCAAGTTTCAAACTCATTTCACGTTGTCACAATACACACTTTTTCCACACAAAAAAAAAGGTCATAAAAGCGAAAGAAATTGTACCTAAAACAATTCGTATGGTACATTTGCAATCACCAACTAATAAAGCAACACTTTTTTCCGAAAAACAATCACCCAAAATCACTCTCATAATTAGCAATTGAAATTCTTCAAATATTCTCACATTTGAGCATTTTGTCGAACATGTAGTATGCGAAACCAAAAATACAAATAGTATACTCCAAAACAATATCAAATACAACTCTAACCATATTTTCACATTCAAGCATGTTATCGAACATAAGCAAAACCCCCTAGTTTTATCTAGAAAATATGTAATTATATCTATATTTATATGTATAACATAGTTACACATAATCCAATTTAAAAAGGGCTCAACTTTTCTTGTAAAAAGAAACGAAATATCAGAATTATATATCCAGAAGCAGATAAAGCAAATTAAAAAAAAAATTAAGAAGAACGCAAATTCAATTCTCAGTAAAGCAATATACGACAAAACGAACCCCAAGCATATGCATTCGAAGAACATGTTTCAAATTTAACATTAAGAGAAAGGAATAATTTGGAGAATCAGTAGATAAAGTAGACAAAGTTACTTGGTGGTCACGACGGTGGAGAGATAGCAAGAGATGGGAATTCATTGGAGTTGAATTTGGGGTGGCGAAGGACAGCATGGCGGCGAGAGAGAGAGATGGAAGCTTCGGCTATGGGAGCGAGGACTGGCGGTGGAGGGAGGACTGGCATTGGAGGAAGTCGTAGCGGCAGAGGGAGAGAGTGGCTGGCGGAGGGAGAAGGAGTGAGGGTTTCGAGAGAGGGAGATAGAGAATGAAGGTTTTGGGTGGGAGAGGGTTTTTTAAAAAGCTTAACTTTTAGGGGAAAAAAAAAGAAGAAGAACATACCACGACCGTTTTTTAAAAATAGTTGGATTCTACTATTAGTTTTGGAAATTCATTTCCACACCGTATTTTTAACATACCTTCCACAACCGTTTTTTAAAAACGGTCGTGAAAGCTCCGTTGTGGAATCTATATTTTGTAGTAGTGGAGACTTGAAAAACAACTATTATTTAATATTTGGGAGGTGATTTAATTCGAAATTGGTACGAGGAAGAAGTGGTTACAAGTTGTTTCACTCAATGGTTATGATGAGTCTTTCTATAGGCTAAAAAAAATTGAGAATACCACAATTTATAAAAACTATGGGTCCCTAATTACGTGTGACTCGTATATCCGCTGAGTGTATGTATTTGAGTTCAGAATGAAAATACAAGGGAAAAGGGAGTTTCAGTATACGAGGGTATGCTTATGAGTCCGAATCCTTGAATCCCTCCATGTGTAGATAGCCTTCTTATTTATACTTTAGGTAGGCTTAATTGTTTGCCGATTGGGCTTTTGATTTGGGGAGATGTTTTCCTGGGTTGACTTTCCTTAGGTGGCTTGGTTTGTTGACTATTTGGAGTTTATTTTGAACCTTTAATGCTTGATTGCAGCCATTGTCTTTCTTCCTCAATACGCGTGATTACCTTGATTGTGGTTGGCATCAATTGTTTCAGATTTTGCTCCTTTGAATTATCTTTGATTGATTACATCCCTGATTTAGGCGATCCAAATGCTGATTCCTTAAATAAGGGAGATCTCGAGAATATTCCTCGTTGACCTTACGGAGGGAGGTCGAATATCGACTCGTGGGTTGGCTCGTGGAGCAGTATGCTCGATCAACTGATTCGACTCGTCGAAGAGTTGTGAAGATTCATTTATGGGTTCCGATTGCTACGTGTAGGGTGAAAGATAAGATATGAAATCTGACTTCAATAAGATTTTTTTCTTTTTCTCTTTGCATTTATTTTTTATATAAACTACTCATTTTATGTTTTTACTTATAACTGAACCGCTAATCATTAGTCAGGCAAGTAAATAAGTCACATACGTAGCTTAAGACTTTTTGATATAATGACATAAAAGAGAGGGTGGTTATTGATTCGAACTCGTTCGTAATCTTTTATTCTTACTTACAGAGTGCATGGCACAAGTACATGATGTGGCTGGGAAAATTTTTTTGTCAAGTGTTCGCGATTAATTAGTGTATATAAGTCTACGCAAGTGTACGCAATCGCACAAGTAATATAGATTGTGAGTTGAGTATCGTCTCCACAGGGATTGAATTGCTAAAATAAATTGCAAAAGAAATAAAGCACAAATCAATTTGAATTTGGAAATTGAAATAGGAAAAATGCAGTAAACTAATGAAATCAAATGGATATAATGAAAAGGCACTAAAATAGACAAAAAGAACAATATTCAATCAAGAGTTTGTAAATCAAGAATGAGAATTAAGCTAGGATTGCCAAATCCTCCTCAATTGCAAGTCTGATCCGAATGCTGTAGGAATGCTGCAGCAAAACCTGTCATGTTAACCTAAATTCGATTTATCATAAAAATTCTTCCGAATGGGTTATGACTAAAATTCCTTAAACCTTTTTCAATATATTCCTATGTGAATCTAGTTCTCATAACACAATTTCATGCACCAATTTCAATAGGTTATACAAGGTAAATAATATATTCATATACCATTCACAAATCAATATAAACTTTAAAAAGCATATTGAACTTGCATCATCCAAGTTATATCCAGCTCAAATTAAGCTTTTCAGAATTAAGCAAGCCTAGTTTCCTATATATTGATGGCCAATCAACAATAGAAATTAAACATTCAAAACACTCGGATGAACAGGAAAAAGATTCGCTCAACATTTTCAACAAAACATTCAAATCATCCTCCCAATTTCGGGTTAATCAACAATCCCAGCTAAAGAAATTTAGCTCATGTTTCGGATTACAAAAACAAGCTTAAGAACATCATCCATTGTTCACAGAGAATGAAAATCAGAAAATAAATCAAGGAAAGAGTAAGAAGAGGAAAAACTCCAAATGGCTAGAGATCGTCCTTCTCATCCTATCTTCTTCACCTCATGAGCTCGCTCTCCAAAATAGGCGTAAAAATGGAAGCAAAACTTCAGCTGAGCTCTTTCTCTCTCTTGCCCAATAATGGTGTATTTTTCCTCTGACCCTTTTTTTTTTTTTTTTTCCCTTTCTCCGATACGGCTCTCCCTTCTCTCATTCATTAACTTTACCTTTTATATCAATCCTCCCCCCAAAGATGCCCTAGATGCACGTGTCCTCTGTATAGCTAAAATTGGGTGCCTTCTCATAGCTGTCGTGTTTAGACAACTGGGCAAATGATCACTGCCAGTTGTAAAGCAAGACTTGGGTCCACATGTGCTTTCAAGTTAATTCATCACTGCTGCAACTTTGCTGCGACATTGCTATAGCATTTCTGCAGCAAAATCTGATACACTTCAGCTGCCTATTTCATCACTTCCTCTGGTCCAGTGGGCCTCCACCCTTTTTGGCATAGTGGACTCCAGCTGTAAGGCAACACAAAATTAAGCTTAAAAATATACCAAAGGCCAAAATTATTTACAACTTTTTACCATTTCTTTAACTAAGACAAATTAATTAATATTAAATAAAATACTAAAACTAAGGTATATTATCTTGAAATAATAACAATTAATAAGCTTAAAAGCATGCTAAATAACTCTATTTCGTAGAGTTACACCCCCAAATTTACATCATTGCTTGTCCTCGAGTAATGCCAAAATAAACAAAAAACAAAACACACAAAAAGAAAACTCAAAACACAAAACAGAAAATTGCTCAGGCTGCTAAACAAGTTGAGTCTCCATTCTCAAAAGAGCTTCTTAATTTCCAACTCATTTCAAAATTCAGCTTTTATCAAATATCAGTTCTATCCTTTATAAGCTTGCTCCCAAGTGAGGTTCCTTTATAGATGTGTGTGTGCGAGACTATATCGAAGCATCTTCAGATCACCTAAGTCCCTCTGATCACGATCATCAAGCTTAGTTTATGATCTAATAAGCTGGATGCATGACTCCCTCTCCACTAGCATTAGATGGGCAAAATCTAGGGATAGACATATTTCACTGCTTGTTAAGTTAGGTGCATGTGTATGTACACATTAAATTTTTTTTTTTTTTTTTTTAGTATTCTTCATGTCACTGTTACCTTTTTACGCGAATGCCAACATTGGTGATGAAGACACCCGGTTACTCAGCAACACCACACTTCAGAATTGCTATAGCATAATCATATTCTGAACCACTGTTTGACGCAAAAGTACACATGGGGCTCATGTTACTCCTTGTTACTAGGCAGCTCAGAATAGCGGAGTTCTTTATTCATAGCACATTTTTTTATTTTTTTATTTTTTTATATGACACCCTTGAACATCAGCATTTCTAAGGATATTATTACTTTTAATGCACATCAACTATCCCCAGAATGTTTCGCTTCCTAAAGCATCACCTCAAGGGTTTGACAACTAGTTCTCAAATCATAAACTCTCATGATGACTTAGAGTTCCCTAGGATTTCCTCAGAAAAACAAAGCTATATAGCCTATTGTGGAAAAGAGTAGTTTCACTCAAAGAGCAAACAGATAGCAAATATCACCACTACTCAATTCAAGCTCATTTAATCCATAAGCTGAAAATTTCAAAACACTAGTAATCTTCATCGAATATCCTCAAACCAACAACTCAGCAGCAAAACTAGAGCAATTTCTAACATATAATAGAGGCACTGCACAAATTTATTTATTATTATTATTATTTAAGCAAACCATAAAATCAAACCACACAATTAACACAAATAGAGAAACGCATAACAAAACCATATTAACTAAAACTAAAACAAACCTACCCAATACCCCCAAACTTAAACCAAGCAGTGTCCTCGCTGCTTTGAACAAAACAACACAAAAACAGAACAAAAATAACAAGATAAAGCAAAACATAGCAAAACTAAGAAAAAGAGAAAGTTAGAACTCCCTGATTTAGTGGGTGGTTGGTGCTTCCCTTCAATCATCCTTATCATCCTCATCCTCCTCATCAACCGCGTCTGCCACCTCTTCAGCAGTAACTTGCTCTAGCACGATGTCTGGAAACTCAGGAAATGGAAAGATAGGCTTGGTAAAATTTTTCTGCAAAGATTTCTTCAGAGCCAAATCTCATTGTTTAGCAAAGTTCCAATACTGCTGCTGCTGAGAATGCATTTGCTGCAGCATCTCCATCATTTGATATTGTTGAACATCAGCTAGGCTCATTCACTTTTCGAGCATTTGCAGCGAGTTGGTCAAATCGGCTTGAGTGAGATCTCGGCTACTCGATGCAGCGGTACTATTCGTAGGCGCCTGAAGAGCTTGACCCGCTTCGTCCTCCTGATTGTGCGGCGGTTGTGATGGACCTTTGGCCATTTTGACATGTAGCAATCTTGCTATAGCAGCTTTGGTAATGGCCCCCTTGGAAAATAACAGCCGCTCCTCGGTGTCAAACATTAGCACACCGTTGTTAGCACATAGGCTAGTGATGAGAAACGGAAACCAAAGACTGCCACATTTCTTTGCTGGACAAGCTCCGAGTTCTTGAAAGATGATTTTGCCAACATCAATGGGCCGACCCGAGATGATCGAATCAAGCAATAGGATACGACCCTTGGATACAGTTTGTATATGGGTGGAGGGCATCAAACGAGTCTTCAGGAAATGATATTAAACCTTACACTGGGGTGTAAGATTGGCCTTTAGAACAGTTAACTTTCCTTGAGTTGAAACAGTCCAAGTAGTGCCTGGCACACATACATTCTCCAATGCACAATCCAACCAATCAGCCGAGGCATTTGCGGCATACTCTGTGTGAAGATCTTCAACATCGTCAAGTCCGTAAAACTGGTTGATGGTGTCGTCATCAATCGGTACTTGTACACCACGAACATAGACACTATGCTGGCCTTCTCCCGCAAGATGGGCGTAAAATTCTCGCACAACGGGCACCACCGCGTCGGCTGGATGAGCATAAAACTGCCTCCACTTATGCTTAGTGATGACGGAATGAACGAAATCTTCATACCCCATGGTCGGGGTATTCTACAGCAAAATCCTTTTTCAGCACAAAATGTTCGGTCAGAAGTATATTTTTGATACCTATCATGATCTGCCTTCGTTTGGAAGATGCAGTAACTGGTCGTGGTGTCTTTGGGTTTCCGGCCCGTCTGCTTGTGCGCTAGCTTCTTGTTGCGAGGCATTGTGGAAGGTTCAGTGGCTGGTCTTTTGGCTGATCTCGGTTTAGCGGCTGAGACGGTGGAATGGGTCGGTGGTTGGCTCGGCTTAGCTGTTGCAGTCGGTGAGATTTGGCTCGCCTGGTGCGCTGGCTCAGTGTGGCTGGCAAGGTCGCGATTTCTCAGGAGGTGGAATGGGAGCACTGGCGCGGCTAGTCGGCAAAGAGGTTGGTCAGCGAGGCTGAACGCTGTGTGGATGGACGGTGGCTCAAGCAGTGGGGTCGGTTTGGCTTGGTCAGTGGTTGCGTGGGTCGGGCAGTTGGCAATGCGATGACTGAGGCGGCTATGGCTGAAATGGGGTTGGTCGGCGGCTGGTCTGGTTTGGCTAGTTGGGGCGGTGCGGGGTTGGCTAGGTTCGCCTGGTTCGGGGGCTGCGTTGGATGGGTGGTTCGGTGGAATAGGTGGGATGGTGTGGAGTTGTAGGACGGTGTAATGGGTTGGTCAATGGCTTGCGAGTTTGATGGCGCAGAAGAAGAAAGGGAAGAAGTGGGGTCCTTTAGGGTTACAGTTAAATATATATATATATTATTTTTTTTTGAAATGATGTAGCAATCCCGCAGTATTTTTATACAGATTGCTCCCCCAGTTCTGCTCAATTTTGCTGCAGCTTTGCTGTAGCAATCCCACAGTATTTTTATATAGATTACTCTCCCAGTTCTGTCCGATTTTACTGCAGTTTTGCTATAGCAATCCCGCAGTATTTTTATACAGATTGCTCCCCCAGTTCTGCCCGATTTTGCTGCAGCTTTACTGTAGCAAACTGATGCATCAAAGAAATGCTGCAGGAAAATCACCAGAATCTGTTGCAAACCCTACACCAAAGAAAGAAAAAGAAAATTAAAACGCAAGAACAAAGTGAAACACCAAATCAACTGAAAATCAACAAACATAACAAATCAAATGTAATTTTTAAAAAAAATTGAGAATATAGGGTTGCCTCCCTCAAGCGCTTGTTTTAGAGTCTTCAGCCTGACTACTTCCCTGTTTTAAGCGTCTTTAAGAATGATGGAAGACTTGGAACGCTCCACAGGACTTCCCCAATAGTGCTTGATTCGCTGCCCATTCACCAAAAATTTTCTTCCTGTTGAATCATCTTGCAATTCCATCGCTCCATAAGGAAAAACAGAAGAAATTGTAAACGGGCCAGACCACCGAGACTTCAATTTTCCAGGGAAAAGCTTTAATCTTGAATTAAACAGTAGAACTTGCTGCATTGGTTCAAATGTCCTGCTGATGATTCTCCGATCATGCAAATGATTGACTTTTTCCTTGTAAAGCTTGGCATTCTCATAAGCTTGCAATCGAAATTCATCATGCTCATTAAGCTGCATCAATCTCTTTTCTCCAGCAACACTCATGTCCATATTCAACTGTTGAAGTGCCCAATATGCCTTGTGCTCCAACTCTACAGGTAAATGGCAGGCTTTCCCAAACACAAGTTGATACGGTGACATCCCAATTGAAGTCTTGAAGGCAGTCCTGTAGGCCCACAATGCATCTTCCAACCTCTTGGACCAATCCTTTCTTGTAGGACATACAGTTTTTTCCAAAATGGCTTTGATTTGTTTTTTCGAAGTCTACGCTTGCCCATTAGTCTGTGGGTGATAAGCAGTAGCTACCTTGTGACGGACGTTGTACTTTGCCAACAAAGCCTCAAAGTACTTGCTACAGAAATGTGTCCCTTCGTCACTGATCACTACCCTTGGTGTACCAAACCTTGTGAAAATTTGCTTCTTCATGAATTGAACCACCATCTTTGAGTCATTGGTTGGTAAGGCAGTAGCTTCTACCCACTTGGAAACATAATCAACTGCTACAAGTATGTATAAATTGCCAAAAGAAGGAATAAATGGACTCATAAAATTGATTCCCCACACATCAAACAACTCTACCTCAAGAATGTTGGTTAGTGGCATTTCATGACGTCTTAAGATGCTACCAACCCGTTGAAATCTATCGCACCGCATCACAAAATTCCGGGCATCTCGAAACAAGCTCGACCAATAAAAGCCACATTGCAAGATTTTTGATGCGGTTTTGTCACTTTGAAAATGCCCTTCATATGGAGAATCATGGCAATGTTGCAGCACCTGTTCGATTTCCTCCTCCGGGATACACCGCCGCAAAATCTGATCAACACATTTTCTTAACAAGAGGCTTATCCCAGAAGTAAAATTTCACCTCATGCAAAAACTTCTTCTTTTGTTGACCATTCAACTCAGAAGGTAACAGCCCACTCACTAAGTAGTTTACCAAATCAGCATACCAAGGCAACGTAGTATTAGCTCTAGTGAGCTACTCATCCAGAAACACTTCGTTGATAACTTCTGAATTTGTTCCCTTCTCAGCTTTCTCCAACCGAGACAAATGATCAGCCACTTGATTCTCTGTTCCTTTCCTATCCTTGATCTCGAGGTCGAATTCTTGAAGCAGAAGCACCCATCTAATCAACCTTGGCTTTGCATCCTTTTTCTCTACCAAGTATTTGATGGCCGAATGGTCCGTGAAAACCGTTACCTTTGCTCCTATCAAATAAGCTTGAAATTTGTCAAAGGCATAGACAACAGTCAACAACTCCTTCTCTATCATCGTGTAATTCAGTTGGGCCCCTGATAGAGTCTTACTGTCATAGTAAATTGAGTGGAATACCCTGTCTTTGCGCTGCCCTAAAACAGCTCCCACAGCCTAATCGTTCGCATCACACATTATTTCAAATGGTAAAGACCAATCTGGGGCTGCTGTGATTGGTGCGGAAATGAACTTCTCCTTCAAATCTGAGAACGCTAGCAAACATGCCTCGTCAAAGATGAATTGGCTATCTTTCTCCAATAAGCTGCAGAGAAGTTTGGAGATTTTGGAAAAATCTCGGATAAACCTTCGATAGAAGCCCGCATGCCCAAGAAAACTCCGAAGCCCTTTTACATTTGATGGCGGTGGCAATTTCTCAATTATAGCAATCTTTGCTTTGTCAACCTCAAGGCCATTTCTCGAAACTCGGTGTCCCAACACTATGCCCTCCTTGACCATAAAGTGACACTTTTCCCAATTGAGAACTAAATTGGTCTCTTCACATCGCTTCAAGACCCTTGCCAAATTGGTGAGGCAATCTTCAAAGCTTTCTCCGAATACAGAAAAATCGTCCATGAACACCTCCACATATTGCTCTACCATATCAGTGAAAATCGCCATCATACACCGCTGAAAAGTTACAAGTGCATTGCACAAGCCAAATGGCATCCTTCTGAAGGCAAATGTACCAAATGGACAAGTGAAGGTTGTCTTGTGTTGGTCCTCCGGGGCTATGGCAATCTGATTATAACCTGAATATCCGTCCAAGAAGCAATAGAATTCTTTCCCTGCCAATCTATCTAGCATCTGATCAATGAATGGGAGCGGGAAGTGATCCTTCCGTGTGGCTTTGTTAAGCTTCCTATAGTCCATACAAATCCGCTAACCCATTACTGTTCTTGTTGTAATCAATTCATTATTTTCATTCTCCACAATGGTAATTCCCCCTCTCTTGGGAACACACTGAACCGGACTGACCCACGAACAATCGGAGATTGGATAAATTATCCCCGCATCCAACCACTTAATTATCTCCTTCTTGACAACCTCCTTCATGATCGGATTCATCCGTCGCTGACCTTCTATAGATCCCTTCTTATCATCCTCCAAAAGAATCTTGTGCATACAGAATGAGGGACTTATACCCTTTATATCTGTTATTGTCCACCCGATGGCACCTTGGAATTTTTCAAAATATGAAGCAAATTCTCCTCTTGATCTTTAGTTAAATCAATAGCAATTATCACAGGAATAGTCGAGGATTCTCCCAAATAAGCATATCTCAGATGAAACGGTAGAGGCTTCAATTCTAACACTGGTGGCTCTTCTCTTAAAGATTTGGGTGGCTTGTGCTCACGGTTTGATAGATCCAATGATTCAAATTTTCACACATATCTTGGCGCAGTAGCATTACCATCTAACCAAACAAGTTGCTCCACAAATTCATCTTCATCGTCCGACGAATCCAATGCCAATGACGAACGTATCAAATCTTGCTGGTTACTTGCCTCAAACTCTTCGACCACTATGGAATCTAGAGCAGATATAGCCGAAACCTCTTCCACCTCAACTGGAAACTTCATAGCCTCGAGCACATTAAATGTCACCTGCTCATCTTGCACCCTCATAGTTAATTCCCCCTTTTGCACATCAATCAAGATGCGGCCTGTATTAAGAAATGGCCTTCCCAAGATGATCGGCACTTCTTTGTCTGCCTCATAATCAAGAATGATAAAATCTGCAGGAAAAATGAACTTGTCCACCTTAACTAGAACATCTTCAATCTTCCCTTCAAGATGTGACGCCCGACTTCCCAAGCCAGGTCGACACCGTGCTTACTTGTACTTAACTTGCTTGAACTTGCTAGGGGAAACCGAAGACTACAAACATCAAAACCCCTAAGTTTCTCAATTTTTTTCTTCACTCAATCACCCACTTGAGATTGCAGGTTTTTGGAGAGGGAAAATGGGCAAAATTTGGCTGCTTTTTCTGAATTTTTATCAGCCAAAACTGATCTCCCCATAAGCCTATTTATAGGTGAAAAATGGGACCTTTTTGCAAAAATTTTTGTTCAACTTTTGCTCATAAATCCATAGAGCAAAATTAATTCTATTTTGACCCCCCCTTTGGCAGCCGGCCACCTAGTGGTTCTATAACACTCCATAATCTTCTAATAATTTTTTTTTAAAGCCTTAATGATGTCATAAATCAAAAGGTGATGACCTAAGCCTAGTTAAGGCTTGTTTGGCTTTTTCCTTAAAAAACAGTCCACTTTTAAGCCAACACAGATATTTTTGGTACTGTGCTCACTAATACACTATACTGTGGTATTGTAAAGCAGTCCAAAATTTATCTATGTAAAAATGGACAGTACGAAAAATTTTCTTTTTTTCTTAAAACTTTTTGGCCCAAAAATTCCTATAATTGTGCTTGATTTTTCTATGGTGGTTTTATTTCTCATTTATATTTTCTTGTCCATAATTTTGATTTTTGCAGTATATTTTCCATACTGCCTGTCATATATCTGTGTAGTCAACTTGTTGACTTTTTTTTTTTTTTTTTTTGGTCAAACTTCAACATGAAATTATAAAATTTTTCATCCCTTTTTGCTCAAAAGGTCACATGCTTAACAAAACAACTATTTATTGAGTCTCATAATTAATTTGATGAGAACTCAAATATTTACCGATAAAATTACGAGTTTCGCATTGATACTTATAATTTTCATGAAACAATACATAAACACATAATGCGAACTTAAATTTCTTAGACATAAGGAAATAATAAGTTCGTAGAAATTTTTGGTTATTACAATCCACCCTCCTTACAAAATTTTCATCCTCGAAAATTAGAATAATTCTGGGTGGCTTTTCTTCATATCCTCTTCACGTTCCCATGTTGCTTCTTCAACCTCATGATTTCGCCATAGCACCTCACGTTCCCATGTTGCTTCTTCAACCTCATGATTTCGCCATAGCACCTTTACTAGAGGTATAACTTTGTTTCTTAGCACTTCTCGTGCCAATATTTGAATCGGTTTCTCCTCATACGTCATATCCTCGTGAACCTCAATTAGTTCGTGGTCCAATACGTGGGATGGATCCGAGATGTACTTCTTTAGCATTGACGCATGAAATACATTGTGTACATATGCTAATTCTTGGGGTAAAGCCAATTTATAGGCCACATTACCAACTCTTTTCAGTATTTCGAATGGCCCTATGTATCTTGGACTTAATTTCCCTTTCTTTCCAAATCTCATAACTCCTTTGAATGGAGCGACTTTAAGAAAAACCAAGTCTCCTACTTGGAATTCCAGAGGCCTTCTGCGTTTGTCGGCATAGCTCTTTTGTCGGCTAAATGCAGTTTCCATCCGTCAGCGTATAAGTTTCACGGCCTTAGTGGTTCTCCGAATAAAATCCGTGGACACAAGTTCCTTCTCTCTTGTCTCGTACCAATGGACTGGAGATCTGCACCTTCTCCCATACAGGGCTTCATAAGGAGCCATTCCAATTGAAGCTTGAAAACTATTGTTGTACGAGAACTCAATCAAAGGAAGCTTTTTATCCCAAGTTCCCTTGAAATCCATCACACACGCTCGCAACATGTCCTCTAGAGTTTGAATGGTTCTCTCGGATTGCCCATCCGTCTGAGGGTGAAAAGCCATACTAAAAGTAAGCTTTGTACCCATGGCTTGATGTACACTCCTCCAAAACTTAGAAGTGAAACGTCCATCACGATCCGAGATAATCGATTTCGGAATCCCATGATAGCGAACGATCTGCGCGACGTATAATTCCGCTAGCTGCTCTACTGAAAAGCTAAGCTTGATGGCAATAAAGTGTGCAGACTTCGTCAAACGATCAACAACCACTCAAATAGCGTCGTTGCCACTGGGAGTTCGGGGTAGTCTAACTACAAAATCCATGGTCACTTGGTCCCATTTCCATTCTGGGATGGAAATTTTCTGCAATTCTCCCCCTGGACGTTGGTGTTCTGCCTTGACCATTTGACACGTAAGGCATTTACTGACGAAGGTAGCAACGTCATTCTTCAATTTGGGCCACCAAAAATTTTCCTTCAAGTCTTGGTACATCTTTGTGGCTTCAGGATGAACGGAATACGGAGTCTCATGAGCCTCTTTCATGATTTGCTCCTTCAACTCGTTCTCGTTAGGAATGCATAATCTATTTTCCTGATAAAGTATGCCCTCATCAGATATGTTGAAATCCGACTACTTTCCTTCTAAGACCTCGGTCTTTGTCCTAAGCAGCGAGGCATCTCTTTCTTGTCGCTCCTTCATGCCATCCAAAATGGTTGGTTGGAAGGTTAGAGCAGCTAAACTTTCCGTGATAAGCTCTATTCCAGCTTCCACTAGCTCCTTCTGAAGAGGTTCAATCAACGACTGAATTAACATAAATGAGGAAGACGACTTCCGACTAAAAGCATCGGCTACTTTGTTAGCCTTCCCTGGATGGTTACGGATGTCGATGTCGTAATCTTTCACCAGTTCGAGCCATCTTCTTTGTCTCATGTTAAGCTCCTTCTGTGTGAAGATATACTTCAAACTCTGATGATCTGTGTAAACTTCACACTTAGTACCGTAAAGATAGTGTCTCTAGATTTTGAGTGCAAATACCATCGCCGCAAGTTCCAAATCATGCGTCGGATAGTTCTTCTCATGATCCTTAAGCTGTTATGAAGCATAAGCGATCACCTTTCCATTTTGCATGAGAACGGCTCCCAATCCTATCTTGGAAGCATCGCTGTATATCACGAAGTTTCCTTCCTCCACATTTGGAATTGTGAGGATTGGAGCACTAGTCAGCTTGCTTTTCAGCTCCTGGAAGTGTTCTTCACACTTTGCAGTCCATTCATACTTCTTCCCTTTCCGTGTAAATGCGGTGAGCGGCGCTGCAATCTTAGCAAATCCTTCAACGAAACGTCGGTAGTAGCCCGCTAAGCCGAGGAAACTACGTACTTCGGTGACGTTTTTCGGGGCTGGCCATTTACTTACTGCTTCAATCTTGGCCGGATCTACAGATATGCCGTCCTTGGAGACCACATGTCCTAAGAAATGAACATTCTCCAACCAAAATTCACACTTTGTGAATTTAGCATAAAGCTGGTTTTGCTTTAAAATCCGTAAAGCGATCCTTAAATGCTCCTCATGCTCCTCCTTTGATCTTGAATAAATCAAGATATCATCTATAAAGACGATAACAAACTTATCCAAGTAATCCTTGAATACTCGATTCGTTAGGTCCATAAAGGCTGCTGGATCGTTTGTCAATCCGAATGGCATAACGAGGAACTCGTAATGTCCATATCGCGTACGAAAAGCTGTCTTGGGGACGTCTCCTTCCCTAGTTCGGAGCTGATGATATCCGGATCGTAGGTCAATCTTCGAGAAAATTGAAGCTCCTCTCAGCTGATTAAACAAATCGTCGATCCGAGGCAAGGGATACTTGTTCTTGATGGTTATCTTATTTAATTCCCGATAGTCAATGCACATCCTAAAAGTGTCGTCCTTCTTTTTAACAAACAAAACTTGAGCTCCCCATGGCGAGTAGCTTTGACGAATGAATCCTTGATCCAGAAGCTCCTGTAACTGAATCTGCAGTTCTTTAGGTTTGGCAGGCGCCATCCTATAAGGTGCCTTGGATACTGATGCCGATCCAGGAAGTAACTCGATCTCAAAAGAGATTTCTCATTCTGGTGGCAGTCCTGGCAACTCTTCAGGAAAAACTTCTATAAATTCTTTGACTATCGGTACTTCTTCCGGTCTGCTCTCGGTCTCTTGCGTCTTATCCACCATGTTGGCTAGAAATCTCATACATCCTTCTGCCAACAATTTTCTAGCTTTCAATGCAGAAATGAACATTTTCGGCTGTCTTGGAGTCGATCCTCTAAAAATAAACTCCTCGCCTCCAATTGGCTTGAACGTGACAGTACGTCGTGGACAGTCGATAACTGCGTTGTATTTCCCCAAGAAATCCATACCCAGGATGACATCGTAGTCGTATAGGTCAATGATGATCAAGTTGACATACATTTCCCTACCACATATAATTATTGGAACGTGACGTATCCAATAATCAGACAACAGAATCTCCCCGGAGGGTAATGCAGTCCTAAATGTTCTTCCGATTCTATCACTTCCTCTGCCTAGTTTCTTAGCGAACTTAGGCGATGTAGATGAATGCGTAGCTCCAGAATCAATTAACACATAGGCATCTTGTTGGGAAAAAGGAAGCTGACCTGTCACCACAGTGGAAGGTCCAGCTTGAGCATCCTCCTTAGTGTATGCGTAGATGCGTCCTTGCAGCTCTGGAGCTTCCAACCTGCCTTGAGAGATTTCAGGTCCCTCGAGCTTCATTTGTGCAGTGTGAAGTTGAGATCCCTGTCCTCTCTGTTGGTTCTGCGGATTCTGAGGATTGAGATTGCAGTTCCTAGCATAGTGGCCTTCCTTGCCACATAGAAAACAGCGATTGTTTCCAGCACGGCAATCTCCCGGGTGCCTTCTCCCACATTTCTAACAAGTGGGATAACTGTTGTTAACAGGAGCATTCTTCTTCTGGGGAAAATTCTGTTGATTCCCCTGTCCTCCTGCATTCCACTTCCTCTTCTGCTGGTTGTTGCCGTACTGCTTGTTGTTGTTGTTTTGACCCGAAGGTCCTCCTTGACCTTTCTGTTGTGAAGTTTGGCCTTGCTTGGCCTGGTTCTGCTTGGCTTGGGCCTTTTCTTCCTTCCTTTCCTTGAAAAACTTAACCCGTTGTTCCTTGTTCTGACCTACCCAATACTCAGCTCGAATTGCCCTGCTGACACATTCAGCAACAGTGAGTAGTGGATGGGGGCCACTGCTAATTACTACTGCCAAATCCGAGCGAAACATCCTCATCATCCTTCTAACTTTGTCCCTTTCGGAACTGATGAGGTGAGGGCAAAGACTTGCTAGCTGCTCAAACTTTTTGACGGCTTCGGCTACTGACAGATTTCCTTGGCGGAACTTATCGAATTCATCTTGTTGAGCCTCCATGATCTCAGTGTTGAAATACTTTTCCTTAAATTCCTCCACAAAATCCTCCCAAGTTATCTGAGTAACATCTCGCTGGAGCTGGACTGTTTCCCACCAAAGGCGAGCATCTTTCCTTAGCATAAAGGATGCACAGAGGACTTTCTCCTGGTCGTTGAGTCTGAGGAAATTTAGGGCAACCTGGAGGTCAATCAACCAGTTGTCTGCCTTAATTGGGTTTGTGGACCCCTCAAATTCCGGTGCCTTCATGCGCCGAAATCTGTCATATAGTTCTTCCGGAGTTCAAACCAGAGGTGCTGGTGGAACAGCTACAGGTACAACAGGTACTTCGGGGGCTATGGGGTTCTCTAGGATCACCGGGTCAACATCAGGAATTTCCGGTGCAGCAGGCTGATTCACAAGTGCTGGTGGTACCTCGGCATCAGGAGGTCCCTGATTCTGCTGAGCTAACTGAACTCTAAGCCCCCCTATCTCTTGTTGTTGGGCTAACATCATTTGCCTTAGCTCATTCAGCTGGGCCGCAAGATCAATGTCTTGGGTCGGTACTCTTCTACGCTTTGGTGGCATGGTTCTGTACGAAAAATAAGAAAATAAGCTCAACTTCTTGATTTATGAAATTAATGAAATCATGCCTTTTATATAAAACCATAATCTTCATTCCATATAAAAGCATAACATGAACATATCTGAATTCATCATGTTCTTGTTCATATCTCCTTCACAACAGGAGTACATAACCATAACATTTGGGAAAGATATAAAGCTTTCTCATTATTTCCGTACGTCACCTAGTTGCCACCACCAAGCTAAGGCACCACCCGACGTTATCCTCGTGTCCAACATTTTCCTTTTTGTGGAAAAATTCCATAATTATCACATATAACTTCCATAATGTTGATCTAATTCCTTCGTACGAGAAATTCTCAGCTATCACCATACCAGGGTGAAGTAGTCCCTTGGAAGCGTCAGGAGTATCATTTTCCATCATGGCCATATAAGATCTTAACTAATTCTAATCATAAGAAAAAAAAAATATAACATAACTTACTTGGGCTGTTGCAGAAGCGATGTCAGGCGAAGTGAAGTAGGCTGGCATGATACCGCTCTGATACCAACTCTGTGACGCCCCGACTTCCCAAGCCAGGTCGACACCGTGCTTACTTGTACTTAACTTGCTTGAACTTGCTAGGGGAAACCGAAGACTACAAACATCAAAACCCCTAAGTTTCTCAATTTTTTTCTTCACTCAATCACCCACTTGAGATTGCAGGTTTTTGGAGAAGGAAAATGGGCAGAATTTGGCTGCTTTTTCTGAATTTTTATCAGCCAAAACTGATCCCCCCATAAGCCTATTTATAGGTAAAAATGGGACCTTTTTGCAAAAATTTTTGTTCAACTTTTGCTCATAAATCCATAGAGCAAAATTAATTCTATTTTGACCCCCCCCCCCCTTTGGCAGCCGGCCACCTAGTGGTTCTATAACACTCCATAATCTTTTAATAATATTTTTTTAAAGCCTTAATGATGTCATAAATCAAAAGGTGATAACCTAAGCCTAGTTAAGACTTGTTTGACTTTTTCCTTAAAAAGCTGTCCACTTTTAAGCCAACACAGTTATTTTTGGTACTGTACTCACTAATACACCATACTGTGGTATTGTAAAGCAGTCCAAAATTTATCTGTGTAAAAATGGACAGTACGAAAAATTTTCTTTTTTTCTTAAAACTTTTTGGCCCAAAAATTCATATAATTGTGCTTGATTTTTCTATGGTGGTTTTATTTCTCATTTATATTTTCTTGTCCATAATTTGATTTTTGCAGTATATTTTCCATACTGCCTGTCATATATCTGTGTAGTCAACTTGTTGACTTTTTTTTTTTTTATTGGTCAAACTTTAACCAACATGAAATTATAAAATTTTTCATCCCTTTTTGCTCAAAAGGTCACATGCTTAGCAAAACAACTGTTTATTGAGTCTCATAATTAATTTGATGAGAACTCAAATATTTACCGATAAAATTACGAGTTTCGCATTGATACTTATAATTTTCATGAAACATTACATAAACACATAATGCGAACTTAAATTTCTTAGACATAAGGAAATAATAAGTTCGTAGAAATTTTTGGTTATTACACAGGATGTGTGATGGACCTATCGGCAAGCTGCAACGATACTGTGGTAGGCCTTGCTTCACCAATTCCTAACTTCTTAAGGATGGACATTGGCATTAAGTTGATACTAGCTCCCAAATCACATAAAGCCTTACCAAAGTAGTGGTTTCCAATTGAGCACGGTATTGTAAAACTTCCAGGATCCTTCAGCTTGGGAGGGAGTTTATTCTGCAATATGGCGCTGCATTCCTCTGTCAGAGCTACAGTTTCAAATTCGCCAAATCTACGCTTCTTAGTGACCAAATCTTTCATAAATTTGGCGTAATTTGGCATCTGCTCCAGGGCTTCAACAAGAGGTATATTGATGTGAAGCTGCTTCAAGACATCCAGAAATTTGCAAAACTGATCATCCTTTTGCTGCTTTTGAAACCGCTGAGGAAATGGTGGAGGCAGTTTGTTGTTGCTGGATTCTGCATTTCCTACTGTACCAGAATGCTGCAGAAATGCTGTAGCATTTTTCAGATCATATTCCAGTCGCTGATTTGTACCCTGCTTTTCTTCTTGTTGAAGTGGCCCGTCCTGTTCTTGGATTGAAGTGGGCTCATTCTGCACAGTTTTTGGCTTTTCCCTTGGCTTGATCTCCCTTCCATTCCTTAATAAGATTACCTTGCAGTGTTCTTTCCCTTCCCGCCTTGGATCTTCAGTATTACTTGGAAGAGAGCCTTGCGGCCTAACATTCAAGGCGTTAGCAATCTGCCCAATTTGATTCTCCAAACTCCTCAATGTTGCATCATAATTCTGAACTCTAGCGTCATTCTTTGCTATATACTCCTTGATCAAATTCTCCAATGAGCTAGATGATTCCATAGCTTGAGTTCTTGGTTGCTGAGATGGAAAGCTCGGAGGGTGAGAAAATCAATGATAAGCAGCTGCTCCACTAGAACTGGCACCTTGATTGCTCTAAGAAAAGTTTGGGTGTTATCTCAACCCTTGATTGTAAGGCGCTGGATACGGATTGTTCCTGTTGAAATTACCCACATAACAAGCAAAGGCTGGATTAGAGGGGCAATCCTCATACAAGTGTCCCTCTCCACAATAAACACAAGTGACGCCAACCGATTGCACCGAATTAACACCCGCCGACATGTTCATAGTCTTGATCATATTTGTCAAACTCGACACTTGGGCAGAAAGTGCCGTAATAGCATCTACTTCATGAAATCCTACAGCCTTTCGAGCATTGAGTCTCTCTGTGAGCCACTGATAATTATTGGTTGCCATCCTCTCCAAAATCTCATATGCCTCATTATACGATTTGGCCAAAAGAGCACCATTGGCAGCCGCATCAACGATTGTACGTGTTTGCCCATTGAGCCCATTGCAAAATGTTTCCATCTGAATCCAATGGGGAATCCCATGATGAGGGCATTTTCGCAACAATTCTTTGAATCTCTCCCACGCTTCATACAAGGATTCTCCCTCCAATTGTTGGAATGAAGTGATGTCGTTTCTAATCTTGGCATTCTTGGTTGGAGGAAAGTACTTCATGAGGAACTTTTCTGTCAAGTCATTCCATGTTGCTATTGAATCCGGTGGCAGCGAATTAAGTCAGGCTCTAGCTCTATCCCTCAAGGAATAAGGAAATAACTTCAGCCTCAATGCTTCTTCGAACATCCCTGGTAGCTTGAAAGAATCACTCACTTCTATGAATAGCCGAAGGTGCATGTGGGGATCCTCAGTTGCCATTCCACTGAACTAGCCCACGGTTTGCAACATTTGAAACATAACCGGCTTGAGTTCAAACTGTGGCGCTTGTATTTCTAGCCTAATAATGCCCGGATTGAGCCCATGTAGAATGGGTACAGCATACTCTCGAATAGCCCTATCTTTGTCATCCACCAAAACTGGTTGAGGCAATAGATTGTTGGCATTCACTTGTTGCCCATCATTAGCCATATTGACAGCAACTCTTTCTGCCATTTCTCCCACACCCGCTAGACCTTGTTGCTCCTTTCTCCTTGCTAGAAATGTTCTTTCAATTTCCGGATCCAAGGGCAGCAACTCTTGGTTTCGTTGGTTATTCATGCAAAGAAAGGAAACTCCTGAAAATATAAAAACTCAACCAATAAGAAAATGCAAAAAACAAGAACTAAAACAAAATAACTTTTACAAATATTTTTAACGATTTCAATCCCCGGCAACGGCGCAAAAAACTTGTTCGCGATTAATTAGTATATATAAGTCTACGCAAGTGTACGTAATCGCACAAGTAATATAGATTGTGAGTTGAGTATTGTCTCCACATGGATTGAATTGCTAAAATAAATTACAAAAGAAATAAAGCACAAATCAATTTGAATTTGGAAATTGAAATAGGAAAAATGCAGTAAACTAATGAAATCAAATGGGTATAATGAAAAGGCACTAAAATAGACAAAAAGAACAATATTCAATCAAAAGTTTGTAAATCAAGAATGAGAATTAAGCTAAGATTGCCAAATCCCCCTCAATTGCAAGTCTGATCCGAATGTTGTAGGAATGCTGCAGCAAAACCTGTCCTGTTAACCGAAATTCGATTTTATCATAAAAATTCTTTCGAATGGGTTATGACTAAAATTCCTTAAACCTTTTTCAACATATTCCTATGTGAATCTAGTTCTCAGAACACAATTTCATGTACCAATTTCAATGGGTTATACAAGGTAAATAATATATTCCTATACCATTCACAAATCAATATAAACTTTAAAAAGCATATTAAACTTGCATCATCCAAGTTATATCCATCTCAAATTAACCTTTCCAGAATTAAGCAAGCCTAGTTTCCTATATATTGAAGGCCAATCAACAATAGAAATTAAACATTCAAAACACTCGGATGAACAGGAAAAAGATTCGCTCAACATTTTCAACAAAACATTCAAATCATCCTCCCAATTTCGGGTTCATCAACAATCCCAGCTAAAGAAATTTAGCTCATGTTTCGGATTACAAAAACAAGCTTAAGAACATCATCCATTGTTCACAGAGAATGAAAATCAGAAAATCAATCAAGGAAAGAGTAAGAAGAGGAAAAACTCCAAATGGCTAGAGATGGTCCTTCTCGTCCTATCTTCTTCTCCTCATGAGCTCGCTCTCCAAAATAGGCGTAAAAATGGAAGCAAAACTTCAGCTGAGCTCTCTCTCTCTCTTGCCCAATAGTGGTGTATTTTTCCTCTGCCCCTTTTTTTTTTTCTTTCTCCGATACGGCTCTCCCTTCTCTCATTCATTAACTTTACCTTTTATATCAATCCTCCCCCCAAAGATGCCCTAGATGCACGTGTCCTCTGTATAGCTAAAATTGGGTGCCTTCTCACATCTGCCGTGTTTAGACAACTGGGCAAATGAACACTGCCATCTGTAAAGCAAGACTTGGGTCCACATGTGCTTTCAAGTTAATTCCTCACTGCTGCAACTTTGCTGCGACATTGCTATAGTATTTCTGCAGCAAAATCTGATGCACTTCAGGTGCCTATTTCATCGCTTCCTCTGGTCCAGTGGGCCTCCACCCTTTTTGGCATAGTGGACTCCAGCTGTAAGGCAACACAAAATTAAGCTTAAAAATATACTAAAGGCCAAAATTATTTACAACTTTTTACCCTTTCTTTAACTAAGACAAATTAATTAATATTAAATAAAATACTAAAACTAAGGCATATTATCTTGAAATAATAACAATTAATAAGCTTAAAAGCATGCTAAATAACTCTATTTCATAGAGTTATCATCAAGCCAAGTCAGTTTAGAGTGGTGCCCAATAATTTTTGAAGTCTTTTTATTTTTTATTTTTTATTTTTTGGCGAGTAATAGATTTTAGTGTGAACTGCGTATTTGCAATATTGCAACTAAGGGCCATTTCGAACAATGGTTGAAGATAGAAGATTGAATATTGGTTTGAAAATGTGTGTTTTGTGGAAGCTTAACCTGAAAATGAATTGTGATAGAATAAAGTAGAAAAAAAGTATGAAATATATTCGGAAAAAAAAATAATAAGGAAAGCAATATGGTTTTTGTTTCGTTCCTCTTATTATTGTGAGAGATAAAAAAAAAAAAAAAAAAAATTCATCTTGTTTCAACTTGAATAAGAATGTTATGGACTTTAAACTTTGAATTTCCTAAAAAAGAAAGAGAAAAGAGATGTGTGGATTTGGGAGTTTTTTAAACACGCCTAGAAAATTTTGAATGAAATAATATTCCAAATGGTTCCTAAGTTTTCGTTAAAAAAAATGCCCATCAAAATATTAAACCTAGAAGAAAGTATATATCCAACTTTATCTCTTAGATTGCGCGCCTTCATTTTGACTACTATCTTAGAATTATATATTTTTCCATACGCTCCGCATAAGTTAAAGATTCAATACTAATAGCCCTTGTGCTTTTATTTATTTGTGTAATTCTTACACAACCAGTGATTGACATAATCTTTCGATTGTGTCAAAAATGTGTTTGGTACAAACCCTATCACACTCCTTTAGGGGTTTCTAAGAATCCTTCTAATTCTCCTTTTTAGGTAGTTCATCTAAGGTTTTGCTCCAAAAATATTAGCATATTATTGTAAAAGTTTAAGTTCACATTCTTGATGTGATTTCTTTAAAATAAATGTTGGCTTGTTAGGAACTTAATACTTTTTTATTTTACAAAAAATGAAGCATATACAAATAAATGGACAATAGTTGTTAGGAAAGGGTGTTATCTAAATGCTAATATTAACTACTATATCTATCTGGCAAGATTTACTTATCTTATAACTCTTTTACTTCTTTTCTCATTTTTGAATTTTAAAATAGAGAAAAGAGAAGAGCATTTTCTTGGAAGGGCAACTAGCTAGTGTAGATGATTCGTGGCATATCATTTTATGTATTTCAAATTTCCGTACATGAGACTTGATCAGACTGGAGTACAAGAATGCTCCTGAGATTTAAATCTTGTTTCTCCAAGCTTTCATTAACTTTCTTTTTTTTCTTTGCCAAAGAAAGAAAAAGTAACTATGAAACTTTAAAGAGAATAAAAAAAAAAAAAAAAACGTCCAAAAAAGAAAAAAAATATAAATACATTTAATTATAAACCAGAGAGTATTCAGCTACAATCAAATCATTAGCTATATATGTGTTTGTTGGCGACTTCTGAGGGATGAAATGCATCCCAAAACACGTATTCAGTTGCATTGGAGCAGGTGCCAAGCGACAAGCTGGCGTTGCACAATATCGAGATTTCAACCAAACTTGTGCCGCAACAGCTGTGTCCTATCTCGGTAAAACCTGTAAAATAGACAACGTTAGTTTTGTAGATTAAATAACTCCCATGAAATTGAAATTAATTGTTGTATAAACCACACTCAAGACCGAAAAGAATCCTAAAATGACTCACTAGATTCACCGGGCCTTGTGATGAGCCCGTATAGCGTTTGGTACACATCAAAAACAACCAACTTTAGATCAGTAAGCATAATCTTCAATTGTTCTGATGTGAAATTCAATCTTCGATTGAATGCAATGGTGTCGTGGTTTAGTGTCTCCACGCACTCATTGTTGCCTAACCTAAATAATGTTATGACTGCAGGCAAGCAACCAATTGGTGGCGAAGTTTTTACACCAATCCTCCTTGCTCCCAATTGATACAGATCCTACAGAAATTGATGTAACATTAATTGTAATTTCCTAAACATCTCACATAATACAATTTCTAATTATCGCGTATAATTTCCTAAAATGTCTATTTAGACTCTTTGAAAGAAACCTCAATGAAATTTGTATAGCTTTGGATGAGGATGTTAGAAAGCTGATCCACGTGATAGAGGCAGTTCACTAATGGATTGATGTAATAATTCTGAACGAAATCACTATTTCCGGTGCTGACGAGATGGATTCCACGGGAAAATAGTGAGGTAGCATTTTCCTCTCCTACGATTTCGATTACTCTACCCTTATATTCCTTGTAATTCTCCAATAATTGCTTTGTTATTGGAATAGCATTCTGCAAAACAACGGTATACATTACTAGATAAGGAAAGAAGAAAATGCATGCACACATTTAATAATGCTATTTTCTAATGTCAAATTTGATTAAACTCAACGGTGTGAATTTGGAACTTTTTTTCTACTTACAAACAAATTTGTCGTAGCGTCTTGGTGACCAGAACCAGCTGAAGCAAAATTTGCTCCAATCAAGAGGTTTCTTCCTCCGCTATGATAAGCAGGCTGGGGCGACGAAAATTAAAGCCATCGGCTATGATCAAATTTATTGACAAAATTAAACCCCGTTAAAGAAAATTACCTATGATATTATGAAAAAAAAAAAAAAAAGAAAAGAAAAAAAAGAGAAAGGGGAGAATAGCAATATGGCTTTTGGACATAAATTACCAATGAAATCGGTAGCAAGCTTTCCATTGCTGGACCTTCCTGTTGGCTTTTGATTAAAGTAGTCTCTTCTGTATGGAGGGAAGTTAGCCTCGATAACAGTGGAAGGCTCGTTGTTATTTTCGACATCAAAAGTTGAGTCTCCGAACATAAAAAACGCGGGAACAAGATCAGTTTGACCATAAGCGAAAGGCGAAGAGTGAACAAAACATAGAAGACAAAAGGAAGGCACAAACAACATTTGGAAATCCGTAGCTCTTAGTGATTTCTTAAATTAGATGCTAAGAATTTTTAGACTGTTGAGTAATTGGATTAGAAAAGGTGTGGTTTTTGGTGAAGGGGAAAGAATGCATATTGATGTATATATAGTGTTTTGAAGATAATTCAGGTAGGAGTTAAACAAAATGTGAGGTTTTTTTTTTTTTTTTTTCTAACTTCCCTTGTCGTCATCATCTTTTGATGACAACTTTTAATTGTATCTTCTGGTTTATACAGCTATTTACAGTTCAACTATAACTAGTAGTTTTTTGAATGAATCCAAGACTCATCCTTTTTCCATGTCTTGCAGCTGGGACACGCTCTTTGTGTTTGTCCAATTAGAATAAGGAGCCTATAGAAAAGAGACTCAAATGCTTAACTAATTAAAACTACTTCGGAAGAATTATTGTATAATATTATGTTTCTTTCTTTTATAAATCTTGTCTAGTTCTATTTGTTGGTGGGATATAGTGATTGATAAACATAAAAAACGACCTAGTTAAGACCGGGAAGCCTAATATTCAATTGTTCTAATGTGGAACTCAATCTTCGATTGAATGCAATGGCGTCGCAGATCAGCATCTCCACGCATGCATTGTTACTCATAGGGGCGGAGCTAGAAATATATTCCAGTGGGGGCGTACACTAAGATCTTTTTTTTTTCAAGATAAAATAAATTTTAGTAGGGGCTATGTGAGAATTTTTAATTTTGGTGGGTTTATATGAAAATTTTTAATTTTAATGAGACAAAGTAGTAAAATTGCAAATATAGAATTAATCTTAGTAGGAATTATGTGAGAATTATTTATTTTTAATAGAGACAAAATATGAACTATATGAGATTTTATTATTTTTAATAGGGACAAATTGTAAAAACAATAAAAATTTTAGCATTAATTTTGAAAAAAAAAATTCAATGGAGCTACATCCCCTACCCAGCCCCGACCCAGCTTCACCGCTGGTGACCTAACCCTAATAATGTTATAGCTGCTGGCAATCAACCTAATAATGTTATAGTTGTTACACCAATCTTCTTTGCCCCCAATTGATAAAAACCGTATCACACAAATTAACGTGACATTAGTTGTAATTTCTTATGCATCTCATAAAATGCAGCTTCCAATTAAGCCGTGTTATTTCTTTACCTCAACAAAATTTGTATAGTTTTGTATGAGCATATGTTAGAAAATTGATCCAAGTTGTAAACACTATTTACTAGAGGATTGATGTAATAATTCTACATAAAATTTCCGGTGCTTACGAGGTGGATTCCACGAGAAAATAATGAGATAGCATCACTTTTTGATCAAATTATTAATGGATTCTATCTAACAATTAACAGAAATGACTATTGTAATAATATTTTAATAATTTAGGGGCGTTTCAACTACAACAAAAAAAGATATTAAAAACGTTGTTGCAGTAGTTCTTTTCGTTCATTTTTAGATGAAATCAGTTAGTTAACATCACTTTGTGACCAAATTAATAACGGAACCAAAATTAACGGAAAAGACTATCACAGCAACATTTTAATAATTTATGGGCATTCCAATTACGAAAAAAAAGATCATAGACAAAAGTTGTCTAGACTTAAAATTCAATGACTAATTATTCGTTTGACATTTCAACTCAACTCCAACTAAATTATTTTTTTTTCTCAATTTTTTTTTATTTTTATTTTTTGAAAAATCAACAAATATTATCACTAGCTTTAAAAAGTCAACCAACTCCAATTTAAAAATTTCATCTCCAACCGGCAAATTAAACACAAACTAAATGAGTAATTTACCAGTTATATTTATTGATATTAAAAAAGGTTTTATTATTTGTTTATTCTTAAGGGAACCAAAAAGACGAGAAAGAATGAAAGTAGTTGTCACGTTAATTACTAATTCATTTTTATCAAAATAGTAATTATGATAATTATAACCAAGTAAACTATGATATGACCGTAATTACATGAGACGTGCTTTCTTAAACCTATATTTATTCTTTTTTTTTTTTTTTTAATTTTTGGTTTCTCAAGTCTTCTTTTTTGTTTTTTGTTTCAATTGTTAAATTCTCTCAACCAATACAAACCAAACTTCTCAAATGCTTTCATATATAAAAGCTTTGGTTTAGCCTATATAATGGGAGGTCTAACAATAATCTCCATTGAAAAAATGTAGGTGTACAAAATTAACTAAAATAATAAAATAACAAACAAAAGACAATGATACCTGAAAAAATGAAACAGATTTTATTAAAGACGAGTAACACTTGCAGAGGAAAAGAAAGAAGAGAACCAGCTAGTGTTTAGGAGCTCATCGGCCCGCATTCTCCACAGCATGAAGGGTGCTGCGCATAGAAGGCGTAACGGCGAAAGTCGAGGTCTACAGAACTATGACACTATGATCCAAATGGGCCATAATTCAATTCTCGGAACTCCATTATCTATGTCTCCACACATAAAGATCAAATCTAAAGACTAAATAATTATTAGTTCAATTTCATTCTCTCTTGGAAAACAAAAACAGCCTTTGCACCTACAACTTCTGAAAGGGTAGAACTGTGAAATACAGTTTCATACAATCGAATAGGAAGGGAAAAAAAGCGATAAGAAAAGAAGAAGACAGAACTCTGTAGCTAGATCGATTTAGCTCATCATTTCTTTGGTGTATGCTAACAGAAAAAGAAACCAATCCCAGTAAATAACGCTATTATTCATATAGAAATCAGGGTCATGAGAATAATTCTAGAGCTATGACTCATCAAGTTGTGGAAAATCAAGGACTCATTGTTGAAATCCAGACATATCCATCCATTGGAAGGAGGAAAGCTTATCAAGATCTTCAGTGCAAGTACAATGCGCAGCAATAGTAACAGCAGGCATATCTTTTGGTTATACCCTAAAGCAGAGACTTTATGAGAAGGGGGATATGAATCACTTTTTCGTGTACGTCTGATGATCGGGTCCAACGTCACGAGAACCGGTGTTAATATAAGGCCCTCGGAATGTTGCTTGTGGAGGCAATGGCCTCGACGGATCAATAACAGGCCTTTTTGAGGACCTAGATAGATAGAATGACAAAAAGTTTTAGTTTTGTGGATGTCTTCGACAAAAGAGATTGCAAATAGTTGTGAGATGCAAAATGTACTTACGCCATGTAGAAGGGAAATGACAAGCCTGCCGCTGCAAAAGCAAGTAAGCCTGTGGCAACTATGACATTTCTTGAGCTGGTCATTGAGATTATAATGCAAAACAAACAGGACGAATGACCTGAAATAAGGTACACAAAAAAAAAAAAAAAAAGCAAACAAAAAGGGGACAAAAACGTTATTCGATGTATGACCAAATTGCATACTCAACTGAGGATTTAGCAAGAGGCTTAGTAACAAATCAACAAGACAATATCAACATACTTGAGACAGTTGAAAAATGCAAGGAAAAAATGATAACTCATTTGTCACGTCAGTTGATACAAAAACGGTGAAGAACTAATGATCCTCTACGCTATGCACTATGGCCTCCCTTTTCGCAGGCGGTTTTTCTAGACGACATACGAAGATTAACAACACTTAAGCAGAGTGCGCATAAAATCACATTTAATTCAAGGGAATCTAAATTCTCGACAAACAAGAATGACAAAGAGGGAGAATCGTTTAGGTTTCAAAAGCCAGCATTGCGCAACGATAACAGGGAAGAGATTACTAAAGAAAATCAGAAACAGTAACAACAAGAGGAATTTTTCAACTCTCACAATTCTCTGCTTCTAAATAGACATCCTATTCCTATTACAGTGCAGTAAACACCAAACACACTGGCCCCAAATTGAATAAATTCCCAAATCATAAAATGTATAAGCACAGTGGTGCTTCTTAACTATATTGATTTGATTGACTTTCTAACAATATCTCAACGAAAATGAAACAACCCCAGAAACCTATATGTATATATTTATTTATATTATATATATATTCTATGAGGAGTAAACTAAACTCTTCAGACAGGGCTCAAAATCACAAATTTATAGCATGAAGGAAAATCATATAAATATTAAAATATAACCCAGAAGGCGAATTGAAATGGGCAGTGAGAGATTGGTGCCCCATAATTAAAAAGAAACGGAACAAATAAAATGCTTGTCCTTTTTTTTTTTCCCTGCCTTTTTCAATAAGAACCGTAATAATACAGAAAAGAAAAGAAAAGAAGAAAGATTGAAAATGAAAAATGAATCAGAGAAACACAAGGCATACTCACTTCCAGCTATTGTCTCGCACTCGCAGATTGCCCACAACACAACACCTCTTGTGTAGCTCGGACTCAGACCGAACCGACTGAGAATTGATCTATTTTTTTTTTAATTAAAAATCTAATAGATATTTATTAAAAAAAAAAAAACCCGAAAGTTGAAAACGGCTCGTTTCACGTCCTTTAGTTAAAAAATAAATAATAAAAAATAAAAAATAAAAAATAAAAAATAAAAAAAAAACCAAGTCCTCAGAGTTGCTCCTGATCAGAACCGAAGCCTCCCAACACAGCACCGACTCCCACTGGTCTCTCTCAGTCTGAGTCCTCTCCGCGCCGCCGCCGCCGCCGAAGCCACCTGCGCCAGCCCCTCACGCCGCCGGACCCAAGACTCTAGTAGGAGGTGTGAATTCTTTTTCTTTTTTTTTTTTTGGTCATATGCAACTAGTTTTCTGGGACCCGACCCGACACGTACTTTTATCTAAGCCTTCTCCACAAAACGCATGTCGTTTTCAAGTTTTAAGAGTTTGTTTATTTTATTTCTTAGGTTTAGCTGGTTCAACTATTACTCAAAACTTTTCCGCTCTTGTACGCCAACTGTTTGATATAATTTAGAAAAAAAACGCAAAAACTTTTTGGCTATTTTGTATTTTGTTTCTTTGTAGTGGATTTGCTGGTGTTGCAGTGCAGCGTTAAAACCCGAAAGCTTATTTTGCTTGTCTATCTCAATTCGTTCTCTAGCTGTAGTGGTCATGATTACGAGCTTGAAAGCAACCACTGCAAAGACCTTTGCAGCTTCACCGAGCTTCTCTTTTCAAAAACCCGATGCCATTGCCAACCACCGCCGTGTCTGCAGCTTCTCACCCGCTCCTCTCTTTTCAAAGTTGTCCCTCCATCGAAAGACAAACGTAGCTGGAAAGACAAATGTAGCTTCTCAGACGTCCAAAGACAACGGTGTCGGTCTTACGTATAAGGACGCTGGTGTTGATATCGACGCTGGCTCCGAACTCGTTTGCCGTATCGCCAAAATGGCTCCCGGCATTGGCGGCTTTGGCGGCCTTTTTCCTCTCGGTATGACATTTCTTCTTTCTTCTTTCTTCTTTCTATCTTTCTTTAAACTTTTTTGAATGTGATTCGGTGAATTGAATAGATTACGTATTGTTGTGTGTGTGTGAATATTTTTTTAGGTGATTCGTTCCTGGTTGCGGGTACGGATGGTGTGGGGACTAAACTTAAACTTGCGTTCGAGACCGGAATCCATGATACCATTGGCATTGATCTGGTAAAATGTCGGAAATGAATAGGATTTTGTTGGTTTTTGATTGGTTGGTTGGTTGGTTGTTTTGTTGGTACTTGAGTAATTCATTTCCAGGTTGCGATGAGTGTGAATGATATTGTTAATTCAGGTGCGAAGCCGTTGTTTTTTCTTGATTACTTTGCCACTAGTCAACCTGATGTTGATCTTGCTGGGAAGGTAGAGAAGAGATTTTAATTATATTCGTAAATGTCTTTGCTTAGTCACTTGATCATAATATAATGCATTCTTTTTTGTTTTCTTTCTTTCTTTCTTTCTTTCTTTCTTTTTTAAATTAATTTGTTAGGTTATAAAAGGCACTGTTGATGGTTGCCAACAATCAGACTCTGCTCTCTTAGGTGGAGAGGTAATTTCTTTATTTTCTTATCATGTTTTAAGATAGAAAAATGGTACTCGTCATGAAAAAGTAGTTATCATAAAAGCTTTGTAAACTCTGTGAAGAGTAAAACGTTGGGACAAAACAGTCGTTTCAATTTTATAGAGTTTACATAATTTTGATACGTAGGCGTTTATGATGTTCATGATTAAATTTTTCTTAATGTGTATCATTGCCCTTGAAGATACGTGATGTTTATGAAATAGAATTTTTTTCTTAAACGATAGAATTGTGGTTTAGTTAATTATTATTGTTATTATTATTGAATACCAAGCTAATAATGAGATAGTTTGGCATTGTCCGACCCTCCTCTCTTCTGATACTTCTGACTAAATCCTTTCTTCCTCATCTTTGTATAAAACGATCTAACAAATCATTCATCTTTAGTATTTTGATCGGTAAAAGAACCCAAGATTGCTATGGTGGTTTTTTTTTTTTAGTCTTTTTTCTTTTCAATGGTCTAGAGAATCATTATACCAAACTTTTTTTGTCGTAGTGATTTGTTAGCATAAAAATGAGTCAAATGGTAAAGACTCAAGAACTTATCTCTTAGGATGGTCTTAGTGAATTTCTTGAGATGCCAGATTTCTATGCAGAAGGCGAGTACGATCTCAGTGGCTTTGCGGTCGGTATTGTGAAGAAGGATTCAGTTATAGATGGGAAGAACATTGTAGCAGGAGTCGTCCTTATTGGATTACCTTCCAGTGGAGTGCATTCCAATGGTTTCTCCCTTGTAAGAAGGTTGCTAAATCAGCAGCTTTAACTACGAATTTATCCACAAAGATCGTCTTTTGTTGTTTCATGCTTTAGAAACGTTTATGTGATGATATTTATTTCTTGTTGTATACGTTTAACAGGGTTTTGGCTCATAGTGGACTATCTTTGAAGGACAGACTTCCCGGTGAAGCCATTACGTTAGGTGAAGCTCTGATGGCACCGACTGTTATATACGTTAAACAGGTTAACAACGTTGTCTACGAGTTCTTATGAACTCGCACTCTTAAAATCCTTTCCACGCATATGAATCTCTCATCTCCTACTTAAAAACAGGTACTTGATTTAATTAGCAAAGGAGGAGTAAAGGGGATTGCCCATATCACCGGGGGCGGCTTTACTGACAGCATACCTCGAGTGTTTCCTAAAGGCCTTGGAGCTACCATCCACAAGGATTCCTGGGATGTTCAATCTGTTTTCATATGGATCCAAGAGGTAAATAAATATTGTCATTTGGCATTGTTATTTACGTTTGAGATTGTTTCAATTAAGTCATGAAAAATTGCAAATCTGTAGCTATTTTTCCCCTTTTGTCTTTTTTTGTTATTCAAATGTTTTTGATTGTTGATAATTTTCTATAATAGGCTGGAAGAATAGAAGATGGTGAGATGAGGCGAACTTTCAATATGGGTATCGGGATGGTTTTGGTTGTGAATTCAGAGGCATCCCGCAGAATACTTGTGGACGCAAATGGAGGAGCATACAAGGCATACCGCATTGGCGAAGTGGTTAGTGGTGAAGGAGTGAGTTACTACTAACTTGTGTACAACTTCCCATTTGTGAAGATGATAGGAAGAGCAAGTTGCAGCTTTGACCATGTTCTTCTAACTCGAACATCAAGAAATTTGGGCAAGTTTCTATATATGTTTAAGTTTGTGCTTCAAATTTTGCTCATAGGGCGTGCGACCTGGGCACCAACTCTGTCTTGCTTGCAGCTTGGGAGTTGCCTAGCTATCCCAGGAGCTTCTTTTGTCCTCTTATCATATTCTTGTGCTTTGGGTGCGTACGAGTGCGCAATCGCTTGTGTGGTCATAGCGTCAGAAACAGCCATCCAAATTCTCACCAGAAGCAGTGTATTTTGCTTTGCAGTTGACGCCTTTGGGAAGAAACCAAAATTTGGAAGAATAAGTTGATCACAATCCCACAATTTTCAGCTTTAATCAGCCCCAAATGTTCTACGATAGAAAGTTCCGCTTAGTAGACTCTCCACTTATTGTTTTATACATCAACAAACAGGGATTTAAATCATATAGATAGCTTTTGAGCCAAAGATAGTCCATGAAAATAATAATGAAGCGTCTGTTCGTGTTCCCTAAAAGTTATGCTACATGTCAAGCCTATCGTTTGGGCTAGTAGTAAAATATACATATTATGTATATTATGTTGATTGATGTTGTATTTATTATTTTCATTAGATCAAACTTAAAATTCCACCCTTCTAGTTTGTCACATTCTGAATTCCAAGCTATGAAACGAGCCTTTGAAGGTAGACCAAGTGCTCCCACTGTTACTTCTTCGCGTCCACCGTTGGTTGGGCGTTTGAAACTGAACGTTGATGCCGCGGCTACACCGGGTGTATCGTTCTGCGTTAGAGGGTCTCGAGCTAGCTGTTTCCCGGGGCATGATGATAGAAGTGGTGAAAAGCGACGTCCAGACTGTCGTCTCTGTTCTGAATAAGTCTGGTTTTATGTCACCCCGAAGGTTCAATTATTAGTGACATTGGCTATTTTGAGTTGTGGTTCCTGTCGATATGTTCATCGGCGTGGGAATGCAGTTGCCCACAACTTTGCTAGGTCTGCCATGACAACCTTTTTAACTTCTGTTTGGGTTGGAGAATTTCCTGATTGTATATCCTCTATGGTTGCAAAAGACATTTCTTTGATTTAATATAATCTCGAATTTTCATAAAAATAATAATAATAATAATAATAACAATTATCAAATTTTCATCCATACAGTTAAAACAGGACAAATTTTCTAAATTTTCTCAAACTTAAATATCAACCTTGGAATTGTTTGCATTTATTAGTTTCATACAAATATTAATATTTGTTTCACATTTATTTCCCTTTGGATAATTTGAAGCTTTAGACAACACCTTGTTCTTTTTTCTCCGGCTCTTTATTTTCAAAACGAAAAGTACCCATATATTTGTTTTTTTCATTCTATTTATTCAACACGCCAGTTTATATAAATGTGCATCCTGATCATCTCCTATTTTTTTTTATTATTATTTTTTTTTTTTGGTCAAATGTGTTCCTAATGAAATTTTTATTTCAATAAATATATTTTAAAATAGTTCTTTGAAATTTTGTTTTTTTTTTTTTTCATGTGGTCCTTTTAAATTTTTTGTTTTTTCTAATCGCTTAAAATAAAATGTGTTCCTAAACTTTAAAATGAATTTATATTGAGAATTAAGTAAAAATTTCAAAAAAGATCCGTACAAAAGAGCGTATTAAAAATATTAAAAATGTCATCAATTCAATAACTAAAATAAATAATTATGCCCCCCCCCCCCCCCCCCCTCATAAAAAAATTTGTCTCCATACATAAAGCAATTAACTTCGTAATTACATATAATGAGGTTAAGTGAGGGCTACCAAAGAAAATGTTGGAAATACAAATATCAGAGCTACAGCGCAGCAGAAATTTTAAAATTTTTACGCCGATTCAAAAAAGAAGCTCATGATATATATAACAATAAATTAAATACATGATCAAACGTACCTTGTTTTTCGGATTCTGAAATTGCTAGAGCGTTGACCAACGTGTCTTCTCTACTATTCTCGAGTCCTCACGTCTCAGAGTGTGTGTGGACACACATGCTATGAATCTAAGTGACCGGTAATTCTTCCGAAGTCTAGATCCCACATTCTCAATCCCGATGTACCTCGTTGAGAATTCGATCCGGGTTCGTTTTTCAAAACTACAAAACAGGAACCGGTTAACCTTCTATGAAAAATATCACTCAGCTTAACTTTCCTCACAGTTTTGATTCAATGAAAATTTCTCTCTTTTTCTCACACCCAAGAAAAAAAAAATTTCTCAAACACAAAAACCTAGTTTTTGGCATTTTTTCTCTCTCCCAAAAACCGTCCCCCTTTTTGAGTGTATGATGATGGTTAGCTTTTTTCAAGAACCCCTAGCTTTAATATAATACTCTAATCATTTTTCAAAAATATCTTCTACTTGAAAAATAATTAATAATTATTTTTCTGGATAATCTTTTGAACCAAAATATTATTCAAATTTCAGGCTAGGTTCTTTAAACCTTATGGACGGTTTTTTGCTAGGAGAAGGCTTAAAAAATTCATCCTCCACATAATGTGGAGGCTGATTGACGGTTCAAATTTAAATCAAGAATCTAAACTAGTCAAAAAATCATAATCATATCTAGATTCAAACTCATTTTAAACATTTGAATTTAAATAAGATTCTCTTATTTGAATTTAAATAAACATTTCCACAAACATTATCTATATTTAATTAATTTAAATAAATGGAATATTTTAGATTTCCTTTCCATCCAAAACGTGCACCCCTCTTCAAGAAAAGAAAAACTATCAAATAAACTTCTTTATTTAAATCAATTAATAATTTAATGTTTGGAATGTATTTAAACAATTTTGAAATAAAATCTTCTTCCCTCCATCCATTAAAAAACCGTGCACTATTAATTAGGAGAGAAAAACTTTGTTTTCAAAAATTAAATAATTCAAATATAATCTTATTTCCAAAATTCAATTAATCAAAATAAATAACAAATAATTATTTTATTTACAACCAATCATATCTAGATTCAAACTCATTTTAAATAAGATTCAAACTTTTGAATTTAAATAAATATTCTCCACAAATATTATCTATATTTAATTAATTTAAATAAATTGAATATTTTAGATTTCTTTTCCATCCAAAACGTGCACCACTCTTTAAGAAAAGAAAAACTATCAAATAAACTTATTTATTTAAATCAATTAATAATTTAATGTTTAGAATATATTTAAACAATTTTGAAATAAAATCTTCTTCCCTCCATCCATTAAAAAACCGTGCACTATTAATTAGGAGAGAAAATTTTTATTTTCAAAAATTAAATAATTCAAACACAATCTTATTTCCAAAATTCAATTAATCAAAATAATTAACAAATAATTATTTTATTTACAACCAATCATATGTTGACAAATCACATTATTTGTCTACATTAATTTCACATGTCCAATCCTTTTCCGAGACTGCATGTAAGAGAGTATCATGTCTTAATAGACATTTTTAAATTCCAATTTAATTTACCAATCTCATTAGGAACAAATCCCGAAACGCTTTGTGGAACTTTATGTGCTAGTAGAGGGACCTGATGGAAATTTATAAAGAGACTCCTATAATTGTGAAAAATTAATCTCAGATTAATTATTCATCAATTATCAACTTCAGGACTATTCCACTAAAAGTCTGAAACTGAACTCCCATTTACATACCGCATTATGAAAGCTCTCTAACGAGTGGTTCTTCCATGATTTATTCATCGCTTGCTTAATCCCCATATGTTATCCATGATTGAATTAAAGACTTTTCCGTTTTACCTTTTCAATTATTTTAACTTAAAGTTCAATTATTTTTCATTGAAAGAACCACCAATTGTAAAGCCATACAATCGGTAAACCATCAGAGAACACAAAGTAAACCGATGGCCAAGATCTTGTTATATTATCTTTCAATTCCCGAATAATGCCTTTAAGTAGATAACATATACTATCATTAAGATAGCTATGGATTCCATATCTATGAATCTTGATTTCTCAATCCATAAATCATACACCCAAAACACAAGTATAAAGACCATCAATTATCAGTGTCTCACCTATAATGGATCAAAGTGTATAAGTTATGGATGCGAACTCAAGTTTTCATTTCAGGATTAAGATTAATGCAGTATAATAATAAAAGCGTCATTGATTCTTATAAACAGAATTATTAAACCGAATCAATTAACACCTTAGGTCCAGTCCAATGTCATATCTCAATACTGGTATACATTAAAGTTTCTACTCGGAACCAGTCCAATGTCATATCTCAATACTGGTATACATTAAAGTTTCTACTCGGAACCTATCCGATGGTCAAGACAAATTATCCATCCAAGGAAGTAGACAACCTTTACAATCTTATCATGAATAAGATCCCCAAATTTTATTCCATCGATTGCGGACCATTTTATTTAGACTGTTATCAAATTACCACGTATACATATGGTAATCTGATATATTATCAACAGCTTAGGAGTGTTTTATGTATACTCAAAATAATCATACAATCAACAAATGAAAGTAAATAGGACACAACTTATTAAACATGAATAACCTATTTTTATTAATATCAAAATGTCATATTTACAGAAAATCCATATCCCTATAATTGATTTTCTATCCTTATGGCACATATAGATCCTAAACATAAAAGTCTACAAAAAAAAAAAAAAAAAAATGGCATTCAACGTAGGAGATTTGATCGAGTATTAAATTTTCTCTTTTTGGGGTAGAAAGGTTGTTATTAACCGCTCAAAAGAAAATATAATGCTAATTGGCTCTATGTAGTTTATAGGGTAATGTTTCATGATTTTGATTCAAATAGTATGTTATTAAAAATAGAGAAATGAACAACTGTAAAAGACAAGTGTACATTTACAAGTACTTGAAAGAAAAGCAAGGTTAATGTTCGCTAAAAATATGTATGCGAAAATACTACGCAAGTGCACGTAATCGAACAAGTAATATAGTAGTAAGTAAGTATCGTCTCCACAGGGATTGTATCACTAAAAATCTAATTATAGAAAACAATTGTTCTAAAATAAAATTGAGAATTGATTTGAATACGAAAATAATAAAAACTGAATAAAAACTAATGGGAGTAATTAAAATGCAAGCAAAAGGTAAAACGTGGCAAAATCAAAGGTTTAGGATGTAAGTCAATGATGGGTGATGGCTAGGATTACTGATTTCCCCTCGGTTGCAAATCTGATTGGTAATGCTGTAGGAATGCTGTAGCAAAGTTCATTCAGTCAACCAAAAATTATACACAATCCTCTTCCGAAAGATTTATGCCTTTAGTTCTTTAAACCAAAATCAACATATTCCTATGCAACTCAGTTTTCCGAACATAAGATTAAGCACCAATTTTAACGGGTTGTACTAGGTATTAATATATTCTTATATCATACACTTATATCATTCAAGCTAGATCTAACCAAAATTAACATTCCCAGAATTAATTCTAGTTTGTTTCCCCCATAAATTGCTGGCCAAACAATAAACAGAGATTAATCATTCACCCCACTTGAATAAACTGAATCACAAATTACTAAGCATTCAACATAATAAGCAAATCTTCATTACAATCCTCGGTTCCATTAATAATCCTAGCTAAAGAAATTAGTTCATGCTTCGTTCAATGAAATCAAAACAAACAATTTCAATCAATGAAGTCATGATCCACAGAAAAGAAAATGAAGAACAACCAAAAGAATTCGGGTAGAATAAAAATCAGAAAAACCCCAAGGATGTGCTGTATTGCTTGCTTCAGAGAATTCCAAATCTTTTTCTCCCTTTCGTTCTCTTCTTTTTTTCCTATTTCTCTTGCAGCTCTCCTTTCACCCAAAATTGGTATATTTTTCGCTCTGCCCCTTTTCTCTCTGCCCAGAAACGGCTACTCCTCCAAATGGTTAACTTTTCCTTTTATACCAATCCTCCAAAAATTTCCCTAGTTGCACGTGCCCTCTTGATAATTAATATTGATGGCCTCCTCACAGCTGTCATGCATAGACAAATTGGGCAACTAAATCACTGCCAGCTGTAAAGCAAACTTGGGCCCACATGCTTTTACTTTGATTCTTCACTGCTGCACTTTGCTGTGAGATTGCTATAGCACTGCTGCAGCATTGGCTATTTTCCAGCTTTATTCTTCTTTGTCTTTTCTTTTCCAGTGAGCCATTGCTTAGTTGTCATTGTGAATATCAACTGTAAATCAAAACACAAAAATTAGATTAAACACCAAAAATCTCGATTAAAGCCAAAATAATAAAAACTAAAGTAAACTATTTAAATGAATATAAAATATTAAAAACTAAGGCATATTAACTTAAATATCAACAACTAATAAGCTTAAAAGCATAATAAATAACTCTATTTCATAGAGTTATTAGTTAAGAAAGAGAGATGACAAAAAACGAAAAAAAAAGAATATATATATATATATATATATATCTAAATAGAGCAATTAACTTCACAATTATGTTACTTACAAATAAGTAAGGCTATGATAGAGACTCTTTAAGAACCATTACCAGTCGTTACGACAGATCTTCTTTTTAGACCGTTGAGATTTTATTGGATGATAAAGAAATTAGGGGTGTATATGAGTTATTATATATAATATCACATAGTATTTAAAAATAAGTGAAAAAAAAAACCTGGGAAGGCACCCACCCGTGCATACCTTCTATCGTTGTCCCCGCCCTCCCGCCTCCCGGAACCTCTTGGCACCCATCGACTCCACTGATCTAAGTTTGGCCACCCCCCTCACGATCACCCACTCGTGAATCGCCCACGCTAATGAAATTGCCCCCCACCCTACGCACGACCTTCGGCAAGAAGGCCCATTCGCCTGCAGCCTCTGGTGAGAAGCCCCTTCCCCCGTGACCTAATCTTTCCTATGTATGTAAAACTTTTTATTCATGACAGTTGACTTTATAGCCAAAAAGAAAAATCTACTATAGATCTTGTACTGATGGTATATATATATTTTTCATCCTAGTAAAATCATATCAAAATAAAAACAATAAACTATATCAATAGTGTCTTTGTTCAATTTTTACTCTATCATCCAAAAAGAAAGAAAAAGTCATTTGCTTTGCGAATGACTTGATTTTATATATATAAAAAAAAAAGGTTAAAAAGAAAAGAAAATTGTAATAATATCATTTTTAAAAATTATTGAAGTAAGTAAGAATGTTTAAAATATTTAAAATAAATAACAAATTTATTTAGTAAATTGAAATCCTATTATTTAGGGTGGGAAGCTCATTGTTAATTTTTTAATTATTTATGTACAAATGCTGTTACTTTTTTAGTTGAGCATTAATCAGAAAATAGAACTGATTTAGAACTTTTTTTTTTTTTGAAGGAAAAAAAAAAAAAAAAACTAATTTAGAATTTGGCAAAAGAAAAAAGTTGAATTACTTCTTATTTATTTATTTAGGCTAAAAACTAAAATATTTCTTGATAATAGCCAAATGAAAGTGAGGTACTATAGGCACTTAAAAGAAAGTGAGATCAAGCAATAAAACGAAAAGAAAGTCTACACAAACCAACCACTGAAACTTACTTGATCCCAAATTTTGATCGAAGCCGAAGAACCCAACAGAAAAAACAAATAGTTCCCAGATCTTCTGGAATTGGAGCGAATTTTGATTCTGAAATGGGAATTTTAGGGCTCGATCTGGGCAATTGGAGTTGAAATGCAGCCGAATCTGTTCCCCTTCGGCACCGTGCTTGGAAACCCATTCCTCTTCAACAATGGCGATCTGAGTGAGGCTGGTTTTGAGAGCTCTAGGGTTTTCTTTTTTCTCCCCTTTCTCTTGTCCCAAGGAGGCTCCATGGATTTCTCCAAGGTCGGGGAGAAGATTTTCAGCTCCGTCAGGTCCGCCAGATCTCTTGGCCTTCTTCCTTCTTCTTTTGCCCCTTCCGATCGCCCCGAGGTAATCCCATTTCTTCCTCATCTTTTTTTTTTTTTTAATCGAACTGTTTTTGGCGTAATCATTAGCGAAAATTGAGAAAAATGAGTGGAATTCGTGAAATGGAATTTTCGATTATGACAGTGGTTCTTGAATTTTAGTGCCTGTTCGACTTTTTCTCAGCCGCCAAACAGAAAAAAAAAAAAAAAGGGGGGAAAGAAAACAATTTGAAGTGTTGGAAAACACTCGCCGAGTAAATTCTGATTACCGCTTAAATGCGGGAAAAATGAGTGAAATTTAGAAAAATTAACGTTTCAAATTAGCAATGTTTATTGAATTTTAGTACCCGTTCAGGGAAGCACCAACTTTCTCAGAGAGGGAAAAAAAAAAAAAAAAAACCCCATTAAGATAATGCAGGGTTACCCTTTTGGTTAAGGCTTCATGTTGATATATATACATATATATATATATATATATGTGTGTGTGTGTATATGTATTTGTAAGTGTACGAGTTAGTGAGTGCAATAAGTTAGAACACAGTATTGAAGTTTAACCTTTTCCGTAATTTATTTCCCAACGCATGGCAAACACTTAGATTAATTATATGTAGTCTGTTTTCAAAGATTGTATGGATATTACATATTGGGATATTACATGTTGAACTTGAGACCTAAAAGGAATGCACTAAATAAATCCATCTGAATGAGGGATTTCAGTTTGAATGTTCTTAATCTCCTTGAACAGGTTCCACCTCGAGCTGCAGCTGCTGCAGCAGTTGCTCGTGCCCTTGCTGGTCTCCCCCCTCATCAAAGATTTAGCCTCTCATCAAGCTCCGAGGAACTAAGCTCAATATATGGAAGCAGACCTCATGGTCAAGTAGTAGCGGAGCTAGAAGAAGAATTTTATGAAGAGGTGCTAATTTCGTAGATCACTCTGAGTTTAATGTGGGAATGATTATGGCTTGTATGCTCTTCTCAATATGCGACTAATGCATTTTATGGCCATTTCATCTATATAGATCATAGTTCATATGTTGGTAGAGGTTGCTTATCGTTGTTCTATTTGAGTATGAGATAGCTTATGTGTATCAGTAACCTTATGGTGATATCTAGAGATTACGTGCTTGTTCAACCGTAGGAGTTAGAAGTTTGTTAATTCTGAGAGAATATTGGGTACAAAGTTTCTACTCTAGCACTTTTTTCAACGCCTCCCTTCCCCACTTCTGGTATCTCTGTTTCTTTGTTCCCGCTCTTCCATTTCATTTATCATCTCTCTCTTATTATCGACCCCTGAAATGGGTTCTCTCCAGTTGGTTACGGGAAAAAAAAATATAAAAATTCCCAAGGTAACCATATAAGCAAATAATGCATTTTTCATGAGATCTTTTATGTTTCTCAACTATTTTTAATTATAGTTTTATTGTTTTTTTTTTAATAATAAATTTTCTCTTGACATTCGTTGTTACCTCATATTAACATTTTTTTTTTCCTGAGTAAATCATCTTTTATTTTTTATTTTTTATTTATTTTTTGGCGTGTGGGATTTATTTTCGAATTCTTTGCTAATATGATCATGCACTTGTAAATGCCGACACACAGGAATTTGACCCCATAAGGCATATTCTAGAAAATATTCCATCCGAGGAAAATGAGCTGGAGTATTTTGAGAAACAGGTGAGATCTTAGTTCTTCCTCTGTTCATATGTATAACGTACTTTAGATTCATAATTTTTATTGGATTTTATCTACTGTTCGATGGGTTATGGTGTTTTATTTATTTATTTATTTTTTTTAAGGTAAGAAACAAAGAACTTTATTGATAAATATTAGAACAATGGTGCAGATGCGGAAGACAAGGAGAGCTCACAGCCGAAACAGAAACAAAATACAATGAAGTTCTTTGTTTCTTGTGAGCCCTCCTTGTCTTCCGCATGTGCACCATTATTCTAATATTTATCAATGAAGTTATTTGTTTCTTAGTATCAAGAATCACTTAAGCCTTACAAATTCAAATCCCATCCCCTCAACAATTAGAGAAGAAGAATTATTAAAATCCTTATTAAAATCCCCTCAACAATAAGAATTATTAAAATCCTTTTTTTGGAATTTGACAAAGCTATCCATTGTTTAATCGTTTCTCAAAAGTCAGCATTGTGCTTGTGATTGGGGCGAGGGGACTTCATTTTATTGTTCACCTATAAAGCATGCACTTATTTGTGAAGGTTTTGCCTTTTGAATGCTTATTAGCAACTATTGGCTTTGCTTAAGAAGGTTTTGCCTTTTGAATGCTTATGATGGCAACTATTGGCTTTGCTTAAGATAGTATCTCTTTGATGCTTAAGGTATCTTGGAAATGCTATTTATCTATTGGCTTTTGTTATACAAAGGAAAGTAATCATGGATGCCTGACCATGACCAATATGTTGTTCCTCTTCAAATGTATAAGAAATGTGTTCGATGATCTTTGAGTGATTGTTTTCTTCTGGGATCATGGCTTTGCTTGTGCTATCCCAAGTGCATTTTTGGAGTTTAAAACAATTGGGTTATTAAATTTTTTTTTTTGTAGGCTACTCTTAGATTAGCACAGCTGGATAGAGTAGCAGAACGTTTGTCCAAACATGTTATGGAGCATCATGAAGTAATGGGTAAGTTCCTCTGTGAAATTTTAATCTGTGTCATTCCTTCTCTCTCTCTCTCTCTCATTTTGAAAGTAGCATTGGAACTTGGAATAGGGATTTATATTCTTCAGAGTTCTACCACATGTTCTTAAAGATATTCATTTTGTGGTACTATATTGTTGACCTATGTTATACTGAGTTTTCAATTCCTTAGTGCGCTATTGTGCATTTGTAATGCTAATGTTTTTGGCAATGCATTGGCCAACTGGTTTGATACTTTATAAAGGTTTCCACTATCAAATAATGGATCTTGCCATACGACGTTGCCTAAACTGAAACTCAGATATAAAATTTGTTCGTTTCCCTCAAGATTGTCTCTTCCATGAAAAGTCTATGAGCTTCTAGTCTCTCTTTCTTTCATGCCTTCCGTTTATACATCTCTTTATGCAATACTTTTATGTGTATGTTTGATAAAATGGTTCAGTATTAGTGCCTGTACTTGTCAAGTAAGCAATTTTGGCACTGTTATAAATTTGTTTAAACAAGTTTGGCCCTTGAAGTTGCAAATGAGGTGTTGATACTTACTTTTGGCCAGTGAAGGGTATGAATTTGGTTAGGGAAGTGGAGAAAGACTTGAAGGTTGCAAATGTCATCTGCATGGTAAGTACTCTTGTGATTTGTTGTAAACATGCTATGCTTTATTGTTGATTTTTTAAATATGCTTGCATTGATTCCATCTCTGGATATGTCTAAATTAAACGTTGCAAACTGTTTTTCACAGAACGGAAGAAGGCATCTAAACTCATCAGTGAATGAGGTTTCAAGAGATCTCGTTGTAAATTCCCATTCCAAAAAGAAGCAAGCTCTTCTGGTATATTCCTCTCCTTACATACGGTAGCAGTAACAATCCTTCCCTAAACTTCAACTTTCTAATTTTTGCCCTAGCAAATCATGATCTTTTCCTAGGATGCGAGTATTTGGCTGTTTCACAATTGTGAAACTTAGATTCTTGCTATTGTTGCACATTATAGGACATAGTTCCTGTTTTGACCGAGCTTCGTCATGCATTGGACATGCAAGTAGCACTTGAATCACTTGTTGAGGAAGGAAATTACTGTAAGGTCGGTATCATATCTTATTCACTTTTATTTATTTTTTAATTTATGGTTGAAATTATAGTCTTAATTCTTATTACTCCTAAAAATTACTGTATCATGTTTGTGTTTTTACAGGCTTTTCAAGTCCTATCTGAGTACTTGCAACTCTTGGATAGTTTTTCTGAGCTTTCAGCAATACAAGAGATGAGCCGTGGGGTGGAGGTGGATATTGAGTTACTATCATGACATGTTCTTCATAACCATAGTGGACCATTTTTCTTCACTATATCATTTACACTTTATATTAATCAATCCAGGATTGGCTGGGGAGAACACTTCAAAAGCTGGATTCACTTTTGTTGGGAGTGTGCCAAGAATTTAAAGAAGAGGGCTATGTTACTGTGAGTAAACTTTTGCTCAAGTTTAAGTTTAAACCATTATTTTCTCTTGAAAATGTATGCTCTCACTTGTGAATTCTTTCGGGCATATTTATTTAGTCCATACATATTGAGCTAGTTTGCTTTTCTTGTGAAATATCTGTTCTCCCAATCTAAATTTAAGCTGTTAGATTGTGAAAATGCTGAGCAGGTTGTTGATGCTTACGCACTTATTGGCGATATATCCGGTCTTGCGGAGAAGATACAGAGCTTCTTTATGCAGGAAGTTCTCTCAGAAACTCACTCTGTATTGAAAGATGCTTTGCAGGAGGTGTGTTTCACTATTTTGTTGTAGGGAAGTTTAAGATAGTGACTTTAACACTATAATATTGTTTGTTATTTAGTGCTTATAACAGTATGATATAATTAAGTTTATCTACTAAACATTGAGTGGATCACCATTTCTGATTCTTGTGATGGGGAGTGAGAGCACTTGTTTACACCCTTTTTTTTTTTTTTTTTTAATTTTTAATTTTTAATTTTTTATAAATCTTGGTTAAGAAAGATGAACAAAAATTTATTAACGAAAAAAAAAGAACCAAAGAGAAGGCATAGCCATCCTGGAGGGCAAAAAATCGAGAGGACAAACTTGAACACCAAAGCAACAAACTTGTACACACCTTTGAACAATAGAATAACACTGTTATCTGCTTGTATATGATTTTCTTCATTAAAATTCACCTATAATTTATAGGACTTGATTACTTTCTCACATTTGTATTGTAACTGACCTTGCAGGATCAGGACGTAAATAAACAAAATAGCAGGTTGTTTTTCCTTCTCTTTCTTCTTATTGGTCATATTTGCTGAATGACATGCTTCCTGATAAATTCCTTTTTTTTTTTTTTTGGGTTCCAGACTTACGTACAGTGATCTTTGCCTTCAGATGCCTGAATCTAAGTTTAGGCGGTGTTTGTTGAGAACACTAGCTGTGCTTTTTAGATTGATGTGCTCATACTATGAAATCATGGGCTTTCAGCTGGAGAATAAGGTAGACTCAAGTCATATTATCACTTTGCTTTCTTATTTGGTATGCCACTTTGTCTTAATGTTGTTTTCATTTGACCCACGTGCAGTTGGTAGATCAATGAGACTTATTGCCTACTGTTGTTTTTTACTTTATTTTACTTTCTCCCCTATGTGACCCTTGTATATGATCTACCCATTGCTTATTGAATGATTGGAAAGCCAAATTATTTGGTGTCATTTCTCAACCCAAATTATTTTTTGCGCTCCAATATATTGCAACGTGTAGGTTTATATACTTACACTCTACTGTTGAGGTTATTCAGTGTTTTTTTGTTGTTTGGCTACAGCCATACCGTGCCTCATATTTTCAAATACACTTTTCAGTAATTTGGCATGCATCTGCCAGATAGAAGTTGCAGTTTAGTTCCTTTAAATTGGCATGTAAACTTTTTTGTTCTATAATATGTATATGCTGAAAACTAAGAATATCTACTCGGCTCTGTTTAAATGATTTTGCTTTCCTAAATTTATGAAGCTTGCTAAATTATTAGGTGCCTTTGGAAGTTTGGAGGTCTCCATGTTGTTTCTGTGGCTATGTACCGAGAGATTTCTAGTGTGTGCATATTTTAACATACAGAAGAAAGTTTCTGATTATGGAACTTATATTCTATTTCATTTTTTGTTCTTTGCGACTGAGTGTTATCTGGAACTTTACTGGTTCTAGCCCTGGTTTGGGCCCTTTGGGTAGAACAAATGGGATAATCTTTGGTGATCATTTGAGGGGAATGTCTGCTGGATAGAATTCGCCTTTCGGTTTTCTTATTGATCTTTAAGGCTAAAGACTTCTGATTGTACTGTTGTCCTTATTTCTTTACAATTTGTTGGCCTTATTGTAATTTTGAGAAAAGGACTCCCTTCTCTTCTCACTTCCACTTTTGTCCCCTCTCCTCAATAGTTTCACCATTTTCTTTCTTAAATAAAGTCCTTATATTTGTTTCTTATGAAAAAACTACATTTGTTTGTGTATGCAATAAATTATTCCTAGTGTCTATATTTTCTCCATTAACTGCCGTTCTACCAATGATTTGGATCTTTTCCAGGATTCTTTTTAATTTGTTGCGTTCTCTACAGGATACAGGTAGTCAAACTTCAAATATCACGCTGAAAGAACATGACCCGTCTAGGAGCTCAGGAGAGGTGCTGAAAATTGAGTTGGCATCTGGAAATTCCTCACCATCTAGTGGTTCTCTTGCTGCATCTGTAGATAAAGTTCCTGGTTCATCTTCTACAGTGGAAGCTACATCTACTAACTCTTTCCTCAAGGACACTGGATCTACAAGTTCCATCCATACAAGTACTAACGATCCAGTTGATGAGACAAGGAAGGATGACAGGGCTACGTCAACCAGTGGATCTCCGTGGTATCAATTGCGAAAAGATGCCACAGGCTTTGTTTCACAAACTCTCCAAAGAGGACGCAGGAATCTTTGGCAACTAACAACAAGTCGAGTATCAGTGTTGCTTACTTCTTCTGCTGTTTGTTCTGCTAGTATTCATCAATTTTTGAAAAATTACGAAGACCTCAACATCTTCATTTTGGCTGGTGAAGCATTTTGTGGAGTTGAAGCAGTTGAGTTCAGACAGAAGTTGAAGGTTGTTTGTGAAAACTATTTCATAGCATTTCATCGGCAGATTATATATGTAAGTTTGACTTAAAGGGTTCTCATTTTCTTTATTGTCAATATCATGAAGCAGTTGCTTAAAAAAAGTTTAAACCAAAAAATAGAATAAGATAAAATCATTTGGCTGTTAAAATAAAATGTATATTATTTTTGCAGTCGTCTCATGATAGGATAGACACCATGCTTAGAAGGCGGGCCGTTAGTTTTCTCCATAATCTTAGTTTACTTTTCAGCAGTCATATACATGGAATGTGATTTTTTAGATATCAATGCAGCACCTTTATGTTATGACTTTAATCCTTTAGCTTTAGTTTATGAAAATTTTTCAAAGAACATGGTATTTTTAAAATTGTATATGCATTCAAAATTACGTCCCTACATCTTTTATCTTTCTATTTGTATTGATTTATCCACCACACTTGTAATGGGTTATCTATACAGAATTGAAAACTAGGTTATCAGCTAGGTTGACATTGATTCTATTTCAGGCTCTTAAAATGGTTTTGGAGAGAGAAAATTGGCTTATAATGCCACCAGATACAGTACAAGCAATTAGTTTTGCTGGGCTTGTTGGCGATGGTGCACCTCTACTTGTTCCATCTGGCGTTAGTCGTGCAAGATTCCTTCATTTTGACAAGTCCGTGAAATTGGTTGATACTGGTGCCAATAAGAGTGGATTCTCTCATTGGCTAAGGAATGGAAACCCTTTTTTGCTTAAAATGATGCATACTTCCAACCAATCTAATGGAGGAGTCTCTAGTGGACTTGATGGGCATTTGACCGAAAATCTTTATGAGGACAAGATCTCTCCACGAAAGAGTGATGCAAGTCGCTTAAATGGTGCTAATTCTGTTTTAGAAGAAGAAAATGAAGATCTTCTTGCTGACTTTATCGATGAGGATAGTCAACTTCCAAGCCGGATTTCAAAACCTACGCATCCACGAAATCATTCTTCAAGTTTGAATGATGCGGAGTGTGCAGCTCAAACAGGATCATCTATTTGCCTTCTAAGGTGACATTCTTTTAAATCTATGGCTGAAAAAGTTACTCTCTTTTGTAGTGTCAAATTTTATTGTATGTTCTTTTCATGGTTGTATTTACCTTTTCAAGACTCTTACATATCAGGTCAATGGATAAGTATGCAAGGCTTATGCAGAAGTTAGAAATAGTCAATGTTGAGTTTTTCAAGGTAAGTTCCTCTGTGTATTTGCTCTGATACTATATGTCTTTTAGTTTTTCTCTGAACTGTTTTCCTGATTCAGTATATTGTTGCAGGGGATATGCCAGTTGTTTGAGATATTCTTTCATTTTGTTTATGAGACATTTGGTCAGCAGAACAATAATTCAGGAGGAAAAGGTTCAGTTGACTTTATCACTAGTAAGTGATATTTCGAGGGACAACCGTCCTTTTTTTCTCCTCCAATTAATATATAACATATTTCCGTGCTTTAGTCTTGCTCACGTTCTGTTTTAAAATTAATCATCGATGTATCTATCATACAGGTACATTCAGTTTTGATGTAAGACACACCTAAATAATTTATAAGGCATGCCTAAGTATCATATTGTCTTGTGTTTTCCAGATCGACTGAGGACAGCATTATCGAGAATAGCGCAAGATTGTGACCAATGGATAAAACCCTTATCCTCTTCACAAGCATCTTTGACTGTATCGTTTACACATGCAGACATCACACTAAGTTCCCCCAATACATATTTTGGTCATGCACCAGGAATATCTTTTGGTCTCAAGGTGTGAATCTCTTTTTAAAGGACCTTGTATGCGTTCTTGCGGATAGAAAGCAAATATTTCCCTATTGATATGGACGCTTTCTATGTGCCTTATTTTTATTTTTATTTTTTATTTGTATCCATGTTGAATGTAAACTGGGTTGAGGATATTGCTCTATTTTCAAATCTGAACTTAGCATCAAATGTGTGTTTCTATGTTGGTGGATTATTTTTGCCCGTAAACCATTTATAATTGAGAGAATTTCTTATTATTGATTATTTCACTGTGCCATTGAAAATGACTTACTAGATGTAAGCCAAGACTATGCTCATTTGGGCTGTACGACTGGGCTTGAGGTCAAAATTAAGTATTACATTAGATAAATATGTTATCCGAGGATGGAAAGCTTAAAAATTTCGAATTATCTACTATGTCTCTGGCTTCTAGAAAATAAATATTAATATGGCATCAGCTTTGCATTTTGTGTACCTAAAAATGATATCACTGCTATAATGCAGGAAAGATGTGCAGGTGCTGACACTATTTCCCTCGTTGCTCGAATGTTGCATAGATCAAAACCTCGTCTTCAGACAATGCTTCTTCAGAGTAATGCTGCTGTTGTTGAAGATTTCTTTTTGCATCTGGTATGTTTTTTTAATCTTTAATGTCAGTGCTGGCAATGGACTATTGGTTTGGGCTATGTTTCCTAGCAATCTTTCTTTTTCCTCCTTTCCTTCCTCTCTGTGGTTTTCATTTACTTGTCGGAAGGCTTTGGAAATTAATATTTCTTTGATATCCATGATTCAGATGAAATTTATTGTGCACGGTCGTTTTTATTAGGTGGATGCTGTACCAGATCTTACAGAGCACATCCATAGGTCAACTGCAAGACAATTGCTTCACATGAATGGGTAATTCTGATGTTTTCTCATTTTCGTGTATTTTTGTTAAACTTTCTAGCATCTCTTTACCTCTAATTTGTCTTCTTACCTGTTACCTTAGATGATTTTTTGATTAACATATGGATTTGACAGCATTTTAGTCTAGCTTTTAAATCTTGCTCTAAACCAACTGATCTAAAACGAAGACCTAATTTTTGCATATTGTGCAATAGTAGTACTTATATTCTTTAACTTTTATATGCAGATATGTCGATCGGATTTCCAATGCAAAATGGGAAGTAAAAGAGCTAGGACTTGAGCATAATGGGTCAGTGTCCTTAGCGTTAATCTTTGATCTACTTAATTGGTTTTATAATCATATTCAACTTAAACTGTAGACCTGCTTTATTTCGTGTCCGTGCATATGCTCCTTCCACCAACTATTTAGTTCTATACATGATAAAAGGTTATCAATTTGTAATTGGATTGCATGTCAGGGAAATAGGAGCTATGGGTGCTGCAAGGGGTAAGGGGAGAGGGAGAGGAATACTGAGAAATTAGGAATGTTATATTTTGTTTCCGATTGGGGTGGGTTATTGTCTGTATGATTTATGAATTTATGTGCAAGCATTTCAATTTCATTATGCCTTCTGCTTTAATAGTTTAAGAATATGTGCTCCTGAATTTCTGCTTGTGTAGCAAGTTTGCACGTAAAATTCGCAAGCATTATGACTTGAGTTTATTAAATAGGTATGTCGATTTGTTGTTGGGAGAATTTAAGCACTATAAGACGAGGCTCGTTCATGGCGGAATTCGGAAGGAGGTAAAGAGCCCAATTAGTATTCTTATACTTGCAATGCTATGTTTGACTTAAATTATCTGCATGGATCTTTTTATTTTTTTTATTTTTATTTTTTTATTTTGAGCTACCACTTGGTCCGCATCTCAACTACATTCTCTCTCTAAAAGTAAATATACCTGATCCTGATTCCAACGAAAAGCTTATTTAAGTGGGTTATACTTGGAACGATTGCCTACTATGTTTTTGCACGTGTAGGTTCAAGACCTCCTTTCAGAACATGGAATTGAGATGGTCGCTGAAACACTTGTCGAGGGTCTGTCACGCGTGAAGAGGTGTACTGATGAAGGGCGGGCTCTAATGTCACTGGATCTTCAGGTTTCTGTCTTTTTTCAACTCTTTTAATGTGTGCATCTCCTTGTATGTTCTCCTCGTTTGCATCTTGATCTTGTTAGATCCTAACGGTTTTTTTTTTTTTTTTTTTTTAAAACTTTTTTCCTCTCAGGTTTTAATTAATGGCCTGCAACATATTGTCACCGTAAATGTGAAGCCGAAGTTACAAATGGTTGAAACCTTCATTAAGGTAAGCACAAAAGCATATACTAAAAGTTATCTTATCTTCACCATGCTCCCAAATTCACTCTCTTACTGCTTTCAAACAGGCTTACTACCTTCCCGAAACTGAATTTGTGCACTGGTCCCGCGCCCACCCTGTAAGATATTCCCTTCCCAAGAAACCTCTTCTGTTACTACACTTCCAAACTCTCTTGATTATATAAATATCATTCAAGTTCAACAAACTAAATACTTCTTTCTCATGCAGGAATACACAAGAAACCAGATTGTGGGGCTGATAAACCTTGTTGCGTCAGTGAAAGGTTGGAAAAGAAAAACCAGGCTCGAAATATTGGAAAAGATCGAATGAGCCTGCACATAGATTCTGGTTCTATATTCTTTCCTCCTTTTCTACACTAAATCGATTTGTTTACTTGCATCTTAAATTTTTTTTTTCAAGGTTTTGTATATTTTCGGTGATAATTTAATTTCCCGCAAACTCCCAATGATGTAGCATAGATGAGATTAAGGTTGTGTTTCTTCTTTATGTCAGTTTGTAATATATGGTTACCCCTTGAGGGAACATGAAATGTAATTTTGGATAGAACTGTCATTGAGAAATAATGGTATATATCTGAATTCGGAGGAGATGTAAAACAATGAGTTTGCATCGATTCGGAGAGGTTTTTAAACGCTGAAGTTACAACTTACGAGCATACATATCTTGGATTCTTCTGTGATTAGTTGGATTACAAAATTTGTGAACATTTAGTTCTCCAAGTTGTGTGAAGACATCGTAAAAACAATGCATGAAATGATGACTGCAGATTTGCGTGAGATATTTTAGGAATTGCAGCTTGATTTGGATCCTGTAAATTCCATGTTCTCCATTTTTGCCAAAAGAATAATAACAATAATAACGACGACAATGAATAAATGAATAAAATGGTATTTTAATGTGAGACTAATCTTTGATGTAGAATCTACTTCAGCGGTGAAATTGATGGAAATAATACATTAAATTCCAAGTCTCAAATCAAATCAAACCAACAATCCAAACTTTCAAGGATTCTATCAAAATAAATAGCGGAAAAAGGTCTTATATAATTGTAAATATATAATTTGTTTTTTTATCTTTTTTGTTTTTCCACCAGTTGAACAATTAGCAATAATTTCTCCCTCCACATGGTAAACGTGTAAATTGGTGGCATAGCTCAATCATGATTGTTAAGGTTAGATTTCGTATTTCATCTCTGAACATATACATGTCTCCAGAGATGTCATTGGAGAGTAGAAGGCAACTCGAACACGTACAGTTCATAAGACTCAGGAACGAGTCCCAGATGACTGGCAAATATTGATAGATCAGCACAGGTCAAATAAGAAAAGTTGATTTCGTGGGCACCAATAAAGAATATCCTATCAAAATCAGGCAAATCAAGTTGGTCAATCTGTCCCTGTAAATGAAGGCTTACTCCGCAAGCCTAGGGATCCTTTTTCCAGACATTCCACCCTCTTTTCGGGTGTTCTACTTAGCGTACTTAGCAATTTGCATACAACATTCCCCTAAACTCTCCATATCACATAATTGCCCATTTCAATCTAGTCTTTTCTTATTGAAGATCATCATTGTAACGTTCATTCATATATAGTGGAAGCTTCGGGAAGCACTATAGAGGACGTAGCTTAGAGATTACGGGCAAAACTTTATAAAATCAGTTGTCTCTGTCTCTATTTACTTTTCCTGCAATTTACTTTATTTTCTGTGACTCACTATCGACACGCCGACGACCGGCCGACAACTCACCCGTTGTCTTATTTCGGTCATTGGCCCTTAATTTTCTTTGATTGTAGATTCGACCTCTACAACAATAGTTAAAAAAAAAAAAAAATCATAAATCTTATTTTCCTGTCTCCCTTGTCCTTCTATTATTCATAATATATATATATATATATATATATATATATTTCTCTCTCTCTCTCTCTCTTCTTGGGAAAGGTGTTTGAAACTAACGTTCGTATCTATCTAATTATAACTCGCAAAGAAAATAGGACTATGATCCACATATATATCTATGTTGCTAATTATTATATGAAATTGCTTTACTTGCCAATTATTATAAGAAAATACGGAGAAGATATACTTCATTTTCTATTATAGAGAATTTAACTCGCCTGTTATTATAAAAAAAAAAAAATAACTCGCAAAGAAAATAGGACTCTGACCCACATATCTATGTTGCCAATTATTATAAGAAAACATATGGAATTTAGAGTTGGGCACATCACAATACTCTCTATTCTATCTAATTATAACTCGCAAAGCAAATAGGATGACTCTGACCCTACATATATCTATGTTGCCAATTATTATACGAAATTGCTTTACTTGTCAATTATTATAACAAAATGAGAAATTATACAATAGACCAGGTATATTATATCATCATATTTATGTGGTATTTACGTGGTAAATCTGTCCAATTAAAATCTTACATTTATGTCAACCTTTTATAATTATGTTTTTCGTTGTTAGTGTGTACACATTAATTGTTGAGTCAATCTTTATAAAAAACGAATTTAAAAAATTTCTATACATATACGTCTACTCACCTCTTTCAAAAAAAATAAATATAAATATAATTGTACATATACTCTTACATTAAACAAATTTACAAAAAAATTATATTGATTAATTAACTTTAAATATTATACTTTACTTTTAATATTTTAAAAATATTATTTCTTAAATTTAGATCTATTAAGGATTGTGTTCTTTTTTCTTCATACAGATATACGTACTAGGAAAGAGAAACATGATTACAAAATATTGACATAAACAAGTAATTTAAATATAAGATTTTAGTTAAACGGAGTGTACTATATATGCATGATGACATGGTATATCTGGTTTATCAAATAATTTCTTAGAGAGAATACAAATAATACTTCCCTTCTATTTGGATGAGAGGTTTAGTTTCAGAAATTGGAATTTTTTTCAAAAGAGCGTTTATTTTTACTTTTTACTCTTTTTTTTTTATCATTCTCTCATTTTAAAAAATATATATATATATATATATTATTTTCAAATTTACTTTGTACAGCACTCTTTTAGAAAAAAAAATAAATCTTTTTAAAATTTTCTCACAATACACAATTCTCAACACCACTTATTCTCATTCCAAATAACTTTTTGTGTACAAGAAGAATTTTTTTACACATCAAAACACCATTTTATTCTCAAAATGAAAATATTTTCTTATTTACAAAATGAAAATTTTCTTTTTGCAAATGGATATGCAATCAAAACAGAGTATATAGAATTTGGATGTGGGGTGAACAACACACGTAATAATACTTTATTTCCACTTTTTATTGAATTATAAATTCAAATCTATTACGTATATATAACTATTATAACCTCCTTTGTATTCATACGTATGCATTAAGGATGTCATCGGCATGTTCTTTGATGAGGTCCCACGCCGCAACGACGTGGGGCTCCTCCGTGAGAGTTGTGCCGACTGCGAATCGCAACACGAAGATGCCGCCGACCACCGCGTGAGTCATCCAAACACGTCCCGTTGCATTAATGGCATCCATCAACTTAGCGTTAACCTCATTTGTTCTCTCAACTAACCATTTCTCCTTATTATTCTCACTCTTGTTCTGGTCGTCCACAGTACTAGATTCCACCGACGATGGCGAAATTCGGAAACAGACCGTCGAAAAGTTCCTCGGAACCACGATCTCGAATCGCTTGTCCCCTTCCAAAAATTTGTGGAAAGTCTTGGCCAATTCGACATGGAATCGGAGCAGTTCCCGGAGCCTCTCGACTCCGTAGCTTCTCAGGACGAGCCAGAGTTTTAGGGCTCGGAATCTCCGGCTGAGCGCCATCTGCCAGTCTTTGTAGTCCACCACTTTGTTTGAATCCGTGGCCTTGTTTCGGAGATATTCCGGGTTTGTCGACAGAGACTTGATCAGAGAGCTTGGTTTCTTTACCCAAAGGCAACAGCAGTCTAGGGTTGTGAAGAACCATTTGTGTGCGTTGAAGCTGAATGAGTCGGCGTCTTCGACGCCGTCGATGAAATGCCGAAACTCCGGGCAAATGCAGAGACTCCCCGCATACGCCGCGTCGACGTGAACCCACATTCCGTACTCCTTCGCAATCCGGCAAAGTGGGGCTAACGGATCGACCGCCGTCGTGGAAGTCGTTCCGATCGTCGCCATGACGTACATCGGGATGAGCCCGCGTTCGATATCGTTGCGAATCGCCTGTCGTAGAATGTCCGGCGACATCGAAAACGACGATGATTTTGTCGTTCTAAGGACGCGGAAATTCTCAGTGTGAATTCCGGCGATCTGTGAGGCTTTTTTTAATGCGCAGTGGGTTTGATCGGAGGAATAGACGATCAGCTTTCCGATTTTGTCCACCCCAATCTTGTGAAGCACTCGGTCTCTTGCCGCGACGAGAGTGCACAAGACGGCCTCGCATGTCGTCCCTTGTAAAACCCCTCCGCCCTTTCCGGAGAAGAGGAAAGACTCGGGAAGGCTCAGCATTTCACCGAGCCAGTCCATGACGATGCACTCGAGCTCGGTGGCGGCGGGAGACGACATCCAATTGAATCCGATGACATTAAAACCTGTGGCGAGCATTTCACCGATGAAACCAGCGACGCTACCGGAGCTAGGGAAGTAGGCAAAGTGGTTAGGGCTTTGCCAGTGCGTTATGCCCGGGATGATGTGGTCTTGGACGTCATTGAGGATGGTTTCAATCGGTTCGGGTTGGAATGGAGCTGATTTAGGTAAGCGTTTTCGAAGATAACCCGGTTCGACTTGGCTGAGAACCGGGTAATTCTCGATGTTTTTGTAGTAATCGGCGATGAAGTCGATAATCATGTGGCCTTGCCTTCTGAACTCTTCCGGGTCTAAAAGGTTCGTAGTGTTGGATGAGATGTTGTGATTAGTAACAAGCTCATGGTCTCCAAAGCTATCCATTTGGGGGAAAAAAAAAAAAAAAAAAAAAGGTGAAGAGAGAAATAGAAGTTTATGAACTTTTTGTTGTCCCTCCCTCTCCTCTCTCGCTCGTAATATGTTTGGTTGATCTTTGGCTGAAGAAAAATGGTTGTGTATATATATGAACATGGAGTGGGATGGCGTTTTGAAGAAAGTAGGTAAACGGAAATGTGTGCACAGAGATATTATGATTGTTTTCGTCTATGCCTCCTGAATTTTTAAAAGCTCTCACTTTACTTCTTGAATTTTGAATTTAACTACATTTTCCCTTTCTATTAGAATTTTAGTTTTTAAAAAAAAAACTGACATAAAAATAGGAAAATTAATTTTATCAAACTCATTTTGTTAGGATTTCTACTTAAAACAAATGGAAAAAGATCAAATATATGACTGCACTTAACTCTTTCTCTCTCTCTCTTTTTTTTTTTTTTTTGGTTTTTGTTTAATTGAAATTCTAATATAAAGGGTAAAGTAAGATGAAGGGTAAAAGTACAGTTTAATAGGAGTTGAACTTTAATGTCAAACAAAACCTTAGTCTCCTCTAGTCTTAGTATCCCCACATAAAGTACTAAGATTGAAATTAAAGTGCTAAAACCAAATGTCAAATTTATATTGAACGGGTATGCCACGTAAGCACGATGACGTGATACACCCGAATTCTCCTATACACGAGCTTAAAATTTAATGTAAAATTTAGCATAATATTAAAAAGTGGTTTTCTACTCAATTGTGAGAATTAACATTCACACGTCAACTTCGCAGTGTTAGAGATCTTCAAGTATGTATTGGAGTATTATCTCAAGTTTACACACTTGACAGGTTAACCAACTCAATATCATAATTAAATTGTATATGTATATATGTTTTTCTTTTTTTCTCAATTTTTTAAAATTAAAACACAAAAACTCTTCAAATCTCTTTTCTCCACCTTCGTTCTCCGTCTCTCCTCTCTTTTTACTCATCCTTCTATATCATATTCTACACCAGTCATTGGCCGACCACCACATGAAGGGGAAAAAAAAAGTTTTTTATTTTTATTTTTTATTTTTAACACAAGCAAGTATACAAAGTGACCTCATAAGTGAATCCTATAAAGTTACAATTTTCAGACAATCGCTGACTGGAAGAGAACTCGTGGTTACATATCACTCAGAGTCCCACTTTCCATAGATGTGGGACTTGACCAAGTGGCTACAATTTTTTTGACATACACAAACAAGCACACACACATTTCTCACAAGATAGATCGATCATAATAGCATTCAAGAAAGAGAGGGAAGATTAAAACTTAAGAAACTTGTTTACTTGAACAGTGTAATCTTTTAGCTTCTACGAACGAAATATAACTGAGTAAAGCCCAAGCAAACATGTCTTCAACGAGTTGACAATTTCCTATAATTTAAGGAAATATAGCAACGTGAGCTTGATATTTGAGATTGTTAAAAAGAAAAAAGAAAAAAATTTGATTCCACTGCGCACCCTGATGTATTTTAATCAATAATTGGTATTAGAGCCAACTCATGATCATGCCATGGACAAAAATTATTTGATCTAATTAGCTGTCCTGTACATTGCATTGAGATTTTAGAAAGATGGTATAGGATGAGTTAAAGTTTTGAATGCCAATTTAGTTGAGATGCTTAATCTTGTCTTGAAACTAGTTGTTATTTCTCTTTATTTAAAACAAAAATGATTTTTAATATGCGTGTTTTGTATATATATATATATATATATATGTATTTTAATTTTTTGCTTTCATTTGAAATGAGTCGATAATTATTAATTATTTGGAATAATTTTTTGAGAAAATTAGGTGGAGAGTGATGTTTTGAGAACCTTGTTATATTTTTTTCCCACTGTAATATTAAAGTAGTTGATAATTTTAGTGTTATGAAATGACAAAAATTATCAATTTTAATGTTTTGATGGACCCAAATATAAGAAGATGTCAAATTTATAACATTCTTGCATATAACCTTAATTTTTAACACCGGAAACATTGATTACCTATCTTTTGATCTATAATTTACTCATGTCTGCATTTCCAAGTTAGTTACTTTTTATTCTTAATTTTGAATCAAATCAATTATAAATATTTAATTGAAAGATTTTTAATATTGATTGATTATCCTAAATATATATGACAATTGACAAGGTGTAAACCTTTGATTTGTGGTTGACTTATGTAATCCACAACACTCCTGTAAAAGATAGAAAAAAAAAAAAAGTCATTCGACTCTGTATATAAAACCACATTTAATGACAATTTCTTTAATATTTATTGCATCTTGGGCGTGGGCGTGCATGAACAAACATGTCCTTAAGATCCTAAAAATACTAAAAGAGCTGGTTAAAGGCATTATTCATGTTTATGTTGTTCAAAACGATCTCCAAAATTGTTGTTTTTAATTCTCTCTCTCCCTAGTTGTCCTAGGCTCAGTCGTCTCAAGTGTCAAACTTAGGCCTCTTTTCTTGTGGAAGGGCACGGGGGGTTCAAAGCCTACTTCTAATCCTTTTTTTTTTTTTTTTTCCCTGTTTTTTTCTCTAGAAAACTTTTTTTTTTTATAAGTCTAGAAAACTTCTTTAATTCTTTTTGTTTTTTCTTTTTCCTTCATTCTTATTTTAATTTTCTTTTCTACATAAATTCATCAGATTTTTCCCCCTAATACGTTCCTTCATAAATTTGTTGCCCATTTTCCATTATAAAAAATATATATTTTTAATAATAACTACAATAAAATTAAGGGGCCAGAGGAAAAAAAAAAAAGATACAAGGGTTAGAGAGAGAATGATAAGTTAGTGAGGGAAGGTGAGGAAAAGCTTTCTGACACTAGGGTTTCCCTTAAGCTCTTCTCGTAGCATTCGACCGGAACACAGAAAGCGCATGACTGTGCGTCTTTGCCAGTGTCCTGGTCTGACAACACCATGAGTTGACTGAAGGGGGGGATGGGCTCATCGGGTTTTCTCTCAGGGTTCTTTGGGTAAAGGGGAATAGGTGGCGAGGAACTCGCTGTGTCTGGCTAGATCTGGTTGCGTAGGGGCTTGGGTGAGGTGGATTGAACGTGATCTAGTCAGATATGTTGCTAGCTTATATGTTTCTGGTGAGATCGTAGGTGGTAGATAGCACTGGGGATGGCAACGGAGATCATGCCAACAACGAGCCTTTGGGATTTCGGACCAGATCGGCGCTTGGCTTCGGTGTTGATTGGGCTTTTGCGGGGGACAGCAAGCCCCTAGGTAAGGGCCGAATGGTGGTAGCAGCAATGGATATCCAGAAAACCCGATCTTTGAGATCTGAATCTGAAGACCTGATTGTTACCTTTTTCTCCGATGAAGTGGCACATGGTGGCGTAAGTGGCACATGGTGGTGGGGCAGTGGAGCGTGGGGCGATTGTTTGATGACAATGTAGTTATGTTTTTATCTATTGTTAGTGTGTTTTTGTGGTTTGTTTGAAATAAAAGGGGTAGTTCTTCCATCTATGTCATGTGTCTGTATGGCTGATCCACTTGTGGTTTCTCCCAGTGTAATTAGAGTTTTAGTTTTGCTGACTCTGCATCTTTGCAGAGTTTGTAGTGGCCTCTATGCTATGGGTGGTTGACTCTCGATCGATCGGACAATTTCATTGATTGTAGGGGTTTTGTTCAAATGAGCTTTGTACATGTTTAATTTTGAGATTATCGAGAAATTCAAGGTATTTTCCCATTATTGGGTCTTGACGTATGTCCTCCTCACTGAGTTTTATCAGATATTTATACTGATAAAAATGATAAAAATTTACTGATAAAAATGATAAAAATTCATGTTTAATTTACTGATAAAAATGATTTCATTTGAGGGTTATGTCTCTTGTACTTTGGGATTATTTGTTTGGTATTAGTATTTGTATTGTATCTTTAGTTAATACATTTCTCCATTTAAAATAATAATAATAATAATAATAATAATAATAAAATAAAAAACAACTTCCATTGAATTTTGCGAGACTGATATTATATATTCAACTCTTTACTTCTTGAACAAAAATATTTTTCACAAATGTTGAAATTAAATTGGCATCATCAATTTATAAAATAACAATTTTTTTTTTGGTAAAAATTATAAATTTACAATTTTACTTATCGTAATAAAAACCACACATGCAAAGCACATCTCTCTACTAGTTATAGTCAAAAACTGTCTTTACATGTCACATGCATTTCTTAATTGTTAATCTAATAGCATTTTTAATGCATTCTAAATTGTTATATCAATGATAAATTTTGATATTTTTATAAATATATATATATATATATGATTTCCATTAGAGTGTTATCTCTATTATTATATTTGTCAAATGCTAAACTATGTGCAAATTTGTTACAAGTTAGACCATCTCGAGTGCAATAATAAATTATTAAGCTAATGTTAACTTTAGGAATTTGGATAAAAAAAAAAAGGTGCATTCCAATAAAGTGTTATTTATAATGCAAATTTTGCTATATATGCTAAACTTTGTGACAAACTTGCCTTTATATCGGATGACCAAAGTCAAATTGAACATTTGATTCGTATTTATTGGTGTCTTTACTTTTCATGTAATTATTGTAATATTTTATTCATTATTTAAATACTAAAACTTCACTTTTAAATACAAAAAGTAGATATAATATTACAAATAGCATTACACATTAGAGTATAAAGTTGTAAGACAATGTTATTTTTTTACACTCTGATATAGACATTACACATTGATATAGACAAATGCATTGAAGATAGTTTAACAACTGTTTTCAATTAGTGAGTGATTAAAAGTTGTTGCTATATTTATGAGATTCTTTTTAAGCAAATCTAACGACTATAATTTAAAGATTAAGCATAATATCAATAGGTCTTTTCATTATTGATATTTTCTTTTTCCAAGACTTAGGGTTAGTTTGGTAATGCTTTTGGTTTCTTCAAAAGTCTTTTACACAAACTACGATACAAATATTGTGTTTGGTAAAATTACTTAAAAGTCATTTACACAAATATCAATACATTTTAATAATTTTTTAGTTAAACTAGAATTTCTAATTATTACTTTTAACTTCTACTTCTCCTTTTGTTATAAGTAAAAGTAAAAATTATGACATAAGCACATCAATCTCAAACTAACCCTTATTATTTTATTGTGTCTGAAATTCGAAGACGTATTTGAGTTGTTAGGAATTATATAAGGTCTTAATAAATTGGCTATCTCCCCCTTCTATAGGAGATATTTTGACAAATTGACGTTGATGTTAATTGCCTCAGGTCCACCCATTAAATTTCTACAAATTTAATCTCAAAACGAATCTTTAGTAAGGTATAGTGTCTGCAGTTAATAACCCTTGACTCTTGAGTCATCAAAAAAGACAAAAAAGAGTGTCGGCAGTCAATTAACGAGATTTTTTTTTCCCTTTTTGCTTCTTTCTATAGAAAAGTTATTAAGTACTCTTTGGTAAGGTATAGTGTTGAATCCTTAATTTTCATCAAATTTCGTGAATTATCATATTATTTTAGATTAATTTGATATTTTTGATAATAACTTACTATAGGATCATTCAATTATTTTCAAGACGCGTACAATGCCAACAAAAGGAAACTAAAGCATGTAATGCAATTGATAGAGCTTTACAAGCCACATACCCTATTCAAAGGCGTGTAATAAGTATTATTTTTCTTCCAATTCATTTATTTATTTATTTTATAATTGAACATATTATTTACAATTCTACTTTATAAACTGAGAGAGCTTACGAGAAAAAGTTAAGTAAATTTATAATATGGAAATAATGGAGGCATTTGATTTTGATCATACTTCAATTGATTGGGAAGACTACATTATAAATACTCACGTTCTTGACCTTAAGATGTATGTTCTTATTAAATGATGTTTCCTTAAGATGTATGTTCTTATTAAATGATTTTTCGTGTCGGTGACAAGAATATTTGGATGTAATTATATTCCACAAATATCAAGTTAAAGTTGAGTTGTTATATATCAAGACTTTGTAATTATATAACAACGAACGACTTATTTATTGTGGACTAATCATTATACATCTCAACTTCTTTATCTGCATGTGTACTGGGGCTTTTTTTTTTTTTTTTTTTTTTTTAACTATGTATATATATAAATGAGTCATTGGCGAGAGCATGGTAGAATATGATTTGCTATTGGATATATAAATTTACAATTGAGATGCTCTGGGATCTCTGATACTATCTGCTCTCTCTCACTATTTACACGCAAAAAAAAAAAAAAAAAAAAAAAAAAAAAAGAGAGAGGAAAAAACGCTATGCATGTTTGACTCAAAATTAGGAACAAAATCTCATGAAATTGTCAGATGGTCATATTTATAACTGATATTTTCTTTTTCCAAGACGTACTAGTTTATTTTTTGTTTGAAATTCAAAGATGTGTTTGGGTAGTTAGGAGTTAAGTGAGGTCAGACGTGTATGGGTAGTTTATTTGACCTTGATGTTAAATGACTTAAATGGGTTTGTTACGAGACCATATAATTTGTTCCTAAAAGAGTTGTATCACTAATTGGTTGATGGTGGCCATAACGATCTTGAGTAGCCTCAGTTCCACCCATGAAATTTCTACAAATTTCAAAACAAATCTACTATTTCTAAACAAACTTGTTACTTCTATTTAACAACACTTTGAATGTCAGTCCTAAAAAAATAAAAAAATAAATAAACTTTTTTGTAATAGGAAGTCAAAAGGCACTCTTTTAATTAAGTATATAAATTTTCAATCCTTAAATTTTCATTGGACTTCATGAGTTTATCACGTAATTTTAGATCTAATTCAATCCTTAAATTTCATCGAACTTCATGAGTTTATCATGTAATTTTAGATCTAATTTGATTTTGATAATAACCCAACGATTATGCACTATGTCCTTCCAACACAATCATTTTTTCTTTTGTTCATACCAGTAGAGGTGAAATCTACACTTGATTTGTATAACTAGACTCAATGACTGATTTTGGAGTTGCTTGAATGGATCGACCCGCTAGGGGGTTCATTGTTCTAGTCAATATGTTGCGTGAACAGTAAAAATATAAGCTAGAAATAATACAAATAGAGACAGAGGCACAGTGAAAAAAAAAAATAGAAAAAAAAAGATCTGTCATTTGTTCATAAGAGCTACATCCTCTGCGGTACTTCAGGAGATTCGGGTATGGTTAATGAATGATACAAGAGAGCAGTATTACAGAGAAAAATAGAGCAAAAATAGTATTTGATGCGACAGATATATTCTCTTTGTGTCTTAAGCTTTTATTTATTTATTGATGATGATCTTGAATGTTTGTTTCCTGTTTTTTATTCGGTCATCAAAGCTGAAAATTCTCCTGGGCCATGATCTCATTGATTAGAGAAGATAGTTGTCCATTTGTTTTATGCCTTTAATTACGCCGATTTGATTGATTTTGAGCCCGTTAGGAAAGAGTTAATGGTTTCCTTTTCAGAGGAAGAAAGTGCAGTGAGTATCTTTTTACTGACTTCCTGAAAAAAAAAAATAATAATAATAAAAATCAAGTGTTGGCTCATAGGTCGATCGACTAATCAGCGAGTCGATCTAACCTCCCGGCAACTCTTTTTGACTCATCGGAGAGCTGATCTCGATATTTGGACGGCTTGAGTTGACACATGTACGGTAAGTGAAAATACATAAAATCTAACGTCAACAATACCCAACCATTAGATTATATGCATAGTCAGATAGAAGGGAGATTTGGTGATTTCGACTTGGTTTTGTTTATAAGAATAATGAGTTATTTACGTATATGTCCAAATTGGAGATATTGATTTGAGATATGTTCATTTTTTTTTTTTTTACATAAATGTTTGAAATAGTAATTATAAAGCCAGTATTATCCTTTTTAAAGAATGGAGAATTAACTTTTTTCCAAAAAATTATTAAAAAATGGAGAATTAACAAATAAATAAATTACAAAAAATGAAAAAAAAAAATCAAAACGTTTACCAAATAAGACTAAAGTTGATTTAATGGAATGCTAAACGAAATAATATGAAAGGAAAATATGTAAATGTTTTTGATTTATTGTAAAGAATGTGTAAATATTCATAAAATCAGATTTCACATTAATGAGAATAAACTAAATAAAGAAAAAAGGAATATCTCAAAAAATCTTTTGTACATTGAATTAGTCTTTATCATAAATATATGTTCAATTTCATTTTTACTAGTTTATATAAATAATAGTGTTTTTTCATGAAGAATTCAATCCCATTTGTTGTGTTATTCTTCAATTTATTTGGTTGAGACATAAATGACAATCATTTGATTCGTAGTAAATTATAAAAATGAATAGGTTTTTTCATAAAGAATTTATTTATTTTTTATATGCAAATTGTGAATATTTTAGCTCCAACAATCTTTATCGTTAACATTTTGTGATGTGTTTATTAATTATTTGGTGAAAAACCATAATCTTTATAGTAAATATTTTATATTTATTATAATTATTTTGATGTTTATAACTAATTTAGGTATATATTAAAGGTAATTCACATCTATCAACAAAAAATATTCATCATTAAAGTCAGAAAATAAAAAAGAAAAATAAAAGAATTTGTATAAATATGAAATGATGTCAGTTGTAATAAAAGATCAAAATAGGTAGTACATATATTATTTCTTAAAAAAAAAAAAAGACATATACATAATATTGTTAAAAAATAGACATATTCTAAAACAAAACTCTAAAAATGAACTTTTTGTGTAATTATAAATCCAAACTTCACATTGATATCGTAAACATAAAACAAAAACATTATACATTCATTGAGCCATTTCACTTAAAAGTATGTTAAGATGAAAGTCTAAATATCTAAAAATCTCAAATTTCACATCGCATTTGATAAATCAATTCTTTAGATGTCATGTGCAAGAATCATCTTAACCTTGCACTATGCGAGAAGCAAGACACATACTGTTTGTACATAATTCACAACCCGAGGATCCGTCAAGTAGGGTTCTGACAAACATAAGATTGGCACACGAACGTTTATAGATTACTTGCCATCTTTTTTTTTTTTTTTTTTGGGAAAAAAATCATATTTATCATTTGCTAATACAAACATTAAATCTATTATTTTTAATGAGAATAATCTTGGGAAGATATGTAAAAACCATCCAATTAGGGCTTAATGGTATATGGTATCGGATTACAATCCAATTAGGGCTTAATGGTATCTACTATCTAGTATCGGATTGTCACTAGTTCCTTGTACAATAAATAGGGACTTGGGAGTAAGAAAATTAGCGGAAGCGTGCGGCACATGTTAAGTCTTAGGACTTGTACTTGAATAAATGACTTCAACCAAAATATATTCTTCACCATATATATTCTCTTCTGAGTTTAATGAGGTCATAACTAATATTTTCTTTTTCCAAGACATACTAGTTTATTTCGTGTCTGAAATTCAAATACGTATTTAGGTAGTTAGGAGTTAGGTGAGGTCATAACTAATATTTTCTTTTTACAACACGTATTAATTTATTTTGTGTCTGAAATTCAAAGACGTGTTTGTGTCTTTAGGAGTTAAGTGAAGTCATAACTGATATTTTCTTTTTCGAGCACGTACTAGTATATTTTGTGTCTAAGGGCTTGTTTGACATTTAAGTTTAACTTCAACTAAATTGTATTTTTCCATCTCAGTTTTTCTCTTATTCTGAAAAATCAAAAAAATTTATAACTAGTTTTTGAAAATTAAACCAACTCCAATTTAAAAATTTTATCTCCAACTAATATACCAAACGGAGGCTAAAATTCAAAGACGTGTTTTAGTAGTTAGGAGTTAAGTGAGGTCTAAATATATTGGCTATCACTTTTCCATTCCATAGGAGACATTTTGATAAATATGAGTGGCAGGAATTTAGTTATCCTAACACGATTATTTGTGAATGAGATTTTTTTATTATGGGGAAAGTATCTGAATGACACAAATTTAAATATTATTGCACTAACATGGCACAAAAAGTAACATTAGATCAATATAACACAGAATCAAACTAAAATAAACTAAAGTTTGTGTTATGTTGATAAAATGGGGGAATTTATATTATGTTAGTCAATAAATGAAAAAAAAGGTGTTTATTTGGGTAATTTTCTCTTAAAAAAAAAATTATATGACCTTGATGGTAAATGACTTAAATGGGTTTGTTCCGAGACCATATAATTTGTTCCTAAAAGAGTTGTATTCACTAATTGGTTGATGGTGGCCATAACCATCTTGAGTAGCCTCGGTTCCACCAATGAAATTTCTACAAATTTCAAAACAAATATACTATTTATAAACAAACTTGTTACTTCTATTTAACAACACATTGAATGTCAGTCCTAAAAATAAATAAAATAAAAATAAAAAAACTTTTTCGTAATAGGAAGTCAAAAGGTACTCTTTTAATAAATTAAGTATATAAATTTTCAATCCTTAAATTTTCATCGAACTTCGTGAGTTTATCACGTTATTTTAGATCTAATTTGATTTTGATAAAACCTGACGATTATGCACTATGTCCTTCCAACACGGTCATTTTTTCTTTTGTTCATACCATTAGAGGTGAATCTACACTTGATTTGTATAACTAGACTCAATGACTGATTTTGTAGTTGCTTGAATCGATCGACCCGCCAGGGGGTTCATTGTTCTAGTCAATATGTTGCGTGAACAGTAAAATAGAAGCTAGAAATAATACAAATAGAGACAGTAAAAAAAAAAAAAAAAAATCTTTCATTTGTTCATATATATTTATATATATTTGATAATCTGCAATATTCTTTTATATAAAATATTGTACGGTACCATCGAAGACCACATATAAAGTAGGGCTGACAATTCGTGTATGTGGAACGAGTTTAGGCCAGCCCAATTATATTTCTTTTCTTTCTTTTTTTGGTAAGAAAAAGGGCACCCTTTTTCTGGTAGTTTTGGTGCTATATATAGAATGCCAGATCCTACAACATGCTTACACTTGAGCGTGAAATTCTTTAAATCTTTCTTCTTTGAAAAACTTGAGAAATTCCATTCAACACTTCCTGTTTCTTTCTTCTCTCTGATCCCTCTCATCTATTTTGGCAAGGGAAATGGAAAATCTGTTGCATTTATTTGAGAACAAGACCATTTTAGTCTTTGGAGCCACTGTTTTCTTGCAAAAAGTATACTCCCGACTAGCTACTCACACGATCTCTATTTTCATATAGCCACATATACATACATATATATGTATATATATATATATATTGTACAAATAATGTTTATGCACACACACATATATTTATCCATGCATGCCAACATGATATATGATATGTAATATATTTTCTTGCATAATATGCGCAGTTCTAGTGGAGAAATTGCTGAGAGTTCAGCCGAAAGTGGAGAAGCTTTATCTTGTTTTAAGAGCCCCGGATAGAGACTCAGCACAAAAACGCCTTCATGATGAGGTTTACATCCAAATATTCTTTACCTGTTTAACTTATACACACACACACACACACACACACACACACACACACACACATAAATACACTACATAATATAAGGTGTTATATATTTTACATATATACAGTGATGGATCTGGAAATTTATCTTAATAGAAGCACAAATCAGAAGAAAATTTTTGAAATTGATAACTGAGGGAGTTAATTCTGACTCTTGGATTTTGGATTCGTGATGTTCGTTCCATATGCATCCACATAAGGAGTGGTTTGATTCTTATGAACCCTGTGATGCTAATACTCTTCTGATGGCCGATGATTCGAGTACTAAAACCATTGGAATAGGTGTGAAGGTGAAGATGTTTGATGGAGTTGTGAGGACAATGGCGAAAGTTAGGCATGTTTCTCGACTTAGGAGAAGTTTAATTTCTTTTGGGGCTTTGGACACTTTGGATTGTGAGTTTTCTGCCAAGGATGGTATTATGGAAGTTAGGAGATGTGCTTTAATAGCTATGAAGGGTGAGGAAGTGAAGAATCTATACAAGCTAATAGGGAAGACAGTTGTACGTGGAGCCACATCAAGAAAGAGTCAGAATTTGTTACAAACCCCATAATATTTATTAAAAAAAAAATTTGCATGTTATGGTAAGAAACCTTTTTCTGGTAGTTTTTGTGCTATATATAGAATGCCAGATCCTACAACATGCTTACACTTGAGCACGAAATCCTCTAAATCTTTCTTCTTTGAAAAACTTGAGAAATTCCATTCAACACTTCCTGTTTCTTTCTTCGCTCTGATCCCTCTCATCTATTTTGGCAATGGAAATGGAAAATCTGTTAACAAGACCATTTTAGTCACCGGAACCACTTGTTTTCTTGCAAAAAGTATACTCCCGACTAGCTACTCACACGATCTCTATTTTCATATAGCCACATATACATACATATATATATACTGTACAAATAATGTTTATGCACACACACATATTTATCCATGCATGCCAATATGATATATGATATCTAATATATTTTCTTGCATAATATGCGCAGTTCTAGTGGAGAAATTGTTGAGAGTTCAGCCGAAAGTGGAGAAGCTTTATCTTGTTTTAAGAGCTCCGGATAGAGACCAGCACGAAAACGCCTTCACGATGAGGTTTACATCCAAATATTCTTTACCTGTTTGACTGTATATACATATATATATATATATATATATACACACACATAAATGCACTACATAGTAGAAGGTGCTATATATATATATATATATACAGTGAAAAATTTAGAAATTCATCTTAGTATGGACACATATAAGGATAAAATTTTTGAAACTAATAACTTTATATGATAAAAAGGTTAATATTTTTTATTCTAAAGAATTTTTTAGGAGTTACAGCTTGATTTCAATCCTATAAATCCATGTTATCCATTTGTGTCAAAATAATAATAATAATAATAACAACAACGATGATAACAAATAAATAAATAAAATGGTATTTTAATTTGAGAAACAAAATTAAAAAAAAAAAAAAAAAAAAAGAGAGAGAGAGAGAAGGTTGTTTTTGTTTTTGTTCTTTTTTGTTTTTTTGTTTTTTTTTTCTTTCCGTATACACAAGCAAGTTTACAAACATGTCTCATGAGGTAGAATCAACTGAACCCATAAGTGGATCCCATCAAGTTATAATTTTCAGACAATTACTGACTAAAAGAGAACTCGTGATTATATATTACTCAGAGTCCTCACTTCCTGTAGATGTAGGACTTGGCAAAGTGGCTACTATTTTTTTGACATACACAAGCAAGCACACACATTTCCACAAAGTAGATCGACCACAATAGCATTAAAAAAAGAGAGGGAAGATTGAAACTTAAGAAACTTGTTTACTTGAACAATGTAATCTTTTAGCTTCTATGAAATATAACTGAGTAAATCCCAAGCAAACATGTCTTCAACGAGTTGACAATTTCCCTATAATTTATGAAGGAAATATAGCAACATGAGTTTGATATTTGAGATTGTTAAAAAGATAAAAGAAAAAAATTGATTCCACTGCACACCTTGATGTATTTTAATTAATAATTGACATCACAGCTAACTCATGATCATGCCATGGATAAAAATTATTTGATCGAATTATCTATCCTATACATTGAATTAAGATTTTAGAAAGATGGTATAGGATGAGTTAAAGATTTGAATGCCAATTTAGTTGAGATGCTTAATCTTGTCATCTACTAGTTGTCATTTCTCTTTATTTAAAACAAATTTGATTTTAAATATGCGTGTTTTGTGTGTGTGTGTATATGTTTGTATATTAATTTTTTTGCTTTCATTTGAAATGAGTCGATAATTATTAATTATTTGGAATAAATTTTAGAGAAAATTAGGTGGAGAGTCATGTTTTGATTATATTGTTATATTTTTGCCCACTCTAACATTAAAGTTGATAATTTTAGTGTTATGAAATGATAAAACTTATCAATTTTAATATTATGATGGGCATAAATATAAGAAGATGTCAAATTTATAACATTCTTGTATAATAATTTTAAACATCGGAAACATTGATTACCTATCAACTACAGTTTTCAAAAAAACTATCATGAAAAAGGCTTACTAACAAAAATGCCACAGTAAAGCCTTTTAATACAAGCTTCAGACACTAATATGATGTTCAAGCCTTGCCACATCTAACTTTCGTCCGTTAAAAAATAAAAAATCAAAAAATCAAAAAATCAAAAAATCAAAAAATCAAAAAATAAAACTAAATGAGTGCATTCGATCTTTTTGTCCGGTTCACAGGAATTCAATAAGAGAGAAAAGCCCAAAAATTAGACATAAATATTTGTATGACAAAAAAGTACTCTTTAGTAAGGTATAGTGTCTGCAGTTAATAACCCTTGACTCTTGAGTTAGTTACGTACCAAAAGAAGGCTAAAATTCAAAGACGTATTTTGGTAGTTAGGAGTTAGTTAAGTGAGATCTTAATAAATTGGCTATCATTTTTTCATTCCATAGGAGACTTTTTGACAAATTCGAGTGGCGAGAATTTAGTTATCCTAATACGATTATTTGTGAGTGATATTTGTTAAATTGACGTTGATGTTAATTGCCTTGGGTCCACCCATGAAATTTCTACAAATTTAATCTCAAAACAAATCTACTACTTCTAAACAAACTTGTCCCTACTTCTATCTATGACAAAAAAGTACTCTTTAGTAAGGTATAGTGTCTACAGTTAATAACCCTTGACTCTTGAGTTACTTACGTACCAAACGAAGGCTAAAATTCAAAGACGTATTTTGGTAGTTAGGAGTTAGTTAAGTGAGGTCTTAATAAATTGGCTATCACTTTTCCATTCCATAGGAGACTTTTTGACAAATTCGAGTGGCGAGAATTTAGTTATCCTAGTACGATTATTTGTGAATGAGATTTTTTTTTATAAAGGGAAAAGTACCTTATTGACATAAATTTAAACATTATTACACTAATATGACATAAAAAAAGTAACATTAGATCAATATAATACAAAATCAAACTAAAGTAAACCAAAGTTTGTGTTATATTAGTTAAGATAGGAGAGTTTGTATTATGTTAGTCAATAAATGGGAAAAAAAAAAAAAAAGTGGTTATTTGGGTAATTTTCTCTTTAAAAAAAATTATTTGACCTTAATATTAAATGACTTAAATGGGTTTGTTTCGACCATATAATTTGTTCCTAAAAGAGTTGTATCACTAATTGGTTGATGGTGGCCATAACGATCTTGAGGAGCCTCGGTTCCACTCATGAAATTTCTACAAATTTCAAAACAAATCTACTATTTCTAAACAAACTTGTTACTTCTATTTAACAATACTTTGAATATCAGTCCTTAAAAAAAAAAAAACAAAAAAAACAAAAAAAGCTTTTTGTAATAGGAAGTCAAAAAGTACTCTTTTAATAAAGTATATTTAAATTTTCAACGAACTTCGTGAATTTGTCATGTCCTTCCAACACAATCATTTTTTCTTTTGTTCATACCAATAGATGTGAAATCTACACTTGATTTGTATAATTAGACTCAATGACTGATTTTGGAGTTGCTTGAGTGGATCGACCCGCTAAGGGGTTCATTGTTCCAGTCAATATGTTGCCTGAACAGTAAAATAAAAGCTAGAAATAATACAAATAGAGACAGAGGCACAGTGAAAAAAAAAAAAAAAGATATTTCATTTGTTCATATATATATATATATATATATATTTTTTTTTTTTTTTGATAATATGTTCTATTATTTTATGTAAAATATTGTGCAGTATCATCAAAGATCACATATAAAGTAGGGCTGATAATTCGTGCTCACGAGCCGGGTTTGGGCTAACCCGATTATAGGACGACACGATAAGCACGAATACGAACACGATACGATTAACAAACTGGCCAGGAACCTAAACACGAATATGAAAATAAACAGGTAACACAACATGACACCCAAACACGATTATTAAATGGGCTACGATGGGTTGGCACGAAAATAAACCTGTTTATGACTCATTTAATACGAAAAACCCATTTACGACCCATTTAACATGAAAACTGGTTTTTGACTCATTTAACACGAAAATTTTGGATAAAAAACCATTTAAAATTATGAATTCACTAACACAAAAAACTCATTATATTCATATAAAATATAAAACTTACATCTTGAATTATCAAATTCATCATTATTATCATATTCATTTAAATAAATAGGTTAAACGGGTAAACCGTATTAACCCGTGTCTGGCCCATTTATTTTTGTGTTAAAAGTGTCAATCCAATTTTGACTCAATTATTAAACGTGCGGTCCAAACCAATTATTTCGGATCATTCTCGTGTCTTGTTACCGTATCGTGTCTTAAATTGCTGGCCCTAATATAAAGCTAGGAGCTCCAGGAAACATAAACAATCAGAATTTACTACAAATTCCTTATCATTTATTTTAAAAAAAAAATTGCATGTTATGGCAGGAAACCTTTTCTGGTAGTTTTGTGCTATATATAGAATGCCAGATCCTACAACATGCTTACACTTGAGCACGAATCCTCTAAATCTTTCTTCTTTAAAAAACTTGAGAAATTCCATTCAACGCTTCCCGTTTCTTTCTTCTCTCCCTCTCATCTATTTTGGCAAGGGAAATGGAAAATCTGTTGCATTTCTTTGAGAACAAGACCATTTTAGTCACCGGAGCCACTGGTTTTCTTGCAAAAAGTATACTCCCGACTAGCTACTCACACGATCTCTATTTTCATATAGCCATATATACGCATATATATATATATATATTGTACAAATAATGTTTATGGTCACACACATATATTTATCCATGCATGCCAATATGATATATGATATCTAATTCATTTTCTTGCGTAATATGCGCAGTTCTAGTGGAGAAATTGCTGAGAGTTCAGCCGAAAGTGGAGAAGCTTTATCTTGTTTTAAGAGCCCCGGATGGAGACTCAGCACGAAAACGCCTTCATGATGAGGTTTACATCCAAATATTCTTTACCTGTTTAACTATATATACGTAATATATACACACATAAATGCACTACATAATAAAAGGTGCTATATATATATACACAACGACGGATCTGGAAATTTATCTTAGTAAAGGTACATATAAGGAGAAAATTTTTGAAATTAATAACTTTATATGATAAAAGGGTTAATATTTTTTATTCTAAAGATTTTTTTTTTTTCATGTTCATTACCATATAATGACTATGACATATTCTTTTTATATTTTGAAAATATTGTGAAATTTATTCTTGAACTTTATCTCAAATGCTATCATAAATAGAAGTTTCTAAGTAATGATTTGTTGTTTGTTGTTTGTAATATTTTAATTAAAAATTAAATTTTACTTTAATTTATTCTACACTCTCATTTTTCTTTAAAAGGTAATTCTTTTAACTAATAATAAATACAAACTTACACGAACAAATATTCAAATTGTTGATAATTTTAAAATCAGTAAAAAAATTTAAAAACAAATAAAAGTAAAAAAAAAAATTAGAAAGAAATATAGATAAAGAAATTAGGAGGGAAAAAAAAAGAGTCAAATGTTGGTTATGGTATTAAAATATAAGAATAAATTGAGTCTTAGAGGGCAGATTTGAGGGGGAAAAAAAACTTTTGAGTAGGGGCACATTTGAGAAAAAAACTTTTGAGTAGGGGTAAATTACAAAATTTTAAGAAAATATGAGGGTAAAATTTAGATTTCAAAATATTGAAGGGGGCACGTGCCCCGCCTGGCCCTTGGACAGATCCATGCCTATATATACATTTGTTTGATATATGGAGTTGTTTAGTGACTGCTAAGTGTTTCAAATATCAGTTATGTACTCTCTCAATTTATATTGAAAATATGAAGTTTGATTACTACGAATCTGTAGGTAAAACACTCGCACAGCTGGCGGTTTGACAAGAGACAACAGTACTTGAATGTTTAAAGGAATAGAAAAAAAGAGAAAACTATCTGCGCAATAAGATATGAATGGTAAAAATAGGATGAAAACAAAAATTCAAACAAATTGGGATTTTTAAACATCAAAAAACAGATATTTTGTAATTACTTATATAGTTTAGTGATAAATCTATATTTAACTCTACTATTATAGGTGTAGAGTAGAGTTCAAATCTTGAACTCCTCCTATACCCTTAATTTCAGGAAAAAAAAAAAAGTTGACATCTCGAAATAGTTTTGTAATTGTTACTGCATATTTACTAGGTACGGTGTATATAGTTAAGAAATCTTCTATTCGGTTCAGATCATAAGTTTGAAAAGTAGATTTGAATAATAAATTCATATTCTTGTGAGAAAATTAATACACCGTACTAAAACTTATTAAAAATTTGGTGTGTGTGTATGTAATTATGAAATCTAGTGAGTACCAATAAAATTTCCAAGTATACTTACTAATTTGTGTTTGATGCGTCGTTGGTTTTCTTATGTAAAAGGTCATAGGAAAAGAGTTGTTTTCGGTTCTAAGGGAAATTTTGGGCAAAGATTTTGACTTGTTTATAAGGGAAAAAGTAGTGGCAGTCCCGGGAGACATTGGAAAGAAAGACATGGGAATTGAAGACTTAAATTTAAGGCAAGAAATGTTTGAAAGTATAGATATTATTGTCAATTCTGCTGCAACCACCAATTTTGATGAAAGGTATGTACGTGCTCTCATTCATGAACTATAAATATATTGCTTATTTATTAGGAAAGACAGCTCTCAAAAAAAGATTAAAAAAAAAAATTCATTGCAAAGGAAGTGGGCACTAATTGGGTCCCTGGTTAATGTCTTGGCAAAATATTTTTGATTCGAGTAGAACGTTTGGAGACAAAGTTATAACTACTTTTCTTTTCAATTAAATAATTGAATTCTTTGAAATGCCTATGTTATATACTCGTATCTAACAATTTTCATAAGTTTTAATCTTAATTTCTTGTTTGAAAGTATTTTTGTTTCTGTTCATACAATAATAAGATTTTTTTTATTTTTATTTTTTATATACGTTTTGTTCTTTAATGAATCGGGTAATAACCATCGTATTATACTTTTCATATTACGCCTGAGAAGACAATTTTCTAGCTCTCCAATTATTTATATAGAAAAAGCTTAAGTTAAATTGAAGAAGTGGACAAACATAATTTGTTATGTGTAATTGGTACAGATGTAACCTAAAAAATGGTATAAAAGCTATATTTAAAGTTAGAAATTACTTGTCATCATTAGTTAAACCAAAGCTTTAACTAGGGTCCTAATAGTCAAGGCTTTTTAAGACAGAGCAAAAATTCAAAATGAGTTTACAAAATAATAATCTCTTGCATAAATATTTAGTTGGTAGGTTGATGTTGATAATTTAGAGCGAAATGATGCTTGGCAGATATGATATTTCGCTGGCCATTAATACGATGGGAGTTTTGCACATGCTAAGCTTTGCACAGAAATGTATCAAACTTAAGATCCTTCTTCATGTGTCAACTGGTGAGTGACATCTATTATGAATTTTTGTTTAGGATAAAAAGGGATAAAATGATATGCATATATGCTTGTGTATATATTAAAGCACTTCTCTTTGGCAGCCGGACAGGTGCGTTAATAATAACATTTTATTTTGCATCTTATAATTGCTAGTTAATTTGCATGTAACTTTTTATTTATAAACTTGTATCATGGACTGCATAGAGCTATTAGTGCAAATCATATATATATATATATATATGTATTAAATAAAAAAAAATTGCCCATTCTTGTTAGCAACTAGTACTTTTCAAAGTTTGGTACTGAAAAATGTACATGTTTCAAGCTTATGTGTGCGGAGAAAGGAAGGGACTCATAGAAGAGAAAGCGTTTTACATTGGAGAGACATTGAAGAAAACAAATTCTAAACTTGATTACAAAGTAGAAGGGAAACTGGTGGTTCAGAAATTGAATGAACTGAGAGCAAAGGAAACATCAAAAGAAGCAATCATAGCCACCATGAAGGATTTTGGCATGAAAAGGTTTCTATAGTAATAAAACATATTTTTCTTTCTGAAATTTGATTGTTTGATGTTTCACATCAGTGATCAAAACAGAAATTAGTAAACATAAGAAAAAAAAAATATGAAAACTTCTGCGATATTATCAGATTTTCAACAACCTACCTTAAATTATTCACATTCTTTTTATTCTAATACGATTTGATGATGTAAAAATTGGATAATACCAAAACAGTGAATTTTTTTTTTTTTTTTTTCCATAACGCACCAAAAAATCCGCCTTGAAAAAAAAATCTAAGTCGTTGTGATTAATTATACTTTTCTTTTGGGGAAAAAAAAATCCTTGATTGAAAAACAGAGCAAAGAAATTTGGATGGCCGAATACCTATGTGTTTACAAAGGCAATGGGGGAGATGTGTTTACAACAATCATGTGATCAAGTTGATAATCTCTCCATTGCCATCGTACGGCCCACAATGATTACAAGTACTATCAAGGATCCCTTTCCCGGTTGGATTGAAGGTTTGAGGTAATTAATTTTACTCTAGGGCTCTATAATTTAATGTCTTCTTACATTTATTTTATTTTTCTTTCATAAAGTAAAAACAGAGTACATAATCTTCTTGATTATTTGTTTCTAAATAAATCTAAAATAAATAGTATAAAAAAAATATGTTATCTTGAATAGTTTTATATAAAAAGAAAAAAAGAAAAGCCACAAAGTATTAAAACAGCATTCACATTTGATAATGTTTTTGTTGAAAAAGGTAATGCTGAAATAAAAGGTAATTTGGCTTTTTCTAGGTCGAGATGTGTAATTTATAGAATAATTGGAAAAACAGATCATGAATGTAAACACAATTTTTTATTTTTTATTTTTTTAAATTGGGTGAAATGTGACATTCTAGTAAAAACATAAGAGGGTTTTTGTTACTATTCCATAATATTATTATGTCTCAAAGATATTGAGAGATATAGAGTTCCAGGCTTTTAAGTCTCGAGACCCCACCATGTAGTGATCGATCAAGTTTTATATGTCCATTTAATTTATTTTTCTTTTCTCACCATTTTTTTTTTTTTTTTTTTTGAGCTTTTCTCTCGTTCTTGATCTCACTATTTTTCTTTCCTTTATTTTTTTTTTTAATAAATAATTTGTGTCTGAGTATAGAACCGTTGATAGCGTGCTCATTGGTTGTGGCAAAGGTAAACTGACAACGTTACTGGGCAGTCGTTCATTGATTCTTGACTTGGTAAGTTTTGGAACCTCTCTCAAACACACACACACACACGCGCACACAACACATGCGCACGGGCGTGCGCACTTACAAAAATATACGTACGCACAGACACATCAACTATTTAAATAGATATATTTATAGTTTGCTTCTATTTTCCATTTACGTAATATCACTGATAGAATATGAGTCTTACATGTGAGTCTCATATCACGTGAAACCTAGACTATGTTTGGTAATCAATCTCATCTTAAATTAAAATGTATTTTTTTATCTCAATTTTTATCTTTTCCTGAAAAAGTTTGTCTTTTCCTGAAAAAGTTTTTATCTTTTCTGAAAATTCAACAAAAATTTTCAACTAAAACTTAAAATTTTCAACTCAAACTTATTCACCAAACGGACCCTTAGTTTTTATAGGAAAAAAAAATGATGCTTAATATTACCGATGTTGTTTAATATTGTACAGATACCTGCAGACATGGTGGTAAGTGCAATAATTATGGCCATTGTGGCTCATGCCCATGCAAACCAAGCGTCTGGCACAATTTATCATGTGGGGTCCTCACTCAGAAACCCTTTGGACATTGCTCAACTACACAAAGTAGTGACAGAACACTTTATCGAAAACCCACTGATGAACAAGAATGGAAATCCCATAAGAGTTACCAAAGTTACATTCCTGAACACCATGGCTCGTTTTCGAATGTACATGACTATTCGGGCCATCCTTCCTTTGAAGGTTTGTTAACCATAAATATTCTTTTGATTTCTTGTTTTGATCTTCTCCTCTTTTTAGCCCGTTAAAGGCTAACTCATCGTACAGATGAGAACGAAGTAGTTTGAGGTCGGAGCTCACAAGTTTAAAATTTGAGAGACTTTTTATTCTTTTTTAATAAATGAGAGTTATAAGCCCCATATATTCTTTACTGCTGGATGAATTGGCAAACACACATTGGCAATCTTTAAGGGAAAAAAAAAAAAAAACATTTTCATCCTAGAAGAAGGGAAAAAAAAAAAAGAGCAATATGTCAAACATTGATTTTGCAATATCATTAGTTTTTTTTTTTTTTTTTTTTCTTTTTTGAAATGCAGATATTGCAGTTGGTTAATATAGCATGTTTCCATTGTTTCCAAGACATGTACAATGCCAACAAGCGGAAGGTAAACCAAGTAATGCGATTGGTAGAGCTTTACAAACCTTATTTGCTATTCAAAGGCGTGTAAGTAATTTTAACTAATGTTTTTTCTTCCAATTTCTTTCTTTGTTTATTTATTTTATAATTTATCGTATAATTTATTGGCCTCTAAATTAATGTTTCCTTGAAAATTTTGTAGGTTTGACGACAAAAACTCAGAGACGCTAAGACAAAGGGCTAAGGAGATTTATAATATGGAAATGATGCAGGCATTTGATTTTGATCCTGCTTCAATTGATTGGGAAGACTATATCATAACTGAAATTTCTGGTCTCAAAAAGTACGTTATTAAGTGACATTGTTTTGTATGTGTACTTTAAAGAATATTTTGGATGCAATGATCTTATCATCTGTGTGAACTTTAATTTTTTGTTTTCCAAAATTTTAAGTGGGGGATTCAAACTCCACCCTTAATAATAAAGTCAATTATGAAATTTATTATTAGATTATATGTGTAATCACTTATCTGTATGAACTTACTATTAATCCACTTACATAATTGCATCAATAAGCAACACTATTGTTGCATATTTGTTTCTTATCTACGGTCAAGATTCTTAAGAGATTTCAAGTACTGCCTTATCACTTAGTAGATGCTTCTTTTTTCTTTTTATTTTTTTTATTTTTTATTTTTTCAGCTGAGCTGATCATCATTAATCAGAGAACATCGAACATCTCTTTCATAAGCATAAGAAAATAATGAATAAACCCAAGGGAAAAAATATATTTTTGATTAAGGAAATATAAGGCAACATGAGATTAATTTCTGAGATGTTTTTTTTTTTTTAATGATTTATGTTGATCTGATGCACATCCTAGATTATTTTTATCAACAATTGGTATCATGGTTAACTGTGATAGCCATCAGTTCATACAAGGAAAAGGGTAAATTGTGCAGTCTTATATAGTCTCGGGATGGAAATATGTGATGGTTCATAAGTAAAGAGACCACCTCATAATTGTATGAGGTCTTTTGGGATAAAGCATGAAAGCAAAACCGTGTAGGCACAAAGACCAAAGCGGATAATATCATACCAAAAAGAGGCATGAATCGTTACACTAACTCATACCAAGGTGGACATAAATTATTTGATCTAATTCTCTCTTTTATGCATTGACTTGAGATTTTAGATAGATGAGGCTCTAGGTTGGCACTAGGGCATAAACTTTTTATGTCATTTTAGAGTGATGGTATAGGATAGATTAAGATTATGGGTGCCAATTTAGTTGAGATGCTTAATTTTGTTTGATACCAATTGTTCTTTCTCTTTACTTAGATAAAACAAATGATTTTTATATGCCAATTGTTCTTTCTCCCAATTTAGTTGAGATGCTTAATTTTGTCTTGATACCAATTGTTCTTTCTCTTTATGTAGATTAAACAAATGATTTTTTATATGCCAATTGTTCTTTCTCTTTATTTAGATTAAACAATTGATTTTTTATATGCTTGTTTTGTATGTATGTATGTATGTATGTATTATTATTTTTTATTTTTTATTTTTTTGTTATCATTTTGAATATATCGATGATTAGTAATTATTTAGAATAATATTTAACATCAAAAGTGGCGCTTCCGATATGGATGCCGTGATCTCCGTCTTGACTACCTATCTACTACAGTTTTACCGTCATGGAAAAAGCTTAGTAACAAAAATTCCACAGTCGATATTTTAATGAAGCTTCATACCCTTATAATGTCGAAGCCTTCCCGCATCTAACTTTCGACTATGAAAGAAATAAGTTTAAAAAACACACACACCACACACAAAAAAAAAAAAAAAAAAAAAAAAAAAAAGGAAAATACTTCCAACCTAAAGGTAAATCTTCAGACGATCCATGTGTATTTCCAAGCTAGACATGGCACAAGTTTGTTGCTAAATTGATTCACAATCAAGATTGTCTTTTGATCGATAATTAACTTGTTTCTGCATCTCCAAGTAAGTTAGTTACTTTTTATTGTTAATTTTGAAAAGAATCGGTTATTAATTATATTTAGAAAATTTTTATTAGGTTATTGTTCATTTATTATTCTAAATACATATGACAATTGAAAAGGTGTAAATCTTTTATTTATTGGCCATTTATATGTAATCCGCAGCACTCTTGAAAAAATTAGAGAAAAAAACTAAAACTAAAACTAAAACTTTCGACTCTATATATGCAACGACATTTAAAGACGGTTTTTTTTTTTTTTTTTTAATATTTATTGCATATTGGGCGTACATGAACAAAAATGTCCTCGAGATGATAGTGAAAAACTGTTCTTAAATGTCATATGCATTTCTTAATTGTGAATATGAGAGCATCTCCAATATAATCATCCAGCGAATGATTAAAAGTTGTTGTTATATATGTGAGATTATTTTTAAGCAAATCAACCAACTACAATTTAAAGATTAAGCATAATACCAATATGTCTCTTTCATAATTGTTATTTTCTTTTCCAAGACGTTTTTTTTTTTTTTTTGGTCTGAATTCCAAGACGTGTTTTAGTTGTTAGGAATTAAATGAGGTCTTAATTTGATTATCTCTTTTCTTTAAAATGGAAGACATTTTAAGAATTCGAGTGGCGGGGAATGTGGTTATCCTAATACTATTATTTGTAAATGAGATTTTTCAATTTGACGTTGATAATAAAGGCCTTAAATGGGTTGGTTACGAGACCATAAATGTGTACTCTGAGTAATGTGTACCTCTTGAGATATAAGGGTCAATTTGGTTCGTATGTTTGCTTTTGAAATGAAAAAATTTATTGTTTTAAAAAAAGAGAAGTCACGTTTTTTTGAAAAAGAAATAGCATTTGAATGTGCAACTTTTTATAATCATGAAAAAGATGAAATTTCTGACTGCCTATTTGCGTCAAATTATATGGACCATAAACAAAATCTAAATCGAACGTGGTTTGTTTGTTTGTCTACTTAATTATAGAGAGAGAGAGAGAGAGAGAGAGAGAGAGTCGTCACATTCCTATATCAACTGTAAAGAAAATGAAAGGAGTGAATTAACGAAGGAAAAATCTAAAAGAGAGAAACAAATGGAGTAAATTACTCATTTAGTCTCTAAATTTTTAAGTTTTTACAATTTTGGTCCCTCGTTCTTTTTTTTTTTTAGCTTAAATTATTATAAACTATTAAAATATTACTATAACAGCTATTTTTGTTATCTTCTATACGGAATTTATAAGTAATTTTAATTAAAAGATGATGTTCATTGATGAATTTTATAAATTAAAAAATTAATAAAAAGATTATTGTAATAATATTTTTATCAAAAATCATTGTTAGTAATTAAAAAAAAAAAAAAAGAGAGCAATCAATAAAATATTGGGAATTAGTGAAATTCCCAATATTGAAAACGAGGGAAACGGAATTGAAATGAAAATGAAATAAAAAATAAGAATAAGTATTTTGTTATTGATTTTATAATTCAAGAGGTGCTGTTAATATTGGCATGGTAAAACTGGCAAGCTTTTTTTTTTTTTTTTTTTTTTTTTTTTTTTTTTTTTTTGGGATAAGCACTTAATACCCTCCTTTGAAACTAATTTAATCTACATATTTTTTTAAACTTATCAAATATTAAATCTTGAACTTACTGGACCTAACCATTAACTCTCATTCCCTCACCAACTAGGTTAACCCAGTGGCATGGGTTAACTCTCATTCCCTCACCAATTGGACTAACCCAATGGCATGACAAGTGGCTTTTAGATTGAATAAAATTGTTTGGGTTTTTTTTTCCCCCTCTAAAAACAAAAACAAAAAACAAAAAATAAAACAAAACAACATTAAAAAAAAAAAAAAAAAACCCTTATTTTTTTGGGGAAAGCTGCAGTAGAGCCTCATTTACATATCCTATCAGTAGAGCTCATTTTTAAACAATTAAGATGTAATCAAACAGCTGAAATATTATTTACGAATAATAATTATAATGTACATTACCTCATATTAGTATAGACTAATAAATTAAAATAATAATAATAATAAAATAAATTATCAAAAAAAAAAACTAATATCGTTTACAATTGACGGCATCGGGGGAGGGGGGCTATCACCGATTATTGGGCAGGCGGGGGCATTGGGTGGGGCGGGGGGCTCATCGCCAGCATCATGAGGGAGGGGGGTCTTCATCGGCGTTGGAGGGGGAGGGCGTGTAAATCTAGCATTTGCGTGGTGGGGGGAGGCTGGTCGACGAAGGGTGGGAGGGTCCGTCGCTGGTGTAAAGGGGGGCGGACAGGTGGGCTTGTCACGGGTGTCGGGGAAGGGCCTTTTGGTAGGTGTCGAGGATGGGGGGTGCAGATTTGGTTGGGGAAGGGGGGTCCGTGACCGACGTCGTTGGGGTGGGCTCGTCACCGGCGTCAAAGAGGGCGGCACCTACCACCGGCCAAAAGTTGGTTTTTTAAAATTTCTTTTTTTTATATAATTATTTTTTAATTTATCAGTCTATACTAATACAAAATAAAGTGCATTATAATTATTACATATAAATAATATTTTAACCATTTAATTATATCGTAACAGTTTAAAAATAAACTTTATCAATAGAGTATATAAATAAAAGTACACCACATACTTTCTCATTTTTTTCCTGTGCGTTATTTTTCTTTCTTCTTTTTTTTATTTTTATTAATTATTTTTTTTTTAGAGGGAGCGTAAATGAGTGATTGGAATGAGAAAGGGACGACAAAATTTGAAAAGAGAATGCTGTCTCCCCAATGGAGCATAGCAGAACAAAAACAACACCTAGTGTACTTGAAAAAGCTATCGGAATGCAAGCACCTAAACCATCTGAAGCAGGTGCAAGCTTTGTCCATCACTCTCGGCCACTCCCAAACCCAAGTCTCCGCCTTCAAGCTCCTCCGATTCGCGGCCACAACTCTCTCCAACCTCCCCTACGCCCGCCTCCTCTTCGACCGCCTCTCCTCTCCCAACGTCCATGCCTTCGCCGCCCTCATCACCGCCTACACCTTCCACCGCCTCCACCTCTCCTCTCTCCTCCTCTTCCGCCACATGCTCCGCCTCGGAACTCCCTCTGACTCTTCTTCTCGTCCCAACCACTTTATCTTTCCCCAAGTCCTAAAATCTGTTCCCGAAGTTATGGAGCCTCGTGCCTGGGGTTCCGTGCATGCCCACGTCATCAAAACTGGTTTCGATGATAACCCAGTTGTGCAAACGGCGCTTGTTGACTGTTACGCGAGGTGGTCTCGTGGCGTCCAGGATGCTCGGAAGGTGTTTGACGAAATGCCTGAGAGAACTGTTGTGACTTGGACTGCTATGGTCTCTGGGTACATTAGGCTTGGGGATGTGGAGAACGCTATGGTTTTGTTTGAGAGCATGCCGGACCGAGATGTGCCATCGTGGAATGCAATAATTGCTGGTTGTGCACAGAATGGGCTGTTCTCGCTGTCAGTTTCGCTGTTCAAAAGACTGTTGAACTCTTTTTTGCGGGATAGTCATATTAGACCGAATCATGTCACTGTTGCGTCTGCACTTTCGGCTTGTGGGCATGGTGGTATGCTCCATCTTGGTAAGTGGATACATGGTTTTGCTTGCAGAAATGGGCTAGTGCCGGATTCCTTTATCTCCAACGCGTTGACGGATATGTACGGGAAATGTGGCAGCTTGAAAGAAGCGAGGTGGGTTTTCGACATGACCCTGCGAAAAGAGTTGACTTCTTGGAATTCCATGATCAACTGCTATGCACTCCATGGGAAAAGCAAAAATGCAATCATGGTTTTCGAGGAGATGATAGCATCTGAAGACGACGTAAAACCAGACAAGATAACTTTTGTCGGCCTATTTAACGCGTGTACTCATGGAGGATTGGTTGCAGAAGGCATTGCTTATTTCGATTTGATGACCAAGGTATACGAGATCAAGCCCGAGATTCAACACTACGGCTGCATGATAGACCTTCTTGGTCGAGCAGGCCAGTTCGACAAAGCCATGGAGGTGGTCAAGGGAATGGAAATGGAACCTGATGAAGCCGTGTGGGGGTCTCTGCTAAACGGGTGCAAGATCCATCGCCGGACTGACTTAGCAGAGTTGGCGCTGCGGAAATTAATGGAGATAGAACCGCATAATGGGGGTTATGCAAGTATGTTGGCGAACATATATGGAGAAATGGGGAATTGGGAAGAGGTTAGAAAGGTGAGGAAGATGTTGAAAGAAAGGAATGCATACAAGACCCCTGGCTGCAGTTGGGTTGAGGTCAATGAACAAGTTTATCAATTTCATTCCGCTGATACATCTCATCCTAGAATAAAAGAGATTCACCACATCTTGGAAACTCTCGTTGGTTTTATCAGTTTGATCAAGACAAGTCAAATTCAATAGCGGATGTCCCCAATATAATTCTTAGACTTCTTTAACGTATTCTAACAGGAAAATAATAATAATAATATTCATTAACAAATCAGGGTCATGAGAAACAATTCTAGAGAGCTATGGCTCATCATGTTGTGGCCAACATTCTATTCTAGTCACAATGCCAATCACAAACATGATATAAGATTGCTTGTAAAGAGTAAAATCAATGCAACATTCTGCTTTTAGCACGCTTCAGCTGCCAACTACTTGATTTTACTAGCCATTCTAATCCGTTGTCTTCAATCAGATAAAAAATAAAATAAAATAAAATAAAAAACTATATATATAAAAATAATAAAAAAACCAGTTGTCTTCAATCGGAGCAAAAAAATAAAAATAAAAACAAAAACAAAACCCGTTGTCGTCAATCCTAACACTGAGTTGTCCTTGATGTTCAAAAGCATCCTCTTCAATTTTACATCACTTTCGCAAAACAGAGAGCAGAACATGCGGCAATACTATTATTTCGCACAAACATCAACAGATGCAACAAACAGATTGCAATCTCAGCAACCGAAAAAAAAAATGTAAAATGGAACTCTATTCCTATCCGAACAACATAGAAAATGTCTTAATGTCTAATATAGTCCAATTTGAATGAAAATCGTCCATAAATCATTGCAGATTAAAAAAAAAATCCACAAGAGATACATGTACCCATTGGTTATACTTTTAATCTACATATCAACAAACAACAGCACAAAATAGAACCGGTGCAATATATATGTGCGTGCGTGCGCTATATTCTTTTTCTATATATCTGCACAATACTTGGATCTGTAACTTTTTTTTCCTTGTCATAATTTGTCCCTGCAACTAATATGACGTTGGTTTCTATAATTACAAAAAAACAAAATCTGTCTCTAAACAAAAGTAATTAATTCGACAAATATTCTAAATAAATCATGGGATGGATAACCACAAGATCTAATCCTTTGTGAAGGATGCCTCGTTAAAACGCTGCAAGGGTAAAACCCAAAACCATACCAAGCAAGGAAAAAGAGTGCATGATCTTGAGCATAAGCTTCCAATATTGAACTTGTACACATTACAACCAGTGACTTTTAACTTCTTTCTAACTATTGCTAAAACTCCAGTTGAATAGCATTTTGCCCCAAGTCTCCTTCATCACGAACATCATCATCATCAATATGTTGAATATCAGGTTAATCCTCCATCAATAATTCCGTATACAATCCTTCTGTTCTATCTAACACCTCTGCAGCTAATAATCCATCTTCAGCAACGGCAGATAGCTCCATGTATTGATTCTCGAAACCGACATCATGTACACTTGCAGACTCATAAGCAGGATCTTGTTGATGAAGACAGTTAGGACGGCTCTGTGATACTTGCAATGACAAGTTTTGTTGGTGAAGATTAGCAACAGTATTGTCAACAGGTTGAAAATCAGGCTCATTCTCCGGTACTTGCACATCCGATCCACTTTTGGCTATCTCCTCCATTATTAGGTCGAATACTTCGTCACCAGTGGCATAGTGAGAGTCAACATTTTGATGAAGATGCACGTTTTGATTTGCATAACCAGCAAATAGCTGTTGAAGACAATCGAGACTGGTCTGCGATGCTAGATTAGCGGTACCATGATACGGTTGTGGTTCCCGCTCCATGTTCTAACGAGGCTCCTTCAATTGTGTATTAATTTGAACCTCTTGTCTACTGTCTTTGGTGTATATCTTGCACAAAACATACCCATCCATCGGTAAAATAAACAAAAGGTTCATAGCAATTTTAAAACAATTTGGTCTAATTTCAAATAATATTAATACTATTATAAATGCATGATGTATGAGAATTAATACCTTCTTAGAGTTTGATGGAATAGTATACTCATACATGAGTCACTCAGTGTTTTGTTTTTTATCAGCATTGATACGATAATTTAGCAACATCTTGTGCCTAATCTCATGTCCATTTTCATTTTTTATGGATATCTTACGAGTACTAGTCCTCCAAAATCCATCACGAGCTTCACGAGTAGGACGACTTCCGCTTTCATACTTGAGCTTGTTTTTAGTGAAAAAAATACGTCTCCTTTTCTGTTCTAGCTCCATATCCCTCTATGCATTAACAAGTAAAACTAAGTTATTCTATACAGAGTGAGAAGAAAATTAGCAATACAAACACAAAAATGGACTATTGCAGCAAAACGGAGAAGTACATGTAACCAAGACAGACTAAAGTGAAAAACACACAAAAATAGTTTCATTAAAATCCTCTTGGGCAGAAATAAACAACTGCAAAAAAAAAAAAAAAAAAAAAAAAAAACCGACATCCAACTAAAAGAAAAACGACAGCTAAACATGATGAAATTAAACAAAACGCATCAAGAGTTTCAACAAAAGCCACTTGGGGAAAATAAACAGCAGCAAAGTAAAGCAAATAAAAATGACACCTAAAGAGAAAAATTGACAACTAAACAGCAGACTTATATGGTAAACTATAATTAGTGAAGGCAAACAGGTAATCAGGATTTGTTAATACTTGTCTTTTAACGTTAATTCTATCGAAAATAGGAGAACTAATAACAGACACAATCACGTGAAAAAAGGGTTAAGATCAGATATATTGTAAACAGAATAGAATGACCCTTTAGGTAAATTAAGAATTGTATCATAAACATATAAAAAAAAAAAAAGTAAAATAATATAAAACCTACTCAGACTAACTCAAAATTTAAAAATTGCAAAAATTAGAAACTCAACCATAATGCAAAATAAATTACGTTACTAAAAAAACAGTAACACATGATAAAAAGAAACTTGAATTTCTTAAAACAAAAAATAATTCAGAAATTATTTGAATTATCGGCACTTTACTTAAAAAAGCAATTTGAAGATTTATCCCCAAAAATTATTTATTAATTATTATTTATGTATATGTGTATATATTATCGATATAATATACCTTCAAGTAGCTGCGGTATATGGTCATAAATATCAAGTATATTACGTAAAACACAGTACGACTGGGCCATCAATTAACATACGCAGATAAATATTACGAAAGTTTACAATAAATTGAAAAAGAAGACTACTTTAAATTTTTTTTTAAAATACAAATCTATATAACAAAAAAAAAAAAAAGATAAACCAAAGTGGCCATATCCATCTCAGGATTGTACTCCTTCATTTTGCTGTTTCCTTTGACATTAACAAAGTATTCCATCCACAGTCAAAGACGTCTCAGCAATGTTGGCGGCCACAATACACTTGCGCGCACCATCTTCAGCCTTATCAAATGTTTTCGCTTGCAAGTCAAGCGGGAAGCTGCAAATATACGAGTATCAAGAGCTTTAGAAATGCTTTCTTTGAGGATGAGATAAGTTGTTTCCACGAGCTCTGCTAAGGAATAACAGGCTGCCTCAATTTCACCTTTGCCGGTCAAAAGAATGAGACGTCACCCGGAGGGCTGGTGATACGGATCGTCAAGGACTTTTGCTGTATGATACATTTACAGGAAATGTTCTCCCGGGGATGTGAAATATTGGAACACTGCAACAAATTCAGAAATTAATTAATTACAATCAACAAGTTGATGTCAAACATGACCACAAGACCAAACTTTGTGGGACAAAGGATTTCCTTCCGAAAAATTTGAAAATTTTTGTGCATTGAGAGTAGCAGACATCACAATGAGCTTAAAATCATGAAGCTGCACAAAATCCCAAAAAGAACGAGTGTGTTCAGTAATCTCTCAGGGGCTTCATCCATCACAATGACCCTCAAACAAAATGATTTGGAAATTTAAAAGATTCTGTCCTGGTTTCAATAACCAATAGAGTGTAAAAAAACAATCAGATTTGCAATTCTCAGTTACCGATACTTCACAAGATCAGCATCCTTGATTGTCTCACGCTGAATACTCACATCTGACATTTACTCTAAGCAAGAAAAAGATAGATTTTGCAGATAGTAGTGTAAACTGGAGAGAACAGCCTCTGAAACAACCTGTGCCTCTACTGAGAGAGAGAGAGAGAACTGCTTGGAAATAAAAACAAATGCCCCGTGATGAGGAACACATACACCTTATAAATGACAAACGAAAAAAAATAATAATAAAAAAAAAATAAAGGTGTTAGGAAACCTGTGTCGATTGAATCGTCTATCCTGAACCAGTTTCTCCGTCAACGACAACCAAAAAGCCCATCTAAGCAATCATGTTCAATGCTGCATTTACCTGTCTTACCAGAATCCTTATCATCATTCTCTTCACTGCGCTAAAACTGGGTTGATAGACAACCAAAAAAAAAAAAAGGAGGGGAAAATGAACTGTAGGATTGATGAGAAAGATATATTAATATTTTCCTTTCTCAAAGTTTTCGTTTCTCAAATGAAGAAAAAAAGGACATGGGAAAAGAGAAAGCGGAGAGTGGACGGAAACTTCACTCCTGCAGAACTCAACCAAACACTAATATTTCACAATTTTAAACATTATCTCACAGAAATTAACTCCAGAAATAAAAATGCCAACAACAATGTTAAAAACAAAATCTCTTAAAGTCCAAACAAACTAAAAGAGGTATCTCTTCCATCGCCAATAGCAGATCGCTATCTGAACCGAATTCATCAAAATCATTGCCAAGAAAAAAATGAAAAAAAAAAAATCCACAAGAGATATGAACACATGAAGCAGAAGCAATGGGTTTAAAACACCCTTGCCACAGGGTTAAAATTTTAAAATTATGCAGGGAGGCAAAATTCTTGAATCTTATATATCATGTATTGTATATCATCAATGGTCTCAAAAGAAACTCTCTTAGACTATCAATGTTCCCTGCTTCAGGTGTTTATGCAATCAGGCACCAAATTCATGTTAAACTTCCTAACAAAAACTAAAATCTTGCAGCTTTCCAACATATATTACTTGATATAAAAAAAACTCCCCCTTTTTATTGTTAAATCAATTATAAACAAAGAGGACAACGCGTCCTATGAAACTCAAAAAAAAAAATAGAATGAAACCGAAAAATTTTATAAAGCCTAATTCTTTTTTTTTTTTCATTTTGTTCTTTTGGCTTTCAGTTTTGTACGCATTAAACAATCCTTGATTTCCAAACACAAACTTTATTACAGGCCAAACACATAAACAAATTAATTTAATACATAACAAAAGGGAAACTTTTTAGTTTGGATTCAACCCTACAAAATCCAAATATTCATTCAGGACAATGTCTTAATCATCCCATAGTGAAATAACAAGTACCAGTCATGCAATCTTTTTTACCACTGGCTGCAAGGAAGATCTAATTTACCCTTAGAAACCAAATTGACAAACAACTCACAAGTTGAAACGTCTCCAGGGAAACCTTTTGCCCCCATTTCATCCTTAAATTGCAATGCCCTTGACATCTCATCGTTGTGAATGAGCCCGCGGATCATCAAATTATAAGTGCATTCATCTGGAGCGCATCCTTTTCTTTCATTTCTCTGTGCAAATTTAGAGCTTCACCTACAAGGCCTCCACAAAGAAGTTCATCGGTCATTATGTTATACGTCCTCAGATTATGTTGTAAACCTTTTGATGGTAATTCACAAAAGAGAGCTTTTGCCTCCGCAAGATTTCCAGCCTTACACATGCCTCCAATCAAGGTATTGTAGATCACGATATTGAGCTGTAACTTTTTCTCTTCCCTATGTTGAATAAAGTCATTGCCTCTTTGAGCTCTCCATTTTTGCATAAGCCATCAAGTAAAATAGCATATGTTTAAATATCTAGTGGCTGCCCAACAGCATGCATCTTGTAAAGCATATCTTGAGCAATAAGTGAGCTCCCTACTTTACATAGACCAGCAATAAGAGAGCTAAAAGTAACAACATCAGGTGTACGACCCATGCCTCCCTTTGGTATGATATTGTCCGCTTTGGGCCTCATGCCCTCACGGTTTTATGAGGTGATCTCTTTACTTATGAACCATCACATATATCTATTATCAAGCGATGTGGGACTGCACAGCTTACTCTTTCCTTCGTCGCAACCACCCCTTCTTTTGGGGCCCAACGGCCACACTTCCGGTTAGGTATAGGCTCCACTACCATTTGGAACAACCCATGCCTCCTTTTGATATGATATTGTCCGCTTTGCACCTCGTGCCCTCACAGTTTTGCTCTTGGGCTCACCCCAAAAGGCCTCATATCATTAGGAGGTGGTCTTTTTCTTATAAACCATCACATATATCATTTCCCAAACGATGTGGGACTGCACAACTTATCTTTTCATTTTAGGGACTGATGACTGTCGCATCTAAAACCACTCCCTTAGATTTCATTTCTTCAAACAATATGAGAGCCTCATTTATCATCTTTTTCCTACAATTTATCAAAATGTTGTACGTAGATACATCACTTTCACAACCATCAATTCCTTTCCTTCCTCGTCGATTTCTCCTCGCAAACAATAACCATCAACGATTGAATTATATGTTTTAACATCAGGCTTGACGCCTCTTTGAATCATAACTTCAGTCATATCTTGTGCCTTCTCAACCATTCCTTCTTTGCAAAAGGCATCAACTAAGACATTGAAAGTTTGTACCTCAGGAGAGATATTTCGATCGACCATTCCATTAAATAACCTTTCAGCTTCTATTAAACGGCCTAACATGCACACTCCGTGATTCAAGGAGGTGTAAGTGACAACATCCGGAGCAACACCTTTGCAAGTCATTTTCAAGAAGAGTCCCTCCTTGCAAAGGCCGTCAATAACTATGTTATACGAAACAAGGTCAAGAATGATGTTATGTTGTTTTTCCATCTGCTTGAGCAACTGAATTGCTGCAACACTGTGTCCCATCTTACAATTACCATTAAGCAATGTGTTATAAGTGACTACATTAGGCTTGCAACCTCCCATAATCATCTTGTAAAAGCATTCTTCTGTTAAGTGCGAAGATGAATCTATCAACCTAACAAAAAAAAAAATGGGGGGAGGTCGGGCGCCGCAGCGCCATCAAGGCAGCAAGTCAGCGCTGCAGTGCCAGTGCGAAGAAATCCGAAGCGGAGTTAGCTTCATGGTGCTGCAGCGCCAGGTTTCGGCACTGCAGCGCTGAGACTCGGAGTATTTGGGTGCTGCAGCACTGGTTGTGGGCGCTGCAGCGCCAGGTCACGAAGGATTTTTTTGGAAAACGCATTTTTGTCCTTTTTTTGCGTGTTTTTAAAGAGAGAAAGGGGCTAGGGTTGAGTAGTATTGGTGAAAACTCAATTTGGGTGGGTTTCAAACACAGAGAGATTGAGAGAAATTGGGAAACACAATTGAGAGTTTGTGTGAAAGATTTCTCTTGTAATCTGTAATCTTCATCATCGTCATAGTGGAATCTACAGAGACAAAAAACATGACGTAGTCTCAAATTTGGGCGAATTTATATAAAAATTTAGTGTCTCTCTTGCCTTTAATTTCTTTTTGCAATTATTCGTTCTTGGTGTTCTTAGAATTAGGATGCACCTAATTCTTAACAGCTTCTGCTTCAGCTACCTTTCCCAAAAGGAAAAACCCCTTCGTTAGAGTACTCAAGGTTATAACGTTCGGTTGAAGACCAAATTTAATGAAATTTCGTAAGACACATAAGCATTTGCTTCCAGTGACAGAAGCAACTGAGGGCAATGTTGAGAGAGTAATCATTTGGCCTGATTCCTTGCGTGACCATGTGCTTGTACAGAGAAATAACAAGAATAATTTTGGGATTTGACGAATTTACAGAGCAATTGAGTGAAAGCCACAAGAGAAGGAAGAGGACGAGTTCGGAGCATTCTATGAAACGAAACCACCAAAACATCTTCAACATTCATCTCCGACTCCAAGTTGGTATAGCTTCTATGGCAGTAATCTTGTTGAGAGGCATGGGAATGAAAACGAGAAAAGAAAGGAAGTCGAATTCTGAAAGCAGAGTTTGAAAGGAAGTTGGGTTTGGGACAAAGTCTCTGTAAATTTTTTTTTTTTTTTTTTTAATATGAGATTTTGATCTGAATTAAAAGTTGAGTTTTGATCAGAATATGCTTTTGGTTTAAAAGCAAAAGGCGAATTGAAGAGCAAAGAAAATGGATCCAATAAAAGTGCAGATAATGAAAAAAATAAAAATAAAAAGATTTAGAAATACTTACTAGGTTCAAAGGAATTTGAGCAACACAAACTCTTTCGGCACTTCCTACTCTCGAAGATTGACCAAAAGAAGAAAGCTCACTGGTCCTAAAGAAAGAGATGTGCGATAATAATGTTAAAGATAAATTACACTTTCTCCTTTAAATTTTGGGATTGTCACAAAATATCCTCTAAATTTTAGTTTGTAACATTTTTCACTCTTAGTTTTAGAAGAGTTTGTAAATTTTCCCTCTCAATTAAATCTTTGACGGAAAAAATCACTCATAACACTTGTTGGAAACAATTCATTTTTAACCAAACACATATTTTCAAAACTCAATTATATTCCAAGTTAAGTGAACCAGCCAAACGGATTAAAAGTGATGATATTATAAGGAATGATACCTCATTTTGATTGGAGTTGAGCTAAGTTTTAAAATTGTACATTTGGTTAGAAATGATTTGATTGGAGTTAAAATATATAAAAACTTGACGTTATTCGGAAAAAAATATCAACAAAAATCTTGTTTCGTTCCTGGGTAATTTTTTTCAAAAAAAAAATATATCTCATTTTGATTTAAAAGGACAAAATTATAAACTTTTAAATTTTAATTTTTAAGTTAAAGTTGAATAGGTAAATAATAAAATTGAGTTTACATTTAAATAAAAGATAAAAATAATTGAAATTATTTTATAGAAGTAAACCAACCAAATACATATGCTCAATTAAGCAGCCATGAATAGGACTAACTAATTATGTAATAGTTCTTTACCCCAAAATAAAACGAATTATGTAATAGTTATTTACCAAAAAAAAAAAAAGAATTATGTAATAGTTATTCAACAGTATACATATAAATTTGTTGTTTAGTGTTCTTTTAATATTTGAGTTGAGTTTGAGATGAAATGAAATTTTTAAGTTTGAGTTGAGTTGATTTTTTAAAAAGTAATTATTGACTTTTCAAAAAAAAGATAAAAATTAAGATGAAAAATTTGAGTTAAGTTTTAGTTGAACTCATTCATCAAATATAGGCTTGGACTTTATAAAGAGAGATATGGGGAAGAGAGTAAACTGGTGGCTATAATTTGCTAGGCAGTTATTATTTTTTTATATTACGATTTAACTTGTGGTTTTTTTTCTTTTTTAAGTATTTGTAGAAGGTTAGGTAGGAACGTGTATTAGAAAAGTTAGGCCGGTAGTTGAAAACGACACCTCTTTTTTTTTTTTTTTTTTTTTTTTTTTTTTTTTTTTTTTTGTGCCGTTTCTCCAATTTATCGGGTCAAACTCTTGTAGATATAGAAGTAAGAACTCTGAAAAAGTTTATTCATTTGGCACATCCATTAAATTTTTTTTTTTTTTTTTTAAATGGATTCAGAAAACTCAGAAACACATACACAAGTAGCAGGGGTGGTGGTGGAGAACAAGCAAGTGATATTGAAGAAATTCATAGATGGGATTCCAAAGGAAAACGACATGGAAATCAAGATTGAAAAGATTCAGCTTCACCCTCCAAATAATAATGAAAACGACTCCATATTGGTGAAGAATCTGTACCTCTCTTGTGACCCTTATATGAGAGGTCGTATGCGTGACTTCCATGGCTCTTACATACCCCCTTTTGTTCCTGGTCAGGTACAATTCTGTAAATATATATATATATATAAATATATATATGTATATATGTACTTACTTATTTATAATTGTAATGGTGTGTGTTTTTGAGAAAGGCACTTGAAGGTTATGGTGTGGCGCTGGTTGTGAATTCTGATAATCCAGATTTCAAGCCGGGGGACTTCGTCGCGGGGATCACCGGATGGGAAGATTACAGCTTGATTCGCAGAACTGAACAGCTGAGAAAAATTACTCCAGATGATGACATTCCTCTTTCCTTTCATTTTGGCCTTCTTGGTAATATAATTATGATGTTATTCTTGTTCCATTTAACTATACTATTTCTTAAACACTGTTTAGCACATGAGAATAAATTTGTCATTCATGAGTTTTGCTTATGTGTGAATTGGAAATCTTCTTGGAATCATATTTTCTCGGAAATTTTCACACAGATTTCCTTGAAGGCTTTTTCTTCTTTATACGGTGTCTGTGTGTTGAATTTGTTCTCCAATGGCCAAGCTATGTTTAAATACACATACTATGTTTCGACTCGAAGATTTGAATGCAGAAACGCGAATTATATGGCATGGGCATTATTATTTTCAGAAGAAAATGGTCACTTTTATTTAGTTTTTTTTTTTTCCCCTTCATTTTGGATCATTTCTTATTAGAAATTAAGCATGTTGAAATCATTCATATTTTTGAGTATTGCATATGTAAAAAGACATAATAATCAAGTAAAAACTTTAATTTTAGTATCTGGACAGGTCCTTGGTCATTAGGCTACGTTTAGAAACCAAAGCCACTTCTTCCAGTGTTTTTTCATCTGGCTCTGTAGATCCCTTTTAGTATCATGTCATTAGTCTCAAGCTCATTGTCTACCATTTCCACGCATGATTTGTAATGTTACATATGGTCGTGCCTCGGTTGAAGTAGATTCTTCTTTTTGTCCCAAACTATACTAGCTTCTTCCAAAGTAAACAACTTTCTTGATGTAGATGATGATATCTCTACTGATGGATCTGTATATATGTAATGAAGTACCATTGCCTATCTTTTGCTGTATTGTCATATTCTTATGTCCTATAGCTCTCAACACCAACTTGTTTGCTGTCCAAGGGCAGAGGGAATTTTGACATAACACGACTAAATTCAAAAACAAAAATGCGATTTATTATCATTGGTTATACTCTTTTACTCTTTCCCATGTGAAAGCTTGTGTTGTGATGCATCACCAGTGAAGACGAATAACGTTGCTCTTTTACTTATCTTTTGACCACATAAATTTCTCTGTTTTTGAACAGAACAATCACTAGACTAGAAATTATTCTTCATGCAGGCATGCCCGGTTTAACTGCCTATGCGGGTTTCTTCGAGGTGTGCTCTCCTAAGAAAGGCGAATATGTTCTTGTTTCTGCGGCTTCAGGTGCTGTTGGTCAGCTTGTTGGCCAACTTGCTAAATTGCATGGTTGTTATGTGGTTGGAAGTGCTGGTTCAAGCAAGAAAGTAATGTCCTCTTTCTTAACCGATTGTAAACCTTTCTATTTGCAAGTTATACAATACGGATTGTTCTATCAAGCCAGCAAATTTTCATTCTCATCAACTAAAAAATAAAACAAATAATTGTTTTTCCTTTTTTGTAGGTTGATCTGTTGAAGAATAAGCTCGGGTTTGATGAAGCTTTTAACTACAAGGATGAGCCAGACTTCGACGCAGCTTTAAAGAGGTTAGTAGTCAGTTGTCTTGAAACTCAGAGGCCTCTTATCATCAAAGCTGCTTTCAATCCATTTATTAGTATATTACTCTAATAAAGTAGCAATATATTATGCACAAGATAAATTTCAACTCAAATTTTTATTTTTAAACACGTTAGATAAACATGTAATTCATGTAATGATTTCCGTTTATGTATGCACATATCCCATTTAGTGTGCTTACACACAGAGGTTGTTAGTAGCGTACATTTGCAAACTGAAACTTCATACCATCTAGAAATTAAGTGAATTTTTAATTCTTTCTATATTCGGTTATCAAATGCATACAAGACTCTCACACATCATCTTTTATGTTGCACAAAAAAATAAATAAATAAATAAATATAAGTTCTGCTAACTAGAGATTGTCAAAGTAGTAACTATGCAAATCTATTCTGAAACTTACTTTAATAGGTACTTTCCACAAGGCATTGACATATACTTCGACAATGTGGGAGGGGACATGCTCGATGCAGCGCTTGGAAACATGAAGGTTTTCGGTAGGATTGCTGCCTGTGGGATGGTATCTCTACACAGCCTCTCTGATCCGCAGAAAATGCGCAACTTATACAATATCGTAATAAAGCGTATTAAGATGCAGGGATTTGTACAAAGCGATTACTTGGACTTGTTTCCGCGCTTCTTGGAAGATGTCACTAGTTACTACAAGCAAGGAAAAATTGTCTACATTGAAGACGTGAAGGAAGGCTTGGAAAGTGGTCCATCTGCTCTTGCTGGCTTATTTTCTGGGAAAAATGTTGGTAAGCAGGTCATTCGTTTGACCCATCAATGAATATCTCCTTTGAGACGTTTCAAACCGCGCAGTCATAATTAATTACTTATTCACTAGGATCGGGTTAGCAACTTTTTTAACAGCGTATTGGCTGGACCAAAATATTGAACAAAAATATTTTTAGTAACTGAAGTTCTTATTTTTCTGTTGCTTTATTTTACCTTTGTTTTATTTATTTTTTCATCTATTTGGGTGCATAGAGTTGATTATTGTAGTGTAATTAAAAGTCAACAGCAAAATGAAACCTTCTGAAACTACCATGTAAATCTTTTTCTTAAAAAAAACTATTCTATATGTAAGACTTGAATTTTAAAATTGGAGAGGCAAAACAAATGAAAAGGAGGCAAAAGGGACGAGGGCCGACTCAACGAATTCCGAAACCTTAAGTAAAGTTTTAAAAATGAGCCTCTTCAAAAAAAAAAAATATATATATATATATATATATATAATGAAAAACAGATCTCTTATATTATTCAAAATAACAAAACAGTCCACTGTATATGGAAAAAAGGTAATACGAGGGAATATATACAAAGAAGCTGAAGAAGAAGAAAGAGATCGTTGCAGGCTTCTTTTTTTTTTTTTTTTTTTTTTTAGTGGATATTATTTTTTCTTTACAAGGAAATAGATAGATAAAGTTCAATTTTTTTTTTAATTGTGATCTTTCAATTTTCTTTTTTCTTTTTTAATTTTTTTGCAAAAAGGTAACGTTGTGTCTGTTATGGTTCCCAAAAAAATCTCAAAAGTAAACATACAATTCAAAACATTAAGAGAAAAACGGTATTTAAGGGGGAAAAAAGAAAAATCTCAAGGATATTAAATAGGGCCTTTAAAAAAGAAAAATTAATTCTTATAAACTGACATATAGAAAAAAAAAAAAAAATATATATATATATATATATATATCTCTCTCAAGAGAATATGTTATCCGGGGAACCTACTAAAAGTGAGGCCCTTCAATAGAGAAAAAATAACCGGTAGTTAGGAAAGAAAAAAATCTCATAAAACATATATAGTTATGAATTATTTAATTTTTAAAATATCATAAAATTAGTGTGACCTATTTTTTAAGAAAAATTTGGGGGCCTCCCTTAAAAGGGAGCCTTAAGCAATTGCTTAACCTCCATTTAGGTTAAGCCGGCACTGAAAAAGGTAAAGCACCTAAATCACACAAAATTAAAAATATGTGTATTAATGTAACACAAAAATTTAATATTAGACTAATTTAATACAAAAATAAAACAAAAATTTGTGTTACATTGATCAAGAGGGGATATTTGTGTCATATTAATAAGTGGATTAAAAAAATGATTATTTAGATAATTTTCTCAAGATGAAATTAGTAATTTGAGGAATTAATGAAGCCCTTGGGCCAAAAAGTCTCCCCTCATGCATATTAAAGTTTATGGAAATTTGCAGAAAGTGTGGTAAGTAGTATTTTTATGAAACTAAAAAAACTAAATAACAGGTTATTTACGTTTTTGTACCATGTATTTTGTTTTTATTTAAAAAGTATATCCTGCGTTTTGAACTTTTACGTTTGCATACCATCATATTTCACTTAATATATAAATTTATACCTTCTTCTCGATCAACATTTAATTTTAACCTTAAAACGCTCAAATTACCCTTAAAAAGAAAGCCTATAATTATATAATATTCACATTTTTATACCATGCATTTTGCTTTTATTTAAAAAGTATACAATATATTTTAAAATTTTATATTTTTAATATTATTATATTACATTTAGTACATAAACCTATACATTTTCCCGATCAATGCATAATTTTTACATTTAAAATCCCCAAAATACCCTTGAATTTAAAACTAAAAATAATTAAAGAAATTATAAGTACCAAGCAGGACAAGGGAGATTTAACTTTATAATTTAAATTACAATTTCTTTGATTATTTTTAATTTTAAATTCAATGATGTCTTCTTTTTTTTTTTTAAGGATAATTTGGGCATTTTAAAGTCAAAATTAAGCGTTGATCGAGAAATTGTATAAATTTGTATATCAAACATAATTTGATGGTATACAAATGTAAAAGTTCAAAACGTATGGTATGCTTTCTAAATAAGAGCAAAATACATGAAACATAAATAATTCATAATAACATAATACTAAAATATATGAAATAAACAATATATATATATATACCATAAATAATAGGCCTTTTTTTATTTTCAGGGTAATATAATATGGAAAACATAACAGAATTTCTAAATTGAAAAGAGAGAGAGGTCTACATTTTCTCCATTTTATGTTTTACGCTGAAATGTTTAGTCATATACTTAGGTGAAATATATATATATATATATATATATATTTTTTTTTTAGATAATGAAAATGGAAAAGAAGTTTGAAATATTTTCGTTTTATTAAAAGTTTAGTGCCCATAGCCACAAGTGCAGTATAGTCTAAAATAATTGTTTTCCTTGTAGCGTGCAAAAGCAAAAGGAGATTTATGTGTATAATATTTATAATGTATGGACACGCTTCGCTACTTTAGGGGAAAAAAAATTATGGTTATATAATTTTGTAGCATTATTGGCCTGTCACCCACAAAACAAACGATAAGGACTTGACAGAGTTTCCCACTTGACCAATTCTAGAAATTCCAAGTAATTGTAATATGAAAAAAATTAGATAAATAAATAATTTTTAAACACTTAGTTAAAAAGATGACCAATTTTTTTATTTAAATATGAAAATGATCGGTTGATCCGTAAAACACATATTAATATTAATTGATCAATAATCACAAATCAACTATATTTAGAAAATTATTTTATAAAATTTACAAAATTTTGGACATTTATTTTATTAAAAAAATCTTAAAGATGTTACTTGCCCACGTATCCCTCGTAATATCATGATAAGTTCGTTTTTCTTTTTCTTTTTCTTCTAGATTAAAAAACTTCATTTGGATTTTGGATTATTAAATTTCATCAAGTTTTGAGATTATATAATTCTAATGTAACTTGACTATAGCATAGTAAAATTCTTGCTAAACTTATGTACTTTATTTATTTATTTATTTTGGTTCTTTAATGATTCTATTAAAAGACAATTAAAAACTGTACTATATATACCGTATGAGAGAGAACTCTTTCATGTGTGTGTGAACAAAGAAGAGAAATTTCTCCCCCTGACTTCACACAATCTATTTCTCTCTCTCTCTTACTGAACAAACACCAACGACCTTACCAATAATAATAATAATAATAGTAGTAGTAGTAGTAGTAGGAAACTTACGAAGAGTCCCCCACCACCAGTAGTCCAAGTCTTCTTCTACAAAACCATGACTCAAAACAGTAACCTCTGAATTTTCAAACCAATAACTCTTTCTTTTCTTTTCTTTTTTTTTAATTCTTTAGTCTATAATTCTTCCCTTTTTCTTTGTCCTATTGACTTTCTGCGTCCTGGGTTTTATTTTGTTTTATTAAAATTTAAAAAAAATTAAAAACTTAGAAGAAAGAATGAAGACTCACTTTTACAGCGACGAAAGTCTTTGGTGATGTTTCCTTGCTTTTTCTATTTTCTTTTTATTTATTTTTTAAAATAAATGCCGATTATTAAGAGGGTCTTGTACGTTTTCCAGACTTGGGTCTTTTTTTTTCTTCCCCTGTTTATCCTTTTTGCAGCGAGCTGATTCAGCCGCGTCCGGATTTAACCGCTTTTTTTTATAATCTGTGCTTCTCTCAATTTTTCTTCATTCCAAAGGTACTAACTCAAACAACAATAGAATTTTGAATTTTGGAATTTTTCGTCTTCGGCTTCCTCTTTTTTCTATTATTATTAGGATTTTTTCTTCAGTTTGTACTTCTATTTATGTATTTTTAGAGGATTTTTTTTTTTTCTTTCTTCCTTGACTAGAACTTGAATTCCTCTTTCCTTTTCTTGGTTTTGTTTGCTTCATTTGGTAGAACCAGAGCCCCCAAAAAAAAAAAAAAAAAAAAAAAAAAACCATAGCCATGGCTTTGGCTTTGGCTTTGGCTTTGATCTGGTCTGTGGTGGTGTTAGTGAGTAGTTATAATTTCAGTTTAAGCCATGCCACTTTGAATGACATATACTGCTTGAAAACCATTAAAGAGTCTCTAAAAGACCCATATGGCTATTTAAGCTCATGGGATTTCAACAACAATACTGAAGGATTCATATGTAAGTTCATTGGTGTGGATTGTTGGCATCCTGACGAGAACAGAGTCCTCAATGTCCGCCTCTCCGACATGGGTCTCGGAGGCGAGTTCCCTCGCGGAATCGAGAATTGCACTAGCTTGACAGGCTTAGACCTTTCTATCAACAACCTCTCAGGGACTATCCCACCCGACATATCGGTGAGGCTCAAGTATGTGACATCTCTCGACCTTTCTTCCAACAACTTCTCCGGTGAGATTCCGCTAAGTCTTGCGAATTGTAGTTACCTGAATATTCTTAAACTCGACCACAACAAGTTGACCGGGAGCATCCCTCTGGAACTCGTCCGGCTGAATCGGATCAAGACGTTCAGCGTGGCCAGCAATCTCTTGACAGGCCCAGTCCCCGCTTTTCCAAACTCCACCGTCAAGGCAGATAGCTATGCCAATAACCCCGGGCTTTGCGGGCCACCATTGAGACCATGTCTTGTTAAGCAGAAGAAATCCCGCGGCGGTGTTGTTGCCGCTGCAGCCGCTGGTTCGATGATGCTTACTGCTATTGTTGTGGCCGTCATGTCGTACTTCGTCTCGCCGAGAGTTATAAGGAGGAAGGAGGATCCTGAGGGTAATAAATGGGCAAAGAGCATTAAAGGAACAAAAGGAATCAAGGCAAGTTTTATTAACAAAAGTTTTGCTTATTATAATGTAATTTTCTTTTTCTTTTTTTAATTTAATTTTTTGTATGTCTATGAAGTTTTTTCTATAGCATGTGTGATGTAGAACTAAGGGAGAGAAGAGATTAGAGAAACATAATCAAGCCAGCATTCTTGAGACCAAAAAGTCGGCTTTACAAGGGGGGGAAACGAGAGAAGAAGAAGAATAGAAATTTAGAGTTGTAAAGAGAGAACAAGAACTCGAGAGAAATATAACATATCCCAATAAATTTATTCCGTCCGAATTGAAAATTCAATCACTAGGCCTAATTGTAGAGAAATAGAACGTAAGAATAAGACAAACACAACTTATGGTCCGTTTGGTTGACAGGTGTAGAACCTAAGTTTTTAGGTTCATTTTTGCTCTTTTTCTGAAAAATAAACAAAAATTATAACTAGTTTTTGAAAAGTCAATCAATCTAACCTAAAAATTTCATCTCAAACCCATGTTCCAAACGCATGCTTAGTAACGAGAAAAACTAAACCAAATTATGATAGTCCTAGTAGATAAAACACAATCTTAAAATTTTGATTTGTTATGTCTTGTTCCTCATCAATTTTGTGTCTGGTTTTTTAAGACATAATTTTTTTTTTTTAAATTATTATGTTGAAGAATATGTTAATAGAGCTTTGCAAATGATATTTCAGGTGTCGGTGTTCGAGAAATCGCTTCCGAAAATGAGGTTTAGTGATCTCATGAAGGCAACTAACAGCTTCAACAAGGATAACATCATCGGTGTTGGCAGAACTGGAACAATGTACAGGGCAAGGCTTACTGATGCTCAATCCCTCATGGTCAAGAGGCTGCAAGACTCGCAACGACTGGAGAAAGAATTCACTTCCGAAATGAACACACTGGGGAAACTAAAACACCGCAACTTGGTTCCTCTCTTAGGTTTTTGTGTGGCAAAAAAGGAAAGGCTTCTCGTGTATGAATACATGGAACATGGGACTCTATATGATCAACTACATCCCTCTGAACCCGAGGCTGCCAGCGACATGGACTGGCCCTTGAGGCTCAGGATCGCGATTGGAGCTGCGAAAGGCTTGGCGTGGCTTCATCATAACTGCAACCCTCGAATCATCCATCGAAACATCAGCTCCAAGTGCATACTCTTGGACAAGGATTTCGAGCCCAGATTATCTGATTTTGGCCTTGCGAGGCTGATGAACCCTATCGACACCCATTTGAGTACTTTTGTTAATGGCGAGTTCGGCGATTTGGGTTACGTGGCTCCTGAATACCCCCAGAAATTGGTGGCGACTCCAAAAGGCGATGTTTATAGCTTTGGAGTGGTTCTCTTGGAGTTGATCACGGGGGAGAAACCAACTCATGTGACTAAAGCTCCTGAGTCCTTCAAGGGAAGTTTGGTGGAGTGGATTGCTGAATTGTCCAGCAATTCTCTTCTACAGACTGCCATTGACAAGACGTTGCCCGAAAAGGGTTTCGACAACGTGAACGAGCTCACCCAGTTTCTCAAAGTCGCTTGCAACTGTGTATCGCCAACACCAAAAGAGAGGCCTACCATGTTTGAAGTTTACCAGCTTCTTCGAGCCATCGGGGAGAAATACCATTTCACCGTAGACGATGAGATTTTACTGCCAACCAACAGCGACGAAGTCAGCTTCCCCAATGAACTTATCGTAGCTCAAGAGAATGATCACGGCTTCGTAAAATGAAAGGATGCTTCATATGCAGAGGGCATGTGCGGCTGTGACGATAAGCAAATTGTATGCTTGTGCAATATTTTAGGATACGTGTTTGCGTCTTCAAGTTTGAACTGCCAAAATGTTTATATTTATAGGACCAATTTTTCTGTACGAGTAATTTTGGAAAAATGATGATGTCATCTCAATTCTCATCTCACAATTTGGGAAACAATTAGTTTGAACTCTAATTTTGTGCGTGCGAGTGTAAAAAACGAACTACACATTATTTTCACAAGTAGTTTTTGCTTTCACTATATTTAAGATGTCTTTAGTTTTCACAAGATATTCTCTCTCTAGTTTTAGCTTTCCCTATAATTAAGATGTCCGTAATTTTTCACAAGATACTTTCTCTCTCTCTCTTTTTTCATAACAACTATATAAATTTGATACGATGGATGTTAAGTTGTGAAGTCTAATTAATGCCCTACAATGAAGTCTAATTAATACCCTACAAAAAAAAAAACAAAAAACAAAAAAAAAAACATCTTACGCAAGGCAGCACGCGTTTTGAAGGGGGTAGGAAGCCCCTTTCCTGGGGGATATGTATGAGTTGTCTCATTTAAGTATATTTTGATATTTCAATTGTAATTTCGATTGTCATAGTTTTTCCTTTATAAAGAGGACGCCGTTATTAAAGATTTATTATGAGAGGTAAGAAAAAAAACGCAAAAAATATAGGGGTGAAAATCTCTTATAAACTTCTTAATCATCATAGTGAATTACTATGTAATCTCACATTAAGGCGAACCTGTATAAAAATTTACGTATTCTGTGATTGTCTATTTTTCTTCTACGATTTTATTGCTCTTGGTGTTACAGAATTAAAGCCCTAATTCTTAACGAGGAATCCCTTGTACGAAATCAAAAAACATCCTGTATCACAATACAAAACATGGGGAAGAATTTTGAAACCATCCCGGAAATCATATTTTGAATCATGAAATTTCAAGAAAGGAGGGTACCAAATCATTCTCATAACACCCTTTTTTTCCCCAAGAAAATTATGAACATATCGTCATAAACACGTTATCACGCAGCCTAAAGGAAAAAACATTATTACAAATCATTGATTATTGCTTTTATGCAATATTGATTGACTATTCATGTTGGAAAGTAACAAATCTTCCCCATAACTTTCTGCTACAAAGCATCCCGGAATGTCTTTTTTTACTCCCCTTTCATACTGGACTTGTCAAAAACGAAAAACACGAAAAAGCGATGCCCCAAAGGGAAGAGGTATAGGAATGGCACAAACAAGAGCAGCACCATGATAAAATGCAATAGATGCTCTGCAGTGCCACCAACTTGACCAAAATTAAGGAAAGTCTCGTCGTCTCTGATCTTCTGTTTTGCTAGGTATCTCTATGATGATTATCTGCCTTCAACTGTTTCGGCATCTTCTTTTGAACTGCCTAATTTGACAATATCTGCCACTAGTATTTTTCCTTCTGTTGGAACACGTTTGACGTTAATATAATGCTCGAACAATGTTAAGATGTTAAGTAGAGGCAAAGGTCCCTATGAAAATGATTTCATACCATTAAGCAGCTTCTCTAAAGAAGCTCAAATTATTTCCGCTTTGTGTTACTTATAAAGAATTTGAAGCAGAAGGATCGTTCACGAAATTATTGTAGCAAATCAATGGAATTGCAAAGGCATATTTTATACCATTTTTCTTCGCCATTTCATATTTTATTTTTTCGTCTCTATGGAATCAAACACGACCCTAAAATTGACAAAGGATATATGATTATCTCAAACAGGTCCGTCAATTGATGTACTTCCGATTTACATAGAAAGACAGGTATGAAGGTCAGAGGAGGAAAGGAAAGTATATACTGACCTCCATCCTTGGAGAGGTTGCTGATAAGTTCTTGTATACCCTGTTTCCCCAAGGTATCCTTGAGATACATGGCAGCAGACGCAACCTCCTCGGGAGTCACTTTCCCATCATAATCCCTGTCAATGACAACATAGTTTTATTTACTTAATTATTTATTTCTCTTTTAAAAGAAAAGCTTCCTCGTATCGGGAGAAGAATGAAATACAGGAAAAAGAGGATACGGAAATTTACATTAGATAAACTAAAAAACACCCAACAAGCATAACTCTAGTGACCAATCAGATCCTACTAGTTATGAACATTTAGAGAAAAAGGAAAATCCTTAAAGCTTCGTCTGTCGAAGCCCATAAAGCTGCTGTAAACTTTTCTCTCTCAAATATATCCATCACTTCCATTTCATCATCTTTTTTTTTCCGTCCAAACTATCCATAACATTGAAATCACCGTGCATGAAACAAACATTGACAATATAGTTTTATTCAATGCATGTTATTTCCCCTACTTTAGAAAAAGACAATGGAATTGCAACGGATAACAGAAAGTAAAGCAGTTTTTTACATTATCACTATTAAGTTACTGCAGTGTCATGACAAGAATTTCAGCACAAAACAATACTATAAGAGGACTTTCAATGCAAAAATTACATGCGGCGAGTTTCAATATTTGGCCATATTTTGCCAAAAATTCCCAAACGGACCCAAAGTTGATTTACAATGTCACTTGGATTGAATTATACCAAAGCACTAATCTAAAAATGGAAATATCTGAACCTTTCAGAGTTCAAATTCCCTTACAGATTAGAAATCCCAGAGATCAAATAAGAGAAAAGGAACCGACAAACCTGTCAAGCAACCGCCAGCGATCTCCAATTTTTGCATCAACATCATCGATTTCTTTTTCTAGCTTCTGCAGCATAGCATCAACCTGAAATTTGCAGGAACATAAAAAAAAAATATTATCAAAAAAAAGAATAATAAGCTTACCAAACTCAAAATTCTCTCAAAATTAGTTACCCTGTCTATAAGTGCTGAAGAAGCCTTGTCGGTCAGAGCCAACTCAGCCGCCTCGTCACTGTCCTTCCTGGCCACTTTGTATGCCTTCTTTGCTTCTACTTCACCTTCAGTTCCCTCCTTCTCCACCATATCGTTATACAACTCTATCTGAAGATGAAAATGAGAATCAAACAATATAGTTAAGAATAAAGTAGAAATTATATCAATCCCACACATATGATAAATTTTCCATAGAGAAAGGATTTTTCAACTATTTCAATTCATTAAGATCCTGTGGAGCCCTTATTTATTTTTTATTTTTTGTTTTGGGTCATACAAAGGGCAAGCATCTGGTTTCTAAAATTCGAAAGACTTGGACATTATTCAGAAGTTATTAAAAAATTAGTATACCTCCTTTTTAACAAGTCTCAAGAACTCTTCACGCTCCAGACTGACCGACTGAAAGTAGTAGACAGAGAAAATAAGAAATTAGTAAACACTCTGTTGTAGAAAAAAAAAAAAGTTAAACAACTTTACGAAAAACAATTACTCATAATGCTTACAGATGCTGAAGCCAAAACAGCCAATGCACGACTGAGCTCACAAAGCTGTCCTTGCTTGTCTAATGTTTTCGCTCTTGCCTGTTCCTGTGCTTCTCTAGTTGTTGGAACAGTCATCTCTTCCAAAGCCACATCCGGTTGTTTACTAACAGATTCCTTCAACTTGGCCTGCTCTTCTTCCTCTTTCTCTTCCTCCTCCTTAAGAAAAGCAAGAGATTTAAATGAAAAGTCATTATAACTTCTCAATAAGGAAAAGAAAGGGAAAAAAAATGCACAGTTTGAATCTTGTTGATTCTTAAGAAATTAGAGCAAAAATTAAAAAATAAATGTTTCAAAAAAGGACCAATGACCCGCCAGTCAAAGCCAATTGGCTTAACAAAACAGTAAAATGATGAAAGACTTGAGCATGAAAATAATGAATAAATAAAATAAAAGAAGAAAAGAAACAGCTGACGCATAGTTAGCAACCTTGATCAACTCTTCCTGCATTTTTAAGAACTCCAACTTTCTCCTCCTTTCTGCAACGGAGTCTTCAGATGGCAAAGCAGTCACCCCTACAGTATCCACAACCTCATCTGGGAGAGAAGAGAGTGTAGCTTGAACAGCTTCCTCTGGCTTGACCTTGCCATGCACCGAGAAAGCTCTGCAGAGATTACCAGATAAACGAAAATTTTACATACGGCTCTGTCTTAAAGTACTGAGAAACAGATTTCGCCCCAAAATACCTAGAAAGTATCAAGAGGGATGACGGTACAGAGTGATTGAGAGACAAATCCAACCAATCACGCAACTGCAAAGAAAGCCAATATTACACACCCGAACAAGATGCGCTTTTTCTTTACCAATTATGAAAAAAAAAAAAAAAAAGCTTTACTCAAGCATGAGATATCACTAATTTTCTTGGGAACAAAACCATTGTAAAAAGAAATAGAGTTCAATGTTGTAGTAACTAGCTCCGTAGTTGTGCGTTATAGAAAAACCTGATCATAATTCAGTCATCATTAACCTTTACAAGATAGTTACATAATGTCCGGACTTGGGAGTTCGCAAATCAGGTAGAGATCAATATACTCTCGTAACAGCATACAAATAACATCAGGGTTTCTGTTCTCTTAGTCTTTAGAGTATTTCATACAAACATTAGCTTACATTACTGCAGATCATCTAGAAGAGGCCACAGCCAATCAAGCTTGAATGGCTTGTTGACAACCATGGTGGAAACTGATGAATAAAGACTACCCGTATAAAAGAGAACGTGAAATAATCAAGAAGCAAATAGTTTCAATTATGAGTGAGGAAATATTTCGCAGAACTTTTTTTATGGAAAAAGACATGTGTCGATCTATCGCCATTCAAGGAACATGACAAGAAAAAAATGTAGATTAATTACCAACCTCTTCCCGCAATTCCTCCACTGAACGTGATCCAAGTATACCTCGTTCTCGACAAGCTGAGACAAGCTCTTTTTCTGAAAGGGACTCAACTCCCTCAGCTTGAATCATCTTATCATCATCCTTAATCCTATCCAAAAAAAAATTTGCAATTTTCCACAAAATTTCAATTCAAGAACTTTTGATAGATATAAAATATGCTGTTATTAACCTCTTTTCAACATAACTTGAATCCTCAAAATGGACAAACAAAAAAATCTTCCAATCTGAATCGGCTTTCAGCATGCAGGTAAATCAGTTCTTAAGTACTAAAAGCACGAAATGCTTAACTGTTACACATTAAGTTCCATAATCTTTTAACTTCGCAACTTATACAGGTTACATTTTCATCACTTACAAAATGGATCAAATATTTAAAACATTAATCATCTACGATCAAATGAAAGCCAAAAAGAAATGCTACTAGGTCAACTCAGAAGCTTCTTTGCATCATGCACTTAGAAGCAAAAGGAGCCAATATGGGAATGACAGAATGTATCAAATGTGATCCCATTTTAGAAAACACTTCCCAACGGCTGGTGCAAAATGAATCCCAAGCAATACTGACAAACTGAGAATCGTATCATCTGAATCAAAGCATAGTAAATAGGAAAAGAAAAAAGCCATACTGTTGCAGTCTTTTTCGAAGCATATATCGCAAATATGCATCCGTCCCATAGGGGCTAATACCCATGTATTTGCACATATTTACTAACCGTGGCCTACATGCAACAACGAAAGAAAATGTTTGTCAAACAACAATATTAGATCACTTAGACTGGAAGAGTCTCAGCAATATAAAGAGGAAAAAATTTCCCAATTAACTTAAATTTAGTAATTGAAAATACAACCTGCTAATGTTATCTAAAGTAAGTTCATCATTGAACAACATGGCAAAGTCTAAAATCTCATCATTAGAAACACGCTCGCCTTTTCTAACCTGTTGAATGGAAGAATAAAACCAAGCATTAAAAAGGTGAAAAATGAAACAAGTTTGCCACTTTTCCTATGAAAGGGAAAAAAAATGAAATAAAATCACCTTATTCATAAATTCATCAAGATCTTCTGCTGTCTTTCTAACTTCTCCACTCCGTGAGTTTTGGATTTCCTTTGCCATTTCTTTTACTGTGTCCTGAAGAAACTTTGCATATTCTATTCTAGCATTTAGCTTTCTTTTCAACTTCTCCTACAATTTAAGCATTTTAAAGGATATATAATCATCTTCCTAGATAAATATAACTTGATATAAGATTCTGATGGTTGTCAACAAATACCTGCTCTTTCATCTTGTCCTGGAAGGTTGACGGCAACATGTTTGGGAACAATTTAAGGAACACTGGCAGCAAGAATTCCATAAATGGAACTATAATAAAAACAGCAAACGGGACGAGTCTGAAAATATCAGCTGTGGTGCGTGTGAGCTGTTGCCTCTCCCTTCTAGAAAGACTCTTGCCATCAGCAAGCTTCAACAACAACCTTGAGCTAATCCTAACATCGGCCCAAAGAAGTTTTGTACCCAACCAATAGTGTTGCAAAGTTGATTTAAATTCGTCCTTCCAATGACGAAGCTTCCTCGCCCAGTCCTCCCTGAAATATGAGATGATTACTATATGCATTAAATGAGATCAAGCACAACACAATGAGGAGAATTCCCAAACCTGCTCATAGAAGCAACAGCTTTTAGAGCAGGACCGATTCCCAAAAGCTTAGCCCACATTCTCATCATTAAAGTTTTATCACTCTTTGAAGATTCCTGTATCTGCATAGCCTTTGCTTTTGCTTTTACTGTGCTCAGACCTTCAACTGCTTGATCACATTCCTCCGGTGAAGCTTCCTTTTTCTGTCCAGAAACCTGCTGTTCATTTCTGCGATCACCGCTCCCAAATTCGGGTTGACCAGCTGTTGCTGTGGAAGTACAGCGTATAGATTGTAGTTGCACAGTCCACGCAACTCTCGGAGAAGAAACAAAGTCTGCCCTTCCAACTCGATTCCCCAAAGTTGAGATGATAAAGGAGTTGTGCCTAAAAAATTCTGCCACTCCAAAATCCAGAGGTTCATTCCGGAGATCTGAAGGCACATCTTTTTTGTTACTATCATCAGTAATTGAACGTAGCTGGTTTGCAAACAAACTCAGACTTTTTGATTCATTAGATTGGGACGGTTGCTCATGATCGAAAATAGAGCAACCCCGAATCAAGCAAGAAGGCTGATTTAGTGAATTTAAGAAGTATCTCTTTCTTCTCAAGATTGCTCGTGAAGCCATTATCTACTACAGTGAGTAAAATGGCTGCAGATCTCTCGCGACCGCTAGACTTTGCCAGTCTGTATGCAAGTGAAGGCAAAGCTCATCAGCATGACAATGAAATTCTGAAACAGCCTTAACATATGATTAATCGGCAACACATATACATATGTTCTAAAACTACCAATATTTCCTAAAATCGTACACACGAATTTTCTTCAACAATTTCAAACCTCGTTATTAAGTCCAAAAACAGTACAAAGAGGACTTCAAGAACAACAAAAGCAACAGAAACAGTAAGCAAAACAACATGACATGACATGAACATGCAAAAAATAAAAAATCCAAATGCATCACATCATATGACCCCATTCCATCGTTCCGATTCAAACTAATCAAAGAAGACGAAAATTCTTCAAAATAATTCGAAAACATTTAACCAACGAGCTCAAAAATCATTTATAAATTATATCTTAACAAGTAACTAGTCAATCTGGGATTCAAAATTTTGGTTCCCATTAGGATTATACGTAACTAAAATTCATACATCTTCCTTGAAGAACTAAAGGTATATCTTTCTTGACCAAAAAAATGATTAATTTTGGGTCCATTTAGAAATGGTATACTACAAAACTGAAAATCTGGAAAAAAGCAACAACCAATCTTCTGTCCCTGGCTTATAAACTAAGATCCTATTAGACCTCAACTATATTATATATATATATATATATATATATTTAGAGAGAGATTTCTGCTAATAAGAATCATGATTTTGACCAACCAAAAGTGCGAATTTAAGCAAAATATATATATATTACAAAATTCAATTAGTCAAAACCACGAACCAAAAATTACTCAAACGCGAATCAAGAGCGCGGAGATGATTCGGTCAAAAGGAAAACGAATCGGGAACGAAACAAACATTTCGCCACAAAAAAAGAAAGGATATTTTGGTTTTGAGAATGGTATTACAAGAACGAGATGAGTATAAGTAGGCTTCCAAGCTCATCGGAGACTGTGGGAGTCGCAGAGGAGAGCGAGAGTTCTTGCCTTCTTGGTTATGGAGGAGAGAGAAAGCGAAGGTCGGAGTCAAAAAGAGTTGGGACACGTGGTGTTTTGAGAAAGGGGGGAATGATAAGATGTTGTAAAGAACAGTCTGTCGAAGTATGGATTTCCTTTGATCCTTCTTCGCCAGGATATTCAACACATCCTAATTCCTATCTTTTTCATTAGCACTTCTTGGAAATGGAATCACCCTTGTAATTAGTTTTATTTACATCTTCTCTTTTTTTTTTTTTTTTTTTTTTTTTTTTTTTTTAGTGATGATTACTTTGTAAAAACTCAAATTATTACCCCAAAAAAAAAAAACTCAAGTATCTATTTAAAAAAAAAAAAACTCAAATTATCTATTGACACTTTTATTTTACTAGCGGAGAGCACGTTCAAGCAAAAAATATGCTAAGTGACAAGTGTTGGAAGTGTCAAGTGGCATCCTCGGAGGTGTAAATGAAGTGGAGACTTTTATTTTATTGGTGGACGACACGCACAAGCAAAATATGCACTATGTGACTAGCGTTGGAAGTGTCATGTAGCATCCTAACAGGTGTGGACGAATGTCACTATAAAAGTATTGCTCTTTTAGCATGCGTTTAGTTGATCTGTTTGAGTTGAAATTTTGGAATTATTTTATTAAAATTGAATTGAGTTTTGGAATTTGTGTTTGGCTGGTTGAAATTAAAAAAAAATGTAAAAACTTGAAATGTATTCGAAAAAATATGAATACAGATCTTGTGTCGTTTGTCTCAAAATTCTATGCAGTTAAAAAAATTATCTCATTTGTGTAATAACCAACCTTTTTACAAATTTACGATTTCCTTTTAAGGAATCAAAAGTTTGTATTATGTATGTTAATATGAAATGCTTGATCTGATTTATCAGAATTATTATTTATGTACGATTTTATTCCGGTCAAATTTTGATCAGAATAATCTAAGGTATGATTTAGTCAGTTTTGCAGTTTTATAAACAATATGAAATTATACTGTAAAAAAACTATAATTTCGGATAACGAAGCCAAAATTAGGTATGGGAATATTGTAGAAAAATCAAGCACAATATTTAGAGTAATAAGAACCAAGTAGTTTTTAGTTCTAAGAAAAAATTTTATGTAGTTCGGTTAAGTGCAGATAAATTCAGGACTGCAGTCCAGTAAAACAGTACTGTTATTAGTGAAAACAGTATTTGTAAAATCCTTATTAGTATGATTATGGACTGCATTAGTGAAGGAAAACCAAATGGAACCTTGTTAGGGGGACACCTCACCTTTGTGATGATTAATTTGAATTAATGGAATTTTTAGAAATTCTAGAAAGTATTATCATTTATGAGCTTGGATCAAACTTGGCCAACAAGCTTCCTCAAATGGCCGGCCACCTCTTGGAGTCTAGGAGCAATTGTAGTTGTTTTTGGAGGACTTAAATGCAAATTAAACAATAAAATTAAAGTTTGGCCTTAAATTTTGTGGTGGGGTTTTGTCTTGAATCACTTTTGACACATCACTCCCTTTTTGTTCATCTTCTTGTTCTCTTCTCCTCCCTAAGGCCGAACTTCAAGTGAGAAAAACAGTGGAGAGTGGGTCGGTTTTTGAGTGAAAAATCAAGGAGAAAAATTTGAAATCCAAGCCTAGATCCACTTCTAAGTTTTAAGGTAAATCTATTAAACCCCTTAGCTTTTCATTTGAGTTTTTGTTCAATGATTTAGATGTATTTTCAGTTGGGTATGTATGAGCTTAACCTCAATTATTTTTTCATTCAATGGTTTAGTTTAATTTAGTATGTGCTTGATTAGGTTTATGGTAAGTTAAATCTATGTTTTGGTATGCTAGATCTAGGTTTTTGGCTTTTGTTTTTGAAGTTATGCTTTAAAGTATGTGCTTGTATGTGTATGTTTAGTAATGGCTTGTTATATGTCCCCACATGTCTAGGAAGATTTATGGTATGCTTGTGTTATGGTTAATTGCTTGTATGTTGAATTAGAATGAGAAAAATCAACTTAAACCCTAACTTGGTAAAAATTGTGCTACATGGGTAAAATGGATGAACAAGTGTATGCTAATGGAAATCTTTCGTAATACGCTGCATGTATGATGTAAGCTCACAGTTGCGACCGTTTGAGGTAGGGTGTGTGTTATATCGCGTAACAAACGATTGAAAACCAAGCTGCCAGTTTTCGGACAAAACTGGGCAGTAATTTTAAAACGAAATTTTGAAGCCCTTAGAGGCAGATTTTGGAAAAAGTTAAAACTATAAAGTTGTAGAAAATTAAAAATCCTAGGGGGTAAAGTGGACATATTTTGAAAAATAAGCTCCAAAGGCTTTCATTTTTTGTGAAAACCCGAGCCTGGCCAGTCCCAGACCCTATGCATGGTCAGGATTTTTCAATGAGGAAAATGAATAGGTTAAGGGCAGAATTAGGTTTTGTGCAAAAAATAAAAGTTGCAGGACTTTAGGAGGTATACAACTTTCATGAAGAAAATTTTTTCAAATTCAAAGTAGATTTTAAAATAAAACTGAATCTTCAAACTAAGCAGGAAATAGACAATCCTGCACAGGATTTTCAAAACGGTGCATGAGCAACAAATTCTTGTACATGCACTACTAACTGAAATTATTGGACTGTTTTCTATGAACAATTTTCAAAACGTCCCAGTTTTACTATCTTTACAAAATAATTAGTTTCAGTTTTATAAAAAAAAAAAAAATGGTTTAAAAAGGTTTTAAAGTATGTTAAGTAAGTTAAGAAATATGTTAACTATGGTAAGACACATAGTAATCGAATATGTTACTAATTTTATGTGCTAGGTTTTTAAACCCAAGGTTACATAGGATAATCAAATGGGATACCACTATTAGGTCTTGGTAACCCAATAGTATCCTTAACCAAATTATGATTGGACTTATATCCAGGGTTACTTATAGTAACCTAAAAGGATACTATTTAAGAATAACTAACCAAGATTTGTATTAAGTAATCAAACATGATATTGTTTTATTGTTTTTAGGTCTAGTGCCATAAGGTTACATCTAGTAACCGAATAGAATACAATGTTAGTAGGGGACATATAACTAGGGTAAATGTTGAATGTTGGTTAGGATACCAACATTTAATATAATGAATTACGGTAAGATAGGATGATTCTTACGTCCTTTTTGAAAACAGGAAAGTAACATGTTGTTGCAATTCGTTGGAGCAACAAACCACAGCTCTAGTATAACCAGTAAGTACAACTCCGCCTACAGCATAGATTATTTTTTTTACTGATTGCATGTTTTTAAAATTCATGCACTTATGTATGTGATGCATATGATTATGTTTTATTATTGTGACATCATGAAGCATGTTCACTAATAATAATGTACATGATAAGAGTAAGATTAAGTTCAAGTAAGAAACTGTTTTCAAGAAAATGTTTTCAAGTAAGATATTAAGCAGTTTTAAGTCGTGTTGTACCGACCTGCACTAGGTCAGGGTTGGTTCATGGTTTGAGTTGGATAGGGCTGGCCGCCCCAACCATTTCATGGCTGCGCGCCACGGTACGTACACTTATGTTAAGTAAGGGCCCTAAAATGTGTTAAGTTAAGAAAGCATACGAAGCATAATTGGTTCATGCATTGATTAAGTTCATATTGTTTTGCGGGTTAATAGTTGTACTTGCTGAGCGAAAGCTCACAACTTACGTTTATGCTGTAGGTAAGTTCCCTATTGACAATACATGATGCAAGACGGTGGGGCATGGCTGGGCTAACTGTGAAATTACGGGATGGAACCACTACGCGTTTTGTGTTTAATTATATGAAATTAATATTTAGTTTAATAAGTTGAATATTTCAAAATAAGTTTAATACTTTAATACTCAAATAAGTACGCATTTATGTTTATAAGTGATTATATGGTCGAGTTTCATTTATAATTGTTTATGATGTAAAAAATAATAATAATAATAATAATAAAATATATATATATATATTCCGTATTTTCCGCGAATTAAGTAAGTGTCAGTATTTATGTAAGATAAGTACGGTAACGGCCTACGTAAGGCGGGTCGTTACAATTTGGATTTGGAATAACAAAGTTATAGAATTTTAAAATTTGAGTTTTTAAATCATAATTAGAGTTGTAAATAGTAAAATTGAGTTTACTTTTCAGAAAAAGATAAAAATCAATTGAAAATTTTGATTAAAACACATGCTTAATATGTGGTAAAGATAAAGATGTATATGTATAAAAATATTAAAATATATAAAAATTTTAAGAAAATAACGAAAAAAAGTACTAAAATAAAAAGATAAAAGAAAATTTAAGAGAAAGCGAAAACGAAAAGTGATAAAGTTAAACTACCTATTTTGTTCTATTAAAATAAGTGTGGTGTAAACTTTTTGAAAAGTGAAAATATGTGATTTACATTTGAATTAAATATTATGAAATAGTAAAACATTTAAATGCTTGTACTTTTATAATTGTGTAATCAAATAAATATTGAAATACAAACATTGCATTTGAATCAAATATCAAATTGAATAAGTGATTTAAATAAATGCTAAGAAGAAGTTGAAAAGAAAGAACAAAAAAAAAATTTAAAGAGTTACAACTGAAACATACTACGGTGGGCAAAATTAAAAAAGAAATCGAGTAGGTGCTCATTTAACGAGGTAACTTAAAAGATACAAGATTAATTATAAAAATACTCCTCAAATTTGAGATTAACAAGGTCTTTATTATCATAGATTGCATGTTATTAACAAACACAAATGGCAATCACGGCATTAAAATATATACGTAACATAAAGATCGCAACCGCAACATCATGATACCTCTTATAAAATAACGAAAGATTTGGCGTCCATTTAGTTCGACAGTTGAAGTTAAAATTTTTAAGTTAAGTTGAAGTTAAGTTGAGAGCTAGAGTTGAGCATTTAGTAAAAAATTGGAGTTGAGAAAGTTTAACTTGAGTTGAGTGTTTGGATGTAAAAAAATTGAGTTGCATTGGGAAATGTGCTTATATTGAAAAATATGTATTGGAAATAAGTTTTTAAAATATTTTTTATTGGTTTTTTTATAGCAATATTGTAATAGGTTGTCAAAGGAAAAAAAATAATTATCTTTTTTTTTTTCCTTGAAAAAGCACATGGACAAGAGAATCATCCACAGTAATCTCAGTTAAGATTACTGTGCAACAGTTCAGAGGGAGGCTGGAGTGTCACTTAATTCAGTTTGAACTGAAATTATTGAGTTCCAATTAAAACAAATTTCAAGATCAATTCTTGATCTTCTTGCAATGTCTTCTTTTGATTGACTTTTGATTTTCTTCATCTTTGTGTCTCTCATAAGCTTTTATGAAATTTCACTATTAATTAAACACTTTTACGCTTTAATTTCATAAGGGTATTGGTTCTCAACCAAGTAATATTATTTTCTAGAATATTGTCACCCCAAAATAATTTGTGAAATTTAAAGGCCAAATTTTGAAACTTTTCAAAATTTGGGTTAGTTGTGATTTTCTAAAAATTGCAATCCCTTAAATAATTTTACTAAATTAATGGCTCAATCTTGAAACCTTTTTAAATATTAATTTACACTCATTATCCTTACACTTAGAACTGGAGTGGATATATTATAACTCCATTTGTATTACAATCTGTGACTTTCAAATTGAGAAAATATCAATTATCTGTTAGACTAATCAAATTCATATGTGCCTCATTAATAATTTATTAATTAATTCTATTTAAACATTCACTCTCTTTTTTTTCCTTAAAATGTGTTATACTTTTTACTTATTTTCTTTTACTAAAATATAAAGAAAATTTTGATCTTAAAAAAAAAAATTCAACAAAATAGATACGCACGTGCATAATAATACAAAAAATGACAATCTAGAAAACCAAAAGAAAAATAATAGAAGGCGGAAAATTTTATATCTAAATCACGTTTATAATGCGTCCAGGAACAACTATTCATCAAAAGATTGGACATTATGCAATAAAATGACAAAAGGAAGTGTCTTCAAAGTGACAAAATGATAAAACAACCACTCATACCATGAGTGTCTTCAAAATCCCCCAAAACCCTTTATGATGAGATTCAATTGCTTGTTTTTAGATTTTGGTGGGGTGGTAACGAATCAGAAAGAAAGCTTTATTAGATTAGGTGATGAAAGTTGTGTCGTTCAAAATTGGAGGGAGAGATGGGTTTCAGAGACATTGATGCTTTTAATCAAGCACTCTTAGCAAAGCAGAGTTGATAGCTTATTAATTATCCCGATTCATTGGTTGTTAAACTTTGTAAAGCAAAGTATTTTCCAAATAATACTTTGTTGGAGGCAGAGGTTGGTAACAACCCTTCATTCACTTGGCGTAGCTTGCTTTGGGGTAGGGATTTGTTGAAGCAAGGTATCCATTGGCGTGTGGGTTCGGGTAGATCTGTGAGTATTTTTCGAGACCCATGTCTGTCTCGTCCAAGCTCGTTTCGCCCTATTACTCCTGCTAACAAAACACTGCAGATTGGATGGTGGAAGATCTCATCACCAACAGAGAGTAGGATAGAATAATATTAACAACATTTTTTTCCCAGTTAATCATAAGGTTATTTACAGCACCCTTGAGTCATAATGCCTATTATGATCGCTTAATATGGCATTATGATCCTAAGGGATTATATTCGGTGCGTTAGGGTTATTGCTTGGCAATGGAGCTGCGTGAAGGAGAAAATGTTTCCGGAGACAGAGGTGATACGGATTGGTGGAAAAAGCTATGGAATCTTAAGCTTCCAAATGAAATTACATATTTTGTTTGGAGAGCTTTTCATGATAATTTGCCTTGCTATGATAATCTTCAAAAGCGTGGAATTCCTTATTTGGCTCTATGTCCTTGATGTTCAGAGGGGGGGGGGGGGGGGGGGGGGGGGGGGGTTTGAAGATGTATGACATGTATTGTGGGATTGTAAGTATGGCCGTGAAGTCTAGGATTCTAGTAGCTTGTGGCCAACCATTAGTAATGCTGAGGTTGGATCCTTTGATAGTTTGTGTGTGATATGGAGTAACATGGCTTCAAAGACCAACTTAGAGATCTTTTGTGTCGTTGCTTGGCTATTTGGATAGCTAGGAATCAATAGACCCATGATGGGCCAAAGGTTTTAGTAATGGAGACTTTGGAGAAGGTTGGCTGCTTACTTGGAGAATACCAAGCTTGTTGTATGACTGAATATGACCCAGTGGTTGTACCGCATAAAAGAAACAAACAGTGGATTCGACCTCCAGGAGAGAAAATGAAACTTAACACTGACGCTTCGGTTTAATCTGGAATGGGTTTTATAAGCATGTGGGCTATTATTCGTGACTCAGATGGGACTATTTTGGGTTGTCAAGTAGAGAAAATACAAGGCTCTTTTTGTCCTTTAATGGCTAAGTGTCTTGCTCTCAGGGAGGCTCAGATGGGACTATTTTGGGTTGTCAAGCAAAGAAAATACATGGCTCCTTTTGCCCTTTTATGGCTCTCAAGGAGGGTCTCCTAATTGCTAAGGATTGTGGTATTTGTATCCAGATTGCTGAGGTTGATGCAACACAAGTTGTCCAAACAGTTAATTGTGGTGATTTGTTTGCAGAAGAAGGAGCTGTAATCAATGATATTCTTGAGTTGTTCTCTATTGCACCTCAGTGATCTTGCTCTTCTATATATTGTGAAGCTAATAGAGTAGCTCATTGTCTTATTGCTTCTGTGTTAAATCTAAAAAGTGAGGTTTATGGTTAGGATAAAGTTCTAAGATTTTGTAACTCCTATCATTTTGGTTGATTTAGTCTATTAATTGCAAGCAAGTTTTATTTCAAAAAAAGAAAAAAAAAAGTGTATTAAAGGATTTTTTTTTTTTTTTTTTACCGACTATTTAAAGAGGAATAAATAACGGAGATAATAAAAAAAAAAAAAAAAAAAAAAAAAAGGAGAGAGAGCAAAAATTTACTTGTAATTTTTATAAAGAGGAAGTGATGATTATAATGATAATAATTTTGTTATATTAGAAAGCAAAACATTCAAACATCTCTTATATTTAGGGGGAGTTTGGTTCACCCTTGCAACTCCATCCACTCAAATTTTTTTTTGTCTTTTTCCCAAAAAATTTTTCGTCTTTTCTGAAAATTCAAAAAAAAATTACTATTGAAATTTAAAAATCCCAACTCAAACTACTCCACCAAACATGCCCTTAGTTTCAATTTTTTCCCCCTTTTTCATTATGCAAAACGCCAAAACAACTTTTATGTTTTGTACAATCAGTCAAAAATTATTTTTTTGAAGCAATTAAATTTTGAAAAAGACCAAACTTACCCTTCCAAACCTATATATAAATACTATTTAAAATATTATGAAACTAAACAATTTAATAAAATCAATCTTAAAACTTAAAAATTTATCAAAATTACTAAAACATTTTTTTTAGGGAGGTAGAGCATTTTTTTAAACCGTTGAGATTTAATCGAACGGTTGAAATGTTGTTAGTGTACCATACTTATCATACACATTACCTCATATTACCCTTCTCACCCCCAAGTCTTCTCTGTCGCCGGTGACCTTCCCGCCGCCGGCGACCATTCCGACGCTGTCGACCTACCCCGGCCCCCTCACCACCGGCCCAGCCCCGACCGCCCCCCACCCAGCCCTGACCCCCCACTCCCTGGCCCCCAGAAACCCCCCAGCCCTCCCCCACCGGCCTCTCTACCCCAACCCCCAGCACCGCCCCCAACCCCAAGTCCCCTCTCCCCCGCCCCCCCCCCCCCCCACGGGACCCCCCCACCCCCTTTCTCTCTCTTCCCCTCTCTCCCGGCCCCCGACCACCCCACTCCACCCCCACCCCCGACGGGGATCCCCCATCCCCTTCTCTCTCTCTCTCTCTTTTCAAGTAGGGTGTGTGGGAGGGCGAGGGCCGGGAAGAGAGAGAGGGAAAGAGAAAGAAAGATGAGGTAGGGGGTCCCCATCATGAGGGCGCCGCGGGGTGGGTGGGGGGAGGTCGGGGGAGGGGGCCTGGGGTGGGGGGGAACCGGAGGGGTTGGGGCCGGGGGGCCGGCGGGGGAGGGCTTGGGGGGGGTGCCGACGGTCGGGGCTAGGTGGGGTGCGGCCGGGGATGGGTCGTCGGCAATAGAGAAGACTTGGGGTGAAAAGGGTAATATAAGTTAAGGTGTATGATAAGTATGGTACACTAACAACATTTCAACCGTTCGATTAAATCTCAACGGTTCAAAAAAAAAGCTCTACTGGTAGTTATTCTGGGAGAGATTCTACCACAGCCTCTCCCTTTTTTAAAAAGTTAAATAACTAAAAACATTTGATTGAATAAAATGTTTATTTTGATTTTTTTGAAATATAAATTAATATTTTAATTTGTGACCGCTTTTACAAATACATGGAGTGTTTTGGGCATTTCTATTATGATGAGAAGGGCAGAAGTGGTATTTAGGCTAACCGGGTGTTTGGATATTTTCCATGCAAGATAGAGTTTTTTTTTTTTATTATTATTATTTTTTTTTTTTTTGGAATGCAAGATAGAATTGCAATAAAGAGAAAATATTTCTATTCAAATTAATTATAAAAATTCCCTTTAAATTATGATCCTTATAACACTTTACTCTCTAAATTTTAAAACATAATATTCGTTTTCCTGAATTATAATTTGTTAATAAAATTTGCCTTTGTTTGGTATTCAAGCTTAATTTTAATTAAATTATACTTTTTCATTTTATTTTTATTTTTTTTTAAATTCAATTAACTCCAACTTAAAATTTTTTATCTCTAACTAACTTATCAAATAAAAGCTAATCTTTCTATTAACTTTTAAAGATAAATTGACATGTATCTCCTACCAATATTTAAAAGAGCGAATGTGGCCCAATTTCGTCATCCTCTGCTTCAGCTAAATGTCACATTTTATTTTCTCTTCTTTCTTTTTTCTTCGCAATTTTTTTTTTTTTTTTTTTTTGGCGTTTTTTGGGCATTAAAAAGGGGGAGAGAGATGTGGAAGGGTACAAGTGAGATCAGAGAAAGAGAGAGGGCTGCACATGAGAAAAAATGAAAGGATGATAAAACGTTTTTTTTAAGGAGAGAGAGAAGGGGGGTTGTGCATGGGAAATGCCCAAAACACTCCATGTATTTGTAAATAGGATTATTTAATTTTAGAATCCTATATTTTGCTTTAATTAAAGGGTATTTTAAATAAAAAAAATTAAGCATTGATCCATAAAATATATAGATTTATGCACTAAATATAATCTAATCATAAAAAAAATATAAAATTTTAAAACACATTGTATACTTTTTAAATAAAAACAATATGTATGGTATAAAAATACAAATAATTCATAGTTGTAATCTTTTTTTTAAGGATAATTTGGATAATTTAATGTTAAAATTAAGTATTGACCGATAAAGAGTATAAATTTGATATTAAATATAATCTGATAGTATATAAATGTAAAAATTCAAAACACAAAATAAACTTTTTGACTAAAAACATAACACATGATATAAAAACGTAAATTTATATAAACTAATTCATTTTTTTTCCCCTCATTTGATCTCCCACGCGGGAAGCGTGTAGGTTCAACTAGTTATCCATAAAAGACCCAAAAGAAGAGAAAGTAAAAGGAAAAATATTTCTTTCAGGAAAGGGGGGAAAAATTGAGATGGAGATTGCTTGATTGAGGCATGGGACCGATGGCTCCTCTCTCTCTCTCTTTTCTAATCATATACTAATCACTAAATGCAAGACAAAGTATCTTATAAACAAAAAAATGCAAGACTAAGGATATTCTGAAAAAAAATGTAATAATAAGAAGGGGTAAAGTTTATCCCAAAAAAATATTAAGATGGGCTAGTAAAGTATTTCTACACTAGATTAACATTTGAACAATCATCTCTATATGTATGACGTGTAATTTTCTGTTAAGAATTTTACAGAAGTTTTTTTTTTTTTTTTTAATAACATTTCACAGTTAGGGAGAAGAAATATTATGTTTGCAATTTAATAGACAATATGTTACAAAGATTATAACTCATGGAGAATTTTGTGGTTTATATTAATATTTGATTAGGCTTGATTTTTTTTTTTTATAGAAGCAGATTATTGAAATGATACATGAGTATGACTAAAAGTAAAGTGAGTTTTCTTTTTTTTTTTTTTATATATATTGAAAAAGATATATGGGTAAATGGTTTTTAAAGTTTCTTATGGCTAATTTGGGGCTTCAAATATCATCTAGATTTCAAAATCTTAACTCTATATTAAATTTTTCCTCTCTTTTATTTTCAAAAAACTCAAATTTAAAAGTCCAATACTTTTTCATTTCAAATCGGATGAGATGATTTTTATGTCAAAATACTCATAATGACGAGAAGAACAATACAATATCCATTTTGCATATTTTTTTTAACACATTTTAAATTTCTGTATTATTTTCTGTCTCACATAACTTTTTCAAAAGTTTTCTCCCTAAACACACATTTTTAACCCAACTTTCAAAATATCATATCCAATATTCCCCCAAACAAGCCCATAATAAATAATCGAGGTTTTGTAAAATTAGCAAAATAATCATTTTTTAAAAATTGTCAACTATTCAATTACTCATTGACCATGATTATTAAGCAATTGACTAATATTAATATGTATTTTTACCAATAACTGATTAACTATGATTAATCACTTATGATCAGTTATTTTTCTGAATAAATTTGTTTTGGTCATTTATTTAAATAAGAGTTTAAAACCTACCTATTTACTCAATTTTTTTCAAAAACACAAAAAAAAAAAAAAAAAACGAGTGATCAACATTTCTTTCACAAATATATATTAAAAATGAGAACATAAACATTTTAGATGAATTATTTATCAATCGTATTACGTACTCTCTCTCATTAATACACATTAGGAATACAAAACAAAGGTTAATTATTTGATTTAAATACAATAATTAAAAAGACATCCAAATACATATTAAAATACATTCTCATTTTATTATAATAAAATACAATACTAAGCTTGTGTTTAGTCCCCGGTTAGAGATGAAATTTTTAAGTCGGAGTTGGTGACTTTTCAAAAACTAGTTATAAATTTTGTTGATTTTTTCAAGAAAAAAATTAAAAATAAAATAAAAAATATAATTTATTTAGAGTTAAATTTAAATATCAATAAAACCTGAATTATACAAGACATCCAAACGAAACATAAACGTTTAGTTGTTTGTTAGAAAAATATTATAATTTATTTTTATTAGTTTTTTTTTTTTTGTTAGAAAAATATTATATATATATATATATTTTTTTTTTTTTTTTTTTTTTTTTGAGGACAACGTTTGGAACGTGATCCCTAGGCAGTTCCGTATGCAAGTAATGGCTCCATTAATCATTTTTGTATTTTTATTCTCTCTCTCTCTCTCTCTCTCTCTCTCTCTCTCTAAGTGAAAACTTTATTACTTCAATCAACTAGTAGAGAACCTATCATACCAGCCATGGCGGCCGTGTCTCGACCACCTCCTTGTCCAACTCCAATGGCGGCCCTTAAGCCCTCCTCTTCTTCCAAACAAGATTTTGGAGTTGGGTTCTGCAGAAGCTTCCATTTTGGCTCTCTCAGGACTCCGCCCCCCGCATGCACTAGGGTATCGAAGCTTCTCGAAACCTCCATTTTCGATCTCAAGATGAAGAAAAACTTGGTGGTTTCTGCAACTGAAAATGCAGCTGTCTCCCTTACTAATACCAACTCTGCTCCTCCTCCTCCTCCCTCTCTCTCTAAGTCAGTATTCGCACACTTCCCTCTTTCTTTTCTCTTTTCCCTTAAATATATACAACATATATATATATATATATTTAAATATATATTTTCTCCTGATTTTGTGAAATCATCACTCAATGTGTTAATTATGTAGCTTCTGAAGTTGGTTGTTGTTGTCCTCGTCGTCGTCGTTGTTTTTTTATTTTTTATTTTTTTCAAATGGGGTTGAAATTCTTTCCAAATTTATGAACCATAAGTACATGTTTATATGCACTTATTTCTGATAAATATATAATATACACCTAAAGTCTGATTAAGTTGCTTTTTGAGCTTATTCTTTCAATTTAAATCATTTCCTGTTTTTTAACCTCTTTTTATTTTTCTGCATTTTCCCAGTTGGAGGCTTGAATTAATGATGGGTTTTTATTTTTTAGTTTTATTTTTTCAAATGTCATTTCTTCTAACACCTAATTTTATTCCAATCATTTTTCTTTTTAATTTTGGTAAATATGTATGTGCATGGAACTGTTGACATTGACATTGCTACTTTAATACTTTATTAGTAGTGTTAAAACTCATTTGCCTAGTTGTTATTTCTTTTTGTGCTGATTATTGAAGAGAACATAATGGAGTCTAAATGGAACTGTATTGGGATTGGGAGAGAAATGCTAGAATGACAATTTATGGGTTTTGTTTGTTTTGATTTATTTGATTAGTATAATTTTTATATATACTGAAAGCAGTACAAAGGAAAGAGGACAAGATGATAGACGTCCTCCATAAACAAATACAACATGAAAAAAAAAAAAAAAAAAAAAAAAAAAAAAAAAAGAAGGACTAAAAAACACCCGAAAACTCATGTCATCATATGCCAACATCTGTCACTTGGGGATTGGTTTAGTTGGCTAGTAGTGCCATTTTTGGTTCCAGACTAATATCTGTCAGTTGGGTCTTAAGAAGAAATGTTATTCAATCTCGCTCTATACTAATCGAAAATTTGAATTTGCAAAGTCTATTTGCCAAGAGAGCTCTTTTTCGTTTCAGAGGTTGTGCAACCAATAATATAGAAAGTCTAATTGTTTTGTTTGTTTCAGGGTGCAGCGCCATTCGATATCAGTGTTTGTCGGAGATGAGAGCGGTATAATTAACCGAATCGCAGGGGTTTTTTGCTAGGAGAGGTTACAACATCGAGTCCCTTGCTGTTGGGTTGAACAAGGACAAGGCTCTCTTCACAATAGTTGTGTCCGGAACCGAAAAGGTTTTGCGCCAAGTTGTAGAACAGCTGAACAAGCTTGTGAATGTCATTAAGGTAAATAGCTTTTCCTCTTACGCGTCCCTTGTTATTTTTCATTCATGTTGTTGTTTTAAGTTTAACTTGGCATTTTCCTAGACTCGCCATTGGATTAGCCTTTAAATTTCTCAGCAACTCACTAGTTTTGGTCCTCGATTCTTGTTGTGTCAATACACTGAAGATTCAGCATTGTAATTTAGCACAATGTTGTCGTAAATAATGCGTTCTGATCCTCAAAATGTTCATTTGTTTACCTACTTTGCGATAAAATTTCGGTCCTGTTCTTCTGCTTCCTTCCATTGATCTCAAATTATATGTCTACAAATATGTGTGCGCAGTAGCTCCTATTGTCTTAACCTATATAATGTCTCTCAGGTGGAAGATATCTCAAGGGAGACACAGGTAGAGCGCGAATTGATGCTTATCAAACTCAAGGCAGACCCAAATACACGTGCAGAGGTAAGCAATTAATGTCTTCAAACTTAAAAGTAGGTAAAAATTCTTTACTGTAAGCAAGTTATATTAATGGAATCTATGAAGCAGCAGCCAGCAGATGCGAGAAAATGATATTGTATTTGTATTCGATATCTCTATCTCATTATCTCATACTCGTTAAACAATTAACGAAATAAATCAAAAAGATCCGTTAGTTTCTTTCTTCTCATCTTTTAAATGATTGTTTAATAATGATGTCTTTATGGTATATTTTCAGATTATGTGGTTGGTAGATATCTTCAGAGGAAAGATTGTGGATATTTCTGAAAACTCGCTTACAATTGAGGTGACTTTTGTCGGACCCTTGTACTTTATTACTCGTTTCATCTTGCATATTTGCTTACCCTGTGGCAATGAATCTAAACTTGGAAGTGCATTGGTCTTGGGGACGTAGGCACATATTCGTAATACAGTTTGTTTACGTGCCTACATTCCCTAATATTGAGTGCAAATTCAATGGCAAAACACCATGCTAGAGATATTGAAGAAGGATTCTTTTTTTTCTTTTTTCTTTTTTTATCTCCCTCTTTTGTTCTGACTTCTGTGAATTGGGATGGTGTAGTTCTTTATATTAGTAGAAAGTTCGATTTCTAGTGGTTGGCATCACAATTCTTGATATTTTATACTTTTGACACGAGAGAAGAATAGTTTCAGAACAAAGGCCACTTCCGTTTTGGTAATAGCATTTTAAGGCAAGCCATAAATGCAGGTCACTGGAGATCCTGGAAAGATGGTTGCTGTACTAAGAAACTTGACAAAGTTCGGAGTTAAGGAGCTTGCAAGAACTGGAAAGGTGAAATTTCTGGAATTTCAATGCTACAGTAATTTGTGTGTATGCATGAGAGCTTATATACGTACAAGTTGCACTATTCAAGGTCAAGTTTGATACAATTAGACATTGCTGCTGTGGGATTTAATAACTTTTAACACGACATATATAACAGAAAAGATAATGAAGTTTAAGATTCTTTGAACGAGTTAGGATAGAAAGTGCTCTATATTATCTATAAAACCAAACTGAATTAAAAAGTTAAAATTAGTCAACACTAGAAAGGGTATTGGATTTTTTCCAATTCCACTTCCTAATAGGTAAATAAACACCTCTGAAAAAATGTAAAGCAAATGATTATTGCCGACTATAGTTTGAATTTTGCTTTTCTTACAGATTGCATTAAGACGAGAAAAGATGGGTGAGACAGCTCCATTTTGGAGATTTTCTGCATCCTCTTATCCGGATCTTGAAAGCACTACCCCTGTTGATGGTCTTGTAACGAATACAAATCATTCACCTAATGCTGCCAGCACATCCTCTGGTGTACGTGCCTCTCTATATTTACAAAGAAAATTAGACCGTTAAGTGGTCTAAAATGGACGGTTGACTTAATATTTTATATAATTTTTGGATGGTTCCAATAAGTTGTTTCAGACTCTTTTGATTCATTCCTTGACTTCAGGATCATGCAATCACTCTAGTCAGGGTATAATCTTGACTACCAATAAATCGAGCGTAGTTAACCTTGATAAGTGCTGTAGCGTTCCTTAATGAGGAAGATGGTTGGGTAAAGTTTGATACCATTAGTGACAACCTTAAGACAAGTCTAGTCTGTGTAGTAATTATTTAATATGCCTTTGACATTTTTTACATTTTCATGAGTTGTAAAAAATTTTCTCGTTAAAATTAGATGGCATCAAACATCGTTGACTTTTCATTTCATTTTTGAAGGGTGATGTTTATCCCATTGAGCCATATGACAACCTCTCGATGAATCAAGTTCTCGATGCTCATTGGGGTCTTCTCTATGATGAAGATGTAAGCTTTCTATCTTGACCTGACCTTATTAGATCCTTCACGTATGAATCTTATCTAAGAGTTTCTTCAATGGAAAAGATACCATGTTATGTAAGGGTATCGTTATAGTTGTGACTATCATAGCGTTTGCATACCTTCCTTGAGGTGGGGGAGACCCTATACATAATGTATTCATTGAAAATTCTTGTCTCTTCTCTCTGACCCAAATCTATCCTATTCTTTCTCGGCTTTCCTAATCGTAGAATTACCTTATGCTTTATACGTGCAATATCATTTTCAACGGAACAACCTTTGGTCAATTTAACTATTTTATTATATTTGTTTCAGTCAACAGGGCTTCGGTCACACACTTTGTCTATGCTTGTCAATGACTACCCTGGAGTGCTCAACATAGTTACTGGGGTAATATCTCGAAGAGGGTATAACATTCAGGTCAGTTTGGATGTGCTTTGTGAGAATATTTGTGCATTTGGGATTCAAGAACTTGCTGACATGATACGTCTTGTGCTCCATGCTTGCAGAGCCTTGCTGTAGGGCATGCTGAAGTCGAGGGGCTTTCTCGCATTACAACTGTCATTCCTGGAACTGATGAGTCAATCGCAAAGTTGGTTCAGCAGCTTCACAAGTTAATTGATCTTCACGAGGTAATAAGAAACATCCTTTGTTGATACTGAAATCAGATAATGGAAATTGGACAAGATGTCCTTGAGAAAACTAGAACAATAAAGACAGTAAAGAAACAGAACTGAAAAGAAAAAATTTAAAAACCATTTAAAAAATACCCCTGGAGTCCCAACATCATCTAATTGCCCCATTACATCATTCTATTTCTCTAATTTCTTTCGAACCGAGAGTCCTTAGTAATCGAAGCGCTATACTCTTCCATGTGATTTTTGTATGTCTTATTAGAGACAAAAGCCAAAACCAAACGGTTTTCTCCAACATCAAGGAGCTACATTGTGGAGGGAAAGCCCATAAAAAACTAGTTTCATTCGACAGATAAATATCTGCTTGGTTACATAATCCCCAAGTGATCTTGTGATTTGATCAGGAAGGACTAATGTAAATGGTTTTTGTTGTTTCTTCAGGTTCGGGATATTACACATATACCATTTGCAGAGCGAGAGCTGATGCTGATAAAGATTGCAGTGAACGCTGCCGCTAGGAGGGACGTTCTTGATATCGCCACCATCTTCCGTGCCAAAGCAGTTGATGTGTCTGACCACACAATCACCCTTGAGGTCAAAACTCCTCTATCTCCCAATAAGCATATTTCTTCATACACTTTCTCACAGATTCTTTCAGCAGATTAGGCATCGCAGGACTCTTATTGTTTATATTAATTACTACAATTTTTTTTGTTTTTTTTTTTTTTTCATGTAATTCTCCAGCTTACTGGTGACTTAAGCAAGATGGTTGCACTGCAGAAGCTGTTGGAGCCGTACGGGATTTGTGAGGTCTGCCTTATGTTCTTAAACTCTTCTGGTCAAGTTTTTCAAATTTGTATATTGGTTTTCTTCATTTTTTTTCCCCAGAAATAACTACCTCAGAATTATCGGAAGAATTTGTAGATGAACTTCAATCCGATAGGCCAATCGTAGATGGCTGAATTATACATATCTGCATGGCTATATTTTGATGTACTTTCTTTTATATAACGTTTGTTTCTGTTTGTTGAAGGTTGCAAGAACTGGGAGGGTGGCATTGGTGAGGGAGTCGGGTGTCGATTCCACGTATCTCCGTGGGTATTCTCTTCCATTGGATACTTAATTCCCTTGGCAGGTTTTGGCTAACCGTCCACCTTGATGTTTTTCTCCTTATTTGGCCTTTGTCAAGGAAGATGAGTTTGTTTTCTAGTGTTTCTCGTGACGGCAAAAAAGTAGATCATTTGTTTCCACGTTCTGGTTAAACATTTGTTAAAAGGGCACTTGTTGTAGCTAGAGAGGCAGTTTTCGTGTTTCCAAATCAGGAGCTTGAAAGCGGATATGCATTAAGTCTCGGAATTTGAATTTTACATTTTCTGTCATCGAATCTTCCAAGCATCATAACATTGTTGTAGCTTTTTAAGTTATGCTTCTATGTAAATAAAGAGGAGAAGAAAAAGAAAAACGTGCTGTGTACAATAATGTTTCCCCTAGCTTCCACCCTAATTGTTTCTAGTTCAGCTGGTGGTGAATCCTAATAATACCATTTGCAGGCGTGCTCATTCATTCCCGGGGGGTTTGGTCTTGTGCAGCTGCTTGAGCTTTTTCATGTTTCACTTTTCTCACAATTCTCATAAAAACCGACCCAATCAACCAAATTTGACGAATGTAGACATACTTGAAGCATCGTTCAACCGAAAGCATAGTAGCATAGTAGAGAGGACTTGCAATCCCTAACTTTATTGATTATCCACAATTTGTAACCCCCAATAAATGTCTTCAGCAGCAAAAATTGATGTTCAGCTAAGCACACCAGACATCTCCATATGAAACACGACCTGTAGGATCAACTACTTGTTCCCGTGCTGAGCTTTCCAGTGCGAAATGCTCGCTGTCACTTTTTCCAGAAGGTGAAAGTTTCAAGGGTTGTAGAGAGGAGGAAGCGAAAAAATACACACACACACACACTGGCAACAATATTAACCAGACAAATCTGATAGGAACCAAGAACATTAAAGAGAACAATGAGGAATTTATCAATGAAAACAACTAACAAAAACAATACAAGATAAATTTGCAAACATTCGAGAGGTCTGCTAGTTCTCCCAAATCACAAATCCCGTTCCAAATTCTGCCTGCCTCTCTCTAGCTATTCGTCCTTTATTTATACTACCAACCCTCTAACTAACATCTCAATCCCTTCACTAACTACCTCACTAACTAAATATCTCAATTAACTAACTAACCGCCCTAACCCTGATCCTATCAAAATCCTTCTTCGTCTATATAACGTTTTCATTTGTCAGCTTAATTTTTCTGCTACGAATACATCTATCTATCTAGTCGGGAAAGGAACGCACCACAAACGAAAAAAAATAAAAGCTCAACCAAGGTTTAGAAAAGCTTCTCTAACCATAATCTATGATAAACAACTTCAATGACAGCTACAATAACTGCTTACACAACTCAAAAACCTTATCACATCACATTTCGCCTTCATGATTTTGAATTTTCATGAGCAGCCATAAAATCAAACAAAAATAATCCAATAATGTTACAACCTTATTATGATGCTATGTATCTTCGTGGTTTTGTAAGCCAAAATAGCTTAATGAAACAACCAAGCAAAATTAATAGTGTCAAAACCAAACATGAAAGGCCAAAATGAGCACAAAAATTCATTAGGCTCACTTCCTAATTCTCTATCACATTTCTCCCTCCCGTCCTTTCCCGATCTTTCTGTCTATTCAGTTAATCCTTCTATATCAAAGATAGCATGACTGGGATTCCTGTGATTCCAACTTTGAAATACGATCGACGAAGCTTTAAGAATCTACTTCTGCTCGTTACGTTTTCTTTTAAGTGAGCCACTGAGAGCAGCCTTGGTTTTTGCCCATTCTTTCAATGAAGTAGCATTCCTCATAAATGAGCAAGTTTCACTTATCTCAACTTTCGAAGCAGGAGTTTCATTTGCTGCCACACGATTTTCTTCTAACATGGACATGGAAGGCTGGTCATTGCCCAAAATAGTCTGTTGATTCTCTGCCCGAGTTGTCATTGAATCATCCTCTTGCTTGGTTCCTGAAATACTTGGAACTTCTCTTGCAGAATTTTCCATCTCGTTAAGCTTGCCATTAGCAGAGTTCATCACAACTGCAACTTGGGGCTCTTTCGGCGGTTGTTGATCGAAAGTGGCACCACCAAAAAGTTGTGAAATGCTAAATGAAGTGTCCCCAGAAACTAATTCCGTCCACGAAGATTGATGCCGCCATGAAGCACCTCTCCCTGAGTGTATCGAAACCGCATTTGACTCAGCAGGTTGAGCTTCTACTAGCCCTTCTGTTTCCTTTCTGCATAAGGTGCCTTCTAAATTTCTATCTCCTTCCAAGTTCTCGTGTCTGCTCTCAGATTCTGGCTCATTTGGAGCCTCAAATCTCAGTTGGCCTTCCTCGGTAGAAGCAATGTTGCTCCTTTCTAAGTTCTCCTTTTTGCTATTAGAATCTGGCACATTTGAAGCATCGGTTCTCTGCAGGTCTTCCTCGCCAGACGCATGGCCAGGCAATATGCTAGAGATGCTGAATGAATTGCTCCCTCTACTACTGACAAGTTCCTTCCATGAAGATTTTTTATAGCAAACATCCGCACTTGGCTGTCGTTTACCTAATTCTGGCTCAGTAGGCAGAACCTTCGGGTGTTTCCCAACTTCTTTGAATGGGATTGCAAATTCCCTCAATTGCAGTTGCAGAGATAGACGACTCAAATTTCTTTCCACGACTTTTATCACAAGGAAGCAATTTCTCCTTTTTGTTTGGAGGCTCATTATCAATTCTTTTCTGCGAATTTCCACTGCTTTTATCATGCGAAAGCGCTTTCTTCTTTTTGTTTGGAGGCTCGCTAGCATTCCCCTTCTGCACCTTAGAACCTTCCTGGAGAGGTCGGCTTTTGGACCTTGTTTCCTGAGTCCCGGAATAAAAAAAAGAAGAGAGAACGTCAGCCGCAAAATCAGCAAAGAAATACGAGTTTAAAAAATAAAAACGATAACAAAAACAACAATAATATGGGAAGTTATACCTGATCGCTGACTTGATGACCTTGTTGTCTCCCTAACAAAGCAAACATGTCATCGTTTCCTTTCGTGACAACATTGAGAATCAGGTTATCTTCATCTTCATCCTCATCCTCATCCATGTGCAGCTCATCACTCGATTTGAAAGACTTGTCCCCACTATCGGCCAGCAAGGTCCCATCGTCGATAGAACCATCATTTTGCTTTTGAAAGAGGGAATTCATTACTTTGTTCATTATACTAAGCTCCTCTTGGTTCACCCCACCACTCTCCGGCTCCGCTTCCTGGTGACGAATCCGTTTCTCTATTTCAGCAGAAAAGGGATCGGCATGCTCTTCGCAGTCACAGAAATACTTGGGGAGAGAAGGAACGTCAACGCGCTGGAAACTGTACTTGTGCTTGCCAGTTCCACTGAAAGGCAACAATTTCACCTGCACATCAAAATGAAAATCAGCGAAACGACGCATAAGAAAAACAAAACAGTACCCCAATTCCATGTTATCACTGCTTAGCAAGGAAAAACAAGCAACCATTTCATAGTTTTTGGTGGGGTTAAAGAATCAAACAAAGAAAACCTTTCTTAATCTGGGGAAAAAAATCCGAAGATTGCTCTTTTCCACAACGGGGAGATTCCGGGCCGCTTGGGAAGAATCCGGTGCAGCCGGCTGAGCATCCGCCACCGCAGCAACAGCAGCAGCAACATCTTCAGCCCATTCTCGTCTTAAGCGATTGAGATAATGCTCTTTGGCCTTATCAAGCCTCAGCCTCCCTCCTTTCCACACACACCCATTATACTGAAAACCAACATCACTCACATGAATAACAAAAAAAAATTTGTGCCCTAGAAATTTATTAAAAAATTAAAAAATAAAAGACTTCTACCATTTTTTGTAGTGGGTAAAACCCTAAACCCTATAACATTTATTTTTTTTCTTTGGCATTTTTCTGATTCAGATTCATAATTATGAAAGAAACCAAGAAACTAAATTTATAAAGAAACAAAAAAAAAAAAAAAAAAACCTTGGCGAAGAGGTTGGAGAGGGAGTTATGGGAGGAAGGAGAGAAGTCGACGTAGGCAAAGCTGCGACCTTTAGTACGGACGAAGTCGAGGGCGACGACGGATCCGCCGCCGGTGAGGTCGAACAGCCGTCGGAGCTCCTCCGGAGTCACGGCTTCTCCCAAACCCCCAACGTGAATCCTCACCGGAGAAGCTCCTTCTCCTCCTCCTCTTTCTCTTTCTCCTTCTCCTTCCATGGTCGACAATGTTAGAACCCCTAATTCTAGTTAATAGTGTGTCGATTAAATATTATTTATTTTTGTATTCATTTTAATCTTTATTTTTATTTTTTGGGATTCATTTTTCTTATTTTTATTAATTGGGCTCGTTTGCTCCCGCGTGTTCAAATTCAAAATTTCCACGTCAGTTTTTATCTTTTTCTGAAAAAGTTTTTATCTTTTTTAAAAAGTCAATAAAAATTACTATTAAAACTTAAAATTTTCAACTCAAACTTATTCATCAAACGGATCCATAATAAATTTTATAAAAAAATAAATAAAATTAACATGCATCCAGGTTTAACTCTAATTAAACTGTATTTTTTCATATCAATTTTTGTCTTTTTTGAAAAAATCAACAAAATTTATAATTAATTTTTAAAAAGTCAACCAACTCAAATTTATAAATTTCATTTCATCTCAAACTCAACCCAAACACCAAACGAATTATTATTATTATTATTTTTGTACCTTTTTTGGAATTATTTTGTTTTTTTAGTTGTTAATTTTTTTATTTTTTTATGAGGTGATTCAAACTTTACACCATTAAACTTAAAAAAATTAGCCACTAGACCAGACTTAAGGACACAAAAAGACTTCGAAAGCTAAGAGCTTTTAAGCCTTATTGTCAAGACTTGTAACCGGACTCTAGTACCTTTCTCACTAATAGAACTTGCATATTTTTACTAAGGCTTCGTTTGGTGAAACGGTTTAAGTTGAAATTTTTAAGTTTGAGTTGGTTGATTTTTTAAAAACTAATTATAATTTTTGTTGATTTTCAGAAAAAGACAAAAACTGAGATGAAGATTTTGAGTTTAAGTTGTATCACCAAACAAAGCATAAATAAACAAAGGAAGGCATACAATCCTTCATTGCCTCACTCCAGAAAGGAAGGACTCAGAGGGCAAAGGAAGTAGTATTTAAAGTCAAAAAGCTCGTCGTCTTACTGATTGAGCACTTGGCGAGGCAGGTGCAGATTGACCAAGAATGAGATTCGCACATACCAATGAATGGAGTTAGTGCTACGCATGGCTCCTTGATAACCTCTACTTTGATCAGGGAAAATAAAATTTTTATGTATAAAGAGATCCTCTAAATATACTGATATAATAGATGTTCATGGATAGACAGACATTCCATTAATTATGAGTTTTGGGGCAAGCTCATCGATCCAAATGAATCATTCTGCTGATCTTTGTTCGCCCCCCACCTTAAAACTGACCCATAGCACAGTGTCCATTTGCTTCGCGTGCGGGAAGGCAACGAAGTTCAAATGTGATATTACCTTTAAACTTGTCTGTAACCACAAGCCGTTAAATACTTGATAATACATTGTCAAATACCTACAGATACCTAATAATATAGAAGATAAATAAGTTGGAATTATTTTGTTACATACTTGATAATACAATATACAATAAATACAAAATTTATCTATAAACACTTAATACTTCTAAATACCTGATGGTGTAAAGATTGAATCCCCTTATAAAGAAAATGTTAAATGAAGAATTTTCTATAAAATAAATGTTAAATGAAGAATTTTTTTTTATAAATAATACAGGATTTACTAATAAAGAACCAACAACATAATACAAGATTTATTAATAAAAATCAATGTCTAGTTTTACTAAATAAATAATTTATTATCTCAATAGTGAAAATAACAAAATAAATGTTTTTTATTTGTTACTTGATAATTTTGTATTTACAAGAAAATAACTTAAATTATAATATAGTAAATGATGCATTCTTTGGAGTGTATCATGATTCTTTTTTACTTTGACAGATTTTTTCTTTAGAATTTTTATTTTTATTTTTACAAAGGATTCTGTCCGGTTAGATTTTATAGGATGGTAGTACATAAGTTGTTTACGTGTTTTTTTTCCTGTCTGGATTGGTTTTGTTTATTTTATGAAACTTTATTATATTTTCTCTAATTGGGATAAATTATTGAGTTGGTCCCTAAACATTTAAGTCAGTGCAATTTTGGTTTTTATTTTTTTAATAGCTGAAATAATCTTAAACTATTACTACAGTAGTCCTGTTAGTTAATTTGTGGACATAATTCATCAGTTAGTATTACTTTTTGATCAAATTATAAACGGACTGCGTCTAAAAAATAACATAAATGACTATTGTAACAACATGTTAATAATAACATAAAGTAATTTTGTCACTTTTTGGCCTAATCACTAATGGGTTTCATCCAAAAATAACGGAAAAGACTATTGTAACAATATTTTAATAGTTTAGGGACGGGTGTTGTTTTAATGGTTACTTCAATATTTATACATCGATGTTATCACTATTTTAACCGTTCAATATAAATTAGACAGTTGTAATCAATTGGGTAGTTGCCCAAAAACATTTATGATAATTAATGAACATTGAACTTTTAAAGCTCATTAAATATAATTTTAGATAGGCAACTTTTTTTAAAAAAATTAAAATATAATCACATATTATGACTTTCATCCTAATTTAATGTACCATATTAATCCATTCATTTCCATCCGTTGAATCTTACCCATTAACAGGGTAAAATTTTTTACCCCATTATAGAATTCCCCAATATATTTATTTTTTATGAGGATTAATTTCAATAATTCTAGTTATTAAGAGAGAGTTCGAAAGTAGTAGAAGAGAGTTCAAAAGAATAGTTACTGACAAGACATAAGTCATTGTATCTTGTAATTTGAATATGAAGGTTGTATGGAAATTTCCATTTGCGTCAATCAACCATATACTGGCTGTTAATGAAAATTTTTAAATAATTTTGTAAAAATAAATAGATAACAAAATTAAAAAGGAAACACATACTATTCCATTATCAGATTTTAATTCTAAATATTTATTTGTCCACCCTAATAAAATTGATCTTTTAATTAACATTTAAGATTAATTGTTTATTTGTTTTTTAAGACAAAAATTGGTTGTTTAACTTGTTATAACAAGTCATAAAAAAGTGGCGTATCATCAATGAAATTAAGGTATGCATTACTTTTTATAATTTTGTCTTGTCATCATCAATGGTTGCAAAGACATGGTAATCATTGAAAACTCAATGTATGGGGGAGTTTTCCCCATCCGAGCCTAGCACCTATGTGAGCGGTTAATTTTAACTTCCATACATATATACTGTCGCATTCCTGGATAAAAATGTCATTCCTACTTCTATTGAACACAATATTGTGGATTGCCACTATGTAAACAAGTGAGAACTAGAATTTGAAACCTAAAGAGGGTACCACCATAAGGAACACAAAAAGTCTACGTACCAGTTCAAAATCCACTTAAAGCGAGGAGCAATCCTCAAAAGAAGTGGGACATAACATAGTAAGAAGGTAGAAATGGTTGGGGTAAAAGGCATAAATAAGCTGTCAAAATTGCCTCTACATATTACCAAATCCACTCAAAACGACTCTAAAATGGGAAAAAAAAAATCTAGACATGGTATTTCATTTCCTACCGTTGTCATCATGGATTCTAAGATCGGATTCATAAGATTTTTGAATATGACTTCTGAAGATGGCCCTCACCGTTGCAAGTAGAGTTCCCAACTATTCTTTTATTGACCAATGACGCAATATCAAGTGCAAAAGGAAGCTCGAGTTCGGCATCTCTAACGTTAGTTTCTCAATTTCAGAGTACTAATGTTCCATGTGAGATCTCCATTCATTTTCTGTTTAAACCTCAAATTTCTCTATCCATTACCTGCAAGGAGATGAGCATGGTTACTATTATTATAAGTTGGGTTAACCAAGTGCATGATGACGGATTTACTCTAGTGTATAAGGGAGAGTTTGGCATATCAGTTCAACTTGAGTTGAATTGTACTTTTTTTTTGTCTTTTTCTGAAAAGTTTTTTGTCTTTTCTGAAAAAGTGAACAAAAATTACTATTTAAATTTAAAAATCTCAACTCAAACCGTTTTACCAAACAAACCCTAAGAAAAATGGGGATAAAAGGTTATAAAAAGTCAACTTGACAAGGACTTATAGCACAAAAACCAATGATTTTTAGCAGTTGAAGAATTTTTAGAGGATCAAAGTGCAAAAATGGAGGTTGAACTCAACAATGATATACTACCTTAGAAAGAGATTAAAAAATGTTGATTGGGGTTCATGGGACAAGTTAGTAGAGCTAGATACTCTGAGAAAAATAAGTTGAATAATGAGCCTAAAAAAAAAAGACTTCTAATGAACTTAAGGCTTGTAAGGAGATGAATTTTAAATTGAAAAAATTTTAGAATATATTTTTTCCAATTATTTTCTTGCTTTGTTTGATTTGATTGCTTTTTTTTTTTTTTGAACTTGGGGAGGGGGAATTATAACTCTACTCCTTTTGGGAGAGTTAAGTGTAATATTACTGCTAAACTATACAAGCAATCACTATTTTGTTGTTTTTTGTTTAAGGTTTTTCTAGATCTTTTCTTTTATTTTTACTTTTTTTTCTCATTAAAAATATCTATCTTGGTGCTTTATGACGGATTCAACTAATATATCCCATTATTCATATTTTATTCATGTTTCTCTAATAAAATTATATATTTAATTATAATATCATATCTTATCACTTAAAAAATCATATTAATTACATATGTATCTTGATATTATTAAAAGAACATAAATAAAAATACAAATAAAATGACATATGAATTATAACTCTCTTTAGGACATTTTTTCTAGCGACTTTGACTTTTTGTCTCTTTCACTTGTTCAAACATTAGTCATGGATTGGATTCAGAACATTTTGAACTTAGAGCGCCAATGCAAACATTTTGGTAAATCCAAAATTTGCCCCAAAAAAAAAAAAGGCAAGAGGGAAGGGAGGGAAATGAAATTTCACGTGAAAATCAAAATCAAAACATAACACACGCCTACACACTGCACAAACTCTCAGGCCTTTATTTTTTCCCCCTAATTTAATAAAATTTTATTTAAAATATTAAAAAAAAAACTTGATAAAGTAGTTAACTCCGTGTGGAAAGACAAAACTACCCCTCATCTTTCATGAAAATTTCTTGGCTTAGTTGTTTGAGTTTGCATGCACGTGGCACGTGCGCGTGGTTGGAGGGTATGTTACGGAAATGTCTTTCTGAGACTTTTCATTCCTTCATTAATCAATTATAAACAAAACCAATAATACGAAAAAATTCATGAAACAGTTATTTCATTGCCGAAAAGGCAAAAACACCCCTGATTTGAAATCCAATTTCCAAGTTCAGTGTACGTGCATTTCGCGTCGTCTGAGGGTATGTATGGGAAATTGGCAAACCCAAAAAACAAAATATTGAATTGTTGAAAGACGAAAAGGCCCTTATAGTTTCAGCCAAATTTCAAGCTTAATCCGCATCAGTGTTTGTTTCACGTGCATGTCGTTGAAGGGTATATTGGGGAAAATACGTTTTCAGAAAATCATCGAAAGAAAAAAAAAAAAAAAAAGCTTCTCTCTCTATCTCTCTCTTTCTCACTCTCTCTCCTCTCACCCCCTCGCTTCTCAGACACACTTTCTCTCTCCTCTCCTCTTCTCTCACCTCTTGTCTTCTCTCTCTCCTCAGACTTCCGATCTCCGACTCGGTGCGCGCCTGACTCAGTTCCCGCCGTTCCCACTCGCTCACTTTCTCTCTCTTCCTAGGGTTCGTTTCGCCTCTCAATTGGAGCAGCTCTCAACCGCTACACGGCGTCGTTCCGACCAATCTAGGGTTTTCAGAGCTTCACCAAGGAATTCTCCGACGAAATTCGACCTCTGCGAAATTTCTCGATTCCGAGGTCTCCAGGAGTTCTCAAGCCACTCGCTTCTTCGTCTTCGTTCGGGTTTCAGAAGCTTGGTGCTTTAATTCTCGAGTCTTAATTTTGCGTTTCAAATGGGGAACAAGTTCATTTTGTGGAAATTAGGGTTTCTGTGGTGTATTGTTTAAGAGTTTCTTTAGAATTTTCTTTCTTTACAGGACGCTGTATAAGAAGTTGAATTTTGTGGTGTGGTTTGGGATAATTAGGGGTTTTGAAAGGAGGTGAAGTTTTTTTTTTTGGTTGTATGAAATCTAGGGAGTTTGGTTGTGAAGTGAAGAGTTAGGGCTTTTGGGGAGATGTTTTATTCTCAGTTCATTTTGGCGAAGAAAGGGCCGCTCGGGACGATATGGATTGCGGCGCATTTGGAGAGGAAGCTTCGCAAGAATCAGGTCGCCGACACCGATATCGGAGTCTCTGTTGGTCAGTTTTTTCAAATCCTAGATTTGCTCTAATTTTTTATTGGTTGTGCTTTTCATATTTATTGCTTAATTGGTAGAGTTTTTCAGCTTTAATTTTGTGAAAGTCAAAATATATATATTTTTTATTTTCTTGTTTGCCGATTAGCTAGTTTCAATACCCAAAGAGCAATTTGCTTTCCGTAATATTGCTAAAAGACAGGGGAAAGTTACGAAAAAATTAGTAGATTTTTTTTTTCTTGAGCTTTAGTTTTGTGTTAAGTCAAAACTTTTTCAATTTGCTTGTTAGCTGATTAGCTTGTTTTAATAACCTAAGAGAAATTTTCCCCAAAAAAAAAAAAACCTAAGAGAAATATGTTTCCATTTCCGTAATATTGCTAAAAGAGATGGGAAAGTTGCTAAATTTTTAAGACCTTTTTTTGAGCTTAAATTTTGCTGAAGTGCGATTTTTGCGGCAGGAATAGATTAGCCAAGTGAGGAAGGGGGTTTTGGTTTTGGTTGTCTTGTAAGCACGGTACAAATATATAAAACTGAATACATATATATTTGTATATTCCATAATATTGTTTACTATTTATCAGTTTTTTCGAGTGGTATTTTTTGTTCCGTTTATGTTATATTGTCTTTCATCGTGTTCAAGTAGGCTGTAGGCAATTACTCCCCCCCCCCCCCCCCCCCAACCCAACCCCAATTTTTGTTTCTTAGGATTATGCTGTCCCATCATGGGAGTGCAGAAGAGGGAATAAGATAAATAGTGGGCATTGCCTGCATTTCTGTAGCACGTACGCACTAATCTAAAGCTTAAACCTGCATTGCAATTTTTTCGGATGACCTTTCAATTCAAGGAACTTTCCATATAGTAAAAAAAATTAATATACTTAGAAAAGCTATATATTAGGTAATTTTTTTTCATCAGGTCCGTGACTGAATTGGATGTGCCACGTAGACTTATAATAAAGCACACATTTTTTAGTTTTGTGCCTATGTTAGTATGATTCAGTTTTGCAGTAAAATTTTGCCTTAAATAGGCAGTTCATATATTTGGTAGCTAAAATAGAATTTTATTATATTTATAGCTTCTATTTAGTATTTGCTTGTTAGGTCATTTTATTCCATCAAAAAGTGTTTTTCAACTCATCGGTGAAATTGGTATAGTTCCATTTATTCTTTGAAGAGATTTCTGTCTTGGTGACAACCGTATAATATATATATATATATATATATATAGATTGTTTTTCATTTGCTTATCTAATTTCTATGTTTATTTCCGTGGAACAGATTCAATCCTTTTTCCCGATGTTCCTATAGCGCTTCGGTTGTCCAGTCATCTCTTACTTGGTGTTGTGAGGATATATTCTAGAAAGGTGAATTACCTTTTTGACGATTGTAGTGAGGCTTTGCTTAAGATAAAGCAAGCTTTTCGCTCCACTGCAGTTGATTTACCTCCAGAAGAATCCACTGCACCATATCATTCGATCACCTTGCCTGAGACTTTTGATCTTGATGATTTTGAGCTTCCTGATAATGAAATGCTTCAGGGGTTAGTTCGAATATGATTGAAATTGATTTTGATATGCTATGATTGATCCGAGCGTACTTATTTTATTGACAAGGGACATTTTTGCAGGAACTACGTTGATCACCATGTCAGTACAAGAGAGCAGATTACACTCCAAGATACCATGGACGGTGTGGTTTATTCAACTTCTCAGTTCGGATTGGATGGTAAGTATCTGTAGATTGTTCTGTTAAAACATTCTAGCCAAAATCAGAGTAGCGTCGGAGGAATTTTATAACTTATCTGTCCTTATCATTTTATTTGAGCTAGAGGGAGATGGTGATAGTTTGTTTTTGGTGTTTCTGGATGGATTTTCTGTGTTATTAAGTCGTGCACTGAAGTATAGTTTTTGATTTTGAGTCCTTTATCTATCATCATACATAGATTTTTTTTTTTGTTGGGTTTTGTTTTTGGTGTATTACTCATATTATTTGGCCTTTTTTTCTGGTTCTTTTTCAAAGAAAAGTTTTCTCTTGTAGAAATTAATGATACAACTAATTGAAAATGATGGCTTGCTTTAATAATTAAAATAAGTTAAATATTGGTGTTATCATTCAAATTAATTTAATTCCATGTTTTGGCCTGTTTCCAGAGCGGTTTGGCGATGGTGATACTTCGCAAATTGGTTTGGACCTTGATGAGGTAAATGTAATTTAGAATACTATGAAAATAAACTTGGAAATTAATGATTTATTTTGTTGTTTAGGTATAAACAATTTTAAATCAGTGAGGCTCATAAAGCTCTTGCATCTGCTTTACGATTCTGAGATGATAGTCACCCAATATGACATTTTTCTTTTTTGAAACATTGGCTTTGACGAATATTTGAAGTATCTCAATGTGTGATAGAAGCCAAGGATGGAAACACCAAGAACACACACAGAACACAAGAACACTAATGAATGTAATCAAATCGACTCTTTATAGAAGAAGAACAAGGGCAACAAAAACCTTGACCGCTAATGTCCCTGCTTGGATCACCAAGACTTTCCCCTTGTACTCCTAATTCCCGTTCTAACACACCGCTAACGTTTACTCTAGTCGATTAGATTCTCTAACTTACTACTAACAACTACTAATTGGTTATACTAGTAACTAACTAACATATTGAAAGTCCTATTGATGTGCTGGTGTGTTCTGATTGGTGATAGTCGCTTGTTAAAAGCAAATATACATCACTGTTGGGGAATGTTGGAAGTGCTTTGACTTGTTTAACATTTGAAAGAGTTAGCCAAGCGTACAAGCGCATTCATGAGCAAAAAACAGGAAGGTATTATAGATTTTAACCGTGTTCGGAAAAAAGTGAAAGCTGGAAATTGGGTTTTTAGCAGCCAGTTGTTTTACAAAAGCAAAGTCATAGTCTTGCCCCCTCTCTCTTTAAAAAAAAAAAAAAAAAAAAACCACACGCACAATGTACTTTTGGTTTTATCGCATAAAATTGCTTCCATATATTCTCCAATTAGTATGCAGACGTAAATTTGTTCATCCAGTGTTTATCCTTTTTATTTTGGTGGTCTTTCTTTCAGTATTCATGGTTTTAAAGCTTTCTTTCTTTCCTTTTAATTTTTATTTATTGTTCAAAAAATATAAATGTGTTGGTAACATGAAATTTTCTTGTGCTTTTTTAAAAATTCTCTGCTCACAAAAACTTGTCTTTCCTGAAAATGTCGAGAAACAGGACCTGTTTTTAAGCAAGGTTGTAGCCAAGGAAAATGATGGAGTTCCAGAGTAAGCTGTTTACGTTTCTATAGCATATATATTATTTTTTGTTCTTTCCATTACTTGTGCTTATGTTAAAGATATTACTTGTTAAGCCTTACTCCTTAGTTGTGTGGGTGTGGTGGGCCCGTGATATTTTTGTTTGTTAGTTCATGGGAGCATTTAGAACTCTGGTTCTTGTGATGAACCTAATTCATTATTTAATTACAGTACTGAACCACTGGCATCAACCCAACCGATGACACCAGGGGAAAAGGATGAAACTTTTGAGGGAATATCTGGAGCTGCAGCACTAATGCAAGTGCATGACGGTGGTGACCAGGTTGATTGATACTTCGTAAATTTATGCTACTTTATGTTATCTTTTCACACTCTGTATGCCCATTTCTTTTTATGTGGGGTTCATGGGTAGGAAAACCGATCCATAGTCTCCCAAACATTGGCATTTTACTAATTTATTTGATGTATATGTATATTGTCTTTGTAATAGCATGAAATTCAAGGAGCAAATGGAGAAGCTCTAGGGCATCCTCAGATCCCGCTTACTCCTGGATTTATGGAATATCCAAGCCTGTCCAATGTTCAGGGGGCTCTGTCCTGTGATGGTCAAACGGAATCAAAGGACCATGGTTTATTAGAATCTGAAGCACCAGAGTGTACAGTAAATGCCAGTAAGTCTGATGCCTATGGAACTGTTTCCCGTTCTGAGGAAAATGGCTATCTTTCTGGTGACATGGAGATGAAACAAGTTGAGTCACAGGTACATTCAGCATCCACTGCAGTTATTAAAGAGAACATCTCAGCAGATAATGGTCTCTCAACACCTTTGTCTGATATGGCTGAGCATGTTAAACATATTGCTCTAGAGCCAGAATGTTCATATGGAAATGTTCGTGCACTCGATGGTCCAACCAGGGAAGACATACACAATGGCGTTGTAATAAACAATGAACTAACTGCTCACCTTGTAGATCGAACGGATGTACAATGTGCTGAATCTCCTACTTGCTCCCAGGTCACCACTGAAACAGAGGATCCTGGTCGTAGGACTTGTTCGGTGGATGTTGAAATTCACAATAATATGGGAGAGTCATGCTCCCCTAGCAATACATTGGCATCAAATGTTGTTTGTCCACCAGAATCACCAGGGAGACCCGAGGTTGTGAATGTTGAAGCTCAGATATTTCAAGAGTCAAGAGAAACAGATGCTCTGAACCATTCTACCCATGAACACATGACACTGAATGACTTGCCTGGGCTCAGTGCTTGCAGCACTCGGACACAACCAGATGCGTCATCTCTTGGAGGTAAAAGTTTTGTTCTTCCCCATTACCATTTGTTTTTGTTTGGACTTTGGCCAAGATCATCAGAGATGTTTTCAGTGGATTATGCACCTCGTGATCCATGGTTTTCTTTTGATGCAGGTTTTCTTAATGCATACACATGTAAATTTATGTAAATTCTTATGTAAATTCTGTTATCATATAACTAATTCTTTAACTCCTTTTAGGTGAAGGGACTCATTCAACCGATGTAGAACCAGACGTAGGAAAAACTCAGCTTGCTGAACCTGCAGGATGTGGAGAGACTCCAGATGATGGCAGGAAGTTGGATGAAGAAATGGATAATGCAGCATCATGTGATAATCAGTTGGAGAATCTAGAAAAATCTGCAGCTTCAGACTTACCGGCACCCGAAAAGATGCTCTCTGTATCAGAGGGGTTAGCTTGTAAACCAAATGAGTTGTTATTGGAATCTACCCCTGAGAAAGAGGCTGTACCTGGGGATGACGAGAGTGGTGCCGTGAGCAATGCCATATCAGGAAAGAAACGTAGTTTCACAGAGAGTACTTTGACGGTACATAGTTTAAACTCGGGTGAATCATTTGGTATGAACAATTTAAAGAGAACTGCAGAATCCATTCCTGCCGATGATGATTTGTTGTCTTCTATATTAGGTATTAAGGCCTTTGTTGTTTATTTATTTATTTATTTTATGTTCTAAAACAGTGTTGTTTGTACATGCTACTGTGCACAATGACTGGTAGAAGTTGATGGATTATTATTGCAGGTCTTTTGGTAAAATTTATCTTTTCGTTGTATTGCTACCAAGTTTATGACTATATATTACTGCTTGTTGTTTCAGTTGGAAGAAAATCATCTGTTTTGAAAATGAAGCCCACTCCACGTGCGCCTGAAATAGTATCCACAAAACGCCTTCGGTCTGCTCCCCGTGCTAGTGCCTCAAAGAGGAAAGTGCTCATGGATGACATGATGGTTTTACATGGCGAGTATGTCCCAGTTTCTGTGATACTAACTTTGTTATCGATCAGTTTTATTCCTATTTTGTCAAGTTGGTCCCAAAGTTTTTTAAGTTTTGGGGGAAATAGGTCCAAACAATTCATGTCAAGTAGCATACAAAGTATTTCAAGCAAGAAATGTGAAAGAGAAATTAATAGTAGTATTATGAAGTACAACCACACAAAATACTTATTTTACCAGACACGTCATCGTGAACCCATGTGGTATGTAAATGGAACTGCCACATATGGGGTTAACAAAAAGTTCTTGGATAGCTGGTTTCATTGACAGCCTAGAAATCTAAGTAAGGGTTTTGCTTTGAGATCTAGCATAGCATGCATGTGTCCAGTCAAACTAAGCATGTTGTCTCTTCCTCATTGTTTCTCAGGAAGGCTAAGCGTGTCCCATTTTTTTTAAACGTTAACATCTGATTTTCTTTTTAAATTTCTCTTTTGAAGTACAATAAGGCAACAGTTGACAAATACCGAAGACATACGTCGCCTTCGGAAGAAAGCTCCCTGTACGCTCCCAGAAATATCAATGATTCAGAGACAATTCTTGGAAGAAGAGATTTTTAGTGAACCCATTTTTACCGGTGAGTTTAACAACTTTATTTCTCTGGTGCATTTACCCTTGTGAGAACAAAACTATCCTCGTAGAGGTTTGTAACTAATTCTACAATTGGAGTATATACACTTGTAGTGATTATCTCCACATGGGATACCCTGGCTACCTTTGCTTAGATAATCTCATGATGTTTCTGTGAAAACCAATTTTGATGATGTGGTTTTTGTTGGATTTCTGTTCTATTTGAGTTAGTAATTTTGTATTTGTATTACTAGTTTTCAAGCCATACAGTTTTTGGATTTCTTGTTGATTCTGAAGCAGTTTCATTTACCTTTTGCTAGAGTTTGACTAAAACTTATAAAAGATTGCTGATTTAGTTTTCATACTGTCCAGGTATGCCGTCAGCACTGATATTGTTGCACCATGGGGCGTTTGATTTGAGTAGGACAAAGGTTTCTGAAAATGATCTGGACAATGCTCCTGTTGAATTGGCAAAGGATCTTGATTCTTCTGTTGCTGTGAGAAATGATATGGAAACGCAGCCTGATAATATTCCTAGTCACAGTGAGGATCAGCATGCTGATAACAATTATCTAAGATCTCAATGTGAAACCTTGGGGGAGGTAGCTGAAATGGAAATTGATGGACAGAATATTGAAGTGGCTGAAGCTGCGGATCACACTCTTCATGGGAATGAACCACAACTCACGACGGATCCTGGCTCCAATGATGCCAATGTGCGAGCAAACCTTGCGCAAACAGATATGCTGGATACAAATAATGATGCAAATGCTTCTCCCACGATAGATACATCATGCATGTCGCTACAAAAGCTTGATACTGAACCTCTTGTAGACACATCACTTGTGGATGCAAGTAATGGGGGAGTGGATGCTATTGAAGTTATTGGACATGATGCTGAAATCGGAGTAGATATAGAGAAAGATAATGGCAAGTTACATCCTTCTGAGACTGGAGGATGTGAGAATATGACTTCTGAAAACAGAGACCAATCTATAGAAGGAACTGAAAATAATAATCTGAGTTCTGTGAATCCAGATGAAATCTGGCCTTCAGACTTGGGGTATTATGCAAAGGATCCGACTTCTGGCAGTGTTCTGGGTGAAGGAGCTAAATTAGATTCTAGTTTTGCTGCAGAATTGGATGTGGATGGAGAGAATGCTTTCGTGAACAAAGGAGAAAATGCAGACTTTCAGGAAGCTGATCTGCCGAGTGCCATGAATGCAGAAATCACTGCTGAGGGTTCTGCAATTGAGTTCCGTGGTGTAAGTTTTCTTCTTTCTCTTGAAGTTCTGAGTTTACCGTGCATAAATTTATGAAATCTCATTTGACATAATTTGCACATTTTTGTCTTCTATTTATTTCCCTGCTTCATCCCTCTGTTTAATCTTTGTTTTTCGTTTTTCTTTTTTTAATATAAATAATATTTTCTATGCTCTTGAACACTCTGTTTGGTTTTCCTTCATCTCGTTTGGTATGGTAGGAAGAAATAAGTGGGTGATCAACTAAATGACTGTTTTGAGTATTTAACATTATTTTTTTAGTTTGAAAATGAGGAGAAAAAGTAATCAAAATATAGTGTGAATATAATAACTTTTCACTCTAAAACTCTGTCCCATTTCGAGGGTTAAAAGTGGTGGGACCCAGTGATCCTTTTAGCTCTCCACTTTTCTGTTCAATTTTCTCTACAAAAATCCTTCACTCCCGACTTCTTACCTCTACCATACATAGCATAAGTATTGTGCCATATTCCTTGTATTATGTTACTAGATATAGTTTGACTGCATGACATTCTATGTACGTTGTGATTGCGAGATTTTTTCTCCTCTATTTGGTTATGTGGTTGCCTACCATTTGCTTGAAGGATGGCCGTCATTTACAAACTATCTTTGTCCCATATAATTCCATGGACACTGTTTTCTCCCTTTTTTATTAGGCATATAGGTCTCTGTATGCTTCTTATACGCTTACTGATTTGTTGCTTATATGGTGCAGGATTTCGAAGATGTCGCAATTGGAAACGTCACAGGTTCCCTTATCGAACTTATTTATTGACTTCGCTCCTTTATAGTAACTGCTACAGTGGAACTTAAGTCACCCTCTTTTGAATATTATTATTTTTTTCCCTTTTTAGAGTTTTTGAACGTAGATGACGATGAAGTAGCTGAAGATGACGAAGATAATGAGCCAGGCACTGAAGATACGCGTCTTCTTGAGAACACTGGATGGTCTTCTCGTACCAGGTGTTATGTTACTCAACTAGGTTTCTTCCAGTGTTGTTGCTTTGTTGCATCTTTTCTATCTCTAATTTCCTTAGAAGAATGGACGGTTTACTGGAAATTATTTAAACGATTAGCTGCAACGCTAGAGTCTTTATCTTCAAAATTTTAGATTTCTTAATTTTTTTTACCTATACAATTATGGCCACTTTTCAGATTCTTCTGTGGTCATGCCAAATACAATTTACTATCATAATTTCCCGTTTATCAATTTTTTTTTTTAATGACTTGCTTGTAGGGCTGTTGCCAAATATCTCCAAACTTTATTTGATAAGGAAGAGCTGCACGGAAGAAGGGTTCTTCCGATGGACAATCTGTTAACTGGTAAAACTCGCAAGGAAGCATCGAGGATGTTTTTCGAAACATTGGTAAGTTTTCTTCTCAGCTTCAAGTTTTATCGTCTCGCTGGATTCTTAAATTACGTCCCATTGAAGGGTAGTATAAACATTTTCACCAATAAGGATACTTGTTTCAAGTCTTTGAGATATATGATTTTGAGAAGGCTCGGTTTTCATATCGTAAAATTTAATATTTTTCAGGTTCTCAAAACGAAGGATTACATCCATGTAGAGCAGGCAAAACCCTTTGACAACATTAATGTAAAGCCTCGAATAAAGCTCATGAAATCGGACTTTTGAAATCTCTTACGTAGGAAAAGCAGATCACAGTTGAAACGACGTAGTGCTAGTTTGGCTGATGATGGTTGATTATTATCATTTTTTTTTCTTAGATTTTTTTTTTCCTCGCATCTTTGGATAGTGTCATTTTGTTGTTGTATTTTTTGAAGGGGGAGAAATGGAGGGTTCTTGTTTGGATGAAAAGGGAGGGAGAGAATAGGGGAAATATATATATATATATATATAAAATATTTTAGCTTTTGATGTAATTGGTAGTTTAATTAACAAAGGGGGTCTAGCACGTGTATTTATCTTCTTCCTGTTGATTGTAGAAACTACTTTGTAACAAGGACTTATTTATGTGTATATATTTTGTAACATATTATCCAATTTCAATTGTAGATGCTAATTTTATCTTGTTCTAATCTTCATAAATTCCTTTGATTGGAAATTCAGAATACAAACATTTTTGAAAAAATTAAAAAAAAAAAAATTGAAGATTGGAGTCAGGTGCCGAATCATTCTTAGACGATTGATGTACACCACCGCATTATTAAGCGGCCTAACATGCACGCTCCGTGAATCAAGGAGGTGTAAGTGACAACATCCGGAGCAACATCTTTACGAGTCCTTTTCAAGAAGAGGTCCAGAGCACGGTCAACTAGCCCCTGATTGCAAAGGCCGTCGATAATTGTGCCGTGAGGAACAATGTCAGGCATGATGTTTATGTTCCTTTTCCATCTTCTTGAGCAACTGAATAGCTGCAACACTAAGTTCCATCTTACAATTACCATTAAGAAATGTGGTATAAGTGACTACATTAGGCTTGCAACCATCCTTAACCATTTTGCAAAAGCATTCTTCTGCTTCAACGACCTTCCCCACATGGAAAAAACCCCCTTCGTAAGAGTAGTCTAGGTCACAACGTTTGGTTGAAGACCAAGTTTAAAGAAATTTCCAAGGACACATAAACTAGAAGGCATTTGCTTCAAATGACAGAAACAATTGAGAACAATATTCAGTGTAATGATTAGGACTGATGCCTAGCACAACCATTTACTTATCAAAAGAAAATGACAAGAGAATGATGTTTAGATTTGACTAGTTTACCAAGGAGTTGATTGAAAGTCACAACAGGAGAAAGAGGACGAGTTCGGAGCATCCTATGAAACGAATCCACAAAAGCATCTTCAACACTCATCTCCGAATCCAGGTGGGAATTGCTTCGAGGGTGGAGATATTTTTGAAGAGGAATTGGAATGAAAGAGGGTATTTGTATTCATATTAACGTTGAAGAGAGCAAGAGAGGAAGGAGGAGTAAAGAAAGAACCTCCCACAAGGTCATTCAGAAACCCCATAGCTTTGCATTTTGTCCCCATCTTCAGCAACTAGCAATTTCTCAGAAAAGGAAAATGGGTTTGGTCTGGGGAAGTGTTTTTGGTCGGTGAGGAAGAAAAGTAAAGTCATTCCAGAAAATGACACTGACGAGGCTCACCACCGCATTATTGAAGAAACGGTTATTTAATGGAAGTTATGATTAAATAGAAGCTGAAAGGTTATTTAATGGAATGGTAGTCCGAAATATCACTCCCAACGTGCAAAATTTCAGTGTCTTGGTTGTGCCTCTTGCAAAGATTGGTTCTAGATGTTGTTACTTACAACTCTCTTATCGCTGGTTTATGTAAAGTAGCGGAGAATTCAGCCTGCTCTAGATATGCTTCACAAGATGCAAGCCGTTCGGCCGCCACCAAATATTCGAACCTATGCTATTTTACTCGATGGTTTATGCAAAAATGGAGAACTCGAAGAGGCAATGGCTTTATTTCACAATATGGAAGAGAAAAAGTTACAACTCAACATTGTGATCTACAATACCCTGATCGGAGGCACGTGTAAAGCTGGAAATCTTGCGGCAGCAAAAGATCTCTTCTGCAAATTATCATTCAAAGGCATACAACGTGATGTGAGGACGTATGGCATACTGATCGATGGACTTCTTAGTGGAGGTCTTTTAGGTGAAGCTTTAAAGTTTGCAAAGAGAAATGCAAGAAAACGGATGCGCTCCAGACGAATGCACCTATAATTTAATGATACGTGGGCTTGTTCATAACGTTGAGATATCAAGAGCATTGCAGTTTAAAGATGAAATGGTGGCCAAGGGAAGACGTTTCAACTTGCGAGTTGTTTGTCGATTTGATTTCGAAGGGTGAATTAGATGCTTCCTTGCAGCTAGTGGTACAAAAGATTGTACGACTTGTATTTGTTGTTTTATACTACATTTGTGAACTGACTTTACATGATTTGTATGAAGGGCTTGCTCTTGTCTATTGTCCCGGTAATGTTTGTGTTTTGTAAGATTGAAAGCTTCCCACTTTCTCTGTAAGAAAAGTAGATAAAACGAGTTTAAAGATAAAGCCCGTGCTACGCACAGGGATGTAGGGAAAAAAAAAGAAATAATTGAATATTATAAATAAAAGTAGTTACTTAAGATAAATATATATTATTAACAGTATATTTGTTTAGTATTTATTATTATAATATCATATATTTACATTGAAATTTATATTCAAAAAAGTGTTTGGTTTATGTATACAGGCAAACATATATAGATATAGTTTATAAACCGAGTTGTTGGAAAACAAACATTTTGTGTTGAAAATGTCTTTAACTGTGTTTAACCTTCTTTTCTTTTTTCCTCAGATCTGTCATGAGAAGAAAAGTAATTAATTTATGTTTAGAAATAAAATTGAAAGTTGTATAATTCTATAATATGTAAGTATATATAAAAGATAAATATACCTTGATTCTTTTCGTTTTCTAGATGGGTCAACAGAAATATTTGAATTTCTGTTGATGAAGGATGTTGTTTTTTATCCTGTTATTTAATATTTTTGTTATATAAATTTAATATGATTTGAATATTTATTCATATGAATTATATACTTTACTTTATAATTTTTTTTGAATATTAATCATGTTTATATTTATATTTTTTCTCTAAATTTCTGCTTTATGATTAAATATACAAAACATATAAAATGCAGACTAAAATAAAATAAAAATTTATATATGATTTATTTACACTTAGAAATAAAATATTGTTAAGTAGGAAAATTTTATGCTTTTTTATTTTATTGTCATTTTATTATTCAATTTTTATTTAAGTCAAAAATAAAATATTGCTAAGTAGGAAAATTTTATGGTTTTTTATTTTATGTTATTTTTATTCATTTTTATTTTTTAAGTATCATATTATGAAATATATAGTTTATGAAATATATTTACTGAATCTATATTTTTATATTATAAATCGCTTAAATTTCAATTCAATTCTTTTTCCACTTTATATATACTATTTCAATATTTACATTTTTTTCCTTATTTTATTATATTACATATATTGTATAATTGAAGTCAAAAATTTTGAAATTTTATGGAAACATATAAACATATATTAAATTTATATATAATTTAATTTTTATAATTTATTTATTTACTGATATATTTTATTATTGTTATGCATAAAGTATCTATTAGTAAACAGTTAAAAAAAATTTTATTTTATTTTCTATATCATTTTTAGTGATATTAGTTTTGTAAGTGTCATACTATTAAAAAAAAAAAAAAGCCCAAAAAATGTAAAGAGAGACAGAGAGACAAACAGATGAAGAAGAGAAAAACAAAACACTGTAGGCAAAAAGAGAGAGAGACGTGCGGCGAGAAGAGAGAGAGAGAGGGAAAAAAAGGTAGAAAGAGAAAGAGAAAAAGACAAATAAGCAAAAAAACAAATCAGCAAACAGGGTAAAAGTTAAAAAAAAAAAAAGTAGTCAACTTCCGTCAATTACGTCATTTTAAATAAATATTGCTAAGTAGGAAATTTTATGCTTTTTTATTTTATTGTCATTTTTATTCAATTTTATTTAAGTCAAAAATAAAAATTGCTAAGTAGGAAAATTTTATGGTTTTTTATTTTATTGTTATTTTTATTCAATTTTTATTTTTTAAGTATCATATTATGAAATATAGTTTATGAAATATATTTACTGAATCTATTTTTTATATTAATATTCGTTTAAATTTCAATTCAATTCTTTTTCCACTTTATATACTATTTCAATATTTACATTTTTTCCTTATTTTATTATATTCATATATTGTATAATTGAAGTCAAAAATTTTCGAAATTTTATGGAAACATATAACATATATTAAATTTATATATAATTTAATTTTTATAAATTTATTTATTTACGGATATATTTTATATTATTGTTATGCATAAAGTATCTATTAGTAAACAGTTAAAAAAATTTTATTATTCTTATATCATTTTTACGTGATATTAGTTTTGTAAGTGTCATTATATTAAAAAAAAAAAAAAGCCCAAAAAAATGTAAAGAGAGAACAGACAAACAGATGAAGAAGAAAAAACAAAACACTGTAGGCAAAGAGAGAGAGACGTGCGGAGAAGAGAGAGAGAGGGAAAAAGGTAAAAGAGAGAAAGACAAATAAGCAAAACAAATCAGCAAACAGGAGTAAAAGAAAAAAAAAAAAAAAAGTAGTCAACTTCCGTCAACTACATCCTTTTAGTTATTTACGAGTTTAATACCCGTACGTTGTACGGGAATGAAGAAAAAAATAAATAAAAAACTGAATATAGATGATAAAAACAGTTGGTTAAGATAAATATTATAATTATAATCAATATAATTCTTCTCAAGATCTCTTCCAACAATGAAGATGCAAAATCAAAATGACAAGTACTAACAATAATAAAAATGAAAAAAAAAGCAAAAAGAAAATATTTGTAGTTATACTCATTTAAAGAAAAAAATTATACAAAAAATAAAGCAGAAAACAAAAAAAAAAAGGAACAAAAACTTTAAACTCAAAAGAATCGGAAAAACTAACCTTAACAAAAACATTATAATAAAATAAAATATATAACTCATTTTCTTCTTTTTTTACTGTTTAAAAAAAATAAAATATTTTTTATTAGGTTATATACATGCAAAAACTAAAAAAAAAATGATTTCTAAAATATAAAACAAAACAAACAAAAAGAAAAAATTGCATGCAGAATCCTTAAAAAAAAGGGGTCTTTAAAAAATAGAACAAAAGAAACAAAAACACAAAAAAAAAATCCGAAATAAAGATAAAAAATTTAAAGTAAAAAATTGTTTAAAAAAAAAAGGGGCAAAGTGAGCAAAAACACAATACAACAATAGATCGAATCTAATGTCTAAAATTTAACGTAAAAAAAAGGCAAAATAAGTGAGGACAAAACCGTTCCATGTAGATAAGCCAAAATCAGTACATAGGATAGGGGCAAAATCGACAGTTTAATGTAGAAAAAACAGCTACTGTGCATTACTGTAGGAAAAAAGAACTACAGCAAAAACAACAAAAATTAAAAAAAAAAAAAACAAAAATCACTGTTTATTAAACAGTGAAATATTACATCTTTTTACTATAGCAAAACAACAAAAATTAAAAAAAAAAAAACAACTGTAGTAAAGCAACAAAAATAAAAAAAAAAAATATTACTGAACAATAAAACAAAGCAGTAAAAGTTAAAAAAAAAAAAAAAAAAACAAACAACAACAACAAAAGTAAAAAAAAAAAAAAAAAAAAAATAAATACAACAACAAAAGTAAAAAAAGGAAAAAAAAAACAGCAAACGTAAAAAAAAAAAAAAAAAAACTGTTCATTGAACAGTGAATGACACAGTCGGGGACAGTGGCAGAGCAGCCTAGGAGGGGTAAAATGGGCATTTCACTGTGCGGGTCCAAAAAAAGAAGAAAACAGAAGGGCAAAACCGTAATTTCACTGTGCGGGACTGTGTATTCCTGTAGCTAAGCTGCGAAATGAGAGGGGAAAAAAAAGGAAGGCACTGTGCTTACTGGAGAAGGAACAGTGAAAACCACCTCTCCTTTAGTATAGTATAATATAATGTTGATGCTGAGATCTGCTTTTGGTTTATTTGTGTGGAAATACAATTCCACCCCCCCCCCCCCCCCCCCCCCCCCCCCTTCTTTGGCGGACATCTTATATTTGGTGGTTGAAATAAGATCGATTGTGCTAATCAAATTGAAGAGAGTTTGCTCAAGTTCAGTACCAGGTTTTTCTTCTTTGCTATACTGATTGATTCAAATTCTTCAAATTAAATAGCTCGAATTTAATATACAGAAGGTCCGACGAATTTATCTTATTTTGATAAATACTAGGTTCTCATAATCATCGCTCTTAAGCTTAACAAGGTCCTCAAAAAGCCATTGCAAGCAAGCAAGGCTAATGAAGAATCCGACATAATATAAAAAAGGATATAATGTATTACAATACAAAGGAGAGCAGCCCCATTAACTAGGAACTGTTTGTTCAAATCAGCAAACATATAAAATGGCTTGTTATTCTGTAAAAGTTGCCATGAGGATTTCTTTTATGCTGGTCAATGAGAGAGTGGAATTCCAGTTATTCTTCCTTGCTTTTTGTACCTTCACCTTTGAAGAACCGCAAGAACCAATAAGCAGAGGATTTTGGGTGGCGAGTTAGGCCATTCTTGTAGTCAACGTAGATCAAACCGAAGCGCTTGGTATAGCCTTGAGCCCACTCGAAGTTGTCCAGCAATGACCATGCAAAGTATCCCCTCACATCTGCTCCATCTCTGTCCATGCAAATACATTTCAGATTAAAATAAATTAATAAATAAGTCACGTTAACTTCACTTCAAAATCTTCTTAGAATAACTTTCTTGAGAAGCTGAATTTGTAGCTTGAGTGCCAAAGCTCTTTGGGATATTTATTCAAACACTAACATAAACAACTTTTGGATCCAGAAAGCAATGCCAAGCAGACACTTAATTTGAGGAGTACGTATTTACATTGCATGAAAACTTTCTCAGTCAAAGTATGTATAGAGAGAGAGAGAGAGAGAGAGGCGAGAAATGGTCAAAATGACGTAAAACTAGAGTTAACACCATTTGTAGCTGTGTTCTGTAATATCGCTATGTAAGTCGTATGAATATGTTAATCATTTTGTAGTGCGATCTACAAAATTTACTCATGCATAGATAAGTGCTGACGTACATTATTGTTTGAAAGAAATTAACGACTACTGCAATTCTTAAAATGAAAGAAAACTAAGTAAACCTACTTTATTGCTTGAGAAACCGCAGCAAGATATCTCTTAAAGTAAAAAACTCGCAGTTTGTCATCTAGCATTTCATGAAGCGGAGCGGTCTCATTTTCTTCATCATCCATACCTGCAATTGCAATAGCTGAAACTGTTAACGATTCCAAGTTTTGACTAGTCACCTAGCATGAACTTCTACACATTATTTTTTGCTATTTATTTTTCTGTTTCTATAAATGTTTCGGTTATGGGTTCATAGTTCTCATTAGAATGCTGTTTCAGAACCTTTGAACTTGTAATTCCAGTTTTCAGATACGTATCATTTTCCATCTCTTGAGTTCTTGTTCTCTCCTTAGAATCCTCTCTTTTCTCACCTGTGGCTCTACTTATATCTCTCTAGTGGTTTTTCTTCTCTTCTTGGTTCTCTTTTCTATCTCTACTCTTTCTTTATC